>CM057452.1:412845000-414095000 GCA_016271365.2 Neoceratodus forsteri
CAAAAACCCAACTGAAATGGATCATAGATGCCCTTAGGACACCAGGCAATCCTCAAGCTGTTGTGCCACTAACTTCTCAACAACCCTGCCCAAAAAGGGCAGGTTGGAGATAGGACGGTAATTCACCAGGATGTCAGGGTCAAGGGAAGGTTTCTTTAAGAGGGGTCTCACTCAAGGGTGACCCACAGTGCCTCGTCCACCCCATCTATCCTGCACCTCTGTTGCACCCCTGATCGCTGTGGCACCCCATTGGTTACCTCCCTCTTGTCTGATTGAACATTATTCACCAGCAACCTCTGAGTCCTGCCCCTCAACAAATTTCTGACCCAGTTTACCACCTTGGGGCCCATCCCCATGCTGCCCAACTTGTCTGCCAACCTTCTATGTGGAACGGTATCAAAGGCTTTGCTGAACTCTAAGTAGGCCACATCCACCACCCTTCCCTAATCTACCTCCCTGGTCACCCAGTCAAAGAAATGAAGGCATAAAATAAGATGGTTCGCATAGCAATTTGCTACCCAAAAAATGCTATTTGCTAATCAAGTGCAGCCTTGATTAGCATATTACTTATCAACCGATTTGCGTACTGAATTAAAATTTCCAAACTGTGGTAATGTTGTCTTGCAGATGTAGTAAAAATACAGATTTGCAGAAATGTTTCTTGCAATTTGACACTTTTCCACACAACAGCACTCTTCCGAACTGCATCTTATAGAAAAAATTGCTCCTCGAACATGGCTGGTTGCTACTCAAAATGATGTTGATTAGCAAAGACTGCTAATCAGGTTTCCAAACCTAATTTATGCCTTGGAAATCTATTAGATTTGTTTGACATGACCTTTCCACTGTGAGTCTATGCTGTCTTGGATCCTGTGCTCTGCTAGATTCAAGCGATGACACAATCCTCTCCTTTAGCAGTGACTCCATTAATTTCCCCACCACCAAGATCAGGCTGACTGGTCTGTAGTTGCCTGCCTCTTCTCGGATCCCACTTTTGTGAAGTGGGGCCACATTAGCCCTCCTCCAGTCTTTGGGACTACCTCAGTCTCCAATGATCTGTTGAATAGGGTGGTCAGTGGGGCTGCCAGTACCTCTCTGAGCTCTTTTAATATACTGGGGTGAATTCCATATGGCCCCATTGCCTTATATATTTTCAGTTTCCCAGAGTTCCTCTAGGACTCTTCTATGAATGGAGTGGTGTCTACCTCCCTTCCCTGATAGCTTTTTTTTGCTGAGTTATGGACCTTCATATTCCCCTTCCTTCGTGAAAACTGAACAAAAGTATTGGTTCGGTTCTATGTCCTCCTATGCACACACTCCTCCCTCCTTCTTTATCCTGACAATCCCACCCCTGGTCTTCTTCCTCTTGCTGATGTATGTGAAGAAGGTCTTGCCACCTTTCATTATAGCCTGTGCTACATGTTCTTCAATTCTCAACTCTGCGCTCCTGACTGCCTTCCCCACCTCTCTCTGCTTCTCTACATACTGCTCCCTGTCCTCTTATCTTCGTGTTTCTTTGCATCTCCTGAAGGTCCCTCTTTTTTCTCTCACTTTCCTGGCCATGTCCCTTGAGAACCAAAGTGGCTGTTTTTCTCTTACTTTGCGGTTTAACACAGAGGTTCATTACCTCTGCTATGACCCTCTTGAGAATAAACCACTGCTTCTCCACTTCCTCCCCTTTGTCCTCATTTGCCAGGGCTCCCCTGAGATATTCTGCCATTTTATCAAAGTTGACCCTTTTGAAATCTAGGACCTTTACTTTTGTGTGGTTAGACTCTTCTACTGTGGTTGCACTGAACCATACTGTCCTGTGGTCACTAGTTCCTATGTGGCTGCCTACTTTAAAGAGCTACCGACGCCTCAGAGAAAACTTTGGAAAACATAATTAGATAAAATTCTGCTTGCATTCAATATATATCCTATATTTCTGCTTGCATGCAACATATACCCTATACTTCTCCCCATTGATTATTACTGAGGACATCTGCATGGATACATGATCTTTATCCCTTAGAGTTACTATAAAGTCCATCTGCCTCTATAGCTTACTCCCTACTTCAAGTCATAATCCTCTGTTGTGTCATCACAATATGTTGCCATGGGAGTAACTGTGATGTCACAAGCAATGCATTATGTCCTCAGGTAGGGAGACGGCAACAGAAGTAGATGAACTTTTCAGGAGCAAACAACCTCAGTAATAGATAACAGGGAGGAGGAGGAAAAATAAAACTAATCTGAAATATAAACTGAACAGCGTCTAAATATTCTGTTTTGTTAAAGTTCTCCTGAAGGTGTCAGCTGCTCTTTAACATCCTTGACCCTGTCCCCATTGGTGAGCATCAGATCTAGTATAACCCCCTCACGGGTGGGCTCAGCTACAAGCTGTCTCAGGCATGCCCCCTGCAGTGCGATCAGGATGTTTCTGCTTCTGCTTGTACTCGCAGTCTGGGTGCTCCAATCTACATCTGGCAGACTGAAGTCCCCTAGTAGCAGTAGTTCACCTTTGGCTGCTATTTTGTGGATGGCTTCCACTAGTGTTTTGTCCGTCTCTTCCCCCTGCACAGGAGGTCTGTAGATCACTCCTGTTCAATGTTGGTACCATTTCCTGTCTCTAGGGTGACCCACAGTGCCTCAGCTTCCTCCTGCAGCACTTGAACCTCAGTTGTTTTGATTTCCACTCTCACATACATGGCCACCCCTCCTCCCTTTCTTCCTCCCCCATCTTTCCTGAAAAGTGTGTATCCTGGTAAGGCTATATCCCATTCATGGTTTTCTGTGTACCAAGTTTCTGTAACAGCCACTATGCACAGGTCCACTTCCATCATCAATGCCACCAGGTTTGGGATTTTGTTTCCCAGACTGCAGGCTTCTGTACATATTGCTCTCCACATTCAGTCACCTCCTCTCCCCCCCTTACACCAGTGTCCCTTCCGTCCCCTTATTGCATTTTGTCCTATTTTTTGTTTTCTCCTCCATGTTATCTATGTAGGAGTTCTGTTTCATTGGTGATCCTTTGACCCTTTTATGCCTATCTCTTAAGCATCAGGATTGCTAAGCCCTTGAGAGGAAGTGAACATCACTCTGTGTGGCTTCAGGTCGACATGGGACATTAAGTGCTGAACACAAAAAACACATGTTTGCCACATCAAAAAGGTAGATTATGTATGCGTGGGGTGCAATGCTAGGTGAAAAATAAGAGAACTAAGGAGGGACATGGGTGTGGAGGATACATGGGGCAGTAATTAGGGAGGGGGAACCAGGCAGTCGCTGCAACCTGCCTTAAGCAAAAAGAACTGCTGAGGAACAGTTAGCTAAGAAGGCAACTAAGGATAATTATAAATATTTTTTTGCCTATATTAAATCTTTAAAGAAAACCCAGAACCCTGTGGGACCCCTTATCGTGGAAGAAAGGACCGTTACATCAAATGCGGAAATGGCTACTGCTTTCAACAAATATTTTTGTCAAATTTATGGTAGTAAAACTTACAGTAATCAGGCGGCTGCACTCTCTACTGTTGATCCTATACAGTTTGAGCTATCTGAATTTAGACAACGCATTCAGACATTGAAACCTAATATATCCCCAGGCCCTGACAGAATTTCAGCCAATATGTTGCAAACGATTGACTACATTACACTTCCATAAAAAATTATTTTTGAGTCCGGCCCTGTGGCGCTGAGGGTTAAGGCACTGGAAACAACACCTTGCGCCACGGCGGCAACCTGGGTTCGGGAGAAAGCCCAGGATGTCGGGGGTCAGCAGGGGAGGGAGAGGACTGAGCATCCGGAGGACAGCTCTCCTCTCCTGGGTGGGTGGGGGATCCATACTCTGTGCCCGACTGGCCCCAGGCAGAAGTCAGGGGCATGGCAAACACAGAGCTGATGCTGGGGATGAGGAGTGGAGAAGCCAGCAGCAATGCCTTGGCGTGGGGCATGCCACTACTCGCCAAGGAAATACTAAAATGCCAGGGATGCTGGGAAGGCGGGCACCGAATGGTGCCCCCTATATGCCCTTGCCTGCCAATCAGACGCCACTTGCAGTATCAGGGTGCCAGCCGACCCACCTCAGCCCCACTCGTGGGGGAAGCCACAGTTCCATGGGGACCAGGAGTCAAGTATCGGGCAAGGTGAGTGAGGCAGGGGGATGACTCCTTGGTGCTCCCTAAGGGTCAGGATCCGCAGGACACAGAGTTAAATAGAAATTGAAAAAAAAAAAAAAAAATTATTTTTGAGCAATCAGTAAGGACTGGAAAGATACCTAGTGATTGGAAAATGGCTCATGTTGTTCCCAGCTATAAAAAAGGGGATAAAACAAGTGTTAAGAATTACAGCCCTATTAGTCTGGCTTGTCTAATTTGCAAGATAATGGAGGGGTTAGTCAGGGATACGTTATTTACTCTGCTTGACCTAATAGATTTTGTACAACACGGCTTTAAAGAGGGCAGGAGCTGTACTACAAATTTGTTGTGTTTTTATGAAAATGTAAGCAAATCACTGGATAGTGGGGTACCATGTTACATGATCTTTTTGGATTTCAGCAGAGCCTTTGATTTAATACCACACGGGGCCATTATAGATAAACAAGTTATTAAAGGCAAATCCTTATTTAATACACTGGATAGAAGAGCGGCTGACTGATAGAGAACAGAGGGTCCAGATAAATGGACAACTATCAGATATCAATGTGGTATTGAGTGGGATCCCGCAGGGCTCTGTGCTGGGGCTTGTGTTGTTTCAGACATTCATTTCTGATCTAACAAATAAATGAAATGATTGGGCTACAAAATATGAAGTCGATACAAAAATAGGAGGGACTTGTAGCACTCAGGAGGAGGCAAAGTATATTCAACAGGATTAGACAGTGTTACTAACTGGGTCAATAAATGGGGTATATCCTTTAATATGGATAAATGTAAGGTTATGTACCTGGGAAAACATAACAGTAGGGTAAACTACACATTATGTGGACATATTTTACACTGTTGTTCATCCGAGAAAGATCTAGAATACTATGTATCTGCCAATTTAGACACAAATGAGCAAACTCAAGAAGCTATTAAAAAATGTAATAATATCTGGTCAATTAAAAGAAATATAACCAGTAGGGAAAGCAACATAATGATACTCTTATTTCGAGCATATGTTCGTCCACAATTGGCATATGCATCTCAGATATGGTTTCCATCAAAAAAACAAGAAAGACTCAAATCAGAACAGGTACAGACGAAATTTACCAAATGCACTGCTGGTATGGCAGGCTTTGACTAAAAGCTGAACTTAATGTCTATAGAAACTAGAAGGTTAAGAGCAGATCTTTTTTTTATGTATAACACTATGCAGTACTACAGGATGTTAAGTGATTTGGGGATAACTTTCAAACAGGATGGATTTAACACCAGAGGACACCCATTACAATTACAAGGTCAAAGGTTTCAGACAAATAAAAGTAAATACTTTTATACAATAAAAATTGTCAATCCCTGGAATGTGTTACCCGAAAATATAATTATTAATAAAAATAAAGCTATTTTTAAATTTAGACTGGATCAGTATTTACTGAATGGGAAAATTCCAAAATATTATCATCAGATGTACACAAGGAGCATATATGGGCAATTGCCTACTGGCTCAAAGTCTTCCTCAGTATGAACCTCAGTATTTATTTATTTATTTATTGAATTTTGATGACCGGGTAGGCCCACTGGGCCCCGGAGGTCCCTTTTTCAGGGGCGACCCGGGTGAGACAACAAATTACAGGTAACAGATCAGTACAGTCATGTAATTGTAAAGTATTTAACAGTAAGAATACATAGGTTTACAGGCGGCAGGTAGTGTAAGACATACAGACAGTAAGGACATAGAGGCTACACATAATGAGACCGTTTCATCCCAAGTTAGTGATTAGGTTGAGAGTGCTCTGGTAGGCAAGCAGTAGCTAAAAACCTAGGGTTAGCTTCTTTGTGGGCATATTGGAAGGGGATAAGAGGGACATAAGTGCCCCCATCTTTAAGGGAGGTCCGTTATGCTACCAGGATGGCTATGGAAGGTCGGGTCTAATGAGCTACCAGGATGGCTGTACATGGTCAGATCCTGAAACAAGAACATGTGCTCCTGTCGAGCAGGTGTCCCTTGAGCTTTGTCCGGAAGCTGGAGATGGACACAGCCTCCCGTACCTCCAAGGGGAGGTTATTCCAGGTGGAAGGGGCGGTGTATGCAAAGGACCTGGACCCGGCTTTAGTCCTAGTCTTGGGAACCACGAGGAGAGTTTGGCCTGATGAGCACAGGCACCGTGGGTTGGGTTTCACCCTAACGAGGCCATTCAGGCTGGGGAGTGTGGGACCCAGTAGCCTGAATGTAAGGCAGAGGGTTGGGTAGGAGAGGCGAGCTTCCAAAGGCGGCCACCTGAGAGCTCTGTTGGGCCTCGCGGTGGTGAGTCCTCGGATGTGACATAGTATAGCGGACTGTCTTGTTGGCATAGGTCTGCAGCCTCCCTAACTCCGCCACGCCACGCCCTGAGAATCGGGCCGCGTGGGTGGAGCTTTTAGAGGAGTATCATTAGCGGCAATGGCTACCCTAGCTTCAGGGATAATCTGGTCCTTTAGTCTATAAAGGATTCCAAGTTTCCCATGGATGGCTTTTGGTGATTTGGTCTCGTGATTTTTAGTGTGAGGCCTTGGTCCAGGGTAAGGCCAAGGTATTTGTGGAGGTGACCACCTCAAGTTTACACCCGGACTGGAGTTGTAGAAGATGTGACCTCTCAGATCCCAGGGATCTAGGACCAAAGAGCATTACCTTTGTTTTGTTGGTGTTTAAAACCATTTTGTTAAGAGTGAGCCAATCCTCCATCTGAAGGATGTCTTCTTGGAGGGCAGTCTTCAACTTCAGGTAAAGTAGGAAAGCTCTGTAGATGACGGCATCATCCATGACTGGATAACGCTACTGCTCCCGCAGTGTGTATGCAGATCATTTATGAACAGTGTAAAGAGAAGGGGGCCGAGGATTGACCCTTGAGGTACCCTTCTTTGAGTGAAGCTAGCTTGAGACTTTATCCTCCCACTTGACCCTCTGGGTCGTCCAGAGATAACTTTGAACCAACCCAGTTAATGGGTGTCAAGGCCAAGTGAACGATTTTTGTAGTAGGAGGTTGTGGTTTACCAAGTCGAATGCTTTAGATAGGTCAATAAAGACCGCCTCTGTGCTGACCCCGGGCCATTATTGCTCAGTACATCTGCTGAGAGTTTAGTTAGCGCAGTATCCGGTCCCATGCTTACTCTGAAGCCATGCTGTGAAGGTGAGATTGCCCGTGGATTTCTAGGCATTCTCGGAGTTGGGAGTAGACTAGTTTCTCCTGTACTTTGCAATGACACATAGCAAAGAGATGGGCCTGTAGTTCTCAATGGGCTCAGTTGGCCCTCCCTTGTGTATAGGACTCACTAGGGCCTGTTTCCAAAGCTTGGGTACAGACCCCTCCTTAATAGACCGGTTTATCAGCCAGGTTAGGGGCTTAGCTAAGGCTGGAGCCCCCTCCTTGAGGATTCTGGTTTGGATCCCGTCGGGGCCCCCAGATCCTCTCGAGTGTAGGGATTTGAGGATGATCAAAACCTCCTTTTCCCTGACCAGCCTCAGGTGAAACAAAGGGCGGTCAAGGTCTGGGGGCTGTTGAGCGTTCGGCTCACTCCTCCTGTCCGGGGGTCCCGTCTTGTAAGCATCCAGGTTCGTGAACTAACTGTTAAGGGACTCAGCAATGAGAGATCCCCCATCAATTAATTGCCCAATTAAGCAGAAGCATAAAAAGAGCAAGAGGAGGAAGCCGCTGTGGTTTACAGAGGAGGTGGGCAAAGCACTGAGGGAGAAAAGGACTTTTTACAGGAACTACAAGACGACCAAGAAGGAAGAGGAGAGTGCAGAATATGCAGGGCACTTGAATCAACCTGCAGGGTGGTAAGGTGAGCCAAGGAGGAGATGGAACTAAGAATAGCTGAGAGGGACAAGACCCTCTTCCTAAACATCCAGAAAAAAGGAACAGAAGAGGAAATAGTGAAGCTGAAAAGAGGGACAGAGTGTGTGGAAAAACTCTATCTTCATTAAGGAAAAGGATGGGCCACTACCACAGAAGAAAACAGGGACATGAGAGGAAGTAATAATAAGACAGTGTCTTCAAAGGGCTCAAGGCCCTCATAGTGGACAAGTCCCCAGGGCCAGATGGCATGCATCCAATCAAATCAATCAAAATTTTTATTTATCCAGGCGAACATCACTGAGCAGAGCTCTTTTACAAGATGGACCTGGTTAGAACAGGGTCGGGTAACATTCATCATAAAAACATATAAATACATGTAAATAAGTATATAAACACAAACACAATGATGCAGTAATAGGGGAGTCAAATGATAAAAGGAAGACAAGGCAAGCCATAACAGAGGAGGATTCAAATATAAGAGGGCAGGTCCACCACTGAACCATGCAACTGTATATAAACCATGTTCCCTGTATAAAAGCACCAGTTAGTTCATTTCCCAGGGGCAGTCACTAGTACTAGCCATGAAAATGGCTTGGAGAACCACCAACTAATGGCAGATGGGGTACCAGGAGGGTATGTAATATATGGTTAAGGATAAACATTGTGAGAAGTGAAGTCCCAAGGATAGGTCGGTAGAACTGATGCGGCAGTGGGGGCCTAGGGGAGAGGGAAAGGGGAGTTAGGACTTTTATAGTATGACTGCATGTAGATTGTGGATGAGTGCAGTATAGAGTTGTGAATAGAAGGCTGGAGAAAGTGGGAAGATAGACCAGTATCAAAGGGAGGACAGAGGCATCAAAGTGTTACATGAAAGCATGATGACAGATCAGGGCCAAAGAGGAGACAAGCACTAGAAGTAATTCGTTCATAGTTAGATGGTACAGGTTAGCATGATGACAATTCATGGTCATGGGAAACAATTGCACTGATCATTTCTGAGACGTGAATATAAGAGCTTGAAAGATGAGTTGCCAATGGGTGACCTCAGTTTCATTTTTTTTTTTTGCAATTTATTCCACAAGGAAGACAGTGTAAAGCTTATAACAGCCCTGCCAAAGCGAGAGTTAACTTTGGGAATCATCAGTAGGAGAGATTTGCAACTTCTCAGGGCGTAATTGCCTACTGGTTTTATAGAAAGACAGTCTGTAATGTATTGGAGCAGTTTTTTGGAGATGGCTCTCAGGGTCCATAAGGCTGCATTTTTATCACACCTGAATTGAAGAGAACTCCACCTCACTGATTGATATAGGGAGCAGTGGTGAGTGGAATAAGGCAGACCTGTGATGAACCTCAAAGCTCTATGATATAATGTGTCAAGTTTGGTGAGGTAGGAAATGGGACAGTGACTGTAGAGAATGTCAGCATAATCTACCAAGAATAGAAAGGTTGATTGTACCGGCTGTAGTTTGGCATTTCTAGTTAAGAAGTGGGCTATCCTAAAGAACAAGCCAAGTCTCTGTCGTAATTTTTCGAGTAATTCTTCAACGTGCTCTATAAAGGAGAGCCTATGGTCCAGCCATACTCCCAGGTATTTGAATTTAGGGACAAATTCCAACTTCTCGCCAAGAATTGTAGTAATCTGCGGCACAGGATCTGATAGGGCTGAATTTACCATTTGGGCAGAGGGAGAAAAGAGCATTGCTTTTGTTTTCTTGGGGTTAAGTAATAGTTTTTTGTTTAGGAGTTGGTGTTGCAGTAGGTTGAACTCAGATTGAAGGTCATTACATGCAGATTGTAATGATGGGCAGCTTACATAAAGAACTGTGTTATCTGCAAACAGATGAATATTGGCCTTAGTTATGCTTTCATCAATATTGTTGCTATATATTGCAAATAAGATCGGTCCTAAGATAGAACCCTTGGGAACACCTCTTAGGAGAGGTTTAAGAGTTGAGAGATCTTCCGCTTTTGCCTGCGGGAAATGATCAGAGAGGTAGTTGCTGAACCACTGTAAAGATAATGGGTCAGCACCTAGTGAGGTAAGGGAAGAGAGTAGCAGAGAATGGTCGACAGTGTCGAAGGCCTTGCTCAGGTCCAAGAATATGACGATGTAATTCCTGTTGTCTAGCTCTCTTTGCCAGTCATTAGTCACTTTAGCAAGTGCTGTGATGGTGCTATGTTTCGCTCTAAACCCTGACTGGACTGGATCAAGCAGGTTATTAGCTTCTAGATACTGCCTCAGCTGGTTACTTATGACTTTTTCCAGTAATTTTGACAAGACCGGGAGAATCTAAACTGGTCAGTAATTATTTAGATCACAGGGCTTTCCGGACTTGAACGGGGGTATGATGTGCGCTGTTTTCCATATTGAAGGAATGGATCCTTGAGTTAACGATAGGTTAAATAAATGGGTTATGGGCATGGCTAACACATGGATGGCCACCTTCAAAAAAAAATATGGGTCGAGGGTATCCACACCAGCACTTTTTTTTTTTTTACATCCAGTTTTAGCAATAGGTCTTCAACGTCTTTCAGAGTAGTAGGACACAAGGAGAAGACTGAATCGGTGACGCTAGGATCAGCACCTTGATTATCCACCTGAGAGCGTATCAAATTCGCAGGGCAACTGTTAAAGGCTAAGCCTGGAGTCGCAAAGTGATTATTGAAGGCATCCAGAACTTGCAGTCTGTCACTAATGGTGTTATTGTTTAAGGAGATTTCATCAGGTAGTGAGCCACCAGACGTGTGACCAGACAAGTCCTTGACGGTTTTCCAAAATTTTGTAGGATTTTTGGAGGTTGAGAGAAATTCAGAATGATAGTACACAGCTTTTGTATCTCTTACCTTTCTAGTACAGGAGTTTCATGCCCTTTTGAACTTGCACCAGTCCGCAGCAGACTAGGTTTTGTGTGCTTTTTTCCATAGGTTATCTCTTTCAGTCAATGCAGATTTTAATAATGGTGTGAACCATCTACATGCATTTTTTGCTATTCGCACCTTAACTACAGCGGTATAATTATTTAGGGCATCTAGGATAATTTTGCCGAGTATGTCAAATGCTGACTGCGTGTTTTTTTGCCAAATAGAACTCTTGCCAATACAAGGAGTGTTTCAGTTCATTTATGTAGGCAGTGAGATCAAAGTTTCGTCTAGATCTCTTGGCAGCAAACTTCAACGAAGTAGTAGGTTTGTTGCTTGATCTTATGCAAGCAATAAATGAGTGATCACTGATATCACTGAAGAAGGTGCCGACAAAGGAGAAAATATTTGGTTTATTCACTAGGATAACATTTCGCAGGGAGCTGTTATCCATATTCTTTTTAATTACTCGTATTGGTTTGACAATGAGTTGAGATAATCCATGGGTGTCACCGAAAGCTACAAGAGGAGCAGCGGTTTTAGATAGCCAGTCTAAATTAAGATCCCCAAGAATAATTGTTTCTGAGGATTGTTGTTCGATGATATTACTCAGATGAGGTAACAACTGTAGATCGGCAGAAGGAGGTCTATAGCACCCTATGATACAGAATGTTGAAGTGTGTGAGATGGTGACTTGGAGACAGAAATTCATTAGCATTTGCAACAGATAAAGCACTCAGACAGGATGCCGTATACCTATCCTTGACATAGAGAGCAACCCCTCCACCCCGGAGTGTCTGTCTGCTCTAAACAGTAAATAGTTAGGGATACTGACTTCCCTGTCAGAGGTGGCCGGTCTAAGCCAGGTTTCTAAAACCACTAGAATGCCTGGTCGAGTATGGTGGCCCCAAGCCTGGATCATGGAAAACTTTTTCAACAGACTGCACAGATTAATGTGAAGGAAACTCATGCCTTTCAGTGTGGCAAGGTCAAAGGGCGATGTGATTGCTGCTGGTGGCCCCGGATTGAGCTCCACATATCCTGAGCACAGGAGAAGAAGGAGTAAAAGTTTTCTTAGAGTGGCAATAGTAAACTTTGTACTGGTAACCCCTTTACGTCGTTGTGGGCCACAGTCCTGGGGGGGCGTGCCCCAACATTTTTGTGACCTTCCCACAAAGGGTGGCAGAGACGAGTACTCTGACTGCTATCTGTAGAGGAGACGCCTCTATGATGTTGGCGGAAGTCATAAGCTGAGGTGGTAATTCATTTCATGTACCAGCATTAAAGGTAATATGAAAATAGTGTTGAAGAATTGGGGAGTTGAAAAGGCCTATATCCACGTAGGAACAGGAACTAGTTACAGAGCAGATCAGATTAGTATCCATGGTAATAAAGGCTTGAAGGGGCATATACTGGGTATGTGATATGAGATAGAAGAAGGACCCGAACAGGATCCACGATTTGACACACACAGTGGAATAAGGATGGGGGGGGGGGCTATAGAGGAGTGAGCTAGAAAGTCGGAGCGGGGTTTATGTGCATTTAATCAGGACCGGGGGCAAAAATTGGCAGCTAGGGCACCTTCCTGGAGGTAAATCAGTCCCTGAGGGCAAATCCGCACCTGCTTCAGTGCGGGGCTGGTGGCTTCCAGACCTGGACGGCGGGTGGCAGTCTGGCAGGTCGGGTTCGTCAGAGAACCACGGCTGTGGCTCTCAGACTACGGGTACTGCGAGAGCTGGCAGCAATCTTTGCAGCACCCCTGGCTCCCTGGACACAAGGATGGTTCTGAGAGAGAGGAGGATAGTCGATGTGGTGCCCCTGCACAAAAGTGGACCTAGGATCGAACCAGGGAACTACAGATCAGTCAGCTTGACATCGATTGCTGACAAGCTGATGGAAAAAATCCTAAAGGAAAAGTTGGTTGAGCTCCTGAGGCAAATGCTCCCGTAACAAGCAGCACAGGTTCACGGCAGGGATGTCATGCCAAACAAATCTGATCAGCTTCTTTAATTGGGTCACTAGGGCAGTAGACAGGGCCCAAACAGTGCACATACTATACCTGGATTTCAGAGCAGCGAAGGGCAGTTTTATAGCCCACATCTAATGAAGGGCAGGGACAGAATGGAGGCAATGCAGAGGAGGATACCCAAGAGATCCAGGGACAGTAGGAAAGGATGAACGAAGAGAGGTTGGCAGACCTGACCATGTACATGCTTGAGGAAAGAAGGGAGAGAGGGGTGATGCTTAAGACATACAAATAATTGCACAGGTTAAAAAACTGAATTGCTGGGAATTGTCAAGACTGAGTGGGAACACAAACAGTGGCAACTCCATGAAGCTCACAGCAGGCAAATTTAAAGAGCAACTATCGTGCTCTCTTCGAAATCTCCCCCAAAGAAACAAATAGCCCTTACCTGCCCCCAAATTAAATCCTTCATAAAACTCTTTAACAGAATTCCTTTACCAGACCTGGGGTGGTGGCAGATGTCAAAATGAACAACTCAGAGACTTGTAGGAGGGCAGCGGCAAAAGCAAATATGATGCTGGGATGCACTACCAGGTAGATTACCTCCAGAAAGGCGGAAGTGATCCTTCCCCATATAACTGCTTGGTTAGGCCACACCTCGAGTATTGTGTGCAGTTTTGGAGACCACACTTAAAGAGAGATATTGTACTCCTAGAAAGGGTCCAAAGGAGGGCACCCAAAATGATCTGGGGTCTGGGGAAAAGGACCTATGAGGACAAGCTCAAGGAGCTCAACATGTACAACCTGGAGGAGAGGAGGGACGGGGGACATGACAGAGGTCTTCAAGTACATAAAAAGGATTAACAAGGGGTGCACAGTCAGGGTGCTCCAAAGCAAGGAGGTGGGGGCAATGAGAGGACATGGGTGTAAGCTGGAAGGGGGGAGAGGAGGAGGTGTGATTTCACTGAGAGAGTGGTGGAGCCATTGATGTGTTGCCCAGGGGCCTGGTAGAGGCAGAGACTGTGGACGGGTTTAAGAGGGGATGGGACAGGTACAGGGGAAGAATGAACTTGACGAGGTCCAATACAGGGGGAAACATCTGGGACTGGGGACAGTGTAAGCCGAGGGGTGTGGGGAGACAGCGAAATCGGCCCCCAGTGTGGGTGCTGACAATTGAGCAGACTGAAAAACCATTAGGCCTCATCTGCTGGCATTTTAGTATGTCAGTATGTTAGAACATCCCCACTTTGGAAAGGAAGGGATCGTATTTTTGCTCCATGGGAGCTCCGCCACGCCTATCCCTTCCACTTCCTGGTACCTCTGCCTAGACAGATCCACCCTGATCCGCTACCGCGTTTTGTGACATCACTATTTGAGTTGTGCGGGGGCGAGCGTCCTTTGACTTGAATGAGGTTGTTTTAAAAGTTAAAATTTGGGTAGTTTAGATGGCCAGTTAGAATAAATCATGGCCACTTAACTAACAAGGTTCCTAGCTAGCTGGCCTTTTCCCATGGGATTTAGTCACATTTTATGAAACTAGCACCAGGTATTGAGATACAGACCTGGTTATTTTTCCATACACAGGGACTGTATTAAGGCTAGGGTAAAGATACATCATGATCTCGCGAAGTTTCTATCGAGAGCGCGGTGGTTCCGTGGCACCATATTTAAAAATGTCGGGGCCACCGGGGAATATTCAGGACTTTACGAGCAGTTAGGTAAATAAACCGATTATTTTTTATGGTGATTGCAGGGGGTCTGGAGCGGTGAAGCCCCAATCTGTGCAGCAGTCGGGGCATCTCCATTTCTGGTAGAACTCCTTTAAATGTTGCATTTGATGAGGTTTGCAAATACTAGTTGTTTACCCCAAGTCTCTGGAAGAACGAGGAATGCCCATCCCCAAATACTTGAAAAAGCACGATTATAACTACTATTCTCCATAGCCTCCACTGGCCTGTTCCCGTCCCTTTCAGGACTGCCTTCAAAGTTACCCTAATTATTAAATTCCTCTATGTTTTTGCTTCTGCTAATCTCCCTGACCTCATTTCATCTCTTGCTATAGTCCTGCTCGCTCCCTTTGCTTCTCTACAGCTCGACCCTCTAGATTCTCCCAAAATCTATCCACTGAAACACACCAGAATAATCACACATTTTTTCCCCTAAAATAATCTTCCTACTCCAAAGAGAACTGCAGTCCCCAGAACTGAATGTATGGTCTGAAAAGAAGTTTTTTTCAGGAGGACACCTTGGTGTGTAATATACAGTTTCCACAGTGTCACTGGATACAGGGGACCTGACAAACAGACAGAGTACACTTGCCCCATCTCATCTGCACCCCATTTACTTTAGGTTCTATTTCTCCTGCTCCTCCATTTCCTCAGGAGGAAGTGTGTGTGGGGGGTGGGGGGGGGGGTACTTGAGCTGAACATAGAACCACCTGCAAGGCAGGAAGTGCAACATGTCCTGTCAGTGTCTGTGTAACTGGTGGTGCAGGTAGGCCTAGTACTGGTGTTGTAACTATCAACAGCGAAAAACTGAGGCAAAAGACTATAAAAAGTGCAGACACCTGGTCAAAACAGCAATCATGCCAATAGTCATTAGTGAGGCCGGTGGTGCCAGACCAAGGTTTAGTAGTGGTGGTGGCACCAGTGCTGTTGATATGTTCACTCCCAGGTTCTGCATGTTCAATGACAAACTAGATTCCAAGCCGGGCATCCGTTCATAAGGGGTCTGGCCAGAGACTCAGCAATTGGCGTCGCCACTCTATCAATGACAATAGCAGCCTAGACCACAAACAGATGTTGCGTGCCCATCTTTTCCCAAAGAATGCCAGGGTTGTCAATACAAAGGTCAGTGGAGGAGCCAGCAACAGCAAGGGATGCAATTCCACAGAACTTCCTGATCAAAATGGCACCTACAAAGATAGGCACACAGCAACACTGTGTTCTAGCTATCCATCTGGCTCAACCAGAAGTCAGGGCCAGGTGTACCAGCAGTGGCCCAGTATGGGAGCAGTACAAAAGATTGACTATTAAAAGGTCGACACTAATGCGACCGACATCTAAATACCGATGTGCTTATCATATCACCGTCACAAATACCGACATCCTAAGAAGACCGCAAGCAAGCAAGTAAACTGCAACTGGAGTTTGCCAGAGACTGAAGAATAAGTTAGCAAATTTTAAGCACACTTAAGCAGTAAGCAGGATAAGAAATCAAAACTGCATTGGCAAAAGTAGGAGTAGGTCGCTAAAGACAGAGAAGACGCCAGCTTCCTGCAAAAACACTGCTGTTGTCTGCACTCCCAACTGGTGCATGTATTGAGTACAGCTGGCGAAATAATGTAGGAACTGTTTTAAATGTTCCAGCCATTAACCAAACAGCAGCAGCAGACAATTTTAAGATGTTAGCTTTGGTTGTAAATATCAATATGGTCTCATCACCACAAATTGAGTGCTTAACAAGAAACAGCTCGCCATCCAAGTACTTAATGGAGTCAGGAATAGAAAGCTGTTCAAGAGTACTTGGTTCCGGTGGCATATTTTCTCGTCATGCGCGTTTCACCACTTGTCTCAAGGCATGATGAGATGGCATGTTATGGAACACTTCGGGTTCTGAAAGAACTCCTAAAAATGAAGGTGGACAAAGCAATGGGGCCTGATGGGATTCATCCCAGAATTCTAAAAGAACTAAGGGTAGAACTAGTGACACCACTGACTACCCTCTTTAACAAATCATGGGAGGATGGGGTGGTACCTGAGGACTGGAGCAGGGCAGATGTGACTCCCCTTCACAAAAGTGGGAGCAAGGCAGAAGCAGGAAACTACAGACCTGTTAGTTTAACCTCAGTGATAAGGAAAATGATGGAATCACTTCTGAAGGAAAGAACTGTTGAGTATCTAGAGGCCAGAGGGGCACAGGGCCCAAAGCAGCATGGATTCACAGTAGGAAGGTCATGCCAGACGAATCTGATAGATTTCTCTGACTGGGTGACCAAAGTAGTAGATCAGGGAGGGGCTGTGGACATAGCCTACCTAGACTTTAGCAAGGCATTTGACACAGTCCCACACAAAAGATTAATATACAAGTTAGCCAGCCTGGGAGTGGGTCCCAAGATGGCAGCCTGGGTAAAGAATTGGCTGGAGAATAGGACACAGAGAGTAATAGTAAATGGAGTCCACTCTGAAGAAAGGGGTTACTAGTAGGGCCGCAGGGTTCAGTATTAGGACTGGTCCTCTTCAATGTCTTTATGCTACATTGCAGAGGGACTGGAAGGAAAAGTATGTCTCTTTGCAGATGACACAAAGATCTGCAACAGAGTTGATGCACAAGGTGGGGTGGAAAGGATGAGAAGGGACTTGGCAAGGTTAGAGAAATGGTCAAATGTATGGCAGCTTAGATTCAATGCTAAGAAGTCCAAGGTAATGCACCTGGGAAACAAAAACCCAGGGGAAGAGTACACAATGGGGGTGAGATACTAACAACAACAAAAATGGAAAGGGACCTGGGGATAGTCATATCAGATGGCCTAAAGGTGGGCAAGCAATGTGAGAGGGCAGCAAGGAGGGCTGGGGGGATACTGGGTTGCATAGGAGGCATCACCAGTAGAAAACAGGAAGTTATTATCCCTCTGTACAGACAGCTGGTCAGACCCCATCTGGAGTACTGCATGCAGTTCTGGAGACCCAATCTCCGCAAAGACATAGACAGGATGGAAGCTGTCCAGAGCAGGCAACTAAAATGGTGCAGGGTCTGCACCGGAAGACATATGAAAAGTGACTTAGGGAGCTTAATACGTATAGCCTCGAAGAAAAGAGGGAGAGGGGGGACATGATAGAAACTTTCAAGTACCTCAAGTGAATCAACAAAGTCCAAGAGGGTAGCATCTTTCAAAAAAAAGAGGTGTGCAAGAACAAGGGTGCACAATTTGAAAACAGAGGGAAGGGGCAGCTCAGAGGTAATTTAAGGAAGTATTTTTTCACAGAGAGGGTTGTGGATGCATGGAACGGCCTTCCGGAAGAGGTTGTGGAGTCAAAAACAGTGGTGGAATTGAAGCATGCATGGGACAGTCATAAGGCAAATCTAGGGGGTGAGGGTAGGAAGAAGTAGGCTGCTGGTTAACTAGGATCTGCAGCTTATCCATTAGGTAGGGAAATGGGCAGACTGGGTGGGCCAAGCAGTCCTTATCTGCCGTCAAATTCTTCATCATCATCATCATCAAATCTTTATTTATTCAGGCGAACATCATTGAGCAAGGCTCATTTACAAGATGGACCTGATAAGGTCAAGGTTCAACAGTTGATACATCATACACTTATATAAAACAATTATACATACATGGGAAAAAATGTTTATAAACACAGTGATGTACAGTAAAATTCACGTGATAAAAATGGGTTATAGGAGAGTTAAGCTAATATTTACAGTATATACAGTATATACATATCCCAGTGGAGGGGCCATGGCAAACACGCAGCATAATGTAATACTAGGATGGTGAGGGTATTACTGAGTGCCATAAGATGGGGTGTCTGCCTGGGAGGGAGAACTGAAGAACAAAGATTATGCCATATATGGTTAATTTTTGGGAGAGAGATTGTGAGATGACAAAGCTAGTTCTAGCGGTAGCAACTGCATTTCTCTGTGAAGAAAACTGTACAATGCTGTTTAAAGGATGCAATTGGAATAATACTGCACAGTTTTAGGGATTTTTGTAGGGTGTTCCATGCTATAGCCAGAGAATAGCCGATTGCTGCCTCCTAGCCGGGTGAAGAATTTGGGCAATTTGAACAGGATGATGTTGTTGCTTCTTAGGGCATAGGAGCTAGGAATGGTCTGGGTGAAGCAGTCCAGAATATAGTTTGGAAGTTTTTTTGATAACGCTCTGTAAATCCATAGGGCTGCATTTCTGTTCCTTCTGAGGTGAAGGGAAACCCATCCAACTGCAGCATAAAGAGAGCAGTGATGGGTATTAGATGGCAGATCTGTAATGAATCTTATTGCTCTATGGTATAAGGTATCCAACTTGTGTAGGTAGGAGGTGGGGCAGTGACTATAAAGGAAGTCTGCATAGTCAACAACTGAGAGAAAAATGGCCTGGACTAACCTCATCTTTGAATCTCTGTTAGGGAAGGGGTTTAATCTATAGAGAAGGCCAAGCCTTTGGCGAAGCTTTTTTAGCAGTTCTTCTAAATGATGAATGAAGTCGAGTCTGTTGTCAATCCACACACCTAGGTATTTGAAATTTTCTACACACTCCAGGTTTTCTCCAAGTATAGTGCATAGCTGGGGGAGAATGACTGAAGAGGAGGTGCTGGTGGAGCTTTGATTTGTGAACATCATTGCTTTAGTTTTCTTTGCATTCAACAGAAGCTTTTTCTCAAGTAGCTGATATTTTAACAGGGAGAATTCTGTTTGTAGGATTTCACGAGCAGCTGCAGATGAAGGGTTGCTGACATACAAAACAGTGTCATCAGCAAAGAGCTGTACAGAGGAATTGGTGAGGGTTGAATCAATGTTATTTATATAAATGGCAAAAAGGATAGGACCCAGAATAGAACCTTGGGGGACTCCTCTTAACAGTGGTTTTAATGGGGATAGGTCACCTTCAGCTTTTACCTGCTGTGACCTACCGGTGAGATAACACCTGAACCACTTAAGGGAGGGTGGATCTAGGCCAAGGGAGAGCAAGGATGATAGTAGAAGCTCGTGGTCCACAGTATCGAATGCTTTGCTCAGGTCCAGAAATACTGGACAGACATTATTCTTTTCATCTAATTCAGTTTGCCAGTCATTTGTGACCTTGGCTAGTGCAGTGATAGTGCTATGCTTGGCCCTGAATCCAGACTGAGCTGGATTCAAGAGGTTAGCATTGTCAAGATACTCCCTTAACTGGTTACTCACCAATTTCTCCAGCATCTTGGATAGCACTGGTAGAATGGAAATGGGCCTGTAATTAAGTTCCATAGGGTCCCCTGATTTTAGAAGGGGAACCACTTGGGTTGTCTTCCACAGTGTGGGAATAGAACCAGAGTTTAGAGAGAGGTTAAAGAGATGAGTTAGGGGGACTGCAAGTACGTGGAATGCAATCTTTAGAAAGTAGGGGTCCAGAGAGTCTGCCCCTGCACTTTTTTTTGGTATCCAGCTGCCATAATAGGTCCTCTACTTGCTTCAACAGTACAGATTTGAAGCTGAAGGAAGAGTCAGCTTCTGAACACCAGTGTGCTGGGAGCTTAATTGTTCCCTCAGCAGGTTAGCTGGGAGGTGTCAAAGGCAAGGCCAGCTGTTGTGAAGTGGTTATTGAGGCGCCCAGAATTTCATTTTGCCAGTGATAGGGCCATCACTGTGGTGTAATTGAGTTGGAAGGAGGTACTAGCATCCTGCCCTACCATCCCTTGATGGTACCCCAAAAACCTAGCAGGATTATGATAGAGGAGTCGAGCTCAGCCAAGTAGAAGGCAGCCTTTGCATCCCTAACTTTCTTGGTGCATCTATTCCTTGCTTTCCTAAAGATCATCCAGTCATTTGCATTCTTGGTTTTTCTTGCCATTTTCCAGAGTTTGTCTCTCTCCAGCAGTGCAGCTTTGAGGTCAGCTGAAAACCAACAACAGGATTTGTTTTTTATTCGGATACTAGATATTGGGGCATGGGTGTTAAGGGCATTTATTATAATGCTATTTAGTAACTGCTGTGCTTTCTCCCCAGAATGGGCATGGTAAAACTCTTGCCAGTTTGGAGAGTGAGCTAGATCATGCAAATATCCTTCGATATTGATGTTTTCCTTGGATCTCCTCATGAGGAATTTTGCAGGGGTTGTTGTTTTGCTGGTGGATCTTACCCCTGCGATGGGGCAGTGATCACTTATGTCGCAGAGAACCACTCCAGTGTGTGTGAATAGATGTGGTTTAGGGGGACTTAAACATGTCAGGAACAGACTGGGAGACTATGACATCCTCTGTGACCAGGGAACAGAGGTTGTTGGATGTCTTTCAAGACGCGTTCCTAACTCAGCAGGTGAGGGAACCGACCAGGGAGGCGCGGGTACTGGATGTGGTCCTGGCAGACAGTGACCAGATTGGGGGCCTGGAGGTAAGGGACCCATTGGCGGGGAGTGAACATGCCACGGTCTGGTTCTGTCTGGACCTAGGAGGGGTAGAAGGCTGCACAAAGACGGAAGTAACCGACTTCAGGGGGGCGGATTTTAAGGAAATGGGAAGGATCCTTAAGGAGCATCTGGATGGGATTGGGTCAGACATGGACGCTGATAGTAGGTGAGAAATAATCAGGAGAGGGGTGCAGGATGCTACCAGCACCTGTGCAAGAGTAAGACGAAAATGCAGTAGGGCCCAAAAACCCTGCTGGTGGACCAGGGAGGTCCAGGAGGTGGTGCGGGGAAAGAAGGCAGCCTATAAGCAATTCAAGTGCTCAAGGAGTGAAAGGGATGGAGGGGAGTACGAGCTGGTGGCTAGAAGGGCCACTAGGGTGGTGAGGGTGGCTAAGGCAAGGAAGGATCAGAACCTGGCCAGGGAAATTAGGAGAGGGAACAAGGGGTTCTTTAGATACATTGGGGAAAAGCGAAGGGTGAAGGGGCAGATTAGCAGGATTAAATCAGGGGAGAGATGGGCACAAGACCCGGGGGAGCAGGCTGAGGTACTAAATGAGTACTTCACCTCAGTTTTCACCAAGGAAAATGGGGTTGCTGCATCATACATGGGAGGAGACGGAGATACTGAGGAGGGGGGCTTACCGATCGGCGGGTCTGGGGAGAGGGGGAGGCATCACTGGCAGGAGGGGGAGGGCTAAGCAGGGAGAAGAGGTACCGGAAGTGGAAATCACAGCAGAGAGAGTGAGGGAAGCCCTCAGCTCCCTTAAGACGGAGAAAGCACCGGGGCCGGATAAATTACATCCCAGAGTGCTGAAGGAACTTGTGGATGTCCTGGCGAAACCCTTGGCGGAGCTTTTCACCATCTCTGAGGACAGGGTGGGTGCCCCAGGACTGGAAGGTGGCGCATAGTGCCCATCCACAAGGGGGATCTAGGGAGGTGGCAGGGAACTACAGGCCTGTCAGCCTGACATCGGTGGTGGGCAAGATGATGGAGGGCATTGTCAAGGAGAGGCATGGGGGGGACCTGGATAAGTCGGGCTGCCTGGACGATAGACAGCATGGATTCATCCCAGGGGAAATCATGTCAGGCAAACCTTGTGGAGTTCTATGACTGGGTGATGAGTGCCTTGGACCTGGGTAGACCAGTGGATGTCCTCTTTCTAGACTTCAGCAAGGCATTTGACTCTGTTCCTCACGTGGGCCTGTTGGATAAGCTGGGAGAAATGGGTGTGGGGAACCAGATGATCAGATGGATAGGCAATTGGCTCCAGGACCGGACCCAGAGGGTCGTAGTTGGCGTGATAGTCTCATCCCCAAGGAGGGTCATTAGTGGGGTCCCACAGGATCAGTCCTTGGGCCCTCCTGTTCAATGCCCTCGTCTCTGACATAAGGACAGGTATCAGGGTGAGATGAGTCTCTTTGGGATGACTCAAAACTGGGGCAGTGGTGGATGGGGGAGGGAGGGTGTCCCTACAGGGGACCTGGAGGCTCTGGAAAGATGGTCTAGAAAGTGGAAGCTGAGGTTCAATGCAGGAAATGCAAGGTACTCCACCTGGGGCAGAAACCTGGGCCAAGTGTACACCCTGGAAATGCTACAAGTCTCGATGGCTGAGAGGGACCTGGGGTGGTGGTGGATGTCAAGATGAACAACTCTGAGACTTGTAGGAGGGCAGCAGCCAAGGCCAACAGGATTCTGGGATGCATAGCTAGGGGATCACCTCCAGAAGAAGGAAGTGATACTCCTCTTTATAACTGCTTGGTGAGGCCGCACCTTGAGTACTGCGTGCAGTTTTGGAGGCCACACTTAAAAGGGACATTAAACTCCTGGAGAGGGTCCAAAGGAGGGCAAGCAAAATGATTTGGGGCTTGGGGGACAGGACCTATGAGGAGAGGCTTGAAGAGCTAAATATGTGCACACTGGAAGAGAGAAGGGACCGGGGGACATGATAGAGGTCTTCAGGTACATGAAGAGGGTAAACAGGGGAGGAATAGTCAGGGTGCTTCGAAGGAAGGAGGAGGGGGCCACTACAGGGCATGGGTGGAAGCTGGAGGGGAAGATTCAGGGAGAAGGAGGAGGTGCTACTTCACTGAGAGGGTGGTGGAGCCATGGAATGCGCTGCCTAGGGGCTGGTGGAGGCAGAAACAGTGGAGGGTTCAAGCGGGGTGGGACAGGTACAGGGAAGGGTTCTGGAAGCAAAATCCAATGCAGCAAGAATATCCGGAACTGGGAAGGGAGAAGCCAGAGAAGGCGAGGGGGGCAGCAAGGTCAGCACCCAGGGTGGGGG
This sequence comes from Neoceratodus forsteri, assembly GCA_016271365.2. Lineage (NCBI taxonomy): Eukaryota > Metazoa > Chordata > Ceratodontiformes > Ceratodontidae > Neoceratodus > Neoceratodus forsteri. The sequence goes on from CM057452.1 coordinate 412,868,175, forward strand.
CTGACCAAACGAGCAGACACGAAAGACCGTTAGGCCTATTCTGCTGGCATTTTAGTATGTTAGTATGTTAGTATGATATCGAGTAGTGTGCTGTTATTACTATTCCTTGCATTAATTCTTGTTGGCTCATTAAATAGCTGTGTGAACCCATATGTATCACAGAATGATACCAGAGGTGCAGCTGCCTGGGTAAGCCAGTTGAAATTCAGGTCACCTAGAATAATGACTTCTTCAGTGCTGGGCTTGAGTAGATTCCCCAGGTGGGATAAGAGCTTGAGGTCAGCAGAGGGGGGTCTGTAGCATCCAACTAGCTGAAAAGCTGCTGTATTGGGGAGAGAGACTTTTAGGGATAGGCATTCAAATTCCTTGGGCATAGAGGTTGCAGCAATACAGGATATAGGTATACCGGATTTTGCATATATAGCTACTCCACCTCCCCTTGTTTGGCGATCTGCTCTGAATAGCTGATAGTTGGGTAGGTTAACATCCCTGTCTGCTGTGGTGGGTTTGAGCCATGTCTCAGATACCACGAGAAAGTCTGGCAAGGTATGGGCAACCCAGGCTTGTATCAGTGTAAGTTTTTTCAACAGACTGCGTACATTAATATGCAGAAAACTGAGGCCTTTAATTGAGGTTAGGTCCGATGGAGAGGTAATACATTCAGGGGGTCCAGGGTTGATTTCCACGTTACCAATACAGAGCAATAGAAAGAGCAGGAGTTTCATGAGGGCTGCCAGTGATAGGGAGAGGGGGCTGTCTTTGGTCCTCCTTCTCTTATTCTGTTGCCACTCTTTTGGGGTGCTCCATGTGGGGTTATGGAATTGTGTCGAGACACCAAATAGCAGTTTGGTGGTTAGGCGTAGGGGGGGATCTGTATATCCAGTAGTGGAGCCTTGACTGAAATACATCTGTGGTGGTTTGTGTCTCCTTTTGAGGGTCACCCCACTGTAATCGATGCAGCAATGGTGGGGCATATGTGAGGGTTTGAGCGTCAAACAATGGAGATGATTCAGAGAGACTGGGCGGATAGATCACCCTATGTTGTGTGACAGGAACATCTTCTTTGTGGAACCCCATGGCTGACAGTGAAAGAAGTATCAGCAGTAAACTCCCCATTGTGAGAGAGATATTGTTGGCTGGCTACCGGGAGAGTAGTGAAGTTGCTGATGGTTGGATCAGCAAGCCGGTGAGACAGTTTGTTGGTTTAGGGAAATGCTGAGGGCGGGGAAGATATTTCAGCAGGAAGATGTCTATAAAAGTAACACACAAGAGGGAAGGTGGGTGGGCAAAATTTTATGCGGTTTTCCCGAGTCCTCCCTCACTGTCCCTCCCGGCCTCGTGGTTCCCTGAGTCGGCTAAGGTGCCGCCGACCGCCCGCTGGCGGAGCGAAGCCCCGGCACTCAGCTGGGTGCTGTGGGGCAGTGATGGTAGGCTGGAGAGACACAGAGGAAGGGAATTAAATAAAGGTGGAAACAAGTGTTCCTGTTTGTCACTGACTAAATCTGCACAACAAAAGGCTGTGGGGGGGGGTGCTGTGGCGCCTCAGTGCCTGGCCCACCTTGCAACTGCAAAAAAGGATTTGTAATCACAGTGAAGAGCAATAAATCAACAGTTTCCCCTTGCAATTACCTTAGCAGAAACAGCACTTTTAGGTATTTTTCACAGTTTAAGGAAGGAAAAGTGGCGCCTCAGCGTCTGGCCCACTTCGGATACCAGGATTTAGAATTACAGCAAAAATACAACAAATCAACAGAATCCCTTTACAATTTCAGCAGATAGAAGGCAGCTCTTTTTGGGGGATTTTGCAAGAAAACAGGGAAGAAATTCCCAACTCCCAGACAGGTTTGGTATAGCAGGCTCAGTCAGTGAAAGTCAATGGGGCAGGAGGCCAATCGGCTGCTGTGCCTAGGAGGCGCTACCTTGCTCGATTGTCTCGGCTTTCAGAGTCCTCCTCGCTGTCCCTCCCGACCTCGTGGTTCCTAGTCGACTAAGGTGTTGCGACCGCCCGCTGTGAAAGCGGGGAAGCCCGGCGCTCAGCTGGTGCTGTGGGGCAGTGATGGTAGGCGATTGGCTGTGGCTTCCCGAAGTCTCCTAACTGTCCCTCCCGGCCTGGTGGTTCCCTGAGTTGGCTGAGTGCCATGGGCCGCCAGCTGGTGAAGCCCAGCGCTCAGCTGGGTGCTGTGGGGCAGTGATGGTGGCGTTGGCTGCGGCTTTCCGACTCCTCCTAGCTGTCCCTCCTGGCCTCAAGCGGTTTCCCTGAGTCGGCTAAGGTGCCGCCGACCGCCCGCTGGCGGAGCGAAGCCCCGGCGCTCAGCTGGGTGCTGTGAGGCAGTGATGGTAGGCGATTGGCTGTGGCTTTCCCGAGTCCTCCTCGCTGTCCCTCCCGGCCCTCGTGGTTCCCCAGTGGAGCCTGAGTGCCGCCGACAGCCAGCTTCAGTGGGCCAGCCTGGCCGCTCAGCTGGGTGCTGTGGGGCAGTGATGGTAGGCGATTGGCTGCTGACTTTCTCCCGAGTCCTCCCTCGCTGTCCCTCCCGGCCTCGTGGTTCCCTGAGTCGGCTAAGGTGCCGCCGACCGCCCACTGGCAGAGCGATGCCCCGGCGCTATGTTTCTATGTTTCACTATGGATACTAGCACATTCAGCCTGTATAATTTGGGCAGGGGTATCGTTAGTGCCAAGTGCTCGATGCTTTATGGCAGCAACAGCTTCTGCAACAGGTCCCTCAGTTGCATCTGGAGAGTGCTTATGCTCTGAGTTAGATCGCAAAATGTGCTGTGCTCAGACTTTAACAGTGCTCGCCCGTCCTCTGCAACCATATTTTTTTTGGGGACAAGCCCAGTAAAATAGATCACCCCTTTGCCTTTCCTTCACATATAGATAACCATCCACACATAATTTGTTATGACCCTCTTGAGAAGAGACTAGTTTGCAGGCCTCCACCATAGACGCAGCCATCCTATTACCTAGTCAGTTCTACCAGCCGCTCAATCAGAGCTACCTATGTGCAGAATGCATATGTGTCAGGTGGGAAGCCAGAGCAGACCAGCAGATTAATTAGATTGAGTATAAGTAGTTGGAAGTGATAGTAAAGCTAGTACTAAAAGTAAAGCTTCATATGTTAAAAAAAAAAAAAAAAAAAAAAGAAAAAAAGCATTGTTCGTTTAGCATGCTAATACAGTTCTGTAGTTAATTTCAGATCCTGCTTACTGCTTAAGTGTGCTTAAAATGTGCTCGTATCTGATCCTGTGAAGTCAGCAATTTGCTACTGTGCTGTGTGTAATTGCTAACTACTTCTTCAACCTCAGGCTGTCGGTCATTCGTTTTCGTTCTTCATGATGATGATCTTGAGAACGATTCAGTATTGCGGTGACGATACAGTGAGAGTTGAGAAATTGGGAGTCAATATTTCATACCAGACCCACCCAGTACATGCCAGGACCAGAATATCCAGCAACCAGCAAAGCTGGACAGCAGCAGTGGCCTGACTTTACCAGGTGGCCATCACACAATCCCCAACAGAGGAATGAGAAAACAATCACTGTTAAACATCTAGCTGGTACCCTGGTTGATGGCAGCACTCTCCAATGGTGATGAAGGCACCAGCATAAACCCACAACCATCCCAGCAACAACAGTCACTCGTATATTGAGAAGAAGCCACAAAGATTTCTATAAATCAGAATGCCCTGCTGAAGCATGGGGAAGCCACAACAGCATTTAGGGAAAAGCACTGCTATTTCCAAATGATTGTGTGCTGTCAGCAAGAATGCCAGAAAGAAATAAAATGGCAACAGACCCATAAAAGGATGACAACACAACACCATCCAAGAAGATCATCATTATTAATGGCTTTAGGGCAAAGTTCAATTGCATAGAGAAAGTCTCCAGTGGTCTGACATGCATGCAAAGTCTGGTAAAGAAGAACTGAAGTGGATGTGAGCTGCTCATGTTATATACAGGGGTACAGGGAGCACGCTGGTGCTCACCATTAGAGCAAAAGAACAGGTTACTCACCTGTAACAGTAGTTCTAGGAGTGGTATATGTTGTTCATCCACACTCTTTAGCATGTCCCTTTCCCTTTAAATCTTGCCGGAAGTCTTCAAGCTGGCTCCTCCCACCCACCCGGGTGGTGTAACTCTCGGCTCTGCCCCATGACACCAGATCGTAGCCCGCTGGAAGCAGGGTTGTGCGCCTTAAAGCCAGAGAGGTCGGGTGGGTGCGTCTGGATGAACAACATATACCATTCCTAGAACTACTGTTACAAGTGAGTAACCTGTTCTTCTAGGAGCGTGCATATGTTGTTCATCCACACTCTTTGGCAGACTCCTAGCAGTTCTCCGGGAGGAGGGAGGCAAGGCGCACACCCCCTACTTAGGAAACAGAGAGTGGAGAACCGAGGCCCCAAAACCAGCATCCCGGCATGACTCAAGGTCAATGTGGTAGTGGGAATAAAGGTGTTTGCCGACTTCCAGGTAGCAGCCCAACAGATTTCCTGGATAGGGATGTCCCTGGAAGCAGCCACTGATGCAGCAGTATGGCAGGTAGAATGAGCTCTTAACCCTCTGGGAGGCTCCTTGCCCGCCAACTCATAGCACAGACCTATGCATGAAGTGATACATCTTGCAATGGTCCGTTTGGCTGCAGGTCTGCCAGAAGCGGCTTCAGTGTAGGTGACAAACAGCCGGTGAACCTCTCCACGAATTTCCAACATTCCGTCCTTATAATAGGAGAGAGCATGTCTCAGGTCCAGAGTATGGAGCCTGTACTCGGCATCCGAGGTGTAGCTAGGGTAGTATACCGACAGAGTCAACACCTGATTAAGGTGAAACTCTGAGACCACCTTCGGAAGGAATTTCAGGTGGGAGCGCAGGACAATTTTGTCCCTGTGAAAGACCAGAAAAGGGGAGTCCAGCAAAAGCGCCTGGAGCTCCCCTGTCCTTCTGGCTGACGTGATGGCCACCAGGAAGGCAGTCTTTCACGACAAGTGTGAGAGCTCACACTTGTGCATGGGTTCGAATGGTTTGTCCATGAGCTTTGCCAAAACCAGGAAGAGATCCCACAGAGGTGGGGGTTCACGCACCAGAGGGGATATGTGATCCAGGCCTCTGAAGAAGCGCCCGACCGTCGCATGTGCCAATGACGGCTGACCAGCCCATGCCCGGTTAGCAGAAATGGCTGCCAGGTGCACCCTAAGGGTCGATGACCGTAGACCCCCTTTGGAGAGAGACCAAAGGTAGTCTAAAATGTTAGCCACAGAGCAGGATAAGGGGTCCAGGCTCTCACCCTGACACCAAATGGGAAACCTTTTCCATTTGAAGGCACATTTCCTGGTCGATTCTTTACGAGATGCCTCCACCACAGTATAGACATCCTCGGAAAGACCCAGAGCCTGGAACTCTAGCCACTCAGGTACCAGGCTGTGAGGTGCAGGGACTGAAGGTCCGGATGGAATACCTTCCCCTGGTTCAGTGATACCAGGTCCAGGCATGTACATAGCCGCTCCGGGGGCCTGCAGCTGAGGCTGAGGAGATCTGGGTACCAGAACTGGCGCGGCCAATCTGGGGCTACCAGAATCACCTTCGTCTTGTCCCTCCTCACCTTGAGTAACACCTTGTGGATCAAGGGAAATGGAGGGAAGGCGTAGAGGAGGCCTGGGGTCCACGACCTCAAAAAGGCATCCCCCTGCAGCGCGCCCTGCTGAGGGGGGCCGGCATGATACAGACTCAGCTTGGCGTTCTCCCTGGAGGCAAACAGGTCCACCAACGGTTTGCCCCAATGGGAGAGAACATACTGTAAGCTACCTCTGGATGGATTGACCACTCGTGGGATGTCTGGCCTATGCGACAGAGCATCCGCCAGCTGGTTCGAGACTCCTGCCACATGGATGGCTAGGAGATCTGCCTCCAACCGGCTGACGAGGGTCCAGATGCGGAGCGCCTCCTTGCACAGCAGATGGGAGTGCATGCCACCCTGTTTGTTTAGGTAGTACATGGTCGTGGTATTGTCCGTCTGGAACTGAACCACTTGACCCTGGAGCTGAGGAGCGAATGCTGACTGCTCTGAGCTCCAACAGGTTGATGTGGCATCGGGGCTCCTCTGTGGTCCAGAACCCGTGGGCCCTGTTGTCCCCCATGTGGGCTCCCCAGCCCATGAGAGAGGCATCGGTCATGAGAACAACCATCGGCTCGGGGCGAGCAAACGGGATCCCCTCCTGCAACCATTCTGGGGTGGTCCACCATTGGAGAGCGTCCCACATGTTCTGGGTTACAGTGATCAGCTGGTCGAAATGACCCTGGCGCTGAGTCCACTGGGAGGCCAGCTCCCATTGAAGGGGGCGCATGTGCCACCTGGCCCAACGGACCACTGAGGTGCACGCCACCACGTAACCCAGAAGGCGCAGAAAGTCCCAGGCAGGGCGCAAGAGCCCAACCAGAAAAAGATCAGGCAAAGGAGGCAAGAACCTCCGCACTATCCCCCGGGAGCTGAGCTCTGGCTTGACAAGAGTCGAGCTCTGCCCCAGAGAAGCCCATCACCTGAGATGGCACGAGTTCTGACTTGGCCTCGTTGATCAGGAGGCCAAGCTGAGAGCAGGTTCTGAGAGCCAGGTCCCTGGATCTCTCCACCTCCTGAAGGGAGGAACCTGCCAAGAGCCAGTCATCGAGATGAGGGTAAATTCGAACTCCTCGATACCGAAGATGGGCCGCCACCACTGCAATGCATTTGGAGCTTTGAGCGCGGACCTTCTTGTTTGGTCGCCATACCCAAGGGCACCATCCTTAGTGATGGGCAGGTGGTCAGGGCACTCCAGGAGTTCTGTCCAACCCAGGCGATGTGCAATGCCAGGTCCGTCCGGAACAAGACTGCTATAATTTCAGATCTTGTTGCCTCGACGGACCTGGCTTGCATCACCAAGACCTGGCTGGATAATAATGCGGGACCAGTATTGGAGGCCGCAATCCCAGCCGGGTATACAGTGATACATCGCCCAAGGTTGGACCGCGGGGTGGGGTTGCGGTCTGTTTTAAGACCGAATTGGATCTCACTAGTGTTCCAGTTAAGGAGACCTTTTCTTTTGAATGTGCTGTTCTAGCACGTGAGGGCTATCGATACCATCCACCAGGAGATGAGAAGCAATTCCTTAAGGAAGTAGCAGACTTCATTGTCGACCTGGCATTTGAGTCACCCAGACTGATGGTCCTGGGTGACTTTAATGCATGGATCAATGATTAACTCTCGCAATTTGGACAACACTTCCTCCAGCTAATGGATTCACTGGGCCTAACACAGGTGGTTACCACTGCTACACATAAAGCTGGCCATTCTCTTGACCAGGTCTTCCTCCTGGGGATCAAGGCCTCTGATATGGGGGTGGAACCAGTCAGTTGGTCAGATTACTACACTATGAGATTCAATTTTGGCGCCCTTCCTTGTAGGCCAACCCCTATGGAGATGGTCAAGTTCCGCCCCTTGCAGAATGTTTCCTCTATTGGCCTTGCGGCGGTTCTTGACCTATCAGAACTTCCCGTGCATAGCAGGGATCCAGAGGTGCTGGTTGTGGCTTACAACACTGCCATTACCTCTGCCCTGGATTCTATCGCTCCAGTTCGTGTGCATCCTCTCTCCCGCCGACCCCGGACCCCATGATTTGATGGGGCCCTGAGGGAATTGAGGCGACTTGGACACAGGTTAGAACTTTGCTGGCGGAGGTCTGGCCTGGATGCCGACCACCTTAGACTGCTAGAACATTATCAATTCTATCAGTCAGAAATCTCATGTAAGAAGGCAGAGTTCCTGTCCGGGGAAATTTCTGCTGCGCAGAACCGACCTGCTCAGCTTTTCAGAACTGTGGACAGAATGTGCAACCCAACCTGTCTACAGCTCCGTAGAGCATTGTCACAATTACAGTGTGATGAGATTGCTCGGTTCTTTGCCGATAAGATGGCCAACATTAGGGCAGACATCTGTTTGACACATTCTATGCTAGCTGCAGGTGCCCAGGATCGGGTCACTATCCCTTTGTTTTCTTGGAGCACCTTCGACCGCCCGGAAATCGTGGATATTATGCGGATTGTCCAGGGGCTGCTTCCAACCTCCTGTGGTTTAGATCCAGGTCCCACACCCCTAATTTTAGGGTGTGGAGATTCTATTCTACTGGCTCTAGCACAGATAGTCTGGTCCTGTCTTGACTCGGGTGAATATCCTCTGTCCCTGAAAGAGGCAGTGGTGACACCCTTGTTGAAGAAATCATCTCTGGACCCAGAACGTCTGGCTAACTAGAGGCATAGTACCGAGACTGCGCTGGTTCAGGTGCTCAATGATCTCCTGATGGTGAGAGACCACAGAAAACGGTCTATTCTGGTTTTACTGGACCTATCATCAGCATTTGATACCATCGACCATGGGGTTCTTTTGGAGCACCTGAGATGTATTTGTGGACTCTCTGGGGTTGTGCTCAGATGGTTCACATCATACCTCACCGGAAGAACTCAGAGGGTGGTCTCAGGGTTTTTTCCTCTGATCCCATCTCTCTTTTTTGTGGGGCTCCACAGGGCTCTATACTGTCCCCCACGTTGTTTGCGGTGTACATGCTTCCCCTCGGAGACACTGTGAGACGGTACGGTTGGGATTTCACTGTTATGCAGATGATACCCAACTGTACCTGTCCTTTGCACCCGACCAGGAAGGAGCTGTCTCGGTATTTAATAGCTGTCTGGAGGAAATCCAGGATTGGATGAGGTCCAGTTGGTTGAAGTTGAACTATGGGAAGACCATGGGGCTGGTTTTGGATCCGGATCGTCGAATAGGGGGACCTGTGGCCGGCTCCCCCTCTGGGGTGCTTTGTGGGGATGTACAGTTATCGGTCTCTGAGCGGGTGCGAGACCTGGGAGTGATCTTAGATGCTGGGCTGACCTTACGATCTCAAGTGTCAGCAGTGGTAAAATCTTCTTTTCATCATCTGAGAAACATCGCCAGGATCAAGCACCTCGTTCCGTCTGGCAACCTGCCAACTCTGATCCATGCCTTTGTGACCTCACGCCTGGACTATTGCAACTCGCTTTACCTTGGGCTTCCGGGGGTTGATATCCACCGCCTCCAGCTGGTGCAGAACTCCGCAGCTCGAGTACTTACAGGTACTCCTAGATCATCTCATATTACTCCGGTGCTGCAGGGTCTGCACTGGCTACCAGTTCAGTGACGGATCACCTTCAAAGTCGGATTACTGACTTTTAAAGCCCTATATGATCTGGGCCCCGATTACCTGAAAGATCTCCTGATTCCTTATCTCCCTTTGAGGTCACTCCGCTCAGCCGACGAGGCGTTGCTAGAGATTCCTAGGGTTATACTGAAATCAGCTGGGGCCCGGGCTTTTATGTTTGGGGCCTCATCCCTTTGGAATTCTCTACCCCGTCGGATAAGGGAGTGTACGACCGTTGGGAGTTTTAAACAGGCTCTCAAATTTTTTTTTTTTTTTTTTTTACAGAATAGGGCCTACGGTGTCTCTGACTGATGTCTGTATTCGTTTTTAACTGTTTTTTTATATTTTTATATTGTTTGTGTATTCTGTTTCTACTCAATCTTTTTGGAATGCGCCTTGGTACTTGAAAGGCGCAATATAAATAAAGATTATTATTATTATCTGCTCTAGCTGTTCGGCAGATCCCGCGGCCACGAAAACCGCCCACCTCGCCTCCTTCGATTTCACCGGCAGGTTCCTTTTCTCCGGTCTCCCATGCTTAAGGCACGCCATGCGGTCATCCAAAACATTAGGATGAAAGGCTAAACAAAAGGTGCAGGTGGTGGTGTCATGACCAACACCTAGGCAGTACACACAGCTAAGGTTGGGATCGGTGCGTGACATATTCTGGCCGCATGAACACCAGCGATATCTGGGTAACGACTTGTCCTCCATATCCGATACGTTATTATCGGAATCGACAACTCGAACAATTTTAAGAGATAAATGTGGTAAAAACCGACACTGCAAAGCCAGGGCCTACGATTGCTAGAGTTAACACGAGGGAATCTGAATCTTCCAGTGGAAAGGAAGATCTGGCGTCATGGGGCGGAGCCGAGAGTTGTACCTCCTGGGTGGGTGGGAGGAGCCAGCTTGAAGACTTCCGGCAAGATTTAAAGGGAAAGGGACATGCCAAAGAGTGTGGATGAATAACATATCCACGCTCCTAGAACAAATATTTTTCTTTATGCTAACAATTCTTTTTTTGATTTGGCGGCATGTGCTGGTACAAAAAAAAAAAAGGCATCTGGCAGAACACTAAAAATGCTGTAAGGTGGCTACCCTTATGACACTCAAGAAGCAGCATGAAGGAATGGTGGGCAGGTCCAACACATCCACAGTGACTGGGTATCTCTGCTGCTAGAACTCCACCACCCACAGGACAATGAAGAACATGGAAAGGGTCCAGAGCCACCCAGAAACAACACACCACACGGAAAAGTAGCAGGAAGGCAAGGGGCCACAGACAGCTGAGAACAACGTGGGCAAGCAACACGGGAGGGGCCAGAGCCAGCTGGGAGCAATGCACCACACAGAAAAGTAGTAAAGCCCCAACCAAATGTCAGTGCCGAGCAGACCTCTTGATTCACGTCATGACCAGTGGTACCCTAGCCCAGCCGTGCATGCTGCCTCAACAAACCACCATCTGAAATCCTTGAGGGCAAGACCTAACCTGTGCTAAGTTAGGGATCTGTCTTGTTTCTCTTCAGTGCCTTTTTGACTGCACAGGAGGGTCAAGGGAGCCACAGTTCCTTGGCAATTATGTGGCTTGGCTACTACATTAGGTAGCTAGCATGAGTCCCAATGTAGTCCCTTAGGCAAGGTAGGCAAGACAGTCTCATGATGAGAGTCTGCTGTTGAAGTGTTTTCGCATTTGAGGCCTGAATCTGTTTAAGAGGCTGAATTTCTGCAACTTGTGGTAAACTCCTGCACCGAAAGAAAATATAAAAATAATGTACAAGAGACCAGGAGGGTTAGACCAACTGAAACTGTGCCCTACAAAGGGGGAAAATATAATTTTTGAAAGCATGTGTGGCACCAAACCAAAGAATTCTACAAAACATTGCCCAGCCTGGTGTGGGAATCTTTGCCGTTACATTTTTTATGTATGTGGCCATATTAAAACAAGATGGCACCAAAATAAATTGGCGCAAACATTGGCCTAAAAATTAAAACCCCAAAGCCAGCCCTCTTACAGAGAACGACAAAAGTGGCATTGAGGTATGAGAGCCTTATGTCAACAGCATGGGCAGACATGACTTTACATAATCTTTTGAGACACTCTGCATATATATCATATAGAAATCAGCTGCTGCTCACCGCTGGCACTGCCTGGGGCTTCACAAGTGTCCCTGGCCCAGGCGCGCAAAAGGATCAGGGCGACTCGAGCGGGGGGTTCTCAATCATCAACTGCCCAAGCGCGGGAAAAGCACTGGCGCTGCCTGGTCCTCCTCCTAGCACAGGAACAACATACCGTGAGGGCGGACAGGGAGCCCGTCTGTCCAGCTTGCAAGGCTGGGCTGTCACTTCTGTGACAGAGTGATCCTGTAGAGCTCCTGCCACTATACAGGCAGGAAGTAAACTGATGTCTAGAGGAAGTGGATGGGAGCTCATCACCTGCCTGTAGAGATCAGCCTACCTCCTGTCTGTCACGTGATTCCAGGAAGGACCTCCCAGAAGTGAGGAGCCTAGAGACCAGCTTTAGGAGAGAAAAATATCATATAGAAATCCAGTTCCTATTTTATTCTGTACAAACATACGAAATTTGCCAGCAGATAAAGGCCTAGAGGTCTATCAAGTCTGCTCGAATGTGCAGCTAGCACCCCTTATTCTGCAGCTGCCCCTCCCTTCCACCCTTCCCCTTCATTAACCCTCCCCCTTGTCCTGTCCCATCCTCATTTGAAGCAGTCCACTGTTCTACTGCATACCACTTCGGCAGGTAACGCATTCCACCCAGCCACCACCCTCTCTGTTAAAAAGTGTCTCCTCATCTCCCTCTGAACCTTCCTCGCTCCACTCTCATATCATGGCTCCTAGTGGCCCTCCCCTTCCTTACTTTGAACAGCCCCTCTGTACCCGTTTTGTTTATTCCTTTCATGTATTTAAAGGTTTCAATCATGTCACCCTTGTCTCTCCTCTCCTCCAGTGAGTACATCTTCAACTCCTTCAACCTCCTCTCGTATGATAAGTCCCCCAGCCCCTTGATCATCTTTGTCGCCCTGCGCTGCACCCCCTCCAGTAACTTAATGTCCCTCTTCAGATACGGATGCCAGTACTGCACGCAGTACTCCAGATGTGGTCTAACTAATGACCTATACAGTGGCAGAATCACCTCCTCCCTCCTCGAGGATATACCCCTTGCAATGCAACCCAGCATTTTGTTGGCCTTTGCAGCTGCCTTCCTACATTGTGCCAAGTTGTTCATTGACCCTGTAATGTGCACCCCAGATCCTTCTCCTCCTCTGTCTGGGCTAGGTGCATCCCCTAGCTGATAACTCCTCCTTGGGTTCTTCATCCCAAAATGCAGCACCTTGCACTCTTTGGCATTAAAGCCCAGCTGCCAGGTGTCTGACCAGGTTTCAAGCTTTGCCAGATCATCCTGCAACCCCTGCCACCCCCCTAGGTCATCCACCACCGCGCCTAGCTTGGTATCATCAGCAAACAGACTGATCTTGCTCTTGATGTCCCATGATATGTCTGCAATGAATATCCCAAACAACACTGGTCCCAACACTGAGCCCTGTGGAAAACCGCTCATCCCTGCCCTTGGGTGTGAGAGCTCCCCACCCACCACCACCCTCTGTTGCCTTCCCTGCAGCCAGTTTCCTACCCATCTCACCAGCTTTGCACCCGCCCGTGCCTAACTCCTTCCGCAGCCTTCCATGGCACTGAGTCGAATGCCTTACTGAGTCCAGATACAGGACATCCACTGCATGGCCCCTGTCCAGTTGCCCAGTTACCCAGTCACAGAACTCGACCAGGTTGGTTTGGCAGGATCTGCCACGCATGAAGCCATGCTGTCTGCTGTCCTGTAGTCCTTGGCCTCTAGGAGGCCACCAGCCTCCTTCAGGATAGTCTCCATTAGCTTACCCACGATGGATGTGAGGCTCACTGGTCTGTAGTTCTCGGTTCATCCTAGGGGCCACTCTTGTGGAGGGGAACCACATGAGCCATCCTCCAGTCCTGAGGCACACCCCGAATGTAGTGAAGCATTAAATAGGTTCTGCCAAGGGTCCTGCAAGGACCTCTGCCAGCTCCTTCAGTACCTTGGGTGGATGCCATCTGGCCTGGCTCCTTGTCCACCCTCAGTGCCTTCAAACCCTCTCGAACTCTGCTCTCCGCATGATTTCCCATCTGTCACCACTTCCCCCCTTGCTGCCATTTCTCCCACCTTGAGTGTCACCCTCTTCTCTTTAGTAAATACTAAGCAGAGTACTCATTTAGTGCTTCCGCCTTATCGCACCCTTCCACCCAACCCCCTCCTTCCTAATCCTAACACTGTGTGGTGCTTGCAGCTCTTTTCTCCTGATGTACTTAAAGTCCTTCTCCCCTCTTAATGCCTGTGTGCCAGCCTGAGTCTGTAGATGCTTTGGCTCTTAATGTCTTGCACAACGCCTTCGATTCTGTCAAGTACTCCTCCTGTCCTCCCCCTCCCTATTTTCTTGTACTTCCTAAAGGCAGCTCTTTTCCTCCTTACCTTTCCATGACCTCCTTGCTCAACCAGATCGGTTTCTTAGCCTAGCCTTCTTGCTCTGGGCTTTGCAGCAGGTTTTGTTGCCTCCACTATCCCCAGCTTTATGAGCTCCACCTCTGGTTAGTGTCCATACTAGATTGAGTTCTGGCCAGGTACCCTTTTACCACTTCCACCATCCTCCCAAAGTCGGCCCTCCTGAAGTCCAGCACTATTGTGCCAAATTCCACTCCTTACTTGCCCATATCCAATGTGAGCCATACTGAGCGGTGGTCACTCCCTGACAGCGGTTCCTCCACTGTAAGTTCTCTCACAAAGTCCCCATTTGCCAGCACAAGGTCAAGAGTATTTCCTAACCTGTAGTACCTATAGTAACTTATTTAAAGTCAAAAGGGACCCCTTGCCTCCGCGCCCCCCCAGCTTTGTAAGCCTGGATGAATCAGTATGCTGTGCAACATGTAAAAATTTATGGGGTTTTTGTAATATAGTACATACATTTTTCACTGCTGGGGAAATAAAGCTTTGTAAAAAGCAGCACAGAGGAAGGACAAAAATAGGTCAGCCGGTGCATTCCAGGAAGCTGTCGCCGACAGTCTGAATGCACATGTACACAGGCTGGTTGCAGATGTAATAGTTTCCGAACAGGGTGGACAGCAAGATTCAAGTCAACATGGTGTAGTAGTACCAGCAACAAAGAAAACGTAACGTCACATATGCATCAATGATTGAAGTTTTGGCCTCGTACTCCATCCACTCAAACATACACCTCGTACAGTCATGGCACAATCATCTTATCACTTACAGTAGTGAACTCCCAACCACTCGACTAACAGGAATTTTTCAAACAAAAGATCACATGTTGACATTTTAAAGGCTGAAAACAAAATTACACTTAAAGCCAATATGTTATCAAGGGCTGCCCTAATTTTTTTTTCCTTGTGTTAGGATTTTTTTTTTTATTTAAAAGTTATGGATTTACAGGATAGGTTCCATGAGCACAAGACTCATTTGCAGAATGTCCCAAGTCAAAAAATACCAGTACAAGACAAACTTCATAAGCATACATGGTAACACTTATGCAAGATCAAACAAAGGTTAAGACAAAACTACACTACCCTGAATAATCTATCCATTATCTGCAGTCACAGACAACTGGGGACTTGATTTGACAAGACATTAATAAGGAAAAATGAAACAGAAAAACAAGTGGCGATCCTCTTGTGTGCTGCATCGTGCCACGTACCAGTAAATAAAGCAATTTTATCAACATTCTGCTTGTTGTAGGGAAACGGAGGAGGGTGAGTTTTGCTGTTGATTTGGGATTAGTTTATATCTTTAACTCTATAACTGATTTTTCGAGAGTTTGCTGGTGGCTTGGGAGCAGCTTAAAGCTTTCTTTAAACTAACCGATTTTCAGGACTGTTGCTGGCTGAAGTAAAAGCCCTCCCACCTAGCCCCTCCAGCAGACTTCTTAAATACTGGGAAGCCACTGAGGGTTGGGCTTGAAGGCTATGAGGGAGGAGCTTGGGGAGCCGCAAACTGCCCACATGAACTAACTCTTAAAGCCAACAGTCAGGTAGTAAAAAGTTCTGTCACTCAAGCTTTTACTAGTTGGTTTTAG
Source organism: Neoceratodus forsteri (assembly GCA_016271365.2). Taxonomy (NCBI): domain Eukaryota; kingdom Metazoa; phylum Chordata; order Ceratodontiformes; family Ceratodontidae; genus Neoceratodus; species Neoceratodus forsteri. The sequence continues at coordinate 412,883,500 of CM057452.1, forward strand.
GGTTTAAGTTTTTGTTTTTTTTTTTTTTAATGTAATGTGCAGGTAGGACTGGCAGAGGTTTAGGGAAGAGAAGTCAGTGCGCACATCGATGCGCTGAGTAGCACTGGATAGTCAAAGGAAGGCACAGTACATTTTGTGGTCAACTATAATGACAGAGATAGGGGGCGTGGCACAGGAGGTGAGACCAGGGGGACACAGGAGGAGGGGTTGCAGTCGGCAGGACAGAGGTGGTGAGGTCGAGAGGGAAGGGGGGACAGGCTCCAGGGCAGCGGGGGCAGAAGTGGAGACAGGCTAGTAATCTGCAACAGATGTGGGTTGGCAGTCTGGATGGGGACATCATGGAGGCTATGGGAGGGTCCCGTGAGTCGAAGGATAAGAGACCTACAGGCAGAGAGCCAGTGGGTGGAGGCAGGAAGTTGAGGAACATGGTCAGAGCGGGTGGGGTAGGTAGGCACAGCGGGAGGGAAAGGATGCCAAGGAGAAATATAGAGCAGGAGCGAGGACACAGCAGGGAATGGGGGTGGGGATGGGGGTCATGCAACAAGTACGAGGTACTGGCAACTGAGGCAGAAGAGGGGCGTGACAGGTTTGGGGGGCACAGGGGCCAGCGCACAGAGGGGGACATTGGTACATCAGGGAGAGGGGGGGCAATGCAATGGCAGGAAGGAGCACCAAGGAGGAAGGGGACATGGCGCATAGGGGGATGGGGTGGACCACAGGGGAAGAACGGACGCTTAGGAGAGGGGGTTCAAGTGTGGACAGGAGGCTGGACAAGAGGGGAGGAGAAGGAGTAAGAACAGCAGCTCTAGAAATTAAGGGACAGGGAAGGAACGAAGGCCATGAGAAGGGTGTGAAGGGAGGGAGGGAGGTGCAGCCAGAAGAGGAGTGTGGGGGTTGGGGGAGTTGTACTGATAGGAGATTCTATCCTGAAAGAGATCAGGTGGGGTGGGGGGAGTTGTAGTGATAGGGAGATTCTATCCAGAAAGGGATCAGGTGGAGGGGAAGGGGTGAAAGACGCTGTTGGATTTGGGTGGAACCTGTACTGGGCCTGATAGCAGACAGGGTAGGGAAGGCTCTGAGGAATAGTGTTAGGTGAGGACAGCAGGAACCTCACGTGGTGGTACATGTGGGCACAAATTACCTGGGGGAGCTGCAAGGCAGAGTTGGTACAGGAGAGGTCTGAGGAACTGGGGAAGCTATACTTGGAAATAGGGAGGTCCATGGTATTCTCAGAGGTGCTACCAGTCCCAAGGGAGAGAAGGGCAAGAAAGGAAAGGATAGTGGAGTTCAACTCCTGGCTGAGAGAGTGGTGTAAAGCACAAGGGTATGGGTTGTTAGGGGGATGGGGAGATACATGGACTAACAGAGAACTGCACACAAGGGACGGTTTACACCTGAATGGGGCAGGTAAGGGGGTGTTAAAGAGCAAATTAGAGGATTATATTGTTTCAAGAGGTTATTTAAACTAGGTGGGGTGGAGGCGAGTGTGCAGCTAGCATGCAGTGTCGTTAAGTTGGAGTGCAAAACGCACTGTCCCCCCTTGATAATGTTGAGGGTAAGGGGAGCGGAGCAGACTAAGGAGCCGGGGGGGGGGAGATGGACGGGAATGGGTGGAAGGTGGTCTCCCAAAATGCAAGGAGCTTGGGTAATAAAACAGCGGAGCTTCAGGCACTCCTTGCGGAGGGGAGTGTGGACGAAGCTGCAGTGACTGAGACTTGGGCCACCCAGTACCATGATTGGGATCTAGCAATCCCAGGGTGTAACATTTACAAGAAAGACGGGGGGAAGGTTGGGATAGGGGGTGGGGTAGCACTTTATGTGAGGAAAGGGACCAGATGTACGAGTGAAGAGGGGAAGGAAGGACAGAGGCACTATGGATGCAGCTTCTGGACTCCAAGGGTAGAAAGATAGGCTGGGGGTGGTGTATAGCCCACCAACCCAATCAGTGGAAATGGACAGGGCGTTAGCAGAGCAAATAAGGAGGATGTGTAGAAAAGGGAGTGTGGTGATTGTGGGGAATTTCAATCTGCCAGGGAGGACTGGAGCACCCCTGCCACCTCCAGTGCAGAGAGCAGGTGCTCCTGGACACAATCCAGGGTGGTCTCCTGACACAGCTGGTCAGTAGACCAACATGACTAGGTAACATGCTGGACTTGGTGCTGTCAAATGGAAAGGCAGTGAGGAAAACAAGGGTGGAAGACCCACTAGCTGGTAGTGACCACCAAACAGTGTGGTTCACTCTCAACTCGGGCAGGGAGTCTGGAGCCACAGTAGCAAAGGTGGTGGATTTTAGGAGGGCAGACTTCGGGAGGATGAGAGAAATACTGCAAGGGAGACTTCAGGGTATTGGGCCAGAGATGGATGCACAGCAAAAGTGGGAAATTATTAAAACTGGGCCAACAGAGGCTACAGAAGCTTGCACCAGAACTAAGAGCAAGAGGTGCAGAGGCAGGAAACCATGCTGGCTGAACAGAGAAGTGTTGGAGGGGGTGAGGGTGAAGAGAGCTGCATACCAGAAGTTCAGGAGAACAAGGAAGGAAAAGGACAGGGAGGCTTGCGTGAGTTGGTCCAAAGAGGTGACGAAGTGAGAGAGTAGCCAAGGCCTCCAGGGAGCTAAGATAAGCGCAGGGCATCAAGGGAGGGGAGAAGGACTTTTTTTAGATATGTCGGGGAAAAGAGGAAGTGCAGAGAGCATATAGTGAAGATAAAGTGGGGAAGGGAGTGGGTGAAAAAGGGAAAGGAACAAACAGCAGTACTAAATGAATACTTTTGCTCCATTTTCACACAGTAGAAGGATGGTAAACTACCACCATGAACTGGGAGGGTGGGAGTGGGAGGGGAGGATATGACAGACGGAATGAGCAAGGGGAGTAGAGTACTAAAGGGTCTGAGGGCATTAAGGGAAGACAAGACCCCAGGTCCTGTTGGCATCCACCCCAGGGTGCTAAGGGAGATGGCGGAGGTGTTGGCAGAGCCACTGGCACACATGTTCAGCACCTCCCTGGACGTGGGATGGGTCTCTCAGGACTGAAGGGTGGCCCATGCGGTGCCCATACACAAGAGTGGCCCTAGGGATGAATCAGGAAATTATCGGACCATCAGTCTCACTTCCATAGTGGGTAAACTTATGGAGACTATACTGAAGTAGAGGCTAGTGTCATTCCTGGATGGGCGGCAGCACGGGTTCATCTTGGAGAGTTTTTTCAGACCAATCTAGTAGAATATTACAACTGGGTAACAAGAGAGCTGGAAATGGGTCATGCTGTAGTAGATGTCCTGTACTTGGACTTCAGCAAATCCTTCTATTCAGTGCCTCATGGGAGGCTTGGGGGGACAGCTGACTGCTGCGGTGGTGGGGACGAAGCTGACAAACTGGATAAGGAACCGGCTGCAGGGGAGGCTGCAATGGGTGGTAGTGGGAGGGAGCTCTCAACACTTAGACCGGTGACGAGCCATGTGCCGCAGGGCTTGGTGTTGGGCCTGGTGCTATTTGGGCTCTATCTCAGATATTGCACACGGAGATGGGAGCAGGGTTAGTGTGTTCACAGATGGTACCAAAATGGGGGCACTGGTGGACGAAGAAGATGGATGGAAACAACTACAAGGGGACCTAACCAAACTGGAGGTATGGTCGGAGAAGTGGCATCTGGGACTCAATACGAAAAAGTGCAAGGTTATGCACTTCAGGGCAAAGAACCCAAGGAGGGACTATTGGTTGGGAGGGGTGAGGCTGGGGATCACTGAGGAAGAGAAGGACCTAGGGGTGTTGGTAACAGGGAGCATGAACAACTCTGCCCAATGTAGGAAAGTAGCAGCTAAGGCGAACAGGATGCTGGGTTGTATCGCAAGGGGTTTTTCGTCCAGGCACAGGGAGATGATCCTGCCCCCTCTACAGACCTTTGCTCAGGCCGCACTTGGGAGTACTGTGTGCAGTACTGGCAGCCATATCTGAAGAGGGATATTAATTTACTGAAAGGTGTACAATGGAGGGCAACAAAAATGTTACAGGGGATGGAGGGCAAGGCCTACGAGGACAGGCTGAATGAGCTGAATATGTACACTGTGGAGGACAGGAGGGATGAGGGATATGACTGAAACGTTCAAGTGTTTGAGGGGAATAAAAGCTAGCACTGAAGGTGTGTTTAAACTGAGGAAGGGTAGGGACAAGAGGGGGCACGGACTAAGACTGGAGGGTGGAAGATTTAGGAGGGAGATGAGGAGGCACTACTTCATGGAGAGGGTGGTGTCTACACAGAATGTTCTACCAGACAGGGTGGTATCATGTAAGACAATAGGAGGTTTTCAGTGGGCATGGGACAGAGCATAAGGGAGGGTCTGGGGGCAAGAGGAATGACAGATGGGGAGGGGGTTAGGGCAGCTACAATCTAGGGGGCTAGCTTCACACTCAGGCAGACACTGACAGACCGGGTGGTCCGTTTCTGCTGGCAGATTCATATGCATCCATGGGACACGAACAGGTGTGTGTGTCTGTGGGATCAGAATGCTGAGCCTTGTTTTTTTCTTTGCTTCATAAGGAAAAATGCAAGCATAAATTATTCCAAAGAAATGTAAAATGCAAATTATTTTTAGTAACTTAGCAGTACCTGCCACTCTTAGATGTGACACTGCCACTTCAGAAGTAACTCTGACATATCTACACTAGCCAGAATGGACAAGTATGGGGTAACTGCACTAGCCTGAGGCAATCTGTTTTATGCCCTGGACAAGTACATGCATATTAATACTGACCCGTGATGATGGCCCAGCAGCAGGACATTGTTCAGCCGTGCAGGTGACCCAGGTTCAGAGGCAAAACAAAGCTGTCGTATCGGGAGACAGGCCAGGCAGCAGCAGCCCCTGCTATAAAGGGCAAAGCATGGTGGTGCCCAGCAGGTACCAGGAGCCAAGGGTGATAAGGGATATCGGCCTGAACAGGGTTTATTTATTTATTTATTCAAAAGCTTCACCAGGAAGTCATACTGAGCAGGGAATGCTAGTTTCCAGATGTGTACTGCGGGAAGGGGATAGGGACAATACAATTCAGAGGTACAATCAATATGCCAGTGCAGGCTGAAATAGCAGATACAGAAACACAAGTGCTTCAGGTACAGATACTTGACTCTCAGTGCAAGATCTTCAGGTACATTAAAATACAAGACACAGAGCTTAAGGAAATATGGTACTAGAAGGAAAACAAAAAGGGGAAGTGGGAAAGCAAGAGGAATAATTAAGAGCAGGAGCAGATGGGGAGATGAAGTTGCAAAGTAGGGATGAGCAGGTACGGGGGGGGGGAGCATCTCTGATGGAAGAGGGGAAGGGCGTTACAGAGTCTGGGGAAGCGATGGAATAAAGCTGATTTGGCCAGCAGAGGCAGATCTGGAGGGGATAGAAAGAGTGTGAGCACCAATGCTCCTTAGGGAGACAGAGTAATAAGGAGGGGGTAGTGAGAGGATGCAAGGTAGGTGGGAAGAGCGCCGAACCAAACTTTACCAAGGAAGCTGGCACAGTGGGCTAGAAGTCTATCCTCAAGAGAAGGGAGAGATACAGATCGATAAAACAGTGGTGAGTATGGGGAGGACAGTTAAGAGCAAAGCAACTGAAAAAGTGGAAAAGAGTGTCCAATCTGGCTATGGAAGTTTTGGAGGGACCACTATAGATCACATCACCATAGTCTATAATTGAAAGGATCATTCTCTGTAGGACTGCACAGTGGGCTGGCAATGGGATGCATTCGTGGGTCCTATATAAGGCACTGAGTTTGGGGAGAAGTTTTTTATGGAAAGCATCCATGTGGTCAGAGAAGTCGAGGTGCTTGTCAAGCCAAACCCCAAGGTACCTGATTGAGGTAATGTTCTCCAATGTAGTTCCATCCAGCATGTGGAAAAAGTGGAGGGAAGGAAACCTAGGAGTCTCTGCCTTGTGTCGAAGGACATGGAGACAGTCTTATTGGTGTTCAGGAACAATTGGTTTTAGTGTAACCAGAGCTGAACTTTGTCGAAGTCGAGCTGAAGTCTGGACGCCACGTTAGAGGGGGAGGGGCCAGCAGCGTACATGATGGCGTCATCCGCATTCATGTGAATGGATGCGGATGAACAGACGGAGGGGAGAATATTTAGAAAAATGGAGAATAATAAAGGACCAAGAACAGAAACTTGAGGGACCCCCGTGTTGATAGGGAGGAGTGAGGAAAATGTTCCCCCGATTTTGACCGACTGCGACCTATCCTCAGGTAAGATCTGAACCAGTTGTTGGCAGTGGCTGACAGCCCTAACAGCAGAGGGTTTGTTAAGGAGGAAGGGGTGGGAGACAGTGTCGAAAGCCTTGGCCAGGTCAACAAATAAGGCAGAGGTGATGAGACCCTGGTCCATTCCGGAGTGGATGGGAGTTGCTGAACCAGAGGAGGGAGGTGGCAGTGGAATGGTGCTTCCAGAAGCCTGATTGGAAAGGGGTCAAAAAGGAGGAGGAGTCAAGGTAGGGAGAGAGCTGGGAGAGTATGATGCGCTCTTGCAGTTTTTCAGGATGGAAAGCAGGGGTATATCCTTCACAACATGTACATGGTCGAGAAGAAAAGGCTCTATAGGGGGAATCCACCTGTGTCGTTGAAGTAACCAAAGCCGTCTACCAATTTCTACCCCATACCACCACCTCTGCTCCAAATCATCTGTTCATCTTGTGTTCCTTGGCAGCTGCAGGGAAAATCTCCCGCTAGGGATATGTCAGACCCTAGAGCACTGGAACAGCCGGGGAGTCTGGAGACAACCCGCAGCAGCTAGAGGCGAGTTAGATGGGCAGTAGTGTATTGAGAATGTCAAAGGAATGGAGTGCAGGAAGGGCAAGGGCAGACTAAAAGATAACCTCAAAGGAATTTTTTTTTTTTTTTTTTTTTGTGTAGTGATAGCTATGCTTATTGACTTCAGCCATTAATCTAAAAATGAGTAATACAAGCTGTTTAAAAAAAAAAAAAAAAAAAAAAGGCAAGGTATCTACTCTTAGCCAATGAGAACACAGGAAAATTGTCAATTTAGCCCACAAACTACTTCAACCACATTTTACACACACCCAGAGTAGGTTATCCATATTTCAATGAAAAGCAGAATAGGTGGCCACTAGTCAGAACGCCAAGCTCCAGACGTACAACTCTCACCATGCATTTCACAATCAGGAGTCTGTGCTAAGGCTGCCATAGGAACTTGAACCACATGCTTGGTTGTATGATGCAAAATACACTTTTATTCCGTTACAAGAAATAATAGTATTCTAACATACTAAGAAGCCAGCAGATTAGACCCTATGATCTATCGAGTCTGCTCAATGATCAGTGCCTTCCCAGGGCACCATTTCATGACAAAAGAAGACAGCAGTGATCCAAAGCTACACCAAACGTTTTCGAGCATGCTTGCCCTTTCTGAAGCCTTGTGAAAGAGCAAACATGCTCGTAAACGTCTGGCGTGGCTTTGGGTCACCGCTGTCTTATGTTTTTGAACTTAATAAAAGTGTATTTTGCATCAGACAATCAAACGCGTGGTTGAAGTTCCTACGGCAGCCTTAGCACACGCTTTTGACTGTGATATCCATATTTCAAACACACCCACAGTATGCGAGGCACCTCCGCCAGAAAACACGTTCATGAACAAGTTTTTTTTATTTTCCAAGTGCAGCCAGCTAAATCTACTTTCTAAAACTGCCTACTATGCTGAGTTTCTCTATCAAACACATAATAAAAAAAGTGGTCTATCAGCATAAAATACAGCTCCAAATATGGCTACAGTCCTCGACCTTGGCATTTGATCACCTACAGAAGCCAGTTACTGATTTGTACACTCCAACTACCTGAATGTTATCACAACTTTAAATAGTATTAATATGACAAATTAACTGACCCATAAAAACCCACAACCTTCCCACACACACCCGCGAGTCTACCGATATAAAACAACTTGAACACACACACCTCTCTGTACACCAAACCCTCCGTATACCCCTTAAAATTATACACGAACCAGTAATCCTCCCACCTTAGCACCCCACAATTGGGAACGCACAATTGTATAACACATCAAAGAACTTATTCAGACATGACAAAAAGCCTACAACCCCACATAATGGGCCAAGTTATTTGGAGCTGGCACCAGTTAAGACAGGGTGTACCATCACCGCAGCGAAACCCCGACAGCAAACACCACCACAGCAGCAGGAATCGGGCAAAATCCACCTGTTGCTGTGGTGGACAATGATGTCGGGACTGCCTCATTGGTTGATTGCCCCCAGTCCAACTCCGACTCGGAGTAAGAATCCTAGAGACCGGGGGGGGGGGTTCGGGGGCGCAGCCCCCCTATTGTGAGCACTGGCATCCCGTAGCTACAATGCTGATGGTCGGCACTGTAGCTGTCGCTGTAGGGGATGTCGGCACTAGCGTTATAGGTAAACCTTAAGACAGGACCGCAATATTGATAAAAAAGTACCACCTAATAAATCAAGCTTCAAAAAGAGTATCTTGTGTGTCATCTTTATTTAAAGTGCAGGCTGCACTTTAGCAATTTACGGCAACATATGGTAATCTATAGACTTGATGGAGGAAATGGCATAGGTGTGGTAAGAATGCCACACAAGTGGAAGCTAGCAGATGTACTGGCGAAACCCCTGGCGGAGCTTTTCAATATCTCATTGAGGATGGGGTGGGTCCCCCAGGATTGGAAAGTGGCACATATTGTGCCCATGATCAAGGGAGGAGGCGGGAAACTACAGGACAGTCAGCCTGACATCGGTGGTGGGCAAGGTGATGTAGGGTATTATCAAGGAAAGGCTAGGGGGGTTACTGGAGAAGTCGGGGTACCGGGATGATAGACAGCATGGCTTCGTCCTGGGGAAATCATGTCAGACAAACCTTGTAGAGTTCTACGACTGGGTGACAAGTGCCCTGGACCAGGGTAAGCCAGTGGACGTCCTCTTTCTTGACTTCAGCAAGACGTTTGACTCAATTCCCCACGGAAGCCTGCTGGATAAGCTGGGGGATATAAAGGTGGGGAAACAAATGATCAGATGGATAAGAAACTGGCTCTCTGAACGTACCCAGAGGGTAGTGGGTGGGGGGGGTTAGTCTCATCCCGAAGGAGGATCATTAGTGGGGTCCCTCAGGGATCAGTCCTAGGACCCCTCCCGTTCAACACCTACGTCTTGGACATAAGAGAGGGCATCAGGAGTGAAATGAGTCTCTCTGCGGATAACTCAAAGCTGGGAGCTATGGGTGGATGGGGAGGGAGGGAGGGGGACCTAAATGCTCTGGAGAAGTGGTCAAGAAGTGGGGACTGAGGTTCAATGCAGGAAAATGCAGGGTCCTGCACCTGGGCGCCAGAAACCCAGGCCAGGAATATACCCCGGGGGGGGGGGGGGGAAGATGCTACAAGTCTCAATAGCTGCAAGAGACCTGGAGGTGGTGGTGGATGTCAAGATGAATAACTCTGAGACTTGTACAAGAGTGGCGGCCAAAGCCAACAGGATGCTGGGTTGCATCGCTAGAGGGATTACCTCCAGAAGGGGGGGAAGCAATACTCCCTTTGTATACCTGCTTGGTCAGGCCGCACCTCGAGTACTGTGTGCAGTTTTGGAGGCCACACCTAAAAAGGGCCATCGAACTCCTGGAAAGTGTCAGAGGAGGGCAACCAAAATGATCTTGGGCCTAGGGAAAAGGACCTATGCGGAGAGGCTCGAGGAATTCAATATGTATACATTGGGGGACAGAGGGGAAATGATAGAGGCCTTCAAGTACATGAAGGGGATAATATGGGAGGCTCAGTCGGGGTGTTTCAAAAGGAGGAGAAGGGGGCAACTAGAGGGCACGGGTGGAAGCTGGAGGGGGGGCTCAGGGGCAAAGGAGGATGTGCTACTTCACTGAGAGAGTGGTGGAACCATGGAATGCGTTGCCCAGAAGACTAGTGGAGGCAGGGACTGTGGAGGGGTTCAAGTGGGGTTGGGACCAGAATAGGAGAAGGTTTGTGCTGGCAGAGCCCAGTACAAGGGAAACATCCTGGGCTGGAAATGGAGAATCCAAGGGGGTGGCGGGGGACTGCAGGGTCAGCTCCAAGGTTGGTGTCTGACTAAATAAGCAGACACAATATACCATTAGGCCTACTCTGCTGACTTTCAGTATGTATGTATGTAAGTGCAGCAGTCCCCCTCAATCACTGACACCTAATGCTTTCTTTTTTTTTTTTGTCAACTTTCTTTATCCGCCGATCTCCGGTCCCTTAGACCACTCTTCAGTGGGACACTCTGACTGACCATATCCTGCCCAGCCTGAGATCCTCCTGACCTGTTCTCTGCAGCCAGCATTTTCCCCCAGCTCCGCTGACAGCCCCGCTCCCGGCTATGAGCCACCCCATGGTGGGACCACCTTTATCTCCTCCAGCGCTCTATCTAGAATCTGGAAGGGCCGCCGGGGAGTGGTGGACAGTCGGAGACCAGCCAGGTCAGATCCAGCAGAGGGCATGCGGGTCGTCCACTGGCCCCATCTTCACCTGTCTGGGTGCCGGCGTATTTCCTTTGATCCAGTTCCTTAGGCGAGGACGTGCAATGACATCCAGTGCATGGCAGGCATGCTCCAGCATCTGCCTGCAGGACATCCGCCATCGCCTCTATGGCCCTGCACATGGCTCCCACAAGTGGCAATACCCCCAGTCTCCACTGGGAGTCACAGAACAGTGGAAAGCCCGACCCACCCACTCCCAGCAGAGGAGAGCTGTCCTCCGAACGCTTGATCCTCTCCTGCCCCTGCCGACCCCCCTGCCCCGGATGACCATGAGCCCATTCCCAAACCCAGGTCACTGGAAAGGCGCAAGGTGTGGCATCTAGTGCCTCAACCCTCAGAGCCACCGGGCCCACCTAATGCATTTCAAGTAAGAGAGCTTTCTCAAAAGCCTTTTGTGGTTCTGACTTTAGCTGGTGCCAACTCCAAATAACTTGACTCACTAACTTCTCAAGCCATAGCATGGCGGTCCCTGGCTGTGGGCTCTCCTTTTCATAACTGCATAGTGAACCTACATAATGTAGACACTGGATTTGGTTTTAGTGCAACTGATGGATCTGAAGTCTGAAGGGTTCTTCACTATAAAATATGTACACAATTTCATCCAGTACAAACTTTGATTTGAATCATGATCTGTTCACCTCCAGAAATAGAATTACATAATAAATCAAATCAAGCTCAATTCCACCCTTCCGGTGCCCGAATCATCAGGGTCACCTCAGTTGCACCGTCTCCTCCTGCTGGGGGTCAGGTGGAGTTAAGTTTCTTCATAGACGGTTCCACCATGTCAGTTCAACACCCAGAATGGCGACCGACATTAAAGCAACATGAACATGCCGACAGCAACCATGCCATGCAGCAAATGTGCTGCCCGACCGCCATCACACCCAAAGTTCCAGGGCACATCCTGTTTGCAGGGGCTTCGCTCACAAGACCGCCCCTACTGAAGGGGGCTCTGCCCCTGGCACCCCAGGAAAATTATATAATCGCATCCAGGTCGGAGGTTTGGGAGAAAAGAGGGCAACACCTGAGTCAGCATCGACAGCAGGCACCTGCAAACTCCAATCGCCAGAATGTTCATTGGATGGGTTGCAGTGCCCACATTGCAGTCGCTGTAACTGTTTCGTTGAGTTGGCGGCATATGTTCATAGACAGCAGGGGTTGCATGGTTGCCAGGCAGGCACAGCACTCTCCCTCAATGAGAACTGCAACCTCACCTACACTACTGGTCAAAAGTTTTAGAACACCCCCAATTTTCCAGTTTTTATTGAAATTTACGCAGGTTAATGTCTCAATGTACTCTGAAATTAAAGCATAGAACAAATAAACAATTGGAGATAAAAAAAGAAATCATAGAATCATTTTGTTTAACAAAATTTAATCTAAATTTTTGACTCATCAAAGTAGCCACCTTTTGCAGGTATACTGTGACCGCCGAACACACTCGTGGCATTCTTCCTACAATGGACATCAAATATTGTTCGGGAAGTTCTTCCCAACACTGTTGCAGAAGTTCCCACAAATGTGTTGCACTTGTAGGTTGCTTTGTTTTCACCCTTCTGTCCAGTTCATCCCAAACCAGCTCGATGGGGTTTAAGTCTGGAGACTGTGCTGGCCATTCCATGATTTGAAGCCTACCGTCTTGTTCTTTTCTCAGTAGTTCTGACATAGCCTGGAGGTATGTTTTGGGTCATTATCTTGCTGTAGGATGAACCCCTGACCAACTAGGCGTAGACCAGAGGGTACTGCATGGCGCTGCAAAATGCTGTGGTAGCCCTTTTGGTTCAGGGTGCCAGTCAATCTGTGCTGTTGTCCTGTGAGCCACCTATCACGCAAGCTGTTGACTCTCAGAAACTTGTCTTCTGATTCTGTTGTGGCTTTCGGTCTGCCAGACCTCTTCCTGTCAGAGTTTCCAAGTGCCTTTTGATGGTGTAGGAAACTGTACTCACTGACACCTTGGCTTTCTTTGCAATTTCTCTACAGCAGTTTTTGCTAACCTAAACTTTTTTTTTTAACCTCTAGCAGTTTACCGCTTACCTTTGTACCATTTCAGGTTATTCACTGGACTTGAATTGCTTAAATTTCAATAAAAACTGGAAAAATTGGGGTGTTCTAAAACTTTTGACCGGTAGTGTACATAATGGCCCCACCACAGCCAGTGTCAGGAGGGGACGCCAGAGTTTGCACACATGCCACAGACTCTTGGGTTTGTCAACACACGCCACTAAGCCAGACAACTAAACATAAGTAATTGTTCATTTATATGGTGCCCAATTCCAGGGGCTCTGGGCGCCTTACAGAAAGTGCGAGTCAATAAGATAAGCAATATATAAACATAATAAATTTAAACTAAAATAATAAATAAGTCATAATTAGGAACCATCAGTTTTCAAGATATGCTTTCTTAAATAGATGAGTCTTCGGACCCTTAAATACCTCCACGATGGGGCCTTTCAGGGATGGAAGGAGTAAGGAGGTCAGACAGATAAGCCAGGGCCCAAACCGTATAGTGCCTTACAGGTGAGTAAGCCCACCTTGAACATGATCCTCCACCTGAGAGGCAGTGAATGCAGACCCCCGCAGGACCGAGGTTACATGACAAAACCTGGGCAGGCCAGTCATCGACCTGGCCGCTGCATTCTGCACTAGCTGCAGTTGGCAGAGGATCCCTCCACTGACCCCAAAGTATAGTGCGTTACAGTAGTCCAGCCTGAAATTCACAGAGGAATGCATTAGTGACAGCAGGTCTTTGGGTGGAATTAGGGGTTTAATCCGGGTGACATTCCTTAAGTGGTAAAAACCACTTTTCACAACAGAAGACACATGTGCATCAAGAGGATGCCATAATCAGGGTGGACCCCAGGACCAACCCTGTTGCTGCCCCAGTCTCATCCCCATCATGCCCGTAACCAGGCTTAATCACCAGCACCTCCGTTTTGTCAGGGATAAGCCTCAGCCAGTTAGATAACATCCAGTCCTGGATCTCAGCCACGTACTTATTTAGCACTTTGACAGTGCTATTCGTTCTGGGGGGCAAACAACATATACAGCTGGGTAACATCTGCATAACAGTGGAAACCCAGACTGAAACATCTAATGAGCTCCCCCAGGGGCAGCATGTATACCGTGAACATCGGCGACAGGATCGAACCCTGAGGAACTCCACATGACAGGGGCTTCGGGTAGGAGAAGAAATTCCCCATCACTACCCGTTGCCTCCTGTCTAAGAGATAGGACTCAAACCAGCTGATGACAGATCTGGCGAGTCCACAATACTCACTAAGGCGATCCAACAGCACAGTGTGGTCCACTGTGTCAAATGCTGATGAGAGATCAAGGACAATGAGAACTGACCCATTTGTGTCAAATGCTGATGAGAGATCAAGGACAATGAGAACTGACCCACTTCCTCTATCCCTTGCCCTGAGGAGGTCATTTTGCACCCAAACTAATCTTGTGTCAGTGCTGTGCCTAGCCCCAAACCCAGACTAGAATGGCTCATAAGATGTCAAAGGCTGCAACGTGTGCCTCGAGCAGCAGTGCCACCATTTTCTCAACAACCTTCCCTAAAAAAGGGAGGCTGGAGACAGGTCTATAATCACGGCATGAAATTTGTGAAAAAAAGTACATGCCCTCTGGGGCATATAACTAGTAAAAGTACATGGACAAGAAACTTTTTACATGCCACACCCTTTTTTTCACATAATTTCAATTTCGTTGTCACTGCTGGTGGCACTAAGTGGCTTGCACTTGAAGAGATAAGAAGAGTAACTTTCCACTGGTAGCCAAGGAAGGCTGAGGTTATACTACTCAGAGAATGTTTAATTTATCGAAATTGTGTCTTGTCAATAATAAATGCAACAATGAAAATTGACCGTGTGTGTCTGATTTATTTAATTGCTTTTTTTGTTCACAGTTGCCCTTTATGGCTCCAAACAGTCTTTTTATTTAGATATTAGGAGGTCCAAGTAGCTTTTAAAAAAGCTTTTAAGACCTTAATAGATACTCATATTTAGGTTATAGTGCTTCTGACTTGTGTCTTATGCTATTTGTTAAACTGTGCTGTACGTTTGTAATTTTTCTTCCTGACATGGAACCTTTGTAAATGAGCTGGTAGCTCAAAGGTTGTAATCCAAGAATAGCTTTTAAAAAAGCTTTAATTTTTTTTTTTTCTTTTCAACAGATCCCCTTTGTATTTAGATTTTAGGTAGCCCATAGAGTAGCTTGTTCATACGAGACTTTAAAAGATCCTTGTATTTATTTTATTTTTATTTTTTAATTGTTTAACCAGGATTGGCACACTAAGCTGAAAGCTTGTTTACAGGTGCGACCTGAGAGCACCAGGAAATTAAGTGACTTGCTCAGGGTCACACAGTATGCAAGTGAAGTGGGTCTGTGGGATTCAAACCCAGGTCTCCAGATTTGCAGCTCAGAGCCTTAACCACTGCGCAATACTGCCTCTACAACACTACTTAGATTATAGATAGTAAAGACAGACCAATCCTCTTTAAAATTGACTTCACCGACCTAACCTACTCAGCCCCAAGTAGATAAGCATTTTATGCGGATGTTTGATGGTTTACTTTGCTCATCTTTAATTAACACTTTTTTTTTTTTTTTACTACACATTTCCTTTTTAAATTCAGTCCCCAGTAACTTACGTAGCGCTGCAGCCTTCAAACTCTGTCAATGGCAGCCAACACCCCCTCAACTTTTATTTATTTCGGTACTTTAGGTTGTATGTACTTATTAATTTTAGAACAGACATTAGCTGTAGTAGCCTATATCTCCCTCCCCAAGCCTTTTTAAAGTACACTAGCTCTGCTCCAAGTCTTTACAAAGAAAGAGTTTTTTTTTTTTCCTGCCTGGTTTAGTTAGCTACTTATCTTCCAGTAAACACACCCAGTTTTTTTTATAGAGACTGATCTTCCTTTGAAGTTTAGTTGAACCTTCCCTTCCCAGCAAATTCAGTAAGCAACTGAATACAGAAAACAGACTGCTGCAGCCTGAAAAAGGACTTAGAATGGCCCCCTGGCCATGAGGCTCTCTCTGCTGCTAGCTGCATTTCAGTAGCACCCTGCCTGTTATTCCAGAACCAGCCAAGTTGGGTAGCTTGCTCTGTTTTTTCTTTTTTCTTCAAGGTCCAATGATCCTCCTGGGAGAGTACCAGACTCCCTGCTGTGAGAGACCTTTGCTGTCTCGCCCATCACCCTCCTCTCCCATTTATGTCCCCCACTCCCTCGCTTACACACCACCTCTGAAAAAGCACTTCTAGCTGTTAAAAGAGCTTTTTGTTCTTTTTTTGTTTGGTGTTCTTTTTTTAATAACAGTTGGATCATGATCGGCGATCCTGATGCGCTTGTAATGAAGTTCTCTCATCTTGAAAGAGCAGCACGACCTATCCGTTCTAAAACTGGCTAGAATGCCGTGCTTTGCAGGGTCCTCCTCACTCACACAGATTGAAGGGGTGGGCGAACTATTCTAATACAGACACCAATTGGTGTCTGAGCCTGCAACCTGCCTTCAGGAACGACGGGCGGAACCCTTCCAACTTGCGATTGGCTGTGCCAATGAAATGAGGACATCTTCAAACTACTACTCTCGTCTGCCTGGGAGAAGCAGTCAGCTGACACGGGGAAGAGCAGTTCTGTGCATCTCATGATCGTGTCCCAGTGTCAGCGTACTGTGCTTTCCTCTGCTATCCCCTTCCTCCTCCGAAAATGAAGTCACAGGTCCCGAAGGTTAAAAAAAAAAAAATCCTAAACAAACAAGCAGCACTGAAGGAGGGGAAACAAACTGAGCTCTGAGTCTGCAGGAATACCCCCGGTGCCCCACTGGGCAGGCACTAACCAGCAGTAGGTGTCCTGAGACACTAGTGCCTGCCCTGGGGCACCTAAAGTATAGGAATTTCTCGTCCTGTCTATAATTCACCACGACGTCAGGGTCGAGAGATGGCTTTTTCCAGAAGAGCCTCACCAATGCCTCCTTCAAGGCATCGGGAAAGAGTCCCTCCGAAAGCGAACACCGGATTATCCTGGCAAACACTGGACCAATAGCTTCGGGGCATCCTACTAAGAGATGCATCAGGCCAGGGTCCATTTCACAAAAGGTGGGTCGCAGCTTCAAAATCACCTAGATGACCTCAGCCATCTCCACCAGCCGAAACTCCTCCCAAACAATCAGAGTGCCCTTGTTCCTACCTGGCCTCCTACTGCGGGGCAAATTATACCCCACTGAGAAGATCCTGGACCGAACAGAGGATATCCTGTCAAAGAAGAACAGAGCAAACTCCTCACATTGTACAGCTGAAAATGCCCTTTTGAGCTGTAGACAGATTGGATGAAGTAGTCTGTTCACAGTCCGAAAGCATTGCGTTGGTCTATTATTCCCTGCAGCAATCTCACTGAACAGGAACTCTGCCTTCTTAAAATGATTATTCAAAGCCAGTTTGTCCTCCATGGACCGGGACCTCTTCCAGCACTGCTTCCAACTTCTGACCCCTGGTCTTCAACTCCTTGAGAGCCCCATCAAATTATGGGGGTCTCAAGCGAGAAGAGCTGGGTTGTATATGGATCGGTGCGATGGCATCGAGGGCTTCAGAGACAGCCTGATTATAGGCCACCACCACCTTGCTCATATCATTTGCACATACTGCACTCACACCAGAAAAGTAGACTACCATCAAAAGTCCCTCTGAGTTAAACTCCTTTCAACAGGGGGAGGGACTCTCGGTTGGGGGGGCTAAGCGAGAACTCTACTGTGCAATGATCAGACCATGCGACCCAATCAATCTTGAGGTCAGGGACCTCAAGTCCCAGTGAGAATACCAAGTCCGAGGTGTGGCGTGGTGATGAGTCCCAGAAGCAATAGCTTGTGCAATGCCTAGTGATGTTATCAACTGGAGGAGGTCATTACCAAACAGTGAGGATTCGTCGTCGACCCAGGCATTGCAGTCGCCCAGACTCAGCCATCTAGATGACTCCAGCACCCTTTCAGCAATGAAGTCCAAGACCTCCTGCAGGAATTCTCCCCCGACCCGGAGGACAGTAGACAAGGCAGGAGTGGTATTAAGGTTTTGGCACGGTGTGCGCCTTCGAAATTTAGGAGCACACACTGGTAAAATCAAGACCCAAAATATGTGCTCCTGCCGATCGAATCTGTGCTCCTACATACTGAATGTAATTTTTTTTTTTTTTTTTTTTTTTTTTTTTTAAGTTAAGTGAATAAAAATAATTTTACCATGTACAACTATGGCATGGGCGATCAGGTGGACCGCACGCACGCATTAGCCCATAATGAGCATTCACAGGGCCCACAGTGCCTAGTATGCCTAATGGGCTCATTAGCATGTTAGGAAAGAATACGGCCCACTGGAGAACTGGTGCAGTGCTATCCCGTTTAGGTCCCACTGTCACCTTTCGGGACCTGTGGGCCATCTTCAGTCTGGGGCTGTGTCAATGCAGTGCATTGTCACTACGTGCTACACCATCAGAACCCCATATTCAAAGCAGTGCAGTGAGGAGAACAGCCACTGGGGTCAGGAACTCTGGGACCAGAGCACCAAAACCAATGAGTGTGAAGAACTGAGGGCTCAACTCATGATAGGACTCACAACAGTGCCATTCCATGCAGCCCCTTCCTATTTCCTCTGCGGCATCTGACTTAACTTCAAAAAAGCCCAAGTCTTACCCAACTTAATCTGCATTGGTGCCCTGAAAAAGTTTATATTCATTACACTTTTAAAAACTCATCAGGTTGACCAGGATAAATTCAGGTCATATGTAGGCCTTATAAAGGGGCGGTACCACCTCTTCTCTTCTACTCCTGACAAGGTGTTTATTGAGCAAGTCACACATTTTAAATATCTAGCTCACCCTGGATAGTGTGCTATCCTTTAAGCAGCACTTAGATGGAGTGATTAAAGCAGCAGTGCAACAAAAAATGTTTTTCCAAAAAGTTAGGTTCAGCTATAATTAATAAAAATATTAGCATACCTGTCAGATCTACTTTCTGGGTACCTACTATGCTGCGCACCATAGGTTTTGTTCATTCTCTTACTCCTAAGCCTCGTCAGATCTATAGTGTTATTTATAAAGTAAATGTGATAAGCCATCTTTTTCTCCTGAGTAAAAAAAAACTAAATTAATACATTTATAAAACTATCTTGGACTTTGAGCCTTTTATTCCTGTCTGGTGGTGAGTGCAACTCATCCTGACCTACTGTCTTGTGGTCTCTAAAGTAGATAACACTGATACTTTAGACAGGACCTCCCAAGCTCCAGCTAGATCCTGCTACGGACTGACATCCTCCGGCCCCTAGCAGTTCTCTCCCTGATAGGTCTCTGGGGGAAGGCAGTTTTATGCAGACCTCCAAGACTGGGATTAGCAGAACTTCAACTACTGGAACGGGAAGGTACAGTTTCCCATCACCCAATAGCAACTACACCCCAACTGCATTACATGTTTGGGATGGATGGCAGCAAGAGCTGGCAGTGAGGCCATTTAAAAAAAAAAAAAAGGCCATATATTACATTACATTGGGCATGAAGAGTTCTTAAATGTATATAGATAGAAAAAGATAATTATCTACAATACAGAAGGACAGTGCTCATGATGCAGCTTTCCTGTTTGAAGAGGTAAACTTAAAACTAGTCTCCCATGTAAAATACTTCTGGCACAAACTAGCAATTTTTCAATTAAATACTGTACTGAGTGTCAGCCGTGCACAGACAGTCTCATAACAGCCTGCCCCCTCTTTCTCCGCACTGCAGCCACATTAGTTAATGTCCAATAACCTTTTATAGGAAAAGGTTGTTACATGTTTGTGGTTTATCAGAAAAAACACACTTCAAGTGCACAACTCTGGCTGTAGAGTAGGTTTTTTTTTTCGGGGCGGGGCGGCTGAAGCAAATCCTGTCACCAGCAAACTCATGATAGATCGTGCTTTTAGTAGTCGGATTAAAAACAACTAGCTTGCCATATTAGCTTGACACAGATGTGGAATGACAGTCGAGAGCTCACACATTTTTGTGGGCTGGGTACAGTTTAGTCAGTCAATATTTAACATTAGCCGCTACTGATCCATGAGGGGATGGAATGGAATGGAGTACCATGTCCCCTGCCAGCACTGAGGTCCCACTGGTGTCTGAGCTCCTCTGACCAGTGCCAAGAAATACGGCCTAATCACAAATCCCGACTCCCATTCCCAAATAAAAATATGAAAGACGACCAGTGCCAGTAATTATACTTACATGGGGGTCATCTCTCCTGTGCTCGGAGTCTGCTGTACCTTCACCCGATGAGCCATTCAGACGGCCGCCAGCCTCTTCTCAGTCTCCTCCACTTGGCAGTTTGCTGCCTTGCTGCAGGTGTGGTAAGAATCAGGAGTAAATGATGTCCCATGCCAAGTCCACAGACTGCAAACACCAGCTCCATGCTACAGCTGTACTACTGCCCATTTGGGCACCGCTGCACCAACCAAACGGCTCATTACAGTGACGAGCCGACGACCAACAAAGTTACTAGATGCTCCCCATGCCTGCTCTCCTTGACGCTGCTCTGCCGAAAATTGCATTTGGCGCCAATATCCCTCGCACACTCACAGGCAGTGCAGTGAGCAAGCAGAGGAGAGGAGCCTTAAAGAGAGCTCCCTGTCTGTTGCAAGTAAACCTGTACAGCACTGGCAGACATCATCCCCATCAAAAAACACACACAAAAAAAACAGAATGACTCATGGCAAGGCAATGAACTCGGAACTCAAAGGCACATAAAACAAAAAACAATGACACACAGAGTCTGCAGCACAAGCCAGGGTGCAATTAGCAACTCAGGCAACCCGGACCAGTCTGCCCTGACAGACCCCTACACAAGATGACTGAGCACAGGCAGGCGAAGGTTAAAAATAAAATCAACCAATTGCATTTTTTTTTTTTTTTTTAAAGCTGACCTGTACAGGAGACGAGTAGGGCTGGAGAACAGGCGAACATGAGACCAGTAATCCAATTCCCACGCCCAGATCCCTTCGCAATTTCAAACCAAACATTACAGCAAGCCGACTTTTGTTCGGATCTTACTTCAGATGTCACAGTCCAGGTCAAATAAAGTAATGGAGCAGCAGCATAAAAATTAAAGTTATTGAGTTCGACCCGCATTCAGTGCTCGCCGTCATTCAAATTACACAAACATGTTTAACACGCCACATAAACCCAAATTGTGACTTCCACAACAACTTTTAGGAAAAATAGCTTTTTTAGGCACATAAACGAGGTATTGCATTTACTAGGACAATCAACCTACTATTTGTTTGTTGCTGAAGCTGGAGCGAAATAGCAAATGCTGGCTGGATCGGATCAACAAACCTGGACACCACCTTCTCGTCACCTCCATGCTCTTCTCTCCCTCATGCTTTCTGTGCTCTCTCTCAACAACTGGAACTGACAGACAATGAACAGAGGTTGCCCTGCCCACACTAGTCAGACTAACATGGAAGTAAGCCAGTAGATTTCTTTAAAACTACTAAACAACTGCTGTAAAAATGCCATGTCACTATTTTGCACGCAGTACTAAGGAACAAAAATACAGGTTACTCACCTGTAACAGGAGTTCTAGGAATGGTATATGTTGTTCATCCACACTATCTGGCAGGTTCCTTGCCGCTTTAAATCTTGCCGGAAGGTCTTCAAGCTAGCTCCTCCCACCCACCCGGGTGGTAAAACTCTCGGCTCCGCCCCATGACGCCAGATCTGGCCCGCTGGAAGCTCAGGTTGTGCGTCGAAGCCGGGGAGGTCGGGTGGGTTCGTGTGGATGAACAACATATACCATTCCTAGAACTCCTGTTACAGGTGAGTAACCTGTATTTCTAGGGACATGGATATGTTGTTCATCCACACTATCTGGCAGACTCCTAGCAGTTCTCCGGGAGGAGGGAGGCAAGGCGCACACCCCCTATATACTTACTTGGGGAACAGAGATTGGAGAACCGAGGCCCCAAAACCAGCATCCCGGCGTGACTCAAGGTCGAAGTGGTAGTGGGTAATGAAGGTGTGTGCTGACTTCCAGGTAGCAGCCCTGCAGATTTCCTGGATAGGGACGTCCCTGGAAGCAGCCACCGATGCAGCAGTATGGCGGGTAGAATGAGCTCTTATCCCTCTGGGAGGCTCCATGCCTGCCAACTCATAGCAGAGATTTATGCAGGAGGTGACCCACCTGCCTATCGTCCGCTTGGCTGCAGGTCTGCCAGGTGCGGCTTCAGCGTAGGTGACAAACAGCTGGCGAACCTCTCCCCGAATTTCAGCCGTGCGCTCCTTATAATAAGCGAGCGCCCTTCTAGGGTCCAAAGTATGGAGCCTATATTCAGCCTCCGAGGTGTGACTGGGGTAGAACACCGGCAGAGTCAACACCTGATTAAGGTGAAACTCCGACACCACCTTCGGAAGGAATTTCGGGTGGGGGCATAGGACAACCTTGTCCCTGTGGAAGACCAGGTAAGGAGACTCGATGCTAAGCGCCTGGAGTTCTCCCATCCTTCTGGCTGACGTGATAGCCACCAAGAAGACGGTCTTCCACGACAGGTGGGGGAGACCACACCTGTGCATTGGATCGAATGGCTTGCCCATGAGCTTTGCCAGTACCAGCAGTAAATCCCACGGAGGTGGGGGTTCCCACACTGGAGGGGAAATGTGATCAAGGCCTTTAAAGAAGCGCCCGACCACTTTCTCCTGCGCCACTGACTGCTGACCGGCCCACGCCCGGTAAGCAGAAATGGCTGCCAGGTGCACCTTAAGGGTCGTCGACCTAAGCCCTTGACTAGATAGGGACCATAGATAGTCCAAAATGCTTGCCACAGGACACGAGAAGGTGTCCAAACCCTTATCCTGACACCAAATGGAGAACCTCTTCCATTTGAAGGCATAGCATTTCCTGGTCGACTCCTTACGGGACGCCTCAACGACGTTGAGGACCTCGTCGGAAAGACCCAAGGCCTGGAACTCTAGCCGCTCAGGAACCAGGCCGTCAGGTGCAGGGATTGAAGGTCCGGATGGAACACCTTCCCCTGATTGACTGAGAGCAGGTCCGGGCGAGCTGGAAGCTGCCTCGGAGTCCTGGAGCTGAGACTGAGGAGATCTGGTACCAGAACTGGCGAGGCCAGTCTGGGGCTATCAGAATCACCTGCGCCTTGTCCTCCTCGCTTCAGCAGGACCCTGTGAATCAGGGAAGGGGGAAAGGCGTAAAAGAGGCCCGGGGTCCACGGCCTCGAGAAGGCATCCCCCTGCAGCGAGCCCTGCTGAGGGGGGCGGGCATGAAACAGCCTCAGCTTCGCGTTCTCCCTGGAGGCAAACAGATCCACCAGAGGTGTGCCCCAACGGGAGAACAGGTCCTGTACTATCTCCGGCAGGAGAGACCACTCGAGCGATGCAGCCCCTATCCGGCTCAGGGCATCGGCCAGGGTGTTGGAGGCTTCTGCCACATGAATGGCCAGGAGATTCGCCTCCAGGCTGCGCACTAGTGACCAGATGCGGAGAGCTTCCTTGCATAAGAGCATGGAGCGTGTCCCGCCCTGGCAGTTTAGATAGTACATGGTCGTGGTATTGTCCGTCTGGACCCGGACCACTTGACCCCGGAGAAACGGAGCAAAAGCGGGTGAGAGCTAGGCGGACCGCACAGAGCTCTGAGCAGGTTGATATGGCATCGGACTCCCGCGGGGCCAGAGGCCGGCACTGTGTTCCCCAGATGGGCACCCCAACCCATCAAAGAGGCCGGTCGTTAGAGAGACCATCGCTCGGGGACAAACGGGATACCCTCCCGCAGATGGGACGGAACGGTCCACAACTGGAGAGCGCTCCACATCTCCTGGTCGCCCACACACGCTGGTCCAGAGGATCGCAGCCAGACCACTGGCTGGCCAGTCCCCACTGGAGGGGGCGCATGTGTCAGCGTGCCCAACGGACTATGCTGGTACAGGCCGCCATGAGACCCAGGAGTCGCAGGAAGTCCCGGGCAGGGCGCGATTGCCCAACCAGAAATGATTGGGCAAAGGAGGTAAGAACCTCGGCCCTGTCCGCCGGGAGCCGTGCTCTGGCTCGAAGAGAGTCGAGCTCTGCCCCGATGAAGGATATCACCTGCTTCGGCTCGAGTTCCGACTTGGCCTCGTTGACCAGGAGGCCGAGTTGAGAGCAAACCCGGAGGGCCAGATCCCTGGACCGCTCCACCTCCGACCTGGAGGGGGCTGCTATCAGCCAATCGTCCAGGTAAGGGTACACCCGGACCCCTGGGCGCCGCAGGAATGCTGTCGCCACTGCAATGCATTTGGTGAAGACCCTGGGAGTTGAAGAGAGGCCGAAGGGCATGGCCTGGAACTCGAAGAGGGATCCCTCCGCCCTGAAGCGGAGGAATCTCTGATGAGACGGACGGATAGGGACGTGAAAGAACGCGCCCTGAAGTCCAGAGAGCAGAACCACACCGTGTTCCAGAGATGGTATTATCTGAGCCAGAGTGACCATTCTGAAGGTTCAGACCTTAGGAACTTGTTCAGGTCGGTAGGTCTAGTATGGGGCGCCAGCCCCCGTCGCTTCGGGACCAGGAAGTACCTGGACACGAACCCTGGTTCTGATGGTGGGTCCTCTATCTCTTTATCACCCCTTTTGAAGAAGGAGGGGTGATGTTGGACTCGACGAGCCTCTAGAGATTCTGGGGACCCCAGCCCCCATGTGCGACGTGTGTGGTCTGAAGGGCGGAGCCTGCTCGAATTCCAGAGGCAGGCCTCTTCCCACCACCTTCCAGAACCCACCTGTCCATGGTAACAGCGACCAGGCGGAAAGGAAGTGTCGGAGCCGTCCCCCCACGGGGGGAACCAGGGGCGAGGTGACGGGGATGGGGGCGACACCCCTCAGCCCGTCACTGTGCAGGCTTGGAGGAAGGACCGGCCGAGGGACCACCAGGGCCTTTTCCTCCTTGCTTCCTATTCGAGGAAGCTGACGGCTTGGGCTTGGAATACCAAGGTCTAGCCTGCTGGCCCTGACGTTGTTGTTGTTGGGCCGGACACGCAGCGGGAGCAGAGGGACGAAAGGGCTTAGGCTGGGGCTTACGGCCCTTGTCCCTCTGCGCGGACGAGACCGAGTCCAAGGTGGCATTGGACTTTTCGATCCTCTGGAGGTGGCCTTCCACTCCAGGGCCGAAGAGGTCTGTTCCCAAGAAGGGAACGTCCGCAAGCTTGTGCTGGGTATCCGAGGTGAAAGTGGATATCCTCAGCCACGCCCGCCGTCGCATGGCCACAGCGGCCGCCACTGACCGGGCGCAAGAGTCCCCAATATCCAGAGCAGTCTGGAGCTGCTGCTTGGCTACTGCCCTGCCCTGGTCCCGCACCTGCTTAACTGTGGTCTGCAGGTCGGCAGGAAGATGAGGGCGACTCATCCAGGGGCCCAACAGGGCATGGGAAAATGCGCCATGAGGACGCCGAACTGGCTGACAGGCCAAGTGAGGAGGCAGCATACACTTTTCGCCGCATAGTCCAACTTCTTGGACTCTTTGTCAGGCGGTTTGTCCACATCCTGGCATTGCCGGCACGCCGAAAACACTGTCCGAAACCAACCTGGCCGGGGGGTGCTGGAGAAGCCGGACAGAGAGCCCGAAGGGACGGCATACTTCCTGGCCATCCTGGCCAAGGCGCAGGACAGGAAGCTGGACGCCAGCATTAATTCCAGGGTCAAGCCGACAATGGCCTCTGCCACCTGAAAGGCCCTCCAGAGGGAGAATCCCCGTCCAGAATCTCAGTGAGGGGATATCTGCCCGCTTGGACACGGGTTCAAGCTTCATCCCAGTGGATTCTGAGATGAGCCTAAGAAGTCCAAGGAAGGACGAAGGGCTATCGTCCACTGACTGCCCCCCAGAGGACTCCAAGTCAAGGCGCTTGGAGAACAGGGAGGAGTCGTCCGATTCCGACGAATCGTCGAATAGCTGCCTGGAGCCTGAGCCTCCCTCCACGTGCCGAGGCTTATCGGGCGTGAGAGTGACCGACAGCCTATGGGGGAGGCCATGGGCCGACCGTGAACTTTTCGACGGTGCCCCAACTGTCGGCTGAGGCGGAGGCGGTTCCACCAGGATTGGTGGGGCAGCAGGAATAGGTCGAACAACCCGGCCTGGGAACAGGCTCCTCGACCGCTGACGAGGGGTTGTTTCGCCGCTCTGGTGACAACCATTCTATGGCCGGGAAGAGGCCTGAGCGGCTTACTACCGCCAATAATAGTTGTTGCCACATCAGTTCCTCATCCTCGCGCAACTTACGCCGAAGCCTCCCCTCGTCCGAGGAGGAGGAAGATGAGGAAGAGCAGCGACGCCGCTTACCGCGGTGCCGAGACCGAGACCGCCTGTGTCGACGGGATCGGCTGGACCACGATGATGTCCGAGACCGAGACCGAGAATCTCGGCTAGGCCGATTTCGGCGTGGCGGGGAGCCGAGGATCGGCAATCCCCTCGGCTCGGTCGACAAATCCGACGGCTCCGGGGCCAGAGGCGCAGATGAGCCGATGGTATCCTCAGACCTCACCGGGGGAACCGGGGAGGAGGGATTTTCGGCTTCTCCAGCCGACAACCCGTCTAACGGGTCGAGAAAAATCTCGACCACGTCGGCTGGTGTCTCGGACACCTGGCCTGACAGGGGTACCGTGAAGCCAGTGGCCGAAGCCGAAATTTCGACCGAAGTCGACTGTCGACAAGGGGAGGGAGATCTTTCCCGCTCCCAGGAGCGTCGACGATGGGACTTACCCCTACTTTTCTTCGACCGATGATACGGCCCAGAAGAAGTTGGACCCTCGCCTTTGGTTGAGAGGGTCAGGCAAAGCTCCTTAAAGGAAGCTGAATAGGAGGCCCCGAGCGAGAGCGGGACGAATGCCGCAGCCGAAGATGTCGAGGCCTGAGCCGCCTCCTCCTCGAGGGCGACCATCTGCTCGAGTTGTTCAGCGGATCCCGCAGCCGCAGAAACCGCCAGTCGGGCCTCCTTAGATTTGACCGGAGGAAATCTCCTTTCGGGGCGCCCAAGTTGGAGACGGGCAGCGCGATCCTCGAGGACGTAGACCGAAAAGGAAGAGCACAGTTCGCAGGCCTGCGGGTCGTGCTCCTGGCCACAGCAGTAAACGCACGTGGAGTGCGGGTCCATCTCGAGACATATCTTTCGCCCACAGGGACATCTCCAATCTGGAGTCGATCGGTCCATCGCAGCCGCAAGGGAAGAAGACCGAGTGGTAAAAGTTTGTTTTTGAAAATTTTCAAAGTCAAGATTTAGGCCCAAAGCTTAATCGCAGAGCGTTAAGGAGGGAACCTGAGCTTCCAAGCGGTAAGGAAGATTTGGCGTCATGGGGCGGAGTCGAGAGTTTTACCACCCAGGTGGGTGGGAGGAGCTAGCTTGAAGACCTTCCGGCAAGATTTAAAGCGGCAAGGAACCTGCCAGATAGTGTGGATGAACAACATATCCATGTCCCTAGAACTGCACATTGCCGTCTTATTTTTGCACTCCATTAAAAATACTTTTGCTGTATGTTCTATATAAAAAAAAAAAATAATAAATAACTGAATCATGGACCAACTGCAATGTCCTTCCCGCTCTGTGCTCCAAGTATACAGTAGGAGCACAGACAGCAGTGGAAAAGGCTTTGAAAATGTGCTCCTCAAAATGCAATCTGTGCTCTGAGAATGGAGCACACCATTAACGCGACCCCTGAGACGAGAATCCTGCAGCCTGCACCTGCCCCCCCATGGACCACCACATATTCAAACGATGAGGCAGACCCCACTGGGTGCACAGTGAAGTTCAGGCTGGATCTAAAACAGATGGCCACAACCCCACCCCTACGTTCCCTTCTCAGGCAGTGCACCACCAAGTACCCTGCGGGGACCAGCACTTCTAGAATCGAACCTGTGTCATCTCGTAACCAAATCGCAGAAATACAAGCCAGGTCAATGGAGGAAATCAAGTCTACCATAACTGCGGTCATGTTTCTCATTGACCTGGCATTGCATAGCACAGCTCGAAGGGGGCTAGTGGAGACTGCAAGCCCTCGAGCTACCTGCCCACTCAGTCTGGTGGGAACCCTGGGGATGGATGCTAAACACATCAAGCCTCTCTCAAGGCTCCATTTAGACCCAGGGCGTTTCTTGCTCCTAACCAGCCTTATACTGCTTACCTCCGCTGTACTCACAGTGCCCTGCCACCAAGTCATCCGCCTCCTATTAACACACACTTCCCAGCATAATCTTGAACACCAATATCGGGAGGAGATGATCAAAAAAGGGCCAGAGGTCACGTGACGTCATATAGGTTATACAAAGGGGTCTGGAACTTCAGCACATCCTGACAAAATACCCTGTATGACCTCCGCTGTACCCACAGTGCCCTGCCACCAACTCATCTGCCTCCTATTAATACCCACCTCCCAGCATAATCTTGAACACCGACATCGGGAGAAGGAGATTAAAAAAGGGGGCGGAGGTCATAGAGCAATGCAGGGGTCGAAACTGGCACTGGCCCACTAGTCAAATACTAGTGGATTTTGTCTCGGGCTAGCAAGATTTTCAATTAACTAGCCCTGCGGGCTTGTACTGGAGAAGGCAACCCTTCAGTATGTACACAAACTGGACCAGGGGAAAGGTCTGTGGGGCCATGGGATTTCCCAGCCTCTAGCCCTGCTGGCTAGTGGCTGCAAAACTTAATTTCTACCCATGCAGTGAGGCCATATAGGTAATACAGAGGGGTCTGGAACTTAAGCACATCCTAACAAAATATGACTCACTAAAAGCTTAAAACTAAAAAACTAAAGGTAAGCCTAACCATACATTCAAAGTCTACACACTAAATTACAAAATTACAATCCTGGCCACACACACACACACACACACACATCACATACATACTATGGACATCCTTACCTTCTGACCAAGACTAGTTAGGCACACAACAGAATGGTTTAAACTTCTATAATGTTGTTCATACACACTGTATCTCAAAGCATTTCACAAAGCACCATGTCAATATACTCAACGACTGAGTGCAAATAGAGAAAGCCTTGTGTGGTCAACATACGACTGAAAGCCACTGTCAACTTTATTAGAAACTCTTGGATATCCCCATTTGTTTTCAAATAGTTCAGTGGGGTCTTTTTCATTTGGGCATCCAGCAGAAATGGGCAAGAGAGAACTGCTTTAACAAAGAACAAAACATTCGACAAAAATCCCCACTCTTCTGCACAGCAGTATCAGCTTTATGTTCAAGCCGAAGGCTTCAGCGTGGAACTCTGATCCACATTAACCTTCTATACCAGGGCAAGTTTCTTAGGTTTCATAGTTTGTTACCAGCCAGAAGGCAAAAGAAGTCCACATTCTATCTGTGTACTCCCCCCACCCATGTTTTGTTTTGTAAATACCCCGCTTCAACTGCATTCTAGGACCTCTGGCAATGTGGTGAGCCCCTTAATTGTAAACCCAAGCTGTCCCACAAATTACTGTCTTTAAAGGATTTGAAAGTCAAGCACGTCTCCCCAAGTCTGTGGAGTTCTAATGAGTATCAGTTCAGAATCTTCATTTTCTTTCTTTAGTTATTTATTTTAATAGTTTTACTAGGAAAGATATACTGAGCTGATGACAGCTCATTTCCAGATGCATGCTGGGGAAGAGGGGTATGGAAGATAGAACAAAAGGAGAAAAAAAATAAACAGTAATTAACAGCATTACAAAAATAATAGTCGTATACAGTAATACGTCACATCAACAACAGCATACTCAAAAACCGTATAGTACTGCAGCAGATACATGCAGTAGATAAAACTGAGTTTGGATAAGCAAGGGGAAATTAACCCTATAGGCACAGCGGGGGTAGAGCAATATTGCCAGGGCAATTTGAATAGAGTAGAAGGAGAAGGAGATCAAAGAGATAGGGGACAGTTGCAGGTGGGAATAGAAAAGTCACAAAGAGCCGGCCTGGTGGCACAGAGGGCTGAGGCGCTGGCACCTTACCTCACGCTACACCGGTGACCCGGGTTCGGGAATGACCTTGGGTTGCCAGGCTGCTGGCTTGGGGAAAGGAGGAGCGCTTGAGCAGGACTGAGCTGCAAGCTCCCTCCATCGGTAGATGCCTGCCAGTCCGTAGTCCCGCCTCCTACCGGGTGGAGGTCCAGTGGGCACGCAGGCGGCAATGGGCAGACAACACAAAGTCAGGGAGGTGTGAAGGGACCACGGATCCTGGTGTGTACGTGCGTGTACATGCGTGTGTACGCCGTGGCCCCGGGGGAAGTGGGAATATACAAGAAAAACCCTAAAAAGTATAAATGGATTAAAAAAAAAAGACAAAAGTCACAAAGAAGAGACTTAAAGGAGAAAGGAGATGGGGCAGAGCAGATCAACAGGGGAAAGGAAGACCAGAGTTGAGGAAGTGATATGAGAACGCAGCTAGACCAACAGTTCATTTCCTAGATGGAACAGAAAGGGAATGATAAACACTGCTGCAGAAAGGGTAGGAGAGAAAGGAACCAAACCAGAATTTGGATATCAAGGAGGCAAAATGGGAAAGGCACCTGCCATCAAGAAATGGGAGGGAGAGGGTCAAAGTAGAGTGAGCAGTGACTCGGAGGACCAGTTGGAAGGAGGTTGGCTGAATGCCCCATGGACGCTCACCTCCTCCAGAAGAATACTACGGTCTCCGCTACCACATCGTCACCTGGGAGACCACAGGTGGCGGTACAGCTGGAGCCATGGACTGAGGGAAGAGGATGTCGGCAACATCCTGCAATTCATCAGCAAGTCAGGAGGCAGAACAGAAAAATCTGGAAAAACATCCTGACTGCAAGAGGCTCCACACCACCAACTGGGTTCTTGCTCGACTACCGACACTGAACTTCTGTCCAGGGGAGTAGGGGTAAGGGCCAGCACCCTAGCAGCCCTTCCCATGAGGGGTTATTCATGGGGATACTGCAAGTGAAGGCATGTGTCCAAGAGATGGCAGGCGATGGGGCTGGACAGGCTGGCAGGACTGATGGGGGCTAGGCAGGCTAGAAGGGGTAAAGTGTAGTAAATTTAAAATTTAAAAAAAGATCGAGAAGTGATGGGTGTGAGAGGGACAGAAGGCAACATGACAAAAAGAGTGAAAGAAGGGGTCCAGTCTTGCAGGGGTGAATTTAGGACCTCCACCCTAAACTATGCCAAATATAGCTAAATATAGGGGGACATCATCTTTATATCATATAGGATAGTGTATGGGAGCCCATACACAGCCACGGTATTCTCATACCAAGTGGTTTCCATGACAACAAGGACCTCGAGAGCCAAGCTCAAGAGGTCCCTTTCATCATGAAAACCATGAAATACAGAGAATTTCCCATGGCTATGTATTTGGGCCTGGGCTCCTATGCACTCTTCTTTACAGTGTATGGTGCTCAAACATAAAAGATTGCTCACTTTTTCATTGTTCCGTTGAAGCGTTTGCCGATGGGGACCGGCACTTACGGTGTGTCCAGCTCGCGCACGTCAGGAGTCAACGCCCCCTGTCCTATGAACAGCACTGCTGGGGCGGCTGCACTGTGACGTGCCTACTGACGCAGAATACAAAGTTGTTCTGCATTTATAGGTACGTCACTAATACAGCAGAATGGCTTTTTCGTGTGTATGGATTTCCATACACAATTGTGTTCTGCCATGCACTATAATCTCACTGCCGGTAGGAGGCGGGATACCCCTTTGTTCCTCACGACATGGGACTACTCAAACTATCAACCTGAACACTTGATTGGCTGCCTAAACGGGAATGACTGGAGCCCAATCAAACTACTCCCCACACTGGAAGAGGCTACGGCCTTCTTCCAAGGAGCCATCATTATGGTTGCTGACTGCTTGGCCCCTTTGAAGAAATTCCGCACCAAGGGGGGCTGCTACAAGTGGATCACCCCTTAAGTGAAAACACTGATGAAAACTAGGGACACTGCCTGGAAAAAATACAAGCTTCCTCCCTATCGCCTGACCTAAACCGCCACAAGACGCTGAGAAACAGTGCAAACTGGCCATCAAAGTGGCCAAACGAGACTACCTCACAGATCTACAGAAAAAGAACCTAGGCAACCCTAGACTCTTTTGGGCTCACATAAATGGGCTTATAAAGGGGAGCAGGAAGACCGCTCGCTGCCCCATAGAGGTCAATGGCCAATTAACTAACTAACGACAGGGGGCATGCCTTAGACAACTAGTATTGGAGCCCACTCGAGAGGGAGCAATCTTAGACCTGGTTCTCTCAAACGGAGATGAAGAGAGGATCACAGATGTAGAAGTGGGTAGCCATCTGGGAACTAGCGACCATCGAACAGTATGGTTCACAATAAGCACAGCAATAGAGTCAAGCCATACAAGACAAAGGTACTGGATTTTAGAGGGCTGACTTTGCCAAAATGGTGAGTGCCTAAGGAATGCATTAGCAAATGGGCAGGAAGGGAGGTGGAAGAACAATGGGGAATAATAAAACTGCCATCACAGAGGTAATAAGCCTTTGTGTAAAGCAAATAAACAAAACGAAACGAGGTAAGAAACCACTATGGTTCTCAAAGGAAGTGGCAGTAGGTTCAAGAGAAAAAGAAAGCATTCAGGAAGTACAAGGAATCACAGAAGGAACAGGACAGAGAACTGTATCAGTTAAAGCAAAGGAAGCTGGAAGGCAGTCAGAACAGCAAAGGCCCAAACCGAGGAAAGATAGCCAACTCAGTTAAAGGGGATAAAACCTTTTATAGGTACATCAGGAGCAAAGGAAGACCAAGGGAGGGATAGTGAGGCTTAATAAAGGGAGGGAGGGAGGGTGGGCAGAGGGTGACTGTGAAAAGGCAGAGATACTAAACAAATATTTTTACTCAGTATTTACAAAGGAAGAGGGGGAGGTACCTAAAACAAACAGTAGAAACACTCTGGATACAGAAGTTGATACCAGCCCATTTACAGAAGAAAGAAAGAGCTCTTAAAACTGAAGGTGGACAAAGCAATGGGGCCTGATGGAATTCATCCCAGAATTCTAAAAGAACTAAGGATAGAACTAGTGACACCACTGACTACCCTCTTTAACAAATCATGGGAGGATGGGGTGGTACCTGAGGACTGGAGGAGGGCAGATGTGATTCCCCTTCACAAAAGTGGGAGCAAGGCAGAAGCAGGAAACTACAGACCTGTTAGTTTAACCTCAGTGGTAGGGAAAATGATGGAATCACTTCTTGAAGGAAAGAACTGTTGCGTATCTAGAGGCCAGAGGGCACAGGACCCAAGGCAGCATGGATTCTGAGCGGAAGGTCATGCCAGACAAATCTGATAGATTTCTTTGACTGGGTGACCAAAGTAGTAGATCAGGGAGGGCTGTGGACATGGCCTACCTAGACTTTAGCAAGGCATTTGACACAGTTCCACACAAAAGATTAATATACAAGTTAGCCAGCCTGGGTAAAGAATTGGCTGGAGAAAAGGACACAGAGAGTAATAGTAAATGGAGTCCACTCTGAAAAAAGGGGGGTTAGTAGTGGGGTACCGCAGGGTTCAGTATTAGGACCGGTCCTCTTCAATGTCTTTATAAGCGACATTGCAGAGGGACTGGAAGGAAAAGTATGTCTCTTTGCAGATGACACAAAGATCTGCAACAGAGTTGATACAAGGTGGGGTGGATAGGATGAGAAGGACTTGGCAAGGTTAGAGGAATGGTCAAATGTATGGCAGCTTAGATTCAATGCTAAGAAGTGCAAGGTAATGCACCTGGGAAACAAAACCCAGGGAAGAGTACACAAGGGGGTGAGATACTAACAACAACAAAAATGGAAAGGGACCTGGGGTAGTCATATCAGATGACCTAAAGGTGGGCAAGCAATGTGAGAGGGCAGCAAGGAGGGCTGGGGGATACTGGGATGCATAGGAGAAGCATCACCAGCAGAAAACAAGAGTTATTATCCCTCTGTACAGACAGCTGGTGAGACCACATCTGAGTACTGTGCAGTTCTGGACACCAATCTCCGCAAAGACATAGACAGGATGGAAGCTGTCAGAGGAGGGCAACTAAAATGGTGCAGGGTCTGCACCGGAAGACATATGAAGAGAGACTAAAGGAGCTTAATATGCATAGCCTCGAGGAAAAGGGGGACATGATAGAAACTTTCAAGTACCTCAAGGGAATCAACAAAGTCCAAGAGGGTAGCATCTTTCAAAAAAAGAGGTGTGCAAGAACAAGGGGGCACAATTTGAAGATAGAAGGGCGGCTCAGAGGTAATTTAAGGAAGTATTTTTTCACAGAGAGGGTTGTGGATGCATGGAACAGCCTTCCAGAGGAGGTTTTGGAGTCAAAAACAGTGGTGGAATTCAAGCATGCATGGGACAGTCATAAGGCAATTCTAGGGGGTTGGGGTAGGAAGAAGTAGGCTGCTGGTTAACTAGGATCTGCAGCTTACCCATCAGGTAGGGAAATGGGCAGACTGGGTGGGCCAAGCGGTCCTTATCTGCTGTCAAATTCTACGTTTCTATGACGACCCTAGCATCGCCATGGCTCTCAACCACCAGTTCACAAACCTGGACCTGCTCAAAGCAGACTTGCCGCCCCTCCTCCCAGTCTCGAATGATCCCATCCCCCAAAGCCTGGACCGCCCAACCTTCCACATCCGGCTTGTAAGACCAAACTAAGTCCTCCCATTACTAAAGTCCCTCAAAATGTCGGGAGCTATGGGACCCGATGGCATCCCCCCCGCATACTAAGGGAAGAGGCCCCTCACCTGGCTCCTCAATCGATCCCTTATCACAGGTGCCATCCCGAAACAATGGAAACTGGCTCATGTAGTCCCCGTCCACAAGGGTGGTTCAAGGGAGACTACCAACAATTACAGGTCCATCTCTCTGCTATCTAGCCTTGGTAAGATTCAAGAGAGACTAATTTACAGACAACTCCGGGACTACCTAGAGCTCCACCATTTACTTGCCCCCTCCCAGCACGGTTTCAGAACCAATCATGGGACTGACACCGCGCTTATCAAGTTCTCCACTGATGTTCTCAGAGAACTGGACAAGGGATCCCCCACCGGGGCAGTCTTTATTGACCTTCCAAGGCTTTTGACTTGTAAACCACAACCTGCTCCTTACAAAACTGAGCCAGGTCGGGTTAGACAGCCACTCTCTATCATGGTTCAACAGTTACCTCACAGGGAGGACACAGAGGGTAAAATGGAAAGACTCCCTGTCGGAGCCTCTCTCCCTAACGGATGGGGTGCCCCAAGGATCTATCCTTGACCCCCTTCTCTTCTCTCTTTTCACAAACAATCTCAGTAAACACTGTGGGGGTAGCTCAGTGGTACAGTATGCGGATGACGCGGTCATATACCGCCCCACCTCTAATCTGGGAGATCTCTGCTCCGGGCTACAGGAAGACCTGGGTTCCCTTGAGCAATGGCTTGTCACCAACAGAATAATCATTAACCCTAACAAGACCAAGGCCATGCTATTTGAACCCTCGGCCAGGACAGAAGCCCACATCTCAGGCTCATGACCAAATCAGGAAAAAGACCTGAGGTGGTTGAATCGATAAAATACCTTGGCCTCACCCTGGATCAGTGCTTCTCCCTCAAGGATCATGTCGACCAGGTAACCAAAAATATTCACGTCAAACTCGGGACCTTGTATAGGCTGAAAGACCAATTGATACCCGCAGCGAGGGCCTCTATCCCCACAAGCGTCCTCCTCCCTACCCTCTCCTATGCGGCTCCGGTGATACAAGGAGCTGCCAAACAAGAGATGAACAGATTACAAGTTCTCTGTCACAAGGTGGCTCGCTTCACCACCTTATCCAGCTCCCGGGCTCACCACTGTTACACTCTGTCCCAACCAAACTGGCCCTCCTGGGAGGCCCAGCTCCAATACCCTACCCCCTACTCTGCAACACTCAAACTACTCAGTCCATCCCCTCCTCCCAGCCTCACTGGACTCATTGCCCAAAAGAGAAACCCTAGGCTCCTCAGAACAACGGACAGAACCCTCCTCGCAGTGCCAAGGGTTAGAACCAAAGCAGGGGGTAAGTCGTTCGCCATCATAGCACCCACCCTATGGAACTCCCTGCCCCCTGGTGTTCAGGATGCTACCTCTACCCACACCTTCTGCACAAGGCTGAAGGCTCATATGATGGTCACCTCCATATGCAACTACTAAAGTGAGAGGCTCCTAAGTGGAAGCCCACCCTCTCCTCATATGGAAATAGCAACTATCACTGCACCCCATCTATATAGCACTGCACCCCATCTGTAGAGCTTACCCAGGAAATGTTAACTGCTAAAAAGCTACTACGTCTTACCTCTTAAATGTAGCTGATAAAAAATTACTACGTATTATGTTCCTTGCTGTCTAGTGTAATGTACCTGTGCTGTATGCTACCCCATGTATTATTCCATGTAATTCCCTGGGTCCCCCCTGAAAAAGGGACCTTCGGGGCCCAGCTGGCTTACCCGGTTATCAAAATTTAATAAATAAATGAATAGTGCACCAAGCCTGGAGTGGAGTTTATGGTGTATAGCATATATGTGCTCCTAGAAATCAAGGTAGGAGTCCAGCCAGATCCCAAGGTGCATTAAGGAGGATACATCCTCAATCATAGCACCATCCAGAGCGTGAATCCTGTAAGCCTCTGTCAGGTGTCAATGTCATAGGATTATTTTTTTTTTGCACTGAGGGATAGTTGCATCAACTGGAACCAACAATGAATATTGTCAAAATCCAGCTGTAGCTTCGAAGTAAGGTCATAGAATAGGAACCATAGCAAACAGTACATGAATGGACACAGAGGAACAGGCAGAGGAGAGGTGGTTCAAGAGTATGCAAGAGAGAGTGGGACCCCAAGACAGTCCCTTAAGGGATGCCTGAGCAGACGGGGAGTGGCGCGGATAGGGAGCTTCCGAACCGGACAGCTTGAGACCTGCCCTCAAGGTAGGAGCGGAACCAAGCGACTGAGGAGGTAGGGAGGCATGCTGCTTTAAGCTTGTCCAGGAGGAGGGGGTGCACAGTGTCAAAAGCTTTAGCAAGATCAACAACGATGGTAGACATGATTAGACCTGGCCCAAACTTGAAAGGATGGAGTCAGTAAGCCAGAATAGCGAGGTGGAAGTGGGATGGGACTTTCTAAATCCAGACTGGAAAGGGACGAAGGAGGAGGAAGAGGAGGAGTCAAAGAAGGAAGAGACAGTAAGATTAGTTGCTACCATAACAGTAGATCTTTGAGAGCATCTCCTCCATTAAGCCACATCATAGAACTGTAAGCCATCAGCATCAGGACCACCCAGGAACTTTTTGCAGGCTGGCACCACCCACGATGACGCATCTCATCAGTGCTTATTTATGTATCTTTTGAAATGTTTCACCAGGAAGGCACACTAAACAACAAGCTGCAAGTCTCCCAGCGCGACCTGGGGGAGTGGGTACAGGAAGTATACATACAAGAAAATATAAAATACACAATACAAATTGAATAGGTAGTTCAGTAAGCAATTCATGAAACATAACAGTTATAGCATAGGCACAGTATACAATATACACCGTGAATATTGTATATAACAATAATTTGTACAATTATAAAAAGCAAGACTATAAAAATAAGTGCAACAGCATTATAAGATACAGAATCAGTAAGGAGAAGGGGTGCTAGAGAGAGAAAATTTTGGAGGGAGGGGGAGAGGGAGTGAAGGGAGGATGAGTGCTGAATTTGTGGAGGGAAGGCATTCCATAGTTTGGGAAAACTAGTGAATCAAAAGCATATGTGCAGCAATGAGGGGCTACAAGGGTGCACGAGTCTGAAGACCTTAAGGAGTAACAGGTGGAGGAGGATTAGAGAGTTAGGGGAATAGATATGGAGGTAGAGAGCCAGGCCAGTATTTAGAGAGGAGTTTGGCACAGTAGGAGGCGCACCAGTTGCAAGTGAAGACAAAGACAGAGTGACAGAGATCGTAGTGGTCAGTACATACAGGAGA
Organism: Neoceratodus forsteri; assembly: GCA_016271365.2. Taxonomy (NCBI): domain Eukaryota; kingdom Metazoa; phylum Chordata; order Ceratodontiformes; family Ceratodontidae; genus Neoceratodus; species Neoceratodus forsteri. The sequence continues at coordinate 412,921,009 of CM057452.1, forward strand.
GTCAAGGGCGAAGCGGCAGAAAGAGTTGAAAAGGGGGTCCAATCTGGATAGGGTAGATTTGAGAGCAGCACTGTAGACTACAACACAGAAGTCAGAGATGGGAGGATCATCTTTTGGACAATCGCATGTCTGGCTGCAAGAGGAATGCAATTACGGTTCTTGTATAAGGCACCAAACTTGGGGCGCAGTTTTTTCAGGAAAGCGTCAATGTGACCAGAGAAGTTGAGGTGTTAGTCCAGCCAAACCCCCAAGGAATCTAAATAAGGAGGTGTCCTCAATCTGTGTCCCATCCAGGGTGTGGAAAGTGGGCAGAACAGGGAGCCTAGCAAGTCTCTGCCTAGTGCCGAAGGTCATATAGATACATAGATACATAAGATACATAGACAGTGTCGGCAGATAAGGGCCTATGGCCCACCCAGTCTGCCCATTTGAGCTTGTAAGTTCAGTTTGTTTTCCTAGAAGTCTGTTGCCCCTTACCCCTGACCTCCAGAATTCCTTTATGTCTATCCCATGCATTCTTAAATCCTGTGATTGTTTCAGCCCCCACCACTTTCTCTGGCAGGGTGTTCCACTTGTCCACCACCCGCTCTGTGAAGAAATTCTTTCTCATGTTTCTCTGAATCGCCCTCCCTCCACTCATCCCATGCCTCTAGTTCTGGAACATCTTTTCGCTTAAAAATAGTGTTTTCCTGCACCCTGTTCCTCCTGTAAGATACTTGTATGTCTCTATCATATCCCTCTCCCTCCTCTCCTCCAGGGAGTACATGTTCAGTTCCTTCAACCTGTCTTCATAGGACTTGTGATGCAATCCATGCACCATCTTTGTTGCCCTCCTCTGAACCTTCTCTACCCTGTCTATGTCCTTCACGTAGGTATGGTCTCCAGAACTGTACACTGTACCCAGGTGGGGCCTCACTAGTGTCTTGTATAGCGGAATTATGACCTCCTTTTCCTGCTGGTGATGCCCTGCCTATACATTCCAGCATCCTATTTGCTTTACCTGCTGCCTTGTCACACTGTTTCCTACCTTGAGGTCATCAGAGATGAACCCCAAGATCCCTTCCTGCTTGGTGCATGCTATATCCTCACCCCCTAACTGATATATTGTGCTAATGTTTTTGTGCCCTATATGCATTATCTTGCAGTTCTTGCATTGAATTTCAACTGCCAAACCCCTGACCATTCTTCAAGTTTCTGCAGGTGCTTCTCATTCTGTCTACACCCTCTGGTGTGTCTACTCTGTTACAGAGCTTTGTGTCATCAGCTAACAGTGAAATTCTGCCTCTAGGTCCTGCGCAATGTCACTGATGAAGATGTTGAATAGGACCGGTCCCAGCACTGATCCCTGTGGTACCCCACAGGTCACTCTTCCCTCTGTGGAGTGACAGTCATTTACCACCACCTCCTCGTGTCCTACCACCCAGCCAGTTACCTACCCACCACACTACTGTCCTGCCCACACCCATATTCCCCAGTTTGCGATTAGTCTTCTATGTGGCACAGTGTCAAAGGCCTTGCTGAAGTCCAGATAGGCCATGTCCACTGCACTCCCTGATCCACCTCCCTAGTCACCCAGTCAAAAATTCAATGAGATTGGTCTGACATGACTTCCCCTGGTGAAACCATGTTGCCTTGGGTCCTGTAGTCCATTGACAACCAGATGTTCTACCAATCTCTCCTTCAGTAGTGCTTCCATGATCTTCCCCACTACCGAGGTGAGGCTGACTGGTCTGTAGTTCCCCGCTTCCTCTTTGTTCCCACTTTTGTATAAGGGGACTACATCTGCTGTCCTCCAGTCTTTGGGTACCTCCCAGGTCATGGAGGCTGTTTTCTTGGCATTCAGAAAGAGAGTTAATGGGAGGCAAGCCAGGGCTGGATCTTATTGAAGTCAAGCTTCCATATCAGAGGGAGATTGGTCGGAGGTGAACAAGATAATATCATCAGCGTACATGTGGATGGAGGAGAAGGAGCAAGCAATGGTAAGTCGTTTAAGAATATAGAGAACAGTAAGGGGCCCACACTGAGCCTTGAGGCACACCAATGTGTATCTGGTGGGGAAGGGAGCTAGAGTCAGTGATTCTAACCGACTGTGTCCTCCCAGTGAGGTAGGCCCTGAACCAGTTAGTAGCAGATGGTGAGAGATCAGCTGAAGAGAGGGAGTGGAGAAGCGGTGTGTGAGAAACCATGTCAAAGGCCTTGGCAAGGTCGACAAAAATGGCAGAGGCAATCAAACCATTGTCCATTCCAGTGAGGAGGGAATCAGTGAGCCTGAGTAGGGAGGCAGTGGTAGAGTTTTTTTCCGAAATCCAGATTGGAACGGGGTAAAGAAGTTAAAATTGGAGACAAAAGAGAGGAGATTTGGGAGAGAACAAGATGTTTCTGGAGTTTAGCAAAGGTAGGCAGCAAGGAAATGGGATGACAGTTTCCTAGGGAGGGGGAGAACGACAGCATGCTTCCAGGGCATAGGGACGTAGCTGTCGAGAAGGAGCGGTTCAAAATTTCGGCAAGTGGGCAGGCAATCGCAGAGGCAGAGCAGAAGAGAAGCTTAGAGTCTAGTTCGTCGGGAGAGCTGCCTTTGGATGGGTTGATGGACAGCAGGGTAGTAAGGGTGTCAGTAGGCGAGACCAAGGAAAATGAAAAGGACTTGGAAGCAGGAGATTGGCAGAGGTCACAATTAGCAGTTCTGGATGGACATGCCAAAGGGGTGAGGGTGGGATGGAGGCTAATAGGGTGGAAGTACACCATGTGAAGTAAGAGCTCAATTCCTCAGCCACTGATGCATGAGTAAGGAAGTTATTTTAATGACGGGGTGGGGGGGAAGAGGGCATGAACAGCTTTCCAAAATTTGGATGAGGAATTTAAGTTTGTGTGGAAAGTGGAATTGAAATACTCCACTTTAGCTAACCTAATCGCTTTAGTACATGTATTGCGGAGTTTACGGTAGATTGTAAAATCATTTGGTAACTTAACTGCCTTATGCTTTCTCGAAGCTTGGTCGAGCGCTCTGAGTCAGGCCAAAAGCTCCAGAGTGATCCACAGAACGGGATTACCTCATACTCTGGTATGCCTGTGAGGGGCATAATGAATCCAGATAGAGAGGAATTTTTCTTTGAAATAGTCAAGGGCAGCATCCACGTGAGGTGCAGAGGTTAATGGAGTCCAGTCGATGTTTGCCAAGTCTTGTAGGAGGGGGGTCATGTAAGGGGATTTATAGAGCGTGTTTGAATTATTTTTGTGAGGAAGTTTAGGCCTGTGTACCTTCCAAACCAGGTAAATCAAGTGATGATCACTAACAGCGTCAGGTAGGATACCGGATTCAATGGTTCGATGCGGGTTGGATGTGAGGGCCCAGTCAGTCAAGGTGTGGTTATGGGTTTTTGTGTTCAGATGGGTTGGGTCTTGGATGAGCAGAGCTAAATTTTGGGAGGTTATATTGATCCATGCCTTAGCTTGTGAGGGCGATAGCCAGTTAAAATTGAAATTGCCCATGATGTACAGCTCACTTGATTTTAGAATGAGAAATAATGGTTGTAGTAAGGTCAGGGGCCACAGTACAGGAATGGTTGGGGGTGACAGTAGATGCCTACAACATAAATTGGAATAGAGAAGGGCAGGGATAACAATAACGAGAGCCTCATAATTTGCCGGGATGGAGGTGGAAAGGGTAGTGGCATATTGCAGGGAGGAGATGTACATTGCCACACACCCTCCTCTCCCAGTTCTATCCTGTCTGGCTAGGGAGTGGCCAAGGATTGAGATGGCTTGGTCCTGTATCCTGTTATTAAGCCAAGTTTCAGAGAGGATAAGTACGTCAGGGGTGAGTGAGACAACCAGGGTTTGAAGGTGGTCTAATTTGGGCAATAAACTATGAATATCATGGTGAAGTAGTTTAAGGCTGCTAGGTAGGGAAGGGGAGTTTGTTGGGTTAAGTCCAGGGTTATTATGGGAGGCCCAGAATCACTGACGGCAGTTGGACCTGGGTTGGGATGAATGTTTCCTGATGTGAGAAAGAGTGCTATTATAAAATAATGTAGCCTGGGATTTTTATAAAATAGCCAGGTCTTAAAGTATTTTTGAATGCAATATGGGGGGTTTGGGGGCGTCATGACTGAGTAGGAGGTTAATAAAGGCAGTTGAAGAAGGTATGGATACTAGACCACAGGGGGGAGGTGGAAATGGCTCCAGAGTTGGAGGAAAGGAGCAGTAGTAGTAACATTGTTATAAATGCAGGCAATTGATGCAATAAAGTAGAGACCTTGGAGTGGGTGCTGGGAGAGGGTAGGTAGGAACAATAGGAGGAGCAGTGCAGATAGCATAAACATTATGTAACAGGTAGATAGTATACATGTAGTGGAAGGATATCAGAGGTGTAACTAACTATATAGCAGCAATATAGTAGAAGATGCACACAAATCTGCAGCCAAAGGTAGTGCTGAACAGAAGCTTAGGAGTGACTATGCATACATAAAGTTTCAGACCATCTACGTCTGTATTCAGTAGCAGGTCAGTGGAGACTCAGCTTGCCCATTGGCAGTAATTAAAAATGGGTCTAGCAGAAGCACAAGGAGGTTAAATCGAACAGTCTTTTGCAACTTCACTTTGAATGGCTGTTTCAAGTTTCTGGGAAGAGTTCAGCAAGAAGGGAGAGCATTTACAGAGTTTCGGGTGGGCGGATGGGAGAAAATAAAATTGCTCCAAAAATACAGATAAAATATTAGTGCTAAAAGTATTGAGAAGCTGAGTAAAAATAGTGTTCTGAGCCAGGAGAATCAGTCCACCAATGGCAGAGAAGAGACTCGAGAGCCAATAGCAGCCTTTTCTAGTAGGTGGACTATCCAGTAGAATTAGCAGCTTGTGATCCGAAGAAAGAGAGCAGGAACTGTGGTAGTACCTGTTTAGGGAGGCGGGCCAGGAGTGAAGCGTGGCCGGCTGCGGCTTAGGGAGAGCCGCAGCATGCCCGCTCAAGGGCTCGATCTAAAGGAGGAAAAGGGAGACAAAAAATCAGATTAGATATAAAGGCTGCTGGACGGCCACGGACTTAAACGGTGGATGGGACAAGTGTACTAGAGAGCAAGGGGAAGGGGTTAGAAAACAAAAGACAGATTAATAGGAGGTGTCTGGTATTGGGGCTGTGGCACCAGAACACAGGGCAATTAGGTACAAAAGAGAGAGGGGGGTGTCCCCAGCATGCCTCAGTTCCCACCAGAGACACGCTCAGAGAATCACTGGACCAGCAGGGACCAAAGCGAGTGGGACCACACCAGCCACACACGAGAGGAAATGGAGACCTGAGTAGAAATGCAGTGTTTTATTGCATGATATAGCAGACAGTACTGTTACTCATCATCTGACGGGGAAAGGAGGGAACATTTTGGCTCAATGGAAGAGATTCTCTCGAAGATCTACTATAGTAGGTAACTACTCTGTCTTCTGCCAGGATCTCTCTCCTCCACTGAGCCACATCATCGAACGATTTCCAAGCAGTACCCAGCACTGAAACAGGACTGCAGGACATAATGATCCTGAGTAAGGAGGCCTTGCAGAACGTTGAGGTCAAAGTCAGCACATCTATGAGACGATGTATTGACTGTAGTGTTTAGTGAATGTATGAACCATACTCAAAGTGGCAGCAGCCCAGTGGCACTGAGGGTTGAGGCGCTAGATGCCACACATCGCGCCACACCGGTGTCCCGGGTTCGGGATCTAGCCTGGGTTGGCAGGGAGGCCAAGAGATGGACGGAGGAGCTACTAGGCAACTCTCTCCTCCTGGGTGGGGACCCAGCTGCAAACGCTGCAAGGCTGCCCCCACGTGGAGGCCCGAGGGTTGTGCAAACAGGAGCGGCTAGAGAAGGGAGGGTGCCGCGGGTCGCTGCATGCGCATGCCTCCAAACGAGCCCAAGCAACCACAGCAAGGGGAGGGGAAAAAATGTGAAGGAGCTGGCAGGCTCCATGATGGCCCTGCAGCCTGCACTGGCCTGAGTCTAGATGTTGGTCTCCAGGAGGGAGGAAGTCGGCACACCTTCTCGCCTCAGTCTTGCCACCAGGGTGGGGGGCCACCTTAGGGGACCTGCCATGAGGGCTGGTGGGGAAGGCAAGGACTGAGAGAATGAGCCCTTACGAGAAGGGCCAGCCACCTGCCAGCCCCGCCGGGAGGAAAAAACCTATGTGGGGTTAAAAAAATTAAAAAAAGGTGGTAGCAGCACAGATGTCAGCAGCAGCAGACACATTCTGAAAACAAGCCACTCAGGTAGACACACCGCAGGTGGAATGAGCATGCACAAGTCCAGGAAGCGGCTTACCATGCTTCTGGTAACAAAACTAATACAACTGGCCAGCCATTTGGACAGGTCCCATTTAGAAAAATTGGTGAGCTCACCACTCTGGGGGCAAAAGCAACAAACAGTTGAGAGGATTTTCTACAATCCTTCATATGATCCAGCTACCAGTGAGGTGTCTGGACTTCCAGCGTATGTAAACAATGCTCCCCACTATCCATGTGAGAGGAAAAGTAAACAGGAAAGTCTATTGTCCAATTTAGTGTTCTTTCAGACACAACCTTTGGGAGAAAATGAGGATTGGTACGCAAGATAACACATCCTTGTGAAAAATAATAAACAGAGGATCTGCACTCAGAGCCCACAACTCAGAGATGCATCTAGCAGATGTCATTGCCACTATCAACACTGTCTTCCAAAAGAAGAAACACGACTCAGAAATAGCCACAGGCTCAAAAGGAGGTGCAGTAAGGGTCTGTAGGACTAAATTAAAGCCCCACACCGAAACCGGATCTCAGACCTGGTGGGGAGTGGGGTGCAGGAGGAGGATTCCAATTAGGAATATACAGGAACCCTCCAACTGGGCCACAATCCTGCTCTCTGTCAGGGTATGAAATGCCAACAGGGCAGCCATGAGGACATTTACCGAGGAATACCCCAGCCCCGAGGTAGTCCAGAGTTTTAGAAACTGGACAGGGAAAGAGATTCACAGCATGTCCAGTACACCATACAGGAAAACGTTTGAATTTTTGTGAAGAAATGTACATGGTAGACAGCTTTCTAACTGCTAAGTAAGCAGTAAGACATGGCTGTGTGTTGGCAGTACCAAGTTACCCACACACACAGAGTCATAGTACAGCAAGAGGATGGAGGCATAGTGCCTTCAGCCGCTGGGTGTACAGGTATCCAAGTACTACAAACACCCAGCCATGTCTTACTGTGCTTATAAAATGGGCTTCTGTTTTTAAATATGTATTATGAATATTACAACACACATTTTAACATTAAGTAACTTGTAATTTACATGTGGTTTTTAGTTATAATAGTTCTTCTACCTACTGAGAGTACATTTAATTAACTGCTCTGCATTAGGTTTTTTGACCCAACACAGATGTCACAGTTGTAGTTCGTAGTTCCACTCCACCACCCAGACACACTCACACTCACTCTCTCTTGTACATTTTTTGAAACGGGGTAGAAATAACCGTCTGTCTGCCTGGCCCAGTTTTCCCCAGTGACAGCTGGTTTAATTTTTCTGCCTGTCCCAGAAAAATAATTAATGGGCACGAAGTCCCAGGAGATGCTGCCACCTGTAAGTTTGGGCTTTGAACATCCCAAAATCACGATGTCACATTTTGAGAGATACCCATGCAACCCACCCAACATCCCGTGATGGGCTGTTCTGTGATATCAATGGTTTCATCAAGCAGTAGAAATGAAAACAGTGCACAGTTGGAGTAGACTGCAGATGTGTTCCTCGTCATCCTGCATGAGCAGTTGCACATCTTCCTTTTGCTTTCTGCACTTCAATTCCTTGTGTGCTGTTCCTGCAGCAGTTTTAGCAATGCAAATTAAAAGCCCTTTTTACGGCTGTCTGCTAATGAAGAGAGGCCTGGGTAAGGCTAACTAAAAGCCCTTGTAGGGGATAGAAAACCGTAATGAAATCACTTTTCAGGGCAGTCAAGGCAGAGCGAGGGGACGACTCAGTATTTAGAAATTAGAAGAACTAAAAGGGCTGAGACATCCACTTAAAACCCCCGTCAAGGCAGGAAGGACTCTAGAAATAGGAGATGGGGAGGCTCGGTAAAAGCCTGTGTCACAGCTGGTCCTATGGCACAGTGGCAGCACTACCACTCATGACGCCAGCAATCTGGCTTTAGGGCCAACTGGGGAGAGGAGGACTGGGCATCTCATGGGACGCTCTCCTACTCTGGGGAGGGAGGGCTGTCACACTGCTCTAACACTGCCAGCTGTGGATGCATGGGTGGCAGTGCAAGGACAGCATTGTGGGGGGCGGAGTGAATGCCAGACACTTGGCTGAGACAACATGTCACCAGCCTGGAGGTTAGCCTTTCGTGCCAGCGTCCTTGGGGGAGGGGGCACAAAAGGGAAATCCCTCAACGCAAGGCCTTTTGATGGTCCACAATGGGTGTCGCCAGATAGGCAGGTATATCTGCCGCCAGTGCCAGCAACAAAAGAAAACACTATGTTAAAGAAAAAAAGCCTTTCCCAGGGTTACTACGTAGGGGTGATCTACACAGGAGCAGAGGAAGCTGATTGGCTTGTCAGGGCAAAGCAGAAGGGATTTAATTAAGCGCCCTTGTCAGGGCTACTACAGAGCAGGAGGTGGAAGTAAATTCAAAGCCCTCATCAGGGAAGTGAACTGGCAGTACACTTAAGTTCTTTTCAGGACCATGCATCGGGCAGTGTGTAATATTTAGTGGCCCTTTTCAGGACACTTTACAATGGGTGCCGTCAGTTACTAAGCTCTTTTCAGGGCACTGTGCCAGCCAGGGGGCATGCTTATTATTAGCTGGTATTTAGAAACAGACACGTAAAATTAGTAAACAAAAATCAACAGGACAGGTACAAATTCTCTGGGACAGTGAAAATAAATATTGCACCTGTCCCTTGGACAGTCATCCACAAAAACAAAATTTAAATACCTGTAAATTTTCTTTCTCCAACTGCTGGTCTCCGGGCATCATTACTACTGGAAAGCACATCCTCTTGCCATGTGACAAGCAGGAACACACAAAGCTCTGCAGCCTGGATAGCCCCTCCTCCACTTCCTGTGAGCACCAGTTCTTCCTAAGACATTATCTTGAACATTCCACCCGACGACCGCCAGCTTGTAACATTCTGGGAGGGAAGAAGCCCAAAGACCAGGACGCCGAGAAAGAAAATTTACAGGTATTTAAATTTTGTTTTCTCTCTCCTTATACTGATCTCTGGGCTTCATTACTACTGGAATCTACTAAAGCAGTACATCCCCTGGCTTCCCGGGTGGGAAGAATGTAAATGCTCTTTTAAGGGACCACCACTGTCTGGAGAACCAAGACGCCTCAGTCGAGGGAGTCAATCCAGCTGGTAGAACTTGCAGACAGGGTGAATAGGTGACCAAACAGCCGCATTATATAAGCCCACCAGAGAGGGTTCACTAAAGTCCACCCACGAGGCCGTGCCATGGCTCTGGATGAGAGGACAGAAATTGGGCCCAGTAAGGGCATCTCCACTTGCTGGCAGGCAGTGGTCATGGATGAACAAATCCATCTTGCAAGGGGGGGAGACACGAATAAGCTAGGAGTTTTGCGTATTGACTCAACTCTTTTAATGCAGTGCTTCTCCAGACCTATAGGATCCACAGCATGAAATTCTTTCTCCTTGTCCTTTCTGGGAGAAGGACAGCAGGAAGGAAGGTTCAACCCCTGTTGCAGAGACAAAAGGAGACATTACCTTCAGTAGACAAAATCTGGATCTCATCAGAAGACCACAGAGTCCTGATGAGCTACAATATAAGGATTATGAGAGACATCTGCTAGCTCACTGATGCAACTGGTCGAAGAGGTGGCTATGAAAAATGCGACTTACATCGTCAGGTGTACGAAGGATGCCTCTTTGACAGAGTTGAGTCTCCGGCTTGGATGTATGGGTGTTTTAGAGTTGCTGCCCTCTGGAATCGTCTCACAAGGGGATGAGACCCCGAGGACTCTCCTGAATCTCTTAACAAGAGTGCTCCAAATGCAGAATCTGAACCCGCGAGGTGGCCAGTTGTAGTCCCTTCTTGAATCCTTCTTGGAGGAACTAAAGAGCGATGTGTAGGGACACCGCCTGGCCGACATTTGTTGCAATCAAAGCCAGAAAGAAGATCCACGCCCTAGTCCGTATTAGACCTTAGATGAAGATGAATCATCATTTCCCTGACATGGTGCATAAATCCTAACTCATTGACAGTCTCCTGTGAAATCCTAGCTCCTTGAGAGTCACCTGCTTAATCTCCACGCCGAAAGTGACAGCCTGTGTGGATTGGAATGTAGCCCAGGGCCTTGCGTAGAAGGTCCAGGCTAATTCAGACCTTATCGGAGGTTGTCTTGGCATGTGAATCAAACGTGTGACCCTGGACATCGAGACTAGTGTGGGCAGGCCAGAACAGATCTGCCTAATCCACAGCTACCTTGCACAGGACCCTGGAGAGTATCCGTGTTGGGAGAAAGCATGTAGGAGTTTTGTCAACAGGCAAAAAAAAAAATCTGCCTGAGGGTAACCCTCCCGCCCCGTGCAGAGAGGCTGTTGAAGGCGTAGTCCTTCAGCACCCATTCCCCTGGTAGGAAGCCCCTGCGACCTAGCCACACTGCCAAGATGTTTTTCTGAGCTGGAATGTCTACTGCCATCTGGCTTGCCAGGTGCTGCATGGCCCACTGAAAGAGCAGAAGGGATTCCTTGTGCATCCGTGAGCTCCTTGTTCCTCCATGGTGATTAATATAAGTCACTGTTGCTCGACTGTCCATTATGCTGGATCTGGACTGTCAGAGATGATTTGCGGATGCTCCAAGTTGCAACCTCTCATAGTACCAGTCCTCTGAGCCCACCAATGAAGATAGGCTCCCACCTGGCAAGGAGCTGGTGTCTGTTGTTCCTTGCTGTCTCTGGAATGAGATCATCATTTGAGAAGGTTTGCCTGGGGTGGGCTACCTGTGAAGCAGTGCCCGGGGGACTATGTCTACGAAGGAGAGCATGTCCCTCTGAGCTCCATGGAATGGTGAGCCATCAGGTGGTGAGCTGACTGAAAATGCTGAAGAGGCTCCGGAGGCCCGTGAATTTAATTTCTGTGTGAAACACCTGTTGACTTGTGTTTCTAAGCCTGCTCCCAGATAAGGTAAGGTAGGGACTAGAAAGCTCTTCTGCCAGTTCATGACAAATCTGTGCCTTTAGAAGCACTACACAACCTCCGCCCCTGCTGGTACGGACGAATTGAACTGAGGGGTCTTGATGAGGGTGTCGACCAGGTAGGGGAAGAGCCATATCCCAGTTATGTTAGGCAAGCAGTTAACATCGCTAACAGCACATACGACCCCTACGACCATGGGAAAAACTCTTGGGGCCTAGGAAAGCTAGAAGGGAAGCATTGTGAATTTGAAAGTGATGTTCCCCCAACCTGAATCCGAGATATTGGCAGCTCTCGGATGGGTAAATGCATATAGGGGTCTTGTAAATCTACTGATGCCACGAAAATCCCCCTGATGGAGTTCCCCGATGACGGATGAGAGCATTTCCATCTTGATGGAGCTGTTGCACACACAGTGGTGCCGAAATTTCAAGTCCAAGACTGGTCGGAATCCTCCTGAGCTTTTGGGGATTATGAAGAAAAGTGTGTAAACACCGCTGTTCCGGACTGTTGGGGGGAAGCTGCCCGCTGGCCCCTGCCAGAGGAAGGTTAGACATTGCTTGAAGTTTGCCAAGTCTGTAATTACTTGGAACATTACCAATCTTCTGCTCAAAACTGGTGAGGGAACCACGTGAGGCAACAGTGGCTTTGAGTTGAATTCAGTGGGTGTCCGTTATGTACTATGTTCAGAACCCATTTGTGTGTCTTGGTATGGACCTGTTCCTCTAGGAATTTTTTAAGGTCTGCGCCTACTCAAGGATGGGCCAGAGGGCATCACTGTGACTTTTTTGTTGCCCCCCCCCGTGTCTCAGGTGCCACCTTATCCTCCCCTAAAGTTACATTGGTTACGGGAGGAGGACAATTTGTGTTTTCCTGTAAGAGACTCATTCTGCCCTGTGCCGTAGACTTGGACAAGAAAATTCTGTCTGGAGCCCAGTGACCAAGGTTTGATTCTGCCCCATGAAGCGGGATGTGTACTTTCGACGTTTCCCTGAATTCAGGTGCCGCCTCTTTGAGGACAGATACGCACAGCAGATTTCAATCGTACTAGTCGCCAAGGCCAAAGTCTGAGGCTGCGCTGAGGTTTGGTCAAAATATGGTTTTAGCCGTACAGCTGACTGCTTCACTCTGACATGACAGCTGAGTAAGCAGCAGCTAGACGCCTGAGCTGGAATTGTTGTCAGGCAGACTTATTTTTCGAGAGAACTTACTCCTGTTGGGAGGCTAGGTCCGTGACCCACGGTAGAGCATTCCTGATAAGAAGAGGGTGGCTGTAGCTGCATTGAGCTGTTCTAGATGAGAAAGGATTGGCCGCAGCTGCCATGAGTGAGTTTGTGGGCACCTGGAAGGCCTTTTACAGAGATGCCTTCACCTTCTGGAAGACATTTTTGAGAGATGACTCCACTTTCCTGTCCACTGGGTCCCAGAGGGGCTCCTGCCTCTGCTGGAATAACTGTATGCCTGGTGGGGTTCGAAACTAGAGGGTCAATTCTGGGGCAAACTAGCCCCATTTCTGAATATTTCTTGATGAATCTGCAGTGAATGCTGCTCCTCCTCTTCCTGCTTTCGAGTGGCCTTCTTAGGGCCCTGCCCCATCCCTGCTCTGGGGGCTGTGGAGGTATGAAGGGTTCAGCACGAGGCCCTGAGATGAGGTTCGCCCCCGAGGCTGTGACCTCCTCCAACTCCACAGTTGGGAGCTGCTCACTCAGATGTCGGCCTCCGTTACATCCTATGACCTTGTGGACGTATTTTCTTACATTATAAGCATAGATAGCTGTCAAGGAGGCCAACCGTGGGGGATCTGCACATGTGGCATCCTCTGTCCCTGGAGGATTTAACAGTCTTATCCAAAGACATACTGATGGGTATATCTTCTCTTGCTGCTGACAGGTACAACTGGGCTCCCCTATACTAGTCCGATAATCCACTTGCTGGGAGATAAGGCCCTTATCGAAATACTGATCCCTTATCTGCGCCTGTGGTACAGCTCCCAAATCCATGTAGAAGTGGGGATTAATGAGATTCAAACCAAGGACTTTAGGTCACCAGGACTCCTGGCTGCAATTCCATGCCTTTAGCCACTACATACAGAAGTGGGCGTTGATGAGATTCAAACCCAGGTCTCCTGGCTTGCAGTTCAGTACCTTTAGCCACTAAGCTATATTGCCTGTACTGGAAGTTCCTGTAATGATTAATCCTTTGGATGGGGGGCCACGGTTCTATCACACGGTCGTTGCTGCTGAAAATGCAGGTAATTGCCTTCCTTAAGTGCTGTAGAAGCCTCCTGTTAGCCCCGGTAGTGGCAGTGGCCTCCACTGGCGAGCAATATGAAACACCAAGGGCTAATCGACAAGCAATGTGATGACCCGGCGCTCTGATGAACTGCGCACCTGAGCGCCTGCTAATACTGCCACAAGATCAATGACGCCTCCGCCGATGAGCAAAGCTCGAGGAGCCCGTCGACAGCCTGGGCGCGCTGCTGCGAGGCCAGATGTGCGGCACGCCATCTCAGTCGGACGAGCTTATCCCCTGAAGTGCTCTAACGGAAAAATGCCCCGTGGAAGTGCTTCGAGTGCCCTGGCACAATTGCGCCTGCACTCCATCATGCAAAATCTCCACCGTCAATAAGGTCGGACGTAGTGCTCAACGGAGGAGCCACGACGACCTTGTAAATACACTGGTCGGTAGTTGTGTGGGCGGCATCTCCGGAGGAGCGGCTCTTCTGTTGCCTGGAAGTCTCCTGTTCTGACCACATAAAATTCCTCCATTTGAACCTCTGACCTGAAGAAAATAAAAAATTCCCCCATTTGATCCTCTGACCAGAGGAAAATAAACTTGCACATGTTGGGGGGGGCAGCGCCGCTAAGAGAGAAAACCTGAATGGGGCCAGTCTGTCTGACATGCACGGCTGAGACTGAAACAGCGTGGGAGAAAAAACAGAGGCGCCAGTCTGTCCAGCATGCACAGCTGAGACTGGGACCCCCTAAGAGCAGAGAGATCTATGAATTTTGATCCTCCAATCCCTGCGCTCTGTGGATATCCATTAAGAAATAAAGTCCAAACTTACAGTCCTGAAGTTTTCAGCCCTGTCACCACAGTGACAGAGCTCTGCTGCAGAGCACCTGCCTCTTGGAAGGCAGGAAATAATTGCTGGTCACAGGAAGTGGAGGGGAGGATATCCAGGCTGCACAGCTTTGTGTATTCCTGCCTGTCACATGGCAAGAGGAGGTGCCTCCCAGTAGTAATGAAGCCCGGAGACCAGCATAAGGAGACAGAAAAGTTATTTCTAAGCCCTGGTTTGAAAACAAGAAAAAGGTAAGTCTAAGTTTGCTTCTACAGACAGCTGCAAGAGAGAAAGAGGGAGTGCGAGACTAGGCTCTGCTTAAATATGTTGTGTGGTATCATTTTCTTTTTGTAACATCTGCCTCCCGCTCAAATCGTGAGTATGAGAAGCAAAACATGGAGCATCAGAAGAGATTTTACATCTGTTTCAGAGTTCCCCGCAGATCCACCCAAATCGGAAAGTCCGGTTACTCTCACCTTCTACCAAAAATCTGGAATTTCCTCCCCCCGACAAATCCAGCACTCATCCTCCACGTACTCCATCAGCTCTGCCCTCAATAATTACCTTGCACCTAGTTGATCCTGCTATGTCCCTCCCTAATTCCTTCCTCTAAGCCCTGGACAAACCCTACCCCAATCCTGTCTACTCAGGACACTCCTTTATGCCGATGATGCCGTCATCTACACAAACACCACCGATCCCACTTCGCTCAAGGACAGTCTTCAAACAGGTTTCCTTGAAGTCGAAAAATGGTTCCACACGCACAAACCTGTCCTGAACTACAAAAAAATTAAGCTTCTGCTGGTTACCCTCCCCCCCCGACATAAGCACAGGTCGCATGCATGCTTTGTCCGTCAAAAACAACCCTGGCGCCTCCCTTGAACAAGTTAAAAAATTCAAATATCTTGGAATAACCTTAGACAGCTGCCTCTCCTATGTACCCCACATTGAGACCATTGCCAAGTCTGCGAATGCGAAATTAGGCCTGCTATTTAGGCATAGAAAGAATCTAACTTCGGTAGCACTTAGACTTGTGGTCAACAGTTCAGTAGTATCCATCTCTGACTACGGCCTGGCAATATATGGAGCCGCCACCCCCACATCTCTGAAAAGGCTGAACATAACACTTAAAGCTTGTAGGCTCATCACGAATACAGACTGCCTCACTCACATGTGTGATCTTTACACAGAAACTGGGTGGCTCAATCTTCAAGGACGGATCAAATATCACTCATGCATACTAACAAAGCGTTCAGTGGAGATCTACCTACTAGAACATCTAGCCTTCTACCCAGATCCCTCAAGGTCCGCCATACCTAGGCCTCGGAATCTGAGCTTCTACTCGTACCTAGGTTCCAAACTACACAGTGCCAACAGTCTTTCCTTTACAGAGCCCCCATCTAGCTAAACGGCCTTGGCCTCAATCTAACTAGCCTAACAGAGATATCCAAGTTTAAACGCTTTCTGCACCAACACATCCTGCTACAGAGCACCTGTGATTACCTAAACAGAGTACAGCCTTGCCTACTTAGAACCTAACCATTTCCTTTTCAACCCTCTTGGCCACCAGCTCTGACTTTTCTCCTTTGGCTTATGTCTTCCTGACCGAGACCAGGACGCCCACCTGCAGCTCCTTGGAAGTTGCCTGCCCTTGAACAGGGCTGCTTCAGCTCCCCCACAGTCGGCCGGCACCCAGCCAGCCACCGACCGAGACCAGGACGCCCACCTGCAGCTCCTTGGAAGTTGCCTGCCCTTGAACAGGGTTGCTTCAGCTCCCCCACAGTCGGCCGGCACCCAGCCAGCCACCGCCCAAGACCAGGATGCCCGTCTGCAGCTCCTTGGAAGGTACGGGACAGCGCAGCCAATTGGAACACGGGTGCTTCCAGCAAACCCGCTCTGACTGGCCAGGACTTTTTCCCTGCTTCAGCCATCTGGCACTTTTAACAAGTAGATTTTCGATAGAACTGAGCACATTTCAACTGTGTAATTGTTTTTTGTTGGCTAGTTTTCCATTAGCAGGTTATACAGACCTGCCACTAGAGGGATTCTTGGTCTTTCTACACAAATCACTGTACCAATCCTAACCCCACTAGCATTGCTTGGTTGTCGGCTGTCTAAACCCTGTTCTCATATAACTGTCGACAGGTGGTAAGTGTGCTTACAAAGGGCGAGGGCAGGAACTCCTTCCCAGAAATAAACCTCAGCCCCTGCATCCATAGCTGGTAGCCTTGAATTGCACTGTGCAGGCCTTATTTTATTTACATGGCACATACCAATAACAAATCTCACTAACTTTCTTCCAGCCTTAGTACATCTATCTCCTTCCTTCACAGCAGTTCTTGTTAGCTGACTGATAATTATCTCACAGGCTAGTGCTATGCCTCCAGCCAAGATGTGGACGTGGTTCCTCCCATCCATCTAGTGAGGATAGGGTACTCAAATATTAAAGGTAGAGAGGTGCTGGCTGTCATCTGCAGGATATAGGCCTTGTAGGTCTTATAGTGGGACCTCCTTGTTGCATATGGTCACCTCCCCTCAATAACACTGATGACAACTGGGATGGTCAGTTCCACCACGAGGTCCCCGACTACACCTTCTCCAATATCCTTGTGATCTCCAAGCGCACTGCAGTGTTACTTGCTGTCTAGATCTTCGTGCCTTATGTATACAAGCAGGTAAAGCATGCATAAAAAAAAAACTCCCAGGTTGTCAAGTGCACAGGAGGTGGCATCTCCCCTCTGGCTCCTCCTACTTGCATTACTACTGGCCGGTGATACTGAAACCAACCCTGGCCCATTAAATCTGACCCACAAAATCCCTCCCTTATGGGGCATGAGTAAGGGGCTAAAAATAGCTCATCTTAACATTAGAAGCCTGTTACCTAATCGTGATGAGCTATTAGCATGGGTTGCACTCTACAAACCCGACATCCTAGGAGTGACGGAGACCTGGCTGAAACCCTCTGTCCCTGCCTCTGCCTGTGAACTCACTGGGTATAAACTGACCCAACTGGACAGAGCTGAGGGCAAGAGGGGGGGTGGCATACTAATCTACCATAAGAGCCATTTAAAAATCTCCCAAATTGCCCACATGGATTCAAACGTGTCCCCCTGTGAGTTGCTACATGTGCTACTGCTACTTGGGGACGCAAAGAAACTGCACATGGTGTGCACTTATAATCCTCCAAGAGGTGGGCTACCTGGATTAACTCACTCATGGACAAAATTGGTCCCAGAGTCGATAACAAACTCATAATCCTGGGGGGTGTAAACCTTAACTGGAATAGTGGTAATGTTAAGCAGTTTGAGCCTCTGCTTGCTAACCTTGCCCTGACCCAGCTCATCCAGGAACCAACTAGGCGGACAGCAAATGGATCCTCCAGCACCTTACTGGACTGGATCATGTCGAACCGTCCTGACAGGATCTCATCAGCCGGTACATTATCTGACTCCATCTCTGACCACTCACTGGTTTTCTGTGTATGGAAAATTCCCACCCCCAAAATTCCACACAAAATTATGTATGTCAGAAACTACTCTAGATTCGATAGTGAGGAGTTCCTGGAAGACCCAAGAGTTACTGACTGGTCTGGGGTGTATGGTGCCACTGACCCCTCGGCAGCAACCTCTTACTTCCTCTCCACCTTTGGGGCCTTGCAAGACAAGCATGCTCCCAAGGTCACCCGTAGGGTAAGGGTCCGTCTACCTCTGGTTAAATGGGAATCTCCCAGCCCAGATGCGGAGAGAGATAAGTTGGGCCTGCTCCAAAGGTACCAGTGATCCCATGATTATTCAAAGGTACAGACACCTCAGGAACAAGTGCAAAAAGGCCATCAGGGCAGCAAAGGGTGACTTCTGCAAGTCCGCCCTACTAGGCTCTGCCAATAATCCCAGGAGGTTCTGGAGAGATATTAAATCCCTTGTCAGTGGATCCTCCCATCTGGGGGTTACGGACATGATCATAAATGAAGTCTCCTGCAATAATCCCCATACTATTGCCAACTCCCTAAATAATCACTTCTCTGACCTCTCTGCTTTCACAACCCTCTTCTCACCTGATGAGGTTCTGTCCCACCCCCTTCCCTCCACTCTGCTGGAGGGTCACACTCGTCGTCAAATGTTCCATCTCAGGGCTGTATCAGTTCAGGACTTGCAGAAACGCCTAGCTGGCCTCTCCCAGTACTCCAGTCCTGGCCTAGACAACCAGGAGCCTAAACTCCTTAAGCTTGGTGCTGCACACATTGCCTCACCAACAGCCGTTATCTTCAACCTATCCCTTGGTCTGGGGACCATCCCAGACATCTGGAAAGAGGCGAGGATTGTCCCTGTACTGAAGCAAGGAAATCCCAAACTACCTGACAATTATCGACCGATTGCCATTCTCCCAACCCTTAGCAAGCTCCCTTGAAAAGGTAGTGGCTGAGCAGCTTTCGGAATATATCCACTCTCATGAGCTTCTGTCCCCAGCCCAGCACGGCTTTCGTAAGGGACACAGCACCACCACAGCCTTAATCTCGGTTACACCAAGTATCCGGACAGCCATGGACCAGGGCAAACTCTCTGGTGCAATATTTATCTACCTGTCCAAAGCCTTTGACCTCGTTGACCACAAACTGCTTGGTGCACAGTTGTGGTCACTTGGCCTCTCCCCCCATGCCATGAAATGGCTAATGGGTTATCTACATGGCAGAAAGCAGCATCTGCTTCAACAAAGTCCCTCCGAGCCCTCACCGTGACCTCCGGAGTGCCTCAAGGCTCAGTACTGGGTCCTCCTTTCTCCCTCTTCATCAATCAACTACCCATGGTTACTACCAGCTGTAGCGCCACCATGTATGCAGATGATCTGGTAATCCTGGCTCACTCCCAGAATGCCACTACCCTAAACCAGAACCTGACCGATGACTTTAACAGGGTATTGTCATGGGTTACTAGTCACAAGCTGGTCCTGAACCTGAAAAAGACACAGGCTATGCTCTTTGGCTCAATGGCTAAAATCAAAGTCTCATCGGCCCGCTTACACGTCACCAGCGCAGATGGATCCTCACTACCCATAGTGAGCTCCATCAAATATCTGGGGGTAACACCTGACCCCCAACTTGACATAGATAATCATATCCTTAACATCTGCAGGGCGGCAAACTGGGTCTGACCTATAGGGCCAAGTATAACCTTACACCGGCAGCCAGGCTTGCCCTAGCGAAGGTGTGTGTTCTTCCTCCCCAGCTATGGACTGTACCTATTTGCTCGCCTCCTCCAAAGACACATCTCACCCGTGGTACACTGCTTACAATAACATTTGTCGCTTTTGCCTTGGCTGCCCCACCGACTCGCCCACAGTTGTGAGCTATATGAGAAACTCTGGCCGGCTCACCAGCTAGATACCTTGATTTTGGTTGGGATGCCTCTGGGAAAGTGATCAGAATTAGCACCCCCCAAGGGCTGACCCGGCTTCTGCCTAAATTGAATCCCACCCCCTACCAACTTAGGTCTCTCACATCAGGGATGCTCAAAGTCCTTCCTACCCGGACCCTCATGGGGGATCACGACTTTGCCATAAATGCACCCAGACTCTGGAATTCGCTGCCTGTGGATATCCGAGCTGCCCTCTCCTATCTGAGTTTTCAAAATTCCCTGTGGGGTTTCCTAAAACTAGTATCAAAGTGTGACTGCCCCAAACCTCCCTAGAGTAAAGTGTCAAATTGTTTTGTCTGAACCTCCACAGGGTGTCTCCATTGAATTCCTGGAGATATTTTCCCCACTGTATCAATGACTTCTGACTACTCCTGCCTAAAAAGCCTTGGGCATTTTTACACCCATTATTGCTCCATGGTCATAGGCTAACCATGACATACTGCACCTTGGTCACTTGGTAGAAACTTGTACTACCAAGTGTTTCTGTTTCTGTCTAACATTTGCATATTTAGAAAAATGTGATGAGCTGTGTATACCTGTCCACGATCCACCTAGCCTAGGGGGTGTATACTACAATGTTATAAGTTATATTATGACCAATCCAGTCCTTGAGCTATGCTCCACTCCTATGTACGATGATCTGTATATATCTGCCAGTTGAACTAGCTAGTCCAGAGTGTATAATCTGAAATGTGCTTACTACTGTATGTTTCCCCTAGTGTCAAATGGTACATTTCCCACGTTTGTTTACTGTGACAAAAAAACTGTACTCTCTTTGCCATGTCTCCTTGACTGTTGTTCCTCATGTTGTACTCTCCCGGGTCGTTCCTGAAAATAGGCATAATACTTGTCTAGTGTACTTACCCAGTAAACAAAAGCTAAATAAATAAATAAATCCTTCCCTACCTCTTAACTCTCACCCGCTCCCCTTCCATGTCCTATCTTTCAACAAAGCCTCTGGGCTGCTACCCTCCTTACCCTTTTTTAATCCCCCCCCAATCTCCTGCCCCTACTTCCCTTCCACTCCTTATTAGTTCATCACATTTGCATTATAATCTTAGCTGTGAATGTACTTACAATTTTTGATTCTATGCTGTTTTTGGTATCTGTGAATGTACATTTTGCCTTCCTTTGTTTGTTCTACCATCCCACTCTCTGACGTGGAACCTTTGTAAATGCATTGTGCTGTGCTCAAAAGTACTGTTAATCCGAGAATAAATAAACCGTCACCTTCATTTTACCCTGTGCACCCCACCCCCCTCAAAATTTCTAGCTCTCCTCCCCTTCCCCAAATTGCTCCCCCTTACTGACCTCTCAATCTCTCACAGAATTTAAGGGGCCCCAAATACTCTCCATGGGTCCCTCTCCTACCCCCCTCCAAGGGGCTTGTATCTCTCATCTACTTCCTTCCCCCACAATCCCTCCTATCTCCCTAGACTTGCAGTCCTCTTGCAGGGTTCTTAGCAACCTGAAGGGGTCCTACTGCATCTGTGCTCGTCTCCTTTCCTCCCCCCCCACCTGTCCCCCTAGCAGGGCTCTCAGTATCCCAAGGGCTCGACTGCACCTAGGCATGTCTCCTCTCCTTCCCTCCCCATTCTCCCCTTTCTCCCGAGCCTCAGTAGTTCCTTGCAGGTTCTCAGCATCTTGAAGGGGTCTTACTGAGCCTAGGCTTGTCTCCTCTCCTTCCCCTTCCCCATCTACCTTTCTCCCTAGTCTTCGCAGTCTCCCTTGCAGGGTTTTCAGCATCCTCAGGGGGTCCTACTGTGTCTGCTCTTGTCTCCACTCCTTCCCCTTTCCCAGCTACCTTTCTTCCTGGCCATCACAGTCCCCTTGTAGGGTTCTCAGCATCCTGAAGGAGTCCAACTGAGCCTTAGCATACCTCCCCCATTCTACCTAGCCACTATCTTGGCTTTCCATGAATACTAGCAGGATCCAGTGCATCCTAATGGACTACTGATTAGGCCCCATCCCCTCCAAAGGTGCAAATTCTCACTCCCTCCCTCTCCTGTCATTCTGTTAATCCCTATCTACTGACCTTCCCCAACACTCTTGCAGGGTACCCCGTATCTTGAAGGGTCCTCTCATGGGTTAGGTCCTATTCCCCCTGCTAGCATTTAAGTCACACCTCCTCCTTCACTCTCTCCTCCCTCTTTAAAGCCCTACAGTCTTATCCCCCTTTCTATTCAGCCCCATAGCCCCTTTGCAGGGTTCCCCACATCCCGAAGGGGTCTCTCTCTTCCCCAGTCCCTTGCAGGTTCCTCGATCCTGAAGGGGTCTCCAGGACACGACTCTTCCCCTTCCCCCACCTAACCCCTCCCTCTCCTTCCCCCTTTTCTTTCATGTAAGCACTTGTTTACCTATTAACCTGGCACTTATTGTCCACTCTCTCTACCTATTATGCGCAACACTGTTTGTAACACCTGCCTTAGAACTGTATGTAAATGCTGATCTTGTATCTTGAATGTTTAATGTCTCATTACTACTGTACCCCCTCCCCCCCAGGTCGCACCAGGAGACAAGCAATTTGTCGCTCAGTGTGCCTTCCTGGTGAAACATTTCAATACATAAAAGTTCCAGTTCACGCTCTCCCCCAGTCATATACACACAAAACTGCCATCCACAAGCACTCTCACACTCACTCACTCTCAATGGAAGAGTGCCAGTATGGAGTTTGTGTTTTTTTCCCCCCACGTAAGATGCTCGTGTTTTTTATATCTGTGAGTAAAATAAACGTTATAAACATGTCACAGTGGATTTTGGTGGTGGGGGCAGTGTTATGAATGGCTGAACATATCATCTGGCCTGGAGAGACAGGCCACAGATTGTAATAGTGGGTGGGAAAAAAAATGGCTGTCAAACATTTTTCTAACATTCTACTGCAGCACACTTATGTGAAATGACTAAATACGAGGATGACCATGGGTAGTACTGCATTCATGCATGGTCAGGTGACTGGTTCTAGCCACTCAGAATTTAAGGATTTCAGTGTAAATTTTATAAAAGAAACATTAGCCACCACCGGAGAAATCCCGAAGTGGGACTGCTATACTTGTAGATGGAGGGACCAAAAATCCAGGTACACCAGTGCACCTTGCTCCTGTGTCTGAATTCCAGCTCGCAGTGGGAGCGGGACAGGAGGTTCCAGTGTTAACTGATGGAGAAGTGGAAACCAAATTTTTCTCAGACAGTGAGGCACCACCAGACTCATACAAACATACAAAAATTGCCAGCAGATA
Organism: Neoceratodus forsteri; assembly: GCA_016271365.2. Taxonomy (NCBI): domain Eukaryota; kingdom Metazoa; phylum Chordata; order Ceratodontiformes; family Ceratodontidae; genus Neoceratodus; species Neoceratodus forsteri. The sequence continues at coordinate 412,943,880 of CM057452.1, forward strand.
AAGGCCTTATGGTCCATCAAGTCTGCTCGATTGTGCAGCTAGCATCCCCAGCCCCCAACATGACCAGAACCCTCTATATTAGAGGGAATGTGGGAAAAGCACACAGAAATCTCCCTTTCCAAGAGAAGGACGGTGCATCTCACCAGAACACTCCAAGCCCTGGAGCAAGCGTTTTTAGGTGCAAGTTCAATCCCAGTATGGGACAAGAACCCATGACCTTCTGGTCCAGAGGCGGATGTGCTACCAACTGAGCCACGCGCTGACACCCAGTGTATGACACTGTATGAATGAATTATGCCTTATTGACTGATATAGTACATCACCAACATGTCTGTGACACTCAACAGCCAATTCCCCAGAAGGAGGTTGCTCCCTCTACAAGCCAGACTTCAGACACAGCTGGGTACTCCACTACACCTGGATCTTTGGTCCCTTCACCAACACATATGGCTCCTGAGGGCATAGTGCTCGCCCAGTTCGGGGTTTTGCCGGTGATGGCTGATGTTTTCCTGGTGGCTAGAAAACCATCTTGTAGGCTTATTCACAAAAATGGAAACGTCCTGCTGTATCGTATACCAGACATGCTGTGAATCCCTTTACCTGTCCAGTTGTTACGATTCTGGACTACCTCATCCTTTAAGGACTCCGAGCTAGGGTATTCCTCAATAAAAGTCCACATGGCCACCCTGTTGGCTTTTCATGCTCCGACAGAGGGCAGGATAGGGGCCCAAATTGGAGATATTTCCCACAGATTCCTAAAGTGAGTGCTCCTTCTGCACACCCCGGACCAAGATCCAGGGACAACCCCTGACCCACTACCTCCAGGACCCACTTGTCTGTGGTAATGCTTACCCACTCCTGGAAGTAGTGGGCCAGCCCTCACCCCCACTGGCAATGTTTAGACGATCTGGGCAGAATTCTCAGGGCTTTTGTTTTGGCCGAGACTGGGGCCTGGTGCTGCCATAGCATGCCTGGAGTCCCTCCCGCCTCTGCCCCTGTAGTAATCTCTTTGGGGTCGGTACTTATAAGGGGCAAATGGGATGCAGGCTCTTGGTAAAGTAGTCCCTGCCTGCCCCACCATAAAGCTTGCAGTAACTGAAAGGCTTTTCTTTCTCAGTTTTGTTTTTGTAAGTGGTTCTGTACTCATCCACTTTTTTTCATATATGCCTCGGACTGTCAAACAGCGAATCCTCCTCAAATTGGAAATCAATGGCAGGGGTAGAAACTGGCAACAGCCCACCAGCCAGTGGTTTCTGTGTACACCTTGTACCCGGGTCGCACCTGGAAACGAGACTTAGCTCAGTGTGCCTTTCCCGGTCACCAATTTTAAATAAATAAATAAATGCATGCTGGTAGATTTTCCTACAACTAGTCCTGTGGGCTTGTACTAGAGAAGGTGCCATTTTAATAAGTTCACCAGCTGGGCCAGTGGATTTCCCAGTCACTGGCCCTGCTGGCTAGTGGCCGCAAAACTTAATTTTGACCCCTGCAATGGCCTTGATCTGACTGTCATAGAAGCTGTCCGCAGAAAAAGATCTCTTGGCCCACCTAGTCTGCCCTAAAGTCCCTACCTACTATGCTACCATAGATCCTAATTGATCTCCCTCCAGCCTGTTACTAAGGCCCTGATCCGTGACTGCTGCCGTTCAGACCCGTAAGATGGAAACTGTTACAACTGGGAGCGGTGCAGTGTCTAATAATGTCAGAGAAACTGCTATAGGACCTGCACCGCCAGTCCACACCTCGGGAGCCGTGCGACCATTACCGGGCACCCGATCCCACAATGCGGCTTTCGGCGCTGCACTAGAGGACGGTGCTGCAGCGTCCACACTATGCCTGGTAACGTACTGAGGCGTAACCAGCTTCATAACCGTTGTTGAAACCACCTCTATATGTGATTTCACAACGGTTACGAAAACGCCTTCTGTAACATTACACTTGTAAATGTAAACCATTGCGGTAACGGTTTGGGGACTCTGTAACGTTACAGAGGAGTAGTGTTGAGAGGGCCTAAGATTCCCGTGTCAATCCCATGCATGTTGGAATCCTGTTACTGTTTCAGTACCCACCACCTCTGCTGGGAGACTGTTCCAGACATCCACCACCCTGTCTGCAAAGTAGTATTTCCTCACATCCCCTCTAAGTCCCCCCCCAAGCTTCATATACTGATTACAACCAACCACAAAAGACTTGCACTTTCCCCACCTCTAGCAGTTAGGTTATTGACCCCTCTATACCCCTTTCCTTCTCTTTCCTGCTCTCCATATGTTACACAGGTAAATGTTTGGGCCGCTGTATGCGTTTCTTTTCTTTTTACTTTATTGTAATCAACTGCCTCCCGTCTTTCAGTTTATGAAAAGTGCTGTAACTGTTAGACAACTGTTAGTCTTTGATATTGTTCTATATATCTAAACCACTTGTTTGAATCGTTTCCCCTGTATAGATTTTATTTCTGTTAGACTCTAGTTTTGTATCGTCATATCTTCTTGGTATCTCTTACACTGGACGTTTATGAAAACGGCTATTTTTGCTCACATACCTTCCAGTATACAAGTAAAGACTGATTGATACCCCATTGTCCTGGAGCATCTCTTTCTGTGCAAAATGCCACCCTCCTGATACATTTGAAATATTTGAAAGTTTCTGTCATGTCTCCCTTTTCCTTCCTTTCCTCTAGACTAGAGAGCACATATTTATTCCATCCTGTCCTGGGAAAGGATGTTGCCCTTAGCCAGGAGAATCGCCTCAATGGCACTGCATAAGCAAAGACTCTTGAGGCAGTATCATTAGTGTTCACCGCAGTGTGGAAGTGATCTGGTGGCATCCAGGGATAACTCTGCTGTGGCAGTTCACCAGCAGCCAGTCCCAGCACTGTAGTCTACGCTGCCTTCTGGTACCAGGCTATATGAGCAGAGTAAGGTGCCTGCCCAATGAGCAGGGAAGTTAATGTATAAACTTTTTTGGCCACAATATTGAGTTTTCTGGAGTCCTTTTCAGGTGGCTGTGCACAGAAGGAGACCTTAGCCCTCTCAAAGGCAGTCGCTTGGACTACACCTTCACGATCAGGGTGGGCATAGAGGTATCCCCCTCCCCCATCTGTCCACTTGATAAATAACAAGGTTGAGAAAAAGTTATGTCTGCAGCTAAAGTAGGTGCAAACATGATTCTGAAGTAGCTTTTTGCAGTGACTTACGTATGGGAAGCAGCAGCCTGCTTGTGGGAGCTAACCCCCATCACACCCCATCATACATGTCAGTGTCAGTGGCTCAGTAGGTAGCACACTCGCCTCTGAGGCTGGGAGATCAGAGGGCTGTGGGTTCAGTTCCCACATCTGGCACTTGGGTTAATATCCCAGTACTGACACTGTAGTGCAGCATGAGAGGGGTGCTGCACTTCTGAGGTGCCGTCTTTCAGATGAGACGTTAAACTGAGGTTCCATCTGCCTGGATTGGTGGTAGTTCAGGTGAATGTTAAAGATCCCATGGCACTTATCGAAAGAGAGTAGGGGAATTTCCCCGGTGTCCTGGCCAAATTTCCCTCATTCACTAAAAATATCATCAACAGCTTAATCTGGTTCTAGGTCAGTTGGCATTCATCTGTATCCCCCTCCCCCCGGGTCGTGCCTGAAAATAGGCAGCATTTGTCTAGTGCACTTACCCAGTCAACAAAAAATAAATAAATACCCATAAATTCTGCTTCTTTATCCTCCTCTTTGTTTCCTGAGGGGGTTGTCAAGGTTGCTCACCATTTGCCTAATGAAAAAGGAAAGAGATGAGTAATCCTATGTAGGCCTTGGAGGGGAGCCAAATTCCTGTTCAGGTGAACCATCTAGTTCAATAAGTTCACCTTCCTCCTACTCCTCCTCAAGCAGGTAAGCTGGAGACCAAGTGGGGGTTGGAATATTCTTAACCTTTCCCATAACCTGAAAGGCCTTGAAAAATTGCCACATTTTTGCCATGTCCTCAGTTAAGGGCATTTGTCTTCGGTCCAAAGATTGTTAGTTTCTTTTTTTCAGGAGGCGTGGTAAAGACATTATTTTCTGTTTTTTTTTTTTTCCTTGGCAGATACTGATTCCAGTGCCTGGTCTGAGGCACTCTCATTTGTATTTTTGCCATCACTGGACTAAGGGTTCCCACTTTTGGACACCCTGGTTATTATTATTATCTTTACTATGCTTATCAGATGACTGGACAGCTGTATCTTTTTTTCTCTGTCCCCTTTGGGAAGGACTGCTGCTGTATTTGAGAAGACAAATCCTCTTATGCATTCTTTCCACCATCATTTGGAACTCCCTCAGAGTCTTTATTTTTGGATGACATGGAGGCAGACTGAGAAGCCATAAAGTCTTCATTATTTTAGCCCTTTTCTTTGGGTTTAAGGGCAAAACCTTATACAGGGCTCACAATTAGTGAAACTGTAATCTGAACCCAGACTCCTTAAACAGGGCATGTGGCCATCTGCCTTTGCCAGGATCTGAAAACAACTGTTACAAATTTTAAAGCTGGTTGGTCCTATTTTCTTCTTCTTGGGTCTATCAGTCATGGAGTTGGGCCAAACACTGAAGACTTCAGATAATTGCTCTGGTTCCCAAAACAGTACAACCGCACTTGTCACAGAACCTGAGGTACAAGGGATTGGCTGTGATAAAAAAATAAAAAATAAAAAAAAAAACCTTCTGCTTCCCTGTTAATAGGAATCACAGCACAGTAACAAAAAGCACAGCTTATAAGAACTGAAGCAGTTGAAAATGCACAAAGAGAGAAATCAGCAGTCCGGTTCCTGTAGGGCAGGAACTACGATCAAGAAAATAAAAACCACTAGGTAAAAAACCCTAAAATATGGTTTTAGCAGAAAGTTAGTAAAACAACTAAATTCAAAGGCTGTTTCCTGAAGGCAGGAACTGCGTTACACTGTGACCTTCTCCGTCCGATTCCTAGGAACCAATCAGAACCAGAGAAACCACAAATACACACAAAATAACACTACTTTCCCCTAACTAATGCAGAGTTATTGAGAAATAAGTAGGAAGTGACTAAAACCCCCTAATGGGGGATAAATAAGCTACAGAATGGAAGTAGTTTTAGAAGAAAAAATACGCTCGAGAACTAGAATACCAAGACAGTGGTACTGTGTACAGATGTAGACAACGCAACAGTAGTTTATCACGATTACCTGGAACGTAAATAGGTTGCAGGTGAGCAATAAACACCAACAATTTTGCAGCACCTTTAAAGGAATGAGGAACAAGTCGCCTTTCTGCAAGAGACGTACATGAGAGAATCAGAAGCCATCATGATGCAGCAACTATGGGTGGTTCAGTTAGTGAGGGTGGGGTCCAGCAATTGTAGAGGAGGTACCCTCATACTTATCCATAGGTCCTTGAGATTTATACATCACCCTACATGGAGAAATGAGATGGACAGAATAGATGCAGTAGCGGGCCGACACAAACACCACCAGGAAAGTGGCACATCTAGTAGAGGCTGGAAAAAAAATCGAAATTTGGGTACCTGTAAATTTTCTTTCTCCGACGGCTAGTCTCCGGGCTTCATTATTCCTGGGCTCCACCTCCAGATAACATGTGTAGGCAGGACTAACGTTGAGCAGTGGGGGGGGGAGATAAGGAGCCCTCCACATCCGGTCGTTGCTAGTCATTCTTCACACAGTCCCCCTGAGGCAGTACTACAAGAATTTGGAAACAGAAAACACAATATTTATGGCATAATTGGCCCAGAGGCCAAAAACACAACAGTTATGGTCTAAGTGGTCCTGAGGCCAGCCAACTATATACATTCTGGGAGGGAATCCGAAGCCCGGAGACCAGCCATCGGAGAAAGAAAATTTACAGGTACCCAAATTTCGATTTCTCTCTCCTAAGCTGGTCTCTAGGCTTCATTACGCCTGGGATATCCAAAAGCAGTGCACCCCTACAGTGCCGGGTGGGAAGAATGTCAAGTGTTCTTAGGGGTCCACCACCACCTGGAACACTCAGCGGCCAAAGGAAGCATCCGCTGAGGACATCACATCTAGTCTGTAGAACTTTGTAAATGTGTGAATGGATGACTAGGTGGCCGCTCTTCATAAGTCCGCTGGGGATGCTTCTCTGAAGTTCGCCCATGAAGTGGCCATAGCCCTGGCGGAATGAACTCTCACTGGACCAGGCAGGACGACTTCCACCTGATCATATGCCATAGTGATTACTGATCTAATCCATCTGGCTAGAGAGTCTTTTGAAGCTTATTTACCCACATTTTTGCCTGCAGTTAAAATGAACAAGCTTGATGTTTTGCGAATAGCATCCGTTCTTTTAATATATAATTCGATTGCTCTCCTCGGATCTAGAGTATGAAACTCTCTTTCCTTTTCGTCTTTTGGGTGAGAATAGAAGGAAGGATTAGCTCCTGGTTACGGTGGAAGAGACGCATAACCTTCGGTAAAAATCCTGGATCCGTCTGGAGTACCACAGAGTCCTGATGAAAAACAGCTTAGGGCTCTTTGGTTGAGAGCACCCCCCAGTTCACTGATTCTCCTGACGGAATAGCTACCAGAAAGACCACCTTCATTGTGAGATGCATGACAGAAGCCTCTTTCAGAGATTCAAAGGGTGCTTTGGTTAGGACCTTGAGAACCAGATTAAGTCTCCAAGGTGGTACGGTTGGTTTAATTGGGGGGGGGGGTTAACGTTGCTGCTCTTAGAAACCTCCTGACATGAGGGTGAGATCCCAGAACGTCTCCCGAATCTGCCAACAACAGCACCCCTAATGCAGAAACTTGAACTCGTAAGGTGGCCGGTTGCAGACCTCTGTCAAAACACTCCTGAAGAAACTGTAAAAGGATCGGGAGGAATATTGGATGATCCTGTATAGCCTTAGATTGGAAAAAGAACAAGAATTTTCTCCAGCTTCTATAAAATACTTTAGAGGAGGAGGATGGGCGCCTGGAGTTTACCATTATTTGAATGACTGGAGCGGTGTAGCCTAACTCTTTGAAAGTTTCCCGCTCAATCTCCAAGCTGAGAGGGACAGATTGCTCAGACTGTGGTGCAGCACCAGACCCTGATGAAGGAGGCCTGAGCTGAGGGTGATTCCTCTAACAGCTGAATGAGGAGTGGGAACCAAGGGCGGCGAGGCCACCTGGGGCAGACTAGAATCATCTCCGCTCTGTCCCTGGCCACCTTGTGTAGGACCCTGGATAACAGTGGAATTGGAGGAAAAGCATACAGGAGACTGAGGCAACCCCAGTTTAGGGAGAAGGCGTCCTGAGCTAGTGCTAGATTGTCTCTGCCAGGAGCAAAACTGCTGCATCTTGGCTTTTATCGACATGCAAACAGATCTACCTCAGTGTTTGCCCACCTGTCTATTAGAAGCTGGAATGCAGTGTCCTTCAGCTCCCATTCTCCCGGGAGGATGTCTGGGCGGCTTAACCAGTCTGCTGTGACATTTTCTTGTCCCAGTATGTACACGGCCCTTATACTCACCGGGTGTTTTTCTGCCCAATGGAAGAGGAGAAGAAACTCCCGGAGTATTTTTTAACTTTTTGTGCCGCCCTGACGGTTGATGTAGGCCATAGCTGTTCGATTGTCTGTCAGAATCAACACATCCCGGTTGCACACATGTTGATGGAAGTGTATCAGGGCTAGCCGAACTGCCCTCATCTCTAGGATGTTTATGCTGTGCCTTGATTCCGTCAGGGACCACTTTCCCTGGGCCGACATTCGGTCCAGGTGAGCTCCCACCCCTGAGGATTGCATCTGTTGTGATTCTTGTTTGGAGGGGATGGCCTAGCTTTCGGTTCCTCATCACATTTTCCCTCAGACCACCATGCAAGAGAGGTTTTTATCTGCTGAGGAACTGAAATAAGCTGGTGCCGACTGTGCCTGGACTGGGACCACAGCTTGAGCAGATGAGCTTGAACTGGACGCATGTGCACTAGAGCCCATGGGACTGAGTCTGCCAGTGACACCAACGTCCCGATCAGCTGCATAAAGGACTGTGCCGGCAGATGAGCGGAGCTTTGGAATTTGTTGATGAGCTCCATCAGGTCCCTGAATTTCGACTCTGGGGGAAAACACCTTGTTATCCCGTCTGCTGAATACTGCTCCCAAGTGGTTCAAGCTCTGGCTCTGGATTAGGGAACTCTTCGTCCGGTTGATGACAAAACCGTGTGCCATGGGACACTGGACCACGTCCGTCACTGCCTGCACCACTTGGTTGAGCTGCAGAGCTTTGATGAGGATATCGTCCAGATAGGGGAACAGCTGGATCCCTCAGTTCCAAAGGTGGGCTACCATTGCTACTAGCACCTTCGAGATGGTTCTTGGGCTGATGAAAGGCCGAAAGGAAGAGTCTTGAATTGGAAGTGATGGTTCTCTACCTTGAATCTCAGAAATTGCCTGTGCAGGCTGTGAATAGGAATATGGAGGCAGGCATCCTGCAAGTTGATGGATGCCAGAAAACCTCCTTGCAGCACTTCCTTGACAACTGATGACAAGAGTTTCCATTTTGAATGGTCTACTGCGTACAAATCGATTTAGGAATTTGTGGTCTAAGACAGGTCTGTGACCTCCTGTACGTTTCGGTGCAAGGAAAAATAGGGAGTATACCCCCGATTGGCCTCTTGGGGGGTGACCCCTTCGATAGCTCCTTCTAGCAGAAGGTCCGTGATAGCCTGCCATGTCGCTTGTCTTTTGAACGAGTTGCTTGATATGGGAGAGGGCACCATATGAGGTAATGGGAACTGGAAGGAATAGTATGTCTCTTTGCAGATGACACAAAGATCTGCAACAGAGTTGATGCACAAGGTGGGGTGGAAAGGATGAAAAGGGACTTGGCAAGGTTAGAGGAATGGTCAAATGTATGGCAGCTTAGATTCAATGCTGAGAAGTGTAAGGTAATGCACCTGGGAAACAAAAACCTAGGGGAAGAGTACACAATGGGGGGTGAGATACTAACAACAACAAAAATGGAAAGGGACCTGGGGGTAGTCATATCAGATGACCTAAAGGTGGGCAAGCAATGTGAGAGGGCAGCAAGGAGGGTTGGGGGATACTGGGATGCATAGGGAGAGGCATCACCAGTAGAAAACAGGAAGTTATTATCCCTCTGTACAGACAGCTGGTCAGACCCCATCTGAGTACTGCGTGCAGTTCTGGAGACCCAGTCTTCAAAAGACAGACAGGATGGAGGCTGTCCAGAGGAGGGCAACTAAAATGGTGCAGGGTCTGCACCAGAAGACATATGAAGAGAGACTTAAGGAGCTTAATATGTATAGCCTCGAGGAAAGGAGGGAGAGGGGGGACATGATAGAAACTTTCAAGTACCTCAAGGGAATCAACAAAGTCCAAGAGGGTAGCATCTTTCAAAAAAAGAGGTGTGCAAGAACAAGGGGCACAATTTGAAGATAGAGAGGGGGCAGCTCAGAGGTAATTTAAGGAAGTATTTTTTCACAGAGAGGGTTGTGGATGCATGGAACGGCCTTCCGGAGGAGGTCGTGGAGTCAAAAACAGTGGTGGAATTCAAGCATGCATGGGACAGTCATAAGGCAATTCTAGGGGGTTGGGGTAGGAAGAAGTAGGCTGCTGGTTAACTAGGATCTGCAGCTTATCCAGTAGGCAGGGAAATGGGCAGACTGGGTGGGCCAAGCGGTCCTTATCTGCCATCAAATTCTATGTTTCTATATGTTTCTATGGGGGCTTGGACTCAAGCTCTATCAGGTAACCTTTGCTGATAATGTCTAGCACCCATCTGTCCGACGTGGTCCGGGCCCATTCCTCGAAAAATTCTGAAAGCCTGCCCCCTACTCGAGGACAGACCCGCATGGCCTCATTGTGATTTTTTGGTGTTATTCCCGGCATCTCTGGAGCCTCCACCTTCGCTGGAACCGCCTCCTCTGAAATTCCGCTGGTTCCAGGAGAACCATGTTCTTTTCCCTGAAAAGCTGGAGATCTGCCCCTTGTTGTAACCTCTGTCACGAAAATTGCGCCTTGGACCTGAAGACCACGCTTTGGCCCGACCCCTGGACTGGGGCATATGCACCTTCACTGTTTCCCCAGATTCCTTCACCACCTCCTTTAGTGCCGACCCGAACAGGAGGTTGCCTTCGTAGGGTGCATTCACCAAATGGCTCTTTGAGGATGCATCTGCTTGCCATGCCCGAAGCCACAGATTGCGGCAAGCCGAGGTTAGATAAAACATAGTCCGCGCAGCACACCTGACTGCCTCCTCTGACACATCCGCTGCATAGGCCGAGGCCAACCCCATTAATTGCAGTTGATGGATAATGAGGGGGTTCTTTTCTGGGTCTTCCGCGAAATGAGAGGCTAAATCCGATGCCCATGATAGGGCGGCTCTGGCGGAGAATAGGTTGGCTGTAGCTGCCTTGAAGGAAGTTGCCGAGGCTTGAAAGGCTTTTTTGAGGGAGCAGTCCACCTTTCTGTCTACTGGGTCCCTTAGAGAAGCCCCTCCTTCAGCTCGTATGACAGTTTTTTTGGTGAGGTTAGAAATTAAGGGGTCGATTCTGGGGCAGTCTAACCACTTTTCGGACCAGGGTTTTAAATAGTTGATTAGCAGTTTTTTTCTTGGGACAATGCTAACTGCACAGAAAGTATTTATATAGGTTTTCTAGAAGTGTTATGTTTATTAAACACAGTAAGGCAAGTGCTATGCATTTTCACAATGTTTTAACACTTATGAGCAAAACGCTAATCAATTTTTGGAGTTAAATAAAACCCTTAGGACTGTTTCTTGTCAAACTTCAGAAGTTTGGAGATCTGTCGGGGAACCGGATAAGCATGTTCTGGACCTTGCCATTCTTCTTTGGGCAGATCCTCAGCCTAGCGAAAAGCCTGTTTCGGCTGAGAGGTGACAGGAGGAGAAGAGTCGAGGTGAATCTCAGAAACTACTTTTTTGATGAAAAAGTCGAGGTCCTCCAGGTCAAAATTTCTGGCTGGGGAGTCGGAGTCTGAAGATGAGTCCACTATCTCCCCCTCCTCGGTGGAGGAACTGGTGACCGAAGATTCTGGGGAATAACCCCTGTGGTGTTTGCCCTTGTGCATGCCCGTAGATCCACTTTGTGAATGAGACCTTTTCTTCCTCCTGTGAGAGTAATGGCAACCGTCCTCATCTGACGATCTGCCCCTTCACTGGATTTCTTTTTCTCATGAAAGCGATGAGAGGACAGCCCCCCTCATCAGAAAAGGATGGGGGGGGGTCCTTTTTCTTTTAGCCTTTTGTGGGGTCTCCTGTCCAGTGATCCTGGATGCTGCCATTCAAAGGAAAAAGGGTCCATAGCAAAGGCCCTATTCAGCCTGTCTATCAGTTCGGGGTCTAGGGTGGGGGTATCTCTGGACGTTGCTGTTTTCCTAGAGGCAGCCAGTCGTTCAGATCTTTCTGGAACATTTGACTGTGCTCACTCCGACCTGGAAGTAGCTGTCCGGTCAGACCTCTCTTCGATATTTGCCTGTGATGAGAGAGGTTGTGTCCCCTGAGCCCTCCCCATTAGTGGCCGCTGCCTTTTCACATGTAAGGCAGAGAGAGCCAGCAAAAGTGATTAATAGTGGGGACTTAAAGTGCTGACATTTTATTCCCCTACTTGATTTCTCTGAGGCCATTGCCTTGCTTCTCTAGGCAATATGATATCCCCCCCAGTCAGAGAGTGCTAACCCCTTAGCACTGGTTATCCTGATCCTCGTGAAGCACTGCTTCCTGGCCACCAACAGAAACCTGGCAGAGAAAACTGACCTTTGACTCTACACTCCTTGGCTTACGATGGGGACGAGCCAGCCCAATACTGCTACTGTACAGAAAAAGACCCTCTCGCCTTTTCAATGAGGCGAGAAGCAGACTGGCGTGCCGAGGTGTCGCCTGTGCTTTCCCACGCAGAAAACCGCGCTGCTCAGGGAAGCTGTGACGAGCGGTCTAAAGCTTTCCGAATGACCGCTCATCGGCACAGAAAGAAAAGCATTTAAGCAACCGTTGGAAAAGCTCCAATTCCCTCTGGCCAGTCGCTACATGTAGCCGCTAGATGTAGCCCTGAAGCTCCAATTCCCTCTGGCCAGTCACTATATGTAGCCGCTAGATGTAGCCCTTGAAAGTGGGGCCTCGTGAGCGGGAAAAAGGCCGCGAGGTGGGGCCAGTCTGTGCAGCTTGCAAGGCTAAGACTGGATCCCACCAAAGATCCCCAAGGATAATGTCTCAAGAAAAACTTATGGTCTCTTCAGCCCTACCACGAGTTACAGGGCTTCTGCTGCATGTTGCCTGCTTCAGTGAAGGCAGGAAGTCAACTGGCAACAACCGGATGTGGAGGGATCCTTATTCCCCCCCCCCCCGCACAACGTTAGCCCTGCCTACAGATGTCATCAGGAGGTGGAGCCCAGGTGTAATGAAGCCCGGAGAGCAGCTTAGGAAAGAGAAAAATACATACTGAATATCCTGCAATACTGATCGTGATAAACGCTGAAATAGTATTCAACCATGATGAATGGTCCTATATGTTTGAGATGCTGGACAGGTATGGTGTACCAGAGTACACCGTAAAGATGACACGTCTCCTGTACACATAGCTGAGAGCCACAGAACCCACCAATGGTTTACTATCTCCAGAGTTCCAAATGCACAGAGGTACGTAACAGTGCTACCCTCTATCGCTGACACTGGCATTAGAACCATTACCACGAAAGATACGAGGGGATCTAAAGAATAGCATGCACCATGCATTCACTATTAGCTTACTACGTACTTACCAGGAACAGTTCTTAAAGAGAGAGTCCAGCGAATAGTGCTACAATGCAAAATTAGAATCAGCATACCCCCAATAAAACTTATTCCAAAAATTAGGTGTCTAAGTTACTTAATTTTATAATATGAGCCATTTTGTAACCTCAATTTCACTCCCTGTTCAAAACAAACTCTGGCCAAAGTCAATAGGGCTGCAGCCGAGGAATCTGGAGTAAAAATACTGAAAGTTTGCTTTTTAATATTTTTACACCATGTGTTCAACACAACCTTGTTATGACCCTGCTTCATAAAGAAGAGCACAGAAAATGTGCAACTCTAAGGTCTAAGGTGATTTTGTGCAGGGGATTGCGAAATCAAATTTCAGGATGCAGAAATGGCACTTGTTTTAATATTTTTACACCCAAATTTAAAACATAGTCTTCTTATGACCCCACCTCATGAATAAGGTCAGAGAAAATTTTCAACTCCTGTCCAAGAGGCAATTTCGTGCAGGGACTGCAGAATCACCAGTTTTGGGATGTAAAAAAGAAAAATGAAAAGAAATGTGGCCAGGATTTGAAAAATGACAGCTGTCACATCCGTGAGGTGCTATAAAGATATGGCTATGTTGTAAATGTGGGTTAAAAATATTGAAAATTTACAAGTTACAAGCCTGCATTCACAAAATTCAACGTAGGCTCACAACTTTGTTTTAAATATTTTACACCAAATTTTCAACATAGCCTTCTTATGTCCCCACCTCATGAACAAGGGCAGAGAAAATTTTCAACTCCAGCCCAAAATATGATTTCATGCAGTGACCAGGAAATCACCTTTCAGAACAGATCTACCTAATGGCAGTGCAACTGTTCATGAGGTAGGGTCCCAAAGAAGGTATGTTGAAAGTTTGGTCCAACAATATGCAAAATTGCACAAGTTATGCCACTAAGTTCAAAACTGCAATGAAATACATTAAAGCTCATGCTTGTTTCTTCCGTTTGTGGTCTGGCTTTGAAGAATCAAGATGTTTCTGCAAGCCAAAGAGGATTACAGTGCTGGACCCCGATAGGTAAGGTCTTGGGTGGAGGTGCTGAATGGGAGGGTCGGGTGGGGCAGTTACAGTTGCAAAAGAGACTGTTTTCCTTTGAAGGGTTGTATAAAAACACGCACTCACACATCATGGAGGATTCCTCATTATGACACTGGGGACTGGGCACCCCAGTGTCACTCTTATGGTTCGGGGGGGTGTCTAGTGGGGGGATATCAATATATTAAAAAAAAAAAAATAGAAGAAACAATTGCACATGTGTGATAATGTAGTGGGGCCCACAGATGAAGGTCTGTTGCCGACTTGCAGCAGAAAGTAAGTGGGTAGTGTGAACAGAAGACAGGCACTCTTGTGACTTGTGGCAAAAGGGAAAGTGGGCCGGCAGCCACAGTATGGGGATATATTTATTTACTTTTTAAAATCCAATGTTTACTTTTTACTTCCCCACTCTTGTTTTTTTCGGTTTTGGTTTAGTGCCCAGATACAGTGGCAATGGGAGTATGAGCCGGGGGAACGGATGCAACGAGGTAACAAATAACCGTGCATGCACAGTATGGGGTGGGTAGCAACGAGGATTCCTGCACTGGGGGATCACGCACACCCCAGTGTCACTGTAACATTTTGGGGGTAGGGGGAGTGGTGTGGTTGGTGCTCAGAGGGAGGGTCGGTGGGAGGTTATGTATTTCTGCAGTCACAGACTGCCAAAAGAAAAAAGTGCAAGCGCAGAGTGTTGCATGCAGGGTCTACTTTTTTGGTCACTCCAATGTGTTGCTTGTTCGCAAGGAATGCTGGAGTCCTTTTTCTGATAGCAAAAGTTCTACAGGGCTCCACCCACTGCAGCCCTAAAAAGCAAGTTTCAGTGAAAAGCCATTGATGATATCATAACCAGAACTCACAGCCTAGTCCTCCCTGTCAGCAACTTTAAAAGGACCTATTTATCCAAAGTTTAAGAACCTATAGCTGAAGTAACCATTTGGAGGGGGGGGGATTACATTGGGTTGGCTGCTTGCTTGTGTTTCCAAAATGTTCAAGTGCATGATACTGTACTTTAGAACTTATTTGGAGGTGGTTTGGGAATGCAGCACTGAACCAAGGTATAGAATGTCAAGGTGTTACACAATTTTAAAATGTTGGTGGAGACATGCAATCTCAGAATATGGCAACAATGCGCCATCTCAAAATGTGGTGGGACACGATCACAGAATGCGACAGGAACACACATTGAGAAATCTGGTGGGGACTGGCAATTTCAGAATATAGTGGTGATGCACACGGTCAGAATGTGACAGGACACCATTTTATTCTAAATTTGCTCGTCACCACCATATTCCAAGACTGCGTGTCACTGCAACATTTAGAAACTGCACATCACTGCCACATTCAGGAACTGCATGTCTCCACCCCATTCTAAAACTATACACACAATTTCGGAACGTGGCAGGAAAGTAAATTTCTACATTCTGAAAATGCGCATCCCACCATATTCCAAAATTGTTCATCCCCACCACATTCTGAAAACAAGCATCTGCCAATGCCAAATGTTGTCTTGCTGCCATTGGCAGTGCAGGAGTTAGAGAGATGCAGCACAGGAGTGGCAGTCAAGTATTGAACTGATGCCAACCCACCCCCACCCTGCAGAGAGAGGCATTAGGGTGTCCCTTTGGGTGTTTGTTAGTGCAGTGCGAGAAAACATGCTGGGCAGGATGTGAAAAATGACAGCTGCACAGTTCATAAGGAGGTGTAATAAAATGCCAGTGCTGAAAATGTGGCATACAAATATACAGAATTTGCAAAGTTGCAAGGGTGCGTGGGAAATATGCAAGGCACGCTTGCAGCACTGCCAGTTTATGGGTGTTCAGCACCAAATTTTCAACATAGGCATTTTAGCACCTCTGCTCATGTACAGTGTCACTGTCATTTCCTCAAAGTGTCCCAAGAAGCGATTTTGCACAGTGACTACGCTATCCTGCACCAGAAGTGCAAAAACACATTTTGGGCAGGATATGTGAAGTGACGGCTGTGCTGTTCATCAAGAGGTATGGAAAAATGGCAATGGTGAAAATCCAGAGTGAAAATATCACAAATGCACGACTGTACGAGCATGCGTGCAATCTGCCAACGCACACTCGTAACAGTCATTTTATGGAGTATCAGCTCCAAATTTTCAACATAGGCATTCTAGGAGCTCTGCTCATGAACTGTGTCACTGTCATTTTCATAATCTGGCCCAAACACTGATTTCCCACAGCGACTGCGCTATTGTGCACCGGAAGTGCGGAAACACATTTCAGGCAGGATGTGGAAAATGACAGCTGTACTGTTCACAAGGAGGTGCACAAAAATGCCAATGCTGAAAATCCAGTGTTCAAATATTGGGAATTGCTGAAGTCATTTGGTGCCTGCGAACCGCTAACGCGACGCCAGAAACAGGGCATTTGTTGATTTTTTCCACCAAATTTGGAACATAGGCTTTGAGAGGCCACCTCATGAACATTAGCACTGTCATTTAGTTAATGGGTCCCGAAAGGTGATTTCGTGCAGTGACTGCGAAATCACCTTTCGAGACCGTTTAACGCCATAACAGTGATAGAATTCAAGAGGAGGGGCCCCAAAAACCCCATGTTGAAAATTTGGTGCCAAAATTCCAAGAAATACCTGAGATATGCAGCAAAGTCAAAAAAACCCTATTCATTGCATTATACAGCTTACCGGCATTTCCTCAGTTCGCGGTCGGCTTTGAAGAGTGCAGACATGCTCCCGGTCCACGGAAAATCGTCGCACCGGAATCCGGAGGTAAGTATGGGGTGAGGGGAGGCAGGGTGCACAGTGGGTGGGTGCGGGTGGGGGGCATCTAGACTACGTGGGACGGTTTTGTTTTGCTGGGAAAAAAAAAAAAAAAGTAAAACCGTTGCAGGACAGTTTTTGTGTTACAGGGCATATGGCACGCTGGGGTGGGTTCCCAGCATGCCACCTAAGTGGGTTTTTGGGGGGGGGTGTCAGTAGCCGACGGGATTGGGCACCCTCGTCAGCACACAACACGGGCGGTAATGCCGACAGGATTGGGCACCCCGCCAGCAAACAAAGAAAGCGGGGGAGCGCGAGCAGAGGGATTGGGCACCCCCTCAGCATTGAACAGTTGGGGGTGATACCGACAGGGAGGGCTTCCCGTCTGCGTGCAAAGACAGCGAGCCGGGGGCCGTGAGCCAGGGGACTGGGCACAGGAGTGGGCTCCCTGGTCGGCACCTAACACGGGTGGGGGTTGCCGATAGGGGGATTGGGCACCCCCGATGTTGGCAAGTGTGAGGCGGCCGCCCGCTCGCCGACCATGGTCATAATGGCGACGAGCACAGCAAGCAAAGGACTGCTGCGTGTGACGAGCTTTGCTCGGATTGCAGCGGACCTTTGCTTAGATGTGCTCGCTCCATTACGAATGCATGGTGTAGCGCTGGCATGCAGGCTGATTGGGGAATGAGGGACGCACCTACTGGTGCATGCCCTGCATTCGCCCAACAGCAGCCGCGCCCCCAAAACCCGTACTAGCGCAAGATGTTGCTTGCACATGCGAGCAAGCCAACACAAAAATGAGTGTCACTGCCACATTCCAAAACTGCATGCCCAAGCCACATTCCAAAATTATGCATCCCTGCCTCATTCTGAAACTGTGTCACTGCACATCTGAAATTCAGTGTCCATGCCACATTATGAAATTGCATGTTGCCACCACAATCTGTAATCAATCATCCCAACCACATTTTGAAATTGTGCATCACCATATGCCACATTTATGCATCCATGGCACATTACGAAAGTACATATCCCTACCACCTTCCGCAACTATGTCTCCCGTATTCCAAAACTGTGCATCTTTGCTTCATTCCAAAAATATATGACACCACTGCATTATGAATTTTAGCGCCTCTGCCACAATCCAAAATTGTGCGTCCCAGATACTTTATGAGTGTGTCACTGGTGCATTCCACAACTGCAACCTGGTGGCATTTCGAAATCTCATACCTGCAGTGTTCTAAAAGCTGCACACAACTGTGTCATTCTAAAGTCAAGTTTGCCACTGCTTTCCAGCACCTCCCCCCCATCACATTCTGAAGTACTGCACAATATCTTGCATCTGCACATTATGGAAATGCATGTGCTGACCCACCCAGTGTCAGCTTTCCTTCTTCAGATGCTTACTACATCTGCAGTTTAATGTAATGTGGGAGAAATAAATCCTATAAGTTAGCATGCATGGAAAACTAGGCTGCGAGTTCTGGTTATGACATCATCACTGGCTCTTCACTGAAAATGTTTTTTTTTAAAACAGGCAGAGAATTATTTATTGATGCCAGAAACTTTGGTCGGACTCCCTCAGGTGACGCAGATTATAAAGCAGTTTGGGACCTTCTCTGCAAACAGATTAAACCTGACATATCTGAAATGCTGTCACTGAATGCCAAATGTTCAAGGAACCAGGTAATCAACTCGGGGATGCAATGGAGGACGGAGGGAGCGAAATACTTGGGGATAACCATACATACAACTGCCACAGAAACATTTCAGACCAACATGAAGTGAACAGCAGTAATCAGAGATGATCTCGGCAGGTGGAACAACCCTCCATTATCCAAAAGACAGAATTTCATCTGCCAAGATGAATATCCTTGGCCAGCCCGGTAGCACTGAGGGTTGAGGTACTGGACGCCACACCGGCAACCCAGGTTCGGGAACGAGCTTGGGTGCCGGGGGTCGACAGGGGAGGGAGAGGATCGAGCGTCCAATGGACTGCTCTCCTCTCCCTAGGGAGGGATCCAGGGCATGCACGGCGAAGTAGCAGCCCCCGGTACTGCACACGCCTGAGCTGACGAGTGGGAGGAGTGTGGCGGACATCTGCGGCATCATGCAGCGCTGACATCACTGCACGGCTGCACTCCTGGGGGAAACATAAGAGGAAAACCCCTTCCACGGCACCACGGAGATGATGAGGACTCCAGGAGCAGGCCCACACCCCAGTGCCGGCCCATCACTTCAGGGGACCTCCACGGCCAACCAGATGCTCACGTAGGCCTCTCTAATTCCAGAAAGGTTGCTACAGGAGGGAAGGCCCCGGGGGGGGGGTGATCCGGGTAGGAAGCTGGAGGCGATTGGTTCAGACACGGAGTAGAGGCCTCACCGAGAGAGTACCTCGGAAAGATGCCCGGACCTTGGGGGAGCAAAAAGAAAGAATACAAAAAAAAAAAAAAAGATGATGAATATCCTTCCTAGAGTTTACCTCTCAAATGGCTGAAAGACATCGACGACTGGTCTCGGGAATTTATCTGGATACACAAGAAATGCAAAGGATCTCTGAAAGACTAGCCAGACTAACAACAGATAGGGGACTCAAGGTGCCAGATATCATTCTCTATTTATTGAGCTACACAACTCAGAAATGCTTCCTTCTAGTTAAGCAGTGAAGAGGACCAAGAGATACCACAACATACTCCAGAATGGCTAGCTATGAAATGTGGTTTATGTGAGGCAGCTGAGACACTAGTGCCTTCTCTGATTTATGAACCTCCCCCACATTCAATGAACCACCTTACCCCTGAAGAACACACAAAATATATTAATGAAAGTACTAAAAAAAAAAAAAAAAAAAAATGGCATCCAATGGGTGGTGGGGCTCCCTCCCATGGCCCCACTCTGGGGGGTAAGCCAGAACGTATCCCCGGTTGGGTAAGTTTACGGAAGGTGGGTGATGGGGATGGATGTGGGCTGGGCTGGTGGTGGCCAGTCCAGGGGTTGGAAAAAGAATAGCAAATTAACAAAAAAAAAAAAAAAAAACTGCACTCAACAAGTCAGTGGAACAACCATTACATTACATGTTAATAACAATATCCTAACAGCAGGCTCATGAGTCAGCTGGAAACACTGGGAAAGAGCTGACTTGAAAGCAGTACAGACACCGTAAACCAGCAAGGATTTATCCCCTTCCCAATGCTGCAGCACAGATATGCCCTAAACCCCACAGACACACACAAATGTATTCAGGTAAAGCATGCCATCTCTCAGCACTGAGGAATGTGATACCCAGCACCACAGAAATCATAAGGGGCAAACAGTCTTTTTTTCAAATTTTTTTTTTTTATGGCACTGTCTCCCCCGGGGAACTCTCTCAGGCATCCACTGGACCCCAGCTGTACCTCCAAGCCTGAAACTCCTCCACCGCTATCTCCCGGCTCTGAGGCCCCCGGTGGGGCCACCTTTTCTGCCAGGCGCTCTAGCTACAATTCCGGCCAAGGGGTGGAAGGATCCCGACAGATGGAGTGTGCCTGTGGGAGGTGGTGCCATCGCCTATCCCCTGGAATGGGGATTTTTCAACTTGTGGTTATGCCCCCTTCCCTCCATTCCAGGGTAGCGCTGAGTAGGCAGCACAGCTTCTACCTGATAGCAAATACAATCAAAAGGCAAATACTGCATTTATGGTTGGGTACCCATATGCACAGAATGTCTGGGCACCCAGGTACCCACATGCACAGAATGGTTGTCAAGCATTATGGAATACCTAAGCCTGGAATGAATGGCACAGAGCCTACCCAAGTAATGCTCCAGTTGCCTATCTAAAGAAATTTGATAATTTAGAAGCCATAACTACAGTATCGGAAGGGTGAGGGGAACATGGTGGTTATACTAACATACTAAAATGCCAGCTGAATATGCCCAACGGTCTTTTGTGTCTGCTCATTTGGTAAGCCCCCACCCTGGGAGCGGACCTTGCTGCACCCCTTGCCTTCTCTAGCTTCTCCCTTCCCAGTTCCGGATATTCTCACTGCACTGGATTTTGCTTCCAGAACCCTTCCCCTGTACCTGTCCCACCCCCTCCTGAACCCCTCCACCAGCCCCCTGGGCAGCGCATTCCATGGCTCCACCACCCTCTCAGTGAAGCAGCACCTCCTCCTTTCTCCCCTGAATCTTCCCACCCTCCAGCTTCCACCCATGTCCTCTAGTTGCCCTCTCCTCTTTCCTTCGAAGCACCCTGACTGCTCCTCCCCTATTTACCCCCTTCATGTACCTGAAGACCTCTATCATGTCCCCCCGGTCCCTTCTCTCTTCCAATGTGTACATACTTAGCGCTTCGAGCCTCTCCCCATAGGTCCTGTCCCCCAAGCCCCAAATCATTTTGGTTGCCCTCCTCTGGACCCTCTCCAGGAGTTCAATGTCCCTCTTTAAGTGTGGCCTCCAAAACTGCACACAGTACTAGAGGTGTGGCCCCACCAAGCAGTTATACAGAGGGAGTATCACTTCCCTCCTTCTGGAGGTGATCCACCTAGCGATACATCCCAGCATCCTGTTGGCCTTGGCTGCTGCCCTCCTACAAGTCTCCGAGTTGTTCATCTTGACATCCACCACCACCCCCAGGTCCCTCTCAGCCATCGAGACTTGCAGCATCCCCACCCAGGGTGTACACTTGGCCCAGGTTTCTGGCCCCCAGGTTCAGTACCTTGTATTTCCCTGCATTGAACCTCAGCTTTCACTTTCTAAACAATCTTTCCAGAGCCTCCAGGTCCCGCTGTAGGGCCACCCTCCCCTCCTCCCCATCCACCACCGCCCCCAGTTTTGAGTCATCCACAAAGAGACTCATCTCACTCCTGATACCTGTCCTTATGTCAGAGACGTAGGTGTTGAACAGCAGGGGCCCAAGGACTGATCCCTGTGGGACCCCACTAATGACCCTCCTTGAGGATGAGACTATCCCGCCAACTACAACCCTCTGGGTCCGGTCCTGGAGCCAATTGTCTATCCATCTGATCATCTGGTTCCCCATCCCCATTTCTCCCAGCTTATCTAACAGGCACTCGTGAGGAGCAGAGTCAAATGCCTTGCTGAAGTCTAGAAAGAGGACGTCCACTGGTCTACCCAGGTCCAAGGCACTTGTCACCCAGTCATAGAACTCCACAAGGTTTGTCTGACATGATTTCCCTTGGACGAATCCATGCTGTCTATCGTCCAGGCACCCTGACTTTTCCAGGCCCCCCCCCAGCCTCTCCTTGACAATGCCTTCCAATCACCTTGCCCACCACCGACGTCAGGCTGACAGGCCTGTAGCTCCCTGCCACCTCCCTTGATCCCCCCTTGTGGATAGGCACTATATGCGCCACCATCCAGTCCTGGGGCATCCACCCTGTCCTCAGAGAGATGGTGAAAAGCTCCGCCAAAGGTTTCGCCAGGACATCTGCAAGTTCCTTCAGCACTCTGGGATGTAATTTATCCGGCTCCGGTACTTTCTCCATCTTAAGGGACCCGAGGGCTTCGCTCACTCTCTCTGCTGTAATTTCCACCTCCGCTGCCTCTTCTCCCTGCTTAGCCTTCCCCACCTCCTGCCAGTGATTCCTCCCCCTCTCCCCAGACCCGCCGATCAGTAAGGGTCCCCCCCCCTCCTCCCATGTATGATGCAGCACCCCCATTTTCCTTGGTGAAAACTGAGGTGAAGTACTCATTTAGTACCTCAGCCTGCTCACCCGGGTCTTGTGCCCATCTCTCCCCTGTTTTAATCCTGCTAATCTGCCCCTTCACCCTTCGTTTTCCAATGTATCTAAAGACCCTTGTTCCCTCTCCTAATTTCCCTGGCAGGTTCTGCTTCTTCCTTGCCTTGGCCGCCCTCACCACCCTAGTGGCCCTTCTAGCCATCAGTTCGTGCTCCCTCGATCCCTTTCACTCCTTGAGCACTTGATTGCCTATGGGCTGTCTTCTTTCCCTCTTACCTCCTGGACCTCCCTGGTCCACCAGCAGGGTTTTCGGCCCCACCGCATTTTAGCCCTACTCTGGCACAGGTGCTGGTAGCATCCTGCACCCCTCCTGATTATTTCTCACCTACTGTCAGCGTCCATGTCTGACCCAATCACATCCAAATGTTCCTTAGGGATCCTTCCCATTTCCTTAAAATCCGTCCCCCTGAAGTCAGTTACCTCAGTCTTTGTGCAGCCTTCTACCCCTCCTAGGTCCAGGCAGAACCAGACCGCGCTATGGTCACTCCCCACCAACGGGTTCCTTACCTCCAGGCCCCCAATCTGGTCACTGTCTGCCAGGACCACATCCAGTACCCGCTACTCCCTGGTCAGTTCCCCCACCTGCCGAGTTAGGAACACGTCTTGAAAGACATCCAACAACCTCTGTTACCTGGCCACCGAGGATGTCATAGTCTCCCAGTCTGTTCCTGGCATGTTTAAGTCCCCCAACACCACCACCCTTCCCCTGCCCAATCTGCAGTGTCTCCCAACATCTGCCACAGACTCTCCTCCAGCTCCTCTGCGCAGGGGGTCCTATCCACACTTATTTTTACTCTCTTGCACCCCTTGTTATCAAGGTGACCCAAATCGCCTCCACGGTTCCTCCACCTCCTCTACTCCCCCTATGCCGATGCAGTTTTTTGACTATTATTGCTAGCCCTCCTCCCCTTCTCTCCCCCGTCCTTCCTGAACATAGTGTAACCCTCCAGGTTCAGGTCCCAATCGTGTCCTGCGGTGGCCCAGGTCTCTGTGACCGCTGCCACATCCACCGCTCCCTCAGTTAGCATCGCCTGGAGCTCAGGCATTTTACCGCCCAAGCTCCTGGCATTTAGCAGGACTACCCTCCACCCTTTCCCTATACTTCCATTTCCCCTGCTCGTGTTCCCATGGGGATTCCGTTTTCCCCTGGTCTGCACTTTACCAGTCAGCCTTTTTCTGCATACCTCCAGCTTCCCAGGGGGGTGGATACAGAGTCCCTCCTTTATCGGACCCCCCTCGACAGCCTTTTCTCCCATCCCTCCACCTCTTCACAAGTTTAAACCCCAGTTTCACCAATGAATCCCTCTATTTTTAACTTAAGGATTCCCCTTCCCTCCAAATTGAGATGGAGCCTATCTCTAGCATACAGCTCCTTATCCTCCCAGGTCTCCCCCCAATCCCCATCAACCCACCCTCTGGCCTCACACCACTCCCTGAGCCATTGGTTTATCTCCTAATCTTCCTTTTGTGTTTTCCCACTAGCCCTTGGCACCGTCAGGATTTCCGAGAAGGAAATCGTGCACCCTATGTCATGACAGACCCTGGCAAGCTCCCTAAACCTTGCCTGTATCTTTAGCTCACTATTTCCCTCAATGTCATTTGTACCCAGGTGGACCAGTATGTCCGGGGAACCACCACAATCCTTTGCCAGCTGATATACCTCGTGCTTGGCCCTGTGCACCATTAGTCCAAGGAAGCATTTTGTTCTAACTGGCCAGGCTTCCCCCTCCCTATCCCATTTGATATCCCTGATCATAGAATCCCCCAACAGAAGCACTCTGACTGCTCCTTTTCCTCCATTCCCCCCCCTTCCCTGTCCCTCATCCTTCATCAATCATCAATCAGCTTACCCTAAATTGCAGATAGAACTCGGATTACTTGGTGAGCCCCCATACCAGGCAACTTAATGCCTCAGATACATGACACGGGTAAAGAATAACATATCTTGTGCAATAAACTAACGCTATAAAAGAGTATTGATACAATGAACCACACACACACACACACACACACACCAGTTGGCTATGGGAAGAAGTAATCAACTGAAAAGTAACAAATGAAAAGTTGTTGCACGTTTCGTTGGTATTATGTGTTATGCATTTAATATCCTGAAGTAGGTAATCCATCTCAGTAGATGAACATTTGGGGGCAAACAGACACTGCCCATCCCATCTCGTGTCGATCCCTATAGGCTGAGGGGTATACAGCCTGAAACGTCCCTAACAGTAGTAACCACCCCACCCCCAGTGAACAGGTCATACCCGCAACATATATGGGTGGGACTGATACACTGTATGTAAACCAGTGGAACGAATGGTCAACGTTATGTCTTGTGTATGTCTTGCGGAAAACTTAAGATTTAAGTGTTAAAAAAAAAAAAAATACAATAACAGTATTGCAGAAGTGGTCATGTTTGTTCAGAAGTCTCCCCAAACTCCTGTGTCAGGAAGAGCTAGGGCCGAAGTGACAGGCATCCCTATAAACATACAAAATTCAGTATTGAGGTCTAAAAACTACAACATACTGTCTACCACTGTAATCAGGTATCAGCAACTTCCCACAGTACGAATACTTACTGACTCCCCCCCTTCCCCATTCTGTTTGTTTGTACCCCTGTGGCTGAGACAGGCTTTTTTTTTTATATTATTATTATAATAATAAACTCTTTTCACCCGGTCACCGCTCATGGCACTTCTCTCAGGCATCCAATCTTTTTCCTGCTCGCCTGTGGATATCTCAGACTGTGCATCCTCTCCCCCTCCCCCCGCAGTTGGCACCCCCAGTTTCACCCACCCGGGGAAGGTAGCCCTATGCCTCTTGGGCTCTCTTAGGAGACAGACTCCAACTGCAGGTGAGCCATGGAGGGAGGAACTGGAAGGCCATCCAAGGAGAACCTGGCAGAGGGCATGGGGACTGGTGCCGCTGCCTGCCCCACGAGCCGGGTTTTCCTTTGTTCTGCTCCCCCCCATGAGCCAAGCCCCACAGCAATGCGCACAGCAATCCTGTACTCGCCAGCCACGCTGGTTACGTGCAGCCTAGTGCTCTGTGGCACCCCCAATCTCCACCAGGGGCCGCCGGAGCGTCAGGCTCCCTGATACCCTCCCCCCAGGATAGAAGAGCAGTCTGATGGGCGCTCAATCCAATCCCTCCCCTACCGACCGCCGGCACTTGAGCTCGGGTAGCCAGCATGGTGCGACATGTGGCATCCAGCGCCTCATCCCTCAGAGCCACCGGGCTGGCGACTGGCTGAGGCAGGCTTGACTCCCATTTGCCTCACCCCATTGTCCTTCCATCTCCTCAGGCTTACCTGATCTAGTGAGTGCCCCCCCCCCCAATAGTGGGATCAGGAGAGGGAGGGACGTCCCCTTCCCAAAGCAATAATCCAGTCTGCCAGCAGGTTCCTGATGATGAGGTGGGTGGAGGATTCAGTGTGCAGGGCATCACTGACCCCTGCCTCGCCTTATTTTCATCCTGGTTTTTCTCCCCTTCACATAGGTGCGGTGAACTCGGGCATAAAGGCGCGCATGCATCCCGGGACCACAGCTCCCTCCCCATCCCATGACTTCTGCCGCTTGTGCCTCCTATGAACTGCCAGTAGGCCTCCACCTGGTGGTAGCAAAGAGCCGAGATGGCACGCCACCCCGGTTTGGGAAAGGGAAGCTGCTGGGTGGCTGCTCCAACCCAAGCTCATTCCTGAATTTGGGTCACCAGCAAGGTGAAAGGTATGGTACACAGAGCCTCACTCCTTTGCACCACCAATGCTTTGACTTCTAACACTGTGGTATACAGTAACATTGTGACATCCCTACTGAGTGGGATGCCATCCCTATTGAGTGGGAAGTCAGACTGGGAGCCTATTTGGATCAATGGTATTTCGTACCATCACTGCAAGTCTGTATTATCTAGAGCTGTATTTGCCAAAAAGGACAGAAAAAAAAGAATATACCCCAGTTATTTTCTGGGCTTTTCTCTGGAGCAGCAAGCAGTTTGTTCAATGTTTTTTCCACCTCATCAGATCTAAATTTGTTAAGCATAATAACAGTAACTACTAATGCCTATTTGTATAGGGGGTAAATCAGTGTGGGAAACTCTGCTTTTGGCAACTGCGTGGCATGATGAGCCAAAAAATGCTCAAGTGCAACAATACTAAAAGGTAAAATTAAGTGACGAGTCCCAGAAATCAATATCTTTTTCCACAAATGGCTTGAGTAAATTATGTACCTTTTTAACATATAAAATCACCACTTATTCGCTATCATAAAGTTTTTTTTTTGTTTTGTTTTAGTTATTTAACCAGGTGAGACACACTAACATACTAAAATGCCAGCAGAATAGGCCTAACGGTCTTTCGTGTCTGCTCGTTTGGTCAGCCCCCAACCTGGGTGCTGACCTTGCTGTCCCCCTCGCCTTCTCTGGCTTCTCCCTTCCCAGTTCCGGATATTCTTGCTGCATTGGATTTTGCTTCCTGAACCCTTCCCCTGTACCTGTCCCACCCCCTCTTGAACCCCTCCACTGTCTCTGCCTCCACCAGCCCCCTAGGTAGTGCATTCCATGGCTCCACCACCCTCTCAGTGAAGTAGCACCTCCTCCTTTCTCCCCTGAATCTTCCCCCCTCCAGCTTCCACCCATGACCATGGCATGGTCACTCCCCGTCAATGGGTCCCTTACCTCCAGGCCTCCAATCTGGTCACTGTCTGCCAGGACCACATCCAGTACCCGTGCCTCCCTGGTCGGTTCCCTCACCTGCTGAGTTAGGAACGCATCTTGAAAGACATCCAACAACCTCTGTTCCCTGGTCACAGAGGATGTCATAGTCTCCCAGTCTGTTCCTGGCATGTTTAAGTCCCCTAACACCACCACCTTTCTCTCTGCCCAGTCTGCAGTGTCTCCTAACATCTGCCACCAGACTGTCCTCCAGCTCCTCCCGCCAGGCAGGGGTCTATACACCCTCTATTTTACTCTCTTGCCCCCTTGTTATCAAGGTGACCCAAATCGCCTCCACGGTTCCCTCCGCCTCCTCTACTCCCCCTATGCCAATGCAGTTTTTGACTATCATTGCTACCCCTCCTCCCCTTCCCTCCCCCCTGTCCTTCCTGAACATAGTGTAACCCTCCAGGTTCAGGTCCCAGTCATGTCTTGCAGTGGCCCAAGTCTCAGTGACCGCTGCCACATCCACTGCTCCCTCAGTTAACATCGCCTGGAGCTCAGGCATTTTATTGCCCAAGCTCCTGGCATTTAATAGGACTACCTTCCACCCTTTCCCTATAGTTCCATTTCCCCTGCTAGTGTTCCCATGGGGATTCTGTTTTCCTGGTCTGCACTTTGCCAGTTGGCCTTTTCCTGCAATCCTCCTGGTCCCCAGGGGGGTGGAGACAGAGTCCCTCCTTTATCGGCACCCCCTTGACAGCCTTTTCGCCCTGAAAAAAGCTGAAAGCTTTTTTACTGGCGCAACCTGGGAGCACAGGGAAGTTAAGTGACTTGCTCAGGGTCACACAGTATGCAAGTAGAAACTGTGGGATTCAAACCCAGGTCTGGTCTGCTGGATGTCACCAGATTTGCAACTCAGAGCCTTAAACCATTACGCTATAGAAATGGTCTCAGAAAGTACCCAATTATGCATGTGTCATCAAGAGGTACAGCCCATCTGTCTGGAAGCCTGGAGACAGAAAGCGTCCGATGCCTTTGACATCTGGCTTAAGTCCCATCTTCCACATTTTTCTTGAAGAAACATAATGCCAGGTATATATGTAAACAGTTCAGTACATGGTTGAGAAAAACCATATCATAATGTTTTGAGTGTTCTATATCCGTGAATAAAAGCAGAAGAAAAAAAAAAAAAAGAGACCATTACAGTTCTCTAGGGAAGTAACCAAGGTTGTGAAGAAAAAAGGTTGGCATTCAGGAAGTATAAGGAAACAGAGGGAGAACAGGGAAGTATACCAAATAAAACAGACAGAAGCAGGTAAAATGGTAGGGGAAGCAAAGGTGTAGCTAGATGAATAGATAACCAAAGGGGTAGGTAAAAGGGATGATAAGACTTTCTCTGAATACTTGTGTGTGAATAAAAAAAGCAACAGAAGGGATGGTGAGGATTAAGAGAGCAGCAGGGTGAGAATGCACAGAACAGGACCAAGAAAAAGCTGCCATCCTGAACAGGACATCCACTCAGTCTTCACAGCGGGGGTGGGTGAATCACCAGGGAGTACCAGGAACAAGCTGCGGAGGTCTGGAGTGTGGACACAAGTCCATTTTCAGAGAATGGAGTCCCGAAGGGACTTGCAGCTTTAAAGGTGGAGAAGGCTATGGGACCTGATGGGATACACCCAAGCATACTTCAGGAACTCAAGAAGGTGCCAGCTGCCCCACTGACAGCTTTATAAAACAGTTCACTGGAACAAGGTGTGGTTTGTGAGAAGTGGAGAAGAGCACATGTGGACCCTCTACATAAGGCCCTGTCCACACTGCAGCCCAAAAACCCTTCTGTAATGTTACAGAGGGTGTAAACCGCATTGGTAACGGTGTGTGTTTACACTGGTAACGTTACAGCAGGCATTTTCGTAACCGTTGTAGAAACCTGTCAGGAAGTGGTTTCTACAGCGATTACAGAAACGGTTGCAAGGCTGTAACGTTACCGCATGACCGTTTAGCCCCCAGTCATTCGCTAGACCAGCAGGCAGTGCACCACAGAGGGGCACTTGGGAGGCAGAAGAAGAAGGAAGCACTGGGAAGGCAGAGAGGCACACGAGTAGTGTAATCAGTGCAGCGAGGTGGAAACAGTGCAGGGCAGCACCTACACAACATCGGAGGCACGGGGACCAGATCAGCTGGGTGCACACACCTGAGAAAGGTGCAGCCAGGAGGCACAGTGTGGCAATAGGGGGTGCTGCCTGCAGCAGCTGCCCAAGAACTATAAGGGGGGGGGGGAGAAACAGCACCGGTGCCCAGGGCAAACAGTGGGCACAAGCCATAGGGAGGCATCAGCAGACGCCAGCACTGTGTGCCACAGGTGTGAAGGGTTCCCCAACAGCTGCCATAACACACAACCAGCCCCCCCAGAGGACAGCAGTGCCAGAGCACACCACAACTGCAGAGTGACCCCAGCCCCCAAGCACCGCCTGTGACTGGTGGAGGGTAGAGAGGACTGTGCCAATCAGTGACCACAACCGCACGCCACACTGCCCGCCTGCAGGACCATGTCAGATCGCGGCGCCACCTGGTTGGATGAGGCCACAAAACTCCTGGTGGAGTTCTGGACACAGGAGAAGGTGCACGTAGAGCTAGCCAGTGCAAGGAACAACACGAAGGTGTATCAGAAGGTATCGGAATACCTGTATGTGAATGGGGTGTAGCAGACGGCAAAGCAGTGCCGTGAAAAGATAAAGCTACTGAAGATGTGGTACCATAAAACCAGGGACAGCAACAGACGCTCGGGGGTGCGCGTGTGGTGTGCCCCTTCTATGACACATTGGATACCATACTGGGAACACTGCCTACCACTGAACCAGTGTTCATCCCGGAGAGCTCACTGGTGGCCAGCCCTGAACTGGACACGGAGGATGATGGGGACACCAAACGGGGATGCGTGCCAGCACCTGGGGAATGAAGACAACGACGGTGTGCAGGAGTGCCCTGACACAGATAAGTGCATTGTGCAATGTGTATGCTGGGTTCTTGCATGCCGGTGGGGGTGTATTCTGGGCACGCAGCACAAGGTGATAGGCATGGCAAGGGTGGTGGCACAGGTTCACTCGAGGGGGTTTGCATGTGGCACCAGAGGTGTGCGTAGGCACATAGGTGAGTGGGGGACATGGGCATGGGGCTGGGGTGGGTACGCACATGTGTGTAATGGTGACAGGTGTGTTTTGCCTTTCCAGGGCAAGACCCCGATGAGGGGACATCAGTGGACACTGACACAGCGGAGGTCTCCCCAGTGTCCTTGGCCCTGCAGGACGTGATGCCAGGAACCTCCAGTGACGACTCCACTGCGGGAGAAGGCCG
This sequence comes from Neoceratodus forsteri, assembly GCA_016271365.2. NCBI lineage: Eukaryota > Metazoa > Chordata > Ceratodontiformes > Ceratodontidae > Neoceratodus > Neoceratodus forsteri. Next base: position 412,974,161 of record CM057452.1, read on the forward strand.
CCATGCGAAGCGGCAGGATGACCAGGCACCCCGGTGAACCTCAGGAAGAGGAAGTCGAAGACAGCACGGATGGCAGACGTACTTGGGGCGGTGCTGGAACTTACGCGTACGATGATGCAAGAGCACCACAGGGAGCTGATGGAAATGGAGAGGGCATTGGAAGAGCGCTTACAGAGACAGGAGGCAGAGCAGACAGAGCGGTTCTTCACACAGATGGTCCAGTTACTGGCCATGCAATGCCAGCAGCCACCACCTACAGCCACACCGCAATGGCCGGGTGCCACCCCTATGGCACACACCACCGCAGCCCCATCCCCCTGTGCCCTGTTCCCCTGTGGGTGTGCCACCATGCCAGTGGCCACTGAGTACCACAGTGGCATGGTCGACCCTGCCATCGCCCACCCGTCCACCGCTGGCGGACAGACAGGCTGTGTGGCACAGGCAGCCTCCACCAGGATGCATCCCCCAGCTGTGCCACCACCCCACAGGCGTGACCCCCCCCCACTACAGGGTGCAGTGTACATGGGTGGTGTCACTGCCTCCACCACCCAGTCGCCCACGTCCAAGGCAACACCAGCTGGTGCCAGCATGGCACAGCTGTACCCCATAGGTGTCACGCCACCCACCGCTGGCCTGCACACAGCACCCCAACCCCCGATGTATGGTGCCGCTGCTCGGCACAGTGCTAACCCCCTTCGATCCCGCAGCAGGCATGCCTAGCTTAACACAGGACCTGTACAGTGATGAGTTCCAGTGGACAACCCTGTGAAAACCCATGTAGCATGCAGGGGTTGGCTGACTGGTGCGTCCTGCCGGTTGCCACACGGGACTCCTTTTTTGATTTCCCCCCTACTTTGGGGACACCGCTGGGGTCTGCCCAGTGACAACAGTGCCTGGTTCATGTTGGCACAGAGGTGTGTGCCAGCTGTGGCACTCAGTTGAACAGTGCAATTCCTTGGTCGCACGCACTGTTGCGTGGCACCTCTGCAACATGCTGTGTCAGGGGTTCTGTTGCAGTATGGCCACACAGGTGCCTAGGTTAGGGCACCACCTGTGCATGGTTTTGTTTTTCATTGTTTCAGGTGACGGTACAGTGGCCTATACGTAGGTTCCTTTGTAAGGTTGGGGTACGGTGCCGCCAATATGGTGGCCCGGCATTGTGTACTGCATTGTTTGTTCACATGACAGTGTCTGTTTTCTTTGTGGATATGTGGTGTTACGCAGCCATGCACATGGTCCACTGCATTGCCATGCTGCCACTGCACATTGTTTACTTGTGTTATTGCCACCAGAAGTCATGGCGGCATTGGATTAAAGGCTGTCTTGTGTCACCATACCGTGTTGCTGGTTTGCTTGGGTGGTGTGCATGCATGCGCACATTGCTTTCTGGGGCACAGTGGGGCTTCCAATTCCATGGGTTGCTGGTGTGGGGGTCCTGGATGTGTGGCCTGGCTGAACAGTGTATGCTGGTACATGCAGCTTGCATCCGGTGGCAGCGGGCCTTGGTTTGCCATTTCCTGGTGGTGCACCGCATGTCTGTCTGTGGGACACAGTGGGGTCCCTGTACCCAGCATGTGTTGGTGCGTCACTACGCGCCTTCATGCCATGTGTAGGGGCCTCCCCTCATTACGGTTCCACACCTTCACCTGCTGTCCACCCTTGGTCCCCCAAAGGTGCACATGGGCACACATCGCAGTAGGATTACGAGGCATGTTGTGCCGCACTCAATGTGCCCTGTGTAGACTGGTAGCCGGGTGTTCATTTGGGTGGGTTTCTGTCTTCACAGCTGTCTTCCCCAGGTGCACCATGGGATGCACTCCACATTACAGGGGTTGGGTGCACACACACTGTTCACATCTCAATGTGGACAGGCTGTGCCAGATCCAGGCCGTTTTCACACCTGTTCCCTGGAAGTGTGGACACACTGTTGCATTTGTAGCCTGTAATGGTTTGGAACCATTTCTGCCCTGTTGGGTGCAGTGTGGATGGGGCCTACGAGTGGCAGCAGCAAGGAGGTTAGCAACTACTGGCTGTTCAGTTTCAACTCAGTGATGGGAGAAATTAATGGAAACCCTGTTTAAGAAAAGGCTGGTAGAATATACTGAATCCGATGCACTGCAAGACCACAGGCAGCATGAATTCAGGGGATCGGGGGTCATGCCAGACGAATCTGGTGGATTTCCTCAACTAAAATGACCAGTGAAATGGAGCGGGAGGAGCTCAATGGACATGACCGATCTGGATTTAAGCAAGACTTCTGACACTGTGCCACACAGGAGACAAACAAAGAAACTGAACAGCCTAGGGGTGGCATTCAAAGTGGTCAACTGGGTTAGAAACTCATTAACAGATAAGCATCAGAGGGTGGTGGTTAACGGCACTCATTCTAGTGATGGGAATGTGACCAAAGGAGCGCTGCGAACTCAGTACTAGGACCAGTGCTGTTCAAGGACTTAAGGGACACTGCAGAAACTGGAAGGGAAAGTGTGCCTTTCTGCAGATGATACCAATATCTACAGTAGGGTGGACACTCATGAGGGGGTTGAGAAAATGCACAGGATCTTGGGAAACTTGAGAAATGGTCAAGAGCACAGCAGTTGGGGTTCAATAGCCAGAAGTGCAAAATCATGCACTTAGATAACAGGAACCCAGAAGAAGAGTACTGGATGGTTGGGGGGGTAGAAAGTCATTAAGCAAGAAAGGGATTTTGGAGTTATCGTTACTGACAACCTCAAAGTGGTAGGGCAGCAGGGTTTTATTTAACTCTAAAAATTGATTAGCGTTTTGCTCATAAAAGTTCTAAAACATTGTGAAAATGCATAGCACTTGCCTCACTGTGTTTAACAAACGTAACACTTCTAGAAAACCTATATAAAAGCTTTCTGTACAGTTAGTATTGTCCCAAGGAAAAAAACTGCTAATCAATTATTTAAAACCCTGGGCAGTGTGACAAAGCAGTAGGTAAGGTCTGTAGACGTTGGGGGCTTAGGGAGGGGTATCTCCAGCAGGAGGGGGGAGGTGGTGCTGCCACTGTTGTGCTTGCTGTTAAGACCCCACCTGGAATACTGCATCCAGTGTTGGAAGTTGCATCTCAGAAAGGACATAGACAGGGTGGAGGCAGTCCAGAAGAAGGTAACTAAAATAATGCAGGGTTTGCACAAGGAGCCCTACAAGGATAGATTAAAGGATCTCAACATGTATATCCTTGAAGAGAGGAGAGCGAGAGGGGACATGATAGAAACCTACAAGTACCTTACAGGGTGAACAGGGTGCAGGAGGGGAGTCTCTTTCAAATGAAAAACATCAAGACCAGTGAGGCATGTGATGAAGTTGAAGGGAAGGTTTAAGAGGGATGTGAGGAAGTACTACTGTACTGAAAGGGTGGTAGGTGCCCGGAACAGACTGCCAGCAGAAATGGCAGAGGCTAAAACAGTGTGGGGGGCTTTGAGTACGCATGGGATAGACACAAGGGAATATTAGTAAATAAGCAGGGAGGAAAGAGGGTCCCTGGAGACCCGTTAGGGTCTGTGGAGTCAGATTAAGCACAGAACATCTGGACAAACTGGTTGGCCCAAGCAGTCTCTCTCTGCAGATAAACTCTGTCTCCACATGGTGCTTCAGTGGCAGGCTATAAGATGGAAATGTCAAACTGCTACTGAAATTTCGTGGGGAAATCCCCAAATCTGTAGCCAAACATTTCATTTTGTTAACACATGCACATATAAAGCAGCCATCAGCATTAAAAATATGGCAATTTGAAGCACAGAAAAAAAAATAGCCAGATCTAGAAATTTAATAGCAAAATGCACTTTGGCAAGTGGCAGCTACTAAGTGGCATTATCGAATTTTCACTAGCCATGTGAATAATTCTGACTACACTTATTACCATACATATCTTAGTCAAATCTGTCCAGAATCTCCAAAACACTGTTTCTTAAATAGTGGGGCCAGCATCCCAAGAAAGGCTCAAGTAGGCCTGACAACGTGCTGTACCAAGTAATTAAATACTAATTCAAAGCAATACCGCAAGGCAGTGACTCCAATTGGAGTTCACATTCAGAAATGTAATAATTTCACCCAAATACTTTATAAGATGCTTAGTCTACATTTCCATAGGTCAATTCCTTATCTGCACTTCTCACAGGTTCAGTATTCAGATGCTGCATGTAATGTTCAATTCAGATCACTACTGCACAAAACAGATCCTCCAAACAGGCAACAGCACTCCTTGTCGGCGTGGAGAGGCCCCATGTACACAGCTGATGCACAAAGCTAACATTTCAGACATGCCTTCATCAGCTTTGATGAAAACATGTCCGAAACATTAGCTACGTCATGTGTACATGGGACCACTCCCACCCCAGCAGCTTGTGCGGATGCCTGTTTGGAGGATCTGTTTTGTATAGTAGTGATTTTAAATGAACACTACATGCAGCATCAAATACTGAACTCTCAAGCTACAAATGAGGACTGACCTCACGGCTATTGCTCTGTATTATGCAACTTTCAGCAAGGGCACCACATCCAATATCTCCCAGTAAGGGAGTGAGCACTGGCAATCTGGTTTGTAGAGTGACTTGAGCACTGGCAGTTTAGTTTGTACAGCGACTGTCCTTAAATTCACTAAAAATACCACCAGTAGCTTAATCTGGTTCAAGGTCAGTTGGCATTCATCTGTATCCCCCTCCCCCGGGTCATGCCTGAAAATAGGCAGGATTTGTCTAGTGCACTTACCCGGTCAACAAAAAAACTAAACTAAATTCTGACTGTAAGATGTTTCATGTGAGATAAGAAAAACTGAAAGTAAACAATGCTATGCGAATATACTCTGCAGTTTATTGAAAGTGTTTCACTTTTTATTCCCAAGGTACAGTATAATGTAATCTACGTTTTATTCTATGGGGAGAGTCAGGATTATTTCCATATCTTAGAGAGGCCTGAGATTTTTTTTGTCCATCAACTTAGCTCACTATGACAAAGTCTGAGAACTTATGCTCCAAGATGAAGCCACATAACAGCAGATCTCTCAGTTGCTGGTCAATAATGCCATTTTTTCTGTCAGTCCCCAAAAAAAAATGCTATAACAGATAAGCACGATACAGTGTTGAAAAAACAGGAGGGCACACACCCACACAGGCACTTCAAGGTAAACACCATTACATTCTGCAAGTGATTTCCAACACTAAAAGTAGGGATGTCACTGTTGAATTTGTTATGGTCATGAAGAATACTGTGCTCGTAACTGTACTTGGCACACCACACTGGCAAGCTTGTTTGAGTCGCCAATTGAATAGGTTAGAACCACCCCCTGGGAAAATTATCTCACCATTATGGCAGTACCTGTCAGAGGGCAGATTACTACAGCAGTCGTCAACAGAAGCACCTAACAGTGGACAGCTGTTTTGTAGAAGAGGAACCCATGCTGCCAAGTTCAGGAAAGACATAAGTTGGTGACCAGAAAAGCATGGAACACTAACATACAAGTTGAAACAATATGGGAAATATAACAATATCAATATAGCACCACCGTCTCTATCCTGCAATATACCATTATATAGACAGAATATTTTCTTTTCTTAAACTTACAAGACATATATAATCCATAGGCATATCAAACTACCTAGCATGTAGCGCTACTGTTTGTTTACAACTGACTTCTGTAGTTTGCGAATACAGAATCTACACAGCTAAACATTTACCTTGCTGTTGAAGTCCAACAGGACCCCCACATAAACGAGAAGTCATATCTTAAGGAGGTTATCCCGGAGGAGAAAGCTTTATGAAATAATACAGTAGATCTTGAAACCCAACAGCTCTCCCTCAGGGTGCAAGCTCTTCCAAACCAGAACAGATTTTTTTAACTGCCACAAAAAAAAATATTTTTACCCTGTATCTCCCTGGAAAAGTATACTGATTTGGGTGGCATAAAGTCAGGATATGTCAGATTAAATCTTGATTTTACAATTAATGTCATGTTCTACGGAGAGTGACAGCAAAAACGGAAGCACATATATCCCTGTAATTTAAAAATGCAGTCTCCCTACTTCGGGTACCCACAACTACCGCTACTGAACATATCTACTTTAACCAAAACAGTGCTTATATGTGTTTTAAAGCAGTTTAAATCCCAATTGTGTCATCAGTTCTGGAATACGTTTCCATTTGACTCAGTGAAGAGGAAATATGCAGTTCATTTTGCAGACCAGAATCAACACAGCCAAGTCCTAGGATAAGCCAAACAAGTTGGAAGAACCCAGATGCTTATATTCGCCTACCCCTCTACCATGCCCCATGAGTTCTGTAGATAGGCCAATCAAGTGGTAGTTTTCCACGGGAGAACCCCTTTGCATGGCTATGTGCACTTCAATACTTTAGAAAGTGTTATAGGCCCCACCACTGGTACTGCTACCCCAATACAAGTGTCAGGCCTCCGCCAGCTACTGCTCCTGTCAGCTCACCTCTCCTCCGTTCACCGTGCTATTGTTGCAGTTGCTCGCTGCCTTTAAAAAGGCCCACTGACGACGACGCTTTCTGTTGACTCCTCAGCGCTGCTGCAGCCCCGGCACCGCTGCTGCTGCTGCTACTACTGCAGCTGCTACTGGTGATACAGGCACTGGCAATGCCGTTACTGCCACCGCCCCGCTTGTTCTTCCTGCGCTTGGCCCCTCGCTTTGCGTCGGCCGGACTCATCTTTGAAGCTGCCTGCAGCGACGGGAATAGGTCCGCTGATCAACGGGGTTAACGTTCTCTGAACTGCTGCCCGGAGGGCCAAGAAAACTGTCAAAATAATGAGACTAACTTGGGGTCTCAACAGCGCTGACAGTCAGAATCCCAATATGGCGGACACAACGGGAAGGGATCCCAGTTTACGTGCTGACGTTCTGTTCCGTACAGCTGCTCCCAGTGCATTGTGGGAGTTATAGTTCTCGCTGTGTCCTTTGAGTCGTTTAAGACTCTGCAAAAACAACATATCCCATAATGCAGCATAATCGATCCAGTTTCCCTTTAATCGCAGCCTAGTATGGGAGTTCTACTCGAATTTTAATTGGCTGATCGGATGTGCAAGGCTAGTGCAGAAAAAGAGTAACTAAATTATATAAACAGGAACAGGATGTCAGTTTGATAGTTTTTCTGTAGACCACACGTGAGTGCAGTAGTATAGTGCAGTTTTAGCAGTGGAACCCTGCTATAATTTAATTTTTTTTTTTTTTATTTTATTTACCCAAGGTAGTACAGCTAAAATGCAAAATCTAGTTTCCCTATCCTCTCATTTCCACTGCTGGACGTACTGGAGCACTGGAAGGGAGGTTAACTGAGTTGTCCACAGTCGCACAGTGATTGTGTCTCGGGTTGATTTGGGGGCGGGGGATTGAACATGCAAAACCCGGGGCAAAACTTTATCACTCTGTCTTCGCAACGAATCATAACACTTCAAGTTCTGCTAAGCGTAAGATGTTATTTTGGTTGGTTGTCCCTAAAGAGCTCGTAGTGGATGGTTGAGAAAGTATGTCTACCCTTTTTTTTTTTCCCCTACGTGGTAACAACCAAACATATCTTTTGCAAGTACGTATTCTCCTATGGGCCAGTTTTTTCCACAATATTTGGAATATGCTGCTGGTTTTACTACATTTTCTGCAAGCTAATTATTTTGCAGCTTATTTTATTGATTTTATTGATTTTTACGATATGTTATTTGGATGTATTTTAAAGCCTGTTCTGCGCCTTAATTTTTTGACAGGCGCAATAACAATAAAGATTATTATTATTTGAAAGCACATTTATATTTAGAATGGTGATAAAACTTATCATGGCAGGTGTTACAGGGCATGTGGAGCATCCCAAAAAAAAGTGTGCCACTCCCTGTCCTAGAGCCCATGTACGACAGGTAACTGCACACTTTTTGGGGATGATCCACATGTCCTTTAGCACCTGCCATTATAAGTTTTATCACCAGAGAACCATATGAGTGTATGCATAGCATAGCAGATATATTTTGCAATGTTGCTTGAAACTGAGTAGAAATTGGAAACGTGATATTCAGCAATTCAATGCATTTTTCTTGAAATATTTTATTTATTTAGTTTCTGTTGACCACGTAGGCACGCTAGACAAAAGTCTAAGTAAGTAAAAGTTTGAAACAGCTAGGTGTATGAGTGTGCAAAGTGCAGTATATCTTAACAGCTTGCTGAGTAAGTTCAGAATGTCATGCCTCTTTGTGGGGACTGTCATGCTAGGTGCACAGTCTTTGCAGACATTAAAGTGATTTTTCAATTTCTCTGCATGACCCTGATAGATGGCATCAGTATACTCCCCAAATCTGAATGTCTAGACATTCCTTTTGTATTACTAAATGTATTTACTTCAGCGCTTGATAAGTGATATTAGAGAAGAACTGGAAGGGAAAGTATGCCTTTTTGCAGATTATACCAAAATATGCAATAGGGTGGACAGCACAGGAGTGGTGACAAGAATATGTAGGGATCTTGGGAAACTCAAGGAGTGATCAAAAGCATGACAGTTGGAGTTCAATACCAAAAAGAGCAAAATCATGCATCTAAGGCATTGGAACCCTGGCGCTGTGTATAGGATGGGGAGAGGTACTGACAGTCACCAAACAGGAAAGGTACCTTGCGATTATCATATCTGAGCATGTCAAGGTGGAAGGGCAGTGTGGAAGACTACTGGGATGCTGGGATGAATAGGGAGGGGTATATCCAGCAGGCGAAGGGAGTTGTTATTGCCACTGTATCGTTCATTGGTGAGACTCCATCTGGAATACTGTGTCCAGCTTTGGAAACCACACCTCAGAAAAGACATAAACATGGTAGAGACAGTCCAGAGGAGGGTGACTAAAATGGTGTAGGCGTTGCACAAAAATCCCTATGCAGAGAGTCTGGGGGAACTCAACATATACACCATGGAAGAGAAGAGAGAGAGAGTAGATATGATAGAGACCTACAAGTACCTCACAGGGATGACTAGGGTGTGGGAAGAGGGTCTCTTTCAAATGAAATTGAGCACCTGGACCAGTGGCTTGCGATGAAGCTGGGGCGAGGGGTTCAAAAGAGATGTTAGAAAATATTTATTTACTGAAAGAGTGGTAGATGCGTGAAACTGGCTGCCAGCTGAAGTGGTGGAGGCTTAAACAGTAGAGGGCTTCAAGTATGTGTGGGATAGACATAAGAGCATAATAGAAAAGCAGGGAGGCTGGAGAGTTGCTGAAGGCCAGAGGGCTTACTGTTTGAGATGGAGTTTACTACACATTCTCTGACCTTGAGGAGAAAGGCAGAGAAGCAAGGAGTCATTGCTTGTAATTTTTTGTAAAAGGTATGCCACCATTGCCTCAAAATTTGTCTCCTTTCCAGGCATTCTTATTGTAAACTACCACTGTTCAGAATGTTCCCGGTGCTGTACTTGTTTCTTTTCAGGTGGAGGAAGGTCCACTGTTAGTGGGGTCTGAGAATTTTTCCCTGAGGTGGTCCGGTCTAGAGACAATAGCCATTTGGAAAGGCTTACTGCACCCGGAGACTGTTCGATAGTGTTTTTTCTGTTGGCCTCACTTCATGCTACGGTGAGCTAATAGCACACCTGCTCATACCATAAAAGGAATATTTAAAAAGTCTTTTATTTTATATATATTACAGTACATTGCAAGTTTGCTTACTAATGTTGAATTTAACGTTATAGCTTTTTTTGTATAGTGTTTTGATTACGAGTGTAACATGCAGACTACTGTATTGCAGATACTTGGAATATAATAATCTTGTTAGTACCACTTTTATTTTTTATCTTTTTACATGAAAGATGCTATTTTATTTTTATTTTGTATTTCTGAGTTTGAACTTCACGCTATATGTAAATTTGGTCACATGACCAAGTTGTATTTACTTCAGAGCCATAGTCTAGACTCCAGACACAGCATGGAGCAGACTTAAGCAACATAGCGTGGGTTGAACTTGCATCGATTTTATAATTTGCCGAGTTTTAAAACTGCTTATTTATAGCATTTGACAAGCTGAACAGCAGTAAAATATCAAACTCGGCTTTTTATCTCGGCCTTGCCTCATATAGCAGTTGTTTACCAGTCGTGTAGTAGGTTGCTTAACTGTGACCTTTAGTGTTAAAAGATGCGATTGGGTAATTACGTAGCCAACTAACTTCGAACAGCTACAGTTAACCACTCCTGGAGTAGCTGGTTCCTTTTTCAGGCCTGGGAAGGCATAGATATAAATACTGCAGCTGTGAATCTAAAGTGTTTTGAAGATTTTTCTAAAAAGTAAGCTGTTTAAAAACTACATTTTAGCAAACAACCATTATCAATGGCACCTTCTTACATCACTCCCAGTCTCACTCATGGGTAATCTCCGGCATTCCTCTCAGGCTAATGCACAAAAGGATTTTCTTTTTTCAGGATCGAAATCCGATCCCTCTCTTCCCCTGCTTCCGTCTCCTCCCCTGTAGTTCCCAGACTCCTCAATTTCTTTTGTGCATCACTCCAGGCTGTTCACATATTGTTGGCTCTGTGCCAAGAAAGGTAAGAACTTAAAATCTATATTTCACTTCCAAGAGTCAGCCAGCATGTTTTTTTAATATTGTTACACATTTAATTAGCAAATCGACAAGCGTCAGGGACTTCTACAGTAACTTAAAATTGTAGCCAGAACGATTTGAAATTATCTGTCTCTCCTTCCTCAGTACACCTTGTTCTGCTGAGGAAAGGATCACCTATGCACCCAGCTTCCCACCGGCTTACCTTGTTCAGCTGGTGAGCAGAAGCTGTTAATGCACAGTACTGCCCTTGAGTTTGGTGCCTCATTAGGAAAACGCTGGATGCGCGTCTCACGGTTTACCTTGTTCAACCGCGAGGGCGACTTTACACTCAATGAGCCTCTGCTCCTTCCAGTCTGCCTACCTGCCCCCTTGGTGCGATTGCACTGCTAATCCAGGTGCTTTTCGGCAGCTTTTTCTCGCTTGGCATTCTCCACGCTGCGAGACAGGCCATGCCTTATCCCTTCCTCCTTTGTCTCAAGAGCTCTCACTCTCGGGAGACCCATGCCAGCCTATCAGGACTCCTTTTATCTCCCATCTAAGATGACGGCGCCCCCCTGAGTACCTTCCTCTTCACCAAAATGGCGGCGCAAGACAAGCGATTCTTAAAGGGGCCATGGCATTTTACAATTTAAAAGGGAAATGCTTAATTGTTGGGCAATTTAAATTCTCTTATAAGGGGATACAAGGACACATCTGGAGGCACAGCAAGGGAAGCAGACAAACTGTTTTGAGCAGCAGTAACAGGATTTCATTGCTCATTAAGGCAGGGGCAGCAGTTCTTCTGGGCACAGGTCATTTTGCCTTGGTCCTTACTTCAGAAGCTGAACCAGGTTTAGGTTCCATGCTTCTGTCTAGTAACTGCACAGCATTTAAATAGTTTTTAAACAGTTACATTAAGGTGCATATCATCTGTTCTATTTCCTTCTCTATTCTATTGTGTTTTTCAGAGGAGATAAAATAACTTTCAGACGGATTTGCAGGAAATGCCCCCATGTTCTTTTAAACTCCGACTTGGGAGACTTATGTTCCCTATGCATAGTCAGTGCAGATCCAAATATTTTCAATTCATATTCGGGGTCCCCAGATAGAAACATAGAAACATAGAAACATAGAAACATAGAAGTTGACGGCAGATAAGGACCGCAAGGCCCATCCAGTCTGCCCATTTCTTTTTCTACCTTATAAATGTACCATCGGCCTTTGCTCTGTCAGTGACCTATCTATTCATAGTCATTTGTATTGCTCCCTTATGCCTATCCCATGCCTGTTTGAAGCCCTGCACTGTATTCATAGCCACCACTTCTTGTGGTAAGCCATTCCATGCATCTACCACCCTTTCTGTGAAAAGAATTTCCTCACATTCCCCTTAATCGGCCTCCCTCTAATCTCATGCTGTGTCCTCTTGTCCTGCTATTTTCTTATATTTAAACATGTTAGACTCTTTCACCTTGTTTATGCCCTTAAGGTGTTTAAATGTCTCGATCATATCACCTCTCTCCCTCCTTTGCTCAAGGGTATACATATTGAGCTCCGTTAATCTGTCCTTATATGTCTTCTGATGCAGTCCCTGCACCATTTTGGTTGCCTTCTCTGGACTGCCTCAATTTGAGTTAATGTCCTTGTGAAGGTGTGGCCTCCAATACTGCACAGATACTCCAGATGGGGCCTAACCAATGTCTTGTACAGAGGATTATTACCTCCCTCTTCGACTTGTGATACCCTACTAATACACCCCTAACACCCCTAGCCCTTACCTACTGCTTAGAGGTCTGCTTGGATGATTTTAGGTCATCAGTGATGATGATGCCCAAGTCTCTTTCTTCCTTTGTGACTGCTAACACTCCTCCCAGCCTATAAGTGGCTTCAGGGTTTCTCTTCCCTATGTGCATGATTTTGCACTTCTTTGCATTAAATCCCAGTTGCCACTCTTCTGACCATTCTGCTAGTTTATCCAGATCTCTTCTCATTCTGCCCACCCATCTGGATCATCTACTCTGTTGCAGATCTTGGTGTCATCTGCAAACAGACAAGCCTACCCTCTAGTCCATCTGCGAGGTCACTAATGAAGATGTTGAATAGGACTGGCCCAGGACTGATCCCTGAGGTACCCCACTTGTGACTTGCATCTCTTCTGACTGTATACCATTTACCACCACTCTCTGTTTTCTGCCAGTCAACCAGTTTGCCACCCAGTTGACCAACTTCGACCCACCCGAGCCTACCTAGCTTATTTATCAATCTTCTATGTGGAACAGTGTCAAAGCTTTGCTGAAGTCAAGGTAGGCGACATCAACTGCTCCCCTTGGTCCACCACTCTGGTTACCCAGTCAAAGAAATCTATGAGATTAGTTTGACAGGACCTTCCTTTGTAAACCCATGCTGTCTTGGATCCTGTGCCCTATGGATTCCAGGTGTTGCACTATCCTTTCCTTAAGGAGTGCCTCCATAATCTTGCCCACTACTGAGGTAAGACTGACGGTCTGTAGTTCCCGCCTCCTCCCTGCTACCACTCTTGTGGAGTGGGATCACATGAGCCTTTCTCCAGTCTTCTGGGACCTCTCCTGTGCTCAGAGACTCACTAAACAATTCTGCTAATGGCTCTGCCAGTTCCTCCTTTAGCTCCTTAAGTACCCTGGGATGTATGCCATCAGGTCCCATTGCCTTATCCACCCTGAGCTTAGCAAGCTCTTGTAGGACCCTTTCTTTTGTGAAGGGAGTAGTGCTCACCTCCTCCCCTGTGTCCATGATGCTGAGCTGTGGGCCCTGCCCTACCTTCTCTTCAGTAAATACTGAGCAAAAGTATCTATTTAGGATAGATGCCTTTACAGGGTCCTCCTCCTCACATGCTCCCTTTTCTCCATTAAGCTTAGCAATACCCCCTCTGGACTTTCTCCTTTCACTAATGTATCTATAGAAAGTCTTGTCACCTTCTTTTACTGTTATTGCTAGTGTTTCCTCAGTTTGGGACTTTGCCTGCCTTACTGCCTTACCTGCTTCCCTTAGGGCAGTTTGGTATGCCTCCCTATCTTCATCCCGCTGTGTTCCCTTATATTTTCTGAAGGCCAGCCTTTTGGCTCTGACCTTTCTGCTACTATATTTGAGAACCAAAGTGGTTTCCTTCTTCTTTGCACTTCCTTTCTGTCTAACACAATGGGATGTTGCTTCAAGTATTGTATCCTTAATGCTTGCCCACTTTGCCTGTACCTCCTCACCTGTGTTTCTTTTGCCAGGCTAGCTTAACTCTGTTGGCCATCTTATCAAAGTCAGCTCCTCTGAAGTCCCATATTTTGCCTTGGAATGGGATGATTTAGATGTAGTAGCCAAATTGAACCATACCATGTGATGGTCACTGGCCCCAGGTGACCTTCTACCTGGAGATCTGTGATCCCTTCTTTGTTAGTCAGTACTAGATCTAGGATAGCCCTGTCTCTTGTGGGTTGCTGTACCAGTTGTTTGAGGCCCTCCCCTGCAGGAATCCACTATGAGTCTAGTTCTGGCAGATGTTCCTGCTGGTATTGACCAATCTGTATCTGGCATGTTGAAGTCTCCCATTATCAGAACCTCCCTTTAGCTGTCATGTTTGTATATCTTCTAACAGTAATGTGTCTATGTCCTCCCTCTGGTCTGGGGGCCTGTGACAACCCCAGTTCTTATAGCTGTCCCATTACCTGTTTCAGGGTGACCCACAGTTCTTCTGGCTCCTTATGTGTATTCTGAATTTCTGTAGCTTTGATATTTTCATTAACATACAGGGCCACCTCCCCCTTTTTGCACCTCGGTCTCTTCTGAACAATACATATCCAGGTACTGAAGTCTCCCAAGTGTGGTTACTGGTAAACCACGTCTCACTAATTGCTACTATGTCCAGTTTAGCCTCTGACATTATTGCCTGCAGGTCTGGGATCTTATTTCCCAGGCTGTGAGCATTTGTGTACATGATTTTCCATTGGCCAGATTTTGGTGTGTTAGTTGTTGGGTGAAGTTTGGCATTACCCCTGTGCATCGTATGGGGAGACAAACCTTTTTTCTTACCTGGTGATGCAAATGAATGGCAAACACGCTGAATTCCTGTTTGACCACTAGATGAGGACATACTGCTAGATAGTGCTTCCACCTCTTCTCAGAGTGTGGTAGTTCAACTTTTCCAAAAATGATTGGACAAAATGGACGCATTGGGAGCAGACAAATGGCCCTGGTCCTCTGAGAAACCCCCTCCACCAAAATGTCAGAGGGGTGCCCAAATTCCTATCCCAGAGGACGGGTTAGATTCTCCATACTCGGGGGACGAAGACCCAGAGGAAGAGGAGGCTGAAGAAGGCATGGCCGCCAGGCTATGCCCCTTCAACTCCATCCCTGAGATCATCAGGGTAGTGTGCAAAACACTCAGAATTAATGAGCCCATACAAGAACCAGAGAACAGACTGGACCCTTTAGTGAGTGATAGAAAATGCTCCACCACTTTTTTCCCCTTTTGCCCAGCCCTGAATAACATCCTGGCTAGGGAATGGGAGGCTCCAGACCCAATAAAGACCAGGGAGAAGGGGACCTTCAAGAAGAGATACCCACTAGCACAGGAGAAAGAGAAGGCTTGGGCTACAGCCCCAAAAGACGATTCCGAGATCTCGGCCCTGAGCAATAAGACGGTTTTACCTTCTGAGTCAGCTTCCGCATTAAGAGACCCCATGGACAGGAAAGTGGACGATATAGTCCGGAAAGTTCACGACATGCTGACCATGAACATGAGAGCTTCCATGGCAGCCACATACTCCTCCAGAGCTGTTCTCAGATGGCTGGAAGCAGCTCGATCAGACATTCCGGAAACCAGCACCCATGGGGCCACTATGGATTACGCTATTCAAGCAATTAAGTACGTGCCACTATAGATACATTTAAAATGGCGTCAAGATCAGCAGCATCAGTAAACAGAACCAGAAGATTAATTTGGCTTAAACTCTGAAATGCTGACCAAAAATCATAGTCCAGGGTCATGAAGCTTCAATTCTCAGGGGACAAGGTGTTCGGACCATGCATAGAAGAATTTACCATAAAGAAGGGAGAAGACAAGGACAACCAAGGGGGCCAGAGCACTCTGTCTTCCTTTCAGAATAATAGATTTCGTCCCTATTCAAACAGAGGAAAGAAGGGTCCTAGGTACCAAGGCCAAGACAGGCGTGCCCAATATCATTCAAACTGGGACCACGGTAGCCACTTCAACCCCAGGCAAGGCTACAAACCCAACAGGCAAAACAGAGGATTTTGACAATGAGAATCCACAGGCCCAGGACAATGCAGACGCAGTGGGGGAAGGCTACAGCTCTTCTCCGCAACCTGGGCCGAAACAGTCAGAGACCGATGGGTCAAAGAAATAGTCAAACAAGGCTACGCCATCAAGTTCAACTCCTTGCCAAGACAAGACAGAAACATACAATCTCACATTACGAAAGACAAGATGACACCAGCACAAGTCAGAGCAATTCTACAACAACTGCTCAACAGCAAAGCCATAAAACCAGTTCCAAACCATGAGAGATGCTCAGGCATCTACTCAGTATTCTTTCTGGTTCCAAAAAAGACAGGGGATCTATGCCCAATTCTAGATCTCAAATTTGTGAACAAATTTGTAAAGTACCAAAGATTCAAAATGGAGACCTTACGGTCTACCATTGCGGCAATCCGCAAGGGGGAACTACTAACGTCCATAGACCTGAGGGATGCATACCTCCGCATCCCAATCAGACCATCCCATCAGAGATCCCTCAGGTTCAGTGTCTTGGGGTATCACTTCCAGTATCAATGCCTACCCTTCGGTCTGGCATCAGTGCCCCGAGTTTTCACCAAGCTCATGGCTCCACTAGCAGCCAAATTCTGCATGGAGGGAGTCCATGTAATTCCTTACATGGATGACTGGCTACTTCAGGCAAGATCGCCAGAGGAATCCCAAGCAGCAACCCAGACAGCGCTACAGTTACTCACCCGACACGGATGGATAGTCAACACCTCCAAAAGCCACCCGACACTGACCACAACTATAGAACACTTAGGGGCGGTGTTCAGAACAGTCACTGGGACAGTCAAACCTTCGGAAACATGCATCAGTGTGTTAGTGAGCCAATGCAAGCACATAATACACTGCAAAACGACGACACTGTGGCACCTCATGCAGTTGTTAGGTCTAATGGCAGCTTGCATAGACCTACACGACTGGGCCAGAGCACACATGAGGCAATTACAACATCTACTTCTCGACAAATGGAATTACAACTTACAATCAAAGGGTGACCATACCTATGCAAGTACAAAGGTCACTGAGATGGTGGACAAACCCACACAATCTAAATCAGGGAGTGAAGTTAGAAAAAAGAGCGACCAGAATCCTCGAAACAGACACAAGCCTGCAAGGCTGGGGTGCTGTAATGGACAGGCAATCAGTCCAAGGAAGGTGGACAGAATCAGAAACGAAATTGCTGATCAACATTGTGGAGACCAGAGCAATCTGACTGGTGCTACAGTGCTTCAAGCCACAAGTAGCGAGGCACCACGTAAAGATGTGAACAGACAGCAGGGTAGCAATGTCCTACATAAACAAGCAAGGAGGAACAAAAAGCAGAGCCATGGCCCGGGAGACAGGATCCCTAATGCCGTGGGCAGAGAGATACCTTCTCAGCCTCACAGCGGTACACCTAGCAGGCGTGCAAAACACCAGGGCAGACTGACTAAGCAGGCAAACCCTACAACAGGGGGAGTGGCAACTCAACCCAGCCATATTCAACAAACTACAAAGGAGATGGGGTCCGTTTCAATTAGACCTCATGGCATCGGCAATGAACGCTCAGCTACCAATATATATATCCAGGTACAAGGACAAGAATGCAGTGGGAGTAGATGTTCTGTCGACCCCATGGAAATTCCAGATAGCTTATGCTTGCCCCCAATACCCATGATACCTGTGATTCTACAGACAGTCATTGACACGGGCACCACAGTGATTCTAATCACCCCGGACTGGCCGAGACGAACATGGTATGCACTCATCAAAAAGATGTTGATGGACAAGCCTATGAAACTCACCCCATACCAGACATTACTCAAACGGGCCAATTTGGCACGAGGACCCATAACCACTGAGGCTGATGGCATGGCCACTCAGAGGGTCAGACTGCTAAACCCTGGGGTGTCGACCAAGGTAGAAGATACTCTACTACAGGCCAGAAGACACTCGACTAACAAATCAAATAACAGACACTGGGGGGCATTTGTTTATTGGTGTAACTCTAAACAACTTCAGGCTTCAAATTGCAATATTTTACATGTGTTAGAGTTTCTGCAAGATGGTCTAAACAAGGGGTTGACAGCGGCATCTTTAAGGGTTCAAACAGCCGCCATAGGAGCAATACAGGGGAAAACAGATGGACAGCTGCCTGGGGCACACCCATTAGTGCAGTCCTTCCTAAGAGCAGCCACCAACATCACTTATTCCCCTAGACCAGCTTTGGTCCCCTGGCAGCTTAACTCAGTACTAGACGCCTTAACTGAGGATCCTTTTGAACCTCTGGATTCAGTCCCCCTACTCTTTCTAACCATGAAAACGGTCTTTCTGGTAGCTAGATCCTCGGCTAGGAGAACCAGTGAGATACAGGCCCTGTCATGTGGAGAACCCTTTCTCACGTTCTTTCCAGATAGAGTGGTCCTAAGAACCGTACCGTCTTTCATCCCTAAGGTGGCAACGGCCTTTCACACAGGTCAAGAAATTACAGTCCCAACCATTTGCCCAACTGAACAGGATACTAACAGGGATACCCTCCTCTGTCTAGACCCAGCTAGAGCCCTTTGCATGTACTTGGACAAAACAGAATCTTTTCGACAGTCAGATAGACTCTTCGTCCTCCGCCAAGAACAAAAGAGGGGCTTATCAGCCTCCAGGTCTACGGTCGCCAGATGGTTGCGAGATGCCATCTCCCAGGCTTATAAGGCTAGGGAGACTGATCCACCACCCATCATCAAGGCCCACTCCACTAGAGTAATAGTCACCTCCTGGGCAGAAAGAAGTTTAGTGTCAGTAAGGGAGATCTGCCAGGCAGCTACTTGGTCATCCCCCCATACATTTACCAAGTACTACTGCTTGGATACAGGGTTGACAGGCAATTCTGAATTTGGCTGAAAAGTAATTCAAACAGCCTCGAGTCAGGTTCCTCCTCCCTGCCATGTCAATTCCAATACTGCTGTATAATCACCCATGAGTGGAGACTGGGAGTGCTGTAAGAAGGTGCGATTGATAATGGAAGTTTACTCACCTGGTTAAGGTGATTATAGGAGCACCTTCTTACAGCACTCCGTAGCCCACCCAATGAGGAGGAACACACAGTAGCAAACCATGAATTAAGATTCTGAAGAATGCATTGTATGTTCATTAATGCTGATTTTAAACAATATGGTGATTACAAGTTTGTACACTATGCAGAGAAGCCTAAGCAGTAACGACTTCATTAATGTACATTGTACGCCTCCAAAAAAATATAGAGGTAAAGGATGAACAGTTTACACAATTTCACAATGTGTGGTATGTTTTTTCTAACAGGTGGTACTCCTCAGGGAGACAACTGGGCCTCTTTACTGCTAATTCATATTTTCAGAAGGTTCCAAAAGCTCGGGAAGATCTCGTACTGAGGAGTCTGGGAACTACAGGGGAAGAGACGGAAGCAGGGGAGGAGAGGGATTGGATTTCAATCCTGAAAAAAGAAAATTCTTTTGTGCATCAGCCTGAGAGGAGTGCCGGAGATTACCCATAAGTGGAGACTGGGAGTGCTGTAAGAAGGTGCTCCTATAATCACCTTTACCAGGTGAGTATACTTCCATTTTACTTTGTTGAGGGAGACTTTTTAAAAGGTCATAAATAACAAACTACTGTTTTATTATGTGTGTATAAACACTTAGGGCCAGATATTCAAAAGGGTTGCACCATGCGCAACAGGGTTGCGCCTGCGCAAGTCCGAACTTGCTCCATTCTGCGATATTCAGCAGGAGGCAGTTGCGCCACAGATAACATGCTGCGCAACAGCGCAATGCAAATGAATGCATGCTGAACTGGAGGGGAAGGAACCATGCATAAACTGCACAGCCGATATTCAGCTGGGCTGTGCAGAGTTGTGCAGGCACAACCCCCAACCTGCGCCTGCACAACTTTGAGCCAAAAAAAAAAGGCTCAAGTCCAGGGCCACCCACGGGTGAGCTGCTGCATTGCAGGGCGCAACACAGCAGCTGCCACCTGTGGCTGGCCCCCAACCCACTCTCTGTGCCCACCCTGCAGCCCGATCGCGGGCAAAACAGTGTAAAATCCCCTTCCGCCACCCCACCAGCCCGATCACGGCAGCAATGTGTGTCTCCCCCAACATAGCCCTGGTGGTCCAGTGGACCTACAATCCTGATCAGGGATGTAATATATATCACCCCCAACATAGCCCTGGTGGTCCAGTGGACCTACAGTCCCGATCGCTGGATGTAATACTGTACATAACCCCGAATATAGCCCTGGTGGTCCAGTGGACCTAAAATCCTGATTGCGGGATGTGTCGTAAACATCCCCGAATATAGCCCTGGTGGTCAGTGGACCTACAATCCCAATTAGCAGGGATGTAATACATAACACCCTTCCCGAACATAACCCTGGTGGTCCAGTGGACCTACAATCCCGACATGAGCTGTAATAATTAAACAAACCCCACCCCGAACACAGCCCTGGTGCCTAGTGTCCCCCACCACCACCCACAAAAGCCCCACCACCCGCCGACCACCAGGGCTATGTTCGGGGTTTTATGTATTACATCCGCGATCGAGATTGTAGGTCCACTGGACCACCAGGGCTATGTTCGGGGTACTTTATGTATTACATCCCACAATCAGGATTGTAGGTCCACTGGACCACCAGGGCTATGTTCGGGGGTGCTTATATATTACATCCCACGATCGGGATTGTAGGTCCACTGGACCACCAGGGCTATGTTAGGGGGCTTATGTATTACATCCACGATCGGGATTGTAGGTCCACTGGACCACCAGGGCTATGTTCGGGATGCTTATATCAATACATCCCATGATCGGGATTGTGGGTCCACTGGACCACCAGGGCTATGTTGGGCGGGGGACACATTGCCGCCCGCGATTGGGCTGGTGGGGGGGATTTAAGCTATGCCCATGATCAGGCCAGTGGGGGGTGGTGGTGGGTATTTTACAGTCTTCTTCCCGCGATCGGGCTGCAGGGGGTGTCGGTCCCTGATGGTTGCTGCCTTGCAAGGCGCCAGGCGCAAGTCTTCGGAGATCGGCGCACCTGCATGCTAATGGCATGCAAATAGCCCCCCTGCGCCTTGCATGAATTATGGCCCCATTTGCATGTCACCCTTTGCATATCGGGATTTGCGCATTGCGAAGTGATACTTAGCATACACGCAGTTGACTATTCCCTCTGTCCTGCGGTGGGCGCAGGTTCCCTCGCCATGCACAGTGGCTGTGGCCGGGGGTGATATTCAAAGGAGTTGCTCAAGGGCGCAACTCCTTTGAATATCACTCTGGCCACACCCCTGTGCAACTATTTTGTGCAGCGCAAGGGCTTGCTCCACAAAATAGCGCAGTTTGAATATCTGGCCCTTAGGTTCTTAGTCAGGATTTGTTGCTTATATATGCATATTAAGACTATAAGAGCTGCATACATTAAATAGTTTAAAAGCAAAGTTCTTTATTTGATTTTTAGTGGCTTGTGCTCAAAAACTCAGCCAGAGCAGGAACAGGGGAGTCAGCCTTTTCAGCATTTTGAAATCGGGAACAGAGGCCAGTGACTGTAATTACTGCTGTGCATAGTGAACGTTTTCCCACATCCTCAAACTGTGTTAACACAGAGATACAGCAACATCAGGGTATTCGAGGTTATAACCTTGCAAAATTACAAGAGGTACTGTGTTTGCTTTTAAACTGGTCTCGATCTGCCCTGCACATCTACATAGTTTGCACATTCTACTATTTCTAGAACGAACCAAAACCAAGCACTATAAAGGAAAAGAGAACAAAAAGACGCACAAATTAGACTAGTTCAGGGTTTCTCAAATGGTGAGGCCAGCCTGTCTGGAGAGGCTTCAACCTGTTCCAGGGGAGGCTCAAGCAAGTTTGAAAAAGTACTGTATTTAAATTGAGAGTTTTATATATTTTCTGTGAATGGATGAGGCAAAGTGAAAGAGAATAATAGTAGGTGAATTTATGTGTTTATATACATATGTGTGACCAGGAAAGGTATAGCCAGTGCTCACTTCAGATGTAACTGGAGAAGGGTAGGAAGTGAAAACAGTTCAAAAGGTAACTGCAAAACTGTCAAGCAATACACAGTTAACTATAATGTGAACAATTAGGAGTAACTGAAACATAATAAGAGGTAACAATTGGCCAGTTAGACTGGTAGCACAACAGCCAAAATACAAGGGTTAAACAGAGGGGCACTAGGAGCAAGAGCAGGAGGAAGCAAAATGATCCCTGAGACATTGCTTAATAGCAGGGTAAGAAGGAAAAGGCAGAGGTAGGTAGGAAAGTTATTCCACATAGAGGGGAAACAGGCAGAGAAAGTACTCTGACCCATGAAGGTATAGCAAAAAGTGATAACAATGGTTCGAGGATCAAAATAGCAGAGCAAATAGGCTAGCCTGGCGAGAGGAGTACATGGGGTTACAATAAGCTGAATAAAATGACAGACAACTATTCAAAGGAGATTCATTTTATTTCCGATATACTGTTCAAAGTATGCTATTTTCTATGGGGAGGCCCAAAATTATTTCAATATTTGGGGGAGGCTCCAGATCTTTTCCATGACTTGGGGGAGGCTCTCTGTGAAAACGTCTGAGAACTAATGGACTAGTTGCACTGAGTCTTCTATTTCACTTGCTCCAAATGTGTTCGTCTGTGAAGCACTGATAACAAGCACTTTATATTTAGTATTTATTGTATATTTTGTTCTGTATGCTCTTTGGAGAAGTGTTTATTTTTCTTAAAAAAAACAGCTATTGAAGCTTTGATTGCTACTGCTTGGTATTGCTATTGCTATTAACTGACTCCTAAAATCTATACTGGTACTATACTGGTGATGACCAGTTTCATCTATATTTCCTAATTGCACCAACTTATTTAAAGTGGTAGATTTAGCAAGTAATGGTTAACACTAGATTGCAAAGGAAAATGCAGACTAGCTGTTCCCCCTCTCAGGGGAATCAGTCTTGGAAAAGGAAAGAAAAAGTAAGACAGCTAAAAGTAAACAGGCAAAAATTACTGACCATATTCCTTGCATTGTGAGAATAACAGTTGAAAGAACGTCAACACCTCTATTTTCTGGAAATCCTAAAAGTAAGATAACTGTCCAACAGAGTAGAGCAACACTTGATGACACATATGAACATTCTCCAATGCTGCCTCTTTATAGTAGTGAACTGTCTGATGAGAACAATAAATCTGGAAATATGGAATATACTACACAAAATCCTACTCTGGTAATTACCGAAGAAAAGGAAAATGAGAATGAAAATGAAGTTTTCAATTATGAGGCCTCTTCTAATTTTACATATTTTGATAGCATAAATCAGGGCAGTTTGCCCATTGAGCAGATTATACAAAATGTTAGATTAAGCAATTTAAATCTGAATAGTGGCAACTGTAGTATATCTAATGATCTTGTCCTAGTTCCAGGTACAGAACTATGAAACGTGAATGCTGCGTTACAAAAAAACAATAATAGGGATGAAGGACCTAGCATCTAAGTATGAGGAATC
Source organism: Neoceratodus forsteri (assembly GCA_016271365.2). Taxonomy (NCBI): domain Eukaryota; kingdom Metazoa; phylum Chordata; order Ceratodontiformes; family Ceratodontidae; genus Neoceratodus; species Neoceratodus forsteri. The sequence goes on from CM057452.1 coordinate 412,997,506, forward strand.
TAAAACTATAGAGAATAGTAGGGAAAACCTAAAATCTGATCAAATTCCCCAAAATGTAGAAAATACCAACAAGGAAACGTTCCACAAAATATATCAATATGTCTCAGTGATGAATTGGTGGCTCATATGAGCCATCAATAATATACTGCAAATTGTATGTTAATGGGGCAGTTAATTGTGCTCAAAAATGAGACTGAAAACACCAGATATGATATTGCACTTAACAATGCAAAATTAGTGACTATAGAAAATAAGTTGGAAAAAGTATTTCCAACACCTGCATCTGACAGTCATTTATATAGAAGAAGTTCTTGTTTTAGGGGAAGTTCTTGAGACACCTAAGATCCCTAAAACTTGTAAGAGACCTGATGTTTCACCCATAATTATACCAGAGAGTGATGAAAAAACTGGTAAAAAAGCTCAGTAAAGGGAACGGGGAGAAAGGGAAAGAAGAGAGTTGATTTAAAGGATCTAAAAGGAAAGGAAAGTAAACCATAAGCATAAGTAAAATCAAAGTACCCAGGGAGGAAAATGGTAAATGAAAGTAGCCCAGACTATACAAGTTATACAAAGCCAAGATAAGGTGGAACAAGAAATACATGTGATGAAAGTAAAGATACCAGAGATTGGAGGGGAAAATGTCTCAAAAATACCTGTGCTAATTATGGTTTAACTGGTTTGTCTACTGATTTATGCCAACATCTAGCAGAATTGGAGAAAGAGACAGAGGCACTGAAAAAGTGCTGTGTTAATGAAACAGGTGTTACAGCAGAAAGGGATGCTCCAAATCTGGAGATTCCATCTAATGTTATAAATGATGAACAGATCCATCTCTCAGATGAGACGTTAAACCGAGGTCCCATCTTCCTGGATTGATGGTAGTTCAGGTGGATGTTAAAGATCCCATGGCACTTTTCGAAAAGAGTAGGGGAAGTTTTTATTGAGAAAAAACATAACATCACAAAGAAAAAGAGCAAAGTAAAAAACAATATGTTACATATCACCAGAGAAGAAAAATTATTCACAACATAGGAAAATGTTTCCATAAAACAATCATTGTGTCATTAGAATGATGCTTTCGGTCAGTTGCATATAAGGAAAGTAAATCATTATGAACAGACTCAATTATAACGGAATAAGAAATCTGTTGCTGTTGTAACACAAATTTACATCGGGCTTGCCATAGAAAATACTGTAATAAAGCAAAGAAAACATGTAAGGTACTTTTATGATAGATGTTCCAAATCCCTGCATAATCTCCCAGAATGAGAGTATTATATGTTAATGACGAAAGATGTGGCATTTTCCAATAAAGTGCTGCCTGTGACCAAAAAGCCTGACTATCTATACAATCTATAAAGAAATGCTGTTGACTCTCTTCTATATTAATACATTGTGGTTTTAAACAATATCTCTCATCTAGAGGTTTGTATTTCATGTTTCCCCTGACACCCAATCTTCCATGGGCTGACATCCAAATAACATCCCAGGTTTTAACTGGGATTCTGTAATCTGTTAATTTGTGAAGTGCTAAGATCATTTTAGTAGGGGTACACTGAGGAAAAAGCAGTGTGATTCTCTGGACTTCATAGATAATATGAGCATAAAAAGTTTTCCGAGACAATGTAAGTAATTTCTGCAGTGGAATCTTCCACTGATAAAGTTTCTTAAGTGTGGCAAGTCCATACTTGGGTAAGGAATCAGATAAAATGATTCTTGGGGGAAATAAAGACCATTTAAAGAAATATTTGTGCCAAATTGACTGGACCCAGAACTGCCAAGTTAACGAGGGCTGAGTCCAAAGGAATGAAAATGATGAAAACAAAAGTTAGAATGAAAAAAACAGAGGATTAATCATATTAAGACCTCCATCCTTTGGGAAGGTATGTGTAGTCTCTCTTTATAGGGTTAAGTCTATTACCCCAGAGCATCTGAAAAAATGCTATATAACCTAGTTTCTATAGAAATAGGGGAGGAAAACATGACTTATGTATGTAAACTGGGGCAATAAAAACTGTTTAATAATTGCTACTCTTTTTTGCTTACTAAAGGTCCAGCTTTTCCAGAGATTTACCTTTGATTCTCCAATCTCCAATCTTTTTTCCCAATTATATAGAGCCATATCCTCAACTCCAAACCACACCCCTAATATTTTTTGAGGAATACGTGATACAGGTATATTAAAATAGGTAGAGACTACTGAAGGAGTAGTTTGTAGGGGTATTATAAAGCATTTTCCTATATTTAAGGACGCACCTGAGAATTCTCCAAAAAAAGGAAAAATCTCTAATGCTCTCTGTAATGATGAGACATTTGCTAATAACAAAGTGACATCATCAGCAAATGCTGTAATTTTACTTTATCCAACCAAGGAAGGGAAAGTCCCATAATCTGATGGTCAGAGACAATACTCCTAATGACTGGGTCCAAAATGAAAGTATACAGTAAAGGGCTTAAAGGCAACCTTGCATACACCTCTCTTAATTTTAATTTCAGAACCCATTAGTCCGTTTACTAGTGGAATAGTAACAGCCTGGCTATATAGGTTAATTATCCATTTAACAAATATGTCTGGAATGCCATAATGAGTTAAAACAAAATACAAATAGGAGTGACAGACAGTATCGAAAGCTTTTGCTTGATCTAAGGCCACTATAATGCCTGAACCTGAAGAGTTTTGTGATGACATAGAAAAAATATCTCTTACTAAATACAGGTTTTGTTGCAGGGTTCTAGTGGGAATAGAACAAGTTTGTGCTGGATGGATTAAAATTTCTGCAGCCTTATTAATCTATTATAAGATCTTAGTTAATATTTTATAGTCGGTGTTTAATAAACTAATCGGTCTCCAATTAGATACCAAACTCTTATCACCCTTTTTATATAGAAAAGTCATAAGCGAAGTAGACAGGGTTTTAGCAGTTGGGATATTCAAAACTGAATTAAATACTAGAGGCAAAAAGAATTCCATATATTTAGAACAAGCTTTATAGAACTCATTTGGTATACCATCCAGACCTGGAGCAATTCCAGACTTCAAATGTTTTATTACTTCTGCAACTTCATAAGAGGTGATGGGAAGTACTAATGATTGTAAAATATATTCTGGAAGTTTAGGTATAGTGGGAAGTTTGTTAAGTGGAAATGTTTCTATAAGTAATGTGGTTGAGAACGAGAAATATTCTTATGACGTATTGTTGGACAATAGATAATATCCCAATCTCAGTAGTAACTAAATCCTTGAGAATTAACAAGTCCTGTCATCACAGTATTAGTAAGCCGGGTTTTACAGGCCTGAAAGGGGTCAGACATAGGACTATGCATCCCATATTTGAATTCTAAATCTAGAGATTTTGCCCTATCATATTGAAAATCCTTCATTGATTTTTTATTGTTGTAATTTGGGAATGAAATAAAGAACGTTCTGTAGAGTAAGGACATTAATTTGTATAGTTGATTTCTATGTAATAAATATTGAAGATATTCTGAGTTTACTTTAAATCTACCACTTAATAAACAGGGATTTAATCTCAATTTTCAATTGTACCCACCAATCAAAATAATTATCAAAGAAACCATAGTGGAGAATTTAGCAGTAAAAACTTTCTAATTTAGAAAAGAATTTTCGGTCCTGCAAAAGGAAGTGTTTAGTCTCCATCTGCAGTGTAAGGAGGGAAAAATGGGGTATATGGGTTAATGTAAGAGTACTTAATAAAATATTATGGTCCGAAAATTCAGTAGGTAAACTGAACAATATTTTGGAAAAGATATCGGAAACAAAAACATATCAATGCGGGTTGAAAAAGTATGTCTAAAATATGTTTCACCTCCCGTGGGTGTAGGCTTCTAAAAACGTCTGTGAGGCCTGAATCATTAATCAGTTTATGAAGAAAATTAGAATCGCAATATATCTTCTTCCCAAGTAATTTGTTCATTTTGTTATCTAGAGAGCAGTTAAAATCTCCTCCCCAAATAATATGTTTCCTAGTTAGCAAAAGGTTTAACTTCTTCAAAAATCTCTATCCGAGATAATTTTGTCTGAGGTGCATACAAATTAATCAAACGAAAGGAATATTCCCCAAAGAAAAAATCTAAAACTAACAGCCTACCAGGTCTAAGGTCCATTACTAGAGATATTTTAAATAATGTATTTCCAAATAATACCCCAAGCCCGTCTCGACATCTAGACCAAATGTCCAGAAGGAAGGACCCCAAATCCATTTCCTTTGTAATTGTGTTACTTCAAAAAGAGATTTTACCCAGGTCTCTTGCAAAAGAATTATGTCCAATTTCAAAGACCCCAAATACATCAAAATAGGTAAATGTCTTTGGAATGTTTTCAGACTACAAACATTGTATGAGGCCAATTTTAATATGGACATAGGGAATCAAAGAAAGTCAAGGACTATTTTTTTGACTAACCTTCCTTTTTTTCCTTTTTTTTCCTTTCTTTTCCTTCGCTAGCTCTGTCATTTTACTCTCATCATCTTCTGTAATTAATTCTGACACATGCGAGGTATCAGATTCAAGGTCTGATTCCCTGGGGTCATCTTGAAGAGGGGAAAAGAAATTCTCTGTAGGTAAAGGAGCTATGGGGGATTGTTTTATAGAAGCCCTAGTAAGTCATCTGCTTTTGATGGTTTCGAATGGGGAGGCATAGAAAGGCCAGTAGTTTGTTTACTGGAGGCAGAAGGTTTGGAAGCAAGATGGCTATCTGCAGAAACATGGGGTTCCTTAAAAACAGGCCCTGTCGTTTTAGGGATTACCACATGGTCTGCCACTGAAGAGGTTGAAGGCATAGAGGCAGTTTTATCAACAGAACCATGTTTTTTTGCCTGAGCTTTCTTCAGTAGCTCGTCTTGATCCCAACCTGCAGTGCAATTTCTGCGGGCCCAGGGACACTGGTGAAAGGCGTGGCCCTTTTAGTCGAAGAGGTTGCACTGAAAAATGTTGGTACACATATCTAAAGAGTGGCCAAAACCTCCACACAAGGGGCATTTTAGCATATCACAGACACTACTTAAATGGGTTTTAGCTCCACACTTATAGCAGGCCCTGGGTTGTCCACTATAAAAGCAAACTCCCCCTATCTTTACCTAAAAAGAAACTATTGGGAAGATGTACTACTTCAGAGTTAACTAAAAAAAGTTTTACTTTGAACTTCCAGCTCCCAGTCCATATGCCTTCAGAATCTAGTAAGGCCTCTGGGGAGCTCAAAATGTCACATTTAGACTGCAACCAATGATAAATATCGCTGACATTCACCCCTTCGTTATGGAACATGATTGTAATATAACGAATTTGAGGTCTAGTGAGTGGTATAACAAAAAAAGGGGTCCAAATTGGGGTGGTCTTAAGGGTAGTATACTTATCCCAAAATTTGTCTAAAAGGGTATTAGACTGAAAGCTAACATCAAATGAGTCCTCACCTGAAATGTGGATTAAGGCATATATATCTGAGGCAGGAAATCCCATAGAGAATTTTAACAGTTGTTTAAATATATAATACCTGTCTGGATGCTCTGGGAGACCACCTTTATAGCGTATCCTAACAGCATTACGTCTGAGGAGCCTGTTCTAATTTATTTTAAATAGCTCCGACATGGGAGGCCTGGATTGAGTCTGCACCCCCTGCCTGTGAGGCATTTCAACATTTTCCTTACAAACCCAGCAGCATCAAAAAAGGAGGTAGTTGGTTTCGGAGAAACCAAAGTACTCTCCCCACCCTCAGTGAAAACAGCGCTTTTAGGAGAAGTGTCAAAAATACCTGGGCCCAGTGATGCTGAATCGGTGGCATGCTTAGTAGTAGAAGAGTCCGTTGAAAAGGTAGTCCAGTCCGGATCAGGAATCCAGCGTCCAGAGTCAGTTTTGCACCATCCTGCTCCTTGTAAAGCCAAATCTTTTGACCAGTCGACAGGGGAATCCTGTGGAGCCTTTTCCTGTAGTCCAAAACGGCGTCACATAACCTGTGACACTCGTTGTCCGTTTGTGAAATCAGTCCCAGTCGCATCATGTTCTCGTGAAGGTAGTTCCGCCTGAGCGCTTGACTCTGTACCAGTCCCTGGAATCATGGAGGAACATGCGGAATCTGAATGCAATGCTGCTAACTCCACAATCCCCTCAGCTGCCGAACTCCCGCTTGCTGGAAAATCTCCAGCCACCTCCGAAAAACTCATTTTTGCTTCCGGTGCTGATTCCAGTAAGGGAGTATCTACGGATAATTCGGGTGAGTCTGTAAACAAAGTATTAGCAGCAGTCTCAGGAACCTTGTTCAAATCGACCTCCATCTCTAACGATAGTTGCTGTAATGCTGCCATCATGCAGCGTGACGTCAGCGAAACTCCTACTGACGGCAACAAGGCAGCCAGTAGGGGAATTTCTCCGGTGTCCTGGCCAAATTTCCCTCATTCACTGAAAATATCACCAACAGCTTAATCTGGTTCAAGGTCAGTTGGCATTCATCTGTATTCCCCTCCCCCTGGGTCGTGCCTGAAAATAGGCAGGATTTGTCTAGTGCACTTACCCCATCAACAAAAACTAAATAAAATAAAAATAATGTGAATACTGGAGCAGATCTATCTGCTAGGGGTAAAAATATGCAACCAATCAATACAGAGGAAAAATTTCCTATGATAAGGTGCACTGCAGTCTATGATTGGCCTACACTAATTGAAAATGACTTGAAGGATTATGTATTTAATAATTATTTTTACGACTTAGATATAAATATCAACAATATGATACATTTGAATTATTCAAGAGATGGCTGTATAAGAACTATAAAGATCTTTCTAAACTCCCCAAAGGTTGCTAATCATATTTAGTACAACGCAGATCTAACAGAGCAAAGACGGCTGGTACTAAGCTTCCCTGATCGGGATTTGTTTAATATTAGACCACAGAGTACAGAAGGAGAAGCTCCAGTAGTATTATCATTGTATGGAATGGCTATTATTCACAAAAAAAATAATTTTAAATTGAAGGGTGTAATTTGCTTAGAAATGTACTCCAGATACAACTGGGCAACCAAGGAATTATGGAAACAACTAGGCCAGAGGATACTTCACAAATTGACATATGAGTTAGAGATAAGAGCCTTGCATATGAAATTCCTAAAAAAAAATGTAGTAGCCTGGATCCACTAGGCTTACACCGGGTTGATCCAAAAGAAATATTCAGGTGCTCAAATAGTGGAAATTGCAATAAAATGGATGCAGGAAGCCAGGATTGTTTATGACTCTCTGTGTCAGATACATCGATGAGTCAATTTGAGGTTGCTACAGGGGGAAGGAATATAGTTATTACATGGAATATAGCAAGACTGAATAATAGATGGACTGATAATGACTGCCTATTCTTTATTAAATCTGCAGGTATGCAGATCTGCGTACAAGAGACTTGCATAAAAAAGAAGAATGTATTACTTAATGAATATGATTTAATCCATTCACCGGCAGTCCAGGAAATAAAATGTGTAGACCCTCTGGTGGATTAGTAGTTTACATTTGGCTAGGTTTATTTACTAACCATCTACCTTTATATATTGAACACAATTTTATAGCCTTACTGTTAACTGAACAGGACAGGAAGGTGATTATGTTTAATGTCTACTTTCTGCCAAAACAATCTACTATAGGTATTATAAAGATGACTTGTGGATAGCTTTGGATAATGCACTCACTGAAGTTCAATTAAGGCATCCAAATGTAGAAATATTAATGATGGGTGACCTGAATGCCAGAACTGGCAACTACGATGGTCTCCTAGATAACTGTTATTTTGACCACTTACAGATACCTTTTTTCTTTACCTGGTAGAACTACAATGGATACAAAAATTAACAAGGCTGGAATTAAATTGATAGAAATATTAACATCTTCCAATTTATATCCACTGAATGGTAGGGTCACTGGTGACCTTCAAGGTCGCTGTACTTAAAATCAGCAGGTACATCTCTACTGGACATGATTTATTGGTCTGGGGACATAGGAGTTTGGAACTACTTGTGTGTACCAACCAGATCTGAAAGTGACCACTTGCCTGTCCTTTTAGCAGGAAAATTATGTTTAGCAGATAGAGTTGGAAATAATTGTCTTAATAAAGAAGCCCTAGTAGAAATTATGTATAAGAAGAGACTTAAGTGGAATGTACAATTAGAAACTGAGCTATCATTACAAGTGGAGGGCCAAATTGCCAACATTTTGGAAAATGGACAGCATGATCCTTCTGTTATTGATCTATGGAACTCTGTACTAGATATATTCAAGACTATAAAACAAATTGTAAAAGTCGGTTAAATTTAAACCTAAAGCTAAACTATTAAACACTTGGTTTGACAATGATTGTCTCATTCAAAAACTGTTACTAAACATAAGGATCAGGTAAACGAGATATTCTAATGATGTTAATCAGTATTCAGTTGTGCTTACGCAACTGGATGAGATGTATGCTTCTGTGACTTTGATACATTGTGGCTGTTCGCCTCTCTATCCGTGGAATATACCACACTGTAGGGGTACAATGCATGGAACCCTAGAGGAGGGTTCCCCCCATAGGTGCCGTGGGGATTATTCCCTTGGCTAAAGGTAGCTTAGGAAGAAGTCTCTGTAACAAAGCTCTGTAACAGAGTAGACACACCAGAGGGTGTAGACAGAATGAGAAGCGACCTGCAGAAACTTGAAGAACGGTCAGGGGTTTGGCAGTTGAAATTCAATGCAAAGAAGTGCAAGATAATGCATATGGGGCACAAAAACCCTGGCACAATATATCAGTTGGGGGGTGAGGATATAGCATGCACCAAGCAGGAAAGGGATCTTGGGGTTATCATCTCTGATGACCTCAAGGTAGGGAAACAGTGTGACAAGGCAGCAGGTAAAGCAAATAGGATGCTGGGATGTATAGGCAGGGCATTACCAGCAGGAAAGGGAGGTCATAATTCCGCTATACAAGACACTAGTGAGGCCCCACCTGGAGTACAGTGTACAGTTCTGGAGACCATACCTACGTAAGGACATAGACAGGGTAGAGAAGGTTCAGAGGAGGGCAACAAAGATGGTGCATGGATTGCTTCACAAGTCCTATGAAGACAGGTTGAATGAACTGAACATGTACTCCTGGAGGAGAGGAGGAGAGGGGATATGATAGAGACATACAAGTATCTTACAGGAGGAACAGGGTGCAGGAAAACACTATTTTAAGCGAAAAAGATGTTCCAGGACTAGAGGCCATGGGATGAAGTTGGAGGAGGGCGATTCAGAGGAAACATGAGAAAGAATTTCTTCACAGAACGGGTGGTGGACAAGTGGAACACCCTGCCAGAGGAAGTGGTGGGGCTGAAACAATCACGGGATTTAAGAATGCATGGGATAGACATAAAGGAATTCTGGAGGTCAGGGGTAAGGTGCAACAGACTTCTAGGAAAACAAACTGAACTTACAAGCTCAAATGGGCAGACTGGGTGGGCCATAGGCCCTTATCTGCCGACACTGTCTATGTATCTATGTATAAGTCCACAGGAAAGAGAGATGAGCTGCTGGAGGAGGAGGGGTGGATGTTGGGGCAACGAGAAATGAATCATGGGACAGCCTAGAAGGAGTGGCCTTTTAAGGCCTGATGAGGGAGTGACGTAGTTGCTCTGCCCATTAAACCTCAGGCTTAAAGCCTTCCCATTCAGTTGTGCTTACACAACTGGATGAGATGTATGCTTGTGTGACTTTGATACATTGTGGCTGTTCACCTCTCTATCCGTGGGATATACCACCCTGTAGGGTTACGACATAAGGAACCCTAGAGGAGGGTTCCCCCCCCCCCATAGGTGCCATGGGAAATATTTCCTTGACTAAAGGTAGTTTAGGAAAAAGCCCAAAAAAGACTACCCAAAAGTGTGTCGAGCATCAAAGAGGTGAGAAATCAGGATAGGTTGAGACTAGAAAGTAAGGAGATAAATGTAGATGGGAAGGACAGGAGAAGAACAAGATATGTCAAGGACAAAGCACAAAATAAAAGCTGACGAGATGCAGAAGGGTGACTTCCCAAGGAGAGAGGGAACAGCCAGGGCCACCATCCGACTCCATCCAGCAGCGGAACCTAACTATGTAACTTATGAAAGCTCTAATTGTATCTAATATTATGGCCATCGGCACAAAGGAGAGGAAAAAAAACCTTTGAGGAGGAAACTTCTGGGGATCTAAGGCCTAGGTTGCCTTTCCTCCAGGCTGAAGGATATTTCATTAGTGACAGCACAGCTACAGCTATTTAAAGTCGAGATCAAGGAAGGAGGAAAGGTCCAATTTAGAGGAAGCTCTTGTTCTGTCCTTCTAAATAGACAGCTATTGAGGGATTCGAGTGATGTCTCTGCAACTAGATGCTAAAAAAAAGAGAGGATGTACGATGATGGAAGGAAGCCACGAAGGCTTGAATGGTTCAGGGTGAGGAATGAAATGGATGTTGTACAATTATGAAATAAGGCCTAGAAGGCCAGTGTGGTGAGGTGAAATATGAAGAGGAAGATGAATGATGATGGAGTGAAGCCATGGAAGCTGGGACAGTTAAGGTGAGGTATGAAATGAGCAAAGTATGATGACAGAGAGAAGCAACCGGCCCCTAGCAAAGGGGCAGTAGACACAAAGGCATGTCTCTGAGTGGAGAGCAGGTTGAGTCACGGTAGCATGGACCCAAGAGGGTTATGCTCGAGTGGTCGATATGAAGGATTAGACCCACATAGCGGTCGGATGAGCAAGGGGTACCCAGATACAGTCTTGAGAAGATGGATGGTGATAATAACCAGAGGAGTGCAGCAGGTCGAGGTAGCATAAAACCCAATGAGAGGTAGGCTAGACTAATCGATGTGAATAAGCAGACCCTGAGGTCAGACTGAGCAAAGGAGAACCAGACTGAGGCCCTGGACACCAGATGAACTAGGGTAAGACGAGGATACGAATAGGGAAGGTGATGGCAGGATAGGAAAAACCCCAAAAGAAAGCAAAGGCCGGAGAAGGAGTGGAATGGAGGGTGGAGGGAATTGGAGGATGATGGCAACAAGTGGAGTCAACGGGTAGACACCCCTGATACAGTGGAGATAGGAAAAGAGAAGGACCAAGGCAAGCAACTGAGGTCAATGATAGTGGAACAGGTTTTGTGACAACAGAGAGCTCCAACAGCATGAGGGGTGCCCATAGAATGCTGTATTACCATGAAGGTCTGATGTGAAGGCACACTAATGAAGAACATGGTGCAAGTAGGGAGGAGGAGGAGGAGGAGAACCAGGACTGGAAAAGGCAGAACTATGGACACACCCCTCAGTCTCTCAGCATCAAAACCATGGCACCGGTTGGCAAAAAGCACAGCAAAGGGCCAGAATGTGTAGCACTTTGCCACCTTAAACAACAACAGATCTAGGCGAGTAGACCCCGAAAATCAGTATTAAGGAATGGCCCTGTTAACGCAGCCCAATGAGTTAATAGTCCATGAGTCCAGAAATAGATCCAACATAATGAGGAACATTAGCAAACCCATGTGAGCAAGGGTAAATCCAAGTGAGAAAATCATAGTGCCATGCAAAATTCACAGCAGCCGAGAGGTATGGAGATGGGAGGGGATGAACGCCAAAACAGGACGAGAGGCAGAGGGTGACAGGAGAAGCAGAAGGACGCCACGGAAAGGCAGATAGCCAACAAGGAGCAAGCAAGGGCCAATTCAAATTGCTGGTGGAAACAGTGGAGTAGCTCACTCAAGAATGCAGCAGAAATTGAAAATACCCCTGAGCTAGAGCTGCAAAGAGCAATGGGCACCAGCGAAGGGGAGATGGAGCCTAGAAACAGAGATTCACCAGATGAGCAGCTGCTGAAGCTGAAGGGTGGCCGGTGATGACAGACCCAGAAGTGACAGGAGGAATCAAGGTGAAAAAAAATCCCCAGAAAGAAAATGCAAGGTAATGACCTGTGAGCGAATGGGGGAGTAGGACTCCCCAGGCTGGAAGAGGGTTGGGAGGTGACGGGGAAGAAGCAATGAAGGGACAAGAACAAAAGGCAAGAGGGAGGAAAACAAGCTGGGGGAAGAACAGAAGGAGGCAAAACCACAAAACGGGGGTGCGAGAACAAAAGACTGAATGAGTTCCGAAAGAGTGGGCCAAAGCGAGCAGGAGCAGCTGGAGGCTAGAGACAAATGAGGAAACAGTGCAGGAGAAGGGGAGCCAACAGAGCCTCCAACTGCAACGAGAAACGAATCTTAGGACAGCCCTGGAGGAGTTGCCTTTTAAGGCCTGATGGGGGAGTAACGTAGTTGCTCTGCTCATTGAACCACAGGCTTAAAGCCTTCCCATAAAACTTTAAATCAACAAAGAAAGTTATACAACAAATTTTTAGACGAAAAAAACAGCATCATCAATGGAACAAATGGCAGGAAATGCTTCAAAGTATACATGAGGGACATAGTAAAAAAATTTGGAATGTGGTCTCTTAAGGTACAAGCTCAAATAAAACTAAAATTGACACTTTTATAAAAGAACAGGAGTGGGTAAACTACTTGAAGGAATATTTGGAGAAAGCGTTGAAGTGGAATGCCCAGCTTTTTTGAATAATGATAAATCTCGTATAATGATCACTAGACAAGAAATATATATAGCACTCAAAACTCTGAAGACCAGTAAAGAACCAGGACCAGACTCAATTCCTGCTGAGGTATTCTTGGCAAATGCCTCAGCTTGGACTAATTGGACTAATTTGTTGCTTATTATATTTAATCAGTTACTTCAGGGAACTAACTTTCCAACATCCTGGAGAGGGGCAATTATTGTCCCTAGCCACAAGAAAGGAAGCTGCCGTGATCCGGCTATATATAGACCAATAAGTTTGCTGGATGTATGTTTGAAACTTTATTTCTTCCATTGTTAGTGTTCTTTTGCTCAAATTGAATATAGGTATAATGTCTTCATTTGTATTTATTTGCCTCAGCCTCTCATTTGCCTTGTTTGCCTTCCACTTATTCCTCCTCCCCTGCCTCCCCTCCCCCCTCTGAATCCCTCCCCCATCTGTAAATCTCTCTCTGGTTTCTAAGTTCACATCTATTCTCTGTACTATCTATATTTGATGGTCCTGGTTGTTGTGTTATATGTTGCTCTGTGTCTTTTTGTGGGTCCCTTGTATAGCTGCTATCGCTATCTGTACTTTCATATGTCTTGTACTGATTATGTGACTGTTGTGACATTTGATATAGCAGATTTATACACATCTATCCCACATCAGGAAGTGATTCAATGTCTGGGGTACATACTAGATACTAGGGGCAGGAACAGCTCACCTAAAACCAGAATACTGCAAGAAATGGCAGATATAATATTAAAAAATAATTATTTAGAGTTCAATGGGACATTCTATCAAGAGAATAAGGGGAGAGCAATGGTTCCACAATGGCACCAGCATATGCCAATGCATATATGGACAATTTTGAAAAAACACACATTTTTTTAGAAAATAACAGTAAAATACACACTTGGCTTCATTTTATTAACGATATTTGTATGTTATGGAAAGGAACACAGGAAGAACTTATTAAATTCCATGAGGAACTAAACAACAAGATAAAAATCTTAAGTTTGTGATGAATTTTGATAAAAAAGAAGTACCATATCTAGACCTCAAGATAGAAACAGCACTTTATAGGAAGGAAACAGATAGAAACACCATATTACATGGTAATAGTTTCCATGAAACCAAGCTTAAACAGAGTATTCCATACTCTCAGTTAACTCGAGTGAAACGAAACTGCACAGCAATACAAGAAGCACAGAAAGAATCAAAAATCATGTTAAATAGGATCATAGATAAAGGATATAAGCCGAAGACATTGAAACAAGCAGAAGAAAAAATAGAAAATAAGACACAAGAGGACTTATTAAAAAGTAAAGGACCCAAAACAAAGCCACAAAGAATTGTATTTGCTACTAAATACAATCATAAGTTAAAAGAAATTAGACAAATAATAAACAAACATTGGCCTTTAGTTGGAATGGAGAGTGAGCAAATACCAGAACTTTTAAATAAGCCCATAATAGCTACAAAAAGAGTACGGAATCTTACGGATCAATTAGTAAAATCTCAATTTAAATTACCAAAAAAGGAAGCACAACTACTATTGGGACCATTAGCACCAGGTATGGTCCCTTGTAGCAAGTGCTCAGTATGTAGTCATACATCAAAAACAAACATTCATACATCCACATACAGGGCATGGTCATCCAATTAGACAGCATATTAACTGCATGACAGAAGGGGTAATATATGTAATACAATGCCCTTGTGATAAGCTGTATGTTGGACAAACTAGCAGGATGCTCAAGACCCGCATACAAGAACATAAGGGAGATATAAGAAGAAAATAAGAGACATCCCCAGTAGCAACACATTTTGAACAAGCAGGCCATAATGGAGCTTCTTTAAGGTTCTGGGGACTTGAAAAAGTACAGACACCAGAAAGAGGAGGTAATAACCGGGATTATCTTTTAAGAGCTGAAATGAGGTGGAGATTTCACATGAACACATTAGACAAAAGGATTGGGGTGAATGTAGAAACAAACTGGCAGGCATGCATTTAAATCATATAGAACTGAAAGGGTAGATATAACATGTAAAAACAAATAAACATTATACAGAAATCAATTAGTAAACTTGTAAAGTAAAGATTTAACCAGTAGAAATAACTTTTGACATTCACAATAGGGAGGTCAGATAGCAATTGACCCCAGTATGATCACAATAATGTTACTGTATAAAGTAAACTATGAGAAGTTAACAGTACAGGGATATACTAAATGAAGTAGAGATGTAACTTATAGAACAACTTGTAACACTTACTACAGGGAGGTCAAGTAGTAATTGACCCAAAGGTGATAAAAATAATGCTGTTGTAGTAAGCGTACTATGAGAAGTCAAAACACATGGGTATTCTAAATAACAGTAAAATCACTATCTAAAAGGGTAAAGATGATGTTTTACCTCCAGGACAACTTGCAGTACTGACAATAGATAGGTCGAGCTGCAGTTAACCCCTGTGTTATTTAATTGTTTTAAACAGTATTATGGTGTTTAAAAGTTTGGTTTGATGTCAGCTAGAGAATTAAGAAACATAGACTTTGACGGCAGATAAGGACCACTTGGCCCGCCCAGTCTGCCCATTTCCCTACCTATTGGATAAGCTGCAGATTCTAGTTAACCAACAGCCTACTTCCTGCAACCCCCCACTATAATTGCCTTATGTCTGTCCCATGCATATTTGAATTCCCCCACTGTTTTAGACCCTACAACCATGGGTGTAGGCAGGCATATTCCAAGCACTCCATGGTGTGCAATTTTATTTAAGGTGGGTAGCAGATAGGCTCTGAACTGCCTCCTTTTTCCATGAAAACTAACAAAGAAAATACTGAACCTTTCTGTAATCTTATTCATAGGAGTCGACGCTAGAAGAACTGGTCACTAATACTCTCTTTGCATCCCAAGGACAATACAACTTTACAGGCTCTGGGCTGGTATGTGGGTGTCTTAGAGAACAATGCACGGGATTTGTATTTACCCACGCATGGCAATAACCACTGTCATGAGATACAAAAGTTGTATTTATTGTGCCAAATGAGGCAACACACACAGTCCTGGTGTACATTTGTATATTGTCTGGCTACACCCCGGGGGGGGGGGAGATAGCTCACCCTGACAAGGGTGGGTGGGGTAGCAGTGAGTCCACTTGGTGTGCAGATCTGAAATCCCTGGCTACACCCCTGCCTACAAACTCTCCAGGAAGGCGATTCCATGCGTCCACCACTCTCTCCGTGAAAAAGAATTTCCTCACATTACCCCTGAGCCGTCCCCCCTCTAACTTTAAATTGTGCCCCCTTGTTCTTACACATCTCTTTTTCTGAAAGATGCTACCCTCCTGGACTTTGTTTATTCCCTTGAGGTACTTAAAAGTTTCTATCATGTCCCCCTGTCCCTCCTTTCATCAAGGGTATACATATTAAGCTCTCTGTCTCTCTTCATATGGTTTCTGATGTAGACCCTGCACCATTTTAGTTGCCCTCCTCTGGACTGCTTCCATCCTGTCTATGTCCTTGCGTAGATGAGGTCTCCAAAACTGCAAGCAGTACTCCAGATGGAGTCTCACCAACTGTCTGTACAGAGGGATAACCACTTCCCTTTTTCTACTTGTGATGCCCATCCCTATACATCCCAGTATCCCCCTGTCTCTCCTTACTGACTTCTCACATTGCTTACCCACCTTTAGGTCATCTGATATGACTACACCCAGATCCCGTTCCATTATTGTTGTCGTTAGTATCTCCCCTGCTATTGTGTACTTTTCTCCTGGATTTTTATTTCCCAGGTGCATTACTTTGCACTTCTTTGCATTGAATCTAAGTTGCCATATGTCTGACCATTCCTCCAACCTTGCCAAGTCCCTTCTCATCCTTTCTACCCCCCCTTGTGTATCAACTCTGTTACAGATCTTTGTGTCATCTGCAAAGAGGCATACCTTTCCTTCTAGACCCTCTGCAATGTCACCTATAAAAGCGTTAAAGAGGACTGGACCCAGTACTGAGCCCTGAGGTACTCCTAGTAACCCCCTTTCTTCAGAATGTGTTCCATTCACTATTACCTTCTGTGTCCTGTTGTGCAGCCAGTTTTCTACCCAGGCTACCACCCTGGGACCTACTCCCAGGCTGGCTAACTTGATTATTAATCTTTTGTGTGGGACTGTGTCAAATGCCTTGCTAAAGTCTAGGTAGGCCATATCCACAGCCCCTCACTAGTCTATTACTTTGGTCACCCAGTCAAAGAAATTGATTAGATTCGTCTGACATGACCTTCCTGCTGTGAATCCATGCTGATTTGGGTCCTGTGCCCCTTTGGCCTCTAGGTACTCAACAGTTCTTTCTTTCAGAAGTGATTCCATCATTTTCCCCACCACTGAGGTCAAACTAACAGGTCTGTAGTTTCCTGCTTCTGCCTTGCTCCCACTTTTGTGAAGGGGAATCACATCTGCCCTCCTCCAGTCCTCAGGTACCACCCCATCTTCCCATGATTTGTTAAAAAGTGTGGTTAGTGGTGTCACTAGGTCCTCCCTTAGCTCGTTTAGGATTCTAGGGTGAATCCCATCAGGCCCCATTGCTTTGTCCACCTTGAGTTTTAGGAGTTCTTTCAGTACTCTTTCTTCTGTAAATGGACTGGTGTCAACCCCACTATCCAGAGTGCTTCTACTGTTTGGTTTAGGTAACTCCTTCTCTTCTTCTTTTGTGAATACTGAGCAAAAGTATTCATTCAGTATCTCTGCCTTTTCACTGTCTCCCTCTGCCCACCTTCCCTCTCCTTTATTGATCTTCACTATCCCTCCCTTAACCTTTCTATGCTCCCTAATGTACCTATAAAAGGTTTTATCCCCCTTCTTAACTGAGTTGGCTATCTTTTCCTCGGTTTGGGCCTTTGCTTTTCTGACTGCCTTCCCCACTTCTTTCTGCTTTAATTGATACAGTTCCCTGTCGTGCTCTGTCTGTGATTCCTTATACTTTTTGAATGCAGCCTTTTTCTCCATAACCTTCCCAGACACCTCTTTTGAGAGCCGTAGTGGTTTTTTATTCCGCTTTGTTTTGATCTATAAAGATAATTTTAAACCATGGAGTGATTGTGAAGGAGAAGGTCAAATAGCAACTGACCATTCAGCATAATAAATAAGCAGCAAGTTCAGTATTTTTAACAGGGAGGTCAAGTTGCATTTGACCCCAGTGGTATCTAAATACTTATTGCTTAAACAGAACTATGGTATTTACAAGTTTGGTAGAATGTGAGGTAGAGAATTGATCTGTGAAGATAATTTTAAGTCATGACATGATTGACAAAGTACCTAAGGAAGGGGAAGGTCAAATTGCAACTGACCCCTCAGAAAATAATAAATGCTTGTATTTTATTATAATCTAGAGAAATGATCTGTGAAGAAAATCTTAAACCATGAAGTGAGTGCCAAGTATTTAATGAAGGGGAGGCCAAATAGCAACTGGCCCCTCAGCAAAATAAATAAGCAGTGATCGATCCCAGAGAGATAACAAATAATGCTGTTATAGCAAATGTACTAAGAGAAGTTAAAATATAGGGACATTATAAATAACATAGTACAATCACTATCTAAAACAGTAAAGATGATGTTTTACCTCCAGATCAACTTTCAGTATTTATGACAGGGAGGTCAAGTTGCATTTGAGCCCAGTGTTATCTGAATAATGATTGTTTAAACAATACTATGGTGTTTAACAAGCTTGGTACAATGTGAGCTAGAGAACTGATCTGAGAAGACAATTTTAAGCCACTGAGTGATTGATAAGTATTTAATGAATAGGAAGGTCAAATTGCAATTGACCCCTCAGCAAGTAAACAATAATGACTGTTTGTATTACATTATGAATTTCACAGTATGGGTTGCAGAAAGCAGTAATGCAAGGTGATATAATAACAAATAATACTTCTGAGAAACCTGGAATTTATTTGCAGCATTTTTAATCAAGGCAAGAGAACTGTTGATGCTAGCAAAAAATCCTCTCTCTTATGTCACCCTGTGAAAAGAAAACATGGTATGAGAATAATGTGTTTTCATTTTAATAACCTCACAAGAAAGTTAAAAGATAAATAAAAAAGTAAACTAGCACAGAACTGCAGCAACTAGGAACAAATAGCCCATTTTTGTGAGCACCCAACTGCACTGATCAGTGCTGTAGTGTCCGGTTGCTTAGCAACCGATATCGCACAGGTGCGATCAACTGGGCATTACGACATGGTTAGTCACACCATGGGATCTCACAAAAACGGGTGAGAGGTTATCAGGAAGTAGCTACCATTAAAATTTGTTGGGCTTCAGTGCTTACATGCAGAGGAACTTAACCAAAAAGGAGAAACTTGAACAAGAAGGAGTGAGGGTAAGCAGTTAAAATATTAAAGAATATTTAGAAGTTGGTATTAGAACCTTTAATTATAAAAGTAAAATGATGGTTATGAGACCAATAGGGGAATACTGTGATTATGTTTTCACAAACTACAAAGCACACTAATTCCACTCTAAGAAGCTCACAGCTTCCTTTAAGGTATGCTGTTAACAAAATAAGTAAATAGAAGCCACAATGTGGCCACATTACAATATTAAAAAACATAAAAACAGCAAAGCTTTACAAAAAAATATGTTTATGTCATTACAGGCCCAAAATTATTGTTTACAAGAAAGACAAGAAATTTTAAGTAATATTTATAAGGTATGCTGCAAACCAAGAAATATGGGGAACAAGCCTTACAGGCAGTAGTTAAACCTTGTTCCAAGTTGTTAGCAGCACTGTGTTCACTGACATACTGTGTAGCCTTTTTAGGATGCAACTTAGGATCTAAACAAGTCCAAATAAATTAACCCTGTGAAAAATTAAGAATATATGAAAGGGTGCACAAGCAATAATCTTTATTGAACGGTATGTATATACACCAAAGAATTAAACATGTAACAATAGCATATTAAAAACAATGCTGATCAATGACATAAAATAAATGTATTTACAGATGTGTAACAAAGAATAAACCCTGTGAACAAGCTCCAAGTTGAGCGAAAATGTAGGGGGAAGAGAAATAAAAAGAAAGATTTAAGAACAATAACTTGAGCGAAGAGTGTTTACTTCAAAGGGCCCCCCATTATTTCCTATATTTTTTCTTCAATTTGAAAGCCTAGATTGGGGGCCAAAGAACCTAGAAAAGAACCATTACCCACTAAACAATATTTACATACAATCTCACTTATAGGCTGCAGTGTGTTAACTTAAACGGAATATGTTTATCTTATCAAGAGGTCCAGTGTGGGGTCCCTCAGGGCTCCATACTGGGCCATCTTCTTTTTTCGCTGTTCATAGACCCTATGGTGAAAGTGGTGGAACATGTGACCTGTTGTTATATGCAAGTGATGCAGTTTTATTCAGTCATGATTCTAATGTCACTGATATTAATCTATTATTGAGCACTGAATTTAACAATATGCAATCCTGGCTTTCTCAAAACAGTCTAGTGTTGAATAAGCTAAAGACCAAGTCCATGATATCTGGCTCAGAATGTAGACTAAAAAAAACATTCTGGTAATTTCGTTGTTAGCATGTTTGGGGGGTGGGGTTATATAAATTGTTAAATCATTTAAATATCTAGGCGTTTACCTTGATCTGTCATTAAAATATTATATACACATAGATACGGTTACTGCCAAGTTACATTCTAAAATTGGTACTCTTTTTCGGTTTTCTAAATTTCTGACCAAAGATTTTCATAAAACTATTGAACAACATTGTTTGTTACTGGTCCTAAATTACGCTTCTTTAATTACCGATGCCTCATCTTCTTCCTTTATTTCCCGGAAGGAAACATTGTTATATAAAATTGGAAAGTTTGTATTAATGGCACCTTCCCATACACATCACTGTAATATTTTAACAAGTCTTGAATGGCTCTCCATTCAAAATACTTATAAATTGGCTATGTTACGTTTTACGTTTAAAGGAAAACTACACCCAGAACTTAAAAAAATATATGTTGTGCAGAGTGTTTTAATTTGTATGTGAAGCTATAGTGTTTCCTTCCCTCTGACTGGTATTAGGAGTTTTTCCTAAATTAGCCTGCTAGCTTTAGGGTAGTTTTACGACCCCTGGAGATCACCATATCAAATAGTTTTATTGCACTTCTTTGTCCTACAGTGCACCTTGTTTCATGTAATGGTGATGTAGAAGAGACCATAAATCCAGCAGAAAGCATTGTGTTACAATCAGTTCACAACAACAGAGATGGCTATATTTTAAAATCTGTAGAATTCAGCTTGGTGACCACCCTCATCCTAAAGGTTTTACTGTCCTGAAAAACTTTGCTGCTGGTAATTTTTGTGCAGCTTGTAAAGCTTCCAAGATATTTAGTTTGTTTGGCATGCGTGTGCTGAATGTTGGGTCTCTCTCTTACATCACAGTAACGTGAGACAAGATGCACTGTGGGAACCAGAAATACAATTACATTGTCAGGTATGGAGAACCCCAGGGGTCGTAAAACTAGTATAAAGCTAGCAGGCTAATTTGTGAAAAACTCCTAATACCAGTCAGACGGAAGGAAACACTAGAACTTCACATACAAATTAAAACACTCTGCACAACATATATTTTTTCAGGTTTTGGGTGTAGTCAGGTATTCCAACATCACTTCAAGCCCTTTTGGATACATATAGTTCCCCATACAGTTCACAGTCATCTACTAAGACCCAATTGACCCTTCCATTGGTCCGTACACACTTGGGTTAAAGGTCCTTTGCTTATTGCGCTGCAACAGTGTGGAACCATTTACCTGATGAAGTAAAGTCTTCATCAATCACTACTTTCTCCACTGCTGCTTCTATTCATTTAAAAAAAAATGAATGTTTGCTCTTGTATAAAATGATTTGTTGTTTATTTTTTTTAATGGTAGATTAATGTATTCTATGTTGTTAGTTTGTCTATTGAACCTACTGACTTCAGGTTGTGCCTGAAAATGGGATCTTGTATCTCAGTGTACCTACCTGCAATTACAAATAAATGGAATGAAATGAAAAATCAAGTGAATATGTCTTATGATTGTAAAGTGGGTGGCCCTGAAAATCTTATGCACATAGTGTACTTATGTTCTTGGTATAACAGACCAAGGTTTATTCTTATTAAAGCTGTTTTTTTTTTTTATGTGGATACTTTAGAACAAATGAAAATTGATAACTCCACACTTCTGAGAATCTTGATTTATAATGAGGACCCTGTGGCAGTGAAGGCTGTAGCAGTTTTTTTCAATACTGTTGCCTGAATTAAAAAGAAAATGGTAGCTGGTACTTGAAAGTTTCTTTCATGTCCCCCCTCTCCCTCCTCTCCATTAAACTCCTTTAATCCCTCTCCGTATCTCTTCTGGTGCAGACCCTCCACCATTTTAGCTGCCCTCCTCTGGACAGCCTCCATTCTGTCTATGTCCTCGTGGAGATGGGGTCTCCAGAACTGCACGCAGTACTACAGATGGGGTCTCACCAACTGTCTATACAGAGGGATAACAGCTTCCTGTTTTCTACTGTTGATGCCTCTCCCTACGTATCCCAGTATCCCACCAGCCCTCCTTACTGCCTTCTTGCATTGCTTGCCCACCTTAAGGTCATCTGATATGACTACCCCCAGGTCCCTTTCCATTTTTGTTGTTAGTATCTCACCCCCCCAT
This sequence comes from Neoceratodus forsteri, assembly GCA_016271365.2. NCBI lineage: Eukaryota > Metazoa > Chordata > Ceratodontiformes > Ceratodontidae > Neoceratodus > Neoceratodus forsteri. Next base: position 413,019,765 of record CM057452.1, read on the forward strand.
TGTGTACTCTTCCCATGGGTTTTTGTTTCCCAGGCGCATTACTTTGCACTTCTTTGCGTTGAATCTAAGCTGCCATACATTTGACCATTCCTCCAACCTTGCCAAGTCCCTTTGCATCCTTTTCAACTCACCTCCTGTATCAACCCTGTTGCAGATCTTTGTGTCGTCTGCAAAGAGGCATATTTTTCTTTCCAGTCCCTCTGCAGTGTCACTTATAAAGTCATTAAAGAGGACCAGTCCCAGTACTGAACCCTGCGGTACCCCACTAGTAACCCCCATTTCTTCAGAGTGAACTTCATTTACTATTACCCTCTGCGTCCTGTTGTCCAGCCAATTTTTTACCCAGGCTACCACTCTGGGACCCACTCCCAGGCTGGCTAACTTGTATATTAATCGTTTGTGTAGGACTGTGTCAAATGCTTTGCTGAAGTCTAGGTAGGCCATGTCCACAGCCCTTCCCTGGTCTACTACTTTAGTCACCCAATTAAAGAAATCTATTAGATTCATCTGACATGACCTTCCTGCTGTGAATCTATGTTTCCTAGGGTCCTGTGCCCCACTGGCCTCTAGGAAGTCAACAATTCTTTCTTTCAGAAGTGATTCCATCATTTTCCCTACCACTGAGGTCAAACTAACAGGTCTGTAGTTTCCTGCCTCTGTCTTGCTCCCACTTTTGTGAAGGAGAATCACATCTGCCCTCCTCCAGTCCTCCGGTACCACACCATCCTCCCATGATTTGTTAAAAAGGGTAGCCAGTGGTGTCACTAGTTCTACCCTTAGTTTTTTTAGAATTCTTGGGTGAATCCCATCATTCCCCATTGCTTTGTCCACCTTCAGTTTTAAGAGTTCTCTCAGAACCCTTTCTTCTGTGAATGGACTGATATCAACCTCCCTATCCAGAGTGCTTCTATTCTTTGATTTAGGCACCTCCACCTCCTCTTCTTTTGTGAATACTGAGCAGAAGTATTCATTCAGTATCCCTGCTTTTTCACTGTCGCCCTCTGCCCACCCTCCCTTCCCTTTATTTAGCCTCACTATCCCTCCCTTGGTCTTTCTTCGTTCCCTAATGTACCTATAAAAGGTTTTATCCCCCTTCTTAACTGAGTTGTCTATCTTTTCCTCAGTTTGGGCCTTTGCTATTCTGACTGCCTTCCCCGCTTCCTTCTGCTTTAACTGGTACAGTTCTCTGTTCTGCTTCTTCTGTGTTTGCTTATACTTCCTGAATGCAACCTTTTTCTCCTTAACCTTCCCCACCACCTCTTTTGAGAACCATAGTGTTTTTTGCCTTCGTTTTGCTTTGTTGATTTGCTTCACACAAAGGCTTGTTGCCTCTGTGATGGCTGTTTTGATTTTTCCCCATTGTTCCTCCATCCATCCTTCTTGCCCATTTGCTAGTGCTTTTCTGAGACACTCTCTCATTCTCCCAAAGTCAGCCCTCCTAAAGTCCAATACTCTTGCTTTTGTATGGCTTGACTCTATGGCTATGTTTCTCATGAACCACACTGTTTGGTGGTCACTTGTTCCCAGGTGGCTACCCACTTTAAATCCAAGAGCCTTTCTCCATCCCCATTTGACAGTACCAGGTCTAAGACTGCTCCCTCCCGAGTGGGTTCCACCACTAGTTGTCTGAGGCATGCACCCTGTAGGGCATCAAGATTAACCCTGCTCTTGGATGAGGCTGCAGCAAAGGTGCTCCAGTTAACATCTGGCATATTCAGGTCCCCCATTAACAATATCTCCCCTTTTTCTGCCATTCTAAGGATGCCTTCTATCATATTCTTGTCCATTGCCTCCCCCTGAGATGGGGGTCTGTATACAACCCCCGTGCAGATTGTGGTGCCATATCCTGTCTTCAGTGTGACACACAGTGCCTCCTGTACTCCCTGTTTATCCTATAGTTCCGTTGTTTTGATCCCTTTCCTTACATAGAGAGCTACTACTCCTCCTTCTACTCTTTTACCCTCCCTGTCCCTCTTGTAGCTTGCATGCCCTGGTATGTTGACATCTCAGTCAAGGGGAGCTAACTTAAGTGGCTTCACCGCAGTGCTGATGAAGTCTGCTGTCACTCACGCCGGAGGATTAGTTTTGTCCCTTATTCCCCCCCATGGCACGAGCGAGCAATGGCATGAAGGACACTTCTGCACATGCACTTGCCCACAGTAAGCCCGATGCCTGCCCATGCCAGCCCACACATTGATCCCTGAGTCTGCACTAGACCCCAGCCACCACCAGGAGCCAGTGGCTCAGCGATCCTCCCCACTCTCCCTCCCTGAAGGAAGCGAGCACTCTGTGGGATGCTCAGTCCTCCTTCTCCCAGCCGACCCTTCGAGACCCGAGGTCGCTCCTGACCCCGGGTCATCAGCGTAGGAAGAATAAGGCACCAGTGCCTCAGCCCTCTACGCCACTGAACTGGTGCATAAACTGACTTTTAAAACTTTATTTGTATTTGTAATGACTGTATTGTTGAACAATAAACAATAAACTGAGCTGTAGGCCAGATACTTTCTGTGGAGACAGATTAGGCAGGGAACATCTATGCAGACTGGATGGGCAAAGCAGTCATTTTCTGCTGGCAAATTCTATGTTTCTATGTTTAAATTTGAATTTCTGGGACATTGCATTCTTTACTGCTAAAAGTATCTAGATGAAAATGGTTCTTTGCCCCTTAGGCTTCATCTGTCCCTGCAGCTTTTCCTGCTTTGAAGTCATAATTTTCTGCTGTGACTTCACAACTTGTTTCCATGGAAATGATTATGATGTCACAAGCAGAGGACTTTTTTTGAGGAAGGACAAAAAGTAGGGTACATAGAACATCTAAATTGCAAACAGATAGCCTGGATTCATGAACATGTCTTCATTAATAAAAAAGGAACATTCAGAAATTTTAATTTGGTGGGATTTCATGTAGCTGAGTTCTGCTAAAACCAAGTGTGAATATTTTTTAAGGAAACTAGAAAATCACTATAATAAGGGTAAAATATATCTTTATTGTTGATGCACACATAGAATGGATCAACTGCAAGGTAACAATTCTATCCAAGTCCAAATGTTCAAGTTTTATTGTTGCCTTATTTGTACTTATTTAAATCTATATGTAACTTTATACTTTATTGTATCATTAGGAATATACAGTACATGGCACCATGTCCTAATTTAGGGCCAACTTATCTGACACCTTGATTAGACTTCTATGCTTATATAGCCATGCAATCTTGGGCTGCAGTTCCATAGCACCTACTGGTATTAATTTGGTGGATACTGTAGTTAGCCCCTCCATTCTGCAACTTTTCAGGAGCTGCTGTCATCCTTTCTAGTATTTGTTGTGACGCTTTCCAACTTTGCTTATTTATAGTGTAATTCATCCACTCCTTTGACTATATTGTAACCTCCCAGAACGTGCCTTGAAATAGACAATTTTGTGTCTAATGGAATCACCTGGTTACAAAAAACTAACTAAATAAATACCAGTAAATAAGTTTGAATTAGACGTGATATTAATTATACTTTACGGAAGGGCTGCTGGTAGATGGCCATTCATATACTTAGAAGCAGATTGTGTTGACAGAAAAAGACCTAGAGGTCACTCCAGTCTGTCTGGTTCCCTACCTAGCTCTATGCCTGGTATAACATAACACTGTTATGTATCCATTGAAATTATCTAATGTAACATGTTCCCACCAATTTCATTTAATCTTGTAATCTGTCTGCCCTAATATAGCATATGCATTAACTGCAATGTACTATATGCTCTTGAACTTGTAATCTGTATTACTATTGTCTGGTTTCACTCCCCCCTTTTCCTCAGGATGCATCTGGAAACAAGCAGTTCTGCTCAGTATGCCCTTCCTGGTGTAACTTTTAAATGACAATAAAAAATAATATTGGGCTGGACTTAGAGATCTGATAGCCCTAGAGGCTTGCCATCACCCCCTTCCTCAGTGTCTTGTTTTGTAATATTCCATTTTTATTTTACCAGGAATACACCATTGAGAGAACTCATTTACAAGCAGTGCTGGAAGGACTGAGAACATAGGTATACACCACTGTAGGAACAACAAGCAGTTCAAATACAGAATAACAACAATACACACTCCATTAAATACACCATCTTACACAATAATTAGGATTTAGCTCAATCTGCATCAAGTGCAGTTACAGAACAGGGGGTCATGGAGGAAGGGAATACAAGCAGTATAATACAATACGTGACAATACATACTCCATTGGTTATACTAGTTTTTTACATTCATTAGGACTCTGTACAAGCCGCGTCAAGTACAGTGACAGCACAATGGGTCAGAAAGGAAGAGGAGAAGTAAAGAGAAAGGACTGGGGGGGACTGCAGAGCAGGGAAGTGGGGAGGAAGTGTCATGGTGTAATGGTATGGGAGCGGGACTAGCAAGCAAAGAAAGCATAGCAGAAGGGTGGGGCAAAGTGTTAGAAAAGAGGTGAGAAATGCATACACGTAATAGATAGCAGGACAGGTTAAGCAAAGTAGTGACAGTCATCCTTAGTGCATTGTCTAAGTAGTGCCTTAAAATGGGGAAGCCCAACCCTGTGGGTCAGTTTAAGGTAATTTTGAAGCATGTTCCAGAGTGTGGAAATAGCATGACTTATAGACGAAGCACCAAAATGAGTTCTAATAATTAAACTGTGGGTTATTTTCTATTTTTGGTAACTCTTTATTTCACATAACTTGTACAGCATACAGAGGAGCACACTCTCCTGTAATCCTGCACTGATTCTCTGTCTCCATCTAAATCCTGTTTGTCACATGCATTCAGTCTCTGTCTATGGGCCTTTGTTTCAAAACACTGTACCCATTTTCATTATGAATATTCATAACCTCACTTCTTGTGTTATCAACACATCCCTCTTTTTCTAAATTAAAAAGCATATATCAGGGTTTTTAACTTATGTAGAAATTCATATGTTATATTTGTTTCATATCCTCTAAATTAAACTTAAGACACGTTACACCATATTTTCAAATGGCAGGTAAACTTTTGTAATCCTGTTTTAGGTTTGCTTGCAAAACATGCAAACATATTGGTATCAGTCTGCTGTGAAGGGGCTTTTTTGTGGCATGCCCCTCCTCCACCTATCACAGCATAAGAATACCAACTCTCCTCTCTAATTCTACCTACTCTCCGCCTTTCTCTTTCAAAAATGGAGAAGACTTGCACTGGGGAGATGGTGCAGCTAAATAAAGTCTAAACTGATTCAAAATACCAAGCGCACACACCCCTCCTCACAAATGACATGCAGGCTGCTTCTTAAGAAAAATTAATTAATTAGCAGCTCCAGCCCATGCTGTATGCAGCTCCAGGACAATCCTTACGTTTCGTATCCTTCCGGTGCTTCCACAGAAAATAACACAGTCCCAGTGTGCATTTAGTTCATTGTGGACTGTAAAGCCTGCTATTTACAAATAATGTATCACAAATCATTTTCATTAACACAAAGGGATTTTTAAACCCTGTTTTGAAAAAGGACATGATTGTGGGACAAAACATTTATTTTTAAGAGGTGTTTGATTCCAGCTTCCTTAGTGGTTTCCCAAATCAAAATTCTTCATAACATGCTTGTAAATCAAGACCTCTCCAAATGGAAGAAAACATACATATATTAAAAAATCTGGGGGGTGCTAATGAGCAGTTGAAGAGACCAGACATGCCTACACCTCACTCCGTCTCGCCGAGGTAAAAATAAATAAAAAAAGCTTAACAGTGCCCGTGGTGATAGTTTATCTTGCAACAAAACCGTACACTGTCTTGGTATGGAGGAATATCTGACATCGGGAGCTGGCAAAAGCCAGAGGGCAACTAGTAAAACCTCACCGAAAAATGCGACCTGTTCTCAGGCCGAAAGCCATCAAGTAGTCTCCTTATCAGCTGCAGAGGTGAGCGCATTGGACTGGGAGCTGACGGGCCAGGTTCTTGGGGCCTTGGAGCCCCGACTTTGTAAATTGGAGACCAGAATTGATGATAGGCTCCAGGAGGTATTAACCCAGCAAGCAGCCCAAGGAACCAGACTGACAGAGGCAAAGGAATGGATATCTTGGCTGGAGGATGAGCTGCAGGGGGTGCCAGAACAGATCTTAGCTCTGCAAAAAGAATTAGAGGATATGAAAGAAGTGGCTGATTATCAAGAGAATTACCATAGAAGGTTAAATCTCCGACTGCATGGATTGCCAGAAGGGATGGAGGGGGATGACGTGCTGCACTTTTGTTTGGAAACCCTGCCAAAGTTGTTGGGCCTAACACTCAAAAATGGGAAATTGCAGCTGGAGCTGGCACATCGGGTGGTTATGCACAGGCCCGCAGTGGGACAACCACCTCGCCAAATTATTATGTGATTTCACTATTATCAAGACCGGGAAATGGTGTTGCGAGCCTACAGAGAAATGGGGCAGCTTTTACTTGAAGTCCGTCATATTTTTCTATCCCAGGATTACTCAGCAAGGCTTTTGAATTGGTGTAAGAAATTTAATGAATCAATGGCTATTCTCCACTCACTCAAAACAGAGAACTTTCTAATTTATCCAGCCACACTTAAGGTGAAGCAGGAGGGTGCAACTTACTCATTTTTGGAAGCAGAGGAAGCGATGAAGTTTGTGGAGGAGTTGTGTAAAAAGTCAGGGTGACATACAAGCCTGATTCTGATGGTTGGACTGCCATTGGGCTGGACACTCGATTAGAGGAGACTTTATGAGTTTATATTTACATGACTTGGAGCCCCAATGTTCTTGCCTGATCTCCTCTGTTGGGATGGACTTGGTTTGGCTCTTTTCCCGGTCTCTGGTATATGTAGGTGCAGGGTGCGTGTAATGGGATTACAGACTACCAGAAGATGTCGTCAAGGCCACATGATGACTCCATATGAGGACAATCTTGTTTGTTTTCTCCTCCTTGCTGGGGAAAATTTTATAACAAAAGCATAGGGGGATATCTGGAGTAGGTTATGGAAAAGAAGGGGTCAATGTGTGGGAGGAGGAAAGGGGAGGAGATCGGGGGCAGGATTAGGGGAAACAGCGGCACGTGAGGGAATGTACACGAGCTGGGCTTTTCCCAGTTATACTCTTCTCTCTCTTCTGTATCACATTCTGAAATACTATACTAGGGTAATTTTGGGAAGCACCACCAGAGGGAGAGCACAACATTCTTGTTGTGTTGGGTTAACAGTACATGGAGGAACTCACTTTGGGCGAAGGATGGATGTGGGACGCCTGCATAGGATGGTACGTTTAATTGTGTATGACTGTTCATAACAGGTCGTCATGAGAGCGGGGAGAGGGGTTTATACTGAAAGATGGTAAAACAATACTGAGAAGGGTACAAGTTGTGAAACTCCATGGTAGAGAAGTAAGCCTGGATTAGAGTTTAGAAGGGCAATAAAATATATACCTCGGGGGGGGGAATGGGGGGCAGGGCACAGCTGCATAGAGGGATGTTATTGGCACTTACGCAGTGTTGGCAGTTAGTGTCAGCGAAGGGGTATTGGGGATTGTGTATGGACCTGGGGAAATGGGGACAAAGTGGACAAGTTATTTGGAAAGGAGTTAAGGGGGGAAGGGATTTGGGTAATTTGATTAACAATATTGGGGAGGGCATGTTTGCCTATACTTTTAACAGTTGGATTTGTGTTTATGTTATTGTTTTGCTGTTTAAATATTGTTGCACACAGAATTATGATTATTGCAATGAGGTGCTTCAGTTGTCTTGGAGGGATATGACCTGCTACCAGAACCTAAGTGCCCTAAAAGCTGGAGGGGAGAGGAGAAACTCGATAAATGATGGGGGAAATAATATGAACACAAATTGTCTTTTTCTTAATGGATAATAAACAAACCCTAAGCATATGTTCCTGGAATGTCAGAGAGATAGCGACCCCAGTTAAGAGAACTAGTCTCCTTACAGCCCTACGGAGACAGGGTACCCAAGTAGCATTACTACAGGAAACACATCTTACTGTAGTGGAACATGGGAAACTGGCACGGGTATGGGTGGGAAAATGTTTTGCAGCATCATTTAAGATGCATAAGAGAGGGGTTGCTGTCCTGCACAAACATCTTCCTTTTCAGGTGCAGCGTGTTGTCAAAGATCAGACGGGAGAGTGATATATTTGTGGTGGTGGAATTATGGGGGGAGCTGGTAACTTTTGGCTCAGTGTATGCCCCGGAAGTGTTTGAGGCCTCTTTTTATACGACCCTTCTCTCGCTCATGATTAAAGAACAGTTCCCGGGCCTGATTATGAGGTGCGACCTAAATTGAACCCTGGATCACTTATTGGACCACTCCCAAAGAAAAGGTCGACAGTATGAAGCAATTCGTCACTGGTGAAGGGGGATGGTGGATTTAGGGATGGTGGATGGGTGGTGGGAATCAAACCCTGGCGCAAGGGAGTACACTTTTTACTCAAATCCGCACAGCACATGGTCCCAGATTGACTATGTTTTTCTCCCACAGGCATGGAATGGGTGAGTGAGGGAGGTTAAGCATGGTCCAATCCACATTTCAGATCACGCCATGGTGATTCTCTCACTGGAAATGAACAAGCGGAGGGAAGGTCCACCCCCTTGGAAGTTCCAGGTTTATTTGTTGGGTGATAAGAATTTTAAGGAGTACCTATGGGACCAATGGGAGCAATATATTACGGCTAATATAAATGCCCCTACTAGTAAGGCAATTATTTGGGAAGCTGGGAAGGCTTACATGAGGGGATGATTATAATTATGTGGCTAAAGTAATGAGACAGAAGCAACAGTGGAGAACAGAGTTGGAAACTTGAGTAAGAGACTTGGAGAGAAGGGTTGTGAATGGGGAGGAGAATGTAGTCCGAGGGGAGCTCAAAGCAACTAGAGAAGCACTGAATACATTGCTCAGTAGGGAGGCCAGAACTGCTTGGACATTTGGTAAAAGGAAATTATATGAGTGGGGAAACAGGCCAGAACTTTTGTTGGTTAGACTGATGAAGGGTGGGAAAACTGCAACCCATATTGCAGCAATTAAGAATCGTGGGAGGGGTGCTGCATAAGTCTCCTCAGCAGATCAGAGAGTGCTTTAAAGTTTTTTATGAAACCCTGTACAAGAAGGAGGGAGGGAGGGAAGGGGAACAGAGAAGCATTCTTGAGGGCTCTGAAATTGCCTAAACTTATGAGAGAGCAGAGAGATTCTTTACATGGCCCCATTACTAGGCTACAGGTGTTAGGGGCTATGCAGAAGCTCTAGAGTGGTAAGGCCAGTGGACCGGATGGATACCCAGTGTAATACTATAAATGTTTGGTAGGGCAGTTAGCTGGACCATTATGTGACGCCTTTCAGCAAACAGAGGGGGGGAATTTGAGATTACCGGACACTTTTTCTGAGGCAGTAATCTGCTTGATTCCTAAAGCAGGAAATGATGTGTGGGAATGTGCATCTTTCTATCCCATTTTGCTTTGAAATTGTGACGCTAAAATTTTTGCGAAGGTGCTGGCTGGGCGGTTGGAAGTGGTATTGCCTGAGATAGTTCACCCAGACCAGACCAGGTTCATCAAGGGGTGTCTCTCCTATCACAATATGAGGAGTCTTTTGAATGTGATGTGGGGGGCAGTAAAACGGAAGGAGGATACCTGTGTCATTTCAATGGATGCTGAAAAAGCATCTGACAGGGTGGAATGGGATTACTTATTTGAAGCGTTGGCCCAGTTTGGTCTGGGTGATACATTTGTGGGGTGGGTGCGTGCATTGTAATAAATCCCCCCATGCGAAGGTGTTGGTGAATGGGATGCTCTCTGGGGGTTTTGAGCTAGGCAGAGGTACAAGGCAGGGATGCCCGCTGTCTCCACTGCTATTTGCTTTAGTGGTAGAGCCCTTGGCAGTTGCCATTCGGGAGAGTGAGAATATCCAAGAGGTGAGGGGCTTCTCGGGAGAACAGCTCAAACTCGCAATGTATGCGGATGATATGCTGCTGTTTATTACAGAGCCCGAGAGGTCTGTGCCCTCCCTTTTGCAGCTAGTAGGGGCCTTCGCACATTTTTCAGGTTATAAACTTAATGTAGATAAGTCTGAAGTTATGAGGCTTCCTAAAAATACAGGGCTAAATCAGGATTGAGAATTTAAAAGGGTAGATGGGTACTTTACATATTTAGGCATTAGGGTGGGGTGGTCCTTGGGCTGTCTTTATAGTCTTAATTATGGCCGAGTTTTGAAGACAATAGAAACTGATTTGAGGAGATAGACCTCTCTACTGATTTCGTGGCTTGGGAGGATAAATTTAATTAAAATGAACATCCTCCCTAGAGTGGTGTATTTATTACAGATGTTACATGTGGGATTGACTAGGAAGGATACTAAGAGGTTGGAAGGTTTGTTTTCTGCTTTTATCTGGAGAGGAAAGTGCCCCAGGGTTAGTTTGCAATGACTTAAAATGGATGCAGAGAAAGGAGGTCTAAATTTTCCAGATATTGAGTCTTATTACCTTGCTGCTCACTTGAAGTATGTGAGTGATTGGATACACTTACCCTCAGCGGCACGGTGGTTGGATCTTGAGCAAAAGAGATGCGAGGCCAGACTTTCGGCGTATTTAGAGAGAAGGGGAAAAAGTGCGTATAACAGGAAGGAGGTTCGGAACCCACTGGTGGAAACAACATTGAATAATTGGAGTCGAATAATGAAGCGGAGGGGGGTGAAGGAGGTAGATACGTACTTGGTTCCAGTTGCCAAGAGCCCATATTTTTTGCCAGGATGGGAAGACTCTGGTTTCAGGAGGTGGGAAAAAGGAGGAATAAGGAGCCTGGAGGATCTCAACAGTGGAAGGGGGATTTGCTCCTTCTTGGATATACAACAAAGGTTACATTTGGAAAGAGGACATATGTTTAGATATTTCCAGGTGAGACCATATATAACAGGATTATGTAGAGAAGGGCCTGGGATAGGGGAAATGAGGAGAATTGAAACAGTTATCCAATTAGCCAGGTTGGAGCCTAAAGGTTTCATAGGGAAAGTGGTGAGAGATACCAGGCAGGGTTTACCAGATTTGACTATCAAAACCCGGAGACTTTGGGAAAGGGATTGGGATGTACAGATAGAGGATTGGAACTGGCTGCAGTTGTTGTCTATGCATATGTGCCTCTTACTCTGTAATAGATTTAAGGAAGCCTTTTTTAAATTCCTACGGCTATGGTACATAAATTTTACCCAGCCATATCACCTTGCTGTGGACGGTGTGGACAAGAGATTGGCACTTACATGCACTGTTTTTGGGCTGTAGTATATTACAACAGTTCTGGAAATCAGTGATATCAGAAGTAGGGAGGATGTGGGGTAAGATAGTTCCACTTACACTAGTGGTATGTTTGTTTGGGGGTAGAGATAGCTGAAGAAGGAGACTGGACCCCTCTCCCGAGATGGGCTAGAGTCTTACTGATCTTAGACAGACATTGACATTGACATTGATGACATTGACATTGACATTGTTGAATACCCTCATTCCAATAACATCCTTCAAAAAGCTGTACACTAGTCTCTTTCCAGAACCTTGCAACTGCTTCCACAAGACCTAGTCCTATCATACCCCCTTTTTCCCCTACCCCTTTTTGCACTTCCACCTTAATTTGTTTTCTAGCTTTCACCGCCTATTTACAGACTTTTCCCAAAATCCCATCACCTCGCTTTAATCTTTCAGTACTGTTTATTTTTACTTTTTATTATAACCCAGATTCATTGGCTCATTGCTTTGTATATATGTGAATATTCTTGCATCTGTTCATTTATAAAGTCTTTGTTTTTTGTATTCAATCTGTATCTTGTATTTGTGTAAACTTGTACCTTTATATTGTTATGACCAATCAGGTCCATCTTGTAAATGAGCTATGCTCAATGATGCTCGCCTGAATAAATAAAGATTTTGATTGATTGATTGATTGATTGTATACAAAACACTTGGGTATACTGTATGGTTACCACAGTACAAGGTTGGCGGATGTTTGTGCTGCACACTTTGGAATTGGAACAGCTCTCCCTCCTGGTGAAAGATAAGCTGGATTTGTTTGCTAGGGAATGGGCCCCTTTCCTGGCAGATTTGTCCCAGCAAAAGAATGTGGTTCTTTGGGGCGGAGTAGACATTTAAAATATAAGGGTATTGTCCTAACAGACTTCTGAGTCTAGCACCTTATGTATGTATTAGTTAAGTGATTGATTTAAGAGGTCCAGATTTGTATCAGATATTGTGTAGGGGGGTACATAAATGCATGTATGTGGAAATGGGTATAAAATATAAGACTGTAATTTGTTTTATTGGAAGCTATAATATTGTAGCCTATGTACCTGATTATAAGTGAACCTCTATATGGAATTGACTATATGTGTACACAAAAGATTAAATAACATTTTTTTATGCAAAAAAAAAAAAAAAACAAATCTCTTTGTGTTAATGAAAACGATTTGTGATACATTATTTGTAAATAACAGGCTTTACAGTCCACAATGAACTAAATACACATTGTCATTTAACTTCAATCTGTATTTTGACAAAGGAAGTTCAGTAAGAGGTGTAGTAACCCGGATTTTTATGAAGTAATTATCTGGTGATGTCACCGGCATGCGATCTAATTCAAATATTTTGAACAAATCTTACACTTTAACTTTTAAGTGCGTTAGCACTGGGACTGTGCTACTGTCTGTGTCAATGCACCAGTGGGTGCGAAATGTAAGGATTGTCCTGGAGCTGCATACAGCATGGGCTGGTGCTGCTAATAAATGAATTTTTCTTAAGAAGCAGTCTCCTCCTTTCTCCTTTTCTCTTTAAAGTCCTTGTTCAATAATAATGCTGGAGAATGCAAGCTGCAAGTTTTTTTGTGGAACTCCTTATTCTTGTGCTTGAAACCATACCCCTGTTGCTTGTTTACATATGTGCTACTGTTTACTTCTTTCATATGTACTGCAGTTTAATGATTTGTTTCTCAGGGAATGTCAGAGATGTTGCACAGCTCACATCATTTACATACTTACAAGACTATGCCGTGGTTCAATAGGCAGAACAACAAACCATACCCTCAGTCAGGCCTTAAAAGGCTGCTCCTCCTGGTCGGTCCAGGATCATTCCTTCGTTGCAGCTGGAGGCTCTGTCGGCTGTTCCTTCCCTCTGTTTGTCCTTGTTGCTGCATGTTTATTTCACCTCCAGCTGCCTTCTCTGTCTCCACTCTCTCTCTTGTTGCCCCCTCCTGCTCCTCCTGTTTCTTTCCCCTCCCAGTGTTGTCTCAGCTCGACCCCTGTTTCTTCCTCATTATGCTGCTTGCTCCGCGGCTGTCCTCTCTCTATTGTCTTCGTCCCCCGTAACTTATCCTCATGCTCATTTTGCTGTGTGTGTATTTTCCTTTGGGCTTCCCAGCTCTTCTCGAGCTCCTTGCACTCTTGGCCGCATTATTCACAGCACAGGCACTTCTGGGTTGAGCGCCCTGTAGCAGGCTGTGCCACTTAGCATCTTTCCCGTAGCAGATCTCACATTTCCCCATTCCCTAACCTCGTTCCTCAGTAACTGGCTACTGACTTCTTTTCCCTGGTACCCATTTGTATCACCTGAGCTCCACTTGTCTCCTTTTTGGCCTTTACTTGTAATTTTGTAATCCTGCATCCTCAGAACTGCCCCTTCTGTTTACAGGATGGCGAATCCTGCGCCAGTTAAGCTTCTGCCTCTTGTGTTCTGTTTTCACGACTGTGCCTATCTTGTGCTTTTGCCCTGCCTGCCTCAGTCCTTTAGGGTTTCTTGCCCTACTATTGCCCATCTCTCCTGCCATCTTCTCGGTCATCCTTGCTCATCCATTTCCTGTCTTACCTCACCTGCATTTCCCTCTGCCATAGGTCACCTCAGCTGCTGGCCTTTCCTCGTTTTATTTCCATTTTTTCTATTTCCGTCTAGACTTGTACGCCCACCTACAACTGCAGGTGTTAATCATTAGTTATCTTTCTAGTTATTTGCCTGCTTGGTGTCACGATGCCTAGTCCATGGCTGTCTGTGGCCGTGGTTATGGGGGGGGGTCTCTGGAGAAGCATTGATGCGGTGGTCAATTACAAGACCGCACCTCTGCAGTCAGCTGACACAGGCAGGTAGAAAGGACAATGAACATCTGTGACAGAAGAGACTAGTGTGTCAGTCTCCTCCCTACCGCTTGATGGACAATGCAGACATAGCATGTGGGTAGAGAGGAAGGGGTAGGGCTGCAGACCGCCCTGTTCCTTTGCTGCTGAGATGTGCTGCAAAGTGCACCACTCGCGTATGTTCATTTCATGAGGCGGACTTGTGGCATGCTCACTATGATTACTTCCCAGGAGTCAAGACTTGAGAGCAGTGAGAGTACTTGGACTATTAACCCATAGGCTGTGAACAGAATTAGAATATATAGGAATTTTCGACTGATGCATCAGTCCGTGGCATAGCAATGGTTAAGTCCCAATTCCTGAACTCGGATTTTTGTGCTACAAAATTAAACAAACAAAAAAAAAGCTCTTTAAGAGCTCTCTTAAAACAACTGCAGTAAGGAGTGTTAGCAGCGCCATTAACAGCAAGGCGCCAACCTTTGATAGGACGGTGGGGGGGGAGCCTACAATAAAACATAAGGCTCTTTTAAACGCTCATTAACATTAATAAGAGCGAGAGGTTTTGATAAAATTAATGTGTGCTGCAGATACAGTTACTGTAAGTTCTACAGAAGAAGTTGGCAGCATGCAGTAGGGGGAAAGTGGCAGGGAAGGACACTCAGCCTCCAGGATCAAGCTAGTTAATAATCTTTCAATTTAAAAAGCTCTTTTAAGAGCTACAGGAAGCCACTGTCTCCAGGTTTCTTTAATTGTTCTGCAGTCACCTGCTGGGAGATGCTGGGCTAGTTGAAATCTAAAAATCTAAATAAAAAGGCATTTAAGAGGTAACTGGAGCTAAGCTTGTGATAGGCAAGAAGAACAATCCATTGCTTGATCCAGTGATGAGGAAACTGAAATTATATAATGTAAATGGGGGGGCATGTAATTACATTTTTTGGCATGTATTTTTACTACATACATAATTTTTCCACAAATTTCATACCTTGACCACAGGGCTCAATACTGGAACCAGTCATCTTCAATTTTTTCATAGGGTAGGCCAGCCCAGTGGTGCTGAGGGTTGAGGCGCTGGACGCCACACCTCGCGCTATGCCGGTGACTCGTGTTTGGGAATGAGCACGGGCCGTCGGGAGTCGGCAGGGGAAGAGAACGATCGAGTGTCCGGAAGACTGATCTCCTTCTCCAGGGAGGGGGGCTCCAGTGTGCCGGCATCGAGTGCCCTCTAGCGGAGGCTGGGGGACAAGACGCACTGCACCAAGACATGGGGTGGAGCTAGCACATCCTAGCTCCAAGAGAACTCAACTTACAAAAATCTCCGACCCCTGTGTATGAGCCAGGCGTGGTGCCCAACCCTTCAGCCATGACAGTTCCGCTTCGGCGGCCCCACTCCGGAGGGGCTTCCCAGAGTAAGGCTCAGGTACTGTGACTGGGGCAAGCCCATTCGTGGGGCTAGTGAGGTACGGTGGCCATAAAATACAGCAGAAAAAAATTATTCTTGGGGAACATCGAAGAAGAAATGGAAGGGAAGTCATAGGGTGGACACTCAGGAGAGGGTAGAAGAAATGCACAGGGATTTTTGGGAAATGTGAGGAATGGTCAAAAACATGACAATTGGGATTCAGTGCCAAAATGTGCAAGATTGTGTACCTAGGGCATAGGAACCCCTGCACTGCACATAGGACGTGGGGGGGAGGCACTGACAGTCACTAAACAGGAAAGGGACCAGGGGGTATCACATTTGAGGACCTCAGGGTGGCAGCACAGTGTGACAAGACAGTGAGTAGGGCTAGTGGGATGTTGGGGTGCATAGGGAGGGGTATTTTTAGCAGGAAGTGGTATTACTGTCTTATCGCTCACTGGTGCAATCACACCTGCAGTACTGTGTTCAATTTTTGAGACCTTATCTCAGGTAGGACAGAGACAGGGTGGAGGTGGTCCAGAGGGGGGCAGCTAAAATGGTGCATGTTTTCCTGAAAAGCCCTTTGAAGACATACTGAGGGATACTCCTGGTATTTAATATTACCTGCTGTGTTCCATTTGCTTTCTATTCCTTCCGTTCTTGATCTCTTTCTTCCCCTAATATAGTGCTATTCTTCATATACATTACACACTCTCCAGCCCTGTTCTACCCCACCTCTGACCCCACCTAACATGATATCTTTTCTCCATATACATTTGCTGCTTTACGACCTTTGCTCTTCTCCTAATCTATACCCCCTAACCATAGAAACATAGACTTTTATGGCAGATAAGGACCGCTTGGCCCACCTAGTTTGCCCATTTCCCTACCTAAAGAATAAGCTGCAGATCCTAGTTAACCAACAGCCTACTTCTTCCTACTCCCCACCAGAATTGCCTTATGTTTGTCCCATGCATTCTTGAATTCCCCCACTATTTTTGACCCCATGACCCCTCATGAAGGCCATTCCATGCGTCCACCACCCTCTGTGAAAAAAATACTTCCTCACATTGCCCCGAGCCATCCCCCTCTGTCTTCAAATTATGTCCCCTTGTTCTTGCACATCTCTTTTGAAAGATGCTACCCTCTTGGACTTTGTTGATTCCTTTGAGGTACTTGAAAGTTTCTATCATGTCCCCCCTCTCCCTCCTTTCCTCAAGGGTATACATATTAAGCTCCTTTAGTCTCTCTTCATATGGTTTCTGTTGCAGACACTGCACCATTTTAGTTGCCCTCCTCTGGACTGCTTCCATCTTGTCTATGTCCTTGTGGACATGGGGTCTCCAGAATTGCACACAGTACTCCAGATAGGGTCTCACCAACTGTCTGTACAGAGGGATAACAACTTCCTGTTTTCTACTGGTGATGCCTGTCCCTGTACATCCCAGTATCCCCCCAGCCATCCTTACTGCCTTCTCACATTGCTTGCTTACTTTTAGGTCATCTGATATGACTACCCCCAGGTCGCTTTACATTTTTGTTGTTGTTAATACCCCGCCCCCGCATTGTGTAACTCTTCCCCGGGTTTTTGTTTCCCAGGTGCATTACTTTGAGCTTCTTTGCATTGAATCTAAGCTGCCATACTTTTGACCATTCCTCCAACCTTGCCAAGTCCCTTCTCATCTTTTCCACCCCCCCCCCCGTGTATCAACCCTGTTGCAGATCTTTGTGTCGCCTGCAAAGAGGCATACTTTTCCTTCCAGTCCCTCTGCAATGTCACTTATAAAGACATTAAAAAGGACTTGACCCAGTACTGAACCCTGCGGTACCGCACTAGTAACCTCCCTTCTTCGGAGCGGACTCTTTACTAGTACCCTCTGTGTCCTGTTGTCCAGCCAATTTTTTACTAAGGCTACCACCCTGGGATCCACGCACAGGCTGGCTAATTTGTTTGTTAATCTTTGTGTGGGACTGTGTCAAATGCCTTGCTAAAGTCTAGGTAGGCCGTGTCCACAGCCCCTCTCTGGTCTACTACTTTGGTCACTCAGTCAAAGAAATCTATTAGATTTGTCTGACATGACCTTCCCACTGTGAATCCATGCTGCCTTAGGTCCTGTGCCCCGCTGGCCTCCAGGTACTCAACAATTATTTCTTTCAGAAGTGATTCCATCACTTTCCCTACCACTGAGATCAAGCTAACAGGTCTGTAGTTTCCTGCCTCTGCTTTGCTCCCACTTTTGTGAAGGGGAATCACCTCCGTCCTCCTCCAATCCTTAGGTACCACACCATCCTCCCATGATTTGTTAAAAAGGGTAGTCAGTGGTGTCACTAGTTTTCCCCTTAGTTCTTTTAGAATTCTGGGGTGAATCCAGTCAGGCTCCATTGCTTTGTCCACCTTCCGTTTTAGGAGTTCTTTCAGAACCCTTTCTTCTGTGAAAAGACTGGTATTGACCCCCCTATCTAGAGTGCTTCTATTGATTGGATTAGGTACCTCTCCTTCCTCTTCTTTTGTGAATACTAAGCAGAAGTATTCATTAAGTATCCCTGCTTTTCACTGTCCCTCTCTGCCCACCCTCCCCTTTGTTAAGCCTCACTATCCCTCCCTTGGTCTTTCTTCGCTCCCCAATGTACCTATAAAATGTTTTATCCCTCTTCTTAACTAAGTTGGCTATCTTTTCCACTGTTTGGACGTTTGCTATTCTGACTGCCTTCCCCGCTTCCTTCTTCTTTAACTGGTACAGTTCTCTGTCCTGCTTCTGTGTCTCCTTATACTTCCTGAATGCTATATTTTTCTCCTTAACCTTCCCACCACCTCTTCTGAGAACCATAGTGTTTTTTTCTTTCATTTTGATTTGTTTATTTGCTTCACACAAAGGCTTGTTGCCTCTGTGATGGCAGTTTTGATGTTTCCGCATTGTTCCTCCACCCCTTCTTCTTGCCTGTTTGCTAGTGCTTTTCTGAGGCACTCTCCCATTTTGACAAAGTCAGCCCCCCTAAAGTCCACTATCCTCACTTTTGTATGGCTTGACTCTGTGGCTGTGTTTATCGTGAACCACACTGTTTGGTGGTCACTTGTTCTCAGATGGCTACCCACTTCTAGATCTGAGATCCTCTCTCCATCCCCGTTTGAGAGTACCAGGTCTAAGATTGCTCCCTCCTGAGTGGGTTCCAACACTAGCTGTCTGAGGTATTCCCCTGTAGGGCATCAAGAATAACCTTGTCCTTGGATGTGGCTGCAGCAAACACACTCCAGTTAACATCTGACATATTCAGGACCCCCATCAACCATATCTCCCCTTTTTCTGCCATCCTAAAAATGCCTTCTATAATTTCCTTGTCCATTTCCTCCTCCTGAGATGAGGGTCTGTGTACAACCCCCATGCAGATTGTGGTGCCATTTCTGGTCTCCAAGGTGACCCACAGTGCCTCCTCTCCTCGCTGTTTACCCTTTAGTTCTATTGCTTTGATCCCTTCCATTACATAGTGAGCTACTCCTCCTCCTCCTCCTCTTCTAACCTCCCTGTCCCTCCTGTAGATGGTGTACCCTGGTATGTTGACATCCCAGTCACGGTTCTCTGTGTATCATGTTTCTGTGACTGCCACAATATCCAGATGTCCCTCTTCCATAAAGGCCACCAGTTCAGGGAGCTTGTTATGTAGACTACGGGCATTGGTACTCATTACCCTCCATTGTTTTATGGCCTTACCCCTTTTTGCCCCATCCTTGTCCTTACTGCCTTTGCCTTTTTCTCCATTTACCCCTGCCCTTCTCCCTGCTGACTTCTCTATCTTGGTGTTTACCTCACTAACTACCCTGATTTTTTTTGGGGGGGGGCTAGGATTTCCCTGCTCCTTTCCAGTGCCTCCCCCTTAGCTAGTTTAAATGCTAGCCAATGAAGCATTTAAACCCTATCACCTAGTATCCTGGTTCCCCTCCTGAACAGACGCAGACCAACGCACCAGTATAGGCCTGCATCTCTCCAGGTGGACCCCCAATCCCCAATGAAGCCAAATCCCTGAGCGCTGCACCAGTTTTTCAACCATTGATTGAATCTCATGGTGCAGAACACCCAAGCCTCACCCATGCCATAGACAGGCAGCACCTCTGAGAAGGTTACTGTGCATGCTACTTGTCTAAGGCCCCTCCCCAGCTCCACAAACTCCTCTTACACTGCTTTGATCACTTTCCCAGCCAGGTAATTTGTCCCTAAGTGGACAATGACATCCAGCTCCTTCCCCCGTGCAACTGCTCCTGTGATCCTAAGGATTCGCTTCCTGTCCTTCCAAGCCATGGCGCCAGGCAGGCACCTTACCTCCCACTCCCACTTCCCCAGTTCTACCCTCCTAACAATGGGAGTCCCCCACCAGGGGTTGTTTCCTTCCCCTGTGGGGTCCCATGCCACCTTCCTGTGGGTCTCCTTTGTGAGGTTCCCAGCATCCTCCTTGGTCTCCACTGCGGGTGCCTCCATAGAGGAACCACATTCTGCCAGAATGGCGTACAAATTGTGGAGAGGTACAACTGGAGGGTTGCGCCTCTGTTCCACCACCCTCACCCTCCCTGAGCCCACTGTGGTCAACCACTCCTCTTTCTTGGCAACCTCTGAGGCAGGGGCGGCGGCCCTGGTGGTCCCTGGGTGAGAGAGGAGGTCTTACGAATCCTGGCCAACTCAGCCTGGAGACGAGCAGCCTCCTCCCTCAGCCTAAAGAGGTGCCTGCAGATGGGACAACACCACATCCTCCAGAATGTCTCCCGGAAGACTGCCACTCCATAGCCACTGCACTGCACCACTCCCATCATGACTTATTTGTGGACCCTCAGCTGTTGTTTCATATGCTTATTCTTTCCTCTCTCTGTTTGTTTATTTTTTTAATTTTCTCCCTACTTTCCTACTGCCTCCGTGCCCTTAAAGCTCCTGCTCTTCCTGTTCTGGCACAAGAAGTTCCTGTATTCCTCAGTAGTCTCCTTCTTACTTGCTCAGAGTCAGACCTCCAACAGCTGGGGGAGGGGATGGAGAGCATGCCCCCATTCCTGATCATTCACATTATCTTCTCTGTAGCACTTGCTGTTTTCCTCCCTCTTTAATATTTGCCCCCTCCCAAACTGGCGCCATTCACCTTGCTCTGTGTCACTTGCTCTGCATCCATCTCCGCCCTGACCTCTACTCCCCATAACATGCCAATATTTTCCTGATACATTAGCTGCACTGTGGCACTTACTCTTTCCCCTCCCCAGTCTCTGCTCTCATAAAATGCTGCCATTCACATTAGCTGCTCTGTGCCACTTGTTCATATCCATCTCCTCCCTGATCTCTGCCCCCAATAACATGCCATCACTTCCCGATACATTAGCTGCTCTGCAGCAGTTGCTGTTCTTATCCCTCACATCTCTGCCTCCCCCCAAAATGTTACCAGTCACTGTCATTTATTTATTTATTTTTATTTGCTTATACATCGGTTTACAACCTTTGAGCCAGAGGCTCGTTTCCAAAGGTACCTCGTCACAAAAAGGACACATACAGTATAACATTTAGTTACACATTGCAGTTAGAGCTTTTACATCATTGCGGTCACCGTCTAGGTACATTAGCTACTCCGTGGTACACAGAACATAGAAACATGGAAGCTGACGTCAGATAAGGACCGTGTGGCCCACCTAGTCTGCCCATTTTGCCTACCTATTGCAAAACCACAGATCCTAGTTGATCTGCAGCTCACCCTTGCTATCTATTCCTCCCCTTCCTGATATGTACCCCCCCCCCAGAAATATCAACATTGTCCCTACAGATTAGCAGCTCTGTGGCACATACTCTCTCTCCTCCTCCCGATTTCTGCCCCTCCCAAAACCTGCTGCCATTCACCATCATTCACATTAGCCACTCTTGGCACTTGGTCTCTATCCGCACCAATTTCTGCCCCCAAAATATACTGGCATTGTCTGTACACATTATCTGCTCTTCAGCACCTGCTGTATTCCTCCCAATCTCTACCCCCATATGCCTGTATTTTCCCTATACCTTAGCTGCTGTGCAGCACCTCCTCTCTCTTCCTGCTCTCCAATCTCTGGCACTTGCTATTTGCTGCCCTCACCAATCTCTGTCCCTCTCAAATCTGCTGCCATTCATTGTCCTTTACATTAGCCACTCTGTAACACTTGCTCTTTATCACTCCCCTCCCCAGTCTTTGCCCATCCCATTCTGCCATAGTCCGCATACATTTACCTGTTACTTTCTATTGCATGCTACTGTTGCTTGTACTGACTGCATCACATTTCTACTTCTTCTTATGTTCCTTTCCCCATGCCATTCCCAATACAACGCTGCCATATACTTGCCGTGTTTAGGTGCACCACTTTTCATTTCTTTCTACATTTCTTATGTTGCCCCAATGAATTTGTTCTCATTTGGTACATTTCCATTTCAGATAGTCTTCGTTTACTCTATTTAACTCTTCTTTTTGTGTTTTTTGAACAGTGTGCATACCCTACATTTTTTTATCCTACTGTATGAACATATGAAGAAGCCAGCAAAATAAGGTCAACAGGTCTATCTAGTCTGCTCAAACTGCAGGGTCCTCAGCTTAAACTAATGACCCTGCCCCTCCCCAATTTGCCCTTCCCCTCTGTCTACCTCTCCCTTGACCCTTATTTTCCCCTGAACTCTGTCCCAGCCTCTGTTAAAACTGCCCGCCATCTTCAACGAAACCGCCTCTTCTGGAAGCATTTTCCATCCTGCCACCATCCCCTCTATGAAGAAATCCCTCCTAGCCTCTCTTCTAACCCCCCAACACTGAGATTATGTCCCCTCGTGTTTTGGTTTCCACTAAGCTTTATCCACCCTATTTATTCCTTTCAAATACTTGAAGATCTCAATCATGTCCCCTCTCTCTTTCTCTCTTCTCCTCTTCTCCAGGGAGTACATGTTCAGGGTCTCCAACCTCTCCTCATATGTTCTGCCTTGCTGGTCCAGGATCATCTTTGTTGCCCTCCTTTGCACCATCTCCAGCAGGCTAATGTCCTTTTAAGGTATGTGCACCAGTACTGTACGTTGTACTCCAGATGCAGCCTCACTAATGACTGTACAAGTGCCGTATTACCTACTCTCACCTGCTGCTGATCCCTCTGGCAACATAGACCAACATTTTATTTGCCTTTGCTGCTGCTTTCCTACATTACACGGAGTGCTTCAGATCAGTAGTGATCATCACTCCCAGATCCTTCTCCTTTTCTGATGGAGATATCCGGACCCCTCCCAGACTGCACTCAGTCCTCGAGTTCTTGGCTTTGATGTTGATAACTTGGCATTTTTTTGCATTGAAGCCAAGCTGCCAAATTCCGGCCACCTGTCCGGTGGTTTCTCTATGAAGGCTATACTAATCTTGCCCATTACTCCACCTGCAGCTTGATCCCTTTCACTGTAATTTGCAATAAACAAAGATCAAAATCAGTAAGATATGCATGTATTGCAATTTCTATTTCTGTCACCACATCTCTCAACTAATCCCCTCATCTCCTCCTCCTTGTGTCATTATCTTCCCTAATGCTTCTTCGTAATAAAGTTTGTCTTGAACTTGCATAAAAATGGCCCAGAACAAATCTGCAGCACAACACCAGTATGCAATTTCATAAACATTGCATTATTTTAATAACTGTGTCCCAATGCAACTAATTTCATTACTGCTGTGTTTGTCATCGAACACAATTGCCATACAGCCAGCATCATTTTTACATTACTTCTCATAATTTACATTTCCTGTGTGTAAGCATGTAGAAACCTGTAAGTACACAGTTTTACTAATAATACCATTGCATACCTCTCATAGGATACAGTCTGATTAATTAAAAAATAATGGCTGCTGGCTTCGCGGTGCCAGCTGAAAGGGGATCGCTTGGCATGCTGGTGACCTGGGTTTGCTTCCCAAACCCAGAACATCAGGAGCAGAGGCCGGCAAGGAGGGTACAGAGTGTCTGCTGGACACTCTCCTCCTGGGGGTGGGGTGGGTGTGAGTCTGCACCGCTCTGGAGTGGCTACTGACGGTGATGCCACGTGCAGCCACTGTGGGTGGTGGGTGGAGGGAGGAAAAGGGGAAATCTGCCCCCGGCTGACCAGATGACAGCCCTGTCAGCACGATGGCCCAGCAAAGTACAAACTGACCCCACCGTCCCTGGGATATGCTTCCTTGTGCTTCCAAGCACGTCTCCCTTGGAAGGGGGGGGGACCCACCCAATTAAAGGATATGTCGGGTTACCCAGGAGGATCTGGAAATGAAGGGGCAGTTGATGACGATGGGGCATGGTGGTGGTGAGGGGCCTAGGCGGCCCGAAGGAGTGGTCGACCGGGGGGGCCTGGGGAGGAGCAAAATAAATAAATAATGGCTGTATCAGTTACAAGGCCAAGCACATCATTCTCTTTCTTAACTGCTGTGTCTTGTGCACCACTATGTACAGTCTCACTAGGCTCATTATTACATAAACACTACTGGCATTCTCACAAATTCAAATTTTATGTTTGCTTGTAAAGCATGCAAGGATATTGGCATCAGTCTGAACTGTGAGAGGACTTTTGGAGGCACACCCTCTCCTTCACGTATCACAGCTTCAGAATATCAAATCTCCTCTCTGATTCTGCCCACTCTCCCTCTTCTTCCTTCCTTTGTCTATAAAGTCCTTGTGCAATTGAAAGGCTGGAAAATGCAAGCTATAAAGTTTTCTTATGGGACATCTAATTCCTGTACTTGAAACCTGTCTCATGCTTTTGGTTCTGCTGCTCTGCTTTTACACTGGGGCACAGCGACAGGGTAGCAAACCAGGCAGCTTCTTTGGGAATACTCACAAAGAGAACACTCCAGATATCAGTTTAATTTAAATGAAAACTGCTTTATGTTTGGGAAGATGTGAAAAACAAAGAGCTTGTATTCAGCTCGCAAACAAGGTTCTTGAGTTCAGTCTGTGGTTGTCTTCCCATAACAGAAAATGAATCCTAGCCACTTGTGCATCAGCGCAGCGGTTGGATTTCCACTTGTTACACCGGCGACCTGGGTTCGGAAATGGACCCGGGACATTGGAGGGCTGGCCGGGGGAGAAGGAGGAGCATCCTGAGGTCTGCTCTCTTTCTCCGGTGAGGGGAGGGAGGGGAGTGTGACAGGTGTTTGACAGACCCCTGGCGGAGGTCAAGAGTACCACAGACGACGGTGCCAGAGCGTTCGAGGGGGACAGGCGGGCGTCATTGCATGTCCTCACCCCCAAGAATAAACAAGAAAAATCTTCAGCTGCCGGCTGCCCTAGATGAAGCCCGCCTCGGCTTCAGTTAGCCTCCAGGCCAGCCCTCTGACCTATCCCGTCACTTGTGGCACTGTTAGGGGGCTTGTGCAACAACCCCACTCTGGGGGGTAAGCCAGGGGGTATTGGAGGGTCACGGACGATTTGGAGGTAGAAGCTTGAGGTCCGTGACTGGACTGAGGTTCTGGGTGGCTGGCGGCAGGGGGAAAAAACATACTAAATAAAAAAGAAAATTTATTCTTCTCCCCTCTGACACTGTTGAACATGCCCCAAGTCACAGTTTTGATTTTCAAAGAAATAGTTTTAAATGTTCCCATGACCATTTTTCAGTATTAAACATATTGCCATGTTCAAGGCCAAACCTACTTTCAGCCATATGTTTATCACAGAGTGCTTAAAATGTGAACGGCTCTTGCATGCATGAGTTCACATCAGTTCTGGCCCACTTTGCTCTGACACGCATTCTCTTGTCCTTAGGAACATGTAGAGGCATTGGGTGGGCATAACTCTGGACAAGCTACTGTATGAGGTGAGAAGTTCTGGCCAAGTAAAATTTTTGATTGAAAAATAACAATAAACTAATGAATAAAGCAAAATTGGGCAGTCTAGTGACGGTCAGCAAGCATGCTGTCTTTGACAGGCACACTGGTCCCATAGGACCAATAAACACTAGAAGCCCCAGTGTGAACAGATAATACAACCCCCCCCCCCAAAAAAAAAGAAAAACAGGTGGCACTTTCTGTGCTTTAGCTATTTGATTTAAAAACACATTAGAAAATGGGCTAGATCATAGGAGCTCTCTGATTGGCTGATAGCTACGGGGGGGGTACATTAAGTTTCAGTAGACGCCCAGTCGAAAACAAGGTCCAGTTCAGGATGCTTTGTTACCTGTATGAATCTTGGGCACCCTTATCCCTCTCTCTAACTGGCTAAAACACCAAATTTCAAAATAAAACCGCCGCCATTTTTTTTTTGTCACATAGCGAAGCGAGAGGTGCTGCCGGCAAATACGAGCTACAGCTTCAGCTTCATTAGTATAAACATTTCTTTTTTCAGCAATACCTTATCTTTGCCAGCGCTCTCCCCACTCGTCCTCCAGCTCCTACAATTTAGTCTGTTTTCCCAGTCTCGCTTAGATACCAGCTCCGTTGACCACCACGGCTGCTCACGCTCCATTCATTCAAATGAAACAGGCTATTTACAACAAGTGCTTCCCTGTCTGCTACCTGCATCAGCATCAATTGGAGAAACAGAGCCGTGCAAGTAGAACAAAAACCTTTCATTTTTAATTAAATACTAAAACAGATCCCGACAGACTGCTCATGAAGCATTTCAAAAAACATCTCTTGTTTTTTGGGGTTTTTTTTGGGGGAGGGGGCGATGACAACAGAATGGGTCTCTCAAGCAGGCAACAGGACAAGAAACAAAAAAAACAAACAGAGGGACTACTTTACAAGACAAACAGCAAAACATCATTTTTACCTAATTTTTTACATTGCTTTTTTAATTTTTTTAAATCACAGATAAAAGTGGTAAAGGGAGCCCATTTTCTAAGCGCAATAATACTCTCCAGAGTGGGCAGTATGGGCAATACCGGACTGCCCAGGGACTATAAGGCCCTCCGCCTGCGGCATCAGGCCTCATTACACCCCTGGGTGGTCTGGTATTGCCCAATACTGCCCACCCTGTTGGGCATTATTGCTTGCATAATATACAGCAATAACATTATGTACGTATTTCCACATCATTTCATCTGAAAAATTAAAAAGAAACAATGTTAAAAGTATCTGTGTGATTTGACATATACTTTCCTGGACCTGAGTACCTCCCTACCCCAGATTGGTGGAAATAGAGACCTCTGGACTCCCTTCCCAACCATTAACTTTCAGTATGGCTTTGGTCCCAGCATGGACCCTGGACCACAGGTCAGCACCCTCACAGCAGGGGTATTATCCCTCTGGCACAATCTTCTTGACCAGCCTCAATATCGCCATTAGTCTCAATGACTAAGAATCCCAGCTTTTGATGTGCAATCCCCCCGGCCCCCGAACTATTTCGGATATTGTCTTTCAAACCTGGATGAGGAAGGGTCTAAAATTCCCTTATGAATTCTACCAAGCAGGCATCTATAAAACTTTTGCCTGGCTTCAGTTGGAATATTAACTTAATGACAGAGAATATTTTAGACTTTTACAGCTCAGATGCCACCTGTAACAGGCCTTCAGTCTGCAGGTAGAAGCAGCTAAATTCCCACCCTTCATTAGAAACATTACCCAAGGGGCATGGTCCCCTCATTTTTAACTCTTTGTTATCCAGCCTTGTTAGGGGGCACAGATATCTCCACAGACCATGCAACTGCCATCTGAGAGGTAGTACTGTCAATCACCCTAACACCGGCAGAATGGACCCGTGTATGGATTAGACAACACAAAATAACTGGTTACTACCTGTGGAGAGAAAAGAGAAAAGTAGAAACATAGACTTTGATGGCAGATAAGGACTGCTTGGCCCACCCAGTCTGCCCATTTCCCTACCTATTGGATAAGCTGCAGATCCTAGTTAACCAACAGCCTACTTACCCCTACCCCCCCACTAGAATTGCCTTATGTCTCTCCAATGCATTCTTGAATTCCTCCACTGTTTTTGACCCCATGACCTCCTCAGGAAGGCTGTTCCATGCATCCATCACCCTCTTCATGAAAAAAATATTTGCTCACGTTGCCCCTGAGCCGTACCCCCCTCTGGCTTCAAATTGTGCCCCCTTGTTCTTGCACATCTCTTTTTCTGAAAGATGCTACCCTCTTGGACTTTGTTGATTCCCTTGAGGTACCTGAAAGCTTCTATCATGTCCCCCCTCTCCCTCCTTTCCTCGAGGGTATACATATTAAGTTCCTGTAGTCTCTCTTCATATGGTTTCTGGTGCAGACCCTGCACCATTTTTATTGCCCTCCTCTGGACTGCCTCCATCCTGTCTACGTCCTTGTGGAGATGGGGTCTTCGAACTGCACGCAGTACTCAGATGGGGTCTCACCAACTGTCTGTACAGAGGGATAACAACTTCCTGTTTTCTACTGGTGATGCCTCTCCCTATGCATCCCCATATCCCCCAGCCCTTCTTACTGCCTTCTCATATTGTTTGCCTACCTTTAGGTCATCTGATATGACTACCCCAGGTCCCTTTCCATTTTTATTGTTGTTAGTACCTCCCCCCCATTGTGTACACTTCCCCTGGGTTTTTTGCTTCCCAGGTGCATTACTTTGCACTTCTCTGCATTGAATCTAAGCTGCCATACTATTGACCATTCCTCCAACCTTGCGAAGTTCATTCTCATCCTGTCCACCCCCCCACTTCTGTATCAGCCCTGTTGCAGATCTTTGTGTCATTTAGAAAGAGGCATACTTTTCCTTCCAGTCCCTCCGCAGTGTCACTTATAAAGACATTAAAGAGGACCAGCCCCAGTACTGAGCCCTGTGGTACCCCGCTAGTAACCCCCTTTCTTTGGAATGGACTCTGTTTACTGTTACCCTCTGCGTCCTGTTGTCCAGCCAATTTTTTAACCAGGCTACCACCCTGGGACCCACTCCCAGGCTGGCTAAATTGTTTATTAATCTTTTGTGTGGGACTGTGTCAAATGCCTTGCTAAAGTGTAGGTAGACCATGTCCACAGCCCCTCCCTGGTCTACTATCTAGGTAGGCCATGCCCACAGCCCCTCCCTGGTCTACTAATGGTTGGAAAACAGTTATTAGGTTTCTCCGAATCCTGCACATCACAGCCAAGTTCCATAGCATGAGAGATGACACCTGTTTGCAGGAATGCTCAACAGATTTATTTATTTATTTAAAATTTGATGACCGGGAAAGGCACACTGACCGAGGCTCTTTTCCAGGTGCGACCCAGGTACACAGTGTACAGTGAAGAGAAAAAGAGTAACAAATGGTGAAGAATACAACCAGTATGTACAGACATTTTTACAAAGAATACAGTGCATTATCCAAAATAAATAACTAATTAGCGTGCAGAGTAAATGAACGGAATGGGGCAAGGTTACAGTCAGGGGCTAGGGTAAGTGAGTAGAGACTGTGATGCTGAACAGATTACGGAGGCAGTATAGTGCAGTGGGTTAAGGCTCTGAGCTGCAGATCTGGAGACCTGGGTTTGAATCCCACAGCCGCCTAGGTGCATACTGTGTGATCCTGAGCAAGTCACTTAACTTCTTTGTGCTCCCAGACCGTGTCTGGAAACAAGGTTCAGCTTAGTGTGCTACTCCTGGTTAAACAATATTCCCTTTCCCTTTCCCTCAGGTGTAGCCACCCACGCGCACATTTTTTGGTCTTGTCTGATGCTAACCCCATTTTGTAGGGTGATAGAACATTAAATCATTAATTCCAACATCACACACCCTGACACCAGAAATGGTATTCCCATACTTGCTTGAAGCCCACCACAGTTTTCACCCCACCACCCCTGCTGGAAGATTGCTCCAGGCATCTACCATCCTCTCAGTGAAGAAATACTTCCTTACATTCCTCCTAAACTTCCCTCCTCCAGCTTCATTGCATGTCCTCTAGTTCTTGTACAGCAAAGCCTTAAAAACATTAACTGATGGGGCTTCTTAAATGTCAGGGGGAAGAGAGTTCCCTGTCAGTGGATCAGCAGCACCAAAGGCCTGATCCCCCAAAGATTTAAATCAGTAGCATGGGAAAACGAGGCCCACGTCAGAGGAATGACTCAAACAGAAGATCTTTCAGGTAGTCAGGGTCCAGAACATGCAGGGCTTTGTACATCAAAAACATATCTTGAAGTTGACATGCCATTGCACTAGCAGCAAGTTCAGTTCACACAGAACCAGCATAATATGCTCATACTGGGAGATCCCAGCAATAAGGCAGGCTGTTGTGTTCTGCAGTAGTTGCAAGTGACGTATGAACCCCACAGATAGCTCTAGGTAAAGAGCAGTGCAATAATGCCATGCTGAAGTGACAAATGCATATAAAGCACCAGCACTGCTAGGTCAGCAGGCTCCAGATAGGTTTTAATATGGGTGCTATTATGCAGATGGTAAAAATCACAGTGGCCCACTGCTGACACCTGATATTCTAGCGTCAGTCTGCAGTCTACAGTGATGCTCAGATTTCTCATCCTAAACACAACTCATAGTGTAGTCCCATATAAAGATGGCAGAAAGGCACCATTACTATTTATTGTCACCTCTACTCAGCCTACTTTTACCAGTGACGCCTCTGTTTTCGATGGGTTATGTCTGACCCAGCTAAAGGCCATCCAGTCTTGAATTACAGGCAGACACTCATCTAACACAAAGGGAAGCATTCACCCTGTCAGGTGCATAGGACAGGTAAATCTGGGTAACAGCTACAGAGCAGCGAAAACCCAGATCATACCACCTAACGGTGTCCCCCAATGGCAGCATGGCAAACAACATGAGAGCCAGGCCAGGATCAACCCCTGAGGCACTCAACAGCAGAGTGCAGTAGCCTCTGAGATGTTACCTCCTAGCACCACCTGCTGCACCCTACTGGACACATAGGACTCAAACTACTGCAGTGCCATCCTTGTGAATCTTACAATTGAACCAACAGCTCGCCGTGGTCTGCTGTGTCATATGCCGAGGAAAGATCCAGTAACACAAAGATGGAACAACGGCCACTGTCTCTTGCCAAGAGGAGATTCTTGTA
Source organism: Neoceratodus forsteri (assembly GCA_016271365.2). Taxonomy (NCBI): domain Eukaryota; kingdom Metazoa; phylum Chordata; order Ceratodontiformes; family Ceratodontidae; genus Neoceratodus; species Neoceratodus forsteri. The sequence goes on from CM057452.1 coordinate 413,050,211, forward strand.
CACCTTGATGAGCACTGTCTCAGCACTATGTTGAGGCCTGAATCCAGACTGGAGAGGCTCATAGCTCTCATAACTTTCCAAGTAGCTCTGAAGCAGAATCGTTACCGCCTTTTTAATTACCATCCCTAAAAAGAGACGGTTTGAAACCAGTCTGTAATTTATCAGATCACTGAGGTATAAAGATGGCTTTTTCAGGAGAGATCTAACCACTACCCTCTTCAGTTCAGTGGGGCAGACTCTTCCACAGGGAACACCTAATGATCTTTGCAATAGTTGTAACCAGTTCCAACCACCAACCTGATCAAAAGCTTGGTAGGTCTAGGGTTCAACATACAGTAGGTAGGGTGTAACTTCGAGCTCACTCAGGAGATCTCCTCTACTGAAAGTGGGTCAAATTATACCCAAAGCAGCAGAGTGCATAATTCCCTCACTAATTGGGTATTACAAAATCTCTGCCATGCAATCATGGTTATGTGTCTTAAAAGAAAAGCAAAAAAAAAGCATGCAGTTTATGTTTTGGCATTGCAGTTTCAAGTTAACCTAGTGTTACTAAACCAGACAGAAGTACCATAATACTTAAACCAGCTCCAGCTATCTTTTATTGTATTTATAACAAAACACAATACTCAATACCCCAGAGCCAAAGTGGAAACAAAAAGGATATAGCTCACTATAAAGATAAATATAACTGTTGCAATTAGTGGAACAATATTATACATAAAACAGCCTATTAGGCTGTGGATATAAGTATACAGTCCAGAGACACACTGTGCCATAACCTTTTTGTATTCTCATACGAGCACCAAGTGGGGAGAGGAACTGGAGTACTGGAAGAGGAAACCACGGCAAGTCCCCATAATTTTAAAAAGAATAAAGCAATACTTTAATGCCCTTCCTGAAGACAGCAAGTTTTACATCACAGTACATCATTATACATAGTGTAACCCCCTTGCCACTTTTCCTAGCTGGCACCCCACAAAAGAACCAGTGCCCAATTCATGGCATGCAATTTACTCTTGGCAGAATTACTCAAATGGTACCACCCCTAGCTTTAGAGTGTATACCAGGCTCATTACCTAAATGATGGGGGGGGGGGGTACAATACTAAAAATTAACCTTTGTATTTACCACCAGGTCCAGGGGAGAGGATGCTAGGCGTATGCTAGACCTATCTGCTGAGAGGCCCCAATAACGTTCACACAGAAGCAATAAGCTGAATGTCCAAAGCGGTAACTGGGATTGTGCAACATGGCTTTATTTATAGACGTTACTTTGAAGCACAGGTGGACCCCCAATGGTTTACCATTGCCACACAGGCACACTCTTTTTCCAGAAACACCTTGCTAGGCAGTACAATTTCCACAGAAACATCTCTATCCATTTTCCAAAATGTACGTTCGTGGCCTGAACCACATATTTGAGCTACTTTCAAAATATTTCCATTTCCCAAAGTGTATGCTTGTAGCCTATACCACATCATTTAAAATCATCCTGGCCATTGGTCTTTGCCCAGGGGACCTTGGTGCCCATCAACGAACCAGTTAGCCCTGCATTGAAACTCCAGATGGCATTCCTCCCACCCTTTGCCCCGAATACAGTCTCTGCCATTCCTTCAGGGTTATACCAAAAGAAGCCTTCAATCCCCACTGAATTACTAAAGACTCCCAAACTTTACTTTACATTAGCACCCTGAGGTGAAATGGGGTCCTGGCTGGTGTGATCTAGCCTTATCTTGGGTACACACACCCCAGACGACCTCCCAAGAGAACATTCTCAAATTCTGTACACACAGATTAGTTGCTGCTTCCTCCCAGTTATGGAAAAAACAACAGGAAGGCACCTTTTCCTCTCTGGTAGCTTGTCAGATTCCATTCACAGTCCTTCTCTAAGGCAGCTGTAAACTTCAGGACCTTCAGGGGATTGCCCCTTCGATCCACAGGACATGCAGTCCCTCTCACTGACACTAAGAGTCCTGCTGGTGAACGGTTTCCACCACTTCACAGGCAAGCCAAGGATTTTACCAAATTAGGGTGAGAAATGACCAGGGCTCCCTTTCCAGAGCCCCACTGGCAGACCTCCTGCCATTCTGACACTCTAACTCAGACTAACTGAACATTCTAAACTTCCCCTGAGCAGCTGACTCAAAAATAGTTATGCTGCTGCGAGAGTTCGAAATGACATAATCATCCCTACATACAGGGTGTGAAAGACTATGTTGAGTCTCCCCCCCCCCCAGACTTTACATGAAATAATGACAATGCCTCCCCTGGCTGCTTTACCTCCTGCTAAATTAGTTTCTTAAACCCACAGCACTCACCATGTACCTTGGGCTGTACTAATTGCAATATGCTGTACCTCTATATGAAATAGCTTACAATTGTAAATAGTCAGATCAATTGCTATTATTTCTTGTACTTTTTTGTCTCTGTACTTGTGCACCCATACTCTGTAACTACCTTTCTGTGTTGTCCTCCTGTCAACACGTGGAACCTTTGAAAAAGAGCATTTTGCTCAAAGGTTATGTCCAAATGACGAAATAAATAAATCACTCTCTCAGGCAAGCTGAGTAAAACAATAATGTCATTATGTAGGAAGCCCCTAATGAGCTCTCTACCAGCTGCCTTTTCCTACTTGCCTAATGCTAGTACTAATGGGATTCTAGTAACCCCAGGGGACTCTGTGGTTACAACAGAATACTACACAAGATGGTGTGTATTAAGAAAATGTAATACACATCCAATATGTGTAGTGCTACATAAACCACAAGAGCAAAGCTCTAGGGGTTTATAACAGCATCAGTGGTTTGTATAACATTGGGGTATGCACACCACACCACTTTTATTTTTTATAATTTCTGGGCATCACATTTTCTGACCAGATCCAGTTACTTTTGAGTTTTCAGGAAATTACTGGATTTTTTGTATCTAATGGTATGCTCTCCCTTTTTTATTATCCCCTCCTTTTTATTTATTTATTATTTATTTGGTAGCTAATCCCTAAAATACTTTTTTTCTTGGTGCTTGCTACCTGTGACAGGGTTGAATAAGGCGCTGTCCCATTTGTTATTCAGAAAAAGTTTAAACGCAAAGGTCTGTTCTATTCTCTCCTTTTCTGTCTCTTGTCTGTCTGGTTGCACAACCAAATGTTCTTGTGAGACATAGGAACTGATCACTGTGGTAGTCTCACGATTCTTCACCTCTCACTATCTCTCTGCCTTCACTTGCTGTTTCTGTCTTTCCTTCTCCCTTGCATATCCGTGGTTATAAAAATATATGTGAATCTTTGTGTGAAACTGTAAGTTATACTGGGATCCCTTTGTTTGAAACTGTATACAGTTATACTGTTGAAATGATTGCAGAAAGCTATTTGGAACTCAAAGGGTTAACCTTGAAATGCAGCACAAACTCTTTTGCAGAACTGCCAACAGGAGGTCAGTTCTGGGACACTATGTTCTATTTTGTTGCACCTGCAATGAAATTGACAAAGTTCTCTTTTTTCCAAATAATTTTTATTGTATTGTAACAGAAAAGATACAATAATATGCAACGCAATTTGTAGAATAATACCTTCAAAGTATAAACATAAGGACAAATACACAAGGTACAGATGATCAGTGATAACAAGTACTGGTAACTGTGAGATCTTCTAGGCCAATACAAAACAAGCATTTATACTGGGTTGTGAAAAAAAGGGTGGCAGTGATTACAGAGACAAAGTTCTAATACATTTTATGAGGAACAGGATGTCTGTTAACGAGGTGAGGCTGTAGAAGTTAATTACCAGGCAAGGACTTTATTATAAAAACAGCAGCAGTCTTTTGCTGGAGAGAGACAGAAACTTTGAATTAGAGATTCCCTTGGACGAAGGACTTTGTTTTCTCTGTTTGTACTGCCTATGTAAATAGTTATACAGAACATTTTTTTTATTTTACTGTTATTGATAATAATAAAATGCTACTTGCGAATTTTATAACAGCTTCTGGTTTTCCTATGCTGCCCGACCTGTACCTCGATGACAAATGGTGTCAGACTAAATGAGATTTACACCGTGGATACTCTAAGCCAGGAGTTTTGTGCATGGATACTAGACCTGGTACCAAGGAAGCATAGAAAAAAGGTATAGATTCTGCAGCAACACGCCCAGGAGTGATTACCAGAAGACTGGCAGCCAAACTAGCACAGACAGAAGTCCAATCTGAGACTGTACAGCTAGCACCAATCATGGAAAAAGAAGAACAGGCAGTGACAGAACATGAAAGCCTGACTGTCTTTTTCAAATGCTGGGCTATACAACAAAAAGAGATGGAGAAGCAGAGAGAAAAAGAGATTCAGCGTTTAGAGACACAGAGAAAAGAAGAGATGCAGCTACTCGAGAAGCAGAGAAAAGAAGAGATGCAGTGACAGGAGCAGCAGAGAAGAGATACAGGAGCAGTGATGTCTGGAAGCCTTGCAAGCTATCAAAGCTGGAGGATCTAGCACAGATTCAGCAGAGGAACAAAATACCAACAACTTAAAAGACATTAAACTACAAAGTTGTGTCCCTTGGATGATATTGAAGCGTACCTGACAACTTTTGAAAGGGTTGCCACATCCTGCCAATGGCCAAAGCAGCGATGGGGCAGTCAGGCTGCTTACTTATCTGACAGATAAAGCCCAACTTGCCTACAGCAATATGGACACTGCACCATCAGAAAACTAAGGCCTGGTGAAAAGAGAAATCCTGAAAAGATGACATCTCAGGACAGACCTACAAGCAAAGATTCCGGTCTCTGAAGTACAACTCAGTCGACAATCCTCAAGAAGCCTTCACCTGACTCAGAGCACTCTTATTAAATGACTCCAAACAGAGGGCAAAACAGTCCAACAGATCATTGATACACTTACAGAGAAGCAGTTCATTAACATCCTGCCTACAAACGTGCAATTCTGGGTAAAAGAACACCGACCAGAAAGTGGGAAAAAGACTGTTTCTTTGACTGAAGACTACCAGCTTGCCAGACAGATGCCACAGCAGCAAAGTAACAGCCAAGCACCAGTAAGACCCTCATTTTCCCAATTTAACTCTTAAGTCTGATAAGAACTGTGGTGGGGGTAACAGATCTGCACCCAAAGACTTTATTTGCTAAACTGTAATAAGCCAGGCCATACTGCAAAACACTGCCATAGTAAGGAGGATAATACTGGAGCAGATTTGTCCTTAGCAAACTGGGGCAAGTACTTAACATATGTCAAGGTGGGAGATAAGACTGTAAAGGGACTCACTGATTCAGGAAGCAGACAGACTGTCGTGCATGCTGAAGTGCTGGAAAAACGCTGCAAAAAGACCAGGTACTGGTGTCATCTGCATCCACAGGGACACGCAATACTATCCCACCACTCAAGTGACTGAATATTACAGAGGTGTTGCACCAAATGAAAGTGGGGGTAGTACCTTAGTTACCTGTACCTGTGATTATTGGAAATTACTTTCCAGGATTTAGTGAGTTAATCACTGAGGAAGTAAAACCTGATGTCTCAGCAGCTGAGATGACAAGAGCACAATCAAAGAAAATCTCAGATGGTGGGGACTTTTTTCCTTTAGCTGATTTTGATTCAGACTTGTTTGAACACAGTTCCAAGATCTGGAAGCCCAGAAAAGATAGAAGATACCTGAAGAAACAATGGCAACAAAAGACTGATGGACATAATGGGTTAATATATGAAAATACTGAAACTAAGCTGATAACTGACTGTGATTTTATTTCAGAGCATGCTAACAATGTTTATCTCCAGGGTGCGAGGTTGGATTGCAGGGGCGGGGGTGTAGCAGTTTGGTTTAAATCAGAATTGAGCCTTGTGGAGGTGCCAGTTGAGGGAGGCAGATCCTTTGTGTTGTGGTCGCGGGTGTGGGGTGCAGGATCATTCTTATCTACCATCCACCTGGAGCTGAGAAGTTGTTCCTGCAGGAAGTCATGGACTTCGTTGTCAACATAGTATTGGAGTCCCCCAGGTTGATGGGTCTGGGTGACTTTAATGCCTGGGTCAATGATGAACTCTCACTATTTGGTCAAGACTTCCTCCAACTTATGTCTTCGTTGGGCTTCACACAGGTAGTTACCTCTGCCACTCACACTAAAGGCCACTCATTGGACCTGGTTTTCCTTCTGAGGATGGAAACCTCCAACTTAGTGGTGGAAACAGTTGGTTGGTCAGATCATCACTCCATCAGGTTCAATTTCTTTGCTCCCCCTTATAGGCCTGCCCCTGTGGAGATGGTCCAATACCGCCCTTTGTGGGCATGACCCCAGATGGTCTTTTGGCAGAATTGGACTTATCGGGATTACCGGGTACAAGCGAGGGTCCTGGAAACCTTCTACAGGTCTATAACAGGGGTGTGATGGGTGCTCTGGATGTCTTTGCTCCTGTCCAGGTTCGCCCTCTCACTCTTCACCCTCGGTCCCCTTGGTTTGATGGGGTTTTGAGGGAGTTGAGATGAGAAGGGTGAAGGTTAGAACGTAGCTGGTGTAGAACTGGCCTGGATGCCGACAGACTTAGACTGATGGGACATTTAAAGACTGTCAGTCAGCAATCTCCCATAAGAAGGCAGAATTCCTGTCCAGGGAGATTGCTGCAGTTCAGAATTGACCAGCTCAGCTCTTCTGAAATGTGGACAGACTATGCAATCCAGCCTGTCTATAAGTTCGGAGAGCATTTTCTCATGAAAAGTGTGAGGAGTTTGCTCAGTTCTTTGCTGATAAGATTGCCAATATCAGATCGGAGATCCGTTCGGCTCATTCTGTGTGGGAGGGGGGAGATGGTGGTCGGCGAATTGTCGCTTCACCTAGGTGTTGCTGGATGGAGTTTGAGTGGCTAGGGATCGAGGATGTCATGTGGATTCTCAGAGACATGTGCCTGACCAGTTGTAGTTTGGATCCATGCTCCACTTGCTTTTTATTAGGCTGTATTGATGTCATTGGCCTGGTCCTTGCAGAATTAGTTTGGTGTTCATTTGAGACAGGTGAGTTCCCTTGCTCCCTGAAGGAGGCAGTGGTAACTCCCCTTCTCAAGAAATCATTGCTTGACTCAGACTGCCCCACTAACTACCATCCGATCTCTAATTTTCTCTTTGTGGGGAAGGTTATGGAGAAGGTCATGGCACTGCAGTTAGAGAACCATTTTACCATCCATGATATCTACGATCCTCTCCAGCCCGGTTTTCATAAAAGGCATAGTACCGAGACCACTCTGGTTCAGGTGCTCAATGATCTCCTAATTGCAAGAGATCAGAGATCCCGTACCATCTTGTTTTTTCTTGATCTCGCTTCAGCTTTTGGCAGTGTGGATCATGGGGTGCTGCTGAATCGCCTGCAGACCATCTGCAGCCTGTCTGGTACAGTCCTCAGATGGTTTCATTCATTCCTCACTGGTAGATAACAGAGGGTTGTCTCTGGGGTTTATTCCTCTGAGGTTTTCCTCTGCATTGTGGGGTGCTGCAGGGTTCTGTGCTGTCCCCCATGTTGTTCACAGTGCACATGCTGCCATTGGGAGACATTGTGAGACAGTATGGGTTGAGGTTTCACCGTTATGCAGATAATACACAGCTCTGCCTGTCTTTTGTGCCCAACCAGGATAGTGCACTCTCGGTTTTTAATAACTGCCTTGTAGAAATCCAGGACTGGATGAACATCAGCTGGTTAAAGCTCAATTCGGACAAGACTCAGGTGTTGGTGGTGGATCCTGGTCGCCAGATAGAGAGGTCGGGGATGAGGTGCCTCTCAGGATTGTGGCTTGGGGGGGTCCCAGTTACCAACCTCTGAACAGGTGTGAAATTCAGGGGTAATTCTTGACAATGGTCTGACACTTCATTCACAGGTGTTGATTTTGGTTAAGTCCTCTTTCTTTCATCTGAGGAATATTGCCCGGATTAAGCACCTAGTTCCGTTTGGTGATTTACCTACTCTGCTCCACACCTTTGTGACTTCACGCCTTGACTACTGTAACTCCCTTTTCCTAGGGCTTCTAGGGATTGATATCTGCCGCTTGCAGTTGGTGCAGAATGCTGCAGCCAGGCTGCTCTCTGGGTCATCTCAATCCAGCCACATTACGCCTGTGCTGCGCGAACTGCACTGGCTGCCAGTTCAATGGCAGATCACCTTCAAGGTCAGTTTGTTGACCTATAAAGCCCTATGCAGACTGGGATCAAGTTACCGGCAAGATCTGTTGTATTCTTACTGCTCTCTCTGACTGCTTTGCTCAACTGAAGAGGGATTGCTGGAGATTCCCAGGGTACAGTTAAAAACATCTGGATCAAGGGTATTTTCATTTGCAGCCCCTACCCTGTGGAATTCTCTGTCTCACCAGATATGGGAGTGTCTGACAGTGGAGAGTTTTAAGACTGCCTTAAAGACTTATTTATTTCAGCTTGCATTTGGGTTGTTGGTAACTTATTTTTTTAATATTTTACAGTTTTAATTGTTTTTACTGTATAGCTCTCCGATACTTGGTGAAGAGTACCTTATAAATAAAGTTTATTATTATTATTTTAAGCAGCTGGTGGTGAAACTAAAACAGGGTGAACCATACCTCTCATTTGCCCCGATTACGAGGAACATCCCTCATTTTACCCCTTAAAATGTCACTGTCCCTCATCCGTCCCTCCTGGAAAAGGTGCTGCCCATACAGAGAATGTGCAGTAAATTCAGAATTTAAAGCAAAAATTCATAATATTCTAAGATGCTAAATCAAAAAAAAAAAAACTGTACAAGTAAACACAATGGTTTCCACAGTGTTCTGAGATTGTAGCTACATGTTTAAGGATATGTCCCTCATTCTGAGGATCTGTGTCCCTCATTGTCCCTCATCTTGAGTGTCCAAAAATGTCCATGTCTCTCTTTTCAGTGACTAAAGGTTGAGAGGCATGAGGTGAACCAATGTTTAAAAAATGTATGGTTACAGAGTTTTGGTTAAACCTCAGACACAGGACCAGACAGAACAATTGGTTATACCACAAAAGTATAGATCTGAGTTGTTACAGATAGCACATGATAGTCCTATGGCTGGTCATGTGGGGAGGGATTGCATCCTTACCAGATTGCTATACAGATTTTACTGGCCTAGAACTCATGAAGGTGTTGCTACCTATTGCAGTTCCTGTGCTGAGTGTCAGAAAGTAGCCCAAGTGACTAAAAAAGACAAGGTGCATCTGGTGCCCATACCCTTGATTGACATGCTGTTTGAGCGAATTGCAGTTGATATAGTTGGGTCCCTTAGATAAAAGTAAAAAGTGTAATCAATTAATTTTGGTAGTATGTGACTATGCTACTCGAGATCCAGAGTCAGTTCCTATGTGTACTCTCACAGCCCCAAAATTGGCAGCAGAGTTTGCCAAAATTTGCAACAAGGTAGGTATACCTACAGAGATTATTACTGATCAGAGTAGTAATTTTGGTGCTGCATTGCTGAAGGAGCTGTACCAATTGCTAGGTATCAGTGCCATAAGACTCTCCCCTTATCACCCTCAGACAGACGGTCTTGTTAAGCATTTTAAATCAAATCCTAAAATGCATGTTAAAAAGCTTTGTAAAATAGTGCCAGCCCAGTAGTACAGAGGGGTGAGGTGCCGGATGCCTTACCTCATGCTATGCCAGTGACCCACATTCGGGAGTGAGCGCGGGCTGCCGGAGGTCGGCAGGGGAGAGGGTACAGAGCTGGATCGAGCTGCCGAGAGGCAGCTCTTCTCTCCAGGGAAGGATGTGGGTTTTCCTCAGCTCTTGGCTGCCTCATGGTGGAGGCTAGGGGGTGGTGCAGGCTGAGAAGGAGCCAGGCACTAGGCCAGGAGGGAGGGGAGGGAGGCAGGGTCTGTTACTGGGGCAGCAAGGCACACGCGCACCTTCGTGTGCATGTGTCTGCGTCTGGGACCCTGGGCATAAAGGGAAGAAAATAAGGAAAATTCCTCCCCTGACAGGATGAAGGCTGGCCCCTCGAAGGCTCCTACCAGTGACCAGGCACCTGCCGCCAGAATGAGATGGTGGAAGGTAAGTCCTGGGTCACCAGGGGCCAGGAAGGGGGTGCCCAGAATGCGTTGAGGAGGAGAAGCGAGGCGCACAAACATAACATGGAAACAAAACAAAAAAAGGTTTGTAAGGGAAAGATTGGGACAAATACTTACCTTTCCTTACTTGCTTTTTGCTTACAGAGAAGTGCTACAAGTTTTTCACCATTTGAAATCAGGCTGTATGGTAGACAACCTAGAGGACCACTAGATGTAATAAAAGAAACATGGGAAGATAACCACACTCAGAAAAAATCTATTACATTTTATATGTGTGCCCTGAGAAAGAAGTTGGCAAAATATGTTGAAATTGCCCATAGTAATCAGGAAGAGCCTCAAAACCAGCAGAAGGCATATTATGACCATGGAGTAAAAGAAAATGTTTTTGAGCCAGGTGCAAAAGTTTAGGAGGCAGTATAGTGCAGTGGTTTAAGGCTCTGAGCTTCAAACCTGGAGATCTGGGTTTGAATCCCACAGCCCCCACTTGCATACTGTGTGACCCTAAGCAAGTCACTTAACTTTCATGTGCTCCCAGGGCGCACCTGTAAACAAGCTTCAGCTTAGTGTGTCTTATCCTGGTTAATAAAAACACAATAAAAAGGTCTTGCTAATGTTACCCATTACAGAAAATAAACTGTAAATGAAGTGGCAAGGTCCTTATAAGTAGAACCTCGTGAAATTCTTTTTCTTTTTTATAATTTTTATTTTTCTGGAATTTCTTGTTATTTGTTTTTATTCATTGAAACTGTAGTTTCATTTCTTGTTATCACATTTACATTCATCAAATACCTCAAAATTACCTTATACACACTAGAAATTACATTCCTAGTATACTACATTGTATTAAGCAGCATTATGCTATGGTCTTGAAAGGTTTTGTGAATCAGACAATTCCGCTGCCAGTTCTTTACAGGCCATCTCTGTGGTATCAACGGAGCCTAAACAACATCTGCTGCAAGCATTTATTTAGTTTTTGCAAAAAAAAGTAATTTTTTTAACTTTTTCATGTGCTTGTTTTTGTTTTATTTCTTTTTATACCTTGAATTTGTTGTCATTTCTTATTTAGGAAGAACACATGTCTCTACTTATAAGGTGCTTAGACTCACTGGCACAGTTAACTATGAGATTGAGACCCCTGATAGGAAAAAATCCTTCCAAGATATACTATGCTAACCTCCTGAAGAAATGGGTTGAAAAAACACCAAAGGCGTCTTTGCTAGTTTTACCAGAAACTGATACCGAAAATATTTATATAGTTTATGACAGACTGGAACAAACTGTAACTGCTGATGCTTTACAGGTGAATGTTTCCCTAACCTAAGAACAAACTGCAGACATTAATAACTTGGTCAAGACATTTAACAGTACTTTTACCACAGTACCATGCCAAGCAAAAGCTGTTGAGCCATAATAGTGACAGGGACTGCACACCCTGTCAGACAAAAGGCATACAGATTACCAGAGCGGTTAAGAGCAGACGTGTGATTAAGGAAATACAAAAAAATGAAAGGTCTGGGTATCATAGAAGATTTGAGAAGAGCTTGGTCATCACCATTGGTGACTGTAAATAAAAAAGAAGAAGGGGTAAGAATTTGCCTTGATTTTAGGAAACTTAATCAAGTGTTTGAATTTTAAGCAATAAGGCACAACAGGATGTGGGTTATTGGGGGATTTACCCATGCCTTGTGTGGTGTGTCATGAGGCGCAGCCGAGTGACTTAACCACACAAGAAGTGGGTAAATCCCCCAATAACGCACACCCTGGAGTGCCTTATTGAGATTATACAATGGACCCATGTGTAAAATAAATTTTAAATATGTTTATGTTTTTTACAAATGTCTTTTCTGAGCCGTGGGTTATTGCAGGATATACCACGATCATGTGATGTGTTTTGACTAATGAGGTTACAGGATTTTCATACCCCATTGTATAATGACAGTTATCCTATGCCCAGGATAAATGATTTGGTAGACAGATTGGGGGAGTGCCAAATACATAAGTACTCTCAATCTCACCAAGGGTTACTGGCAAATCCCCCTAGCTAAAGAATCCGGGGAAAAAACTGCATTTGATACTTCTATTGGATTTTACCAATTCACCACCATGCCGTTTGGTTTACATGGCACACCCACTACATTCCAGCGGTACATGGATGTAGTTTTATCCCCTCACACTGGTTATTGTGCTGTGTACATGGATGATGTTGTGGTGTACAGTCCAGACTGGAAGAGCCACCTGGAACACCTACAAGCAGTTATCCAGTCTATCAAAAAGGCAGGTCTGACAATTAATCCTACCAAATGTGCATTGTGCATGCAGGAAACCAGATATTTCAGCTATGTTTTGGGAAATTAAAAAGTAAACCCAGAGATTTTTAAGAAAGAAGCTGTAGCTGACAGTCCTATCCCTAAAACAAAGAAAATTGCTAGGTCATTTTTAGGGCTGGCTGGTTATTATCTGAGATTTGTTCCCAACTTTGCCCAGCTAGCTACTTCCCTCACTGAACTTAAGAAGAAATGACACCTAGGCCACAGAAACCCTGGGGATAGCTACAGGATGGGGGGGGGGGGAGTTACTGACAGTCACCAGGGAAGAAAGAGATTTGGGGATTATCTCAGATGACCTAAAGGCAACCAGAGTACAAAGGCTGTAGGGAAGGCCAGTGGCATGTTGGGGTGCATAGGAAGGGGCGTCATTAGCCGAAGAAAAGAGGTGGTGATACCACTATACAAAACCCTGGTGAGGCCTCATCTGGAATACTGTGTACAGTTCTGGAGACCGCATCATCGGAAGGACATAGACCAGCTGGAGGCAGCCCAGAGAAGGGCAACAAAGATGGTGCAGGGCTTACACAAGAAGACATATGGGGAGAGATTGAAAAACCTCAATATTATATACACTGGAAGAAAGAAGGGAATGGGGAGAGATGATAGAAAAGTACAGTTACATAGGAACTTACTGTAACAATAGATCTTCAAGAGGAGCTCTTGCAGCAGGTTATAACAGTTAGGACTATGCCACAGGCACTAGGACCCTCCAGAAAACTTCTCAGCCAGCAGTACCAAGCAGGGACCACCCCCAACATCGGCCCTGCCCCGGCATCAGCCCTGGTGTAAAAGGGGGCAGACCCAGCTCCACCTCAGTTCCCCCACCAAGGCCCGCGAACAGGCCCTGACAAGAGAAGGAGATGAAGCACAACATGAAGATAGAGATGAAGATCTGCACACCTCAAGGGGGAAGGCAGGTGGGAAAGTAATGCCTGCTGCAAGAGCTCCTCTCGAAGATCTACTGTTACGGTAAGTTCTTACGTAACTGTACTATCTTACTTCGAGTGGGAGCTCTTGCAACAGGCTATAACAGTTAGGACTGAATAACAAGCAGTCCCACACCAAAGAGGTAGTCGACCCCAGGAGGTGGAAAATACTGACTCCAGAGTCCTAGGACAAAAGTCCCTGCAAAACAGCCAGACCAAATCTGGCACTGCGTCTGGAGACGATATCCAAGCTGTAATGCTTGAAAAAGGTATATACCAAGTTCCAGGTAGCGGCCGCATATATGTCCCTTGTGGAGACATTTCTCAGGGTGGCAAAAGATGCCGACACTCCCCTAGTGGAGTGACCCCTGACCGGGCCCGGTAGTGATTTATTGTGCTTTTCATAGCAGAAGGATACGCAGTGGATGATCCACTTCAAAATCATCTGCTTGGTCACCGGTTTGCCCAAGCATTGTGGTGCAAATGCCACAAAGAGTTGCTCCGACTGACGGTACGCAGCCGTCCTTCTGAGGTAATACCTCAATGTCCTGTAGACGTCCAATATGTGAAGGAGAGCTTCCCCTCTATTAGATGGGGAAGGAAATATACTGGAAGGTCAACTGACTGGTTGAGGGTCAACTCCGAGACCACTTTTGGAAGAAACTTAGGATTTGTTCTAAGGGAAACCCTTTCCCTGTGAAAAACTAAATACAGCTCCTTACACATCAGAGCCTGAAGCTCAGAAACTCTTCGAGCTGAGGTAATAGCAACCAAAAAACACACCTTTCAGGAAAGGAAATGCAGCTCACAATCTGCTGCTGATTCAAAAGGAGGGAGGGTAAGTTTCTCCAATGCAAAAAGGAGGTCCCAGGGTGGGATAGGATCCCTAATGGGAGGTCTCATATGCAAAATGCCCCTCAAAAAGGTGTGGGATACATCCAGCTGTGCCAAATCCTTGTCTCCAATCAGAGCATGATAGGCGGAGACAGCCCACATGTTCACCTTAACAGAGGAGTAACTCAGGCCATGTTGGTACAAGGAGAGGAGGTACTGTAACGCTGAGTTCACTGGACAGGTGATGGGGTCCAAATTCTGTGACGAGGCCCATAAACAAAACCGCTTCCACTTCATAGCATAGGCAGAGTGGGTGGAGGGCTTCCTCGGCGACACTAGGACTGCCGCTACCTCCGGGGAGACCCCGTATCTTTGTTGGGCTACGTCTGAAGGAGCCAAGCATGCAGATGTAAGGAACGGAGGTCCGGATGGACCAGTGATCCCTGCTCCTGGGATAGCAACTGCGAGCATATGGGCAGCGGAGTTGGAGGTTCCGTGGATAACCGCTGCAGGAGTGGGAACCAAATCTGCTGAGGCCATCGGGGGGGCTACTAGAATCATTCAAGCCCCTTCTGCCTGAAACTTCAGCAAAAATCTCTGAATGAGAGGGAAGGGCGGGAAGGTGTAGAGAAACCTCTCTGCCCAGCAAAGGGATAATGCGTCTGACCAGAAAACTCCAGGTGCGTGCTCTCGCGAGCAAAAAATTGGCAGTTTGGCATTGCGTGGTAATGCAAAAAGGTCCAGCTCTGGATGACCCCACTTGTCGAAGAGCTGATCTGCTATGGACTGTAACAGCTCCCACTCTTGAGCTCTGGATCGAGACCTGCTTAAGCTGTTGGCCAGATTGTTTAGGACGCCTGGAACATGCACCGCTGACAACAGAATGTGACATTCTAGTGCCCAGTACCAGACTCTCATCGCCTCCCTGCAAAGGGGATATGAATGAGTGCCCCCTTGCTTGTTGATGTAAAAGACGACCACCATATTATCTGTTTGAATTAGAAGAGAGCCTGGCATCAGGTCCTCTTGAAATGCCCATAAGGCATAGAGGACTGTTCGCATCTCCAGTACATTGATATGGAGAGATCGCTCCTCAGGTGTCTAAACCCCTTGCGTTTGATGAGTACCCAGGTGCGCTCCCCATCCCAGATCTGATGCATCCATCATAAGGGTCTGACCTGGTGGCTCCAGATGAAACTGGACACCTTTCTCCAAATTCCTGGGGTCCATCCACCAAAGCAAAGTTCTCCTGACTGGCTCGGTGATCCTGACTAGAAAGTCTAGATCATCTGAGCCCTGGTCCCACTGCACCCTGAGCATCCACTGTGGGACCCATATGTGGAGGCAGGCCAGAGGAGTGACCGGAATGGCCACCGCCATGTGCCCCAGTAGCCTAAGGAAGTTCCTTGTGGGAACCTGAGGAGTTACTGAGATCCATTCGGCAATCTCCCGAAGGCGATCTCCCCTGTCCGGGGGTAGAAAGGCCATGCCCTGGGTAGAATCCAGGACCGCTCCAATGAAGACGAGTCTTTGACTGGGCTCTAGGGACAGTTTCTGAAGGTTCAGGGTGATCCCCAGCTCTCGGAATAGAGTATAGGTGTCTCCGAGAGCTTGAAGCAGGCTGGACCTGGACGGGGCCGTAGGTAACCAGTCATTGAGGTAAGGGAAGACATAATGCTCCTGACACCTTAGAGCCGCAGCCACCACTGCCAAGCACTTTGTGAAGACTCAAGGAGCGGAGGAGAGGCTGAACGGAAGAACTCGGAATTGGTAGTGCTCCCCTTGGAAGTGGAACCTCAGAAACTTCCGGTGGGGAGGAAAGACCCCGATATGCATATATGCATCTTGCATGTCTAGGGAGCAGAGCCAGGCTCCTTGGTGGAGCTAGGAAAGCAGACATGGAAGGGTCACCATCCTGAACCTTTTGTACTCTATAAAGAGACTGAGAGAGCTGAGGTCCGGAATGGGTCGAAGATCCCGCATCTTTTTTGGGACCAGGAAGAAGTGGGAATAAAACCCCTTTCCCCGCTGATGCAAGACTACCTCTATTGCCTTTTTCTGCAAGAGGGTCTGAATTTCTCCTTCTATTAGTGGGATGTGAGAAGGAGGATATCGGGAGTACTTTGGTGGAGTATTTGGAGGAAACTCCATGAACTCTAGCGTGTGTCCTCTCCTGATAATATCCAGGACCCATTGGTCTGCAGTTATTGATCTCCACCCTTCGAGATGAAGGGAGAAGTGGCTTCCGACCATCTCCCCGGAGTCTTCCTTTGGGGGGGGGTGGTGGAAGGGAGTCATTGGGCTGAGCCGGGCGTAGACAGAGAGGCCTGGGAGGACTTGGGCCCACGGTTAAGAGCGCCTCCAAGATGCTGCTTACTGGCTCTCCTATGAAAGCCACCTCTCTGACCCTGCTGATTACCACGAGCTTGTCCACCTTGACCACCTGAGGGCTTGTGAAAGGGCCATTTCCATTGCCGTCGCTGGTTGCCGCGGTACATTTTGTGGACCGACCAGATGGACTTGCCTGACTCCCGGAGATGTGAAATCAGAGCTTCCGTCTCCTGCTCAAACAACACAGTACCTTGGAATGGCAGATCCTTGATACTGGACTGCAGATCCTGGCGAAAGCCCGAAACTCTTAACCAGGCATGGCGCTGAAGGCAAACCCCGGAAGCAGCTGCCCAGGCTGCCATATCTGCAGTGTCATATGAGGCTCTCAGGACATGAGAACCTACGTCGGAGCCTGATTTAAGTATGTCCAGAAGTTCCATCCTCTGCTCGGAATCTGGCATGGCTCTCAGTAGCTCTTGCCCCTCTCCCACAGAGCATTCTGGTACTGGACCATATGCATCATGAAGTTGAGGGACTGGATGGAGCAGATGGAGGCAGAGTAAACCTTCTTGCCCACCTGGTCAAATACAGAGACTCCAGATCGGGAGGCTGCGAGCTAAGGTGCTTCGGCTGCCTGGACTTGTCATGGGCAGCCGTAATGACCGAAGAGTCCG
Source organism: Neoceratodus forsteri (assembly GCA_016271365.2). NCBI lineage: Eukaryota > Metazoa > Chordata > Ceratodontiformes > Ceratodontidae > Neoceratodus > Neoceratodus forsteri. Next base: position 413,067,332 of record CM057452.1, read on the forward strand.
CCTGAGGGTTGTCAGCTAAAAAAGCTTCTGCCCTTGGGGCCTTATACAGCATGTCCGATTTTTTGGGAACATGTGGGATGGAGGCCGGACTCTTCCAGGTAGTCCCGGTCATGTCCTGGAAAGTGTCCACCAAAGGAGGGACCACTAATGGTTTTGGCTCCTTTTGCCTCAGGTACTTGGCCAACCTTTGGTGTTCTGGATCCAGGTCCTCCATTTCCCACTCATTGGAGGCCTGGATATGCTTCATGACGTCCATAAAGGTTGGACCGTCCAGAGGCGAGTGAGGCTGGTCCTTCTCTCCCAGGGACTCTCCAATCCCAAGAGAGGAAGAGGAAGAAGATGCTCATGAAAAAGAGGAGGATCGACTATTAGGTCTGGAATAGTCTGATGTCTCCTTGTGACCAGACTCCCTCTGTCGTCAGTAGCTGGGGGACCAACGTCAGTTTGAAGACCGGCTCTGGTCCTGAGACCGGCGACGGAGCGTAGACTGACATCTGTCAGAGGACCAATGTCGGGAGTGGTCTCGCCCAGAGGAATGAGTAGGGCTGTGAGTGTGAGACCTGGACCGGTGACGGTCTCCAGAGTCCTTGGAGCATTAGCGGTGGTTTTTAGACCAGGAGCAGGAATGAGCCCTGGATGGAGGTGTAGGTGGCTGCTCGGAGGACTTCCTCGGGGAAGGCTTACCTCCAGGCTGTGGTTTGCCCACCGGTTCCGGTGTCTGGGCCGGCGTCGGGGGGGGTCCACTTCTGGACCAACCCCCACCAAAAGGAGAACAACTCCTGCAGCTCGTCCTTTGAGAAAATCTCGGCTGCTTGCCCTGGAAAGGGAGTATCTGGGACATCGGCCTGCAAAGTAGAGCCCTCCTGGGAGCCCGGGGGGAGGAGGACTTGGGGGATGGGGATGTCGGCTGTTCTGTGGGCACGCCCGAACCCTTCGCCCTTACAACCGGTGTCGGAGGAGGGACCAATGACAGAGTGTCTCTGGGGGGGCGCCAGAGAGTCCTTCGGCTCCGGAGGCACGCGTTCCGCAGGCGGCGCTGGTGCCTTGAGAGGTGGGGCTGAAGCTTTCACCTCCAAGGTCTTGGTGGTGACCCTTAGCGGGGTTACCTTAGGCTTGGTCGGCTTCTTCCCCGATGGGCCAGTCTTGGCCTGGGATGACTTCGGATGCTCACCTGGGCCCGGGGACACACGATCCTTTTTGGGAGAGGGCCACGAGCGAGAATGGGACCCCAACCGAGACCGATGTCGGAACCTACTGCGGTCTTTCCCGTGGCACTTGGCCTTCTCCTTGTGCTTCCCCTCCGAAGTGTGCAGATCTGTCTTCTTCTCTAATGAAAATGCCTTCAGGGCCTTGAGACGTCAGATCCGGGTCTGGCTGATAAACGCCTGGCAGGCTGAGCAGGCCGCGGTATCATGGTCCGGCCCGAGGCAGAAGACGCGGTGCATGTGCCCGTCTTTGGAGGGGATTACCGTCCGCAGTCGCACTTGTTTTGATGAATCTCCGGAGAGACCGACAATGGTGAAGACATCCATTGAAACACTCGAAAAAAACAGTGAAAAACGGTACAAAAATAGTTCAAAAACTGAATTTCGCTGTTCCTGGCAAGCTGAGAGAAGAAGGCTTCTTCTCACATGCACGGGAGCGGCGGGAAAAGAACTGAGGTGAAGCTGGGTCCGCCTCCTTTTATACCAGGGCTGATGTCGGGGTTGGGCCGACGGGGGTGGTCCCTGCTTGGTACTGCTGGCTGAGAAGTTTTCTGGAGGGTCCTAATGCCTGCAGCATAGTCCTAACTGTTATAGCCTGCTGCAAGAGCTCCCACTCGAAGTAAGATCTTTCAAGTATCTTAAGGGCATTAACAAGGAATAAGGGGAGATACCTTTCAGTATAGGAGGGGCACAAGTACAAAGGGGCACAATATGAGATTGGAAGGAGGTGGGATAAGGGAAAATGTGAGGAAGTTCTTTTTCACAGAAAGGATGGTGGATGCATGGAATAACCTACCCCAGGAGGTAGTGGGAGCATCAACAGTAGGAAGATTTGGACATGCATGGGATAGGCATAAGGGAACTCTAGAGGTGGGAAGAAGAGGGTAAAGTTGATGACCAGATAAGGACATCGGCTACTAATTAAGGTAGGAAAATTGGGCAGACTAGATGGGCCTGGTGGTCCTTATCTGCCGACAATTTCTATGTTTCCTGAACAATGTCAAATGGACCCCAGAATGTGATGAGGCTTTTCAAGTTGTTAAGGCTGCATTATGTTCAGCCCCTCATCTTTGGCACCAAGCATTTGGCGACTGATTGGTTGTTTTATTTTCATTTTATAAGTTTGTTTAGATGTTTGCATATTAACTAAGCTGCTGTAATTCCTTCAATATGTCGTTTGTTTTTAAATTTGTTCAACGCCTTGGTTTTGGAAAGGTGCCATAAAAATAAAGTTTTATTGTTATTAAGAAGCCCAGACTTTGAGAAACAATTTTTGTTACAGATAGATGCATCAGAGGTAGGCCTAGGTGCAGTCTTGAGTCAGCATACAGATGGGAAGGAACATCCCTTTCTATATATCAGTAGTACATTGCACGACAGAGAGAAAGGGCACTCCACAATTGAAAAGGAATGCCTTGCAGCAAAGTTGTCCATGGAGTCCCTTAAGTTTTATTTGCTAAGCGCTGACTTTGTACTTGTAATAGATCACAATCCTCTCTGTTGGCTTAACCAAATGAAGGATAAAAAATTCAGAAACACAAGGTGGTGTCTGGCACTACAGCCATTTAAATTCAAAGTGATATATAAATCTGGAAAAGAGAATGTCAATGCTGATTTTCTGTCAAGATATGGATCAGGAACTGAGAATTCTGAAGGTTGAAAAAAGCCAAATGTGTGAGTTTAAACTTCTCTCTGTGTTATACTGCATATGCACTGAATTGTAAAGGTTATAAGCTAATGTTACAAGAGAATTAATAGAAAGTTTGGAAACCTGTTTTTTTTTAAACAGGTTCCCTCGGGGGTATGTGACAGGGTTGAATAAAGCCCAATCCCATTTGTTATTCAGAAAGAGTTTAAATGCAAGGGTCTGTTCTATCCTCTCAATTTCTATCTCGTGTCTGTCTGGTTGTGCAACCAAATCTTGTGAGACCTAGGAACTGATTACTCTGATGGTCTCACAATTCTTCGTCTCTGACTATCTCTCTGCCTTCACTTGCTGTTTCTGTCTTTCCTTCCCCCTTGCATATCTACGGTTATAAAAATATATGTGAATCTTTGTGTGGAACTATAAGTTATATTGGGATCCCTTTGTCTGAAACTGTATATAGTTATACTGTTGAAATGATTGCAAAAAGCTATTTGGAACTCAAGGGGTTAACCTTGACCTGCGGCACAAACTCTTTTGCAGAGCTGCCAACAGGAGGTCAGTTCTGGGACACCATGTTCTATTTTTGTTGCACCTGCAATGAAATTGATAAAGTTCTAATACATTTTATGAGGAACAGGATGTTGCGCTGAGGTTGTAGAAGTTAATTACCAGGCAAAGACTTATTATAAAAAGAGCAGGATCTTTAACTTGAGAGAGACTGAAACTTGGAATTAGAGATACTCTCAGACAAAGGACTTTGTTTTCTTTGTTTGTACATAGAAAAATAGAAGATGATGGCAGATAAGGACCGCAAGGCCCATCCAGTCTGCCCATTTCTTTTTCTACCTTATGAATGTGCCATCGGCCTTTGCTCTGTCAATGGCCTATCTATTCATACTCATCTGTATTGCTCCCTTATGCCTATCCCATGCCTGTTTGAAGCCATGCACTGTATTCATATCCACCAATTCCTGAGGTGGGCTGTTCCATGCATCCACCACCCTTTCTGTGAAAAAGAACTTCCTCACATTACCCCTTAATCGGCCTCCCTCTAATCTCATGCTGTGTCCTCTTGTCCTGTTATTTTTCTTATATTGAAACATGTTAGACTCTTTCACCTTGTTAATGCCCTTAAGGTGTTTGAATGTTTCGATCGTATCACCTCTCTCCCCGCCTTTGCTCTAGGGTATACATATTGAGCTCCGTTAATCTGTCCTCATATGTTTTCTGATGCAGTCCCTGCACCATTTTGGTTGCCCTTCTCTGGACTGCCTCAATTTGGTTAATGTCCTTGTGAAGGTGTGGCCTCCAGTACTGCACGCAGTACTCTAGATGGGGTCTAACCGGGTGTCTTGTAAAGAGGGATTATTAACTCCATCTTCCGGCTTGTGATACCCCTACTAATGCACTCCAACATTTCCCTAGCCTTACCTACTGCTTTAGTGGTCTGCTTGGATGATTTCAGGTCATCGGTGATGATAATGCCCAAGTCTCTTTCTTCTCTTGTGACTGCCAGCAACTCCCCTCCTAGCCTGTAGGTGGCTTCAGGGTTTCTCTTCCCTATGTGCAAGATCTTGCACTTCTTTGCGTTGAACCCCAGTTGCCACTCTTTCGACCATTTTGCTAGTTTATCCAGATCTCTTCTCATTCTGCCCACCCCATCTGGATCATCTACTCTGTTGCAGATCTTGGTGCCTTCTGCAAAGAGACAAACCTTACCCTTCAGTCCATCTGCAATGTCACTGATGAAGATATTGAAGAGGACTGGCCCCAGGACTGATCCCTGAGGTACCCCACTTGTGACTTGCATCACTTCTGACTGAATACCGTTTACCACCACTCTCTGTTTTCTGTCTGTCAACCAGTTTGCCACCCAGTTGACCAACTTCTGACCCACCCCGAGCCTACCCAGCTTATTAATCTTTGTAAGTAGCTATACTGAATATTTTACTGTTATTGATAATAAAACACTACTTGTGAATTTTATAACTGCTCCTGGTTTTTCTTTGCTTCCTGACCAGTGTCTCAACAACACTGCCTGCCAACTAATGCAAGTCTGTATACACATGGCAGTACAGGACAGCTGAGTGCACTTCTGCTCTCACAGATAACACAGTCTACTTGTGACCATGGCAACAGTTTGCACTCCTCCAGCATGGCATGACAGCGAACTAAAAAGTAACTTAAAAAAATGTTTTCAGTCTAAGTAGTTTTATTTAAGAGTGCCACTTTTGTTATAAGTGGGTTTCATTTTTACTTGGAGGCAGCAATAACACTCTACTGAAAACTGCTGTGCAAGTGAGAGAGTATCTTGTGTTAAAAATAAACAAAATGTGCACATATTTGCTGCAATAACTGGTAAGTTATTATGGCAAATAAGTGGTCATCAACATTTAAAAAATTGATGCCCGGTGATTACATATTGTTAAAAGTCATTGTAAAGTGGTCCAGCCCTTCAACGCAAAAGTAGGATCACTGTTTGCAATGCTGGTGACCTGAGTTTATGATTGAGCCTGGGTTATCAGGGGCGGACCGGAGGAAGAGGAGGATTTAAGTCTCAGACGATGCTCTCCTTTGGGGAGGGAGGGACATGATACTCACTGCAGTATTGCCACAACGGTGACCACAGGTGGCAGTGCAGCTGAAGGTGCTGAGTTGGTAGCAGAAGACGCTGTCTGGGGACCCATGCTGTGCATGTATTGTATGGACATGTGCACTGGTCCCTTTTGCACATTGATGTCTGCCAGGGGTCCAAGGAAAAAAATGGACAGTAGTCCTGGTGCCATCTTCCTGGGGATCCTAGTATATTTCAGCTGGCTCCCGCCACTTCCCCCACCACCTGACACTATGCATGCTTGGGGGTATATAGAAACATAGAAACTGACAGCAGATAAGGACCGCTAGGCCCACCCAATCTGCCCATTTACTCTACCTGCTGCAAAAATCATAGACCCTACTTGCTCTCCGGCTTTGTCCACTTTCCTATTGCGCGGTTTCCCCTATGCCTATCCTATGCATTTTTGAATTCCCCTACTGAATTTGCCCCCATCACCTCCACTGGGAGGCTGTTCCATATATCCACTACCCTTTCTGTGAAGAAATACTTCCTCATGTTACCCCTTAGTCTGCCTCCTTCCAGTCTCATGTCAGGACCCCTTGTTCGAGAACATCTCTTTTTCTGAAAGATGCCACCTTCCTGTACCTTATTTATGCCCTTGAGATATTTGAAGATCTCTATCATATTCTGCCCCCCTCCCCAGGGCATACATATTTAAGTCCTCCAGTCTTTCCTTATATGACTTTTGGTGCAGGCCATGAACCGTTTTGTTGCCCTTGTCTGAACTGTCTCTACTCTGTCTATGTCCTTACAGAGATGCGGCTTCCAGAACTGGACACAGTACTTCAAATGAGGTCTCACTAATGATTTGTACAGAAGCATCAAAACCTCCTTTATTTGTACAGAGGCATCACCACCTCCGTTCCTCTGCTGGTGATACCTCTCCCTATGTACTCCAGTACCCCACTGGCTCTCCCCACAGCCTTGGCACACTGTTTGGCCACCTTTAGGTCATCTGATATGATTACACCCAAATCCCTTTCCTGTTTAGTGGCCATCAGTAACCCCCCACCCCCATCATGTAAGCCTCTCCTGGGTTTCTGTGCTCCAGATGCATGATTTTGCACTTCTTTGCATTGAATCTTAGCTGCTACACTCTTGACCATTCCTCTAGTTTACCTGGATCCCTCCTAATTTTTACACCCCTGAGTGTCTACCCTATTGCAGATCTTAAGTGTCATCTACAAAGAGGCAAACCTTTCCTTCCAGTCCCCTCTGCAATGTCACTTATAAAGACATTGAATAGAACTGGCCCCAGAATTGATCCCTGTGGCACCCCACTGGTCACCCTCCTTTCCTCAGATTGCATTCCATTTATCACCACCCTCTGTGTTCTATCCCTCAATCAGTTTCTAACCCGGTTTATCACGTTGGGACTCCTTCCCAGGCTGCCTAACTTGTTTACTAGCCTCTTATGTGGAACGGTGTTGAAGGCCTTGCTGAAATCCAGGTAGGCCACATCCATCCTTCTCCCGTGATCCACTTCCCTAGTCACCCAGTCAAAGAAATCTATCAGATTTGTTTGACATAACCTTCCCACTGTGAATCCATGCTGCCTCGGATCCTGTGCTCTGCTGGATTCAAGATGTTCCACAATCCTTTCTTTTAGCAGTGATTCCATTATTTTGCCCACCACCAAGGTCAGGCTTTTTTGGTTTTGTTAACTCTCTTTATCTCCGCCAACCCTGGAACTCTCTCAGGCATTCCTCACTCACCACCACTGCACTACCACTCACCTGCAGCCCGCCCCACTGGGAAATCAAGGATAGACTTCCCAGCTACTTGGTCCATTGATGATCCACTACTCGCCAGATCCAAGGCAGGACGGGGATCAGGAGAGCCAGTGGGTTGAGACCAGCGTTGGGTGTGTGGCAGTGGGGCACTGGAGATTGCCATTGCCTATCCAGGGAGTGGATTTTTTTCTTGTGTATGTTGCCCCTGGAGCGTGGACATGCAGTGATCTCTGCGCACCTATCATACTGACATCCGCCGCTGCTCCATTGCTCGATATGGCATCACTTCTGCAGTGCCCCTGATCTCCATCGGGGGCCACTGGTGAGTGATGCAAGGCCCTACTCCATTCTGGGAGAGGAGAGCAGTCCCAATGTCAACCTTCCTCCTCCGCCGAATTTCAGCGCCCAAATCCATTCCTAAAACCCAGGTCACCGGCACGGTGTGAGGTGTGGCATCCAGTGCCTCGACCCTTAGTGCCACCGGGCCAGCACTGAGGTCAGGCTGATTGGTCTGTAGTTTCCAGCCTCCTCCCTGCTCCCATTTTTGTGTAGAGGGACTACATCTGCTCTCCTGCAGTCCTCTGGAACCACTCCCGTTTCCAGTGATTCATTGAACAGGGCTGCCAGGGCTCCCCTCCACCCATTCCTCATCTGGGAGTTAAGCCAAGGCTTTGTAGTTGATGGCGGGTACAGGTAGGTGGGGGTCTTGGGGAGATGCCAGAGGGTTCCAGGGTGAAAGCCCTGGAGAAGGGGAACATAAAATATAAATTAAAAAAAGCCATTATGAAGTCTGCATCCAAACAGGGAATGCCTATTCTTGCAGCTACATGACACTTTATTAAAAGAGCAGATCACCTTCCAGTCCAAATGTTCCCTCAGTCCTTAGCTCCCTATCAATAAATGTCCAGAACAGGTTTATTCAGATTTTGATCCCTCCTTGTCAATCCTTGATCAAAACTCCAAACTAATTTTGTCAGCCTCCATGGGATATGGTCTCTGCCACAGAAGTAAGACAGCGAGGAGTAATGTAGTATGATTGTCGGATCACAGGAGATACATGAATGGAGAGAACCTTCTATAACCTGGTATGCAAAAAGATTTAGCATCCTCCCTTCAAGTCTTTCTGGAAAGCTGAGCAGATGTACGTTACAGCCCCAAGCCATATTTTCTAAATTGTCCAACCTAGCATGCAAATTGATGTTCTCCTTTATTTGTTTATTTCATTTTTGTTGACCGGGTAAATGCACTAGACAAATCCTGCCTATTTTCAGGTGCGACTCGAGGGAGGGGGATACAGATGAATGCCAACTGACCTTGAACCAGATTAAGCTGTTGGTGGTATTTTTACTAGGATGGAAGCTGCAAAGCCTGCCTTATCCACTGACTTCTGTGACTCTTTTGTGGCCCTTTTACAGTGAATCCAATCTTGACTCTACCAGACCTGTCCTAGCGTTGAACAACTCTACATTTTTGTGAAAGTCAGTATAGCAGACAAGATTGCCACCATAGGGGGCTCTGACCTCAGAGCAGGTGCCGGTGTGGAGACTGCAGTGCTAGACCCAGGCTGTAGCTATCTCATCTTTGCACTCTCTCCACCTGCAGGCAATTGTTTGTGAGTTTTACCCATGGTGGCCATATAAGTTAAACAGACCAATCGATGCCCAAGCTTTTCACTACTGTGTGATACCATTTTAACTGCGATGAACACAGATCCTCTGAGTTTATAAGTTATGAAAGTAATCAGAGAGCTACTACATGCTCCTATCAGCATTATAGTTGGCTCTGCCACACTCCAGACATAGGCATTTCATCCTCAAGACATTGTGTTCCCTGTAAGCTGACATGATTTTCAGATACGTTCACAGGTATAGTAAGCAAATTTGCTGCTATTGCAAGGAAATGTGCTGGTGTTGCAGGTACTGGCATCAAACATCTTCCTGTTCCGTCTTACCAAATGTCCAAATTCAGTTAGTACTACACAGGATCTTGTAGCCATGCATGTCTGTACAGTTGCTAATTCACCTCAACAACCATGGTTTGTTACTCAAACTGTTTCCCCAGTTTGCAGTGGTCTTTGGCTTTGCTGTCTTGTCATATGTCTGACATTGCTTCTTAAATTTCAAAGCCTTTTGTTGTAGTATAAACTTATTAGCAGTATTGTACTGAAGTTACAGAGGAGGTGATCTGGTATGAATCTGGTGTCCCAAGAGCAGTTCAGTAGAGGATTTGCCACATTCTTTTTTTTTTTATTAAGTTTTATTCATTTTTAAGATTAGGAAAACACCATGGGCTAGTTTTAAAACCATCACATTTATTGTAATTAAAAATACAGATGAACTTACAAACCTAACATACACATATCATAAACCTTTTCTAAATTAAATAAAACTGAAAATATTTATAATGAAATATTATCGTTTGCATATTTATTCCCTATCTGGATATACAAGAAACACAGATAGATCATTTTCAGAAAAACATATTTATTTTTATTTTATTTTATTTTTGGTAACCGGGTAAAAAGCAACTGGGTCACATGACCCTTTTGCAGGCTTGACCCAGTGAGGGTTGAGAGACACTTGGTACAAAGTTACATATAGGGTAAGGATAAGACCAAAATACATACAAACAGGGGAGGCAGTATAGCGCAGTGGTTAAAGGCTCTGAGCTGCAAATCTGGAGACCTGGGTTTGAATCCCACAGCCCCCACTTGCATACTGTGTGACCCTGAGCAAGTCACTTAACTTCTCTGTGCTCCCAGGTCGCACCTGTAAACAAAATTTCAACTTAGTGTGCTACTCCTGGTTAAACAATTGAAAATAAAATACATACAAACTATTTACTTTACTCGTCTACTCTTCAATTATAGTAGTTTTTGCTTCTAAAAAAGATCTCCCCTGATGTCAAGAGATGTATGTTAGAAATGTGGTGCTAAAACATGAAGGAAAAAATAAACAGGAAAAAAGACAACAGAATAGAGAAGGGAAGATGAAGGGTGGTAGATCTGACTAAACCATTGTTACCCACCATTCTGATATTTAAGCAATAAGGCATGACGGGGTGCGTTATGGTGGGAAAATGGCCCACCTTAGGTGAGTTGAAGCACAAGGCAAAGCCGAGTACTTCCACCACCTGACAACATCCGTTAGCCCACCATAATGTACCCCCGCGGTGGGGCTGGTGGGAGGAGTCTCCCCCCCCGAGCACAATCTAGAAGTCGGCTAGCTGGCAACAGGATACGGCCAGGCTGTCATGGAGTCTGCCACTTCCATTTTGTGTTTTCCCCATACACCCTCTCCTCCTCATGGTGTGAATGCACGTGTGGAGGCACGCGCACACCACGTCTCCACGCTCCTGTGTCTCCCAGACTCCAACACTGTCCCCCAGCCTCCACTAGGGGGCAGCCAAGGAGCAGGATGGCAACCCTCTCTGGGATAGGAGAGCAGTCCATCGGATACTCGATCCTCTCCCTCACCTGCTGACCACTGGCAGCCCAAGGTCACTTCCGACTTCCGGTCGGCAGCGTGGTGTGAGTTGTGGTATCCAGCGCCTCAACTCTCAGCACCACCGGGCTGGCCTCTGTATTTCTTCTAGTTCATAAATCATGACATCACTCTTATCCTATCAGAATTGTTTATGTTTAAACATTCCAGGTACTCTTATAACCATAACTAGTTGTCATATGCATACAGTTCTAAAATTCTGAAATTATAAGTTCAGTTGACGCAGTCCTTTTCCCACAAAGGGGATTCTCCAATGTTCTGCTATGTTAAAATTTAAATTTTAAATTCAAGTTCCCTTTTTTTCCTAACACCATTAATAATATGTTTATATGTACACTTCATGTGTCTCTTATGGTTAGAATGCTTTCTTCTCAAGTCCTTTGCGTGCCAGAACCTTTCAACTTTGCTCCACAATTCTCTCACCAACAGAATGCAAGAATGCACTGTTGTACCTGTAAGAGACACAGCAACTGTACATAGAAACATATAAATGATACTGCATATGGGTGTATGTGTGTATGTTACACTGCCATACTTTTTATTCCTTTTTTTTTAATTCCTTTTCCTTCTGGTCCTCGGTCTCAGGGGCATCCTTCAGATGTCCCTATCCAGCTGCTTCCGCCTGGCCTGAGACCCCCCCCAACCCTGGGTCCCCCCGAAACTCTGACCTATCATCCCCAACCTGCAGGAGACCCATTGGCTTGTACCCCCCAAGGTGGGGCCACCATCCACCTACCTGGTGCTCATTGAAATCTAGTTCCTTACAGGCAGGGTGAAGGCCATAGGAGATCGGGACCCAGGGAGGGAGGGAATCCGACAGTGGGCATGGGGCTGGTGGTGTGTCATCATCTACACCTGATGCCGGGGTGTTTTCTTGTTCATGAGCATGAATCCCTCACAGAGGCATGAATGTGCAATGATGTCCAGCGTATGATGGGAGTGCTCCTGCCCCCCCACCCATAGATGTCTGCCATTGCCTCCTCCCCTGTCCCTGATGTGGCCCCGGCTGTTGCACACCCAGCCTCCACTGGGAGTTGCTGAAAGTTGGGAACTACAACCCACCCCACCTCAGAAGAGGAGAGCTGTCTTTGGACTCTCAATCCCCTCCCCTCTGGCCTACCCCTGGCAACCCGAGCTCGCTCCTGACTTTGCAGTTCATGTTTGCAACTTTGCTTACTCTAAGAATGTACGTGACTCTATTCTCACATCTGTAACACAATTACTTGAGGCAATATGACCATAAATGACATCCCCGTTAGTGTAGTGTCTACAATGATACTGGAAGTACCTCTGGCAGTCAACCTGACATACAGGCCTATAAGATGGCCAGAAACGCATGTACTAAGGCTATCCGTGAGCACAAAGTGCGTTACTATAAGGACATCCTTGCCAAGACCTGGGCTGATGGGAAAAAATTCTGGGAATACTCTTGTAAATCACTGGGAAAGCATCCAAACAGGCTCCAACTATGTTAAATGTTGATGGGTCTATCACACATGAGCCCGTGTTACTTGCCAACACATTTAATTCATCCTTCACAGACCTTAGCCAAACTCTGCCCCCAAATTTCTTTGAATCACCAAGCACAGCTCCTACGTCCACTAAATCAGAAGAGGCCTCTACCCATCCATGTTCTACTTCAAAGCTATCTTGGAATGTGAGACCAAGACCTACCTACGTAAAGTTCTAGGAGGAACTAGGACAAGCAGTGATTCCCTCGACCTAACACTTCTTACCCTAACTCTAGATGAAGTCCTATCCCCCCCTCACCAAGCTTCTCAATTGCTCCCTCATACTTTCACAATTGTCCCAGATCTGGAACTCTGCTCTGGTTACATCAGTTTTTAAGAGTGGGGACAGATTACTACCTGGGAATTATAGGCTAATATCTATTCTTCCCCCACTGTCCAAAGCACTTGAAAGGATAGTTGCTGACCAGTTTGTGGAGTACCTGGAAAAATACAACCTACAATGTGCCCAACAACATGGTTTTTGGAAAGGCACAGCACATCTACAGCCCTACTGGAATTCACAGGTTTCATTCACCATACCCTTGAACAGGGTCAGCTTATTGATGCAACCTTTATTGACCTGTCTAAAGCATTTGACATGGTCAAACACCATTTGCTGATTCATCAGCTTGCTGGGCTTGGTATATCTTCAGAGGCCCTAAAGTAATTCACCAGCTATCTAGTAAACCGCACACAGCAGGTGAGAATATGGTCTGCCCTTTCTGCTAAACTGCCTGTCTGCTTTGGGGTTCTTCAAGGATCGATACTGGGACCCCTTCTATTTAGCACCTTCCTCAGTAATCTTCTGGCATCCAGTTCCGAACCAGTACTCCTCTACGTGGATGATGCGATCATTTTATCAAAGACTGCCGACCCTACCCTCCTTCAGGCCCAACTTCAGAAAAGTTTTATTGAAGATGAGTCCTGGTTCATCTCTCATAAGTTGGTGCTTAACTGCAAAAAAAACTAAGGTCATGCTCTTCCATGATACCCACAGCAAGCACAAAACCAAACAATCAGTGATTAAAAATAGTGCAGGCGTTATCCTTGATCAGACTAATCTTTTAAATACCTAGGAGTTACTCTGGATAGGACGCTGTCCTACTCCAACCATGTTGAGAATGTCACCAAGGTAGTTAACATTCGCCTAGGCCTTCAACACAGTTTGTTATTGACTATGGATTGGTCATTTATGGTTCTGCCACAGACACAACCCTACGTCGGCTCACCACAGCTCTGAATAAGGCATGCCGTCTACTAACTGGTGTAGCATATTGTACTCACACTTGTGACCTTTATGGACAAGCAGGCTGGCTTCAACTCCAGGCTCACATTGAATATCAAGCCTGCCTTTGGCTAACAAGGCAGATCTTGGTCTCCTACCACCAGGTTCCCTTCAGCCTTTCAGTCCCTTCCAGGGCACTCGAAGCACACAAAGTTCTGTGAGCCAAACTTTTACTGTCCTTCACTGTTGAACTTCGCTCCAACAGTGATCCATTGCAGTTACAGCTGCTAATTTATTTAATTCCCTTCTTCCTGAGATTGCGACGACTGCAATCTTGGGACCATTTAAGTGGAAGCTGCATCAATTTCTAGTTTCCGGAGCATCTTGTGACTGCTATACCTACTCTCTACTGACAGCTAAATGCACTGGGACCTCCCTCTTTTACCATTTGCCCCTGTATAGCCATATGCTGCTGCTGTGCTATTCCACTCACAGCACTTCCTCTCTTATCCCTTTCCCATTCCTGTCCTCTTTTCATCCTACCTCACCCCCCCTTCCTTTACCCCTCCACTCCCACTTCCCCCCCTCTCTGCTCTGTTTCCTCACCTTGTTCTCTCCTGCTACCCCCCGCCCCGTGGGTATTTCCTGCTTAAGCTTCATTGTGGAATCTCCCTCCTTGCTCTTTTTTTGCTCCTTCCACCCTCCAATTCACCCCCTGTACTTTTTCTTCTTGTTAGCCCTTTCACCCCTATTCAGATAAGGCCACTGGCTGCACTTCACACAATATGTATTTTGCCACATTGTTCTTTTGTTTATGTAATTACTTTCCTCATGTTGTACTACTTACTGAAACCATTGTAATTTGCTATTCTTGTGACTTGACGTGGAACCTCTGTAAAAGAGCTCTCGGCTCAAAGGTCTTTCCGATTTGTTAAATAAATAAAAATAAATAAGAAGGGAAAAATGGTCAGACTAAGTGGGCCAAGTGGTCCTTATCTGCTGGAAAATTCTACATTTCCATGGTAGTGTAGTCACCGTTCTCCCTCCAACTGGCTGCAAACCAATATACCAACAACTTACTTAGTAACCCTGAACACAACAAGCACCCTGACCCTGATAGGACAGGGCCTAGTACAAGTATGTAGTGTTGGCTGTGGTACGTCCCTGTGCTCACATTCTTGTAGTTCTGCAGTATAAAGTCACATATAACAATCACGTAAGTAAAGGATGCTGACTGCATACTGCTTTCAGTTTGTATTTTGTGAATTGCTTGAGAGTGGGTAGTATAGTCCAGTACCAGTAATATTATTAAACATCAAGGCAGTATACAGCAGTATTGAAGATAGTAACCTGATGGTCAGTGTTCAGTTCAGTTCAGTTCAATTCAGTTTATTGTGAAGGGATGAATATGCATTGAGCAAGCTCATTTGCAAGGATGTCTCTTATATAACATACATGACAAGGCAACAAAATACACAGTAGCAAGGCGAATAATTACAGTAAAGCAGCAACACATATAAGAGCAAGGCCAAGGAATACATCTATTCAGATAGACAGAAGCATTACATTTGTAAATACACCATGAATCACACAAGGTAAAATAATAAGGTAGTAAAGTAGGTCGCATGGAGAAGCGGGTGATAGGGTATAAGTGCTAGAGGTCAGATGGACCATCTCGGATGAGGGACAAAGAGAGCAGGATATTAGGAGTGGCTCGGGGGAGATTAGAAGCAATGGTAGGATTTGGTGGTGATGTTATGAATGATCCTTTTGAATGTGGTTAGTGGTACTAAATTCTGCAGCTTGAGGGATTGGAGCTTATTCCAGATGGTGTGGAGAACACTGCTCATGGCCGCCCTGCCATAGCGAGTGTACAGACTGGGAACTTCCAAGGAGTTGTAAGTACAATTTCTAATGCCAGAAGTACTATGCAGGCAATGAAGGACTGATAAAATATAAGGGGGCAATTTATTTAATAGTGCTTTATATGTCCAGATATAGATATGAGTGAGTCTCCTGGTTGCCAGGGAAGTCCAATTTACCTCCTTGTACAATGAGTAATGATGAGTTTTGGCAGGAGCATTTGTAATAAAGTGTATGGCGCAATGGACTAGAGTATCCAGTATGCGGAGATTTGACCTAGAACAACTATTATAAATAATATTGGCATAATCCAAGAGGGGCATGAAGGTAGCCTGGACCAGCTTAGTTCTAGAGTCCTGCGAGAATAGCAATTTGTTACGAAAAAGAAACCTAGTCTCATTTTTAGCTTTTTTATAGTGTATCTGTAATTCAAAGTAGACAGACAATGTAATTTGTTTTTAGGAAGCCGTGCTCACAAAATGATGGCCAAAATTGTCAGTAGACTCTATCTGTTCAAAGACCTTTGTCAAATCCCCCTGGCATAACAGAGGCACTTGCGAGAAGTCTTCCACAGCATAGTGTGCTATTTTGCCCCCAAATTCTTGCACTTCTTTTACTCTATGATGTATGCAAGGTACTGTGACAGTGAAGAAAGCAATGTAAATAATAAACAATAAATTATCAACACAACAACACTGGGGCCAATGCACCGCAGATCTGCAGCACATAGGCACCCTACGTGTGAATGACGCAGACCCTCCCGTGGCATTCACATACAGTGCACAAGCCTGTAGCACATAAGATCCCCTGGCTGTGCAGACAGCAATGTACCGGGGGCAGTCAGGGTGTGTGTCGGGGGCGTGCCTGCACTACGCTCCACTCATAAGGTGCATAGTGCCAGGCACAGGGGGCACAGGTTATGGCAGCCAGAACCCTGCCATAACCCGGGGTGTGCTCCCATGGACTTTACCCACTGGTCATGGTGGGATCAGGAACCAACCCCCATGTAGCCCCAGCCCACTAGGCAGATGGGGAGGGCTGGGGCAGCCATTCAGGCATGTACCCATTCAGTTGCTGCTTTGCGGGTGTACCACAGATCCACAGGTCCTATGCACCACTGCCCCATGGGCATAAGGGATCCACTGTGCGGCCTGGGTATCCAATTGGATGCCTGCCCAGGTCCACCCCTCTGCACTCCCCCCATGAACCTGTGCGCTGGGGGGGCCGGGCCGTGGACAGGTGCCCCGCAGGTGCTTGAGGTAGTGAATACTGTGCACCCTGCACCTGTCCGGGGTCGCAGAGCTACGCAGGCATAGTACACGCCTCCGGCGTGTAAATCCCACCCATTCATGCAGAGGGCCCAATGTTTTGACATGTTTAGAACATTTTCTTCATTTCAGGCATATATTGGCAGCTCTATATTTTAACAAGAATGCTAACAGAGCACAAGTGTTTACTTGTGGTGGAGATCCTCAGTTCAAGATTGCTTTCACAAAATACAAAAAAGGAGAAGAAGCAGTCGCTAAATCAGTGAAAACACAAACCACATTTGACAAGCTGAATAGTAAATGAATAGAATAACTCTGTAACATCCTACCAATATAATCTTACTGTTACTTTTTAATTTCAGGGTATGTGAAGGCAATTCAGAAAAACACAGTACAGCTCTGAGTACTGTATTTATCATATAAACAGGCAAAAGCATTGTCTGACAGCAATGTTGTTCCAGGACTAATTGCTGCGAACTTCACACATCCTGAGAAATCATCTGTGTTACAGAAACTGTTACTCCCATTTCCCCTCTGAAGGAAGGACTGTGAGTACTCTGCATGTTTCTGTTGAATGGACACTAAACTCATTTACTGGATGTGCACAATTTCATGGTTGATGGTTTTGCCTGATAAAATTCTTGTTCCTGGTTGTGTTCTGATTGTGCCTAATTGACACCCTAACAGCATGAATATTTCAGTACATGCAACTGTATGTTTTTCAGAAGTAACTAGCATGCATTGTAAGGAAATACTGCTGTTGAATACCATCAGTCCACTTTTGTTGGGCAACTAATACATTGTTGCCTTGTGTATCAATTTTTTTTTTATGGATACATATAAACATATCAGTTGTCAGCAAACAATGACTGCTTGACACACCAAGTCTTCGTGTTCTGTCCCAGCCCCTAATGGCCACACAGGCATAAGCATGTTATATAGACATGTAAATGATAAAGAGATAGTGTCAAAAAATAGTAGGACTACAACAATTCACATCTAAGGTTGAATGTCACATTGCTCACCTTTGCTAAGGGTCAGAATTATACAGCCTCATAAAATTATACTTGATAGTACCACGCTTCTTACTAAGTGACTACCATTGTTATATTACTTCCCCTTATATTTTCGAAATGTATTAAATCCCAACACATATAATCCCGACATCCAAAATCCCAGCACTTTTTGCCCGACAAATACATTTCCCAACAATTTAATTGCCCGACTGCTGAAATTCCGACATGGCCCCGCAACATAGCTGCAATGCGCTCCGCTAAGCAGACTTGCAGATGTGCATACATATTAAATTAACAGATAAAGCTACAGATAAATCTGTAAGTGACGGCAATCCCTGTCAAAATCCCATTATGGAGTCCTGTGGAGGGAGTGCAGAGGTACATGGGTGGGGATAGTGCTGTGGAGAGCAAGATGCCCCTCATCTGCTGTGCATTCAGGTATAACTTGGTTGCGACATCCAAAAAGGTTAAAGCACTCAGTGGAGGCAGTAGCTGTTCTTTTTTTAATGATTACAGTCTCCCAGGACCTCAGCATCGGAAGTCAGATAGCTGGTACTGCTGATTGTTTCGGGCGGGAGGAACAGTGTAACAGGATTGGGGGCAGAAGGACTCGCTCTGGGAAGTACCTTTTAGTTCTGCATTTTTGTCTGTTTTCTTTGCTGTGAGGTAAACACTTTTGAGACAGTCTACAGGCTTTGTTTTTTGGGGAATCAACAAATAAAGCTATAGATAACTTAAATCTGTAAGTGCCCCATCAAAATCCCATTATGGAGTCCTGTGGAGGGAGTGCAGAGGCACATGGGTGGGGATAGTAGTGTGGAGAGCTAGTAGTGTGGAGAGCTAGATGCCTCTCATCTGCTATGCATTCAGTTTAGAGGTTTGGCAGCTACATCTGTACAGTGATGTGGTTGTTTTTCCCTGACTTCTTGCAGACAGTCACTGCACCCAACTTACTCAAAATAGTGTCAAAAGCACTGGGTGCTTGTTCACAATTTAGGCCCACCCTGTTTGCTGCTCCACCCACCGGGCGCCAATGCATCCAGTCATGGAGAAGTAAGTGCAGTTGTAGTGCTTAGTGCAGGTCACTGAACTAGATGGGATTACTTAGGTAAAGTGCTGCTTAGCGTGGCTCTTTATGTCTTTTTTATTTATTCAGTCAGTGTTTACCAGTGCTCAGTATTTATTTATTCAGTCAGCTTAGCAGCCTGAATGTTTGTCTGCTTCCATAGTTTTTTTTTATCTATTTATTCAGCAAATATTTATGTAACTCCATCTGCGATCTAACATGCTCTGTGCCTAATTTTTCAGGTTCTGGTAAGCAGCTGTGGCATTAGCAGGGCAATGTGGGGATTTCAGCAGTCAGGCAATTTAACTGTCGGGCAAATGGTGCTGAGATTTTGCATGTCAGGGTTCAGTACAGATCCCGTTAGTTTCTACTACATTGTCCACCAGAGCATGATCACAGCATAATTTTATCCTTTGCGTGGATCAGTGGACCTCTCAGTGTTTTGTTTACCGTAAATTCCTGAACACACATACCCTGATAACAAGGGTGCCCTCCCCTGTATATCTAGGACATTTGCCATTAATCCAGTGAAAAATGTTGTGTATAGGCCATGGAGTATGTTTTTTTCTTTTTTTTAAGACTCAGCTGTATACATTTTGCAGAATATATACAGAACACTGCATTCAGCAGTGGAAAGCTGTAGTTCAGATTCATCTCACAAAGATTATTCGAACGATATAAAACAGTAGTAAATCTGTGACATTATCTTTAGAGTTAGTGCCCATCCGTTTAATCTTTCAAGTAGAGAGGCCAAGGTTGTGATAACACACCAAATATTTCTTTTTGTAAGGTATATTCATTGGACAAATTAGAACTGAGATACTTAAAACATGTCAACAAAAAGGTCAACCAGGCCGTGGTCCCAAACATAACACTTTCACATACAATGGCAAACTTGATCATGGATAAACAGATAAACATTAAAACAGTAAACTAAGGGTTACCTCAGCATTTTATCCATTCCTGTCCTGTCAAGATGGAGCGATCAGGGCCGGCCCGGTGGTGCTGAGGGTTGAGGTGCTGGATGCCACACCTCGTACCATGCCGGCAATCCGAGTTCGGGAATAAGCTGGGGCCTTTAGGGGTCAGCAGGAGGAGAGGATTGAGCATCCATAGGACAGCTCTCCTCTCCTGGGGAGGGTTGGTAAATGATTCCCTGGCGCTAGCAACTCCCAACAGAGGCTGGGAATGCAAATGCCAGAGGATCAGGTCGGTGACGGGTAGGAGTATCGGCGGACATCTGTGGGAAGGGCACGTGAGCATGCTCAGCCCGCACTGGACATCATTGCATGTCCATGCTCCTGGGAGGGGGCAATCACACTTACAAATAAAGGGAAACCACCCGTTGGCTGGGAGGAAGATGTCACCTTCCCCCACCTTCAACGCCAGACCCTAACCACCGGATTTCATCTCGCCCATCACCTCTGCCTGAGGAACATTAGAAGAGGGATCGCTGAGGAGCAGAAGGCGGCCCTGCTCCGGGAAGCATGGACTGGGGGATTCTTCAGAGGTGTGTTGCGGGTGAGGGGAGACTGAGGGTATGGCTCAGGAGGGTCTTGGCAGGAGGGGAACAGGCAGGTCTTCCGATGGCACCCCAGCCAGCGGCAACAGGAGGGAAAAATAGTTGATAAAAAATATTGAGAGATCTTGTGATTACCTGTGTGAAATGTAAAGGATTAGTATTATCTCAACTACTCAGAGTGTCTTACGTAGTGAACTCAAATGAGTGATTCTGCAGCATTCAGGATGATCAATTCAGTAAATAGAAATCAGACTGGGCTGGAAGGGCCATCCTTTCCATTGCCCTATGTGTTTCTCCTCTGAGGTTTAACTTAACTGTCAGAAGTTCCATATCATGAACTTTTGATAACCTGCCCAGCCATTCCTCCTGTGTAGGGATATCAGCAGTAAGTCAATGGGCTATAATGCACTTCAGGACAATCACCATACATACTAAAATTATTTTTCTACTGTCCGTCTTCAACTTTACTGTATTGAGGAAGCCTAGAACCCACTCTGTAAAGTCCAAGGGGATAAGTATGCCCATAATTTGATGCATGACATCTGGTATCATCTCCCAAAAGGGACGAATATTGGGGCACTGCCAAAAAATATGCCAGTGGCTACCTGTGCCACCACAAGTCTGCCAGTGTCTATTTGAATTGGTAGCCTGATAGTATTTGGTAATGGTCGGTGTCTGAAAAAAAGGATCAGCACTTTCTAATAGAATTCTCACCACAAAGGGGCTGCAGTTACTATCCAGCCCTTTTTCAAACTAGAATCCCAATTGCTTTCCAGTATTTCAATAGCTGCTTCCCATTCCCAGGCCTCCTTAACTGAGATCACAGTATTCACCTGCACCATTTGCAATAATTTATAGTAGCCAGAAATGCATCTTTGGGGACCTGCCAAGGTTACCACCCAATAGGTATAATCTTCCCAACTGGAGAAAGGTTTTCCTAACTTCTCTTTATTAGCTGGTGGATTTATAAAGTGCCAGATCTACAGATATTTCATGAACTCTGTATTATCCCAGTCAAATGTCTCCCTAGCTCTACTAAATGTGATGGAGTGTCTATGTTCCAAGAATGGAGTAAATCTCGTCACCCCTCCCTCTCCCACCAGGCATATCCTCCATCTAGTCTAGGTGGCATAAAGTCACTCTCATACCAAATTAAAGACCGAGGATCCACACACTGTGGTGTGTTGGTAAGTTTTCAGATCTTCTGTAATACCGTTGCATGTGCAGTTGGTGTGAGCGAGGCAGTGGCTACCTATAATAGGGTGGTCTCCGGAGTGCTTTACATCATCGCACCAGTCCGTATATGACCCAGATCCTCTCGCTTGAAATCCCCTTGGTTTGATAGGAATCTCAAGAAGATGAAGCTCAAGGGTCGGAAGTTGGAGCATTGCTGATGGAAGACCTGTTCAGAGGGGGACAAACTGGCCTTGTGTGCTCATTACCATGAGTACCAAGGGGCAATCAACAATAAGAAGGCAGAGTTCCTGTCTAGAGAGACTACAGCAGGGAAAAACAGACCATCTCATCTCTTTCGGACTGTGGACAGATTGCTACATCCCATCAGTCTACAGACAAAAAAAAGCTTTTTCAATCACGTTGTGTGAGGAGCTTGCTCTGTTTTTCTCTGACAGAGTGTCCTCTGTCTGGGCTGGGATCCCATTAATGAGACAAGCTTTGTCTCGCAGTGATTGGCCCAGAAGGAGAAGAGGCACTCCATCAGTCTGGGATGAGTTTAAACCGGTGGAGGTGGCCGGAGTCATTGAGGTGATCTCAAAGCTAAAGTACACTTATTGTGAACTGGACCCAACCTCAACTCGTTTCTTGATAAGATGTGTCAGGACCGTAGGCCCGGTGTTCGCTGGGATTGTTCAGTGTTCGATGTTGGAGGGAATCTTTCCGGATGCCTTGAAAGAGACTCTGGTGAGACCCCTCCTGAAAAAGCCATCTCTCAACCCAGATGTCCTGATGAACTACTGTACAACCTGCCATTCTTGGGCAAGGTTGTTGAGAAATTAGTGGTGCAACAGCTTGAAAACCACCTCGTATCCTTTGACATCTATGAGCCATCCCCATCGGGTTTCAGGGCTAGGCATAGCACCAAAATGGCATTAGACAGGGTGCAAAATGACCTCCTCAGGGCTAGAGATAGAGGAGACAGGTCAGTTCTTGTTCTCCTTGATCTGTCATCAGCTTTTGATACTGTGGATCACATCGTGCTTCTTGATCGCCTTCGAGAGTATTGTGGACTCCCCAGTACTGTCATCAACTGGTTTGAGTCGCCAGTACTGTCATCAACTGGTTCGAGTCCTATCTCTCTGGCAGGGAGCAGCAGGTGGTAATGGGGAATTTCTCCTTCTCCCCAAGGCCCCTGTCATGTGGAGTACCTCAGGGTTCGATCTTGTCGCCAGTGTTATGCACGGTATACATGCTACCCCAGGACAGCTCATTAGACAAAACAGTGTGGGGTTTCATTGCTATACAGATGATACCCAGCTGTATTTGTCTTTTGTCCCAGGAACACATGATGCCATGGAAGTGATTAACAAGTGCCTGGCCGAGATCAACGACTGGATGTTCCCCAGCTGCTTGTGACTGAACCGGACAAGACAGAGGTACAGAACTGGTGATTGAGCTGGGTTACGGGCATGATAGGAATGCCTCTGGGGTGGGTACAGGATTGTTTCTGGGATCCACACCACTGATGGTCTCTGCTAGGGTGCGGGATCCTGGCGTTGTTCTGGACAGCAGATTGACATTTGAAGCTCAGGTGCCATCTGTGGTCTAAAGTGTTGTTTTTATCACTTGCGGAACATCACCAGGATTTAAACCCTAGTTTCACCTGAAGACCTGCCATCACTGGTGCACGCCTTTGTGACTTCGAGGCTGGATTACAGCAATGTTCTATACTTCGGGGTCACTGGAGGAACCCTCTGCCAACTGCAGCTGCTACAGAATGCAGCGGCTAGGCTGCTGATGGGCCTGGCAAGGTCCAGTCATGTGACCCCGGTCCTGCAAGCTCTGCACTGGCTGCCTGTCAGGCGGAGGATCCTCTTCAAGATGGGCTTGCTCACCTATATGGCTCTATATGGGCTGGGCCCTGGTTATCTGGCTGATCTCCTAACACCTGCCTCCTCAGTCCATTCCCTCTGCTCCTCGGCTCAGGGCCTCCTTGATGTTCCTAGGTCAGGCTAAAAACATCTGGCGACCGTGCTTTTAGTGTTGTCGGGCGACCCTGTGGAACACTTTGCCAGCTGTTATCAGGGAGGCCCCAACAGTCGAGCTGTTTAAAAAGGGGCTAAAGGCCCACCTTTTCTGTTTGGCCTTCTCCAACGAATGTGACTGACTTGTATTAATTTTATGAAGTTATTTAGTCATGCTGAGATTGATGTATTTATTGTTTTAAATCTTTTATTGTCTGTTATGTTTGTACTGACCCTACCTTTTAATGTAAGGTGCCCACAGCCTCAGGGATTGGGCACTGGTTAAATAAAATTTGCCTTGCCTTGCCTTGCCTAATACTCTAACTAAGTTTAATTCACCTATTATGAATGGTGGGTACTGATTCAGGGGTAACTGTAATGAGAGCCAAAGTAAAGAGGGGCTGCCCCCCACCGCATCATTTTCTATATCATACCACCGTTCGTTTATTGTTTAGCCCAAGTACAGACTGCAGACATTTGGGCTGCTAAATAATATTTCCTGAGGTCTGGAAGTGCCAAACTCCTCACCCTCGGTCTCGGGGGAAGGTGAAGGATGTGTTTGGTTACCCTCAGATGTTTACTGCCTCACACAAACTGCTGCAATTGGGATGTAATCTTATTCCAAAAAGTATTTGGTATACATATTAGGAGTGTTTGAAATAGAAACAGGAATTATGGCAACACATTCATTTTTACTATGACAATTCTGCTGACCAGGGAGAGGGGTAAAAGTCATCATCTTGCCAGATCAGCATTAACCGTCTCCCAAAGTGAACAGTTTCATTAAATCCATTGAAATATGTCTGCCCAGGTACCAGATTTCGTTCTGTGGAGCCTAACCAAATGGAAAGGAGCCAGGAGTGACCTCCATAAACCACTGTACATTTTGTTCTGTGGTGAAAGCCAGGAGATAGCCGTGAAACCAGTGGAGCCCCCACCCTCCACATGTCCAGTGGTTGCATAGTTTAGTTCTACTGTGACATGGTGGCTTGTGTTCCCAAAGGAAGTCCCCAGTGACCGCATCCAGTTTTTGGAATCTTGCAGCAGGGATGATAATGGTGAGGTAAGGCAGGATATGTGTGACCCAGGGTGCCAGAATCATTTTAAATGCATCAGTCGTGCTGGCCATGGACAGGTGCAGGAGTTCCCACCTGAGCAATTCTGTCCAAGTCCCTTCTAGCAACAGTGCCAAGTTAAGTTCTCCCAATCCTATCAGAGACCCTGGAAAAAATTGTTAACTCTTAACTCAGAAAGTTCCTTGACACCAAAAACATCCTAAACCCCACCCAATCAGGTTTTAGGACCAAGCACAGTACTGTATCAGCACTTGCCAAAATATTCAACGAATGGCAAACCGCACTGGATAATAAGCAATACATCTATGCCCTCTTTCTATATGTTAGGAAGGCCTTTGATACAGTGGATCATCATATTCTACTCAACGTCTTGAGCAGCATCGAGGTAAACAACACTGCCTTAAAGTAGTTTGATTGTTACCTCCTCAACCGAATGCAACAAATTAAAGATCAAGGGGAACTGTCTCAGTTAAAGTCCCTGCCATGTGGTGTGCTACAAGGCTTCATCTTGGGCCCCATTCTCTTTGCTACTTATATAAACCATATAGACTCCTGTATACGCACAAGTAACGTTCGTCTATTCGCTGATGATACCATGCTCTATACTACTAACACCTCCCTAGACATAGCCCATAAGGAGCTTCAGTTAGACTTTGACATCCTTCAATGCAATTTAATAAGGCTGAAGCTTCTGCTTAATGCCAAAAAGACCAAAGCTATGATTATCTCACCTTGTGCTGCTCACTACACAGGACCATGTTCGAGCCTCCAGATTTATACCTTGCTTGGCGAAGCCATGGAGCTAGTAGAAAAATTCAAGTACCTGGGTGTTTGGCTGGATAACAGGATCAACTTCTTGGCTTTCCTTAATGAACTATCTAAAAAGCTAAGACAACGTCTAGGTATATTTTATCGGATAAGACACCTCCTTACTCTTGAGGCGAGGAAACAACTTGTCCAAACAACTTCTACCGCTGCTTGATTATGCTGACTTTCTCTATAGTTACTGTCCTATTCAGGCACTATGTAGACTTGACACCCTCTACCATCGCGCGCTGAGATTTATCCTAAAGATGCCATTATGCACCCACCACTGCCTGCTCTATCAGGTGCTAGACTGGCCCTGCCTCACTCTGAGGAGGCAAAAAAATGCCCTCATGTGGACATACTGGGCCCTAACCGATAAACTACCGACCTATATTTCTACGCTGTTTCAGCATACTGAGGGAACGTATGGTCTAAGGAGTTTGTCTCTTGTCTCTCTTAAAGTACCCAAAATAAGGACACAACATGGCTCAGCGGCTATCATCTTTTCTCTGTCCACCCTTTGGAATGTCATGCAAAAAACTCTTAGGCTGTCCTCCCTCCCAGGGCCTCACTCTTTCAGGAGGCTGCTCACTATCAAACTGAGAACCCTGTGTGTATGCCGCAAATAACCACCTCCTCCATCTCCTGTGGCTCCCCAAACTCTTGGCACTTACATGTTATTCCCTAGCACTTCTCTTCTTCTTTCCACCTTGGAATTATTGTGCCAGCTCCCACCTGTTTGCTTAACTAGATCTATTTCCACCCCTCACTGACCCTTTCCTTTGTTTTTCCCCCACCCATAAACCTTTGGTTGTTGTTCCCTCACTTACCCTACCTGGTATCCCTCATCTTATTGTAACATTGTGACCTTTGTCTGAATAATCCCATGTCTTGAGGGATTTCTTTATATATACAGTCAATTATCAACCCGCTTAGTGTTCACCATATGTACTCCCCGGCTCTGACCTTATTTGTTTCTCTGTAACTGTCTTTTATTTGCTCATTGTATGTACACTGCTTATCTGGTAATTTTGCAGTAGTTGTATATGTCCTACTTGTCCAGGACCATCTTGCAAATGAGCTTGCTCAAGGATGATTTTGCCTGGTTAAATAAAGTTTGATTGATTGATTGAAGTTGCACTATTCTGGAAAAGGTGGTGTGAACAGTAAATCCCAAATAGGTGATCCATTGTGGGGCCCATTTGAGCCCTTTGTCCCTGTAAGGGTCCACTTTGGTGAGAGGATGCAAAGGAAGGACCTCAGTTTTGTTCTGATTTACCTTTAGGTCACAAACAGACGTAAATCTGGTGAGCAGCTCAAGAAAAAGGTCCAAGGAGGCCTGCCCATTTTCCTGGAGAACTAGTAAATCATCTGCATACAGGAGTGCTCGGAACACCTCCCGTCCACTAGTTATTCCTTTGAGAGAGGGATGGTGACATATAACAATGGCTAGCAGCTCTATGGCCAGTAGAAAGAGAATTGGGGAAAGGGGACTGCCTTGCTTCTTTCCCTTCTTTAGTGGGAAAGAGAAGGACCATAGGCCACTGGAAAGAACAGTGGCTTTAGGTGAGTTGTATAAGAGTTTGATCCAGTGGAGAAAATGGGGACCTGCCCCCATGCTCTCAAGTGTCTTCCAAAGGTACTCCCATTCCAGTGAATTGAAGGCCTTTTTGAAGTCCACTGCCATCATTATTGCTGGGGTCAGGGTCCACTCAATGGCCTGCATGATATTAAGGAGAAACCGAAGAAGATGGAGCATTGTCTCACTTTAATAAAACCAGCCTATGCCAGATGATAAGGTCCCGCAACATGAACTCCAGCCTTTTGCCCAAGATTTTGGTGAGGATCTTGGCATCTGCATTGATCAAGTAAATGGGTTGGTAATTGCAGAGCATGATGCAGTCCTTTCCTTTCTTGGGCAGTACCATTATAACCACCTCACTCATGGAAGGAGGCAGGGAGCTTGTTTGCACAGTCTCTTGAAATACCTCCAGAAGTGGTGGTCAAAGCTTTTCACTGAGAAGTTGGTAATAGCCAATGGGGTATGCCATTGCCCCCCATGGACTTCCCTTTGGTCAGCGCTCTGACAGCCTGTTGAACCTCCTGTGGTGAGGTGGAATTGTCCAAATTTGCAGACTAATCGGGTGATACCTGAGGAATTGGAAGCACCTCTAAACAACTACAGATGGCTTCTGAGGTCAGGGCATTTGACGATGTGTACAGTTGCTGGCAGAAAGCTGTCATGATCTGATTGAGGGCTTTTGTTTCAGTGTACACTTCACCCTTACCATCTCTGAGGCCCATGATATGCCTTCCAGCCTGATTCTTCATGACCCTTTAAGCAAGACATTTATCAGTTTGTTACCCCAGTAGGAATTGTTGCACAAGACATATCCAGCTAAGCTTCCTGGTGAACAAGTCATCCATACCCATTCTGGCACTGGTGAGTCCTGCCAGAGTCTCTCAAGTGGGAGGGTTCTGTTATTTGTATTCCGCCTCCACAGATGACAGCTCCATCTCCAAGTGTGCAGCTCAACCTCCTACTCCATGTGCCGGTGAGTGGTGTAGCTAATAATCTTGCCTCTCATGGTGGCTTTGTAGGCTTCCCAGACTGTCTGTTGGAATGCCTTCCCATACCCACTGATTGATTTGCAGGAATGCTGAAGTCTCTGGTTTGGCCCATGATACAAAGTTGGGGTCACACAGCAGCAGAGGGTCATGTCTCCAGCACTTTGACTTAGGGGGCAGGTATCCCCACATCATATTGAAGGTGACTGGAGCATGGTCAGAGATAATGATGGGGAATATATATTTTTTATAAACAAATTATATTGAGGTTTTTACCATGTTGCGAAACATACACAGTACGAAACTAAAACATTTTTACACATAACAGCATTAGGTGGTACATTAATCATCTTAACAGTGTCACTTTATGTGGGGTATATGTCTTATTTCCTCTTTATTCACAGGTTACCTATCATACAATGGGGAATATTTTAGTCGTGAGGGTGCTGTGTATCACTTCAAGGGAGGTGAACCACATGTCAATGTGGCTTGAGGTAGAATGCACTGCAGAGAAGCATGTGAAGTCTCTCTCTCTCTCAGGGGTTGTGCAACCTCCATTTTTTCTGCCAGGTAATGCTCCTTCAATAGACTCCCAAGAGCTGTCCTCGCCCTGAAGTGCTGTTTGAGGTGGCCTGACCTTCTATCCACACAAGCTTCCATCACTAAGTTAAAGTCCCTGCCTAACAGGATGGCATAGAGGATGGAGTGAAGTGGGATATTGCTTGGTTAAGCTCAAGAAAGAATTGGGGATTATCTGTTTGTCCATATACATTGACCAGGACTAAGGGTCCTTGAAGGGTTGCAGCTTCAGTCATAAACCAGTGACCCTCATTGTCTGCAGCCTCATTGTTAATGGACCAATGCAAGCTTTTATGCACTAATATGGGGATTCCCCTCTGCTTAACTGAGTCCATGCTGTGGGCCTCTGCCCGCACCCACTCCCCTTTAAGTTTGGCTGCCTCAGTGCTAGTGAGACGGGTCTCCTGCAGGAAGGCGATCTGTGCTTGTAAATCCTGTAGGTGTGATAGGACCTTTTTCCTGTTTATAGGAGAGTTGAGGCCCCTAATATTCCAGGATATAGTCTGAATATCACCTATGGTCAGGGATGAGATACAGTGTTTCAGAGGGATGGTGAGCAACCAGGTATGCTTCCAGGCACAGGGGAGTGAGGAAACGTATACATAGTATAACAGGAAGAATGCCTCAGACTTAAGTTCAATGCTCACATGTAATTAAAAACAAACACAATAACATCCCCCCCCAAATGAGGTAATAACAGCCCAACAGGAGCATACAGAACAACATGAGAGAGAAGGTCCCCCCATACCCCCTCCCTCCCACCCAAGTAACCTAATCATCCCACCCCGAACGCTTTGACTGTCTAGCCATAACAATCACAAGCTACCTTGTGGAAAGCTTAAGTGCCATCCACTAGAAGAGGGAGGTGAACCAATGGGAACAAAGCTGTGCACAGTCCTCCTCAGGAACTGCTGCCTCGTGTGGCCTTGATTGCATCTAATGTGTGGGTACTTCAATAGGTATCCCAGTGTGAGCTTATGCTCATCATGCAACCATTTCATGGGCCATAGAGAAGACAGAGGCACACTGGCTACTCCCATGCTGGGATTTGAGGATGGGGATGGATAGAACATAAAGCACCACCGAATGTGACTAGGGGCAGCACAGCAAAGTACCAGATGTCCAAATGGAGGATAGCCTGCCAGGGGGGAAGGGGATGAATACACAGCTCCTGAAAAACATGACAAAAGACAGTGCACTCTTTCGCAGTATGTTACTCTACCAGATTGGCATTGTCGGCAACAGAAAAAGCAGGTATATGCTGGGTCTGTGGCACCGAGCAATAGGAGATCGCTTGGCATGCTGGCAACCTGGGTTTGCGGCCGACACTGGAACACAGGCGCGGAGACTGGTGGGGAGTGTTAGGAACATCTACTTGGATGCTCACCTCCCTGGGTGGGAGCGTGTGAGCCTGCCCACCCCTAGAACTGCTCCTGGCATCCCCCCATGGAAGCACTCAAATGGCGGCATGGGTGACCACGTGCCACCATGCATTTTCCCCAGGATGCCATGTGTGGGCAGCCACACAGTGGGAGGGACGTTGGAGTGAAAACGAGTAAGTCATCCACTCAGTCGACTGGATGACAGTCACCCGTGTCCTCTTGTGCCACACAGCCCTGGAGAGCAGCCTCCTGTGCCGATCCCCTGCTGTGTGCCCGGCATGGATTTGGGACCTACCTCCCCTCCTGTTGCACCCCTAGGAGGGGGGCCCCCCGACAAAAGGATATAGCAGTATGGGGGATGGCGAGAATGGCGGCATCGGGGATTCTCGGCGGGTGAGGGTGTCCCTTGGAGGCCTGAAGGAGTGGCCAGTCGAAGGGCCAGGAGAAGCAAAAATAAAACAAAAAGCAGATACAAAGGGGTAGCTAGGAGCAAAACATCTATTGGACTAAAGCACAGATATGGACATTGATTTGGGAATGCCCCCTGTATACCATATTGTAAGCATCAAAGAAAGTTGGAATTTGGGCACTAGGCCAGACCCCTCCCCCTTCGGAGTAGCTAGAAAATGGAGATGTACTGCCGTGCTAGGAAGCAGCTGCCAATAGGATGCAGGTTGTGGGGGGGGGGCATATGCTTGTGTGATACTATGTGTAATACTATGCCTTGTATCGGTCCAGACTCCGCCCCTACATCGTGGCTGCTCAGAAAGAGATTGTTCCGACCACAAATTACACCATGCAGGAGCAGGACAGGTTCCCCCCTTCCCCATGATCCCCCCGGCTTTGAGCTCTTGCTATATGGACAGGCTCCATGTGTGGCCATCCTGACCACATTGCTGAATGCAGTGAGTGGAACTCTGTACACCCCCCTTCCCGTCTCCCATCCATGCGTGGGCAGTGCATTAGCATCAACAACAGTGTATGATGTGCTCTAGAACTACTAACTGAGCATTGCCCTGCTAAGAACTGTTATCACCAGAGCCCAAGGATCCTAGTTTGTGATAAGTGGCTGTCACAGTACAGCGACAGTGCATGGGCATCATAGTCCTGAAATCAGGAAGGGGATGCTAATTGTGCAGGGAGACACGTGTTCTGTGTGACACATCTGAGCAGAGAGATGGCAGGGCACTTGAATTTGAAGGGGCAGTTAAATGTTTATTCTGAGTCCCATCCCATAACTAGTGTCCACCCTCCCTGAAGCCGTACATTTGCGCTGCCTGGCTGCACGGCTGTGCAGATGTGCCCAGTGGTTGTATAGACAGTATCCTGTCAGCCTTCCTCATGAGTGTGCGCACGCTCATGAGGGGAACTCCCACTGAAATGGCAGATAGATGACCAGGCAGCAGCATGGGAAAAACTTTAATGCCCAACCCTACAGGGCTGTGAAAACACCAGTCACGTAAAGTCACCCTTGCAATCAAACTGACTGTTTCCCTGACATAACCCAAATAAGATCACAGCCCCCTTGCACACCTCCTAAACAATGGCCATGAAATCAAGCCCCTGACCCCCAAATTGTACCTAAAGTGCCAGATTGTGGGGGATGACGAATACAGTACCCTGGTAAGTCTGTGCAGTGAGGAAGGGAACACATATATGGGCATTGAGTAAAGGCGAACTCCTAACAGGGTGACAGCAAACTGCCTCCTCAGCAGCGCCCTCCCCAACGCTTGCAGAAAACTGCCATTTCATTACCAGGCTTCAGTTGATTGCTGTGCTGCCAGGAAAACAAGAAAAGCAGTGGCTTGAGACTCATACCCCACCCCGGGCAATGGAAGCTCAAAACCTATTGATAACAAAATAAAGCTTTAAGAGAGTCCAGCTATTAAATAGAGGAGCAGTCTGATAGTGTGGTGTTTGATCATCATGCTGGAAGAAACAGGGCTGTAAAAGCAGAAATTCAGTTTAGTTCAGCCTGGTTGCTGGTGCTTGAGGGCTGTAGAGTGGCGACCATAGATGTAATGTTGGGAGTCTCTTCTGGCCATTGGGCCTCCTCCAGACCTGAGGACTTGCTTGTGGAAAGGTTGGTGACCACCGCCACCAGGATTACAGCGTCCTCCCAGGATTTGGGCCTTGAAGTGGGAACTGAGCCATGTTGCTGAAGGTAAGAAGGTGTAGAGGGCTGGTTTTCTATCAGATCCTGTATCAAAGGAGCACATTAGTTAGTCCCCAGGATGGGTGAGGGGGCCTGGGAAGAGGATGGAGAGTCATTGCTTCGGCTGTGGCTTTCGCTCCTGGTTCTGGAAGGACTGCCCTCCGTTCTTTTTTGGTTTTTGTTGCAGTGCTTCTGGTGGGATGCAGTGTATCTGTGGGAGATGGCTGAAGCAGTTGTCCATATCGAGGTGGAGGCAGGTGTCACAGTTCCAGAGCCGGCAGAGTGACCATGTTGGTGGTGTGGTGAGAATGTGGCCTGTATTTTTAAAAGTTTGTTTGGGGAAGTCAGCCCGGTGGTGCCGAGTGTTGAGGCACTGGATGCCACACCTCATGCCACACCGGTGACCCAGTTTCCGGAATGAGCCTGGGTTGTCAGTGGTTTCAAGGGGCTGGGAGCAGGATTGAGCTGCCATGAGCTGGCTCTCCTCTCCTAGGGAGGGATGAGGGGTTTCTCCAGCCCTTGGCTGCCACCCGGTGGAGGACAGATGGCATTTTGGGCCCTAGGAAAGCCCGGTGATTGCCAGGGGTAGGGCAGAAGGGGCTGAGCTGGTGCCTGGAGTGCATGTGTGCCTCCGTGTGCATGCACTGCCATGTCTGCCGGGGTCCCGGGAATTACGGGGAGAAAAACGGTTGGAAAGTCGTAAATTATATATAGAAAAAAAAAGTTTGTTTTGGACCAGGTCTTAGGGATGAAGGCCTCCACCACCTCCAAAGCCTCAAACTGCTGCAGCAAACTATCTTTCACAATCCAGAGCATAGCAGGACAATGTAGGGTAAAGGAACTCTCAGCTCTATCAGGGCCTTCCTAGTGAGGATGTAGGCTTTCCATGTGTTAGTTCCAACGAGAAATCTGGAAAAATGCAGATTTGATGCCTCTGCCATGCAACTTCACCTTTCTGACTGGCCCAGGAAAGGATCTACTCTCAGTCTGTGTACCGTAGAAACCTGGTGAGCAGTGGGTGAGGCTGTCCTCCAGGTTTGGGATCTGGAGCCAGGGACCGATGTACCCTGTCAATTTCTATGGCCAGGGGACAGTCCAGAAACAGTATTTCACAGAGTGCTTGTTGGAGAAACAGGACCAGGTTTTTCTTCTTACAACCCTCTGGGAAGCCCACAAACCAGAGGTTGTTTCTCTGGCCTCTGTTCTTGAGGTCCACCACCTCGTCCTAGATGAGTCTGATGACCTGATACTGTTCCCTGAGGTGGGCAATGACTCACTCACAGCTGTCTTCTTTAAGAGCGATTTTTTGTTCAGTCATGTTCCGGCAGTCACTTATCTGCACATTGTTGCTGTTGGTGTGCTGGGTAGCTATTTCTAGATTGTTAATTTTTGCTGTTAATGCCTTGAACATCCTTTTTATTTCAGAGAGATTGCAGAAGGGAAGGAGCTGCAGCTGGCCATTGCCATCTTCAATTCCTGTCACAGCAAATGAGAGGAGAAATGGCACTCGATGATAACCTCACCCAGGAAGATCAGAACTGAAACATTCCTTCACTGGGACATCCATGAGAGTCTCCCCCAATGGACTAAGTGCTTTGTGAATGAAGTAAGGCACACACTACAGCGGATTGTAATGGATCATATACAGGGGTCTACAGAGCAAAAAAGATTAGGTAGCCATCTTGTGGGTGCCAGGCCATGCCCCACCAAGTGTACTGAAGTGTTCTTGTCTGACTATATTATTTACTGAGCAACAGTACATCCCTTTGATATCTAGATCCCGGTCTCCTTTATCAATTTTCTTGCATTCCATGTCTGTTTATGATTTATTCCGAGTCCCCTTTAGGTGGTCTTGGAATACATATGAAGAAGCCAGCAGAAGAAGGCTTTTTGGTCTATCTAGTCTGCTCATATTGCAGGGTCCACAGCTTGAGCTACTGTCCATGCCCCCCTTCCCACTCCTTCTATCCTCCTTCACCATGATCCTTACCTTCCCTCTGTGTCAATCCCAGCCTCTCTTGAAGCTGCCCACTGTCATCAATGAGACCACCTTTTCTGGCAGCACATTCCAAGTGTCCACCACCCTCTCTATGAAGAAGTGCTTCCTGACCTCCCTCCTAAACCTTCCATCCTCCAGCGTAAGACTGCTCCCCCTCATGTTATGATTGATACTCAGCTTAAAGAGACCCTCCTTATCCACCTTTTTTATCCCTTTTAAGTACTTGAGGGTCCCAATCATGTCCCCACTCTCTTTCCTTTCCTCCATGGAGTACATGTTCAGTGTGCTCAACCTCTCCTCAACCAATATCAACAATAACATTGTATAAAATTGTTTCATTGACTTGTCTGTGTTCCAAAGGTGTAACAGTATTTTTTACATGACAGCCCTGGTGGGTATACTGGATAAAGAGTGAAGTTTTTTTTCATGATGAGGGGGCATACCATAAACTAAGCGAAGAAGTATATGTCATTCAATGAGGATTGATCTTACAGTGTGAATTCCATTCTGGAAGCTATCCACATACGGATCACCCAGGAACCATAGTCCCTTTCCATGACAAATGTTCAAAAGAGCTACCCAGTTTGGGGGGGCATAGATCACCCACAATCCACACACACACAATGTTTGCCTCAGGTGGAGCATCGCATAGGGTGTTGAATAATAGTTTTGTCTGTGAGTTAAGCCCCATAAGATGGCATGTGTTCCTTGTATTGTAGATCATGTTTTTGTAAGGAAAGCATTGCTGCTATATGATATCTCTGGAAATTTGGTAGATCCGGTCCAACGCAATTCATTAGGAGACATAGTTTAGAGTCTCACTCATCTCCTCAGAATTTATTGGTTGTATCCCCTCACCACATTGGAATACGGCAGTTGTGAACCAGATCAGTGGCCAGAACCTTCTGTTCTGCTTGGCACCATGGCTGATTGCCAGCTGCTTTGTCTGCATGTAGACAGTGGTCTTCACTTTGCTTCAGTTGAGTGTTTTTGCTATGGTTTTTCATAGCCAAATCAAACCGATGCTGGTCGAGATGGAGTGATGCTAAGGCAACAGCAGTCAACTCGAGCCAAGCTTATATTGTGTTCCATCTAAAATGCCAACACGTTCTAAGAGATAACAGTCATGTGGTGAGAACATACCCTGCCAGAGGAAGACAACTTCCTGCGGGACACTAGATTCTCCTCTCAACAGCTGACCCTCAGCAACCATAGGTCATTTACTAAACCCAGATCTCCAGCATGGCAACAGGTAAGGTGCTAGGCTCCTCAGCACTACAAGTCACCGGGACACCCCAAAATAACTTTTTATATAAGGCCTAACCCATTATACATGAGCCATTCATTCAGCAAAGTTGTTTAACTCCATCATACATAATTCTGATAACTGGCATTGATCACAGGACCTTTACTATACTAAGGTTCATACTAAAGTGGAAATAGGAACTAGAAGGCCAAAAGCCCATTTGTGTTCCAGCCTCACTTGTAATACCTTAAGCTGACACCACCAAGTAAGTATTTGTCTAGTCTGGTTTTAAATACACATTTAGTTTCCACCAATATTATGTCTAATGGCAACGAGCTGCACAAGTTTACCACTCTGACAGTGTATGAATATTTTCTAGCATTTGTTCTAAACCTCTTCCCTTTGATTTGTAATGGATGTCCCCTAGTTTCTATGTTATTGTCTTTAAAAATTATATTTAGATCACACGTAAGTCTAGGGTCTTGGAGCACATCATACAGAAAGAGAATATCATCAACATGCTCTACATGTTTCCAAAAACATAAGTCATAGAGAATGTAATCTGTCATCATAGGGTGTATTACTATAACCAGCCACATTTTTTGTAAAGTGACAGTGTACTTGTTCAAGTTGATTTCTTTCTGAGATTTTGTAAAGATTCCAAAACTGGGGCGAGTATTCCAGATGTGGTCGAACATATGACCTATGGAGGGAGATAAGAACACTGCTGGATCTTGATACAATGTTTCTCTTGATGGACCACATTACCCTGTTTTCCCTGTTTATGGCCTCCCTAACTTCTTCTTGTGTACTTAGATTATTACCTATGTGTATATACATAGGTCCTTTTCACCATTGGTTTTGCTAAGTGGTACAGTGGAGCCCTCTTAAGTGCATACCCTTGGGATAAAAGTTTTTTGCGCACTTAGGCGGGCTGTGCATTTAACCAGAAAATTACTTCCAGGTACATTTCACTGTTTCCGTAATGCATTTTATTAAATACCAGGTGCTCAAGTTAAAATGACATTACTGCACAGTCCTACAGCACAGTAATTCTTGAAAAAATCAGTAATCTTCTGCTTTGTGTGTTTCAGCGTATAATTCCAAATTAAACAGAAGGCTGAAGCTAGTCTTTTCTTTTGACAAAACAAATTTTCTTACTGTGGTCATGCTAGACAGCTCAGTGGTTGCAGCTACAGTGGTCAATTAAGATGTTAAAGGGGGCCAGCTCGGTGGCGCACAGGGCTGAGGCGCTGGACGCCACACCTCAAACCACGCCATCGACCCTGGTTCGGGAATGGTTTGGGTCATCAGGGGCTGGCCGGGAAGGAGAGGATTGAGCATCTAGAGGACTGCTCTCCTCTCCTCTCCTGGGGTCGGTTGGGTGGGCAGGTCTGCTCCTGTAGCGGCCCCCGGTGGAGACCAGGGGCACTACTATGTAGCGGCGCAGGAGGGACAACCACAGAAAAAGTTGAAAAATGCATGTATGCCATCCGGATGATGGCCCGCCTCCCTGCGTCTCTCAGCTGAGTAAACCTCCAGGCTGCATTTCCATGCCCCGGCGATGATGCAAGGGAGCGCTCTGTGAGCTCCGGTCTCTCCTCCCGATAACCCCAGCGGAACATGGGAGAGCCCCCTGGTGAAGGGATACGTCTGGTACAACCAGGGCATAGGAGCAGCTGGCTGGTGGATCGGTCTGAGGAGGTAGTGGTAGGACTTGGCTGCCCAAAGGAGAGGATGACACCGGGCGAGGAGGAGGTATAAAGAAATAATGCAAAAAAAAAAAGATGTTAAAGTATACTGTTTAAGGTGGTACATGTTTAAATGTGCATTTAAAGCTAGGTTGGACTGAATATCAGTAGGCAAAGTAAAAAAAAAGTGCATTTAACTGAAATGTGCACTTACAAGTAATGCACTTAAGAGGTAAATTTAACATTTGATGAATAGGAAAAAATTGGGATATGAAAAAATGTACATTTAAGCGGGATGTTCACTTATCTGATGTGCACTTAAGTGGACTCCACTGTAGATCATCCAGATAATAATTATATTTATTGTTGAGTCTTCCCAAGTGCAGTACTTTTCACTCATCTATGTTTAGCTTTATATCTTATTCATTGGTCCAGAGGGAGATATTGTTCAGATCCTGTTTACTTCATTTTCAGTGCTGCAAGGGCCCCCTAACTTTATGTCATCTGCATATTTTAGTTATACCCTGCAAATTGTGTGTTATATTTGAGGTAAAAACATTAAACAGTGTTGGGCCCAAGACGGAGCCCTGAGGAACTCCACTGGTAATAAACCCCTCCTCAGATACAAACCCATTTACTGTGACACATTGTCTCTTTCAGACAACCAGTTCACTATCCAATTAATAGTGAGTGCAGAGATGCCAATCCTTGTAATTTTGTCTATTACTGCCCAGTGTGGCACACGGTCAAAGGCTTTAGAGAAGTCTAAATACATTATGTCACATGGTGTATTGCTATCCAGATATGCACTAATTTGTTCATAAAAAACACGTAGATTGACTGTACATCCTCTGCCTTTTACAAAGTAATGTTGTTCTTGATTAGTGTCTCTTATTTGTTCAAATATTCTGTCATAATGATACTCTCCATCACTTTACCGATCACACTGGTAAGGCTGATTGGGCAGTAATTTTGCACTAATTCCCATTCCCTTTTTCAAAGATTGGAATAATGTGAGCTGGCTTCCAGTCAGTTGGAACTTTGGATTGGTTAAGTGATTGATTGAATAGTAATTTAAGTGGATATAGAATATATTTATACATTAATTGCAGAATCCCTGCAGCTATCCTATCTGGTCCTGGAGATGACTCCCATTTTTACATTTTTTATTTTTTGATCAATTTCCAATTCAGTAATATCCTGAAATTGATTTTCATGGGTGTCATTTGTTAATGTCGTTCGAGAGCAATCACGGCCCGTATTATAGGCACTACAATAATATTTATTGAGAACTTCGGCCATTTGTTTATTATCAGTTATTGTACCATTTTCACCCATTATTGGACCAGTTTTATTCTGGGAGTTTTTTAATGAATTGCTATAAGAGTAGAACTGTTTTTTATTTGATTTTTTTGCATCTATGGCAGATTTTGTCTCTGTTTTCTTCTTTGCTTGCCTGAGTTTTGTTTTGCATATTTTTTGTGTACACTTGAAAGTCTCATATGTTCTGATACTGCCATTTTTTACATACTTCTTATATAGTCTTGACTTCTTCTTAATTAGTTTCCTGATGTTATAATTTAACCTGTGAGGTCATTTGTACTTAATATATTTTTCTATTTGAGGTATATTATCTGTAGCAACTTTAGTATTGTATTTTTTATAACACTCCAAGCATCAACTGATTTATCTTTTAAAAGATCCCTCCCATGGTACTTCCTTCAGATCTTTTTCAGTACTATTTTGGTCTGCTTTTTTCAGCAGAAATATTGAGGTACAGCTGTTTCTAGGTATATGAGTATAGTTTACAGTGTACCAGATGTTATTATGATCACTATTTGTTATTGGTGAGTCTACAATACAATCTTTTATAACAGTACTAGATGTAGCTAATACAAGGTCCAAAATGTCCTGTTCTCTGGTCGGTTCCTGAACATGCTGTATAAGATTGAGTTCGCTGCATGTATTAATGAGCAAAGAACTTAAATTTGTTTTGAGGTTACATTTTTCCAGTCTATTCCTACGATTTTAAAATCACCCATAGCAATTAAATCGCCCATTGTTCCAGGTCTAGCAATCTCAGACATAATTTGTTGTGTTGTCTCTATTGTACTATCAGGTGGGGGGCGATATATACAGCCAAAGATCACAGATTTGCTTACACCACCTTGGAGTCTCACCCAGACAGATTCATATGTTATATCAAATTTAATTTTTGCTGTAATATTTACAGAAATCAAACTGTTTTTTTATATAAAGGGCCATTCCTCTCCCTCTTCTGCCACTAATGTGCTCAGAGACATTACTTCCCCAGACATCCTCGTAACCCTTCCTCCATGTCTCAGAGACAGCGATTACATCTGGGGATTTCAAGATAATAGAGGCAAGGAGATCATCCATTTTGTTGTTTAGGCTTCTTGCGTTAAAGTATAGCACTGTTTATTGTTTCATTTCCTACAATGTTTATTTTTAGGGTTTACAGTATAATGTGTTTTCTGTCTACCCTCCCCCAACTAGCTATTTAAATGTCCAGTTCCCATAACTTGATTGATATTTCTGGCCAATCTTTTAACTTCCTGTCTGTTCAGATGTAATCCATCAGCTGAAAAAAGTTCCTTCTTGTTTATAAAGACTAGCCAACTGTCAATCAATAACAGATTTCTCTCTTTACTCATATTGCCCAGCCTGGCGTTAATAAACTGAATGGTATGATTTTTCTCTCTATGTGCCCTTGGGATGGGCAATATATTTGATACAAAGACTGTATGACCTTAATTTTTTAAAGACATTCCGAGTTCAATCAGACCATGACATATATCTTTCTCATGAGATTTACCAACATCATTTGTCCCTACATGTAGGGTAATAGTAGACTTCTGAGGTATTGTTACTGTGGGTACACTTCTGGCATAAAATACATTTTGACTACATGTTACTGTTTAATAAAATAATGTTATTGCATTTGAAAGTTATACTGTTCAGACAGAATCTTGTGGTTATGCTTGTTGTTCATGTTAGTATAAATGGTGGTCTCAGAATTTTGAAATATTTTACGGTGGGGGGCACTACACAACAGGGCTAGATTGTGGTTGGTGTTGGGGGGATTCACCATTTGTAACCTCTACTTGCTTTGGGGGGTTTTAAGTGCAATTTGCACTTAAAAGCCCCCAAAGCAAGGCAAAGTCACAAATGCCGAATTTTCGGATAATTTTCAATAATTACGTCAAGTGCTCTGCGGGGTAAAATTTGTAACTTCATGGCATATTCGCCCATGGAGTAAAACTTCGCTGTGTCTCTAATTCTGAGTGAGTCCATTGTGTGTCCAATTTATACAATGTACTTTAATTTGTAAAGCTTTCAGATTAGTTCTTTTAATGAAGAATAAACTTTTTTTTTTATTTCTTTTCTGTGTTTTGAGTGCAGCAGAGGTCATTGTGATGTCATCAGGCATTGTTCAAGCTGCTCTCCCATTGGTTAAGAGCTCATTTGAGACAAACCTCAAGTGATGATAAATGGTGATGACCCACCTCTAATGATAATAAACAATTTATCATCACTCTAAGTCATACTGCCATGTCAGTATTTCATTTATCTGTACATTTTTGTCCTGCTCCCTTTGTATAAAATTGTTTTTAAAATGTGTTTTTTACTTTATATCTTTTTACTAAAATCCATTTTCATAAAAACAAAAAAAATCAAGATTCAATAAGATGAGAATAACAAAGGAACAACAAGAAAACAATGAAAATATTACACAAATTGTGAGTCAATACAACCATATATTACACATATTCACTCTACTTAATGTTTAGCGCTACTGTTTATCATGTATTTCTTAATCATTAACTATTAAATTCATTGTAAACTATAACTCTAAATAAAAAAGAACTAATAGAGTAACAAAGTGCCTTTGGGTTGTCTATACCTGCTTATTTATTCCCTTTCTCTCATTCTGGTTTTCTACTTTTCTCTTCCCTATTTACCGTACAAAGAATAAACTTGCAGCTTATATGTACTGCCTTTATAACCTTGTATAAAATTACTGAGAGAGAGAGAGTTCTTTTAAAGTTTAAGGTATTTTAAGATCTGATTTGCATAAGATGAAGTGTATGAATGGATTCCATATTTCTCCAAACTGTGCCAACTTGTTATTTATTCTGTAACTAATTTTTTCATTATTTGCCAGCCTCTCCATTGCTGTTGACCATTCCTCCAAAGAAGGACCATTCGACTATTTCCATTTGGACAATATTATTCTTTTGAACCCCAACGCTGCATGAAGAACTAAAATGTGTTTGTCTGTTGCTATCAAATTAAGAACCATCTTGGTTCAAATGGTATCTTAAAGTTCACAAGCTGTGAGCATATATTATTTATAGAAGACCAAATACTTTAAAGTTTAGGGCATTCCCATAAAATATGTAGTAATGGTGCTTGACAGGCACCACATTTCCAACATTCCCACATTTTG
Source organism: Neoceratodus forsteri (assembly GCA_016271365.2). Lineage (NCBI taxonomy): Eukaryota > Metazoa > Chordata > Ceratodontiformes > Ceratodontidae > Neoceratodus > Neoceratodus forsteri. The sequence continues at coordinate 413,108,683 of CM057452.1, forward strand.
CAGTTTCCCCATTTGTTTGGGGGGGATAATAAAAATGCCCTTGGACATCTTTGTTGAAACTGTAAGCATTATACCACAACCTTTTCCATTCTTTTTCTGTAATTATTTCTTTATTTTTTTATTTATAAATTTGTTAACCGGGTAGGGACACTGGGCAAAAGCTGACCTGGACAAAAGACATATAACAATACAAAACAGAATACATACAATACAGTAAATAAATAATCAACAATTCATCAAAAATCATCAGACATTACAAGTACAAATTGCCAATGTTAATAAATATTGTTTAAACCTAGATTTAAACCCTGGAAATGAATGAATAGTTCTCAGAAAAAAGGGTAATTCATTCCAAAGGTTAGCAGCCTGACATTCAAATGAACAAAGACCATACTGCGGGCTATCAGGACTGCACCCTGGTTTGATCTAAGATTAGCTTGAACTTCTCAAATTTATTTACCGTATTTATTTATTTATTACAATCTCAGATAAACCTCTTGAGCTCAGAGCTCTTTACATAGGTTCCACATCAGGAGCAAAACACACAACAGGCAGGTGAGGAAAAAAGAAAAAAATTGCACAATGAGAGCAATAACAAGGCAAGCAAACAGAAAATTATAAACTGCTACGCAATATGATAGAGACGTGGGGATAACACTATACAAACAAGTTACGATGCCCGAATGGTGAAAACCAAATAGTTGTCAGTTGTGGCAAGGCATAGAAACTATGCTAAGTGCAAGGAGGGGGGGCAGGAGTCCCAAGTACCAGTGCAAGGAGGTACTGGGCAGAATGGGCTAAAAGAGGGGGAGGTAAGGGGTGGATGGGTAGGAGGAATGAGGTGGTGGGGAGGTAGAAGAGGTAGGGCTAGTTAAGAGAGAGGTGAGAAGTAGGGGTAAGTGAAGCAGTTGGAAGTATGGTAGAGAAGCTAAGGAGGTAGAGCTATCATTGGCAGTCACGTGCTTCATATAGCATAAGCTCCTTAAGGCGGCCTTTGAAAGTACCCAGCATAGACAGGCTCACTATTTTATCCTGAAGGGAGTTGAACCAAAGCGGTGCATGGTGGGCAAAGGATCTTTGTCCTTGAGAACTGCGACATCTTGGGGTTATGAAGAACTGGTGCTCAGAGTTGCGAGTGTGCCGAGTGTTGATGCTGGGCACCAGCAATTGACAGACCCCAGTCAGAGAGGTACCAAGGCTGATCTTTTTTGGCCAGTAGGTAGGCTTGGTATTTTAGCTGGCCATTGAGTGGGAGTCATTGTGTGTTGGTGTACAGCTCACAGGTGTGAGTAAGCCTGTGTGCACCTAAGGTTAGCCAGCAGGCTTTATTTAAGGCAGTTTTTAAGTGCCGGAGTGTGGTATCAATAGTGGAGCCATATATGGGCAGGCTGTAGTCCACAAGTGAGCCCATAGAGCTACAAATAACTATTTTAAGGGCTTCAGGTGCAAGACTGTGCTTGTGGCAGTAAAGTAGCTATATACGTTTGTTGATTGCTTTGGCTGTGTTGTCAATATGGAGGGTATAGGACAGTGAGTTGTCTGAGGTAATAACCAGGTACTTAAAGTGTTGTACAGGTTCAAGAGAGGCTCCATCAACATTACGAATTGATAGTGTGTGATGACGATGCTTATTTAAGGGGCTGGAGAACAGCATGGTTTTTGTCTTTTTATAATTCATAATCAACTTGTGATCCTTGAACCATTTCTCAAGACAGTTAAAATTACTTTGTACTTCATGTTCCAGAACAGCAGGTTCAGAGCCATGGTAAAAACGACTGCATTGTTTGCATAGAGGAGGATGCAGTACTGACTGGCTTGGAGGGAGGTTGTTCAGGAATAAACTGAAAAGGAGGGGACCCAGAACAGACCCCTGAGGAACACCTGAGCTGACAGGTGTGCTGTCTGAGAGAGTAGAGTCCATTCTTACTTGCTGGGATCATTGGCCCAGGTAATTGCAGAACCACAAGACTATCTCAGGTGAGAGGCCTATAGTGGCAAGTTGCTCGGTTAGGAGGGCATGATGAACCATATCAAATGCCTTTGTTAGGTCAATACTGGGATGCATAGGGAGAGGCATCACCAGTAGAAAACAGGAAGTTGTTGTCGTCCTGTACAGACAGTTGGTAAGACCACATCTGGAGTACTGTGTACAATTTTAGAGACTCCATCTCCACAAAGACATAGATGGGGCAGAGGCTGTCCAGAGGAGGGCAACCAAAATGGTGCAGGGTCTGCACCAGAAGACATATGAAGACAGACTAAAGGAGCTTAAGATGTATGGTCTCGAGGAAAGGAGGGAGGGGAGGACATGATAGAAACTTTCAAATACCTCAAGAGAATCAACAACATCTCAGAGGGTAGCATATTTCAGAAAATGAGATGTGCAAGAAAAAGGGGGTACAATTTGAAGTTAGATGGGGGATGGCTCAGAGATAATGTGAGGAAGTATTTCTTCACAGAGAGGGTTGTAAATGCATGGAACAGTCTTCCTGAGGAGATTGTAGAGTCAAAAACAGTGGGGGAATTCAAGAATGCATGGGACAGACATAAGGCAATTCTAGTGGGGGGGTAGGAGGAAGTAGGCTGTTGGTTAACTAGGATCTGCAGCTTATCCATTAGGTAGGGAAATGGGCAGACTAGGTGGGACAAGTGGTCCTTATCTACCATCAGATTCTATGTTTCTATGATAAAGATAGTCCCAGCAAGTTGTCCACAATCAAGTGATTTGTGAATAGATCCTGTGAGTTCCAGAACAGCTGTGGTGGTGCTATGCCCAGCTCTAAAGCCATGCTGCTCTGGGCAGTGTAGTTTGTACTTGTCAAGGTATTCGACAAGTTGGTCCGCAACTGTTCATTCTAATGCCTTCCAGAGTGGTGGAAGCAAAGAGATAGGTCTATAGTTCTCAGTCAAGGCCCGATTCCCGCTCTTATGAACAAGGATGACTACTGCAGCTTTCCATTTTTGAGGGAATACTGCGAGGTGAAGGGATAGATTGAGGATATGGGTGAGAGGAGGCAGGATTTCTTCAAGTGTGAGTGAGATTAGTTTCAGGTCAAGGGTGTCTCCACTGTATCTACCCTTACCATAAACCTTCTTAAGATATTTCCTGGCCTCACCAATTGAGATGGCCTTATAATCACCAAATCAGCCAAAAGAGACAAATCTTTAGCATAAATGGCCTGATGAATTATGTTACCTAAAGCATACATATATTTAAGCTGAGGTGATGACCAGCCCAAAGATGAATACAAAGAACAATGATGGGTCATAACTGGAACATCCAAAACAAAATGACAGATATTATTGTAAGCAACACTTAAGACCTGCCTCACCCTCACACCCAATTTATTATACAGAGGGGAGACATAGTCCAAGTGTGGCATTAAGATCCCCATAGCTAATGTTTTACAGGAATCATAAGACAGGTATGATTTGAATTTATAAAGCATCCCTAACTTATGGTGGATTGTTCTCCTGACCATTTTTATCTGTGAAGAAAAGGTTAGAGAGGGATCAAGCAGGACTCCTAAGTACCTAAACTCAGAGACCTGCTCAAGTAAGGCCCCTTGAGCATCATGAATCAACAAACATACATCTCCATTAAGCTGAGTGGAGCTGCCAAAAACCATAACTTTAGTTTTTCTAATATTCAAGACCATCAAATTAGAAGGCATCCAGCTACATAATCTTTGAAATTCTAGTTCCAGCATCACATTTATATTTCAATATATAGGCCTTGACAATACAATATCACGTCATCAGCATAAAGTAGTTCATAGACGCACCAACTCTGGTAATAAACCATACGCTAGAACCAGTTCCATTCATTTCATTTTATTTATATTATTTTTAAAGCATGCCCCAACATTTCGCCAACCTCTGGCTTCTTCTGGGGAACTCTTAAATGGAAGTGAAAACAATAATTTTTACCATTGATGCTGGAATAAGTTAAAGACATTTTAAAACAAGATATTTTCCAATTTTCATTTAACACCGCCATTCAAATCTTGAAGCAAAATACATAATTCTGCTCATTTTATTTTAATTCCTTTGTCACATTACACCAACATTCGTTCCTGTGTTAAACTGATCTCAATTTTTGCCATCACAGCTTATACCTCATTTCACTGACCACACATCAACCTTTGCTAACTATGAATTAAAACTAATCTACAATTAATAAATAATGCCAATGTCAATATGTTTAACCTATCTCTTCAATTCCTAATATTAACATTTGTTTCTGTCCCCCAACTTGTTCAAGTCTCACTACAAAAACATCTTGTCTTATCTGTTAACTCTGTTAACACCATAACTCCAGAATGCATTGGGAGCAATAATTTCCAATTTTTATCCGTTATGCCCCTACCGAGGTCATGTTACCACACTTTTTTAGTTCTTAGCATTCTATCAGGAAGTATGACCTTTACTCTCTTCACCGCCCGGCCTATGAACCCTTTCTCCTGATTTTGAGCTGCATAGATCATTACCTCCACCAGGTCCACCTCATATATCCCTTTATTCTCCTTTCCCAGACTTCCCATATATGGCCTTGTTTGTAAATACCTTAACCTATCTCTCTCTCACCAACTTCTACCACCTCCTGCAGTTCCTGTAATGAGCAGAACTGCCCTCCCACTAATAGGTGCCCCAGACTCCTTATTCCTTTTTGCTCCCATTTCCCAAAACCTATGTCTTCCAACCCTGGCAAGAAGTAGGGATTACCCACCACAGGCATTAATAGTGTCTCCTTTCCTTGTGTCCAACCTTTTCTCCTTAACGCCTTCCAGGCTAGTAGTACCTGCACTACTAGGGGGTTGACTTCTTTTCCCATCCTATATGCCCTTAGCCCTTTACTATGGAGATATGCCGTATTTTACCCTGGGCCATTCCCTGTTCCAGTTCAACCCAGCTGGCAACCTTGGGTTTATGTACCCAGTCCGCCACTTATCTTTGCTGTATAGCCAAAAAATAGTTTCCCAAATCTGGGAAGTTTAAGCCTCCTTTCTCTCTGTCTGTCTTTAGCCTCCCCAAACTAACCCTCAGGTGCTTCCCTTTCCAAATAAAGGTAGCGAAGGCCTTCTCCAACCTGTGTACATCCCCCCTGACAGTCCCAGATGTAGCCTCTGTAGAAAGTACAAAATCCTAGGCAGCACGTTCATTTTTATTATATTAATTCTGCCCAGCCATGACACGGGTAGCTGCATCCACCTTCTTAGATCCACCTTGATAGTTTTTATCAATTTGGTATAGTTTAAGTTATATAGGGACCCCAAAGATCTGCCTACCTGGACCCCTAAATATGTCAGACTTGTCCCCACCACCTTGAATCCCCATTGTCTTACCTCTTCTCCAGCCCCCTTAAACCACATTACTTCCGACTTTCCTGAATTAATTTTGTAACCCGAGAATATCCCGAACTCCTCTACCAGTGACAGAAGTGGGGTAACCGATCACCTAGGATCCTTCATAAACAACAGCATATCATCTGCGTATAGTGCCAATTTATGTTGTGACCTCCCTCCACCCACCCCCTGTATGCTCCTGCAATCTCTGATTGCAACAACTAAGAATTCTATAGCAATATGTAAGGGGAAGCGGGCAGCCTGCCTCGTGCCTCTCTCCAAATGAAACCTCTCTGACCTACTTCCATTTACTACCACCTGTGCCCGGGGCCTTATATACATCGCCTTTACCCATCCCAGGAATGGTTCACTCAGACCAAACCTCCCCAATATTACAAACAAGTAGTTCCATTCCACCCTGTCAAATGCTTTTTCTGCATCCATTGAAAGGATCCCTGTATCTTCCTTTCCCCTGTTCACTCTCCAAAGTATATTAAGCAGCCGTCCCATATTATGATATGACTGTTTTCCTTTAATAAACCCTGTTTGGTCCAGGTGAACCATACCCGGGAGCATCTCCTCCAGTCTACAGGCCAGAACTTTAGTTAATATCTTCAAATCACAATTTAACAGTGATATCAGCTGATACGAGGCACATAATTGCAGATCCTTCCCCTCCTTTGGTATGAGGCATATGACAGTATCATAACACATATCTGGCAAGCTAATCTCTTCCATCTCTTCATTTTGTTGGAACACTTTACACAGCACCCTCGCAGTTTGGGCCCCCATCAGTTTATAATACTCCACTGGATACCTATCTGGTCCACTAGCTTTCCCCTTCTGCAATTTTTGGATAGCTTGCATCACCTCCCCCTCTGTTATTGGTTTCCCTAACTTTTTCCTCTGTGTCTGCGTGGCTTTCGGAACTTTTATCTTCCCTAGGAATTCTAACATCTTTTCTTTCATTCCTATATCACCTGCCTGATATAGTCGTTGAAAGAAGGCCCGGAAGGCCTTCTGCATTTCCTTATCCTTGCTCTGCAGGGTACCCTGATCATCTTTCACCCCCAAAATTCTATTTATCCTCTTACCTCCCTTCAGAAGGTTAACCACCATTGGCCCTGGTTTGTTTCCCCATTCAAATATATATCTCTTGTTAAATAAGCCAACTCTCCCTGCTTCTGATCTCAAGCATGCATTCAATGCCTCCCTCACCATGTCCAGCGTTCGGACGGTCTCCCCCTTTTCTCCACGAGCCACTCTCATTTCTAACTCCTTTAATTTATTTTCCAGCTCACTTCTTTGTGCCCTCCGTTTCCTCTTTATCCGAGATACATATTCAGTAATTGCTCCTCTTATAAACACCTTGCCTGTTTCCCAGAGTATATTTTTCGAGACCCCCTCTTTATCATTTGTCTCCATAAACAAATCCCAGCTGTCCTTCAGATGCTTCCTAAAGTCCTCATTCTGAGCCATATATGGGGGGAATTTCCATGAGGGGGGGATCCCTGTTTCTCCCTCCCTTGTACTTTCATTACCACCATTGCATGGTCCGAAGTATGTATAGGGCTGTGTCGTGTCTCCCATACCTGAGCATACCATTCCCTTGTGGCATAAATGTAATCTGTCTGCATCCATGTTTTGTGGGGGTTTGAGTAAAAAGTATACTCCCTCACTCCCGGGTTTGCTGTTCGCATACATCTACCAAATCTAGTTCTGTCATTCCCTCTTGCCATTGTTGCATCCCCACTGACATTCTCCCTTTCCCTTCAGAGTGGTCCATTTTCGAGTCCATTGCCCAATTCAAGTCCCCTGTTATTAACCCTGGGAATTGCTCCCAAACCAGTAAATCCAGCAAAGAGGCATAAAATTGGTAATCATGTACCACCAGGGCATACACCGATCCTAAGGTGATCTGCTTCCCATCCAATGATCCTGAAATACAAATAAATCTCCCCCTCCTTGGTGTCCTTAAGTACCCTCTGCACCTCCAAGTTCAGGCCTTTATGTATCAATATGGCTACTCCTCCTTTTACGTACCGAGGCAGATGCCGCATAACACTTCCTCACCCATCCTCGGGCCAGTTTAGCGTGCTCTGCCTCTGTTAGGTGCATTTCTTGTAATAAAGCTATTTGGGCTCCCCCTCTTTTGAGGTCTGTCAACAGCATAGACCTCTTTACTGGATTTATAATACCTCGAACATTCCAAGTAATCATATTAATACTTTTGCTAACAGACATTGATATGTGTTATTTCTTTCCCTTTCACCTCACTTTTACCACTAATAGCATGATAATCTCATATACTTGGTTGCACTTTGTTCATACAAAAAAAAAAGAGTATCAAAACAAACATTCTCAACAACATTTTAAACATATAACTTTGTACATGTTTCCCCCACCTCCCTTTCTTCCCTTGTCCACTACCTCCCCCAGTCCCTACCATACCTCCTTTCCTTAACCTTTTCACTACTTGCTCCTTCCCCTCTATGCCTAATCTGATTCACTCCTCCCTCTTCCTTGCACAACTCCCCGTCTCTCATGTTCCAACTTTCCCTTCCCTCACTCCCGCCCCTCCTTCCTCTCTTTGGAATAACCCCCTCCAAACATACCCCTTCCTTCCCTCTCCCCTTCCCTTGTTTATCTCCCCTTCCCTTAGACACTATCAGTCTCCCCAACTCGAGTGTCTGCCTTATCCCCAGATACTGAAAGAGACGCTCCCCCACTCTCCTTCCATAGCCAGTTTAACTTTGTTTCCCTTGCCCTGTAACTTCACCCTTTTAACTATCCTCCTTCCTTGCAGTTACCTCCAGCATTTCCTTTCCCTGCTCTCATCACCTTTCCACCCCCACTGCTGTCCTCCATGCAGCCCCCCTTCTTTTCCAGTTTGAAGCCCTTCCGCTTCCTTTATCCCTCTGCCTACATTTGGTCTCCCTTACCTACTGCATGAGTACTCAAAAGGAAAGGGTTGGGGCTATCAGAAAGGACAAGCAGGGAGATTAGGCCATGCTTAAAAAAAACAACACGCCAAGCCCCTCTCCCCGCCCTCCCTCCTACCTGTACCCATACGCTTTTCCAGCCAGTCTCTCTCTTCCTGAGCATCTCGGGCCTTCCTCTTCACATCCGGGTATTTCTGTTGCATAATGTTGGCTCCCATCCCACAGTGGCACTTCAAACAGCCTTCACATATGCCTGCTTCAGTTCTGTCTGCCACCATCAGGACAGTCCACAAGTCTTATCAATTTACAGTGTCCCAGTCCATTTCCACAGACAGCAGTTGCAAAATAAACTTTGCCAGTAATCACTCTTTCTCCTCTAGCACAAACTTGAATATCGATATTGCAGATCAAAACACAAACGAACGGTATCTGCAAATGCAGTCTCTCCTCCTTTGCTTAAATATCTAGACAGAGTTCCCACCTCCTTTGCTCAGTTCCTGGGCCATTCTTTAGTGCAGCTTTTGCCTCAGATCCTTCACGAATTCCTCAGCTTTTTCCACCTCCCAAAAGGAGTACGTGGCCCCTTCGTGTTTTATTTTTAAAGTGCCTGGGTACACCAGGAAGTTCTCGATCTTCGGGTCTCGTAGTTGCTGCATGGAATTATTAAACAATTTTCTTCTCTTCAGCAACCAGGCCGGATAATCCTGTGACATATATAGACGGTGGCCCTCATAGTCTACCTTCCCCTTCTCTCTAAAAGCCTTCAGCACTAGCTCTCTGTCTTGAAAGTGGTGGAACCTAAATATTATTTGCCTTGGTGGCTGTTCTTTCTTTGGCTTGGGCATCACAGCCCTATGCGCACTCTCGAGCTTAAACTTCCCTTTCATGGGCTGGAGGCCCAGCAAGCCAGGCTACACTCACCCACAAAAATCCAGTGCACTCTCCCCCTCCATACCCTCTAGCAAACATCTCAGCCTCAGATTTAATCACCTATGATAATTTTCTTGGTAATCAAAGGCTTCTTTTAAGTTGGTCAGCTCCTTTTGGAGGGCCACAACCTGCCCAGGAGTCGCCAGCAGCTCATCTTCCACATACGAGATTCTCTCCTCCATCTCTGTAATTCTACCTGCTTGCACCACCTGTTGTTCTTGGATTTTCTGGAGTTTTAAGTCTAACTTCCCTTCAAGTTTTATTAAACGAGGCTCCAACGCTGCGATGACCTGTCCTGTGACTTCTCGACCACTTAATCTTGATTAATTACTTTGGTTATTACTGTTTGTAACCTGGAAACTTGAATTTTGGCTAATATTTTATAATCAGTGTTCAATAGGGATATGGGTGATAATTTATGCAAAGCTGGGTGTCTTTGTCTTTCTTTAGAAGGACTTTGATATCTGCTTCTCTCATGCTAACGGGGAGTGTCTTTTCCTTGGGCCTCTTGATATACTCTCAACAAAATATCTGTCCGCTGTTCTTGTAGCACTGCATACAGTTCTTTTGGAAGCTCATCAGAACCCAGACATTTGGCTGATGGTAATAAGTTAATAGCTTGTATAGCCTCCAATGTTGAGATTGACCCATCTAACATTTGCCTATCTTCCTCACTCAGTGATGATAATTTAGGTTTTGATAAAAAGGTGGCACTATCCAATGTTGTTGGGTTAGCATTTGAAGTACATAGCTCACAACAGAATTTGTAAAACGGTTTATTTATCTCCTTAGAATTGATTACTTGGTTTCCTTTAGTATCCACTAGTTTTTGAATATTTGATTACAGATTGGCTTGAATCTATAAGCTAATAACTTCCCGGGTTTTTCTCCAGACTCCCAGTAATTTTGCTTTGTTTGGAACAGGGCATATTCTATTTTGTCTGACATTAGTTTGTTTATTTTATATTTTAGGAAAGTGATTTGCCAATGCAATTGTATATTTTCTGGATGTTTTTTGTGATTGGACTCTAATGCTGCTTACTATTTCTCTAACTTCTGTAATTCAGTGTTTTCCCCTTTTTTAAGCTTAAATGAGAACCCTATAATCCTACCCCTTATATAAACTTTAAAGAATTCCCATAAAATAACATCTGTAATTTTCCCATTATCATTAATATCAAAAAAAATTTAAAGTTTTTGTTTAAACCACTGAACAAATTAATCTAAGTAGGGATACATTAAACTGCTATCTGGGGGTCCATACCTATTTAAATTATTAAAGGTGAAGTGCTGTTTACTTTGTCCAGTTAAATCAATGTCTATTTTACTGCTTGCGCCAGTTGTATGCCTTAAGCGAATGCCAGTTTTAAAATACAAAGTCTATTGTATTTTTTATATCAGTAGTCATGTTTCTTCTCCCATTGAAAACATGAAGCCACCAGCCACTGTCTGATCAACCGAGCAGCTGGATTGAGATATCATCACGTGTTCTGTGATGTAACTCCCCTGTTCTCTATGCTGTGTGCTGAGAGCACTTTCTGATCAGTGGTGCAGATTCTTTGAGGGCTGTGAAAGACGCGAATGTGTAAAGCAGATCGGAATCACTTTGAGTGACTGTGATACAGTCATTATGCTTAAAGCCAGACAACAAATAACAAAATCGATTGAAAGTTGGTTATTTCTGAGGAGAAGCAAACTGGTAGCTGTGCACAACTGTAGCTTTTGTGTGTCACAGCTGATCATAAGTTTCTGCGTGATTTATTTATTTTTTACAGATGTCATGTTGATCCTGTTAGCTGGTATTCTAGCTTTACTAAACTTGCATGACAGAATGACATGCTATTCTTCAGTAAAACCTGTAGCCATAATATTTTTGTGTCTCTGACATTTATTCTTACAGTTGATAATGTCTGAATTTTATGAAGCATAACAACACTTTTTTTTTACATCCATTATATAGAGATGCAGAATTACTCCCTCGTATGTTTTAGTGTGTGGTTAAACTTAATTCTAATGTCTTTCTTTCTGATAACATAAACTAACAAACATCATTATCTGTATGTGCATGTATTCTTGAATATTTTTTTATTTTCATTTTTGTTGACTGGGAAAGGAGGACTAGACAATTCTGCCTATTTTCAGCCTCATCCCAGGGAAGGGGGAGACAGATGGATGCCAACTGACATTGAACCAGATTAAGCCGCTAATGGTATTTTTAGTGAAAGGGGGAAATTTGGCCAGGACACTGGGGAAATTCCCCTACTCTTTGGTAGGGGGCACTGCTGTCACACATGATGGCTGCTCCACAGTCAGCTGGTGATGTGAGTGTTTCATGGTGTGGGAGACCTGGACCCTCTCCACACTACCTCCGCTGCTAGGGCTGAAGAACGGCCTAACTCTACTCTTTTGGGTAAACCTGCCTTGGATCTACGTTGGGCTGCTGAGCCTCCAACTGTACTCCTGACGCTTGTTGAAGCACTCAATACTACTTTACTTGCTGCAGACCTACGACTACAGGATACCCTCTGACAAAAGAAAACCTACTTGCTGGGACTTCTAGCTGATGAAGACATGGCTTACCTCTGTGAGAAGGAACTTCTTTTTGTCCTCCAAGGTCCTTCTCCACTCTTCCGACAGGGCTAGATCGGATGACCACCGGGGTCCGAGGACACCATAACTGTGGATAGTAATGCACAGCCCACTCCCTGCACAACAGCTGCCACCTTGATAGATACTTTTCCATTGTCCTTGTTATGGGCTCCCATTGTTGCTGCCCCTAAATTAGTCCTGGATCCAGTTCTGAATCCTCCCATGACCTCTGCAATGCTGAACAATGCTGCAGTTGTTCCGTTGCTTCTGGTGGTCCCTCCACAGTTTCCAACTACCCCTCAGAGCCTCAGCACAATGATTCCAGCTGCTGGGGACCTTCTCCCAATGACTGCTGCTCACACAGCCCAGGTAATTTCTGCTTCAGTCTCACTGAATTTTGAATGCCATAATGCTTCTCCCACTGCTCCTTCTACCCCCCACCACCTGGAATCTGCCTCTTACCCACCCAGGGACTGTTCGCCAGTTCAGGTGCTTGCTGCAGCAGGCTGGATGTGGGATGCCATTGGCCAATGGCATTCCCAGACTTTTCAGGAACCTCCAGCTCCTTCCTGCATACTGGAGGTTACTGCCATGCTCTCCCTTTTGGACACCATCCTGTATGATGAGGAATGTCTCTGCCCAGCTGCCCGTCCTGTAGTCACCACGCCACTGGTTTTGCTTTCCTGTCATCCAGCTGGCCCAGCTACAAATGTAGCTCTCCCACTGTCCAATCCTCAGCTGGTCATAGTGCCCCTATTACAAATACCTGCCCCCCCATGCCTTGCAGTTCCCCTTCTCTGAACGACCTCTCTGAATCTTTTTCAGCAACTCCTGCTTTGTGAGCCCTGCCAGCTTCAGTGGAGGAGACACCTGTCTGACAAGGTGGCCAAGGTGCAGTTTCGGACTCACCTTTGATGGCAGAGAAAACCGACACTGCTGACCCTCTCACTTGGGCTGACCAGGTGGAATTGGTGGAGGTTGACCACTGTGATTCCTCTTCTGCTGTTCTCCCCTTCCTGACCCCTCCTCCAGCACGTGTTTGGTCCTGACTGCAACAAAAATCAGCTTTTTCTCAGTCTCCAGCTCTTGCACAGAGATGGAATATGGTATGTCTTCTGTACACTGGGGACCTTGAAGCACCACCCGATGGGATATGTCAGGAGGATTCTGCTCAAGGAATCACTGCTCTTCACCCCCAATGAATTATATGCTCTTTTTTTTACCTTTGTTTTCAGACACTGGTCTACCTTGATAGGTTTTGGACTTCCTACAATAAGGTGAAGGATTCCCCTCTTTGGCTTTCTTTTAAAGCTACCCTGCTTACTAAACCTGTGATATGGACTGTCACAATCATGTTAAAAATGAAGGGGTTAATGTGCAGGATGTCCACTATTGGTTGTCTCAGAGATGTGATTTGCTGGGTGCTCCTGGAGTGATTCTGGACACTTGAGCTGTTTTGCACGAGTAACTGGTGCATTAAGGTGAAGCTCTGACACACACATTCTGGCCTGCAGCACGTCCCAAGCATCTTTTTCTTGGGAAGGGACAGAGCCCAATATTTCTGTCCTGGACAATCCAAAACATGTTTCCATTGTGGTTCTGAAGGTCACCTCAGCAATACTTGTGACAAAGTGCATTGCAATCTCTGTTTGACCCTGGGGACATTAGTGCATATTGTACCAATGCACTCTGTTGCAATTTATGTGAAGAGTCTGGACATTCTTTTTTTTTGCAATTGAATTTACTTTTCTTTGCCACACAGACCCAGATCTTGGCCCCTGCTGCCCTCAGCTCTGACCAATCCCCCCCCCGGGACCTACCTGCTATGGTCAATGATGATTCCAGGCTTACCCCCACTGGGAGGGGCCACTGGCCGATTCGGGACCCACAGACTTGAAGTCATGATTTCCAGCTGGAGTTCCCACCAGAGGAACCTCCTGGTTTACCCCCTTAGGGTGGGGCCACAGTACCGGGTGGCCAGAGGACACATGTCTACCCTGTCACCAAGCAGAGCCAAGGAGAATGGTCAAGCTGGAATGAAGGGCTTCACAGAGGGTGGCAGCAGTAGTTTTTTGTAAGCAGAAGTCCCTGGGGGTGGGGATGTGCAATGACGTCCAGCATCTTTTGGCTTCATTGGGGACTGGGGCTCCACCTGGAGGGATGCAGGCCTATACAGGTGTGATGGTCTGCATCAATCCTGGAGGGGAACCAGGATCCTAGGTGATGGGTTTAAATGCTTCAGTGGCAAGCATTTAAACTAGCCATGGGGGAGGCACTGAAGAGGAGAAGGGAAATCCTACCCCCCAAAAAAATCAGGGTAATTAGTGAGGTAAACACCAAAATAGAGCAGTCAATGTGGAGAAGGACAGGGGTAAATGGAGAAGAAGACAAAGGCAGTAGGGACAGGGATGGGGCAAAAAGAAATAAAGCCATAAAAAAAATGGAGGGTAATGAGTACCAATGCCCATAGTCTAGGTAAAAAGCTCCCTTAAATGGTGGCCTTGATGGAAGAGGGATGCCTGGATATTGTGACAGTCACATAAACATGGTACACAGAGAACCATAACTGGGATGGAGGGAAAGGTATGCCTCTTTGCAGATGACACAAAGATCTGTAACAGAGTTGATACACAAGGGGGGGTAGAAAGGATGAGAAGGGACTTGGCAAAGTTGGAGGAATGGTCAGAGATATGGCAACTTAGATTCAATGCAAAGAAGTACAAAGTAATGCACCTGGAAAACAATAACCCAGGAGAAGAGTACACAATAGCAGGGGAGGTACTAACAACAACAACAAAAATGGAAAGGGACCTGGGGGTAGTCATATCAGATGATCTAAAGGTTGGTAAGCTATGTGAGAAGTCAGTAAGGAGAGCCAGGGGGATACTGGGATGCATAGAAAGGGGCATCACAAGTAGAAAAAGGGAAGTGGTTATCCCTCTGTAAAGACAGTTGGTGAGACCCCATCTGGAGTACTGTGTGCAGTTTTGGAGACCTAATGTATGCAAGAACATAGGATGGAAGCAGTCCAGAGGAGGGCAACTAAAATGGTACAGGGTCTGCATCAGAAACCATATGAAGAGAGACTGAAAGAGCTTAATATGTATACCCTTGATGAAAGAAGGGATGGGGGACATGATAGAAATGTTCAAGTACCTGAAGGGAATCAACAAAGTCCAGGAGGGTAGCATCTTTCAGAAAAAGAGCTGTGTAAGAACAAGGGGGCCCAATTTAAAGATAGAGGGGGGACGGCTCAGGGTACTGTGAAGAAATGTTTTTTCACAGAGAGAGTGGTGGATGCATGGAACTGCCTTCCTGGGGAGGTTTTTGGGTCTAAAACAGTGGAGGAATTCAAAGATGCATGGGGCAGACATAAGGCAATTGTAGTGGGGGGTGGCAGGAAGTAGGCTGTTGGTTAACTAGAATCCGCAGCTTATCCAGTAGGTAGGGAAATGGGCAGACTGGGTGGGCCAACTGGTCCTTATCTGCCATCAAAGTCTATGTTTCTGTGTTTCTATGGGGTGTCAACATACCAGGGTACACAATCTACAGGAGGGGCAGGGAGGGAAGAAGAGGAGGAGGAGTAGTTCTCTTTGTAAGGGAAGGGATAAAAGCAACAGAACTAAAGGGTAAACAGGGAAGAGAGGAGGCACTGTGGGTCACCCTGGAGACTGGAAATGGCTCCACAATCCACACAGGAGTGGTATACAGACCCCCATCTCAGAGGGAGGAAATGGACAAGGAAATGATAGCAGGCATCCTTGGGATGGCAGAGAAAGGGGAAATATTGCTGATGGGGGCCTGAATATGCCAGATGTTGACTGGAGCACCTTTGCTGCAGCCACATCCAAGAACAGGGTCATTCTCGATGCCCTACAGGGGGCATGCCTCAGACAGCTAGTTTTGGAACCCACTCGGGAGAGAGCAGTCTTGGACCTGGTGCTCTGAAATGGGGACGGAGAGAGGATCTCTGATCTTGAAGTGGGTAGCCATCTGGGAACAAGCGACCACCAAACAATGTGGTTCATGATAAACTTTGCTGTAGAGTCAAGCCACACAAAAGTGAAGGTACTGGACTTCAGGAGGGCTGATTTTGTCAAAATGGGAGCATGCCTCAGAAAAGCACTAACAAACAGGCAAGAAGGTGGGGTGGAGCAACAATGGGGAAACATCAAAACTGCCATCACAGAGGCAACAAGTCTTTGTGTGAAGCAAATAAACAAATCAAAATGAAAGAAAAAAAAACACTATGGTTCTCAAAAGAAGGTCGGGGAAGGTAAGGGAAAAAAAGTCAGCATTCAGGGAGTATAAGGAAACACAGAAGGAGCAGGACAGAGAACTGTACCAGTTAAAGCAGAAGGAAATGGGTAAGGCAGTCAGAATAGCAAAGGCCCAAACCAAGGAAAAGATAGCCAACTCGGTTAAGAAGGGGGGATAAAACCTTTTATAGGTACATTAGGGAGCAAAGAAAGACTAAGGCAGGGATACTGAGGCTGAACAAAGAGGAAGGTGGTTGGGCAGACAGCGACAGTGAAAAAGCAGGGATACTGAACGAATACTTCTTCTCAGTATGCACAATGGAAAAGCAGGGGGAAATACTGAATCCGGTCAGTAGAAGCACTCTGGATAGGGGGATTGATATTAGTCCTTTCACAGAAGAAAGGGTTCTGAAAGAACTCTTAAAACTGAAGGTGGATAAAGCAATGGGGCCTGATGGGATTCACCCCAGAATTTTAAAAGAACTAAGGGAAGAACTAGTAACACCACTGACTACCCTTTTTAATAAATCATGGGAGGATGGTATGGTACCTGAGGACTGGAGGAGGGTGGATGTGATTTCCCTTCACAAAAGTGGGAGCAAGGCAGAAGCAGGAAACTACAGACCTGTCAGTTTGACCTCAGTGGTAGGGAAAATGATGGAATCACTTCTAAAGGAAAGAATTGTTGAGTACCTAGAGGCCAGTGGGGCACAGGACCTAAGGCAGCATGGATTCACAGCATGAAGGTCATGTCAGACAAATCTAATTGATTTCTTTGACTGGGTGACTAAAGCAGTAGACCAGGGAGGGGCTGTGGATATGGCCTACCTAGACTTTAGCAAGGCATTTGACACAGTCCTGCACAAAAGATGAATAACTTAGCCAGTCTGGGAGTGGGTCCTAGGGTGGTAGCCTGGGTAAAACACTGGCTGGACAACAGGACACAGAGGGTAATAGTAAATGGAGTCCACAGTGAAGAAAGGAGGGTTACTAGTGGGGTACCACAGGGTTCAGTACTGGGGCCGATCCTTTTTAATGTATTTATAAGTGACATTGCAGAGGGACTGGAAGGGAAAGTATGTCTCTTTGCAGATAACACAAAGATCTGCAACAGGGTTGATACACAAGGTGGGGTGGAAAGGATGAAAAGGGACTTGGCAAGGTTGGAGGAATGGTCAAATGTATGGCAGCTTAGATTCAACGCAAAGAAGTGCAAAGTAATGTACCTGGGAAACAAAAACAAAGGGGAAGAGTACACAATGGGGTGTTAGATACTGACAACAACAAAAATGGAAAGGGACCTGGGGATAGTCATATCAGACAACCTAAAGGTGGGCCAGCAATGTTAGAAGGCAGTAAGGAGGGCTGGGGGGATACTGGGATGCATAGGGAGAGGCATCACCAGTAGAAAACAGGAAGTTGTTGACCCTCTGTACAGACAGTTGGTAAGACCACATCTGGAGTACTGTGTACAGTTCTGGAGACCCCATCTCTGCAAAGACATAGACAGGGTGGAGGCTATCCAGAGGAGGGCAACCAAAATGATGCAGGGTCTGCATCAGAAAACATATGAAGAAAGACTAAAGGAACTAAAGATGTATAGCCTCAAGGAAAGGAGGGAGAGGGGGACATGATAGAAACTTTCAAATACCTCAAGGGAATCAACAACGTCCAAGAGGGTAGCATCTTTCAGAAAAAGAGATGTGCAAAAACAAGAGAGGCACAATTTGAAGATAGAGGGGACGGCTCAGAGGTAATGAGGAAGTATTTCTTCCAGAGAGGTTGTGGATACATGGAACAGCCTTTCTGAGGAGGTCGTAGAGTCAAAAACAGTGGGGGGGAATTCAAGAATGCATGGGACAGAAATAAGGCAATTCTAGTAGGGGGTAGGAGGAAGTAGGCTGTTGGTTAACTAGGATCTGCAGCTTATCCGTTAGGTAGGGAAATGGGCAGACTAGGTGGGCCAAGCGGTCCTTATCTGCTGTCAAATTCTATGTTTCTATGTTTCATCCACCCCACTCCCCTTAGGTGACTGCACCAGCTGCAGCGGTACCCCCAGCCTCCAACAGAGGTCCCTAAAGCACCGGACACTCTGCTCCCCAGAGAAGGAGAGCCATACCCTGGATGCTCATTCCTTTTCTCCCCAGCCAGCCCTCCAACTCTCGAGTCTGTCTCTGAACCAGGGATGTCGGTACCACAAATGGAAGCCTTGTCACCGCGCCGGTAGGCCGGCCCGAGTCTGGCCATTCTTATATGAACTGTAAATGGGCCATGCATAACAAAGCTGGCAGTGATACCCAGGATACTTTACTGTTGAAAGCCCACACAACCATGCAACAGAAATGCCACAAAGAAGTGGCAGCTGCACTGGTGCATCAGGATGATTCCCACCAGACCCCTAGTTTAGTCCAGGACTGTCTCCCAGATATTGCATATCTTTCAATTATTCCATCCTCCTTGGCTGAAACTTTGCACCAGCTCCCGTCACAGGCCAATTTACCTGAGCCTCCTGCTCAGATGGACATCTCTGTCACAGCTCTGGCTCCCCTGCAATGACAGGATGCTGATTTTATGCCACCTCCAGTTATGACTATTGTAAGCCTCAAACCCTGCCTCCATTCCCATGGAACTGAACTTCAGCCTTTGAAGGTTGCTCTTACTGCATCTACACTGCTGTTGGAGAACAAGTTTGCGGCCATGGAAGGGGAATGTACAGATTCCAATACTGGTTCCCATTCTGAGACATCCTCCAACCCATCCACAGCTATGCTGAACTCTTCTGACACCGAGGACGACCCTCTTCCAGCTCAGATTAAATTGAAACACCGGAAGAAGCTCAAGATGGTTACCAGAAGTACATCAGACCAAGCTATGGATTGTGAATCTTAATGACTTGGCCTCTTTCTTTCTTTAATTTCTTATATGGCTTCCCCATTCTGCTTTGCCACCATTAATGTAAAAGCATTAAGAATGTGGCCAGATGCACTATGCTTTTTGCTTTGCTTAAAGAATTGGCCTTTGATGTAGTGTTTGTTCAAGAAACCTGATTAACCTCCTCAAGTGAAATGGCCCATGCACAGCACCACTGGTGTTGGGGCCCATCCTTTTGGTCGATTGGCTTGGATACCTGTGATAGGGTGGTCATTTTATTCATGACCCCTGACCAAATGCACACTCATGTGGTGGACATTGAACCAGGTAGAGCTCTTTTACTGGATGTCCAGTTTCAAGGATCCCCTTACCATTTTATTAACACTTACGCCCCGCAGACAAACAAAAAGCCCGGGTGGTCTTCTGACCAAAGTCCAACCATATTAATACACTTCTCGTCATGTCATCGATAGGGGTGCCTAAACTGATAAGTTATTTTATGATACTCATTTTTACAGTCCCTACTCTGCACAGCCAATTTGGTCACAACATTAGGACACAACATTCTACTGGAGGGTTCACATATTATCGCTCCAACCTGGCAATGAGAATTGATTACTTGTTCACTTCGGTTCACCTCCATACACAACAAGTAGAGTTGATCCCAGTTGAAACCTTGGATCACCTCTTGCTTGATGCCACTTTTTCTGATTCCCCAACTTTCCCACCTGGCAAGGAGTATTGGTACCTGAATGACAACTTGCTGGATGACACACGTATCCTTAACAAGATAGGGGATCTCTTTCTTGCCCGCCAAACACTGACGTGCATAGAAGATAGCTTATTAGACTGGTGGACTGATATGAAACTTGCTGTCATGAAGATGGTTAAGCAGCTGTCATGTTCGAAATGTAAGATGGCCTATATTGACTCTTTCTCCCTCAGGATAAAACTTGCAAAGGCACTAACTTTGTCTCATTCAGGCAATGAGAACTATGGCCCACTAATAGTGACTCTCAGGGAATGCATGAAGTGTCTACAATATGACAGGAGTCACTCCCTTTACATGGAACACATGACTGGCACCCAAGGTATTAAAGGGCATGGGGATCCTTTTTCAGCCTGTAAAGATTGAGTACACTCCAGACATTTGACTAAGATCACTACACCTGAGGCCACAGAGGTCACGGATAGGACAGGTATTGTATCCCCCGTGCACTCACACTTATTTACTTTATTCAGCATCCAATCCCCTTCGGGGCTGGCAACCACATTTTTAAGTACCATATCGGTCCCTCCTATTCCCCCTAGTAAACTCCTTCACCTGACTTTGCCCATTACAGCTGACGAAGTTAAACAGGCAATTACCTGCCTTCAATCTTCGGTGCCGCCTGGTCCTGATGGCCTCACCTCAGCTTTCTACAAACTGTTTTGTACACAGCTTGTTGTCATTCTGACGCAGGTATTTAACTGGCTCCTCTTGGAGTAGACTGTGTCTTGACCCTTTGCTGAGGCCATCCAAGTTTTACTTTTTAAAAAGGGAGACGCTTCTGATTTAAATAACTGGAGGCCTCTAAGTATGTTGAATACAGATCTACAATTGCTGATGAACATCTTAACTAAACGACTGGCGTCTATTTCTAAATTTGTTATTTCCTCAACAGTCTTGCTTGGTCCCTGGCTACCACATAGTAGATAATTTACTTTTGCTTTGGGAAGTAATAGCCTTGGGGGAGTCTAGCCGGGAATCAGGCTATTTGCTTACGCTTGACCAAGAGAAAGCATTTGATTGTGTTTCCCATCACTATCTCTTTACAGTATTGACACATAATGGTGTCCCAGTTGTTTTCTGTAATTGAATATGTATGCTGTATGTGGCAGCCTCCTTGCTTCCACTCATTAATAGGCACCACGGCCAAGCTTTTTCCATTAAGGCCAGTGTCCGGCAGGGCTGCCCCTTTAGCCTCCCACTGTATGTCTATTGCATTGACTCTATTATTCATAAGATTCAGTCCCATACTCATATCCGTGGTATCTCCACCGTGAATGGTTTAGATACAGTTAAAATCACTGCTTATGCAGATGATATCACACTCTTTATCTGAGACAAGCCATCTGGATGTATGGCCTTGGATTTATTTCACTCTTTCACCCCGATTTCTGGTGCACGTCTTAACATCCATAAAAGTCACTGCCTTGCTCTTGGAGCCACTGATCTTTCAGTTAGCGACATTGGTGGTATCACGGTGTCCACAGTACCACTTCGGATTTTAGGTATCACCTTTGGTGCTGGTGATATGGCTTTCTTTAACTAGGATGCTAAGATAGCCTCTTGTGCTCCCCGGGTGCAGGTATGGAAATCCTGGAAGCAGTCCAAAAAAAAAAGTCACTGTTTTGAAAAAGTTTTTGCTGCCATTTTTTACCTATCTAAGCATGGTTTACCCTCTCCCAAAGTCACTGGAATATTGTTTTCTCAGTCTCTTCTTTCAAGTGCTTTGGGGTAGTAGTCTGAACCCCTTAACATGGAATGTGTTTTACCTACCAATTGGTAAGGGTGGCCTTAATATGATTAACCCCCTGGTTTTCACTTTCTGCCACTTTCTTACATGGAATATGAAACCTTACCTAACTGTGACCCCAAGAGTCTGGAGTCCTTCAGTTGCCAACTGGATGGATGCAGTTTGCTGGACTGGAGGTTAGGTACCCTTTCTTCTTCCACTGCTCAATGTGCGACTGCTTATATCAATACACTGGTTGACAAACTCAGATGATGGACGGTTGACTTTGCCCTACTGACGAAGCCAATGCCCCATTGCCTCAATACTTTCTAAATGACTTTACATTTTACAGTTGAACCTATGTAACCTGATATACTTCCCTCAGCATTTTCTGTCATCCACTCTTCCCTTCTGGACAACTTCACTCCTCCTAAAATGTAGGACGTCCTTTGGTTGAGTTGCCAAGGGCACCTTAGTGTCAAAGCAAATGTAAAACACAAGAAATTAGAAGAACACTTTTGTCCTTGGGTTGAATGTGCCCAACACTTGGAATCTCTGACACATTTTTTTCTGACTTGCCCCTACACACACGCTTTATGGGTCACACTATCTGTACACTGGGGGGATCCGACATGGTCCTCCCTTACGTATACCAACATTATACTTGGTACATCCCCATCCAGTTGCTGTTATAATGTTCATACCCTTAGGTTGGTCTATACCACAATTAAGTATTCCTTTTGGCACTCCCGGTGCGCATACCTTTTTCAACAGAAGCTTATTCCCCCTGAAGCTCTTATTCGGCTTATAGTGATGGAGCTTGCTACCATTTATTTGGGTGATAGAAAGAAACTTTCTCCCCTAGAGCTGGCACCTAAGTGGTGTTTCTTTGCTCCATTGTTCACCACTATGTAATAATGTTGCTTAGGGCTCGCAGATTACACTTCTTACACTTATGATTGTAGTTGTTTGTATGTTGTTGTTTTCTTCCATTCTATTATAGGTAATATGGTTGAATAACATTGAAATGCACTGTATAAATTTGTTATGTTTATTACTCCATCTTGTTTTGCCTGCTTCTTTTTGCATATTTTTCCCCCCCTTCTTTTCCCTGTCCCTCTATTTTTTGGCGGACATTCTGTTTCTTTTATTACTTTCGTTTTCCTCTTTTATTGATTTTTCCTTATGTTTTACCATGATGATATAATGGTTGCCTGATTGTTTGTAATTTACTTTAATAAAAAACTTCCCCAACTCTTTTCAAGAAGTGCCATGGGATCTTTAACATTCACCTGAACTACCACCAGAACAGGCAGATGGGACCTCGGTTTAATGTTTCATCCAAAAGATGTCATAACAATAAAGGCATTATTCATATCGTATGCTTTTTGTCTCAGGAGTTTAGTGTATGTTTGTTCTTATACATGTTATCTGTTTATGTGGGTTTAATAGAGAATTTTTCTCAGTATATACATTATTTGTTACAACAAGGTTGTCAATATTCTGAAATAAAGAAAATGCATGTATGACAGCTTACATTTAATAAAGATCTTTCACAAATATTACAAATACAATTACAGACACATGGGAACTAGCTGCATTACATGAATCTGAATGTACTGCACATTATACCTCACAAATAATATTTCTAAAGAAACAAGCTTGCACCTCAATAATGTTAAAATGCAAACCACAGATCAGGTGCATAATTAAGACCTGAATGCATACTCAATCTTCAGTTATTTTACCATATAGGTCGATCTGCACAGACTCAACATGGCAGTAGAGGGTGGGAAATATAGAGATTTTCACCCACATTGCAAAAAGAATACAGTACAATCACAACTAAGCTTAACATGAACCTGTACCTTATAAATGCTCCTTGTATCAGACAGCTTGACACTTGACACTTTTTGTCTATCAAGTTTCAATACCATGAAAATGAGCATTGATCTTTTTGGATCACATTATACCATGCTGCCTTTAGTTTAAATTGAAAAGCATCACAGAAGAAGTGGCGTCATCAGTGCCTTGTATGCAGGGCCAGCCTTAGGGTATGTGGTGCCCCAGGCAAACTTGCAAATGGCGACCCCCTCCGGCAGAACTGTTACTTGGATTTTTCCAGGGGGATTCTTGTAGTGAGTGCTGGAGCCAGAGGCTTGGGAGCTGGTAGGCCCCCAGAAGCTCTGGGGTTTTAGGTGCTTTCTGGTGCATTTTAAGGCTAACATTGAAAACAAAACGAAGTTCTGTTATCTTTCAAATGCATCTTATACACTAAAGTGGGTGGGGTGAGGGAATTACTTCACAATGAAAATATTTGATTATGAAAAAATGCCACAAACCCAAACACTGGAAAACCCATACCTCAGCAACACATTTATTTCCTTTAATAAAACAATTCAGTCATAAAACATTACATTTATTTAATCACAGCTACAGTAGATTCAGCAGGCTAGTTAGCACTCATTTCTGTTTACTGAAATGCAACTGCAACTTGCCTGCAAGAGGTTACATTTTGTTTTGTTTTGGGGGCAAGTTTGCTGCGGGTAATAAACTTTCTGACACCAACCACACCGGGAAAAAAACTTTTGTTTTTCCTTCCTCCTTACTACCTGGCAGGCACTGATATAACACCTCCCAACTGGGTCTTGCCACATGGCACAGGCAGCTTTAATTTATTTTATACAACATAGTACTACATAATCACCTTATACTGCACAGCGTTTCCATCATGGGGGGACCAGGGCAGGTCAGAACTGGGGCTGAGGGTCCACAGTCCAGGAAGTTCAGGAATAAGAAACAAAATGTCAGGAAATTGCAATTTTTTGTTTTAGCTCAGCTAACTGACTGCATCACTTCAGAATCATCACTCAGTCTGTCACTGAACTTGTTAGACAAAACGGTCCTCCTCTTGCCAAATTGCTGCTCTGCTGATCTGGTTGCCCCTCAGGAAACAACATGACTGCCACCAGTTGAAGACCACATACACTCAGTGGACCCTGAGGGACCCGCTGACTCCAACAATAGGCAGTTGCTCTTTTTCACCCTCTGGCCCAAGCCTGGGATGAAAATCTCCTCCTCTGGGATGCCGGGGGGGTGGACTACCAGTCTCCTCCACACAGCCAAATCTTGGCTGTTCCTGCTGCCTTGACCTGCTCTGTGCCCCCCCCAGTTGGCTGGCTGCTGCTCACTCTCTCTCTGCAGTCAGTGGCCTGCAGACCCTATTCAAGACTGGTAGTGGGTACTTTTACTTTACTCCCACCA
Source organism: Neoceratodus forsteri (assembly GCA_016271365.2). Classification (NCBI taxonomy): domain Eukaryota; kingdom Metazoa; phylum Chordata; order Ceratodontiformes; family Ceratodontidae; genus Neoceratodus; species Neoceratodus forsteri. Next base: position 413,133,381 of record CM057452.1, read on the forward strand.
CTCCAGTCCCTGCTCTCAAGGGATCAATCTCGACTTTTCCAACCAAGTCCCAGGCCACTCACTGCACAGCCTTGCCTTGCCCCAATGATGATGAGAAACTGCTTCTCGACTGAGTGCAAATCCATGATGGTCCAATGCCATCCGGCCACCCTTCCCTGCAAGCAAACCTCTTAGACCTTGTCCTCTCCCCAATCCTATCTGAACTTGGCAAGTCCTGGCTGCTGCTGGCTCTTGTCCTTCCCATGTCGCAGTGAGCCAGCTCCAGTGCCTTCAGCAGCACAGCGCTCCGTGCCCTCCTCCCTATTAGCTCCCCCTGCCCTCCACACTGACCTTCAGTCCTCTTTGGGGTTTATCTCTTCTCTTTTGCAAGTTTAAAACCAAACTCAGCTCTTCCTCATCACTCACTAACACAGCTGCTCAATCCCTTACTGCCTCGTGGCTGTCTGCATGCACCACCAAACCTGATTATGCCTAGTGCCAGCCACTCTCAGTCCACACCACTCTATGCATGCACTCCAGCCACTCTGCTGCCAACCATAAAACAGACAGCAGCAGGGATCCAATAGAAACAGTAGTGGCTCTTTTATGGGTGGGTCAGGCAGGCATGCAGTAATGAATCTGATGGACAAGTCTTCACCTCTCCCACCCCCCAAATGACACTAGATTTGGCCATGTTAACTTTCAGTCTGTCCAGGTCACTTGCAAAAAAAAAAGAACACTTTGACGGTGATGGCACCCCCTAATGAATGGCACCCTAGGTGGCCACCTAGTTTGCCTATCCTTAAGGCTGGCTATGCTCGTATGGCACAGAGGATGGCTCTCTGCATAGCAGAAAGTATGAATGGATGATGATCAGGGACAATGGTTTTCCGTTTTTACTGGTAACACCGGTAAAAATCCCGGAATTCTGCTTCATTTGTGGATTTTGAATTCTTGTACCGGTGCCTCACGGAAATTGCATTTCACTGCACAGAATCCCTAAGATTTCAGCGCATTTTTAAAAGGTTTTATTTTCTCTTTCTCTGCCCCCTTCTCACAGCATCAGTCTCCACTTTTCAGAGATCTCTAGGCTGGGTATCCCCTAGCTTCACCCCAGGTAATGCTCAGGAACTCCTGTGAGCCTGCACCAATCCTGCCTAGGTTGTACCCCCCAGGTGGGAAGGGAGGAGACCCCAGGTCACCCCTCCACAGTCCTTTAATGTGTGTCAGGCAGCCCAGTGGGTCCCTCATGGAAGATGGTTATGAAGTCTGGGGCAGCTGGGTTCCTTCTACTAGCAGCTGATGTGGGGTGATTGTTACTGGTTTTCTGGTCTTTGTCCCTGGGGGCACCAACACTCGAGGGGATCCAAGGAAGTAGGGCACATAGAGACATGCTGCTACTCCAGATCCTGGCTAGCTTCCTCTCTTCCCAAATGCTCTGCAGCCTCATTGCACCACCACTTGTGGTCACCCAGGTGGCAGTAAAGCAGCAGGACCTGCAAGCCACCGTTCCCAGAGGAAGAGAACAGCCCCCCAGGTGCTCGATCCTACTCCCCTGGCCAGGCGTCTAGCAACCCGAATTCACTTCTGATCCAGAGTCCCTGGCATTGCAAGCAGTAGTACTACCTCAGGCTATTTACAGTGCTCTATCAACTATACACCCACTTTGGTGTAAGAAAACATAAGCAGGTGGAGAGGGATATCAGTTTTAGTAAAATGTTGCAAAGTGTTCAATGTTCATAATTTGCACTGTAGATACTGTGCACTATTATTGAAATCATATATTAAAACATTATATATGGGTGTTATGGCTGGCAGTACAGTCTAGTGGTTAGAGTAACAAACAGTGATCGAACTGAGTACATTCAGAAGACTTGGGTTTGATTCCCACAACCTCCACTTGCATACCGTGTGACTGTGAGCAAGGCACTTAACCTCCACAGAGCTCCTGGGTCACCTCTGAAAACAGGCAGTTTTGCCTAGTGGGTTTACCCAGTTTACAAAAAAATATAAAAAAATACCAATATATGTTTACTGCATAATACAGTAGTCAGGGTACCATGTAATTTATCTGAGATGTACTCGGGCTGCAATGATGTTGTATAGGTAAATATAAATGTTCAGATACATTCTGTGTTTTATAAGCTTGTTTTTAGACTTTAGTCAGGTTTTTATTGTATTTTTGCATATGAACATCTAGGATATAGATTGCTAAGCACAGGATCACTGTTACCAACTAGTTTATTCAAGTTTATATTCAGCAGGGCCATCCAAAATCCTCAGTTGTTTGATTGAAAGTGAGTCTTAATGAAAGTATGTTCACAAGGCACAAGCTGCCTTACTACTTATTTAGGTGAATGAGTTAGAAACATAGAAACATAGACTTTGATGGCCAACCTAGTCTGCCCATTTCGTTTGCACCTTCTCTCCCACCTGTTGTGTCAGTCTGTGTGACAACAAAAAGTTTTCTGACAGACTGCTTTAATACAAAGCAAATGTTACATGTGTAAGTGTACTTATGCTTGGCCAGTGGATTTGAAAGCACCTTCAGTGACACACGGAAGGTAAGACCCCAGGGGCTGTATGATGCTGGTGGGTAGAGTGGTGTTCAATTCACATCTGAACAAAGACATGAAAACTGGGAGACACCCTTTTCATGGAGACCAAGGGGAAAAAAGGAATCCACATGTTTGTGAGATACATTAGAAGGTCCTCCACTAATCACTTGTGAATTTTTTTTAGGTGAAGACACTATTTCAAAGAAGCAAATTCAGGCATTTTTTTTGTTCCTCCTACCCCCTGGCCATCCACTCCTTCAGGCCTGCCAAGTCCCCCTACCACTGCTGCTGAGCCCCCATCCACTGCCCCTTATGGCCATGCTACAGGTAATCCAAATTAACCCCTTCATGGTGGGCCCCATCCCTGTGGGAGGCTAACAAGGGAAGACAATCACCCTAAAGAGCTTCCTGTATATCCCAGGCATGGCAGGGGTCAGAACAGACACATGTGTCTGGGACTTCTGCTTATGGAGGGACCAGAAGCCATCCTCAGGTAGCCAGCAGGTGTTTTCCATTTTGTGGGAGCATGACAGGCCACATGATGTCAAGACACAAGCTGATGCCCATCACGCTCTTCACGCAGTGAGGGCCAATGTATTGCCATGCCTCCAGCCTCCACCTGGGGTCAGCAAATGCTGAGCTGTGAATATACCCTCCCTTCCAGGAGAAGGCGAGTGGTTGTTGGACACTCAAGCCTTCACCTCCCCCCCCGGCCGGTCTTCCAGCATCCAAACCTGTTCCCAAACCCTGGTCAGTGGTGTCACTGGCAGAAATCCAATTCAGGCAGTTAAATGATAGGAAAAAACAAATGTGGTCCACCTTAGTAGTGGTGGTGGTTCAGATTAATTCACATCTGAGTTCTAACAAGCAAAGAGACTAAGTAATTTGTAACTTGTGCATGTGGAGTGTGGGTGTTGAAGAAAGGGGATCATAGTGCTATCACTACTGCCATCATCCCTGAGGGATGTGGACTGCACTGTTGCTACTGCCATCACACCTGAGAGGCGGGGGGGCTGTAGTGCTTCTGCCATAACCACTGGTGGATGGGGAATGTTGTACTGCTGCTGTCCCACCTGAGGGATGGGGGCCATAGTGCTGATACTGCCATCACACCTGAGGAATGCGGAATGTGGTACTGCTGCAATCACACCTAATGGATAGGGACTGCAGCGCTGCTGCTTCCTTCACACCTGAGGGAGGGGGGACACAGTGTTGTTGCTGCTGCCATCATACCAGATGGATGGGTCTGTAGTGTTGTTGGTGCTGCCATCGCACCAGAGGGATGGGGGCCTTACTGCTGCTTCCATCACACCTCAGGGATGGGGGCTATAGTGCTGCTGCTGACATCATATTTTGTACCTTAAATAACTTTAAATTGGTACAAGGATGGAAGGATGTGTAATAGTGGAGGTCAAAATTGCTAAAATACGTGTTAACAGAGTTAAAAATTGTTAAATAAAGTACACAAAACCAAACACTGGTAAAACCGGATTTTGGCTTAGCAGACACTGGTGACAGTACCATTTTTTACAATGTGCAAAATGGAATTTGCCCTTTCTCAATCTCGGTAAACCAGTGTCCCTGATGATGATTGAAAAAGATTTAAAAAAATGCTTTTAAACATTTTACGTTTCTTGACTACTTCACTAGAGTAGTCCTGGAAACTGTAAATTTAAGTCCTATTCCATTCTAGTGACCTGCAAACAAGCTGCAGAACCAATGCCATCCTTCCATGGCTAGGAGCACTGCCATGCCACCACATAGGCTGCAGTACCGAGTGCCATCCCTCCCCAGCTGGGCATGCTGCTGTGCAGCAGTGATGCCCTAGCACTAGCTCCCCAGACCACTGCACAGGCTGCAGAAGCAGCACTATCCCTCCCCACCTAGGAGCATGGTCATTCAGCAGTGCTATCCCACCCCCCTTGGCCACCTGAACCAGCTACCTGGCCCACCACATGGGCTGCACATCCCAGTGCCATTTCTCTGGCTGGGATACTCCAGCCCTTCTACCGCCTGACTCAGCTCCAAGGCCCCCCACAGGGGCTGTAGAACCCATTACCATCCCTCCAGGCTGGGGGTACACTGCACGGGCTGCTGAGCAGCCGAGATACCCTGGTCCCTTTGTTAACCATACCCAGCTCCCTAGATCACCACATGGGCTCCAGAGCCAGTGCCATCCCTTCTCAGCAGGGAGCATGGCTGTGTAGTAGTGCTACTCTGGACCTCTCAGTCACCTGACTCAGCTACCCAGACAGCACAGGGGCTGTAGAACCCAGAGCTATCTCTACCTGGCTGGGAGCACTGCCATGCAGCAGTGCTACCCCAGCTCCCTCGGCCACCTAACACAGATTCTCAGACAACTGCAGGAGCTGCAGAACCAGTGCCATCCCTCCCCAGCTGGGAGCACTGCTATGCAGTAGTGCTACCCCAGCCACCTCGCAACCCTATAGTGGTAGCCACAATCCTGGAGCTATACCTCCCACCATCACTGCTGTGTGCACTTTCAGTTGAGGGCATTGGGACTGGGCAATCTTCACATGCACTATTCTGTCACTAGTTAGGGTAAACTTGTCACTTTGTACAGTTTGACATACCTTTGTTACACTTTTACAAGACTTTTAGGTAGAAAGAATGTCAACTATGTACACCATGACTGTGTTTGGATTTTATGTAGGTAACAAATAAAATACTAAATGTTATAGTAATTACACTGTATAGAAGCAGGGAATGGCTGCAAAGATAAGAAAATGCATCTGCAAAATGAATTAATATATAATGACTGCATGTACCAGCTTTCCACTTCACTGCTTAGTTGTCTGGGAGCAGCTGCAGAATCCTCTCAGATACTGATGCAGAATTTGTCTCTTCAGACTCACTGTCTGCAACAATGGGTGCCGGATGCAGGGGCTTGAACATATAGGGTTGAATGGACAAAGTAAAGTCCAAATCCAGATCAGGATGGCCTGCAACTTCAAAACATTCAGCCATGTCACCTGCAATTACAATGCTTTTCAGTCACAGGCAAGGGAGATGTCTTACTCCGATGACATCATCTGGTCGCACTGCCCACTACCCTTGCTCAAATGTAAACATGCAGCTGGTGAAAAACAGGACTGCAATAAACACCAGTAAAAAGTAGTAGAGCAACAAAAAATCTACAAATCCGTAAGCAGACATTTATTACATTTAATAATTATCGATTACTGGAAAAAAATAATAAAAAAAAAACGGGTTTAGGTACCCATTAAGTATTCAGATGCAAAGTTACAACAGTCATCATTGTGATATTATGCTGCCATTAGAAAATATTGTTTCACAATCTGATTATTAGCTCCTGTTAAGTTCAATGGTTCACCTAACACATCTGGATGCAGGAATATTTCCTCTGTTACTTTAAAAACTAAACAATCATCATCACCAAATTATGTAACATTTAGAAAAAATTCTATCTTACAACACTGATTATCCAGCATCCAGTTTGTACCTGTGCTATTGGTCCCTTCCCCTTCTGCCTATGAGTTGTTCCTCCTAAAACTCACCCTTCCCTTTACAGTCCCATTTTTTACTGCAGAAGTGTACTGCTGTCCTGATCTGTTCTCTTCTTCAGTTACTAAATTACTCTCCTCCATCTGCTCCCACTCCTCATCTGGTGAGTTGCTGATAATTGGGGATTTTAATACTAACTGGCACTCCCCATCTGTGCACAAACTTAGTCAGAATGTTAAATCCCTCCAGCTATCGTAACTAATTTTGGACTCTATCCATTTTAGTCATAAATCTTAAACAACACTCTTTTAGGCTGGGCATATTGTGGATACAGGTATCCTCTCAGATGCACTCATTGACCATCATATGGTCTAATGTGTGCTCAAAATCAGTTGCCCTAAGGCTCTTCCTAAAATCATCTTCTTACAGTCCTTTAGGTTGCTGGATTTATCCTCCCTCCACTCAGATCTGTCAGCCACTGCCTGGTCCCAAATGTTTACAGCCTCCAATATCAACTCAACCTTTGACTCCTTCCACGGCAAATTTATGGCTGTCTGGGACCACCATGCCACCTCAGGAAATCCAGGGTCTGTGGTTCCCACCTTCCCTGGATCTCTGCTGAGCTGCTGGCCTGCCTTTGAGCTTGGGATCTAGCCTGGTGGTCTTATCTCCCTCTGATACTGCAAAGTTGAAAGGAATGAGCTTCTGGCATGTTAATGTCTGCAGTCTCATGAAAAAAGTTTACCTTGATCCAAGCATGGATTAGCCATATCTTGCCAGACGTATTGGTGGTCTCTGAATCTTGGCTTAGGCCGGCTTCCCTTGATAGTGAGATCAACAACCCTTCTTACAGTCTCTTTAGAGCAGATAGACTGACTAGAGGAGGAGGTGTGGCAATCTATGTCAAGGATAAATACTCTGCCTCCTGTCTTGACTCAGCTACTGTCAAAAATGAATTTGAATGTTTGACCATTAAGATTGAGCTAGCCAATTCCCTTGTGCTCTGTTGTTGTAGACCACCTTCAGCTGGGCTGCAGCTCCTAAGTTATCTTGGATCTTTACTAGAGAAAGGTAACCTCAAAACAATTATTTTAGGGGCTTCAACCTTGACTGACTATCTAAGATTTCAACTCCACTGAATACCTTCTGTGACTCTCATGGGATGACACAAATAATTAGTGAGCCTACATGCACGAACAAAAATAATCCAAATAATAGTTCCCTTTTAGATGTCATACTAGTTAATAAGCCCCACCTATTCTCTCATTCTGGCACTTTTTTCTCTGATGTCAGCGACCATTGTTTCATTGCTGGTATTAGATCAGTTTATAACCTAGTACCATCAGCTAACTTTGACACAAAAAGGTCATGGAAGAGCTTCGACCAGTTTGCATACAACAATGACCTGAAACACTCTTTACTCTGGCAAGACTTCTTAGCCTACACGGTAAATTTAGCATATGATATACTTCATGAAATTCTGGTCGGGGCACTAAACAGACATGCTCCAGTGATAAAAATTTGTGTAAGGAACAAAGCTTGTTGTTGGTTTTCAGCTGAACTGAAGGCTGCATTGCTATCAAGAGACAAACTCTGGAAAAAGGCTCGCAGAACCAAGTTGGACGCAGACTGGTGCCAGTTCAGGAAGGCACGGAACTTATGATCAGAGAAGCGAAGGCTGCTTTCTACCGTAATGAACTGGACTCCGCCGCAAAATCCCCCTCTAAATTCTGGAGTACTATTAAGGAAATGTCAGGGCACACACCTGGAAACTCCCTAACTACAAAAATCGTCTCAGGGAATACTACCATATGTGAGAAAAAGGGGATCCTTGACTCCTTTAACAATCATTTTGCTGCGGCTGGTCTTGCGTTTGATAACTCTCCTGCATACTTGGCACTCTCTCAATTAGGAGTACAAGATGATGACTCTGATGTCCCCACTCCAGATTTCTCCTTCCAACCTGTATCTCTGAAAGAGGTCGAAGACCTCCTACTTCAGCTGGATTCAAAGAAAAGTGCTGGTGCTGATTCACTAGATCCCTGCTTCATTAAGATTGCATAGCATGTTCTAGCTGTGCCAATCACTCACCTTTTAAATCTATCTTTGTCACAAGGGCTCATTCCCTCAATATGGACTACTGCGCATGTCATTCCTTTATTCAAGTCAGGAGACCCTTGTGATCTGAACAATTCAATCAATCAATCAATCAAGTCTTTATTTAACCAGGCGTTCATCATTGAGCAGAAGCTCATTTGCAAGATGGACCTGGGTGGAGCATGAACAATTGTATATACAGGTCAACACAGGTACTTACAAGGCAATACAGATAATACTCTTTACAGAGGGGAAGAAAAAGAACTTCATATGTACATAGAATTATACAGATATTGTACAGATTACACGGTATTTACATACATAGAAGTGTCAATTACAGACCGATATCTCTCTTGCCAGTTCTATCAAAACTTTTAGAAAAAATAGTGAGTACCCAGCTCAGGAATTATCTAGAATCAAACAACCTCTTAAATCCCTTGCAATCTGGTTTCAGAACAAGACATAGTACCATTTCAGCACTTGCTAAAGTGACCAGTGATTGGTACCGTGATCTGGATAGTAAAAAAATCATCTGTGCCGTATTCTTAGACCTAAACAAGGCTTTTGACACTGTGGATCACAGCCTGCTTCTCTCATCATTGAGGAGCATAGGTCTGGACACAGTATCACTGCATTGGTTCACTGATTACCTCTCAGGACAGTTCCAGCAGATTAAGGCTGAGGGTGAGCTCTCCCTACTAAAACCTCTCCAGAGGGGAGTGCCGCAGGGGTCAATACTTGGCCCCCTACTAGTTGCTATCTATATTAATAATATTGATGATAGCATATCCAAGTTGTGCTGTGAACATGGGACAGACATAAGGCAATTATAGTGGGGGGTGGCAGGAAGTAGGCTGTTGGTTAACTAAAATCTGCAGCTTATCCAATAGGTAGGGAAATGGGCAGACTGGGTAGGCCAAGTGGTCCTTATCTGCCGTCAAAGTCTATGTTTCTATGTTTCAAGGGAATTATACACCTGTTCGCAGATGACACGGTTCTGCACCTTAGTTGCCTGACTCCTGAAGCCGCCTGTGCAGACCTCCAGGAGGAATTCAACTGTCTTTAGAATCAGCTTCTCTTCAAAAAAAACTCCTGTTAAATGCCAAAAAAACAAAAATGATGATTTTCTTGCCCTACAGTTGTGCTGTGAACCTGGTTAGTACTGGAGCGTTACCTCACATCACTACTGTCTTTTGAGAAAACCTGGAGTTTGTAATAAAATTTAAATACCTGGGAGTGCAGCTGGACCAAAATCTTTCATTTTCGGAACATATTGAGGGCTTGCTTAAGAAACTAAGGCAGAGGCTGGGCCTATTCTTTAGGATTAACCGGTTCTTGACTACAAATGCTAAAAAGCGCCTGGCCAATCAACATTCCTATCACTGGTTGACTATGCAGACTTCTTATACAGTCAGTGCCCAAAAGCTTTCCTTGCTAAACTGGACACACTTTATCACAGAGCTATCAGATTTATAACAGGCCTTCCTCTTTCTACCCACCACTGCTTGCTGTATGCTGCCGTAGGGTGGTCCTCTCTTATGTTTAGAATAAATAGATATGCGGTGTTTTGGATTCTTAGAGCTGTCACAAAAAAGCTTCCCCAATATATCTGTGACTATCTCCCGCTAAGCACGCCAGGAACTTATGCCTTAAGAAGTGCCTCATTTTTCACACTTTGTATTCCCAAGGTCTCTTTACGCTTTGGTAGAGCAGCATTTAGCTTTGTACTGCCCACCTTATGGAATAAATTGGAAAAATCTCTGAAATTGAGCATACCCATCAGCTTGGATTCCTTCAAGACCTTATTTGTCTGAACTGTGAGGGAACACTGTAACTGTTTCCCTTGCTCCATAACCTATCCTGAGTCCTAGGCACCCAGCTCTCAGCTGCCATCAGTGCAGACTAGAGTACTGCTGGCCCTATAGATCCATCTCATGTTGTGAGCAAACCCTTTAATTTCTCTCTGCCCAATTAGGTTGCAACTACATGCTAGCTACCTTTTTTCCAGCTTAGGTCCTGTACTTCCCTCCCTTATGCTCTCCCGTACCCACCATGCCCGCCCAGCTCCCCACCCTCACTATTCCCTTCTGTTTTATTCTGCTGCTGCATTGAGCACCTACCTTGTATTATTTGTGTCATATGATGTACTGTCACTGTTGTATATAAATCTATTGTGTACTGGTATTAACCAGGCCCATCCAGTAAATGAGTTCTGTATTTATTTGTTGCCTTAATGATATATTGTCACTGTTGTATGTAACTCTATTTTGACCGGCCTTAACCAGGTCCATCTTGTAAATGATCTTTGATCAACGATGTTCGCTTGGATAAATAAAGATTTTGATTGATTGATTGATAAGATCACCAGTTCCCCTGCCACCCTGTTAAATTATCAGACCCTTCACAATGCTTGCACCACAGCCACCAGGCTTGTGAAAAGTACTTTGTATCCACACTCCACAACAACCTTTATCACCCTTCCAAGTTCTAGAAAGTTATCCACTCCCTCTCAACCCAGTCCTCCCCACCCATACTCAAGCTTGTCAACTTCTGCATCACTGACCCTGCTGGCATTGTTGCTTCCTTCAACTCTTTCTGTACCACCTGCAACCTTCCTCCCCTTCCCCATCTCCCCTCACCCATCCCCCTTTTCCCCACAGTCCTTCTGCTTCTCTCCTACCACTCCCTCTGCCTCTCTTAAGGCCCTTCTAGCTCTTAAACACCCACAAGGGTATGAGCCCAGATGGCCCTGACCACAAGCTTCTGCACCTCTCTTCACCCACCATAACATTCCTTATTACTCTGTAGTTTATGCATATAGATAATTATAGTTCTATGTATGTAAGTTCCTGGCATGCCCAGTGGGTTTTTTCTTTGTCTGTGTCCAGTGGTGTGTGACCACTATCTCCAAGTTAAAATAAAGATGGCTACTGAACAGACGAAGAAACATAGTAATTGTCAGCAGATAAGGGCTTTCGGACCACGTAGTCTGCCCTATTACAGCTAACATTTGTGCTCTATCATGCACTGCTGGCATTAGGTTGACATACTGTATCTGAGTATCCCTGCACAGGCCACCAATATATTACACTGGTGACCGAGGATCAAAGTAAAACAACTCAGAGGTATGCAAGAAAGGTTATGTAAACTAAGGCATGTTTTTAGCTGCTCTAGAAATACTTTCTGCTAACTCATGTTTGGTACTTGGGCTTGCTTATGTTTCCCCTTCCAGCCAGGCTACTGTAAGCACTATAAATCTGTCAGCTGCAATCTCTTGTTTAAGCTGCAAACCTATATTAGCAAGAGTAAAAAAAGTATCTTGAAACTCCAGCTTTGTGAACTGCCTGTTTGACTTCCTAAGTCCAAAAGAGAAAAGAAACTATTCCAGCTCTGCTCCAAGCAGGAAGCAGAGGCATTTATGTTATGTGAAACCTAAACAGACATAAATCATGTCAACACCTTCAGCAGCAGCAGCATAGATTCCTGACCACAGCAGCAAAGGCAGCTCAACAGCAGCCTTTTGTGGCATAATAGAGAAACTGCAGCACATAATGAAAAGCCATTCAATTAAAAGACAAAGTCTTTTTCTTTTATGGACCCTGTAGCTTCAGAGCAACCTACCAAAAACATGACAGCAATTGACAGAGTACCAGAATTTGATGACTCAAAAGAGGACTTTGATTCTTGCTTGAAACACTTTGAACACTGGTTAGAGGCAAATTAAGTTCCTGATGCAAAAAAGACAAAGGTCTTCCTAGCATTTTTGGGACCTACAGTGTACCAACTCCTCAAGAATCTGACTACACCTGCCAAAGTGGTAGACGTGCCGTATGCCCAATTCACAGAGACACTTTCACTGCATTTCAAGCCCAAGCCAATTCTCATTGCAGAACACTTCAGATTTTATTATTGAAACCAAGAGGAGGGGGGATCTCTTGCTGACTACATCATTGTTTTGAAGTGTCTGGCAAGCACCTGTGACTTTGGCCAGTTTCTGGAGGATGCCATCCGGGATTGCTTTGTCTGTGGTCTGAGAGGAGAAACCTATCAAAAATGCCTGTTGTCAAAAAAGAACTTAGCCTTCAAAAAAACCTGTGAGACTGCCCTTGCTATGGAACTTGCCTGGAAGGATACCAGGGCATTAGTGGGACATTCTGAACCCCAAAGAAGTGGAGTTCACAAGATCACCCATACTCCAGAACCCAAGGGACATTCCACACCACAAAGTGGTCCACCATCTGTTTATCAACAACCCCAAATTTTTTGGAAGTCAACACCACAGGGCACTTCTAGAAAGTCAAAACCATGTTACAGATGTGAAGGTAACCACCAGCAAAGCACATGCTGATTTTGACATGAGAAATGCCACAGCTGCAGAAAAGTGGGTCACATACAGAAAGTATGCAAAACCACATCACGGACTGCTACTGCATGGTATGTCACAGACGGCACTGCAGTCACTGAAACAGAAGATGAGGCATTTTCCCTGCTCATGGTTTATGCAACACGGGCAAATACAGCAGAAATTTACCTCCAAATTCAGCTAGCAGGAAACCCGGTTAGCATGCAGCTTGACCCCGGAGCCTTAGTATCTCTTGTGCCACAGCACATCTACAGAGAGAAACTTCAGCAGTGCCTATTGCAGCCATCATATATTCAACTCTCATCTTACTCTAGAGACCCAATCCCTGTGCTAGGGGAGACTGAAGCACCAGTCACCTACGAGGGAGTAACATGGACCTTGCCTCTGGTGGTGGTACAAGGAGAAAGACCTGCATTACTAGGCAGAGACTGGCTCACATAGATCAAATTGAACTGGGAAAAGATCTTCTGCTTAAATACTGTGACTGAAGCATCTCAAGATGCGCTACAGAAAATGTTGGACAAACATGCTCCTGTTTTCCAGGCAGCTATGGCACAATCCAGGATTTCAAGGTGAAGATCTGAGTGCAACTGGGAGCTGCTCCAATTTTCCACATGCGTCAACCAGTACCTTATGCTTTAAGGGAAGCAATAGAGAAGAAACTTGCTCATCTCGAAAGCTACGGTATCATCTCACGAGTCAAGATAAGTGACTGGGCTGCCCCTATCATTGTGGTACCATAGCGAGACAGCAAGACCCATACCTATTATCCAGTGCAGAGGACTTGTTTGCCACACTCACAGGGGGTAAGTTCTTTAGCAAGCTGGACTTATCTTTTGCATACCAGCAGTTGGAACTGGACTCAGAGTCAGAACCGTAGCTAACTATCAACACCTACAAAGGACTTTATCGATATCGCTTAGCATATGGAGTTTCCATAGTGCTAGCAATTTTTCAGAACACAATGGACTAGCTACTGTTCAGACTGGACCATGTAGTATGCTTTATGGATGATATCCTGATAACCGCACCCACAGTGGAAGAGCATCTGACAATCCTAGAACAAGTGTTGGCCAGACTACAGTGGCATGGACTGACAGTAAAGCTAGTCAATTGCCAATTTCTGCAAAATTCTGCTGAGTACCTAAGTTACTGTATCGATGCCCAAGGCCTATGCCCAACAGAGAGCAAGGTATGCTATAGTCAAGGCACCTACACCAACAAATGTGACAGAGTTAAAATCTTTCTTAGGACTTTTGAACTACTATGGATGGTTCCTAGCCCATTTGTCCACATTGTTGCAACCACTCCATGACTTGCTACAGAAAGAAGCTCAATGGAATTGGTCACCACAGTGTGAGGAAGCATTCCAGGCTTGCAAGAAACATCTTCTAAGCAGCAAATGGTTATCTCACTGTGATCCCACCAAATCTCTGAGGCTGACATATGATACATCACCATATGGAGTGGGGGCCATCATCTCTCATGTGCTACCTTCTGGGGAAGCACACCCGATCACTTTTGCTTCTAGGACCTTGTCCCCAAGGGAAGAAAACTATGCTCAGATCAAGAAAGAAGCCTTTGAGCATGATTTTCGGTGTCAGTAAGTTCCATAAGTACTTGTACGGAAGGAAATGCACTCTGCTAACAGATCACAAGCCTCTACTGGCAATTCTGGGGCCAAAGGCTGCAATACCAACTCTCGCAGCACTCAGGATGTAGCAATGGGGCCTGATTTTGTTGGCATATGACTATGACATTGAATACAGATGTTCTCAGGATCACACAAATGCAGATGCATTATTGAGACTGCCATACAAACATGCTACAGAGAAGGAAGATGATGGATCAGTATTCCATCTTTCACATCTTGAGGAATTACCCATTGCTTCACAGGATGTCACAGCAGAGACCCGGCGAGATCTTGTCCTCTCTAAAGTCCTAGATTTCACTCTAGATAGTTGGCCCAACTTCACAAGAGACCCGACTCTCTGACCTTTCTTAGACAAGAAGGACCAGGTGTCCACAGAGCAAGGCTGCTTTCAGTGGGGAGCTCAAGTTGTGATACCTCCAAAGTTCCACAAGAGATTACTTTCTGACTTACATGACAGTCATTCTGGAATCTCTTGAATGAAGGCATTGGCCAGAGGATACCCCTGGTGGTCAGGACTTGATCAAGATATCCAACATCTTGTCAACCAATGTGCACCATGTGCTGCTGTCTGCAACCAGCCTTCAACTGTATCCCTGCATCCTTGGTCCTGGGCTACCACACCATGGGAGCAAATCCATGTTGACTAAACCAAAGTGGATGAATGACATTTCTTAGTAGTAATTGATGTCCACTCCAAATGGCTGGAAGTGCTGCACACACAAGTCAAGACTACTGAAAAGACTAAACCTTCTGATATAACGTTTTGCTTCCTATATCCTACCACAGGAGTTAGTGTCGTACAATGATCTCCAATTTTCTTTCCATGATTTCAAACTGTTCTTTTTTTTTTTTTATATTTTTTCGGATGCTCAAGCCCCCTTGTTATCTCCACTCCCCACACCCGCTGCCTCCGGCATCCCTAACGGAGCTACCCCTATCCTGCCATGGTTTGGCCCCCCCCGGGCGGGGAAGGGGGAGGCTCATTCCTCCCCCACTAATCAACCCTGGTGTTGGGGCACACCATACCGGGCACTGGAGCCAAGTGAGGGAGCAGGACTATTTTGGTTTTCGTCCATTTTTCTTCCCCTTCCGAGAATGGCAGCCTATAGTGGGGTCCAAGGAGATGGTATACACAGAGATGTGATGCCGCTCTGGGTCTCTGCCAGTGTCCTCCCCTCCCACATAGTGACCCCAGCTGCACCTCCACACATGTGCACCTAGGTGGCGGTGTTGCAGTGGGAGCAGCATCCCTCCATCCCCAGAGGAAAGCATCCCTAGGACGCTCAATACTCCCCTTCCCCAGCTGGCCCTTCAGCTATCCAGGCTCGTTCCCGAACATGGATCGCTGGCATCACAAGTGGTAGTGCTACCGCTGCACTGGCAGGCCGGCCCTTCAAACTGTTTGTAAAGCAGAATGGTATCTGACATATTTTGACTCCACCTTACATGCAGCATCCAATGATGCAGCCAAATGAGCTGTACAGACATTCAAAAAAGCTTGGAATAAACCAGATTCACAGAAAGTACCTACAGCTCAAAGGTTGGCTTGTTTTCACTTACAGAAACATTCCTCACATAGTCACAGAGTGAACCCCTGCTGAACTGTTCCTAAAACGTCAACCTCGTTGGCCTGGTGGCACTGAGGGTTGAGGCACGGGACACCACACCTCGCGCCATGCCGGTGACCTGGGTTCGGGAAAGAGCTTGGGCTACCAGGGGTCAGCAGGGGATGGAAGGGATCGAGCATCCGGTAGACTACTCTCCCTTCCCGGGGAGGGTGTGGGAGAGCAGGTCACAAGCTGTATGTACTGGAGAAATCCTTTCCCCCTCCACTCTTTACCTGCTGAGGCATCCCCCAAGGTTCTGTCCTGGCCCCCATACTCTATATTACTAAATGAGCTCCACTCCACCAGTTCCTCTGTGTTCATCCACATGTATGCAGATGACACTGTGCTGTTTGCCTCCCACTTAGAAACATAGAAACATAGACTTTGACAGCAGATAAGGACCACTTGGCCCACCTAGTCTGACCATTTCCCTACCTGCCTACTGGATAAGCTGCAGATTCTAGTTAACCAACAGCCTACTTCCTGCCACCCCACACTACAATTGCCTTGTGTCTGTCCCATGCATGTTTTAATTCCACTGTTTTAGCCCCAACAGCCTCCCCAGGAAGGCAGTTCCACGCATCCACCACTCTCTCCATGAAAAAAGATTTCTTCACATTACCCCTGAGCTGTCCCCCCTCTATCTTTAAATTGTGTCCCCTTGTTCTTACACATCTCTTTTTCTGAAAGATGCTACCCTCCCGGACTTTGTTGATTCCCTTGAGGTACTTGAACATTTTTATCATGTCCCCCCATCCCTCCTTTCATCAAGGGTATACATATTAAGCTCTCTCAGTCTCTCTTCATATGATTTCTGATGCAGACCCTGCACCATTTTAGTTGTCCTCCTCTGGACTGCTTCCATGTCTATGTCCTTGCGTAGATGAGGTCTCCAAAACTGCACACAGTACTCCAGATGGGGTCTCACCAACTGTCTGTATAGAGGGATAACCACTTCCCTTTTTCTACTTTTGATGCCCCTTCCTATGCATCCTAGTATCCCCCTGGCTCTCCTTACTGACTTCTCACATTGCTTACCCACCTTTAGATCATCTGATATGACTACCCCCAAGTCCCGTTCCATTTTTGTTGTTGTCAGTACCTCCCCTGCTATTGTGTACTCTTCTCCTGGGTTTTTGTTTCCCAGGTGCATTACTTTGCACTTCTTTGCATTGAATCTAAGTTGTCATATGTCTGACCATTCCTCCAACCTTGCCAAGTCCCTTCTCATCCTTTCTACCCCGCCTTGTGTATCAACTCTGTTACAGATCTTTGTATCATCTGCAAAGAGGCATACCTTTCCCTCCAGACCCTCTGCAATGTCACCTATAAAGATGTTAAAGATTACTGGACCCAGTACTGAGCCCTGAGGTACTCCACTAGTGACCCCCCCTTTCTTCGGAATGTGTTCCACTCACTATTACCTTCTGTGTCCTGTTGTGCAGCCAGTTTGCAACCCAGGCTACCACCCTGGGACCCACTCCCAAGCTGGCTAGCTTGATTATTAATCTTTTGTGCGGGACTGTGTCAAATGCCTTGCTAAAGTCTAGGTAGTCCATATCCACAGCCCCTCCCTGGTCTATTACTTCGGTCACTCAGTCAAAGAAATCTATTAGATTTGTCTGACATGACCTTCCTGCTGTAAATCCATGCTGCTTTGGGTCCTGTGCCCCGCTGGCCTCTAGGTACTCAACAATTCTTTCTTTCTTTCAGAAGTGATTCCATAATTTTCCCTACCACTGAGGTCAAACTTACAGGTCTGTAGTTTCCTGCTTCTGCCTTGCTCCCACTTTTGTGAAGGGGAATCACAACTGCCCTCCTCCAGTCCTCAGGTACCACCCCATCCTCCCATGATTTGTTAAAAAGTGTGGTCAGTGGTATCACTAGGTCCACCCTTAGTTCTTTTAGGATTCTAGGGTGAATCCCATCAGGCCCCATTGCTTTGTCCACCTTGAGTTTTAGCAGTTCTTTCAGGACTCTTTCTTCTGCAAATGGACTGGTGTCAACCCCCCTACCCAGAGTGTTTCTATTGTCTGAAGACTTGGTTTGCTGGCCAAGGCACCTAGCTTCACCTGAGCTTTTTCCTTCTAAGACTGCTTGAAAGGCAGAGTAGAGAAACTTACCAGAGCAAGGGAGAAGGATTAAGATTTAGTTTGGCTAAGCAGATTTACTGTGTGGTGGTGTTTTTATTTTTTACTCACAGGGATTGCTACTGTTTGTTGCTAACATTTCATTGCTTTATTTTTTCTCTGATTCAAATTGTTGTTGCTGGTATACCTTCTTCTGCATTATTACAAAGGTGTGCCTACAGGTGTGTGCTAACAGATTACTCCTGTAATCTTCTGATTCAAATTGTCTTTTGCAAGGTATATCTTCTGTTACTGCTTTTATTTTTCTCTGGAGCAAAGTGTTTCTTACAGCGTATATCTTCTCTAAAGTATTACAGGTGGTGCTTTACAGGTTTTACAGTTTTATCTAACATTAGGATAAGCTTTCAGGGTTACTGCATTTGTTATTGACTGATTGTTTCTGCTCTTACCTCCTTGTTCTTTCATCCGTGGTTCTTCTTTTTAGGCAGGGGAAGGGCCCAGCCACCCACCCCCATCCCCAACCACCCCACGCTACACTCCTTTTATAGGGTACCACAGTTGTGACATTTCCTGTGGCAGAGCAGGAAGGGGCGGATCAGTGGAGCCTCCACAAGGTGATCTCATTTACAGGGGCACTAGTAATTTAACTTGTTATAACAAGTTAAACAAAGCACAATTAAACCATTACTTGCATTTTTTTCCTTTTTTTTTTTTCCTTCTAATTACTCTGACTAGGTTACAAACCCAGCAACTTATTTGGAATGGATTTCATTAACTGCAGGTACTGTGGAACAATTTTCAGAAGGACAGTCTTACAGGATTTAGGACACTGTCCTACATGCTGGGCCTTTGGAGATCTTAGGGCTCAGCTCCGGGCAGCATGGGCAGAGATTGCCGCCTCAAATTTCATATTGAAGAGGAAATACATTATAAGAACCACCTGCCATTTCCCCAGCATCCAACAGAAAAACCTCGACCGCAGAGGGTAGTTGGTCCAGGAGGTTGGCAGGTGGTTAGGAGGAGCAAATCAGGTGCCCCATCACTCTCTGCTCTCCAACACATTACCTCCAAAAACCATATAAACACTACAAACAGGTATCTGCCTCTATCTCTGAAATCAAATAAAGAGGCAGAAGACACTGCAGAGCAGAACACTGTGGCACAGGAGCTAGCACAACAAAACTCACCCAAATCAGGAACCAAAACTAAACAAGCACAAAGGAAATCCAAAAAACTACTGATCATAGGAGACTCCATGATTCGGGGAGTTGATACCCATCTCCAGCCAGGGGTGATGGTCAGATGTCTCCCAGGTACATCAGCATGGAGAGACACTGACCGCATTGCTAAAATTGTTCACAAAGCAGGAGAAAACATTGATGTCCTAGTACACATAGGGACTAATGATCTCACCAGCCGGTCAGTTGTGGAGACCAAGGAACACCTGACTAGGCTGGGTGACAAACTATCATCTATTTCATCCAGCATCTCCTTCTCTGAGATCCTGCCAGTCTGGGAGGGGAGCAGATGGACGGAAGGTCAGAGAAGGGAGATAGGGGAGCTAAACACGTGGCTCAGGACTGGTGCCAGGAAAAATGACACAGATTGTGGGAACTGGCAACAGTTCTGGGAGTGAAAGTTCTTTAAATTTGATGGACTGCATCTGACTAAAGAGGGAGTCAGTGCATTGGGGCAGAAGTTTGACGTCTTTGCAGAATATTTAAACTAGCAAATGGGGAGAGGGGTGCAGTACCCCATACGTCGAATGGGAAGAACACCTCTCCCCCCTCAGCTAGTGGTCAAACAGGAATTCAGCATGTTTGCCGTTCATTTGCATCACCAGGTAAGAAAAAGGTTTGTCTCCCCATACGACGACTAGTGAGTAATGCCAAACTTCACCCAACAACTAACACACCAAAATCTGGCCAATGGAAAATCATGTACACAAATGCTCACAGCCTGGGAAATAAGATCCCAGACCTGCAGGCAATAATGTCAGAGGCTAAACTGGACATAGTAGCAATTAGTGAGACGTGGTTTACCAGTAACCACACGTGGAGACTTCAGTACCTGGCTATGTATTGTTCAGAAGAGACTGAGGTGCAAAAGGGGAGGAGTGGCCCTGCATGTTAATGAAAATATCAAAGCTACAGAAATTCAGAATACACATAAGGAGCCAGAAGAACTGTGGGTCATGCTGGAAACAGGAAATGGGACAGCCATAAGAACTGGGGTTGTCTACAGGCCCCAGACCAGAGGAGGACATAGACACATTACTGTTAGAAGATATACAAAACATGACAGCTAAAGGGGAGGTTCTGATAATGGGAGACTTCAACATGCCAGATACAGATTGGTCAATACCAGCAGGAACATCTGCTAGAACTAGACTCATAGTGGATTCCCTGCAGGGAGAGCCTCAAACAACTGGTACAGCAACCCACAAGAGACAGGGCTATCCTAGATCTAGTACTGACTAACAAAGAAGGGATCACAGATCTCCAGGTAGGTCACCTGAGGCCAGTGACCATCACATGGTATGGTTCAATTTGGCTACTACATCTAAATCATCCCATTCCAAGGCAAAAATATGGGACTTCAGAGGAGCTGACTTTGATAAGATGGCCAACAGAGTTAAGCTAGCCCTGGCAAAAAGAAACACAGGTGAGGGGGTACAGGCAAAGTGTGCAAGCATTAAGGATGCAATACTTGAAGCAACATCCCATTGTGTTAGAAAAGGAAGTGCAAAAGAAGAAGGAAACCACTTTGGTTCTCAAATACAGTAGCAGAAAAGGTCAGAGCCAAAAGGCTGGCCTTCAGGAAATATAAGGGAACACAGCGAGATGAAGATAGGGAGGCATACCAAACTGCCCTAGGGGAAGCAGGGAAGGCAGTAAGGCAGGCAAAGTCCCAAACTGAGGAAACACTAGCACGAACAGTAAAAGAAGGTGACAAGACTTTCTATAGATACATTAGTGAAAGGAGAAAGTCCAGAGGGGTATTGCTAAGCTTAATGGAGAAAAGGGAGCATGTGAGGAGGAGGACTGTAAAGGCATCTATCCTAAATAGATACTTTTGCTCAGTATTTACTGAAGAGAAGGTAGGGCAGGCCCACAGCTCAGCATCATGGACACAAGGGGAGGGAGGTGAAACTTTACTCCTCTCACAAAAGAAAGGGTCCTACAAGAGCTTGCTAAGCTCAGGGTGGATAAGGCAATAGGACCTGATGGCATATATCCCAGGGTACTTAAGGAGCTAAAGGAGGAACTAGCAGAGCCATTAGCAGAATTGTTTAGTGAGTCTCTGAGCACAGGAGAGGTCCCAGAAGACTGGATAAGGGCTCATGTGATCCCACTCCACAAGAGTGGTAGCAGGGAGGAGGTGGGGAACTACAGACCGGTCAGTCTTACCTCAGTAGTGGGCAAGATTATGGAGGCACTCCTTAAGGAAAGGATAGTGCAACACCTGGAACCATAGGGCACAGGATCCAAGACAGCATGGGTTTACAAAGGAAGGTCCTGTCAAACTAATCTCATAGATTTCTTTGACTGGGTAACCAGAGTGGTGGACCAAGGGGAGCAGTTGATGTCGCCTACCTTGACTTCAGCAAAGCTTTCGACACTGTTCCACATAGAAGATTGATAAATAAGCTGGGTAGGCTCGGGTGGGTCAGAAGTTGGTCAACTGGGTGGCAAACTGGTTGACGAGCAGAAAACAGAGAGTGGTGGTAAATGGTATACAGTCAGAAGAGATGCAAGTCACAAGTGGGGTACCTCAGGGATCAGTCCTGGGGCCAGTCCTCTTCAACATCTTCATTAGTGACCTTGCAGATGGACTAGAGGGTAAGGCTTGTCTGTTTGCAGATGACACCAAGATCTGCCACAGAGTAGATGATCCAGATGGGGTGGGCAGAATGAGAAGAGATCTGGATAAACTAGCAGAATGGTCAGAAGAGTGGCAACTGGGATTTAATGCAAAGAAGTGCAAATCATGCATATAGGGAAGAGAAACCTGAAGCCACCTATAGGCTGGGAGGAGAGTTGCTAGCAGTCACAAGGAAGAAAGAGACTTGGGCATCATCATCACTGATGACCTAAAATCATCCAAGCAGACCTCTAAAGCAGTAGGTAAGGCTAGGGGTGTTAGGGTGTATTAGTAGGGGTATCACAAGTCGTAAGAGGGAGGTAATAATCCCTCTGTACAAGACACTGGTTAGGCCCCATCTGGAGTACTGCATGCAGTATTGGAGGCCACACCTTCACAAGGACATTAAACAAATTGAGGCAGTCCAGAGAAGGGCAACCAAAATGGTGCAGGGACTGCATCAGAAGACATATGAGGACAGATTAATGGAGCTCAATATGTATACCCTTGAGCAAAGGAGGGAGAGAGGTGATATGATCGAGGCATTCAAACACCCTTAAGGGCATAAACAAGGTGAAAGAGTCTAACATGTTTAAATATAAGAAAAATAGCAGGACAAGAGGACACAGCATGAGATTAGAGGGAGGCGATTAAGGGGGAATGTGAGGAAATTCTTTTTCACAGAAAGGGTCGTGGATGCATGGAATGGCTTACCACAAGAAGTGGTGGCTATGAATACAGTGCAGGGCTTCAAACAGGCATGGGATAGGCATAAGGGAGCAATACAAATGACTATGAATAGATAGGCCACTGACAGAGCAAAGGCCGATGGCACATTTATAAGGTAGAAAAAGAAATGGGCAGACTGGATGGGCCTTGCGGTCCTTATCTGCCGTCAACTTCTATGTTTCTATGTCTGGGTTAGGTAACTCCTCCTCATCTTCTTTTGTGAACACTGAGCAAAAGTATTCATTCCGTATCTCTGCCTTTTCACTGTCTCCCTCTGCCCACCTCCCCTCTCCCTTATTAATCTTCACTATTCCTCCCTTAACCTTTCTATGCTCCCTAATGTACCTATAAAAGGTTTTATCTCCCTTCTTAACTGACTAGGCTATTTTTTCCTCAGTTTGAGCTTTTGCTATTCTGACTGCCTTCCTCACTTCTTTCTGCTTTAATTGATACAGTTCCCTGTCGTGCTCCTTCTGTGATGCCTTATACTTTTTGAATGCAGCCTTTTTCTATTTAACCTTCCCTGCCACCTCTTTTGAGAACCATAGTGGTTTTTTATTCCGCTTTGTTTTCTTTATCTGTTTCACACAAAGTCTTGTTGTCTCTATGATGGCAGTTTTGATTTTTCTCCATTGTTCTTCCACCCCTCCTTTTTGGCCATTTGCTAGTGTATTCCTCAGGCATTCACCCATTTTGCCAAAGTCAGCCCTCCTAAAGTCCAGTATGCTTTTTTTGTATGGCTTGTCTCCATGGTTGTGCTTATTGTGAAGCACACTGTGCAGTGGTTGCTTGTTCCCAGATGTCTACTGACTTCTAAATTTGTGATCCTCTCTCCATTTGAGAGTACCAGGTCTAGTATTGCTTCCTCCCGAGTGGGTTCCAACACTAGCTGTCTAAGGTCTGCCTCCTGCAGGGCATCGAGAATGACCCTGCTCTTGGTTGTGGCTGCAGTACATGTCACCCAGTTAACATCTGGCATATTCAGGTCCCCCATTAATAGTATCTCCCCTTTTTCAGCCATTTTGAGAATGTCCTCTATCATTTTCTTGTTCATTTCCTCCCCTTGAGATGGGGGTCTGTATACAACCCCTGTGCATATTGTGATGCCATTCCCTGTCTCCAAGGAGACCCAGAGTGCCTCTTGTCCTCCCTTTACTTTTTAGTTCTGTAGCTTTGATCCCTTCCATTATGTATAGAGCTACTCCACCTCCTCTTTTCCCCTCCCTGTCCCTTCTGTAGACTGTGTACCCCGGTATGTTGACATCCCAGTCATGGTTCCCCGTGTGCCATGTTTCTGTGACTGCCACAATATCCAAGTGTTCATCTTCCATCAAGGCTACTAGCTCAGGAAGCTTGTTTCCCAGACTACGGGCATTGGTACTCATTGCCCTCCATTTAATGTTGGCTTTATTCCTTCCCCCCCGTGCCTGCTTTTTTTGCCCTTGTCTATTTTTCCATTTACCCCTGTCCTGCTCTCTGTTGAGCACTGTACCTCAGTGTTTACCTTACCACCCATCATGTTTTGTGGGGGAGGCTTGAAATTTCCTGCCTCTTATTAGCACCTCCCCCCATGGCTAGTTTAAAAGCTTGCCAAGGAAGCATTTAAACCTGTCACTTAGGATCTTGGTTCCCTTCATGGACAGATGCAGACCATCATGCCAGTATAAACCTTCATCTCTCCAGGTGTACCCCCAGTCCCCAATGAAGCCAAAGCCCCATGCTCTGCACCAGTTTTGCAACCATTCATTAAACTGCATGGTGTGTAGTACCCTAGCCTCACCCCTGCCATGGACTGGCAGCACCTCTGAGAAGGTAACTGTGCTTGCTACTCTGAGAGCCCCTCCCCAACTCCACAATTTCATCCTGCACTGCACTGATCCCGCCCACTAGCTAGGTCATTTGTCCCAAGGTGGACAATGACATCTAGTTCCCTCTCCTGTGATGTTGCTCTGCAATCCTGAGGATTCGCCTTGTCGCCCTCCAAGCCATGGCACCAGGCAGGTACCTTTACTCTCCTCCTCTCTCCTTCCCAGGTCTACCCCTCTAACAATTGAGTCCCTATCAGAAGCTGTTTCCCCCTGTGGTGTCCCTTGCCACCCTTCTGTGGGTCCCCTTGTGGGTGTCCTCAGCATTCTTCTTGGTCTCCACTGAGGTGCCATCATAGAGGAACCTTGCTCTGCCAGACTGGCATATGGTTTGTGCAGAGGTACAACTAGGGGGCTTCACCTCTGTTCCACCACCCATACCCTCCCAGAACCCACTGTGGTCCAACTGCTCTTCATACTTGGCAGCCTCTGTGGCAGTGGTGCTCTTTGGGTGGGGGAGGCCTCCTTAGTCCTTGCCAGTTCAGCCTGGAGGTGGGCTACCTCCTCCCTCAGAGCTGACAGTTGCCTGCAGATAGGACAGCAACGCAGTTTCCAGAATGTCTCCCGGAAAACTGCTGCCCCACAGCCAGTGCATTGCACCACTCCCCACATGTCCCTCTCCTTATAATATACAATATGTATATATATATATATATATATATATATATATATATATATATATATACACACATATATATATATATTGTTTCCCTTGTGTGGTGTGTTCTTACCCTTTATGCACTGTGCTGGGTTATTAAGAATATGACAGTTCTGCCCCAAGACCTGTTGAGGAAGTGATGTCAGAACCTTGGCAATAAAGGAAACGTCATGCCTGGGAGGGGTGGGGTGTGAGGAAGGGTGGATGGGTAGTTCACAACCACTGGTGACTGTTAGAAACAATCAAATACACCACTGCTCCACCACCCTGGTGAGTACTGCCCTTTATAGTAATTCAGCTAACCTCCAGTAACTGATTTGTCAACTATTTAAAAGTAATTTGATGCAAACTGTTACAGAATACTGGTAGACAGTCCAGTTAGCCACAAAGGAAAATCAAATATGCAGTTATTTCAACCCTTCTGAAGTTGCTCACAAGATAAGTAGTTTTGAAAACCCCCTTCCTGATTTAAAAATGAAATTAAACACAAAGCAATACCAATGTAAGACTGTAAAGTAAGGAAAACGTCCCTCAGATGTAAGTAAGAGAGATCAGTTGCAGATTTCTAGTCCACTATAGTATATCCCATGCAACTTCTCAGTTGTTTCAAAGCACACCCTGTTACACCACTCCATACTGTCCACCTCCAACAGGATTTTGACAGTGTTCAGCACTGGTTCCATTTACACCTTCTGTTCCTTAACCCCAAGAAAACTGTATTCATGACATTTGGCTACAGCAGAGGCTCACCAGACTCTCTCCCCTCTCCTTCCCTCCTTCCGCACTTTTGATGGTACTGCACTTGAAGATGTCTCCTCCTTTAAGTACCTTGGGGTCTTACTGGACTGGCACTTTGACTTCTTGGTGCACATTGATGCTGTCCACCATAAGCTTCATGCCAAATTGGGTACACTGTATAGAAAAAGCAAGTATCACTCTCCCTGCCTGCCGGGAGCTAGCCATGAAGATGATCCTTCCTATCTTTGACTACGGTGACATTATCTACAGCACTGTTCCCAAGTCCACCCTTGCCAGTCTGAGCCCCCCCTTTCACTCTTTATCTTATTTTGTCTTGGACTGCCCCCTCATACAAACCACTGCTCTCTCTACTCCTCCCTCTCCCTCCTTTCTCTCAATGCAAGATGCCTCACACACTGTGCCACCTTCGCCCGTAAATTCTAGCTTGGCTCCCCCCCCCACTTTTCTGCCAACCTTTCCTCCCCCTCCTTCTTCCTACCCTCTTTGGAATACTACTTCCCACTCCCTCTTCCTCCTTGCAAGAAAACTTCAGTTGACTAAGCTGCCTTCTCATTTTGTTTTTCTAAGTTATGGTCCTCTCTCCCCCCTGTATATCACTGAGCCTCATCCTTCTCTTCCCTCAGATCCCTTTTTTGTGACTTTATCACCCCTCCTGTAACTGTTCCTGATCCCTGATCCTTGTGTTCCCGCCTCACCATGTTGTTAATGTCCCCTTTGCCCCCACTGGGCAATGTGCAATTACTTACCCCCCCCGGCTAACTGTGCCTGTTTCAGTTAATCATATCGGGTAATACTGTGCCCCTGAGTCTACCTCCTGCACTAGCTTGATAGCTGTCACCCCTTAGCAGTCTGGGTGGTGACAATCTGCTACTGTCTTGCATTGCTCCCAGTACTGTATAGCATTTGTACCTTAATTAATTTATTTATTTCAATCTAGGATTACAATACCTTTGAGCTGAGGCTCTTTTACAAAGGTTCCATGTCAGCGTGTGCAACAGTCATCATTTTTAGTTACAAACATATAGTCACTGACTTACAGACATGTAATGACCAGTACAAAGACTTGAGCTATGAGCAAGACAAGGGGAGGAGGGGGAGTCGGTGGGGAGAAGTGAGGTAGGAGATCGAGGGGTAGGAGTGCAGGGGGTAAGGGGAGTATGGGAGGTGGTTGGGGGCAGGGCAGGAGTGAAGATACAAGAGGGAGGTGGGCAAGGGTGGGAGACAGTGCAGCCAGGGGGCCTTGTCGAGGGAATATGACACGTAAGGTGCTAGGGGTGCAAAGACTGATTGTAAGTGCTGGGTGCTGGGGCATGTGCAGCTGGAATGGTGGAAATGTTAAGATGGGCAATTGCAGGATACAAGCAGTGAGAGGCGCAGCTTGGACTTGAAGAGGCCGAGTGTTGGAGTGGTCATTATGTCGCTGCCAAGAGAGTTGAGCCAGTTGGATGCCCGATAGGCGAATGATCTTTGTCCTTGGGTCGTGCGACATCATGGGATATGTAGTAGATAGAAATTGGATCTCCTTGTAGTTACATTCCTATGTCTAGGCTTAAGGAGGGCACAGACACCAGGTGGGGCAAGCCCCATTATAATTTTCTTGGCCGTGATGCAGGTTTGGTATTTTATGCGTTTGTCCAGTTGAAGCCATCCGGATTGGGAATAAAGGTCACATGTGTGGATACGGTGGTGTGAGCCAGTGATGAGACGACAGGCCTTATTCAGGGAGGTCATGATACGTTTGAGAGCAGTGGTAGTTGCAGACCCATATATGATAAGACCATAGTCTATGATGCTGATGATGGAGCTTTGGACGGCCACTGACAGTGCTTCTGGGATTAGGTGTTTCCTGTGCTGGAATAATATGCCTAACCTCGCTTGGCAGATTTTGCAACAATTTTGCATTGTTAATCATCTATTGGGTTTATTTTGTGTTGCCCTATCTGCCTGTAAATCGTGACTGTACACTGTAATGTAGTTTTACTTTTATTTTATTGGATGTGTTCTTCTACTGTATTGTATTTTTGTTACTGCTGTACCTTACATTATGTATTTTCACTTGCACATTCTGTATGGTATACTTTCCTTCTCTCATCCCCCCCAGAACATATCTGGAAATGAGCTGTTACAAGCTCAGTATGTCTTTCCTGGTGAAACTTTTGAAATAAATGCATACACAAATAAATAAAATACATACATATATGCATTTTATTTATTTATTTATTTGTGTAAGGAGGTTTGGGAGGCAGTATAGCGCAGTGGGTTAAGGCGCTGAGCTGCAGATCTGGAGACCTGGGTTTGAGTCTTAGCCACCTAGGTGCATACTGTGTGATCCTGAGCAAGTCACTTAACTTCCTTGTGCTCCCAGATCGCATCTGGAAACAAGCTTCGACTTAGTGTGCTACTCCTGGTTAAACTCCTGGTTAATATACATGCATAAATAAATCAATAGGTCAGAGTACTGTAAGCTGATGGTAACATTTTAGGACATTTTGTACTGAACTGTTTCATCTTTAGTTTAGAACATAAGTGCAAATTCATTTTTGAGATTGTATACTTACCTCAACAGTTATATGCATCTATGTAATATACTTCAATAAGCTTTCTGGCTACTGTGTCAGCTATTATATTTCTTAAATGATTCCAGTATTGAGTGTTTAAAAGCATAACACTTATTTACACAGTTATTACATTGTTTCCTGTTTGTATGTGATTTGTACTTCCATAATGGTGACGATAACCAAGTGCTGGCTTCCCTTCTGCCTCCCACATTTTTGTGGGATGTTTGAATCAGGCCTGCTCTTTTTTTGATTATTCCTCTCTGGCTCAGGGTGAAAAACCTCCTCCACATTATCTTTCCCTTCTTACAGCACCCCAGGGGCATATGGATGGTGTCCTTTCCAGTGAGGAACTCACATCTTCCTACATGCCTTCCATGGAGAGGTTTATCACCCTGAAGTAGAAAGTCTGATTGCCAAAAATGTGGCAGTCCCTCGCACCAACTGCACCACCTCTTGTCCTGCCGCTTTTTAGTCATGTTCCGTGAAAAAACACAGAATGAAGAAAAATGCAAATTATTATTTTAGTTAAGGCTGTCATTTTGCATTTTGTTATACTTCATATTTTGTACATCTTGACATATTTGTCATGGTACTTAGTGGTGCATTTAAAAATTATGTTTAATGTTTCTTGCCTATGTTCTGTTTGTGTTTTATATGTTCTTTGTATCTTTTTTTGTCCAAGCCTTTTTGGAAGAGCATCTGGGAACCGGAACTGTGGATGTATTTTACTTCTGCACACAGTACAGCACAGTTTGAATTCCATGCTTGAGATCCCCCAGGAAAATAATATTTCCAATGTCAGAAAAATGTACACCGTCTTTTAGATACAGCAAATCATTGCAGTATTTAAACTGAGGATGTCTAATGGTGTGCACACCAAGATCATGCAAGAAGCAAAATATTTGAATATTCACCATTGTGTGTGATTTATCAATGCCAGTTGCATACTTAGGTAATATTCTATGAGTTTCTGCTAGATCAGCTTTAGCTGTGTCTACTAAATCTATTCTCCTTTCATAGCCTAAATGCCTAAATTGTTACCTCCAACATGGATCAGCAGTAAGTCTGGCTTACGGTGTGTGCTCAAAAGCCTACATAAAGTTGGCATTAGCTGCTTCCAGTGCATACCACCCTTACCAAACCAATGA
Organism: Neoceratodus forsteri; assembly: GCA_016271365.2. Lineage (NCBI taxonomy): Eukaryota > Metazoa > Chordata > Ceratodontiformes > Ceratodontidae > Neoceratodus > Neoceratodus forsteri. The sequence goes on from CM057452.1 coordinate 413,162,796, forward strand.
ACATCACAGTTCACCAGCTGTAAATCATTTCCTTTCAAAATGACATCGCCTGACAAACTGTGCACCCATTTACACAATTGAACTGCCCACGATCCAAACTGAGGCTGTGAAGCTTTCAGCCGTAGCTGAATTGTTAGCAAGACTCTACAAAGAACATATGTTCCCAAAATGTGTGTGTCTCCACAACAGTCACTGCTAAGTGTCTGATAACTTTCAAGTGCAGAGCAATAAACTGGCAAAAAAGGAAAAAAAAAGCTTTTGAAAGGACTGAAGTGACTACCACTGTGCCAGTCAGCTACTTGTTTTTCTCCACTGCCAAACTGTTTACTTGATTTGTTTAATGATTTCAAAGGTTTAACTGTAATGACAGGTCATTCCATAAATAATTTAAATATAGAAACATAGAAACATAGAATTTGACAGCAGATAATGACCGCTTGGCCCACCCAGTCTGCCCATTTCCCTACCTACTGGATAAGCTGCATGTCCTAGTTAACCAGCAGCCTACTTCTTCCTACCCCCACCCCCTAGAATGGCCTTATGACTGTCCCATGCATGCTTGAATTCCACCACTGATTTTGACTCCACAACCTCCTCCAGAAGGCCGTTCCATGCATCCACAACCCTCTCTGTGAAAAAATACTTCCTTAAATTACCTCTGAGGCACCCCCCCATCTTCAAATTGTGCCCTCTTGTTCTTGCACACCTCTTTTTCTGAAAGATGCTACCCTCTTGGACTTTGTTGATTCCCTTGAGGTACTTGAACGTTTCTATCATGTCCCCCCTCTCCCTCCTTTCCTCGAGGCTATACATATTAAGCTCCTTTCGTCTCTCTTCATATGTCTTCCAGTGCAGACCCTGCACCATTTTAGTTCTCTCCTCTGGACAGCTTCCATCCTGTCTATGTCTTTGTGGAATTGGGTCTCCAGAACTGCACACAGTACTCAGATGGGGTCTCACCAGCTGTCTGTACAGAGGACAATAACTTCCTGTTTTCTACTGGTGATGCCTCTCCCTATGCATCCCAGTATCCCCCAGCCCTCCTTGCTGCCCTCTCACATTGCTTGCCCACCTTTAGGTCATCTGATTGACTACCCCCAGGTCCCTTTCCATTTTTGTTGTTGTTAGTATCTCACCCCCCATTGTGTACTCTTCCCTGGGTTTTGTTTCCCCAGGTGCATTATCTTGCACTTCTTAGCATTGAATCTAAGCTGCATACATTTAACCATTCCTCTAACCTTGCCAAGTCCTTTCTCATCCTTTCCACCCCACCCTGTGCATCAACTCTGTTGCAGATATTTGTGTCATCTGCAAAGAGACATTCTTTTCCTTCCAGTCCCTCTGCAATTGTTGCTTATAAAGACATTGAAGAGGACCGATCCTAATACTGAACCCTGTGGTACCCACTAAGTAACCCTCCTTTCTTCTGGTGGACTCCATTTACTATTACTCTCTGTGTCCTATTCTCCAGCCAATTCTTTACCCAGGCTGTCATCTTGGGACCCACTCCAAGGCTGGCTAACTTGTATATTAAGCTTTTGTGTGGGACTGTGTCAAATGCCTTGCTAAAGTCTAGGTAGGCCATGTCCATGGCCCCTCCCTGATCTACTACTTTGGTCACCCAGTCAAAGAAATCTATCAGATTCATCTGGCATGATCTTCCTGCTGTGAATCCATGCTGCCTAGGGTCCTGTGCCCCTCTGGCCTCTAGACACTCAAAAATTCTTTCCTTCAGACATGATTCCTTCATTTTCCCTATCACTGAGGTTAAACTAACAGGTCTGTAGTTTTCTGCTTCTGCCTTGCTCCCACTTTTGTGAAAGGGAATCACATCTACCCTCCTCCAGTCCTCGGGCACCATCCTATCCTCCCATGATTTGTTAAAAAGGGTAGTCAGTGGTGTCACTAGCTCTACCCTTAGTTCTTTTAGAATTCTGGGATGAATCCCATCAGGCCCCATTGCTTTGTCCACCTTCAGTTTTAAGAGTTCTTTCAGAACCCTTTCTTCTGTAAATGGGCTGGTATCAACTTCTGCATCCAGAGTGTTTCTACTGTTTGTTTTAGGTACCTCCCCCTCTTCATTTGTAGATACTGAGCAAAAATATTTGTTTAGTATCTCTGCCTTTTCACAGTCTCCCTCTGCCTCTGCCCACCATCCCTCCCCTTTATTAAACCTCACTATCCCTCCCTTGGTCTTCCTTTGCTCCCTGATGTACCTATAAAAGGTTTTATCCCCCTTCTTAACTGAGTTGGCTATCTTTTCCTTGGTTTGGGCCTTTGCTGTTCTGACTGTCTTCCCAGCCTCCTTTTGCTTTAACTGATACAGTTCTCTGTCCTGTTCCTTCTGCGATTCCTTGTACTTCCTAAATGCTTTCCTTTTCTCTTGAACCTTCACTGCCACTTCCTTTGAGAACCATAGTGGTTTCTTACATCATTTTGTTTTGTTTATTTGCTTCACACAAAGGCTTGTTACCTCTGTGATGGCAGTTTTTATTATTCCCCATTGTTCTTCCACCCCTCCTTCCTGCTCATTTGCTAGTGCATTCCTTAGGCACTCACCCATTTTGCAAAGTCAGCCCTCCTAAAAGTCCAGTACTTTTGCCTTTGTATGGCTTGACTCTATTGCTGTGTTTATTGAACCATACTTTTTGATGGTTGCTGGTTCCCAGATGGCTACCCACTTCCATCTGTGATCCTCTCTCCATCTCCATTTAGAGAACCAGGTCTAAGATTGCTCCTCTCGAGTGGGCTCCAATACTAGTTGTCTAAGGCATGCTCCCTGTAGGGCATCTAGAATAACCCCACTCTTCAAAGTGGTCTGCTGCAACTGCACTCCAGTTAACATCTGGCATATTCAGATCACCCATCAGCAATATCTCCCCTTTTTCTGCCATTCTAAGTATACTTTCTATCATTTCCTTGTCCATTTCCTCCCCCTGAGAAGTCTGTGTCTAACCCCTATGCGGATTGTGGTGCCATTGCCTGTCTCAAAATTTACCCACAGTGCTTCTTCTCCTCCCTGTTTACCCTTTTGTTCTGTTGCTTTTATTCTTCCCTTATGTAAAGAGCTACTCCTCCTCCTCTTTACCCTCCCTGTCCCTCCTGTAGATAGTGTATCCTGGTATGTTTACGTCCCAGTCATGGTTTTGTGTGTACCATGTTTCTGTGACTGCCACAATATCAGATGTTCCTCCTCCATCAAGGCCACTAATTCAGGAAGCTTGCCCCCAGACTATGGGCATTGGTACTCATTGCTCTCCATTTTTTGATGGCTTTACCTTCTGTTGCAGCATCCCCACTGACCTTTCTACCTTGGTCTTTTTCTCATTTAGTACCCTGTTTTGTAGGGAGGCTGGGATTTTCCTGCTGCTTATCAGTGCCTCCCCTTTGACTAGTTTAAAAGCTTGCCAATGAAGCATTTAAACCGATTGCTCAAAAGACTTGTTCCCTTCCTGGACAGATGCAGACCATCCTGCCAGTATGGGCTGGTGTTCCTCCAGGTGGAACCCCAGTCCCCAATGAAGCCAAACCCCTGTGCTCCGCACCATTTTTTCAACCATTCATTAAACTGCATGGTGCTAATTACCCTCGCCTCCCCCATGCCATTGACAGGCAGCACCTCTGAGAAGGATACTGTGTGTGCTACTTGTCTTAGGTCCCTCCCCAACTCTACAGTGTCCTCCTGCACTGCTCTAATCTCATGATGAGCCAAGTCATTTGTCCCTAGGTGGACAATGATGTCCAGCTCAGACTCCTTGCAGCTGTTCTCGTGATCCTGAGGATACCTTCCTGTCCCTCAAGCCATGGCACCAGGCAGGCACCTTACTTCAGTTTCCCAGCTCCCCCAGTTCTATCCCCTAATAATTGGGTCCCCACCAGGGCTGCTTCCTTTCCCTGTGGTGTCCTCTGCCTCCTTCCTGTGGGCCTCCCTTGTGACAGTTGTCATCAGTCTTCTCTCTGGATGCATCCATAGGGGAGCTATGCTCCCCCAGAATGGTGTATGGATTGTGGAGTGGAACAATTGACTGGGTGTGCCTCTGTTCCACCATCCTCACCCTCCCTGAGCCCACTGTGGTCCAACTGCTGTGCTTTCTTCGCAACCTCTGAGGTAGTGGTGGTGGATCTGGTGCTCCCTGGATGGGGGAGATTCCCTTCCCACTGTCCAGTGTGGCCTGGGGGAAGGTTTCCTTACTACTGTCCAGTGCAACCTGAAGACGGGCAACTTCCTCCCTCAGGGCAGAGAGTTGTCTGCAAATAGGGCAGCATCTCAGCCTCCAGAAAGACTCCCGGAAGACTGCTGCCCCACAGCCATTACATTGCACTACTCCCCACATGTTTATCTACTTTTTGTTGTCTGTTTTGTGTGTGTGTGTGTGTGTGTGTGTGTGTGATTGGTTTGTTATATAGAAATATATATATATTATACAATGTGTATGCTTATATTGTCAGTGCAGTGTGCTAGAGGGATATGACAGTGATATACCTTGCACTCTTGAGAAATGATGTCAGAACCTCAGGTATAAAGGAACTATTTCCAGGGGTGGGTGGGGTGAGGGTGGGAAGGGGTTGGGCCTAAAGTGTGCCCTCACAAAACAATCAGCTAAAAGCTCTCACCCACCACTGCAATGAGTGCCTTCCTGTCAGCAAGATGCCCTACACAACAGTTTGACAGAGAAAATACCCTGCTAATCAAACAGAGAAAAATCCAGACATCCAGACATGTGATGCACAGTTTAGTAGGAAAACATTTTAACATGATTGACCATTGTTTCTGGAGGGAAAATGTGATGGCGTCTCATTGGTTACTGCCCTGAATATATAGTGTGTGACTTGAAATTTTCCCTCTCTTTTTTTGCTGGCATCCTAGTTGGTAAGACTATCACCTCTGTTTTTTTATTTTACCAATTCATAGTTTGATAAAAAAAACTTATTTATATGAAAATAACTTGCATATAAGGTGAAATTAGAAAAGTCATATAAGTTTTGACTTAAAAAAAAGGCAGGTAAACAGCTGACATGAATAAGTGAGGCACATTTTTCATGAGGTGTGAGAGTGGAAGCACAAACCCAAACACTTTGACTCGGGATGAGTCTTTGTGACATACAAACATATAGAGAAGCCAGCAGAATAAGGGCAGTTGATCTATCTAGTCTGCTCGTAGTGCAAGGTTCACAGCTTAAGCTACTGACCCTGCCACCCCTCTCCAATCCTACCATCCTTTCCATCTGCCCCTCCCATGACCCTTACTTTCCCCTTAAATCTATCCCAATCTCTCTTGAAGCTGTCCACTGTCTTCAAAGAGATCACCACTTCTGTTAGCACATTCCAACTGGCCACCACCCTCTCCTTGAAGAAATGTTTCCTAGCCTCCATCCTAACCCCCCCAACTAAAGACTGTGTCCCCTCTTGTTTCAGTTGCCAATTAGCTTAAAGAGACCCTCCTTAACCACCCTATTTACCCTTTCAAGTACTTGAAGGTCTCAATCATGTCCCCTTTCTCTCTTCTCTCCTCTCCTCCAGGGAGTACATATTCAGGGTCCTCAACTGCTGCTATTACCCTCCCTTCCCCTACATGGTGGACATCCCCTATCTCTGATAGCGGACTGTGCTCGATGGCCCTCATGTTAGCTTCACATAGGTCAACCTCCACTCCTTACCTATAACACCTAATCCCAGCTAGTTATCTGCCTCCTTCTGTAGTCCCTCCCCCCCTCCCTTGCACACCTGATTCCATCCCGGTTACTGCCAGTGAGAACTCCTAAGGAATCAAAATCTGTCCCTACGAACTGGTTATTACTCCTCCCCCCCAATGCTTCCTTTTTCCTCACCATGATGTTCCTGTTCACTGCAACTGGAAAAAAAAGGGGACTGCAGAGATATGCTCAATGTTACTGTAGCTATGTATGTGTATCTACTACTGGTACATGGTTCTCTATAGATATGTTCACCTGTGTTTAGCTCTTTTTACTTTGCACCATGACCTGTGCATATGCATATATTGTACTGTATGTATATATGTATCTGTATATATAAATTTATTATGTATGGTTTTTCCTTTTGTACCTTGACCTTGTTATAACCAGGTCCATCTTGCAAACGAGCCTTGTTCAATGATACTCGCCTGGATAAATAAAGATTTTGGTTGATTGATTGATTGATTGATTGATATGCTGTAACCTGCTGGCCCATGATCATCTAAGTTGCCCTCCTCTGGACAGTCTCCAGCAGGTTAATGTCCAATTTAAAGTATGGGCAGCAGTACTGTACTCCATACTCCAGATATGGCCTCACCAGTGACCTGTACAAGGGCAGTATAACCTCATCTCACCTACTACTGATCCCCCTGGCTATACAACCCAACATTTTATTTGCCTTTGCTGCTGCTTTTCTGCACTTCATGGTGTGCTTCAGGTTGCTAGTGATCATCACTCCTCAGTCCTTCTCCTCCTCTGTTGCAGATGCCTGGAACCCTCCAAGATTGTACTCCATCCTGGGATTCTTGGCTCCAGTGTGCATAACTTTGCATTCCTTTGCATTAAAGCCAAGCTGCCAAATCCTGGACCACCTCTCAACCTTTTCCAGATTGTCCTATAGATACTGTATCCCTTTGGCTGTGTCTACCCTTCCACAGAGCTTGGTGTCATCTGCGAATAGGCACATTTTGCCTTAATGCCATCTCCAGTGTCACTGATGAAGACATTGAACACCACCAGTCCCAAAACTGAGCCCTGTGGGACCCCACTGTTGACCTCCAAGGTGCTAAATAATTATCCTCCCACCACCACTCTCTGGGGCATTTTCCTCAGTCAGTTTGCCACCCATCTGGTCATCTTCTCCCTAAAACCAAGATCTGCCAACTTCCTGATCAGCCTCTTGTGGGGTACAGAGTCAAAGGCCTTGCTGAAATCCAGGTAAAGGATGTCCACCACTTGACCCCATCTACTGTTTTAGTGACCCAGTTAAAGAAGTCAGATTCATTTGATACAACCTCCCTCCCATAAACCCATGCTGCCTCACATCCTGGAGACCATGCTCCTCTACATATTCTACTAAAGTTCCCTTAAGTATGGTCTCCATGGGTTCACACACAATTGAGGTCAGACTGACCAGTGTGTAATTCCCTGGGTCATCCTAAGGACCACTCATATGGAGGGGCACAACATGTGCCATTCTCCGGTCCTGTGGTACCACTCCTGACTCCAGTGAGCTACTTAACAGGCCCACCAGTGGCCCCACAAGTTCCTCTGCCTGTTCCCTCAGCACCCTTGGGTGTATGCCATCCAGACCTGGTGATTTGTCCACCTTCAATGCTGGCAGCCCTTCCCTCATGCTATCTTCCTCTATTACCGCATCTGTGTTCCCCTTCCCCACCCCTCTTCTCTCCTCCCATAGGCACTGGTCCGTCTTTCTCCCTGCTGAAGATGAAACAGAAGTATTTATTCAGTACCTCTGCTTCCTCCTTGGTCTCCTCCATCTACTTGTCCTTTTTCCGAAGCCTAACAATTCCATCATCCTTTTTGTCCCTTTTATCACTTATACAGTGAAAAAAGGTTCTCCCTCTTCTTAATTTCCTCAGCCATCTGCAGTTCCTTCTCAGCCTTAACCCACCAGACAACCTTACTGGCCTCACTAGCCATCTTTAGGTAATTCTCCCTATCCTCCTCTCTCTTGGTCTTTCTGAATTTCCTATAGGCTAACTTCTTGTCCCTTACTGCCTGGGTGACCTCAGTAATGAACCTGCTGGGTGCTTTGGCCCTTGAGTTCTTCCCCTTGAGCCCAACACTCTCCTCTGTGCCAACCATTATTCCCTCCTCAATGTTGGTGATGGACCACCTTTAGTCCACCCCCATATCCACTGTGATGCCTGCCAGGTGCCTCCTTAGCACTCTGCCCATCTTCCTGAAGCCTGCCCTCCTAAAATACAGGATTTTTACCACACTGTGTGATGGTCACTTCCACCTGGGGATCCTCAACCATTATTTCTTGTATGTGCTCCCAATTCATGAGCACTAGATCAAAGACTGCCCCCTCCCTGGTCAGTTCTGTGACACCCTGAATCAGGAATCCACTCTGTAACACTTCTAGGAACAGCTGACTCCTGGCACATGTTGTGGACAGTATGCTCCAGTCTACCTTGAGCAGGTTAAAGTCTCCTACTATTACCACCTCTCCTTTCCCTGCAGCTTTCAATATTTGTGAGCTCAATTCCCTGTCCCTTTCCTCTTCCAGGTTGGGTGGTCTGTAAATCACCCCCCAATCTCACCTTTCTCTCTTTATTGGACAGTAACTGAACCCACAGTGCTTCCACCTGCCCCTCTTTCGATTCCTCCTTCATGCATGCTATACCCTCCCTGATATAAACCACCCCCTTCCCTACTGCTCTGTCCCTCCTGTATAATTTATATCCAGGGATTGAGAGGTCCTAGTCATGGTTTGATGTGGCTCAAGTCTCAGTGACTGCCGCAGTGTCCACCCTCTTTTTGCTACTAGTGCCTGCAGGTCATCCACCTTGTTTTTAAGACTTTGCGCTTTCAGTGAATACCCTCAGTTATGAAGTCCCCTAGGATTATCACCCTTCTGTCCCTTTCATTCATGTTTCCCTTCCATCCTTCCTCAACTGCTGTGTGAATTGTTCCCCCATCTAACTGCTCCCCCTTCACCGCATCCACTACTTATCTTTCCAACTGTTTCTCCATTCCCCTCTATGCCCTTTCTTTTCTGGCTACCCATGCTTGCTTCTACTTTTCCTTCTCTTCTTCCTACCCTTTCCACTCCCTCCTCCCACCCTCTGCTCCACTTTGTCTGCTTCTTCTTCCCTGCCCACCTTGGCCAGTCTCACCTCCCCTTCCCTGTCCTTTTAACCCCAACCTTGGCTTAACCTGACCTCCTAACTCATCTCCTGATACCCCCTCCCCCTTACCAGACAGTGGGTCAAATCTATTCATTAAAGACACCCCTTCAAGAGTTCCTTCTCCTGCCGCAACCCTTGCAACCCCGCCCCTTCTCCCAACCACTTGCCATTCCTCCACCCTGGGCTCCCTGGTCCTCTAAGAAACAGTTACCCCTGGATATTTGGTGATACTCCTTACTCCCTTCCCCTGCCTGACATCCTCACTCCCCTTGGCACCCCCATCTGCCTTTCTCTCCACTGCTCTGCTCTTCAGCTTAAGAAGATTGGCTGACAACCTAAACATACTCATTCTGCTGTTTCAACAATAAAATCATCATTTTTTGGTTATGATCTGTTGCTGAGAGCTGATTTTAATGTTGCAGTTCTGGTGCAACATTAGAATTGGGGCAAGAATTAAAAAAAAATAATATTAAAATCAAGTTATATTTTATTTAAAAATATAGGAGCTGGGGGGTGCTATCTGAGAGATCTATGTGCTGGTGAGGGGATGCGGACATTCAAAGATATACAGGAACAATATGGCATTCCAACCACCCACAGATAGAAATATTTTCAAATAAGGGCATTCAGGCTGAATGTGGGTAGAAGGGAGAGACCAACATTGGCCCTGGAGCTGTTGGAGGAGTTATTATGGAATGCATGCTCCAACCTAAGGGGATTGAAAGTGTGATCAGTGAAGCAGGATAGAAAGTTGTTCCAAGATAGATCAGCTAGGGTCAAAGAGTTATGGAAGAGGGACTTCGGGGCCCTGATATCAGAACAAAACTGGGTTGCAGTCCTAGTGTCACACATGGTTCTACTAATGTGCAACAGATTTAAAGAATCTCTGTTCAAGTTTTTGCACACAGGTAGTGACTAACAAATTCCACCCAGCGGTCCCGCCTATGTGTGGTAGATGCAATGATGCCAGGGGTACATATATACATTACTTTTGGGAGAGTAGGGAGCTTCCTACCGGGTCAGAATGTCACACACTCTACAGTGCATGACATGACTGTGAGGCAGGGACAGTGCAGTAGGTAGGCGTGATGGGGTGCAAAACCGTGAAAGGAAGTATGCGTGGTAGTGCACCCTCTGACTCTTCCCAGTGCAGGATAAGAATTCTGCTGGGACAGGGTCTGCCGAGCAGCTGCCATGGCTCAATGGGGATTTTGATTCCCTGTCCCAGACACATGGAATTTTATTTTTTTCTCACTTTGTGCGATATTTACTGGCATAATGAGGGATGCAGGGGTCTAAAAACAAGAATTATGCCATTTGCAATATATTATGCTGTATTGGCAGTGTGGTATATTGCTATGGCATAATGTCTTGTGACATTATGACCCCATGCCAGGGAGCTTTGCCCCTTCTGGTCCACAATTGCACAAGCAGTGGCAGATGCCATGCATATAAAGGTAGCAGATACTGTGGAGTCTTTACTGTTTGGAGTTGAGGATTGGGGAGAGGAAGGGTGGGAAGCATACCCCAGAATGGTATGGATCTTGTTGACAACGGCATGACAGTGCATTCAGAACATCTGGGTCTCGCAAGCCAGACCAACTTTGGGACAATGGAAGAACTTGGTGATAGACAATTTGGCATTAGAGTGTGTAACATATCAAAGACATGGTAGGGAGGAGCTGTTTCTCAATAAGTGGGAGCCATATATAGACTCATTGGCAGTGGGGGAGGCTGTGGCACTGAGACAGGAATTGACATGTGTGTTCTACTGCCATGCTCTCTTACAGGATGAAGCCTGAGGGGTGGATCACTGGTATTATGGAGGTGGAGAGCTGAGGTCTCCAGTAACCTGTAAGTAAGAGAGAAGACAATAAGTACAAGGGGAATACACACCTGTCAGGAATCCCACCAGAAGGTATGTGACTATATCTAAGGGAAGAGTGAGGGATAAACCTAAAGGGGCTGGATAAAAGAGTAAGTCCTCATATATACAAGCTACATGAATTTTGGGTATGGTATGGTATGGTGCTCTAGCCCTCTCTATGGGGGGGTTACTAGTTTAGTGGTTCTCTATTTTACCCTCCCCATATTAAAATGATTTTTTGGGGAGTTGTTACCAAGGCTTACACAAACTGTTATAGTTTATGTCTAAACTATGACAAAGAAAGGTTTATAATGTAAGAGATGGCAGCACAGAATGCTACAATAGTTGCTGTATGAAAATGTAAGATGGCAGACAGTATTCACCAGAGGTTGGAAGGGGGACTGTCTCATATGCCTGTACTTTATAGATAACTGTGTGTTAAATCTGAATAAGCAAATTTACATGGTTTACATGGTTTTGTAAGGTAGATGAAGGCCATAAGACCCATCAAGTCTACCCCCCCACCATTGTGGGACAATTGTCTAGTTACCTAAAATATAACTATCCAAATTTTTCTTAAATTGGTCAATAGTTGATGAATTCACTATGGATTGTGGCAATTTGTTCCATAGTTCGGTTGATTTGATGGAAAAGAAAAACTTTCTTTTGTTTTTTGCTGCTTTTGGAACAAAAAGCTATTGATTGTTACATCTAAGTTTTGCTGGTTTGGTAGCAAATATTATCCTACATTCCTTCATCAATTGTTTATCATGGATAATTTTATATAGTAGTAACAAGTCACCTCTCTTGCGTCTGACCTCCAAACTGTACAAGTTTAAGTGCCTACATCTATCCTCATAAGGCAGATTTCTCAGACATGGAATTAGTTTAGTTGTCCTCCTCTGCATGCCCTCCAACAGTTTTTTATCCTTCGTTAAATAAGGTGCCCAAAAGGCTGCTCCATAATCCAAGTGAGGTCTAATATTTGAATTATATAGAGTGATAATGCATGGTTTCTGCCTACTAATAAATGCTTTTTTGATGGAATTCAGAATATAATTAGCTCTAGTAGCAATTAGTCTATAATGGTTTCCTTGGAGTAGTTGATTGTTGATTAGAATGCCTAGCTCTTTTTTGTCTGAACTTTTTTTAAACATTTGTTATTAAGATAATAATCAGAATTATGGTTACATGGGCCTAGATGCATAACTACGCATTTATCTTCATTAAAGGACATGTTGTTGTTTTTTTGCCCAATTTTCCATTAAATCAATGTCTTTTTGTAGAGACAGAATCCACTTCTCCACTAATTTTTGTGTCCTCTGCAAATTTACTACAATTACATGTGAGACCCTTATCTAGGTCTAGGATGTATAAACCAAAGAGAAGAGGGCCCAAAATCGATCCCTGTGGGACCCCACTTGACACTTGGACAGGTATGGATAGGATATTTTGAAATTCTGACAACTTGATTTCTATCAGTTAACCAGTCAGCTATCCAACCAATGATGTGTTGATCAAATTTAATATCATTTACTTTGTTAATCAAAATGTAGTGAGAGACCTTGTCAAAAGCCTTTTTGAAGTCCAGATAAACAACATCGACTGGTACACCCCCATCCAGTGAGTTACTGATAGATTCATAAAAGGCAACAAAGTTAGTAGTACAGGACCTCCCTTTAACAAATCTGTGCTGCTTGAGATCTTTAATTCCTTTAATCTCCATCTGGACTTCAATTCTACTTTTGAGAATCCTTTCCATTATACCACCCTTCTTTTTATATATTGGGACAACAATTGCTTGTTTCCAATTACTTGGTAAACTTCCTTGGGATAATGATTTATTGAATAATAGTTTAAGTGGAGAAACTATGGATATTATTGTATTTTTGATTAGTTTTAGATTAATATCATCAGGCCCTATTGCTGAATCTGCCCTTTGGTCATTGATTGGCTTAATAATTTCTTCTGCAGTTACTGTTTCTTGTAATAATCTTCCTGTACTATGATAATTGATCTTAGGATCTTTATTGAATACTGACCCAAAGAATGTATTCATTTTATTACCTATATCCAGAGGGTTTGTCAGTTCAATACCATTATCATTTAAATTTACTGTATCAAAACTTTGTTGTTTATTGTTATTGATATATGAAAAGAAGAATTTAGGGTTTTTGGTTGTTGCCAATTTGAACTCAATTTTCTCCTTTCTTTAATTATATATATATATATATATATATATATATATATATATATATATATATATATGTATTTTTTTATTCAATTTTATATTTGGAAATGTTAGTTGAGTTCTGATTTTTCTTCTTTTTTGAAAATGCTTTTTCTTTAGTAGCTATTTGTGTTATGACAGCTTTCATAAGCCAAGGTAGAATTTTTCCCTTTTGGTTATGAGTTTTTTTGATAGGAACATACAATTGTTCTAATTCAGTAATGATGGTTTTGAACAATGTCCAACATTGTTCAATACTCAAATCTTTGAACAAGGTTTCCCAATCATAGCTCAAAATGGCTGTATTAATTTTAGTGTAGTCTGCTCTATTGTAGTTATGACTATAACATACTTTATTTAGGTCATGCTTCTGTTTATTAATGTTAAACATAATAGTGTTGCGATCACTGTTTCCAATAGGTCCTCTGATGACATTTGTTAGGTCAGACACCAGATTTGTTAGCACTAGGTCCAGAATATTGGTTCCCCTGGTAGGTTCTTGGATTATTTGTTCTAGCCCAGAATTTATGAACGAATCCAGAAATAAACCTTCTAGGGATGATTTTGCTGAGAGTTTCTCTCAGTCAATTCCTGGGAGATTAAAGTCCCTGACAACTATTATGTCTGACTCAGAGGATAGTTGCTCAATCTCAGAAATCAAAGCTTGGTCCTGGTATAAATCAGCAGATGGGGGCCTATAGTAATTTGCTACAATAAAGCTCTTACCATTATTTGGATGTATCTTTACAGCAATTCCCTCTAATTCTACCATATTGTTGTTGAGAGCATATTCAGTAGCCTTGATTTTATTTGATACAAATATACACATGCCCCCCTTTTTGTTTTTTCTGTTTTTATAAAAAGTGGTATAACCCTGGATATTGGTTCACCACTTTGAAGTGTTCTCCCACCATGTTTCAGAGATTTCAGCCATATCTATTGCATTATCGATTAATGTATTTGTATGTTCTGAAATTTTTTAGATATTCAGGCTTCTAGCATTAGTAACTAGGACCTTATAGTTGCCCAAAACATGTATAGATTTGACTGCAACCATTCCAGTTTGCCCCCTCATAGTTAGTTTAAAGAGATTTCAATGGTTTTGGCAATGGAGTTTCCAAATACTGCTGCCCCCTTTTTGTTAAGATGGAGACATCCCAGCAGTAGAGACTTTAATCTCTAGAAAATCTCTCCCGATGAGTAGTACTTGTAATATTATTTTGAATACACCATTTATGCAGCCATTCATTAATCTGCTTGATTTTATTTTGGTGTGCCCTGTTTGCTCTTGGAACTGGGAAGATTTCAGATATACATAGTTCACAGTAAGTTTTCCTCAGTGTGTCAGCTAATTGGACGAAATCTTTTTTAATGTTATCAGTTGTAAATTTGTTAGCATCATTACCACAAGAACTATTACCAGGGGATTTCTCCTGCATTTTTAATAACACAAGGGGCAATTCAATCTATTACATGAATCCAGGCTTCTCTATAACTTAGGCACATGGTGTTTATCTTATCCCTTTTATAGATGTAGCCATCAGCATATTTGATGATGGAGTTGCCAAGGACTATAGTTTGTCTATTGTGTCCATTTGAATCCTCTAAGTTATTATTAGATTTGTTCGAAACATTATCATCCATAGTTTCAGTTGGAAGTGGATTCATTGAACTAGGTGCATGCCAGTAAATGGACCAGCTACAGCTACAAATGTAGAACAAATAGGGCTTATATTGGTCCCCTGAGTCTGTGAGAAACTAGGTTTGTTTACTGAAGGATTCTGCTCGTCTGACTCGTTTAAAAGATTTAACCTAGAGCTATCAGGAAGTAAAGGTTGGAATCTAACTGAAGGGGTAGGGAAAACTCCATACATTTTCTGCCTTTCTTGTATTTGTTTTTATTTTGCACCGGACTCCACTCATCATCAGTACTACTAACTACTTCTCTAGTTCTTTTGGAACAGTCTGAATTGAGTTTATTAGGTTGGTTCAGAACTGGGTTTGGGCATGTTAGAATTTCTTTATTGGTTTTCATATTCTTGTTATTTAACTTAGATTTTGCTAGTTCAGGTTCCTTGATCTTATCTTTTAGGGATAGTATGTCTACACATTGTTCATACTTCAGTCCATTGAAGCCTGATTGAATCTCTAGGCAAAATTTGTTACAAAGTATACAGGACATGGCTATCTCTCCTGACTGAAGTGTCACAAATCCTTCATTAATATCCATTTTGTTGTTACAACACATACCGAGTAATATAAGATCTTACCTTACTAATACCCCTGTCCAGCTCCCAGCGGAACCAGCGGACACAGCAGACATGCGCAGATGCATGTGTCACTGTGCACATCTCCGCGAGCGGCCCTGAGCATGCTCGCCTCGCTCGCTGCGGCAAGCCTGAAGTGCAGCAGGCTTGGAAGTGAGTATGCTTCTTGCTTCCAGTTTTGTGCTGCTAAAAAGCAGTTAACACTTTGTTGTTTATCCCAGAATGTAGCTAGACAAACTGTAATCAATCACAAGCAGTGCTAAAAGCTCAAATATAGTGACAGTGGTTCACAGAGCACTTGACTGGTGTACCGAAACCCACTAGTATCCCAGAGTGCTCAGTGAGATAACAGAGAAACTGTCAGTATACAGGACAGTCACCAATGAAATAATAAAAACTTGGTGGGACACAGTATAAGGTTTTAGGCAATATACATTCACAATGGTATCTATTGGTAGTATCACCTCTCTCCAGTGGTCCGCTTACTCCAGCTCATAAGAGCTATTAAACAATCCGCTCGCTATGGTGAGCCTTAAGTGCAGCAGAACCAGAATTGAGTATATTTCCTGCTTCCGGTGGTTTTGTGCTGCTAAAAAGCAGTTAAAACTTTATTTATCCCAGAATGTAGCTAAATAGCTCTTAAAAGAGCTAGAAAGACTGTAATCGATCCCAAGCAGTGCTAAAAGCTCAAGTATAGTGACAGTGGTTCATAGAGCACTTGACTAGTGTACTGAAACCCATTAGTATCCCAGAGTGCTCAGTGAAATAACACAGAAGCTGTCAGTATACAGGACAGTCACCAATGAAATAATAAAAACTTGGTGGGACACAGTATAAGATT
Source organism: Neoceratodus forsteri (assembly GCA_016271365.2). Taxonomy (NCBI): domain Eukaryota; kingdom Metazoa; phylum Chordata; order Ceratodontiformes; family Ceratodontidae; genus Neoceratodus; species Neoceratodus forsteri. Next base: position 413,178,853 of record CM057452.1, read on the forward strand.
TAGGCAATATACATTCACAATGGTATCTATTGGTAGTACCACCTCTCTCCAGAGGTCCGCTTACTCCAGCTCATAAGAAAACAAATACAGGAGCTATACTTACTGAGCTCTACTTTAAATATTGCTGGAATGCAAAATGGCCAACTGCAAATATCATCAGTGGTCTCACCAGTACATGGGGTACTAGGGAGCTAGATGTCATTGTCCACCTGGGGACAAATAATCTGGCAAGGGACAGGGTAGGGGCACTGCAGGAAAATTTCAGGGAGCTGGGGAGGAGCATCAAGTAAGTGGTATGCATAGCAGCTTTTTTGTTCTCTATACATGGCTGGGGAGAGGGTTGAACACACCATGCCATAGCTTGTAACTGTTGGTTGAAGACATTATGCATGGAGAAGGGCTTTGGTTACACTGGGGGCCAACCTAGGAGGATATGGGCCTCTATGGAAGAGATGGCCTACATCTCTCCAGGAGAGGGACCACAGCCCTTAGTGGGATGTTTAAATGCTACTTAGATATGCATTTCAGTTAGTGAAGGAGGAAGCTGTAAAACCAAGGGAGGTAACAACTGCCCCCACCAGATGATGAAGCAGCAGGGAAGGAGAGCCTAAAGGGAGTAAGCTCCTCTAGGGCAGGGGAGCAAGAAGACAGAGGTGAAGATAATACACCCCAGAATACTGAAAGAAATTGGGAGAGAGCTGGCAGCCTTGTTTAATAAATTGTTGGAAACAGGTGAACTTCCGGATGACTGGGAGCAGGGAGGAGGCAGGCAACTATAGGCCAGTCAGGCTCATCTCAGTAGTAGGGAAATTGATGGAGTCATTGCTAAGAGAAAGGATTGTGGAATATATTGAGGACAGTGGGGTGCAGGATCCGAGGCAGCATGGATTCATAACGGGTTGATCATGTCAAACAAATCTGATCGATTTCTTCGACTGGGTGACAAAGTTGCTGGATCAGGGAAGTGCGGTGGATGTGGCCTACCTTGACTTCAGCAAGGCCTTTGACACTGTCCCACACAGGAGACTCCTTAACAAGCTTGACAGCCTGAGAGTGGGATCCAAGGTAAACATTTGGATCAGGAATTGGCTGGGGGTAAGGATGCAGAGATTAGTGGTAAATGGAGACCAATCCAATGAGAGGGAACTGTCCAGTGGGGTACCGCAGGGTTCAGTACTGGGTCCAGTTCTCTTTAATGTCTTCATAAGTGACATTGCAGAGAGGCTGGAGGGGAAAGTGTGCTTCTTTGCAGATGCCACTAAAAGCTGCAACAGAGTGGACACTCATGAGGGGGTGGAAAAAATGAAAAGGGACCTAGGCAGGCTCGAGGAATGGTCAAGGGTGTGGCAGCTAAGGTTCAATACTAAAAATTGTAAAATCAGGCATTTGGGTCACAGAAACCCAGGTGAAGAGTATGTGATGGGGGCAGGTCTTGACAACCACGAATCAAGAAAGGGATCTAGAGGTGATCATAAATGATGATCTAAAGAGGTCCAGGCAGTAGGAGAAGGCAGTAGGGAGGGTCAGCAAGATGCTGGGTTGCATAGAGAGGGGAATCACTAGTTGAAAGAGAGAGGTGTTGATGCCACTTTACAGGCAATTAGTGAGACTGCATCTGGAATATTGTGTGCAGCTCTGGAGGCCATATCTTAAGAAAGACATGGACAGGGTAGAGATGGTTCAGAGAAGGGCTACAAAGATGGTACAAGAGTTACATCAGATGTCATATGAGGAGGGACTGAGAGGCCTCAATATGTATCCACTGGAGGAAAGAAGAAAAAGAGAGGATATGACAGAAACTTTCAAATACCTCAAGGGCATTACAAAGTACAGGGGAGGAGCCTCTTCCAGATAAAAAACGTTTTGAGAACAAAAGGTCATGATATGAAGCTGGAGGGAGGCAGGCTCAGGAGTAACATGAGGAAGTACTATCTTCATGGAGAGGGTGGTGGACAAGTGGAACAGCCTACCCACAGAGTTGGTGGAGGCGAAGACAGTGGGGGGATTCAAGAGAGCATGGGACAAACATAAAGGAACACTCTTAACGCAGGTGTAAGGGAACGATGCAGACTGAATGAGGTCTGCTATTAACAATGAGTAGAAAAAAAATGGGCAGACTTGGTGGGCCAGGGGGTCCTTATCTGCCATCAGATTATATGTTTCTATGTAAGGGGAGCTTCAGGGAATAGCACAGGTGGGAAGAAGCAATGGACAAGTGGAACAGCCTACCTGCGGGGATGCCCCTCCTAAATTTATATGGTCCAGGTCTCTTTGTTTTATAAATAATGACTCCCTTGCAACAGTAATTTCTTCTTTTTAGTGGGATTTGACACCCCTTTTACATTTCATATTTATCATTTTAGTATCAGCTGTATTCCCCAGAGAGAAACTGGGACTTTAAATTCCTTACATAAGCATATAACCTCTTAATTACTTTACGGAGAGCTAGTACTCTTTCTCCCTCCCTCCCTTCCTCCACTGTTGCCTGTGTGTGTGTTTATGTTTATAAAGCATCACATATAATAAACCACACAAACATACATATAAACATTTCCACCCTCATTTATCAGTTATCTGCATATCTCCTCCCCATCCATCCCCACTGATGGTACAGATCGCCCCATTAAATTGTTCAAATTAAAACCCCTTAGCTATCTGTCCTGCAGTCTCCCCTCCCCCCTCCCACGGACATCAAAAGTAGCCCCTCCACAAGACAGTAATGAATGGCCCAAGCAGGATCACACTGGATCTGCTCCACATGGCAGTAGCAGCTTGACTGGGGCCACAATGGAGCCACTTTATGTGATAGTCTTGAAAGGCCTAATCAGGGATATACTCCTTGTGCCCAAACTTAAAACCCTGTATTGAGGGATGTCATTCGCATCTGCTGCAGTGCATTCTCAGAACAATGTGACACAAATTATTATATCCGCTTCAACAACTTCAAAAACTTTCATTATTGCAGTGAGACAGGAACTAATTCATAGGTGCAATTAAGCGAAGTAGCTGCTATAAGCAACACCTGCACTGTGTTAATTGATCTTACTGGTACAATGTAAACCTAGAAATGTGAGGATTTATATATCCGTTACTTTTGGCATTCCTATGAATAATGTATAAAAAATGTCTGGATGGATACAGTACAGTGATGCTGTATCTCTGGGGTAGCAATTTAGTTTCTTGGAGAAGTCCCATGTGTGTGCCTTTCTCCCTGGTATTATTACTCAAGGGAGCATCTTGTGGGTGGGGGTGGGGGCGAGTTAGCAAATGGATGTTATTTTCAGTGGTGAATTCATTTATATATTTCTTTATAGTAAAATTGATTCGATTGGATATTCCTGCTGAGCTGCATAACTTGTTTGGAGGTTCAGAGTTACAAATGGGTTGCAGGCTCAGAGCACTCTATGGAATGTGGTGGTATAGACAAGATGCACTACACACAGTACAGATTATTTATTTATTTAGTTTTTTGTTAAACAGGTGGGTGCACTAGACAGAAGCTGTCTTTTTTCAGGCATGACCCAGGAGGTTACAGAGACATGGAACGAGCACAACAACACAGGGTACATTTTAAATACAGTGAGCATACAGAGGAGTCAACAATAATAATAATAAATACAAAGATTATAGTGCTCATTTATAATAAATTTCTCTTTAGAACTAGAAGTTTTTTTACACATGTAATCCTCTGTGTGTGCTGTGCTGTGTCTGTATTACCACACTTAATGTTGTGTTTTGTGGCTGTCACTGACCCCAGAGCAGGAAGCCACTGTGAACAAATTGAATCGCTAACAGTTAGTGAAGCCCTTAGGTATATTTGAATGCATTTGCTGAAATATACAATTCAGGCTATCACAAGCTTCCTGTGAGAGTTTAAATACTGCATATTAAAACATGACAGGGTGCTGCTGATTCAGCTGAAACTGAAATGAATACACAACTAGACAAGGGCAATAGCAAGGCAGTTTCCAAGTTGCATAAAATAACTGAAGGAAATACATGTATTTGTAGCCCCTCTCTGGCGCCATCCTAGAGAGGGCCCTGCCTGCTACCTAGGATACAGGTTAAGGGGCCTGGGTTCCCATAAGCTGTAACACAGGAGTCCTTTCCCAAGAACACAAATAAAATGGCAGTGCCTCCACCCAGAGTACAATTAGTGGGTCTGATCTCTACCAGTACAACCCCCTGGAATGTCGTACCAACCCAACTCCCCAAACAGTTACCCCAGCCATGGACTTACCAGGTTTGAACATCCCCGACGTTCACATTTGACATCTTCTTAACTTCAGGTACTAACATGCTCACTAAAACAAGATCTTGAGTCAGCACCTTTTCAAACAGTAAACAACAGAATTTATTTACATGAGGAGGGTTAGGATGGGGTTAGTGGAATAGAGGTTAGAGTTGACATTTTCCCCACAATCATTTCCCTTTGTTTCTCAAACCCACTTTTTGAATAATGCAACCACCATTTTATCTGCCTAACTTACCGTTGCAGGTGTTACCATAACCCAGACCCTCTGGTGCCAGTCCAGAGTGATGCCCCTGATTCTGTCCCTGGGTACCCAGATCTTACAATTGCAGGCCTGAGGTGCAGCTAGTTGGCCAGCATTGGTGTGCTTGCTGAATTAAATAACTTTTTACATTTTCTTCTGTTTACTCTAACTCTGTCCCCATTCCCAGCCCAGGTGTGCATGGGCGAACTATATACAGTCCCCAGGATTTTGCTGGGCAATTCCTGCTGTTACTCATGGTTCTGCAGAGTCAGTCCTTGGGTGGCACAGTCGACTGAAGTCCTGGGTTTGGTGGAAACAGCTCTTGCAGAACCTGGTCGATGCTTGAACAAGTGGAAGGGAATACAGAGGCTGCAGCTCGGATCTTTGACTTGCTTAAAGATCTTGCAGCTTGTCCCCTTCGGCCTCTTCAGGTCTGTTGCAGAGCACTGGGCAGAGCCCACCAGCCACAGAGGACCCTGATCTGGGAGTGGCTCCACGGCCCGGCTCACTCACAGTCAGAACGCCCTAGCACTTGGGTACAAGACCCATGGCCCCCCTGCAGCCAGCAGACCCCACTTGATGGGGGTTAGCGAGTTCCCCATCTGGCCCTGGATTTAAGATGGAAACTCCTTAAGTCATCTCTCCTTTTCATAGCTCCAGCTACAATGTGCAGCCAAAGTCGTCTCTGTCCTTACCTGTCTTCCAGACCCCGGGGGTGCAAAGTCTAGGCTACAGGTTCATAACAACAGTCTCTTTCCTTAGCCATATCTAGGAGCAGACACTTGCTAGTCCTTCTGCTTTCACAGTCTCTCAACACAGCCACAATCATGCTCTGGCTCACACACAATTCTAGAAACTCATTTTCTCAGCTTTTGAGTTACAAAAAAGGTCCCTTTTCCTCTCACCATACAGGTGCAGAACAATCTTCGATCTGAAGAAGCTCCCTCTTCACAATTCTCTCATTACATCTCTCCTCACACTTGCCTCACTGATGAGGTGCAGACGAAAATGCTTGTCTTTTTCCAGGCTCAGACACACCCTTTGTCTTTTTTCCTGGCTCAAGACACAACCTTTGTCTTTTTTTAGGCTCAAGACACAACCTTTGTCTTTTTTCCAGGCTCAAGACACAACCTTTTTCTACATGTCACCGCTGTGGTGCATCTTTCTGCCACAGCAGACTTTTCTCAGACCTTTCAGCTTTCTTCCTTTTTCCAGCAAAGCTGCTCGCACAACTTTCCTCTTCTTACTCTCTTGATGGGGAAAACCACTGCCAGCCCTGGGGGACAGGGTGCTGGCAGCCGCCAGGCAGGCCCTTTCCCAGCCTTGCAGCCCCATTCTCCCACAGGGTCAAGAGTCCCCCTCCCTGTGAAGGAGCTGTCTCCAGACTGACTTCAGAATCAAGAGTTCTGTCCTTTTGGGAGCTTTTGGCAGCTTCCCATTGGCTGGAGTCACTGTTCTTAACTAAAATTAATATGTATGAGGCTCCCTCAATGCCTCATTGATTGCACAAAATGGCGCCAGAATAATCCCTAATATTTTTCCCCAAGAGTCCTTTCTGAAGCCCCAGAATCAGCCTGGAAAATCCTGGTCCGATGGTTGGTTGGCTAGGGTTACATGGCTGCTGATGTAAACATTTTTCAGCAGTTCTCACAGGGTCGGGTCTAGTTCCCATAATTCAAAAGGACCTTTGGTTGTTTGGTCCTTTCTTGTTATGGGAACTAGCTTGTTCTAAACAAGCATGCTAGTTCCCATTAAACAAAGGATCCTGTGGCCCTCTAGTGGTCAGGTCCTTTCCTGTCATTGCTTTTAGCCAACTTGCAGTGAAATTACTCGTTCCCATAACAGCAAAGGAGCTCATTCTGCTTGGTCCTTTCTGGTTGTTGGAACTAGCTGACTCTTTTAGAAAACAGCTGGTTCCTATAAGAAACAAGCATTTGTCAATGCCGAATGTTGTTGCACTGGCAGTGGCAGTGGCAGAGCTAGAGACACATAGTGCTGTGATTTTGTTAATGTGTCCCAAAAGGTGATTTTGCACAGCGAGCATGCCATTGTGCGCCACAGCTGTGGAAACGTGTTTTGGGCAAGCTGTGAAAAATGGCAGCTGGACTGTTGATAAGTAGGTGTGCAAAATGCCAGTGGTGAAAATGTGGCATGAAAATATTGCAGATTGACGAAGTTACAAGGGTGCGTGGAAACTGCGCAATGCACGCTTGCAGCACAGTCATTGTATGGACTTTCGGCACCAAATTTTCAACATAGGCATTTTAGGACCTCTGCTCATGAATAGTGTCACTGTCATTTCCTCAAACTGTCCCGAAAAACTGATTTCACACAGCGACCATCCAATTCTGCGCCAGACGTGCGAAAACACATTTCAGTCAGCTGTACTGTTCATAAGGAAGTATAGAAAAATGCCAATGATGAATAGCTGGAATGAAACTATTACAAATTCACAAAGTCACGAGCGTGCGTGCAAACTGTGCAATGCACACTCATAAATCACTTATTTTATTGACTTTCATCCCCAAATTTTCAACATAGACATTTTAAGACATCTGCTAATGAACAGTATGACTGTCATTTTCACAATGTGTCTCGAACACAGACTTTCCACAGCAGCCACGCTATTCTGCACCAGAACTGCGAAAACATATTTTGGTCAGGAGGTACAGAACAATGGGACTGTTGAAAATGTGGAGTGAAAATATTATAAGTTTGCAAACTTACGAGCGTGCATGCAAAACAGGCACAACGCACGCTTGTAACACAGCCATTTTATGGAGTATTGTCACCAAATTTTCAACACAGGCATTTTAGGACCTCTGCTCATGAACAGTGTCACTGTCATTTTCGTAATGAGTCCCGAACACTGATTTCACACAGCGACCACGCTATTCTGTGCCGGAAGTGCGAAAACACATTTCAGCCAGGATGTGAAAAATGGCAGCTATACAGTTCACAAGAAGGTGTGGTAAAATGCCAATATTGAGAATCTGGCATGAAAATATTGTGAATTCGCTAACTTACGAGTGTGTGTAACAACTGCGCAACGCACGCTCGTAAAACAGTCATTTTTTGGATTTTTCCCACCAAATTTGCACCATACAGTAGGCTTTTTGAGAGCCCCCCTCATGAACAGTGGCACTGTCATTTCATTACTTGGTCCCAAAAGGTGATTCTGCGCAGTGACTGCGAAATCACCTTTCGCGACCGAATAACTCCATGACAGTGCAAGAATTCACGTGGAGGGGTCCCAAAAACCCCATGTTGAAAAGGTGGGGCCAAAATTCCTAAAAATGCCTGAAATATGCATCAAAGTTGAAAAAATCCTATTTATTCCATTATACAGCTACTGGCATTTCCTCAGTTCGCAGTCGGCTTTGAAGAGTGCAGACATGGTCCTGGTCCACCGAAGATCATCGCGCCAGACTCCGCAGGTAAGTATGGGGTGAGGGTTTGTGTAGGGAGGCAGGGTGCGCAGAGGGTTGGTGTGGGCAGGGAGACGACGAGGGACCATTTTCGTTTTACAGGTGACAAAAAAAAAAACACATTGCGGGACAGTTTTTTTGTTTTAGGGGATTTGGCATGCTGGGGTGGGATCCCAGCGTGACACCTAACTGTTTGGTAGGGGGGTCTGTAGCCGATGGGGGATTGGGCACCCTCATCGGCACACAAAATGGGGGAGGATTTTGGCAAAGCCGGTTGGGCACCCATTCGGCACCAGCGGGGGGCCAAACGGAGGATTGGGCACCCCCTCAGCATTTAACAATGTGGGGGTGATTTATGCCAACAGTAAGTGGGCTCCCCCATCAGCACATACAGAGGGGCAGGGTTAACTGACAGGGGGATTGAGCACCCCCGAGGTTACCAGTTTGGCGGCCACTGTGCCGCCATGCTCATAATGTCAGTGAGCACGTCCAGGGAAGGTCCGCTGCATCTGACGAGCTTTGCTCAGATTGCAGCAGGCCTTTTCTTAGATGTGCTCACCACACTATGTATGCATGGTGTGGCGCCGGCATGCAGGCTGATTGGGGAATGAGGGACGCACCTACTGGTGCGTGCCCTGCATTCACCCAACAGTGACCGAGCCTCCAAAGCTGAACTACCGCAAGATGTTGGCTGCACAAGTGCACCAACATAAAAATGACATTATCCTGTTCTGCAATGTATTGGCCCTTTTTTGTCATTGGAACTATCAGAGACAGTGTGAAAGTGCTAGTTCCCATAACAGTAAAGGACCTCATTCTGTTCTGCACTGTATTCCACTTTTTCTGTTGGTTCTTTTCGGTCATGGGAACTATCTGATACAGTGTGAAAGTATTGGTTTCCATAACAGTAAAGGACCTTATTCTCTTCTGTGTGATATTCTTTTTCTGTTGGTACTTTTCTGCCATTGGAACTATCTGATACAGTGTGAAAGTGCTAGTTCCCATAACAGTAAAGGACCTCATTCTGTTCTGCGTGGTATTCCACTTTTTCTTTTGGTCCTTTCTGGTTATGGGAACTATCTGTTGCAGTGTGAAAATGCTAGTTCCCATAACAGTAAATGATCTTATTCTGTTCTGCACTGTTTTCTTTTTCTGTTGGGTCTTTTCGGTTATTGGAACTATCAGATACAGTATGAAAGTGCTAATTCCCATAACAGTAAAGGACTTCATTCTGTTCTGCATGTCTCGCACTGGTCTCTGTTTATTGGCATCTCATCATTGTCATCCTCCCCCCATAAACCCAACTCACTATATAGTCATTTCTTTATTATACTGAATAAATGTAGCCCCTTCCCCGGTCTGTGGGTGCACAGGATGGAAAACAGGAAGACACATAAAAATGTCATGTAACTGATCTCCTGGGCTTTGGAGTGACCTCATGGTATACTGGTCACTATCGTCAAGACTCTGTCCTGCACCTAAATGTGGAGACTACGCTCCAAATCCGACTTGGTTTGGATCAGGCACACACGGGGGGTCAAGGAGGAAGACAGCAGTGCCAAACCTGGCAAGATTCTGTCAATAAAAACCTGCATACACACTCCTCAGTCATAAAGATTCCATAAGGGGAAACCAAAAAACCAAAAATCTTACACTATAATCAGCCTTTGCAGCTGCTCGTCTTACCTTCCAGCCTCTGCACCCACTCACTTTTTGCAATGGGTGCTGTCCGCTGTCGCATAAAGTGCAGATCACATGACATGCGGACATCGCTAGGTCCCTTACACTTATGGGAACTAACCATGAGTCATGGCAAATTCTAATAAGCACAAAGGACCTAGCAACATCCGCATGTCATGTTACCCCGATGTTACATGCCGGCGTATGTCACCCATTCCAAACGGCACTTGGTGGCAAAGGCAAGAGGCTGAAAAGGCTGGAAATGGGAAGTAAGGCAAACAGCTGCAAAGGCTGGGAAGTAAGGTGAGCAGCTGCAAAGGCAGATTATACTGTAAGGATTTTTGTTGAATTTTTTGTTTTGTTTCCCTTTATGGCTGAGGATTGTGTGCACAGGTTTTTGTTATTTTAATCCTACATGATTTCCTAGTTAAATAATTAAAAGTAAAATAATTTAGGTAATACTTTCTTGATTACTTCCATCCACGGCCTGGTTATACATCACATAAAGTTTTTTTAAATTATTTATCCCAGTGAATTATGATCCTGTACTTAACTGTATACCATCTATAGTTTATATTCATTCTCAGATACTTGTGGATGAAAGACTCTATACAAAATTAAATGGTCTTCTATTATTTCATGTTTTCCTGCAAAATAACATACTGTGAGTCGTTGTTTGTTTTTTGTTAGGCAGGTAAGCACACTAGACAAGTTAATACCCATTTTCAGGCATGGCCTGGGGTTTATATTCAGTTTGGATTTAGCAGTTATCCACTTGTCTGTTGGCTAAGTAGAAATGTTGTTAGGCAAGTACTTACTACAGTTTCACTGACCCAACAGATAAGATTGCTGCTGTTGACTCATGGCACTAGCGGATATTCTCAGTTGGGTCTGATGCCAGGTCAACTGAACAGACTTGGAGAAAATCAACCAGGGCTTAATAAAAATTACAAAGGAATTAACCATCAAGCAATCTTGGACACTCCTCCCCCACCCCCACTCAATGTCCACAATTACCGCAAACTGAAAGGGTTGTGGACAGTTACATGTGGCTACCTTGAATCCTTATATCTGAGCCTTAAGGAGGAACACGACATTCCCTTTCATTCACCAATCATCACTGTGTAGAGCAAGTCTATTCCTTCTAAATAAATAGGCAACCATTTTTGGTTTATCCCTGGATACAAGTGAAAGTAAAGGCTATTTTCTTTGTGCACAAGACACATATGGTTCATCTGTAGAATACACCATTGTCATGGCTACGTGGACTTTTCTTACTCTGTCAATACATCTGCCTCTCACATGAAGCCTCTCGACTAGAGCTCATACTGGGAAAGGCAGGACTGGGTCAGCTTGCTGCAAGAGGCCAGGGGCTAGATTCACACACGAAAAAAAAATCACAAAGCACAGCGCAAAAATTTGTATTGCACTTTGCGATTGCACAGGTGTATAAATTTATTATTCACAGTCAGATAGTGCACCACACTATCCGACTACAAATAGGGCCAGGACAATGCAGTGGTAACCCCGTATCGCTACCTCTAACCTCACTAGCGCCACCCCCACAGGCATCCCAGAGAATGGCCTCGCAATGAATAGTGCAGGTGCGCTATTCAGAATTCACAAAACTGGACATGTAAATGAGACCATTGGGACTACAAAGTGCTATGTGGCTATTTGCATGCCTACTATGGGCCCATTTACATAGGACGTAACAGAGGTTAGTGCCCCCCAACCCCTCAATCACTGGCCGGAGTGTAAAAAAAAGGTTATCCTGGTGTCCAGTGGACTCTCCCCGTTCCATGAATAATATTTCCCTGGTACAAGTGGTCTCCCTCCTACAATCACCATCCGGAGTATAAAAAAATATATTTCCCTGGTGTCCAGTGGTCCCTCTCCCAACCCATGCTCGTTGAAAAAATAATGTTTCCCTGGTGCCAGTACCCCCCTCTGTGATCGCTGGATGGAGTATAAAAAAATAAGTCATCCTGGTGTCCAGTGGACCCTCCCCCCTCCTGCACAAATGCCCATTCCAAAAATATAGTTTTTCTGTTGTCTGGTGGTCCCTCCCCCCACCCAATCCCTCTCCCAATGCTTAAATTAATCTTCCCTGGTGGTCAAGTGTCCCCTCTTGCTGATTGACAGCCCAATATATAATAAAGATTATAGCTGGTGGTCTAGTGTCCTCCCCCGCCGATAACCGGCCCGATAAATAGAGCCCACTCCCTATCCCCGATCTGCCCATATACTACAAGAAAAAGTTTTCCCTGGTGATCTAGTGGATCCCCCCACCCTGCAGGAGTGACCCACCACCCTGCCCCCCCATCCATCCTGAATCCAGGATGGGGGAGCAGGGTGTTGGGTCACTACCTCCTAGGGTGGCGGAGGAGGGGGGATCCACTAGATCACCAGGGATATTCTTCATTATCTATCAGGCTGGTGATTGTCGGCGGGGGGAGACACTAGACCACCAAGAATAACACTAGATCTTCAAGAGGATCTCTTGCAGCAGGCCAATACCAGTAGGACTTGGTCGCCAGGCGCCATGGCCACACAGAACTTTCTAGCTAGCAGTCTACCATGGGGGACTGCCTACCACTGACATCAACCTCTGATGTCAGCCTATACTATAAAGGCGGGCAGTCCCCCACACCCTCAGTGAATGGAGAACTGAGGGGGCTTGTAAGAGCCAAAGAAGGTAAAACAGAAATAGTGTGAGTGGAACAAAAGAACAGCAGAGACAGATGGGGGGAGGAAGGAGGGAAAGCAAGGCCTGTTGCAAGAGCTTCTCTTGAAGATCTACTGTTATGGTAAGTTCTTATGTAACTGTACTATCTCACTTTGAGGAAGGCTCATGCAGCAGACCAGCACTGGTAGGACTGAGTCCCAAGCAGCACCTGGAAAACAGCACCAGAAGGAGGAAAAATGTTAGCAGCCAATGGCTCTGGAGAAAAGGCCCTGGAGAACTGCAAGGCTGAAATTGGCCTGTGCTGAGAAGCGATGTCCAGGCTGTAATGTTTGGTGAAGGTGTGGACAGAACTCCAGGTGGCAGCTGCACAGATGTCTGCCGTGGACACATTTCTGAAACAAGCCATGGAGGCAGCCATACCCCTGGTGGTATTGCCCTTAACCCCTTCCGGAAGGTCCTTGTGGTATTTATAGCAGGATTAAACAATGCAATTGGCTAACCCATTTAGACAAGCACTGTTTGGAAACAGGAGCACCCTCCATGTTGGGAGTGAACAAAACAAACAACTGGTTAGACTTCCTTGAAGCCATGGTGCGGTGCACATAGTACTGCAATATTCTATGTACAACCAAAGTATGGAGCAAAGCCTCCCCCTGATTAGAGTACTCAAGATAATAAACCGGAAGGTGAATGGACTGGTTCAGTGTAAACTTTGACACCACCTTAGGAAGGAACTTAGGATTAGTACGCAAAGACACTCTGTCTTTGTGGAAAACCAAATAAAGCTCTTTACACATGAGAGCCTGAAGCTCTGAAATCCTTTGAGCAGAAATAATAGCAACCAAAAAACGCTTTCCACAACAAAAAGCACAACTCACAGCTGGTTCAAAGGGAGGTAACGTAAGTTTCTCCAACATAAAATTCAGGTCCCATGGAGGAATCACGTACCAAATGGGAGGTTTCTGATGCAGAATGCCCCGCAGATAGGTGCGGGACACCTCAAGCTGAGCCACAGCCCTGCCCTTGATATGTGCATGGCACGCAGAGATGACAGAAAGATGCACCTTGAGTGAGGAGTACCCCGAGTCTGAGAGAGAGAGAGAGAGAGAGAGAGGGAGAAGGTACTCCAATGCCTGATTCACCAGGCAGGTGAAGGGGTCCAGTTGGCATGAAGCAGCCCAAAGGGTGAAACGTGTCCATTTCATGGCATAAGTGGCCCTGGTGGAGGATTTCCTAGTGACCACCAGGACATCTGCGACCCTAGATGACACTCCAAAGCAGGTGATAGCTAGGTCCACAGGAGTCACGCATGGAGATGCAGAGACCCAGATAGATCATTGTGCCCCAGTCCTGGGAGAGCAAATCAGTGCACAGGGGCAACAGCACTGGAGGTTCCACCACCAGCTGCTACAGCAATGGGAACCAAACTGACAAGGCCAGAAGGGGGCTATGAGTATTATCTCCACCCCTTCCAGCTGGAGATTGAGCAGAATCCTCTGCAGGAGTGAGAAAGTATATAGAAACCTCCCCTTCCAGGAGAGGGACTATGCATCACACCAGAAAACACCAGGTCTAGGATTGAGCGAGCAGAAAAGCAACAGTTTTGCATTGAATGGGGACTCAAAAAGGTCCAACTCTGGACTACCTCACTGGTTGAAGAGACCTTCGACTAACCCAGTCACAAGTTCCCAGTCATAAGCCTGTGACCTGGAGCAGCCAGGACTGTCTTCCAGGAACATTTATGGCCAAGAGCTCAATGCCATTCTCAATGGCCCAATACCAGACTCTCATTGCCTCCCAACGCAGGAGATAAGAGTGAGTCCCCCCCTTTCTTGTTGATGTAATACACCACACACATGTTGTCCATCTGTACCAGCAGTAGACCGGGGAAGAGATGAGACTGAAAGGCCTGCAGAGCATAAAGAACTGCTCGCATCTCCAAGATGTTGATATGGAGACCCTGCTCCAACACCGTCCAAGTACCCCGAGCCTGATGGCTGGCCAGATAGGCACCCCATCCCAGACCGGAAGCATCCATTGTGAGAATCTGACTGGGGGTGCTTGAGAGTTGAAAAGAGACTGCCCAAAGGAGGTTGGTTATCTCCATCCACCATGACAGGGCTCTTCTGACCAGGTTGGACACCAGGACAAGCTGGTCCAGGTTGTAAGTGTGCTGGTCCCACTGGATCCATAAGGTCCACTGAGAAAATCGCATGTACAGGCGAGCAAGGGGAACCATGGCAATGTCCATGGTCATATGGCCCAGAAGGTACAGGAAAGGAGAAATTTCTTCATACTTAACCATAATTTCCTTTTCTGTTAGCTCTAACATTGTCAATGGGTAATCGTAACAACTGGGTATTGTGCACCCCTACCAGGGGAATGGCACAGCCCCAGCTTTAGAATGTTGGGCACATGAGGATTCCAAGCAGTTGCAACTCCCCAGTCACTACTGACCTCACAATGTCGTAACAGCTATGCATTTTCATACATTATAATCAATTACCTACATAAAAACATACCTCAACATTGTAAATAAAAAACTGTCTTACCTTCCAGGCAGCCATCCAGAAAAGAGAATGCCCTCCATTGGAGTCAAGGTTTGGACTATTCGATCCTCCTTGCAGGAAGAACAATCCTGTGACAAGGCAGGCTCCCCACCATTTGTACATCTGGAAAACTGAGGCTGACCACCCACTAAGGCATAACTTCCAGGCAACAACTGGATGCAGTGCCCTAGTCTGATGGCGCCGAGCGTTGAGATACTGCTGCACCTCATGCCACACTGGTGACCCGAGTTCAGGAGTGAACTCAGGGAGCCGGGGGGCAGACAGGGAAGAGAGGACTGAGCATCTGGAGGACTGCTCTCCTCTCCTGGGAGGGAAGGGGACACAAATCTCTGGCTTGGGTGACTCCCAGTGAAGACTGGGTGTTCAACAGCCCTATGGGATCCATGGAAGGGGATTGGTGGTGATGGCAATCCTGTTGGCATGTGCGGAAATGCACATGCTCACAGTGCACTGCATGTCCGTGCCAAGGGGGAGGGATGAAAAAGGAAAAAAAGGCCCTGGCTCCTGGTAAGTGAAGGTGCGTCCAGTGGACGGCCTCCATGCCCAACGCCGGGTCTCCCCAGCCTGCATCCAGTGCTCCCTCCGTGCCATGGTTGCTCCACTAGATTCTAGATAGTGCACCAGGAGGAGTTGGCGGTTCCACCTGGGGGGGCTCAGAGACGGGGGTCAGGTATCAGCGGTGCACAGTGAAGACAGGCCCACACCAGCAGGTACGGCTGGGAGACTTTGGGCGGGTGGGAGTTGGCCGATCCGAGTGACTACACTGGAGAGAGTCCAGGTGGCCAGAGAAGTGGAAGCATAAAGAAAATGTACAAAAAAGCTGCAGCGAGGCTACCTGCAACAAGGCAAACACCTCAAGAGTTATCAGTAAAGCTGTTAACCTGTGATTTTTGGACTGATCAAAAAATAATATATATATATATACTGTATATACATATATCAAAAAGAAAAAGAGGGATGCCCGAATATACTGTGTAGCTTATTTTGAGTACAATACAGCAAAAACAAAAAAAGGGATGCCCGCCTATATATCTTATTTATGAGTACAGTGCAGCAAAAAGAAAAAGTGGGATGCCTGAAAAATTAGTAGGGGATTTGAACTAACAGGACATCCCTCCTAGCATACAGGATAAGATTCTCCCGCAGGAGCTAGGCTCCTGTGAAGGCCTCATTGACAATGTTGGAGCTAACAGAAAATGAAATTACAGTAAGGATAAAGAAATTTCTTCTTTCTGTAGTGCTCCAGATTGTCAATGGGTAATCATAACAACTGGGTTCTAAGAAGTAGTACCCAGAAAAACTGGGAGGGGGAGAAGATTATCCTGTATGCCAGAGGCAAGCACTGAAGGATTACTTGCAAACTGCTGTCTGTAGCACTCTGCAACCAAAACTGCATCAGCCGAACTCTGAACATCCAAGATGGATGTTTTGTGAGTGTGTGGATGGGAGACCACATAATTGCCTTGCATAACCTTAAAACCAATGCCTCACTTGTCTAGCCCAGGGCTTCACCCTAGCCCTGGTGTGGTGAGCCTTGAGGAGAGCTGGAGGCCTCTTCTTTATTGCAATGTTGGCCTGAACAATGCAGGCCCACACTCTTTTAGCTATGGTGGCCTAAAAACTCCTCTTGACCCTGTTTGTCTGTTCCATGAAAACAAACAAAATTACAATTCCTTCTCTTTGGACTGAAGAGGTTATGGACAGGAGGATGAAAGGCCTATTTCCTGGAATTCCTTGAGGGTCATGGGCACTTCAGGGATGAAAAAAACGTACTGAGTGCCACCTGTCCTTATGCCCAATAAGGTCCTTATGCTTCATAAGATATGGCTCCTTAAGAAGAAGCCTATAAAACAACACATTCAGTGATATGGATGGGAGCAGTTCAAAAAACTCCTTGCAAAGAGCATTCAGAATCCGATTCATATCCCACGGAGAACCGGAGATCCAGACACCAGACATGTTCTACTAAACACGCGCCTTTTAGTTCCTAGGCCAAAAAATCCCAGGGTGCTCTGTATGCTCAATGCCAACCTCTTCGCCATGCCTTCTTGCAGAAAACCAAAAAACTGTGGCATAGAGACCGTTGAAGGTTAAAACCTTCCCTACTGGCCCAAGGTTAAAAAGAGAGGTGGCCACTACTGGAGCATAGGCTGCGTGCGGACATAGAGGATTTTCTGGCAGTCATCAAGGTGTCAACTAGTTTTTTATTTTTTTTTGGAAGGGGTCTCCTCCTTTCAGGAGCCAGGGCATGAGCTGTATCATTCCTGGATTTTTTTTGTGGAGGCAGCAGCCCTGATAGCAGGTCTCTATGCACCAGAAGGCGGAAGGGTGCTTGCTGAGCAAGATTCACAAAGTCCAAGAACTACGGTCTTCTCGGCCACTCTCCAGCCAATAAGAGGACACTCCTTCTAGAGCGTCTTTTTATATTTATTTTTTCTTCCTCTTTTTTTTTAAATAACTTGGAAGAAGAGTTAGTAGAGGAAGCATACGCTCTACTAAAAGTCTACTCTTGAGGCAGAACAACCACTGCCTCTGGTTGTGCACCAAAAAAGACTGAAGAACCTTCTAAGATCTGAACATTGCGGCTGGATGCAAATAGATCGATCTGAGGCCGACCAAACCGGCTGCACAGGAGTTCAAAAACCTCTAGGTTCAACCTCCACTCCACAGGGTGAACATTTTCATGACTAAACCAGTCCGCCTGAAGGTTCAACTCCCCTGCCAGGTGAACTGTCGGCAGGTCAGTGACCTCTCAAAACATCTCCTGCACCTTAATGGTTATATACAAATGTACACCATGCTTAGCTGAATGACTGAAACCTAAGGGAAGTTAGATGGACCACCTCCATCTCCCGAACATTGATGTGGCGATGCTGTTCCTAGACTGACTAAGTTTCCTGAGTGGGAAGTTGGTTCTGGGCTGCCCCCAATTCGTGTAAGTTAACATCTGTTGTGAGAATTAACTCTGGGCAGTTCTAGTGAAACTCTTGCTCAGCTTCTGCACATCCACTCACCAACTCAGGGAGTGATGAAGCTGAGAGATGAAGGGAAACCTGGCTGATAATTCTTAGATGAGTGATCCCAGGGCAACAGTAAACCCATTTGAAAAGGCCGCATTGGAGGAATGGTCAGAAGTATGGCAGCTTAGATTCAATTCAATTCAATCTTTATTTATATAAGGCGCCTTTCTGAAACCAAGGCGCCTGTACAATACAAGATAAAACAAAAAATAGTTAAAACAATATTAAAATTAAACTAAACAACAATATTCAAAAATCATTATAAGCTTTGCTAAAGAGATAGGTTTTTAAAGCTCCTTCAAAACTTTGGACAGTTGAGCAGTCTACTTTCTTGAGGTAGAGGAATTCCACAGGGTTGGGAAGCCATAAAAACTAAAGATCTGGCCCTGAAGTTTTAAACGAACCCTGGGAATCTCTAGCAATCCCTCGTCAGTGGATCAGAGAGAGCGGGGGACAGTAGGGACAAAGGAGATCTTTCAGGTAAGCAGGTCCCTGATCATGTAGGGTGTTATAGGTCAGCAAACCGGCCTTGAAGGTGGTTTGCCAGCAAACTGGCAGCCAGTGCAGTCCGCGGAGCACAGACGTTGTATGACTGGACCTAGAAGAAGCAGTCAACAGCCTGGCTGCCGCATTCTGCACTAGCTGCAGGTGACGAATCTCAACACCCGGTAGCCCAGGGTAAAGGGCGTTGCAGTAGTCAAGGTGAGAGGTAACGAAAGCGTGGACCAAAGTAGGAAGATCGTCTGGAGGAACCAGGTGCTTCACCCGGGCGATGTTCCTCAGATGGTAAAAAGAGGTTTTGACAACTGCTGACACCTGAGATTTAAATGTCAAACAGTCATCAAACACAACGCCCAGGTTCCGCACCCAGTCTGAGGTAGTTAGCTGGACACCCCCAAGCCATAGACCCGAGGGTGATCCAACCAACGAACCCTCCTCCCAGCAACTCTGGTCCACAACCAACACCTCAGTTTTGTCTGGGTTCAACCGCAGCCAACTCACATTCATCCAGTCCTGGATTTCGGCAAGAGGGTTGTTAAAGACCAAAAAGGCAGCATCTTGGCCGGGCACAAAGGACATGTATAGCTGAGTATCATCTGCATAGCAGTGAAAACCCAGACTGTACCGCCTAATAATCGCTCCTAATGGCAGTATGTACACTGCAAACAACATGGGCGCCAAAATGGAACACTGTGGTACCCCACAGGATAGGGAGAATGATGTTGAGGAAAAAATTCCGGACACCACCCTTTGAGTCCTACCCTCGAGGTAAGATCGAAACCAACTGAGAACTGTACCAGACAGCCCACAGATAGACCGCAGGTGTTCCAATAGCACACCATGGTCCACAGTGTCAAATGCTGCAGAGAGAGATCAAGAAGGACCAAGATGGAACGAGTCCTTCGATCTCTCACTATTAGGAGGTCATTTAGTACCCGGACCAGAGCTGTCTCGGTACTATACCTTTTCCTAAATCCGGACTGGAGAGAATCATAGACATTGTGGCTGGTCAAATGATCATCCAACTGCGATGCGACCACCTTCTCAATAACTTTACCCACAAAGGGTAAGTTAGAGACAGGCCTGTAGTTTGGCAGACAGTCCGGGTCCAAGGAGGACTTCTTAAGAAGGGGCTGAACCACAGCCTCCTTTAGAGGATTTGGAAAAATCCCCCTCTCCAAGGACCTCCAGACTATCTCAGCAAGGATGGGACCAATTTTATCCACACAACCCTCTGAGCAGTGCAGGAGAGCAGCTAGCAAGGCAAACAGGATGTTGGGATGCATCGCAAGGGGGATCACCTCTAGGAGCAAGGAAGTGATTCTGCCGCTGTACAATGGACTGGTTAGACTACACCTTGAGTACTGTGTACAGTACTGGAGACCACACTTGAAGAGGGACATACAGCTCCTGGAGAGGGTACAGAGGAGGGCAACAAAGATGATACGAGGGCTAGGGATTTGACTTACGAGGACAGACTTGAGGAGCTCTGCCTGTTTTCATTGGAGGAGAGAGAGACAGGGGGACATGATTGAGGTCTTCAAGTACCTCAAGGAATAAATAGGGTAAACATGGAGGGATCTTTAGACTAAAGCAGGGAGGCATCACCAGAGGGCATGGTTTGAAGTTGGAAGGTGGAAGGTGAGGGGGAAAGAGGAGGAGGTTTTCACTGAGAGGGTGGTGGACCCTTGGAATGCTCTGCCTGGTGAGCTGGTTCAGAGATCCACAGTGGAGGGCTTTAAGAGGGGTGGGACAGACACAGAAAGTGGATGTATCAGATGATGGCCTGTCCCGGGGGGGTTGGGATGGATGATAGGGGTTTCTGGAGCACAAGGGATGGGAGGGTCTCGGCACCCAACTAAGGATCTAGGTTCGAGCAGACTTGATAGACCATAAGGCCTAATCTGCTGGCAAATAGTATGTTAGTATGTAACCCACTAAGAGACGTGTGGGGACCGGATCCAAACCACAGTTGGTCGGACGCAGTGATTGGATGATCTTCACAATGTCACTGATTGTGAGGAAGCTGAAGTCAGACCACACAAACTGGGTGTCCGACATCTCCTGCCGACCATCACAACTCCCATTAGAGAGGGCCAAATGGATATCAGATCTGATTGTGGCAACCTTATCCGAAAAGAATAGAGCAAACTCCTCACACCATTCTTGAGAAAAAGCTCTTCTGGGCTGAAGACAGATTGGATTGCACAATGTGTCAACAGTCTGGAAGAGCTGAGCTGGTCTATTCTGTGCAGCAGCAATCTCTCTGGACAGGAATTCTGCCTTCTTACAAGAGATTGAGGATTGATAGACCACATAGTGGTCCGTCAAACTAAGTTTGTCACAATCCAGACCCGACCTTCGCCAGCACCTCTCCAACCTTCGTCCAACTCTCCTCAACTCCCTCAGAGTCTCATCGAACCAAGGAGATCTGGGACGAAGAGTGAGAGGATGAACACGAACAGGAGCAATGGAATCCAGGGTCTCTGCCACCATCTTATTATAGGCAAGTACCAGCTCTCCTGGGATCCATGCAATCTCTTGGTAAGCCCGATAGGTCCAGCACCGCCATCAGGCCATCCGGGGAAATACCCCTTAAAGGGTGGTACCAGACCATCTCCATAGGGGCCATCCTACTAGGGGTGGCCTCAAAACTGAACCCAATGCAAAGAAGTGCAAAGTAATGCACCTGGGAAACAAATACCCAGGGGAAGATTACACAATGGGGGGGGGGAGGTAGTAACAACAACAAAAATGTAAAGGGACCTGGGGGTAATCATATCAGATGACCTTAAGGTTGGCAAGCAATGTATGAAGGAGGTAGGGAGGGCTGGGGGGATACTGGGATGTATAGGGAGAGGCATCACCAGCAGAAAACAGAAAGTTGTTATCCCCCCTGTACAGACAGTTGGTGAGACCCCATCTGGAGTACTGCATTCAGTTCTGGGGACCCCATCTCCGCTAGGACATAGACAGGATAGAGGCAGTTCAGAGGAGGGCAACAAAAATGGTGCAGGGTCTGCAACAAAAGCCATACAAGGAGAGGCTAAAGGAGCCTAATATGTATACCCTTAAGGAAAGGAGGAGGGGGGACATGATAGAAACATTTAAGTACCTCAGTGGAATCAACAAAGTCCAAGAGGGTAGCATCTTTCAGAAAAAGAGATGTGCAAGAACAAGGGGACACAATTTGAAGATAGAGGGGGGATGGCTCAGGGGCAGTGTGAGGAAGTATTTTTTCACAGAGAGGGTGGTGGATGCATGGAACAGCCTTCCTGAGGAGGTTGTGGGGTCTAAAACTGTGGGAGAATTCAAGAATGCATGGGACAGACATAAGGCAATTTTTGTGGGGGGTAGGAAGAAATAGGCTGTTGGTTAAATAGAATCTGCAGCTTATCCTCTAGGTAGGGAAATGGGCAGACTAGGTTGGCCAAGCGGTCCTTATCTGCCGTCAAAGTCCATGCTTCTATGTTTCTATCTGGAAGTGAGCCCAGGGGATTACAACTATCGTTGCCTGTCCTGAGGCCAAAATCGCAGTAGACCAGGAAGGCAAATGCCAGTGACCGCGTTCTGAGCCAGTAGTCTTCTGGCAAAAATGTCACCTTCCAGGAAGGTGAAAAAAACCTTCCCTAGTTTTGTGCTGAATAATTACCACCAGGCATATCGAGGTCTGAGACAGCTCGGGAGAGCTCTTCTTCCAGTTCACCCTTAGCCATGTGATTCTAGCATATCTAGAGTCCTGAGTATTGACCTCTTGTCAGGGACAATGTCAGTGAATGAATAAGCAGGTCATTCAATCAGGATAGACATTAAGCCACCAGGACTATCAACGCCCTCAAGGAACTTGGGGGGGGGGGGCGCGCTGATGCACAGGCGAATAAAAGCACCCTGTACATGAAGGTTGGCCCAGTATCAAAAAACCTGAGATATTCCAAGTAGTACTGATGGAGGGAAGTGGGGGAGAGGAGGAAGTAGGCTGTTGGTTAACTAGGATCTGCAGCCTATGCATTAGGGAATAGGCAGACTAGGTGGGAAAAGCGGTCCTTATCTGCCATCAAATTCTATGTTTCTATGTTTCTATGGCAGGCATCCGTCAAATGTACTGGGGCTTAAGAAAAAAACCCTTGACTGAACAGCCCAGTGATTGACCTCTCAGACTCCATACTGAAAGGTCTGTGTCACACAAACTTGTTCAGGTGCTTGAATCTAGAAAAAGTCTGAAAACCCCCAACTTCCTGGGGAGTATAAAATAAATCCAATAGGACCCCTGACTTTGTTTGATTAGCGGGTCTTGTACTATGGCCCCGAAAGAATGAGGGGGTTAGGATCTCTGACTACATCTGGCCTTTGCAACATCCTTGAGAACTGGGGCAGAGAATCCGTTCCCCTAATAAGGCATCTGACATTGTTCTGGCCCATCTTGGGGAAAAAAACTCCTGTAGTCTTCCACCAAGAAAAGGAGCCAAGGTTGGGCCCGTGTGCCTTCTTGTGAGACACCAGACTTTTGGTGCTGGGTCTCCTACACAGTGCCTGGCCAGTGCTCCTCTGATACTGTAACCTTGTTACCTTAGTAGGCTCCTCCATTTACACGAGAAAGGGTCCTGAAGGAACTGGAAGTAATAAGAGCTGATAAAGCAATGGGGCCAGATGAGGTGCACCCCAGGGTCCTTAAAGAACTAAGAGAGGTGGTGGCTGAACCTCTGGCTATCCTGTTCAGCCAATCACTGGAAACAGGGAAGGTACCCAAAGACTGGAGGACAGCAGATGTAGTCCCCTTATACAAAAGTGGGAACAAAGAGGAAGCAGGGAACCACAGACCAGTCAGCCCAGCTTGGTAGTGGGAAAGATCATGGAAGCACTACTGAAGGAGAGATTGGTGGAACATCTGGTTGTCAATGGACTACAGGACCCAAGGCAGCATGGTTTCACCAGGGGAGGTCATGTCAGACCAACCTCATTGAATTTTTGACTGGGTGACTAGGAGGTGGATCAGGGAGGCAGTGGACATGGCCTATCTGGACTTCAGCAAGGCCTTTGACACTGTGCCACATAGAAGACTATTACACAAACTGGGGAATATGGGTGTGGGCAGGACAGTAGTGTGGTGGGTAGGTAACTGGCTGGGTGGCAGGACACAGAGGGTGGTGGTAAATGGCTGTCACTCCACAGAGGGAAGAGTGACCAGTGGGGTACCACAGGATCAGTGCTGGGACCGGTCCTATTCAACATCTTCATCAGTGACATTGCACAGGATATAGAAGGCAGAATTTCACTGTTCGCTGATGACACAAAGCTCTGTAACAGAGTAGACACACCAGAGGGTGTAGACAGAATGAGAAGGACCTGCAAACTTGAAGAATGGTCAAGGGTTTGGCAGTTGAAATTCAATGCAAAGAAGTGCAAGATAATGCATATGGGGCACAAAAACCCTGGGCACAATATATCAGTTGGGGGTGAGGATATAGCATGCACCAAGCAGGAAAGGATCTTGGGGTTGTCATCTCTGATGACCTCAAGGTAGGGAAACAGTGTGACAAGGCATCAGGTAAAGCAAATAGGATGCTGGGATGTATAGGCAGGGCATCACCAGCAGGAAAAGGGAGGTCATAATCCGCCTATACAAGACACTAGTGAGGCCCCACCTGGAGTACAGTGTACAGTTCTGGAGACCATACCACGTAAGGACATAGACAGGGTAGAGAAGGTTCAGAGGAGGGCAACAAAGATGGTGCATGGGTTGCATCACAAGTCCTATGAAGACAGGTTGAAGGAACTGAACATGTACTCCCTGGAGGAGAGGAGGGAGAGAGGGGATATGATAGAGACATACAAGTATCTTACAGGAGGAACAGGGTGCAGGAAAACACTATTCTTAAGCGAAAAAGATGTTTCAGGACTAGAGGGCATGGGATGAAGTTGGAGGGAGGACGATTCAGAGGAAACATGAGAAAGAATTTCTTCACAGAACGGGTGGTGGACAAGTGGAACACCCTGCCAGAGGAAGTGGTGGGGGCTGAAACAATCACGGGATTTAAGAATGCATGGGATAGACATAAAGGAATTCTAGAGGTCAGGGGTAAGGGGAAATAGACTTCTAGGAAAACAAACTGAACTTACAAGCTCAAATGGGCAGACTAGGTGGGCCATAGGCCCTTATCTGCCGACACTGTCTATGTATCTATCTATGTATCTATGTATCATTCTCTGGAACCAAATTCCGAAGGAAAGGAACCCCCCTCGGAACTGTCTGCGCCAGCCATTACTTTGACCCCTTGGGTTACGGTAGCCTTGTGCTGTTTGACACTGGAGATAGCCCTTTTCTCCACATATCTTTCAAAATATTGTCTGGGGCAGAATAAAATCATAGACCTCCTTCAAGGGTAGGCTAAACAGCTTAGCTTATGAAGCTTGACCAGACCCAAAGACTAAGCCACATGTCCCTCATGGCCGAAAAACAATGAAGTAAGCCAAGCAGGCTGACACGAAATTCTCAAGTGAATAGGTGGAACTATGGCCATGAATTGCAAAAAGCTCACATCTTCAGAGAGGTGGAACAAAACTGGCCAGGGTAGTGACCCATATGTTGAAGGTTCTGGCCAAGGGAAAGCATAAGACGTACAACTGTTGTGTGCAAATAGAGGCGAAAATGCTTCTGCACGCGATGTCCAGTCGCATGACATAAAAAACTGTTAGGGCTAGAATCTTCTATCAGCAGGGTGGTGTCTTTACAGAAATACAAACAGCCTTGTCTTTCAGTGGTGGAGCTTCCCACCCGCGAAAACTTTTCCTTAAAAAAGGAAGATCCGTGACATGGTTGGGAAGGTACTTTTTCTAATCCACACCTGCCCAATGTTGCTCAATAATTTTTGGTCACATAGTAGCTGAAAAAGATGCAGACAGAGTCTGATTTACATCTGCCATCTCCACGGACTGTACCTCCTGAGCTGTAAGAGAGTACATGCCTCAGCTATCCAAAAGACAAGGACCAAGGACTTATTATGAAGCAGGGAAGGAAAAACATTCCTGATTTGGACTCCATCCACTCCCTTTCCTCTTCCTCCTCCACAGAGGGAAGAACATCCTCCTTTTATATGGCTATGTGTGTGTGTGTGTATATATATATATATATATAGAGAGAGAGAGAGAGTGATGCCAGGATAAGAAATGTGGGCGTGACCCTGGCATCACGTGCAGAGGAGGATACAGTCGGAGAAAGTGTTCGAAAGGGAGTTCATGGCTGAAGTCTTTGGAGTGAGGATGCATTTGGGGCTTCTAGGGCCAGGTGAGGAAGTGGGCCGCCAGTTGGAGCTGGGGTTGGCCAATTGTCACTCTGGTCCTACAGAAGTAAAGGAATCCCCTATTGATCCATCGGGGAGGGCGAGAAAAGAGACACACATGTCCTGTCAGAGTCCGAGCAAGGAGAGGAGCCTGTCCAGCTCCATGGAGAGGAAGGCTGACTGATTTGTTGGTGGCTGCCATGGCAGGCCCAGATCCAGTAAATGGCAAGACCGGGTTCTGGAGGGTCTGGGGTGGCAGCTCGGGTGTGTGCTGTAAGGCCATGTCCACTGACTATGAGGAGGGAGTGTCATCTGGTATGTGGCCACCTAAGGGAAGGAACAGCACCCAACTAACAGCTCCCCTGCAGAGCTGTTAAGGGTAGCAAGGGCCGTAGGAAGGAAGGGACTGTGTCCAAAATGTGTTCCTTGGGTACAAGCTGTGTTGTCCCAAGTGAATCATGGCAGAGGAGTTTATGTTCCAAGCAAAGCCATAGGAGAGAATGAGAGTTTGAACCCTACCTGGCATCACCAATGTCATGAGTCTGCTTGGCTCCAAAGGGAATGTGCAAGGATCCAGGTTCAGGACCTATGTCCCCTAAAGAGATGTACTCTGGCCATCTGCCATTGTGTAGTGCTTGTAACTGAATGTTCCACCACCACTCCATGGAGCAAAAATGAGTTTGTGGCTTGGGTCTTCTGAACTTTGTGTCCAAAAGAATATACTGTGCCGGATTGCTATAGATTTTCTGGCTGGACAGTAATCTTTGTGCCATACCAAATGAATTGCTTGACTGTTGTTGTTCCTAATGACTTTGCCCCCAACAGGGATTACCTGATGCCCCTCCAGCTGCAAGAAAACACCACTGCACCCAAGACAGAGTTCCAGCTATCACCCGATTGAATCCCAATATCTGAGGTACTGTTTTTAGTTATGCCATGTTGAAGTATCGCTGAGCTGAGTATTGTGCAGGGGCCCTTCCCCTTTCCATGTGACTGTTCCATCATTTTACCCCTAGACATGGGAAGGGAGGAGAGGTGCCCTGTAGGTTTCAGAAAGAGAAAATGTGGTGTAAAACAGAGAGCAAGAGAAACAAGGTAATATACAGATATATATATATATATATATATATATGTATTATGATAGCATTGTAGTGCTACCATAGTTAGGGTTGAGTAGCCCTTTTAAGGTTAAAGGGTCAAACATTGCATCGTAATAACTTTGCCACCGTTCAACGGATTTGCCTAAAATTTGAAATGCATGATCAAGAACCATACATCTTGGGATCTGCCAACTTTCATAGTGGTCGGATTTACGGCTGCAGAGTTATTAAGTGAGATCTGCATGTGCGTTTATGGTTTTTGGTGAATTCTTTGCTCGCACCTACAGGTTGCATGGTTTGGATGACCAGTCCGAAAACTTCAGAGAACATGTGGTCGGGGTCCCCGATGTGCCTTTTGAAGATTTTGTGAAAAAATATTAAACGGTTCAAAAGTTATTCAAAAAACAAGTTCCCATTATAAGTCAATGGGAAAAGTTAACAAAAAGTTCGACAGTGTTGCAAATGCACTTTTTACTGTTGCAAATGGCTCTAGTAGTGTCGCAAATCTGCCATTTTGTTTTCAGTTGGTGATCAGAAAATTGCTTGGCATTTAAAATTGAGACCATCTAGGGACACAATTATTTTTGTGTTTACCTAGTCGGACCCTCAGGATGCTAGTCACGTCTTTATTTTGGGGTTAAACACCCCAGAAATGTTTTTCACATTTCTGGAAAAAGTAGTGTCACACTCACAACACTTTCGTGATTTCATTTGTGAAAGTGTTGTGATTTGCGACACTATGCCGAAAATAACAGGAATTCTTTGCCACCCTGCTGCAAAAGAACGGTTTGGTCTATGCGGCTGAAATTTGGAGGGAAGACAGCCAACATGCCACAGATATGCCTTTTGGTGGTTTGGTGAAAAAATATTGGAGGGCTGCAAAGTTACGCCACTCTGTAGTTGACGCTTTTTTCCATAGGATAACATTACGGCATCTGTCGTGCCTTTCCGGGCCTGTATCTCGGAAACAGTGTGAGATACTGACTTTTCCTCAGAAAAATGTTTAGCCCCCATAAGGGGCTAAGTACAAAACTAGCCAGGAATGTCACAATTCATATGAAAGATTAATTTTTTTTCTATGTCGTACGGTTCCTGAGATATAAGCAATTTAGTATTCCAAGTCCTCCTTTTCTGCTCCGAGGCCCATAATTATGCATACATTCTTTGTATTCACTGTCTTTTTCAAGGCAGGTTTTGGGGAAAAGAAGGGTGTGCCCTTTCGTCACTGTCCCACTTAGCATTTCCAGTAACATTTCCATTACCGTTCGCATCACTGTTCCCGTGTACGCCACCATGTGCATTATGGTTTGCATTTTTGTTTGCACTCCTGTTTGCGTTACTGTTACCATTTGCATTTCCATTACTGTTTGTGTTTTCAGTTTTTTTGTATCAGCCTGTGCATTGCCATTTGTATTTGCGGTTGACCTTCCGTTTGCATGTGTCTTTCGTTTTGTGTCATCGTCGCTGTTACCATTACCATTGGCATTTCCAATCATGTTACCATGGCCGTGCGCGTTACAGTTTGCGTTTACGTATGCGCTTGTGTTTGCATTTCCATTTCTGTTTCCTTTGGCATTACTGTTGCTGTTACTGTTACCATTTACATTTCCAATTGCAGTACTGTGACCGTGCGCGCAATGGTTTGTATTTCTGTACGCTCTTGCATTTGCGTTTCTGTTTCCTTTGCCGTTATTTTTGCTGTTACCATTACCATTTGCGTTTACAATTGCGATACTGTGCCCATGTGCATTACGGTTTGCGTTTCCATACTCGTTTCTGTTTGTCTTTCCATTTCTGTTTCCTTTGGCATTATTGTTGCTGTTACCATTAACATTTGCATTTACAGTAGCGGTTCCGTGACCGTGCACATCACGGTTTGCGTTTCTGTACATGGCTGCGTTTTGGTTTCCGTTTCTGTTTTCTTTGTTGTTATTGTTGCTGTTACCATTACCATTTGCATTTCCAATTGTGGTACCGTGACCGTGTGCGTTACCAGCTGCGCTCCTACACATTTGGCGCTTGCGTCTCCGTTTCCATCATTGTTCACTTTGGCGTCACTTTGCGCTTGCGTTTCTATTACCGTTTGCTTTACCATTTCTGTTTGCTTTACCATGTGCATCACTGTTGCCACTTGCGTTTGCTTTGCAGTTCCTGTTACTATGTAACAAGACATCACGTGGTGGGAGCGCATTCCATTCACTATTTATCATCATTCTTAAAAAGAAGGGAAATTAGAAGTAAAACAACTCCATTTAATGCATCAGTTAGGGTTGTTCCATAGCGACAAAAGTGAAGAAATTCGGTGTTAGGGTTGAAAGCCCCCCTTGGACCCCCAGCCCACCCCTCCAACCGGCATCGGGGTGCGTGTTGGGGTCATTGGTACTAACTCTCACCCCATTCTCCTATACTTCTGCTTCTTTACACATGTGATGGGGTGAGAGTTAGGCCAACGACTCTCAACGTGCACCCCTGCACGCCGGTTGGGTGGGTCCAAGGGTTTCAACCCTAACACCTGAATTTCTCGCTTTGTTGCTGTGGAACAACCCTAACTGATGCATTAAACAGAGTTTTTGTTTCTAATATATATGTATATATACACACACATATACATATATACACACACATCATATATATATACACACACACGTATATATATATATATATATATACACACATATACATATAATATACACACACATATATATATATATATATATATATATATATATATATATATATATATATATATATATATATATATGCCCAGTAGGGCAGGTATAGTTAGGGTTGGAAGGCCACTTTAATGTTAAACCTCAAAGTTTGTACTTTAACAACGTTGGAACCATTTGTCCGATTTGCCTGAGATTTTGCATGCGCAGCCTCTCACCATATATCTCAGGATCTGGAAAGTTGTGTTCCTGTTGGATGTACAGTTGCGGAACCGTAGAGCATCAAAAACTAGAAAATTAGTCAACTTTTGCGCATTTTTCGGTCGGGCATAATGGACTGAAGAATGCATCTGAGTGGATTCAAATTTGCTTGTCTATATGTGGCCTGGGATGAACTGGTGCCTTTTGAAGATTTGGTGAAAAAATATTAATCTGTTCTGAAGTTATTCAAGTTTTTCATGTCCCATTATAGCCAATGGGAAAATTTATATGTGTATTGCGAAAACTTTCATGATCACATTTTTGTTGTCGTGCTCCCTGAATTTGTTTTCGCGCTGCTGCCATCTTTTCAGTTAGCGAGAGATAAAAAAATATACCTCAAAAAATAATGCCCTTTGGTAAACACCAACAGTTGTGTTTACCTAATCGGGCCCCGAGGAACATGACCCTGGCAGTTTTTCACCAGGTGGTCTGAAAATATGTTTTTCAAACTTTTTGAACCATTCTGCCATTTTGTTGTCGCGACATTTTTTGTTGCCTCGGCATTAATCGAGATTAAAAAAAAGGAACCTTAATGACATTTTTCTGTGCATAACAACATTCCCATTATAGAGATAGGAGTGCCACGAACACATTAAAATTATCGCAAAAACACAGCATGAACACATTTTCTAATGTGTTGTTTTCCTTGTCACTTCATTGTGCCAAGGTGGATTGTGCTTTTGGGCTAAATGTGCAGGGTGGCAAGCCCTGGTCCCGCAGATGTGCCTTTTGGTGGTTTGGTCCCAAAACATTCAATGAGCCCATAGTTACAGTGTTCCAAAGCTAAGAAATTTCCCATAGGATAACACTGCAGTGGCCACAGTGCTTTTCAGCACCCATACCTCGAAAATGAAGCAAGATACAGATTTTTTGATACTCATAGCTTAGTTCACCTTCTGGTGAACTAAGCTTGCAAGGAAATTTTGAAGTCATAGATTACTTCTGCAGTAGAATTTTTTTCCTAGGTTGTATGGTTATTGAGATATTGGCAAATAACTGTTACAAGGGTTCCTCTTCAGTACTATGGAGCTGCTGTATGGTTCCATTTTTATGTGTAAATTGGAGCACAGAGCCCGGAGGGCCTACGTTCCCACAGAAGCATATCATTATACACAAATGGGCAGTTTGGTGCCCGCGTTCCCACCAACACATACCAGTTACCAGGTACATTACACTATAAATAAATGGTTTGGTCTTTTGGCTTGAAATTTGCAGGGTATGTCACCGTATTTGCTTGACCTCCTGCCCAGGAAGTCAGTTAAAAATGTTTATGGTAGTGCACTGTTTGCACAAATGGTTCTGGTTTGTTGTTCAGATCGGCTATGTATGTTGAGTTTCTATGTTATACTTTTTATTGGGTCAGCAGAAACAGTATCAGGGATCTCCCTTGCACCGGGAAAAAGGGTTCATGTTAAAGGGACAGTGATGCTATTACTTAGCCACAATGGGTTATACTATATGCTCATATAATGTTCATGGCCTGTCTGGGCCAATTAAGCGTTCAAAGGTACTGTCATACTTAAAGCACTCTGGAACGGATATATCTTTACTCCAGGAGACCCACTTGTCACATGTGGAGCATGAGAAGTTTAAACAATTGGAGTTTCCCCAGGTCTATTCCTCATCTTTTAAGGGTGGGTGCAGAACAGGAACAGCTATATTAATACCATCCAGGGTGCCATTTGAATGTCAAGACCAGTTAGGTGACAAAGAAGGGCGGTATATAATGGTCAAAGGGAAACTAAATGGTAAACTTATCACCTTTGCCTCAATATATTTCCCCCAGCCACTGAGTTCAAAACTTATCGTGCTTTTTTCCTCCTCATGTCACAGTGGGCTGAAGGTACAATGGTATGTGGGGGAGACTTTAATTTGGATCTTTCGATGGTTGGGAGTGGGGGTAAGACAGTGGGGAAAAAAACAAGAGAACTAACAAAATTGCTCTGGGAACTGGGGTATGTGGACACATGGAAATACTTAAATGGAACAGCTAAACATGCCACTTTTTTTTTCACAAGTCCACTCAAGTTATACCACAATCGACTATATGTTAATGTTCCAAGAGCACATAGGGTTGGTGGGTAAGACATGAGTGGGGGGATTGTATTCTATCTGATCATGCCCCAGTTTTCTTTAGATTAGATTCAATTTTAGGAAAAATACTATGTGGAGGCTTAACCTCTCCCTGCTTTGTAGCAAGGACACCATTCATACAATGGAAGAGGTTATCAAACAGGCTGAGAGGGAAAATGATCACCCTGGGATTGATATCTCAGTCTTATGGGACACCATCAAGATGATTTGCAGGGGCAAATTTATCGAACTATCAGCTAGAAACAAACAAGAAAGGGAACAAAAACGAAGTGCCTTGACGGCCCAAATACAAAGATTAGAGCTTCAGCAGATATCCCAGACCAACCCTAAAATTTCAAAAGAAATTAAAAAGCTAAAACAAGAACTGAATGCCATACTAGATTATAAAATTGAGCAGAAGCTATTGTTTCTTAAGCAGAAGTACTATGATGGAGGGCCACGCTCTTTGAAACTGTTGGCCGGCCGTCTCAGACAACAAAGGGCTAAAGCACTAATATCTACCCTGAGGCGATCCCATCAACATCCCCCTAGCCATACGGTAGAGAAAATATCTGATATCTTTGTGCAGTACTATACACAATTGTAAGCTGCCCCCCCGACCCAGGAGAAAGAGGAGCAAATACAAACCTTTTTGGCAACCCTTCGACTGCCAAACTGCCTAAACAACTAGGTCTGGGCCTGGTCGCTCCTATAACAACTAAGGAAATTGAGGCAGAGATAGGGAGACTGAACACGCTTAAGTGTCCGGAGATGGATGGTCTCCCTGGAGAATTTATAAATCCCTTAAAGTGGTAGTAACCCCCCTTCTCTCCAGATTATTTGTTAATATCCCTCGCCTGGAAGGAAGAACCTCCCCCATCCTGGGATCAAGCAATTATATCTGTCATCCCAAAGGCAGGCAAGGACCCAACCTTTCCTAGCTCCTACCGCCCTATCTCGGTACTAAATACAGATTACAAAATATTCACTTCAGTGTTGTCACAGAGATTAAAGCATCTGGTCTCCACTCTAATCCATAAGGACCAGTGCGGGTTTATCCCAGGTCGTCAGGCCTCGGATAATATCCGATGTACCATCTATCTGATGGAACACGTACAAAATTATAAGATACCGGTGATCCTTATAAATTTAGATGTTGAAAAAGCATTCAACAGAGTGTCTTGGCAATTTTTGAAGGGTGTCCTTGCTGCCTTTGATTTCCCCCAGAAATTTATTGATCTTATTTTCAAATTTTATTCGAACCCTGAGGCGTATATTCATTCAAATGGTCACATTTCCTGCAACTTTCCCTTATGTAGAGGGACCAGACAGGGTTGCCCAATCTCCCCTCTATTATTTGCCCTTTATATCGAACCGTTGGCACAAAATATCAGACAAGCAGCAGACATACAGGGAATAAATTTGGGGGGTAAAGAACATAAGTTGGCCCTTTTTGCCAACGATGTATTGGTATATTTAACAAACCCTACTAAGACCCTCTCAGCTCTTTTTCATAAGCTTGAAAAGTTTTCAGCTCTGTCTGACTATTCCCTGAATGTGACCAAAACTGATGCACTCCCACTCAATTATTCCATCCCTATGCCCATCCGTAAGCACTTCTTATTCAAATGGGACCTCCCATCTATAAAATATTTAGGAATTCAATTACCAGCAGATCTCAGTCAATTATTTAGTAACAACTGCACCCCGTAGATTAATAACATAAAAAGAGATATTAAAAGGTGGAATATAATCCCATTGTCATTCTGTGCTAGGAATCAGGCAATAAAACTAAATGCTCTGCCACGCCTGTTATACCTGTTCCAATCAGTACCTTGTATTATTCCTACACGTGACCTTAAGGCCTGGCAACAAATATCCACTGCCTTTATATGGCAAGGCAGAAAACCATGATTCAAGCTTCAGGCATTACATCTACCTAAGTCACAGGGTGGAATTGCGTTTCCTAATTTACTTACCTATTGGAACTCAGCACAAATGAGATGTACACTGTTGGGGGGCAATAAGTACTATGAAGCTCACTGGAAACAAATTGACTTAACTAGAGAGCTACGACACCCATTACCTGCATCATTATTTTCAGGTACCTTATTGAAACAAGCCCTACTAGATACACGAGGGAGCATACGCTCTGTTCTGGAGGGTTGGAGGAGGGGACATCCTTGGAAGCATATTAAGGAACATGCTTGGAAGTATAAATGGTTTATCAGTAACCCAGACTTTCCTCCTGCCGGGGAATCAGCCTGGTATACCACCCAAGCAAATAGGGGAATTTTTGGCCCCTGGAAGCTCATGAGGCAAAATACCATGATATCCTTTGAGGAAGCCAAGACAAAATTTAAATGGGGGAGGAGAGAGAATATGTTATTTTCAAATTAGAGATTACGTAAACTCCCAGTACAGGCGTATTCAGTCCCATTCCCAGATATTAGAGGATACATCTCCATGTATACAAATTCTGAATGCTGGGGAACCACGTAATATCCCATATATCTAAATACTTGGTGTATTTGCAGGAGCATGTGTTGGAACCTCTTAAAGTTAAATGGGAGCAGGACCTCCACCTTACAATATTACAGCCTCAATGGGCAAAGATCTGGCAGATGACTTGGTCCACTACCTCATCCCCGAATTGGTGTGAATACGTCTAGAAAGTCTGAACAAGATTTTTTTTAACGCCCCAGCTACTAGCTAAAAGAAATCCTGGTCTCTCATCTACATGCTGGAGGACTTGTGATACAGAAGGGGCAATCCATGCACACATATTTTTTAGGTGTCCAGAACTTCAAACCTTCTGGTCAACAGTCACCCAACATATTTCTAATATTTTAACTCTTGACGAACCCTTGATGGCACGGAATATGATCCTGGGTATTCCACCAGAGTCTCTTAAACAAAAAGATATGAAGTACCTTTGGTCTATACTGCTGGTTGCGGCCTACAAGGCTATAACCAGGAGATGGCTACAGGAGGCCCCCCTACCATCTCTGAATGGAGAAGTATTGTGGACCATATCAGAACCCTTGAGAATATCTCTCATAACTTACAGGATAAGCCTGCATTGTATCTGAACCGGTGGTCCAGGTGGGTTTTGAATGTCCCGGGAGCCTGATCTTGGGTAGTTTGTGGGTAGTAAAGTAGGAGTTATCGGTGAGTGAGCAAGGGATTAGGTGCCTACCCTCTCCCTACAATGGAAAGGTAATACAGAGTAAAGACCCTGACATCTACTACATTCCCTTTAGTGCATGGGCCTTCTACTTTATTGACCCGGCTGTAGAGGAAGAATATCTTCTTGGTGACATTACCCTGTAATGTTAGCCCTAGACAATTTATATGTTTCATAGCTGACCCACTAAATGTTTTTCTGTCTATGCTTTGTATGTTTTTTTAGATTTCTATTGTTCTTTTGTTCCCAAACATTTGCACTGAATACCTGCCTTATTCTTGATCAAATCTTAGGTTAAGTCTATACTAGCTAGTAGTAGCTATAAATTCAATCTAAACTTTGAACAGCTATGTTATCCTTGAAAACAACCACTGAGGAACACAAAACCTGAAGCCGGGGGGGAGCAATACCAAAGCCGAAGGACCCCCACAGAAAACCCACACTCCCAGAAATAAATGAAATTATACCTACCTGTGACACCTTTTTTTTTTTTTTAAATGGAGATCATTAAAACACCCTAACAAGGTAGAAAATGGTTCCCAATCCACACAGGGAAATTCGAAGACAAGTTATTCAATTTGAAAGACGCAACTTAATAGGCACAATTTTAATTTAGGGATGCCCACTGAAAACAGGTAGCCTCAACATGCTATGCGGAATTGCAGCCCCAAAGAAGTCTTGAAATCATTATAAAAGATAAAAGTAGCTCTGTCCCCTTTGAATGGTACAGCTGAACTGGGGAGTTGCTGCTGCTTGGAATCCTCATGTGCCCAACATTCTAAAGCTTGGGCTGTGCCATTCACCTGGTTGTGGTGCAAAATACCCAGTTGTTATGATTACCCATTGACAATGTGGAGTGCTACAGAAAACCCTGGCCGGGACCCGGTGACTTGAGATCAGGTGGGCCTATTCCCTCAGGTGATCCACCCTGTCCATCAGTAGAAAGGCCATGCCCTAGTCAGTATCCAGAACCACCCCATGTACTGGAGGCACTGGCATGGAGAGAGGCAGGGTTTTGACTGGCTGTTGGTGATCCCCAAGGCCTGAAACAGCCAAAAGGTGCATTCCAAGATTTGGAGCAGACAATCCCTGGAAGGGGCTTGTAGAAGCCAATCATTCAAGTACCAACCAACCAACCTTTATTTCTAGAATGCTATTCCAGCATAGGGGAACACGTAGAAGCCCTGCCTCCTCACGGCAGCCGCCACCACTGCCAGGCACTTGGTAAGGACCCTGGGGGCTGAAGAAATGCCAAAAGAGAGAGCCTGGAACTGAAAATGGGCCCCTCTGAAAAAGGAAGTGGAGGATGCGATGATGGGCAGGAGAGACTTCGATATGTAAGTAGGTTTCCTGCATGTCCAGAGAGCAGAGTCAATCCTCCTGGTGAAAAAGGGGCAACAACCCTTGAAGGGTGACCATCAGGAAATGTTTGTGCTCAATGTACAGGTTAGGATGGCTCAGATCCAGGAGGGTCCATAGGTCCCCAATCTTTGGGGGGACCAGGAAGAAGTGGGAGTAAAGCCCCTATCCTCATTATGCTGGAGGGATAGGATCTGTGGCTGTCTTTTGCAGAAGAGCCTGAATTTCCTCCCAGACAAGAGGCAGGTAGGCTGGAAGATAGGAGGAAACTACTGGGAGATTTTCTGGAGGCCACATTAGACATTTTAGAGTGTGGCCATGTTCGATGATCTGAAGCACCCACCTGTCCATGGTTATGTGTCTCCACCTGCCAAGGTGAAAGGAGAACCAACTCCCAGAAGCTTGGCTGGGGGGATTGGGTAAGGAGTCAGGAGGTGGGGGCGGATGCCTGGAAGGCTGCCATTGGTGCTCGAGGGGCTCTGGTGGCAGAAGGGACCAATGTCACCTTGCGCTTGCCTGACTTCTGGCAGGCCGGCGAGTGTGTTTGTGAGTGGGGCAGTAAAAGGAAGGGCACTGACCCACCCAAGATTGAGTGTGATACAGTGAGTGAACCATCTGGAGAGCATGCCCTGAGTCCTGAAGGGTGGAGAGCATGTTCTGGACATCTCCACCAAAGAGGACAGAGCCCTGAAAATGGGCATCCAAGATGCTGTACTGCACATCTGTGGCAAAACCAGAAACCCAGAGCCAGGAATGGCACCTCAGGCAGACACCAGCTGCTGCTCCCCTGCCTGAGGCATCCATGACATCACAAGCAGCCTTGAGAATGTGACTGCCAATGTCAGAGCCTGACCTAAGAAGCTGGGCAAGCTGTGTCTTAGAGGGGTCCTCCCACAATGCCTGCCTGAGGTCCCTGACCTGATCCCAGAGGACATTCTGTTATTGAGCTGAAGGTGATTAATGGCCTGGATAGCCATGGTAGTGGGGGCAGAAATGCATTTACCCAAGGGGGGGTCGTCAAGAAACTGATGTCAGAGGCATCAACACTGGTCAAGCCTCCTGGCTGAGAACCCGTGGAAGAAAAGGACATGAGCTTCAGGGGCTGGAGATGAAGTCCCATGCTCCAAAGATCTGCTGCCGGTAGTAGCTATGATGGCGGACAGCTGTGCCATCGGCAGGGCAGGCAGATATTTGCACTTTAGTGAAAATTCTGGGTCTTGTGCACATCTGACAGCCACTCATTCTGCTTGAATCTTCCTGTAAACGCACTGCATGAAGTGCAAAAAGCACCCTATTTGTCTTGCATGTGGGAATACGGAATAAAATGCATTAATTGTTGCTCTCTCAAAGTCAGTCATAACTACAGCTGGACTAAGTTTGTGGTTCATGGTTTTTGAAATATTAGGCATTCTATCGTAAGTTTCCTGTCCTTTATTTGGCAAAAGGACATACATTGCTGGTTGAATGTTCCCCAACCGCTCATCTATTATGATATAAAGCAGGTGGAAGAGCAGAGGTGCAACATTGAATGTTCAGTCTGCATACCAGTACTTGGCACGTTCGGGTGCCAAATATCAATATTCTTCCATTACTTGGGCCACTATCATGAAGCAAATATTAACCATTGCACCACCAGGGGCCGGCTTGTAAGTCTGGTAAGAAGCAGGAATAATTAATTTTACCAAGTCCTTAGAGTTAGGAGGAGCACCCTGCACTCGCATTCGTTGAATAGTTCTTTTTTTATTTCTATCAATTATTTTGCCTTGTGAAGCAAGGGAAACATAGAAACATAGAATTTGATGGCAGATAAGGACCGCCTGGCCCACCCAGTCTGCCCATTTCCCTACCTAATGGATAAGCTGCAGATCCTAGTTAACCAGCAGCCTATTTCTTCCTACCCCCCACCCCCTAGAATTGCCTTATGACTGTCCCATGCATGCTTGATATATTCTTTAGCATGCATTAAAACCTGAGCGGTGGTGTCCTGCGTCGCTGTAGCCCTCTGCTTGGCGATAGCTATTGCTTCCACTTTTCCTACAGCACTGGGATTTGGGGCATTGGTGTGCTGGGAAAACATGTGAATTATGGTAGGGTCACCATAACTCACAGTGTGGATTCTGGCATTGCACCCCTTAGGTTTTTAACCACATGTTCGCATTGCCAAATTGACTTGCCTTCAAAGCCACGCTTGTGATGCGTATATATGAAGTTATTTTCATCAACTACCTTTCACTTCTGATGCTCAGAGATAAAAAATCGGCCTATCATTTTGGTGCTTACAGAGAAATGGACAAGGAAACAGACGTTTGCAGATCAGTAGCTTTATAGGTATCACTGATTGCAAAAAGCTGCCGATCTGGTTGATTACAGTTAATTGGTCTGTCATTACAGTGGCTGATTGTAATAAGCTGACAGAGCTTACAGTGATTGACAATGATTGAAGTCATTGTGACGTCGTTCGGTGGTGTGTCAATGTCAATGTCAGAGAATTTGCAGTAGAGTGAACGAATTAATTTAAAATGCTGGGAGCATGTTGGTAAGGGAGCAAGTTTTTAATGGAGTGAGATTGTAAGGGAGCGTATTGTCGAGAGCAAAAATGTCAGGAGCGGGTTGTTGTGTACCAGCCCAGGACAGTCCCAGAAAATATGGGTAAAATCAGCACAGGGTTTTCCACAGCCTTGCCAACAGGCTTCGTATTCAGGAGGCAAATATTTCCTCAGCTTAGCTGGTGTGTTAAAATATCAAATTCGACATTTCCATATAAATTCTCTCTAATACGGAGCTTGAGATATTCGCATTGAGGGAACAACTGGTTCCAGCTATTTCTCATATGCAATATCGGATAACAGTTCCCCATTCCAGGCAACAAGGACTGACTTTGTAGTCTCCTTCCAAAACTCTCTAAGAGCTTTATATGCTAAGCCTATTAAATGTGGATACTGCATTCCCCTTTGTGCTTCTATTATCAATTTCAGCAATGAAGGTGTTGGATTTGGAAGAGCATTCCAAGGAGGGCCCTTTCATTGCAAAAATGTGCCTACTTGTAAGTAATAAATATAATAAGCAGTAGGTATCTGGTAGGAAACCTGCAGTTGTGCAAACGGTGTGACCCCATTGGTATTTAAAAACTGGAAAATATATGAAAGACCAATGCGGTGCCAAGTCTGAAAAGTAAGCATCATTCGTGCTGAGGGAAAATCTTCCTGCACATGGAGAAGCCTAACATAATAAAATGGGAGGGATAAGCAAACAAGGCTCTTAATCTATGCCAGGTTCTAATAGTATCTCCTGTGCCAAATGTAAAAAACCCTAAAGTCTGGGGGAGACAATAGTAGTGCAAACAAAATCGTACTTATATTGAACATATCATTAAGGACAACTACTGGTATAAAATACAACAAAAAGACTTTTTAAGGACTTTTTTTTTTCTCAGTGTATTAGTTAAGTATTTTAAGTACTACCTACAGTAGGATTACTATTATCTTTGTGTGAAGAATATTGTGAGATTTGGTGGGGGAGTTGAAGGGTTATTTTATTTTATTATTAATGTTGATTGTTGTTTAGTTTAAATTATTTTTTATTTAATCCGATCCTCTCTGTGAGAGGGACAGGGGAGGAGTTTTTAAGTTGTGTGTGTGTGTGTGTGTGGGGGGGGGGTGGTTAAATTAAACTGCTAAGGGTTTTTTATATAATTTTGTGTAAGGAGGGAAGAAGTGATATTGGGTTCTAGGACGTGTTGTGGACGTGTGTTGGGGTATTAGGGATACAGTCAGGCGGTACTCCCCCTCAAGACTGAAGGATCTCCACCCTTTTTGAATTTCCAGCACTCCTTCCTGAAGTGTATAATAGATGTTGAGTTTTTGGCATCTTGAGATGAAGGAGTGCGAGGAGTCGGAGATCCTGGATCTCTTGGGGGGATGGGAAAGGAGTGGGCGGATAGAGACAGTGAGAACCAGGAGATGCCCGGGGGTGAGATGGGTGCAGGAAAGAGGTTTTCCTTGTCTTGTGCCCATACCCAAGGGTTCTTAGTCAGGCAGGAAGTGGAGTCATCATTGGATTCTTGTCCCTTTTTGGGCGGTGTTAAGCAATGCCAGGTCTATCAGGAATAAGACCACAGTAGTTGCGGATCTTATTGGTTCTGTTGACCTGGCTTGCATCACCGAGACCTGGCTTGAGAAGAATGTGGGCCCCATTTTGGAGTCCGCGGTTCCGGCCGCCCAAGAATGGATCATAGGGCGGGGGGGGGGTTGCAGTCTGTTTTAGACAGGAACTGGATCTTAGGGAGGTGCCAGCTGGATGTACCAACCCCTTTGAGTGTATAGTAGGTGCAGATGCAGGCTGCAGAATACTTCTCATTTACCATCCACCAGGTGATGGGAGGGAGTTCCTGAGGGAGGTTGCGGACTTCATCGCCGAGGAGGTATTGGAGTCTCCCAGATGGTTAATTCTGGGGGACTTCATTGCCTGAGTCGACAATGAACTCTCGCATTTTGGACAAAACCTCCTCCAATTGATGGATTCATTGGGCCAGACGTGGGTTATTACCTCTGCAACCCATTGGGGGGGACACCCGCTGGATTTGATATTCCATCTGGGGATGGAGGTCTCTGAGGTGGAGCCAACGGTTGGTCTGACCATCATGCCCTAAGATTCAGTTTCGCAGCCCCTCAAATGAGGGCTGCCCCTAAGGAGTTAGTACAGTTCCATCCTTTGAGAGGAGTTACCTCAGAAGGCCTAATGACAGAACTGGACTTCTCGGGATTACCAATGAATAGCACTGACCCAGGGCCCCTGGTGTTGGCCTATAATAGGGCCATTGTAGGGTGTTATTGCTCCAACTTTGAGTGTACAGTAGTAGCAGGTATAGGTTATTGAATCACTCTCAACTACCATCCACCCGGTAATGAGAAGCAATTCCTTCAGGAAGTGGCGGACTTCGTCATCGATATGACGTTTGAGTCGCCCAGATTGATGGTTCTGGGTGACTTCAACGCCTGGGTCAATGATGAACTCTCGCAATTTGGTCAACACTTCCTCCAGTTAATGACATCTCTGGGCCTTACACAGGTGGTTTCCACTGCTACTCACAAACATGGACACTCTTTAGATTTAATCTTCCCCCAGGGATCGAAACATCTGACTTGGGGGTGGAACCAGTTTGGTGGTCCGATCACTACACCGTGGGGTTCAGTTTTAGCATCCCCCTCAAAGGCTTACCCCTGTGGAGATGGTTAGGTATTGCCCCTTATGGGATATAAGTTCTCATGGCCTTTCGGCGGTCCTTGACCTCTCATCCCCCGCGTTGGCAAGCAATGATCCAGAGACCCTAGTGTCTGCCTATAATACAGCTGTTACAGCGGCTCTGGATTCTATTGCTCCAGTCTGTGTTCGCCCTCTCTCCCTTTGCCCCAGGTCCCCTTGGTTTGATGGGACTTCGAGGGAGATGTGGAGATTGGGGCGAAGGTTAGAGCATTGCTGGTGAAAGTCTGCCCTTGATGCCGACCATCTTAGATTGATGGACCATTATTTAGTCTATCAATCTGCAATCACCCGTAAGAAGGCTGAGTTCCTGTCCAGGGAGATTGTGGCTGCTCAGAATCAATCAGCTCAACTATTTCGAACTGTGGACAGACTGTCAACCCAGCCTGTCTGCATGTTCGGAAAGCTTTTTCACAATTAGAGTGTGATGAGCTTGCTCGATTCTTTGCAAATAAGGTGGTTGACATCAGGGTGGTACTGCAGCCAGCACACCCTATGGGGGTTGTTTGCGATCAGTATGGGGCCACCGTACTTCAGTTTTCCTGGAGTACCTTCAGTTGACTCGAATTCATGAATGTCATGAGGATTATCCAGAGTGTGCACCCCACGTGCTGTAGTTTGGACCCTGGACTGACTTCCCTAATTTTGGGTTCTAGTGGCATCATCGGTCCAGTCCTTGTGCGGATGGTCTGGTGCTCCTTGGAATCGGGAGAGTTTCCTAGCTCACTGAAAGAGGCAGTGGTGACACCACTCTTGAAGAAAGCTACCTTGGTCCCAGACTGTTTCACAAACTACAGACCTATCTCTAACCTTCCCTTCGTTGGGAAGGTGATTGAGAAAGTAGTGGCAGCACAACTGGAAGACCATTTGACCATCCATGACATCTATGAACCGCTCCAGTCCAGTTTTCGTAAGAGACATAGTACAGAGACTGCGCTGGTTCGGGTGCTTAGTGATCTCCTGATGGCGAGAGATCGGAAGAGCCATTCCATCTTGGTTCTTCTGGATCTTTCTTCAGCTTTTGACACTGCAGACCACATGGTGTTGATAGGACGCCTGAGGCATATCTGTGGAATGTCGGAGACAGTCTTCAGATGGTTTACGTAGTTTCTCACGGGTAGAACACAAACAGTTGTGTCTGGGTTTTTTTCTTCAGGCCCAACTGCTTTGTCTTGTGGGGTGCCTCAGGGTTCTGTGCTGTCACCCATGCTGTTCACAGTGTATATGCTACCCCTTGGAGACATTGTAAGAAGGTATGGGCTGAGGTTTCACTGTTATGCAGATGATACCCAGCTCTACCTTTCTTTTGCACCCAACCAGGATGGAACTCTCTTGGTCTTTAACAACTGTCTGAAAGAAATCCAAGAGTGGATGGATTCTAGCTGGCTGAAGTTGAACTCGGAAAAGACTGAGGTTGTGGACCTAGGTCATCAGATGGGGGGGTTGGGTGTAGGTGCGCCTTCCGGAATTTTTCTTGGCGGCGTCTCTATCCCGACCTCTGAACAGGTGTATAACCTGGGGCAGTGTTTGATGATGGACTGACCCTACATTCTCAGGTGTCGGCTGTTGTCAAAACCTCCTTTTATCATCTTAGGAATATCGCCAGAGTTAGGCATCCGGTTCCGTCTGACGACCTTCCCACCTTGGTCCACGCCTTTGTGTCCTCATGCTTGGATTACTGCAACTTCCTTTATCTAGGGCTTTCTGGGGTTGAAATCTGTTGCCTGCAGCTGGTGCAGAATGCGGCAGCCCGGCTTTTGACGGGTTCTACTCGATCCTGCCATATTACTCCGGTGCTGCGCGAACTGCACTGGCTGCCAATATGGTGGTGGATCACCTTTAAAGTTGATTTGCTGACTTTTAAAGCCCTACATGGACAGGGCCCAGACTATCTGAAAGACCTTCTGGTTCCTTACTGCCCTGGTCGATCACTCTGCTCTGCCGATGCGGGGTTGTTAGAGATTCCAAGGGTGAATTTGAAGTCATCTGGTTCAAAAGCTTTTGCCTATGTAGCCCCCACACTTTGGAATTCTTCACCCCGTCATTTATGGGAGTGTACAACTGTGGAGGGATTTAAGAAGGGCTTAAAAACCTTTCTGTGGCAAAAAGCTTTTTTAGATAAATTGAAGTGTCTGTTATTGACTGGTATAGGATTTTAAGCTGTATTTTTTTTTTATTGGATTTTATATGAGCTGTTTTTATATTATTATGTGCCTTGGCAATGGAAAGGCGCCATATAAATAAAATTATTATTATTATTAACTCGAGTTCACCCCCTTACTCTGCGCTCGGGGGCTCCCTGGTTTACCAGTGAGATCTGTGAGCTGAAGAGAGGGCGGCGAAGACTGGAAAGATGCTGCCAGAAAACTCGCCTGGTGGTGGATAAGCTTAGATTGTTGGATCATTATAAGATCTACCAATCAGCAATTTCCATAAGAAGGCAGAATTCCTGTCCAGGAAAATTGCTACAGCGAGGAATAGGCCAGCCCAGCTCTTCCGGACTGTGGATAGACTGTGCAATACAGCCTGTCTTCAGACTGGTTGAGTTTTGTCACAAATACAGCTTGAGGAGTTTGTGCAATTCTTCACTGTTAAAGTGTACACCATCAGGAATGAGATCAGCCAGCATCCTCCCATTGGACCTTGCATGGGTCAATCGGGTGGTACTGATACGCAGTTGGCTTGGTTCATTTTAGCCAACCGTCAGTCATGGATATAGTGAGGATTGTCCA
Organism: Neoceratodus forsteri; assembly: GCA_016271365.2. Taxonomy (NCBI): domain Eukaryota; kingdom Metazoa; phylum Chordata; order Ceratodontiformes; family Ceratodontidae; genus Neoceratodus; species Neoceratodus forsteri. Next base: position 413,223,154 of record CM057452.1, read on the forward strand.
GACTTTGCGACCTACATACTGTAGTTTGGATCCAGGCCCTACTCGCCTCCTAGTGGGGTGTGTAGAGGTTATCAGCCCGATCTTTACTGGGATAGTGTCGGTTCCATTGGAGAGAAGGATCTTTCCAGATCCCTTAAAGGAGGTTGTAGTTCATCACCTTCTGAAAAAGCCCTCCCTTTATCCCGACTGCCCAGCAAACTACAGACCGGTCTTGAACTTACCCTTGTCCTCTTCAACGTCTTTATAAGCGACATTGCGGAAGGACTGGAAGGAAAAGTATGTCTCTTTGCAGATGACACTAAGATCTGCAACAGAGTTGATGCACAGGGTGGGGTGGAAAGGATGAGAAGGGACTTGGCAAGGTTAGAGGAATGGTCAAATGTATGGCAGCTTAGATTCAATGCTAAGAAGTGCAAGGTAATGCACCTGGGAAACAAAAACCCAGGGGAAGAGTACACAATGGGGGGTGAGATACTAACAACAACAAAATGGAAAGGGACCTGGGGGTAGTCATATCAGATGACCTAAAGGTGGGCAAGCAATGTGAGAGGGCAGCAAGGAGGGCTGGGGGATTACTGGGATGCATAGGGAGAGGCATCACCAGTAGAAAACAGGAAGTTATTATCCCTCTGTACAGACACCTGGTGAGACTCCATCTGGAGTACTGCGTGCAGTTCTGGAGACCCAATCTCTGCAAAGACATAGACAGGATGGAAGCTGTCCAGAGGAGGGCAACTAAAATGGTGCAGGGTCTGCAACGGAAGACATATGAAGAGAGACTTAAGGAGCTTAATATGTATAGCCTCGAGGAAAGGAGGGAGAGGGGGTACATGATAGAAACTTTCAAGTACCTCAAGGGAATCAACAAAGTCCAAGAGGGTAGCATCTTTCAAAAAAAAGAGTGCAAGAACAAGAGGGCACAATTTGAAGATGGGGGGGCTCAGAGGTAATTTAAGGAAGTATTTTTTCACAGAGAGGGTTGTGGATGCATGGAACAGCCTTCAGAGGAGGTTGTGGAGTCAAAATCAGTGGTGGAATTCAAGCATGCATGGGACAGTCATAAGGCAATTCTAGGGTGTGGGGGTAAGAAGAAGTAGGCTGCTGGTTAACTAGGATCTGCAGCTTATCCAGTAGGTAGGGAAATGGGCAGACTGGGTGGGCCAAGCGGTCCTTATCTGCCATCAAATTCTATGTTTCTATGTTTCTATGTTTGTAGGGAAAGTTATTGAGAAGGTGCTCGCTTTGCAGCTGGAGGATCATTTGACCAGCCACAATATCTATGACCCTCTCCAGTCTGGCTTCAGAAAACGGCATAGCACTGAGACAGCTCTTGTTCGTGTGCTAAATGATCTCCTGACAGTGAGAGATCGGAGAGCCCGGTCCATCTTGGTTCTCCTTGATCTCTCAGTAGTGTTTGACACTGTGGATCATGGGGTGATGCTCGAACGCCTGTGGGTTTTATGTGGGCTGAGGGGGGCAGTCCACAGTTGGTTTCGATCATTCCTCGAGGGCAGGTCTCAGAGAGTGGTGTCAGGAATTTATTCCTTGGCCCCTCGCTGTCTGCCCCGTGGGTTCCACAGGGTATGGTGTTGTCCCCTATGTTATTTGCGGTGTATATGCTTCCATTGGGGGCATCATAAGATGGTATGGGCTGAATTTTCATTGTTATGCTGATGATTCTCAGCTCTACATGTCTTTTGTACCCAAACAGGAGTCTGATTCAATCACAGTGTTTAACAACTGCCTGCTGGAGATACAGAACTGGATGAGTACCAGTTGGCTTAGGTTGAACCCAGGTAAGACAGAGGTATTGATGGTGGATTCTGGAGTTAGGATGTTAGGGGCATGGGCGGGGAAGCCCTCAGGTTTATGTCTGGGGGGACCCCACTTATGGCCTCTAGCCAGGTGAGTAACCATGGTGTTATATTTGATGAGGGCTTGACCCTGAGGACGCAGGTGTCAGCCGTAGTCAAGTCTTCCTTTTTTCATCTAAGGAATATAGCTCAGGTGAGACACCTGGTTCCACCCAAAGATCTTCCTATCTTGGTCCACGCCTTAGTTACCAGTTGTTTTGACTATTGTAATGCCCTTTATCTAGGGCTGCTGGGGGTGGATATCCGCCACTTGCAGTTAGTGCAGAACGCGGTGGCCAGGTTATTGACTGGGGTCCCTAGATCCAATCATATAACACCTGTGCTTCGGGATCTGCACTGGCTGCCTATACAGTGGCGGATTACCTTCAAGGTCACGTTGCTGACCTATAAGGCCCTACACGAGTTGGGACCTCACTACCTGAAAGAACTGTTTTCTTACTGTCCCTCTCGCTCACTCTGATCCTCTGATGAGGGATTGCTAGCGATTCCCAGGGTGATTCTGAAACTATCTGGTGGAAGATCTTTTGCCTTTATGGCACCTACCCTGTGGAATTCTCTACCTCGTCAGATACGAGATAGCCTGACTGTAGAAGGCTTTAAAAAATCCCTAAAGACCTTTTTGTTTTGTCAAGCATTCCTAGATACTTGATGTATGCTATATATGTTTTATTAATGCTATGTATTTTAAATATTGTTGTCATTTTTGTAAGGGCACCCTGAACATTGGAAGGGTGCCTTATATAAATAAATTTTACATTACATAACATTTCACAAATTCTATATATTTCCATGTAGCTTCATATTGAGGATTGAACCATAACAATATAACCTTAAAAAGCACTGCCTTGTAATATTCCTGCAGGTTAAGGAGGTTCAGGCCTCCTTTATCAATTGGTAATAGTAGTAGGGACCAACGAATCCTGGGTCTGTTGCCCGCCCAAATAAATCTGGATAGAGACCTGTTCCAAGAGACAAAATAATATGTTGCTGGTGTTAAGGGGAGGGTCTGGAACAAATATAAAAACTTTGGTAACACTGTCATCCGTACTGCCTCAATCCTGGAAAATAATGTCAAATGAAAATGTGCCCATCGGCCTAGCTCCACCTCAATTGCTTGTGTCAGAGGCTCATAGTTAATTAACTCTAAATGTATTAAATTCTTTGGTAAGTATACTCCTAAGTATTTTATTTTAGTACATTCCCATCTAGAGGGTAACATTTTTTTTAGGTCTCAGGAGGGGAAAAAATGCAGGGCCAAAATCTCAGTTTTTTGTACATTTATTACAAATCCAGAAAGTGCAGCATAGGAATTTATTTCAAGAACTGCCAGAATTGAATGTTCCTGGTCCAAAAGGGTGAGCAGCACGTCATCTGCATTTAAGGAAAGCTTAAAAACCCGACCTCCCAAGGGAACCCCCTCGACCTTTAGAGAATCCCTTATCATAATAGCTAGGGGCTCAATATAAAGGGAAAATAAAAGGAGGAGAGTGGGCAGCCCTGCCATGTTCCTCGAGTGAGGGGAAACGGTGAGGAGAGTTAGCCATTAATCAGAATTGATGCCTTCCGAGCTAGGTAAATGTTGTCCAACCCGAGGAGAATCTCCTTAGGAAACCTGAATTTTATCAATATTCTCCATAAAAATGGCCATGATACTCAGTTAAATGCTTTGTCAGTGCGTAGGCTGATCAAGGTGGCCAGAATTTTCCTCTGATTGAGATGGTCCATTAGATGTATTGTTCGACGGATGTTGCCCACTGTTTGTCTGGAACGTATAAATCCTGACTGGTCTGGGTGAATGATTGCCAGAAGAATGTTCTCTAACCTACAAACCCAAGGGACATATACAGTTTATAATCCATATTTAATATGGAAATAAGTCTATAAGAAGAGGTGTTTTTAAGGTCTCTTCCAGGTTTCAGAATCGGTGACAATTTAGCATATGTCCATGGGGGGGGGGAGACTCCTCCTCCTGGACCTCTCTGTATGTGCTCAATAAAGCTGGGAGCAGCTGTTTATAAAACAGCTTATACCATTCAGATTGAAATCCATCAGGACCAGGACATTTGGCGGGGTTTTGCCTCTGTGATAGCTAGTTTTATTTCCTCTGTTCTGAAAGGAGTCAGTAGTAAAGCTTGTTGATCTAGAGAAAGGATAGGGAGAGTGATCCTTAAAAAAAAGTGGTCTATCCGGTTAGAGTCCAGATCTTTAGGGGCTGTATATAACTGGGTATAGTATTGCTGAAATTTTTAAAAAATATCTTCCGTTGTAGTTGCCGTTATGGCTGAAGAGCCATCTCGTATCTATGAGATACAAGAAGCTGCCTTTTGCCCTCTAAGTCGACGTGCTAAATTTCTGACTAACATAGAAACATAGAATTTGACAGTAGATAAGGACCGCTTGGCCCACCCAGTCTGACCATTTTCCTACCTAATGGATAAGCTGCAGATCCTAGTTACCCAGCAGCCTACTTCGTCCTACCCCCAACCCCTAGAATTGCCTTATGACTGTCCCTTGCATGCTTGAATTCCACCACTGTTTTTGACTCCACAACCTCCTCCGGAAGGCCGTTCCATGCATCCACAACCCTCTCTGTGAAAAAAATACTTCCTTAAATTACCTCTGAGCCACCCCCCCATCTTCAAATTGTGCCCTTGTTCTTGCACACCTCTTTTTGAAAGATGCTACCCTCTTGGACTTTGTTGTTTCCCTTGAGGTACTTGAAAGTTTCTATCATGTCCCCCCTCTCCTTCCTTTCCTCGAGGCTATACATAACAAGCTCCTTAAGTCTCTCTTCATATGTCTTCCGGTGCAGACCCTGCACCATTTTAGTTGCCCTCCTCTGGACAGCTTCCATCCTGTCTATGTCTTTCCGGAGATTGGGTCTCCAGAACTGCACACAGTACTCCAGATGGAGTCTCACCAGGTGTCTGTACAGAGGGATAATAACTTCCTGTTTTCTACTGGTGATGCCTCTCCCTATGCATCCCAGTATCCCCCCAGCCCTCCTTGCTGCCCTCTCACATTGCTTGCCCACCTTTAGGTCATCTGATATGACTACCCCCAGGTCCCTTTCCATTTTTGTTGTTGTTAGTATCTCACCCCCATTGTGTACTCTTCCCCTGGGCTTTTGTTTCCCAGGTGCATTACCTTGCACTTCTTAGCTTTGAATCTAAACTGCTATACATTTGACCATTCCTCTAACCTTGCCAAGTCCCTTCTCATCCTTTCCACCCCACCTTGTGCATCAACTCTGTTGCAGATCTTTGTGTCATCTGCAAAGAGACGTATTTTCCTTCTAGTCCCTCTGCAATATCACTTATAAAGACATTGAAGAGGACCGTTCTAATACTGAACCCTCGGTACCCACTAGTAAACCCCTTTCTTCAGAGTGACTCCATTTACTATTACTCTCTGTGTCCTATTCTCCAGCCAATTCTTTACCCAGGCTGTCATCTTGGGACCCACTCCCAGGCTGGCAAACTTGTATATTAATCTTTTGTGTGGGATTGTGTCAAATGCCTTGCTAAAGTCTAGGTAGGCCATGTCCACAACCCCTTCCTGATCTACTACTTTGATCACCCAGTCAAAGAAATCTATCAGATTTGTCTGGCATGACCTTCCCGCTGTGAATCCATGCTGCCTTGGGTCCTGTGCCCCTCTGGCCTCTAGATACTCGACAATTCTTTCCTTTAGATGTGATTCCATCATTTTCCCTATCACTGAGGTTAAACTAACAGGTCTGTAGTTTCCTGCTTCTGCCTTGCTCCCACTTTTGTGAAGGGGAATCACATCTGCCCTCCTCCAGTCCTCGGGTACCACCCCATCCTCCCATGATTTGTTTAAGAGTGTAGTCAGTGGTGTCACTAGTTCTACCCTTAGTTCTATTAGAATTCTGGGATGAATCCCATCAGGCCCCATTGCTTTGTCCACCTTCAGTTTTAAGAGTTCTTTCAGAACCCTTTCTTCTGTAAATGGGCTGGTATTAACTTCTGTATCCAGAGTGTTTCTACTGTTTGTTTTAGGTACCTCCTCTTCATTTGTAAATACTGAGCAAAAATATTTGTTTAGTATCTCTGCCTTTTCACAGTCACCATCTGCCCACCCTCCTCCCTTTATTAAACCTCACTATCCTCCCTTGGTCTTCCTTCACTCCCTGATGTACCTATAAAAGGTTTTATCCCCCTTCTCAACTGAGTTGGCTATCTTTTCCTCAGTTTGGGCCTTTGTTGTTCTGACTGCCTTCCCAGCTTCCTTTTGCTTTAACTGATACAGTTCTCTGTCCTGCTCCTTCTGTGATTCCTTGTACTTTCTGAATGCTTTCTTTTTCTCTTGAACCTTCACTGCCACTTCCTTTGACAACCATAGTGGTTTCTTACATTGTTTTGTTTTGTTTATTTGCTTCACACAAAGGCTTGTTACCTCTGTGATGGCAGTCTTTATTATTCCCCATTGTTCTTCCACCCCTCTTTCCTGCCCATTTGCTAGTGCATTCCTTAGGCACTCACCCATTTTGGCAAAGTCAGCCCTCCTAAAGTCCAGTACTTTTGCCTTTGTATGGCTTGACTCTATTGCTGTGTTTATTGTGAACCATACTGTTCGATGGTCGCTAGTTCCCAGATGGCTACCCACTTCTACATCTGTGATCCTCTCTCCATCTCCATTTGAGAGAACCAGGTCTAAGATTGCTCCCTCTTGAGTGGGTTCCAATACTAGTTGTCTAAGGCATGCCCCCTGTAGGGCATCTAGAATAACCCCACTCTTCAAGTGGCTGCTGCAACTGCACTCCAGTTAACATCTGGCATATTCAGATCACCCATCAGCAATATCTCCCCTTTTTCAGCCATTCTAAGTATACTTTCTATCATTTCCGTGTCCATTTCCTCCACCTGAGGGGGTCTGTATACAACCCCTGTGCAGATTGTGGTGCCATTGCCGGTCTCCAAATTGACCCACAGTGCTTCTTCTCCTCCTCCCTGTTTACCCTTTTGTTCTGTTGCTTTGATTCCTTCCCTTATATAAAGAACTACTCCTCCTCCTCTTTACCTTCCCTGTCCCTCCTGTGGATAGTGTATCCTGGTATGTTTATGTCCCAGTCATGGTTTTGTGTGTACCATGTTTCTGTGACTGCCACGATATCCAGATGTTCTCCTCCATCAAGGCCACTAATTCAGGAAGCTTGTTACCCAGACTACGGGCATTGGTACTCATTGCTCTCCATTTTTGATGGCTTTACCTTCTGTTGCAGCATCCTCCACTGACCTTTCTACCTCGGCCTTTTCTCATTTAGTACCCTGTTTTGTAGGAGAGGCTGGGATTTTCCTGCTGCTTATCAGTGCCTCCCCTTGACTAGTTTATAAGCTTGCCAATGACATTTAAACCGATTACTCAAAAGACTTGTTCCTTCCTGGACAGATGCAGACCAACCTGCCAGTATAGGCTGGTGTCCGCCAGGTGGAGCCCAGTCCCCAATGAAGCCAAACCCTGTGCTCCACACCATTTTTCAACCATTCATTAAACTGCATGGTGCAAAGTACCTGCTCCACCCATGCCATTGACAGGCAGCACCTCTGAGAAGGATATTGTGTGTGCTACTTGTCTTAGGCCCCTCCCAACTCTACAAAGTCCTCCTGCACTGCTCTAATCTCATGATGAGCCTAAGTCATTTGTCCCTAGGTGGACAATGATGTCCAGCTCAGACTCCCGTGCAGCTGTTCTCGTGATCCTGGGGATGCGCTTCCTGTCCCTCCAAGCCATGGCACCAGGCAGGCACCTTACTTCAGTTTTCCCTGCTCCCCCCAGTTCTATCTCTCTAATAATTGAGTCCCCCACCAGGAGCTGCTTCCTTTCCCTGTGGCTCCCTTTGGACCTCACTCATGTTTATATTTCTTTAAATAAAACATTGCCTGCTGTACCTTTTGGTCTAACATTTTTTGCAGTTTGGCTTTTAAATGACAAATTTGAGTTTGTGTCCGAGTTGTTCTAAGATCCCGTGACTGTTGCAGAGCTTGCAATTCTCTCTCTAATTTTATGTAGGCAGCTTCTTGTTGCTTCCACTTATAAGATGTGTAAGCTATGATCTCACCACGTATAACTACTTTTAACGTGTCCCAGGTAATTGAGGGTGAAACATCTGGAGTGGTGTTGTCCTCCAGTATTTGTGGGATCTTGGCTTTTGCATGTTTTTTAAATTCAGGATCCCTAAGCAAAACTAGGTTAAGACACCAATATTAAGTCTTTCTGAGCCGGCCTAAATCTAATTTTAACAGTATTGGGGAGTGATCCGAAAGAAACCTTGGGCAAATAGTAATATCTTGGAGAAAGCCAGTGAGTTCCTTTGTGATAAAGAAATAATCAATACGAGAGTGCGTGTGAAATTGGGGAGAGTAGTAAGTGTATGCTCTAGTGGTTGGGTAAAAGAAGCGCCAGACATCCGTTATTCCAAGAGAGGCCACTTAGCTTCAAAACACCTTCTGAGAGGGCGACGGCCTATGCTGTGAACAATTAGTGATGTCTAGATGTGGGTCTAAGGTCTCCACCCATTATTAGGATCCCCTGAAACATTTCTACCATTTTATTTAAAAACATCCGAGGCTTATGGGGGAAGGGGCGAGGAGAAAAATACACCTTAACTAAGGTAACTAGTTTTCCATACAGTAGCCCTGTCAGAATTACAAAGGAACCTGTGGGATTAACATATTCCTTTTGCATTACAAAGGACGTTGACGTGGGGATCAGTATTGTAGAACCTCTGCATTTACTGTTCTTGTATGATGATGCAAAAATCTGGTATCTCCCACTCCTTGCTAGCTTTAAATGTTCTCCCACCGTTAGATGTGTCTCCTGTAAATAAATCAAATCAAGTGCTTGTTTCCTTAAGTATTGGAATACTCTTGACCTTTTAACTGGGTTATTTAACCTGTTGATATTAAGGGAGAGTATTTTTACCGGTGCTACTGCAATTTTTGCAGAGTTTGGTAATAGATTTCAGCCCCATGGTCTAAGTCTAATCCCGGGTCACCATAAATGGGGCCTCTTACAGCTTCCAAAGCAGATCTCTGTGCTTCCCCTCCAACCATCAAATCCAGTTGTTTCCCTCTCTCAAACTTATAAAACATAAAGGGCACCTGTATTATTACAACAAAAATCCGACAGTGTGTTTTCTCATATAACCACAATCATCTCTGCATGCATTTTTCCATTTTTCTAATGAAATCCTTTACATCTGTTAAATCAACCAGTTTCCATAACAAAACTGCCTTTTGGGCAGAACTGAGGGCTATAGGGGTATAATAGGCACCCCTGCCCTCATAGCTATTTACACATAGGTTTGCACTTAACCCCATTCTTTTCAGCCAAGAATCAACTTCCTGAGTTAGTTTTTTACTGAGAATCGGGGGTGGCTCCAAATCAGTGACTTCCAAGGTAGGGGAGACAATAATATGTCTCCCTAAAGGCTCAGTACACACTGCATTGAGCTGTGGAGGAAAACTAGGAAATAAATCCTCCCAGGCCTCCAGGGGGGATATTCCACCCCTAAATCTGATTGAAAATAAAACCAGATGTGAATGCTGCATATGAGCCGCGGCAAAGTAAAAAAACAATTTCAGCGTCACTCCTGCGCCAGCCTTCCCCTCCCACCCGCCAGAATAAAATAATAATATTAAGAATACCATCATGTTAATGTCACTCCTCATATCCCTAGTCAAACTGAAGTCTGTATCTGAGTTTTACATGGGAGAGGCCAAGTAATCAAAAATATTTGTCTGAGCACACCTTCTCATTGTAGACGCTGCACATCTAAATACAAGTAAATACTCTTACAGTAGAGTTACAATAACTTGCAAACTTATGAGAAGAAATTCATTAAATGTTCAGTAAATCTCTAAACCTCTATAGATATAGATCACAGTAAACCTCTTGGTTTAGGAGTCCTTGTAGATTCTTCCCTAAAGATACTCATGCTAGTTGTCGATGAACCAAAATATCAGGGTATCTTGAACTGAAGAGTCACTGTGGGGCAATAAAAATTAATCTCTCACGACAAACCAGCGTCTCTTCGTTGACTTCCAGCAGAATTGGGTTGGGCTACCCCTCAATTAAAACACAAAGCAATAACAATGTCACTCAGCCAGTTCATAACCTGCCCCCATCACCAGAGTAAACCAAATAGAACTGCAGTTCTTATTTTAATTTTAGCAAAGTGTCTCTTACTTGAGTTAATTTTTTCTGTTCCGAGGGGATTCCGTTCAGAGCCGCTTATGAAAGGCACCCCTACCTGTCCAATGCCTCTCCTGTCAGAGGGTTCCATGATTGGCTAGCTCACTAGGGCCTTACGGAAGTACTGTAGCCTCTAAATAGGCCAGACAGTGTACAAAAAAGGGGTGAAAGTCAGAGGAAATACCTTAAATCCTCATTCCTTGAAGAATTACCTCTCGTTGATCTCCGAAATGAGGCCAGACATGTTGCCACTAGGACCGCTTGCTCAGCTCTTACAGTACGGGTTCACCTCTGCCCTTTTGCAGTGTGCCAGTGGGGAGGTTGAGGTACCATGGCTGAACGGATCTCTTGATGCTCTGGGATTTGTAGGCCCAACCTAATTAGTTCTGCCCTCACCTCTTCTGCAGAGTCAAACTCTCTTCTGCCATTCGGAAGCTGGACTACCATTTGTACCAGGTATGGTGTGGCAAATTTATTGCCCTTCTCGTGAAGTACCGGGAAACATATAAACATACACCCTTTTATGCCTGATGGTTTCCAGAGCGTAATCATTGTCCAGATTGATTCTTGTCTGGCCATAAAATACCTTCTGTCTCTTCTATGCAATGAGTAGTACTTCTTCTTTAATTGCATAGTTCAGAAAATGGGCAATTATGGAACACGGGTGGGCCTCTGGTGAAGTTGGTTTAGGGCCGAGTGCCTAATGTACCCACTCCATTTCTAGTGGGAGATTGGTGGGCAATTCCAAGGCTGTCTGAAACAAGGTAACCAGAAAATCTGTGATATATGGTCCCTCCGATCCCTCGGGAATACAGTAAATTTCAATGTTTTTACGTCTGGCCCTATTCTCGGAATCTTTGTGCCGAGCCTGGAGCCCGGGATTGCTGTTCTTGTATATTCTTAACAGCCTCCTCCAGATCATCCATACGATTTTCCACTGCTGTAATCTGCCTTTCAGTGTCGTCTGCTCTTTGTTCCAAATTCACCACGTCCCATCTTAGTTCAGAATACAATTGCTTTACTTCTGAATGGAATGAAAACAGTTCTTTATAAATGGTGTCTAGTTAAACCTTTTTGTTTTTCTGCGGCTTTTTGCGTGATGTAGCCAAGGCCTCAGAATGGCCTCCTGTATCAGCCAAGGCCTGCGATTGATTGGAATCTGAGAGAACAGCATGAGAAGTGTGCTGATCTTCCTTAATTTCCAAGGTTTTTGGCATTTCTCCTGCTGGATTTCAGAGTCTTGGTGTTATTCCCCCCTCAGGATAGTTATTTAAATAAATGTTCTGGTACTTCTCAAGTAGGTTGGGGGAATTCTGGCGAGGTGGTGTAGGAGCTCTCAAATTAAGCTGTTATTCAGGTCAGGATGCAACCAGAAGTCCCTTTATTCGCTCATTTTCTACAACTTTTCAATGAGTGAGTTACAGAACACTTCCTGATTTCAATTGTAACAGGAATTAATCTGCTACTCAGAACAGCTCTAAACTGGGTGAGAGGTGGAATTGTTGGCTGGGTAAAGAAGAGGGGTTGGGTGTGCTCTAGTAGGGTGTTACCTACAGCTGATGAGCTCCAAAAAAGACTGAAATCAATTTGGTACTGTAGCAGTACCCAAATAAGGAACCACACACACCAGTGACTGCACTAGGGGATATACAAATTGGATCAAATTGGATGAAAGCAGGTTCATTATTGTGGGATGGGGTAATTTATGGTAAGGTTTTACCCTTTTGATGAATGTTAGTATTGTCACTTTCCCAGTAATTTCTATGCTCCACCTCTGTCCTCTGTTCCCTTAATTGCCCCATCCCTTCCCTAGTCAATGCCCCCTGCTACCTCTCTCCGCTGTCCTTTTTGGTGCAGTAGTAGTTGCCATTGCAAAGCACTTGATACACAGAGTGTAATGAGAAAGAAATGATATGCTCTAGTTCAGTTCAGTTTATTGAAGGGTTGAATTCCATTGAGCAAGCTCATTTGCAAGGATGTCCTTTGTACAACATACTCAACATGATACATAGTAGCATAACATGAACAAAGAGACAATACATTGTAACTCATAGAGGGATGGAGAAAAACAAATAAAGAAAATGCATTGTTTAAATAATAGGAGTTACATATGGGGTAAAGACACATAAATTGATTTGTATGGGCAAACACAGTACAAGCACGATTAAGAAATGAGGATAAGTATAAATGCACAATTTTCAATCTGATCAATACTAGAGAGGTAGAGATACAGAGAGGGAAGATGTGGGGGCTAGGGGAGGGATTGAGGGCAAAGGCAGGGTTTGGAAATAATTCCATCTATGATACTTTTGAAAGCATTTAATGGAATTAAAAATTGTAGCTTTACTAACTCAAGAGTGAACCCAGAATCCCAGAATATCATCTCACTGCTCCTGAAGTGAGACAAACTGGATTGAGCCACAAAAATCCTTGGACAGACCTAACTTTGTGACAAACACATGGACCCCCATGGGGCTAGAACCTTTCCTGGTTAACCATCCTTTGTTCTAAGTAGTAGACACCACATTATGTGGTAGCTGAGATTAGAACTAAAATCTGCTGGATTACAGTCCTGTGCACTAACCATTAGACTGCATTGGCTAGGAGCTAAGATTGGAACCTTTACTGGTTCACAGTCCTATGCTCTAACCAAAAACCACACACTGGCTGGGATTATAACCTTTCCTAACTGTTAGACACCATACTGGGTGGGAACTGGGGTTATAACCTTTCTTGGAACACCAGTCTTTCTCTAACTATTAGATGCCACACTGGCTGGGAGATAAGATTATGACCTTCCCTGGTTAATCATCATTTGCTCTAACCATTAAATATCACACTAGATGGGACCTGGGGTTATTAACTTGCCTTGATTGCCATCATTTGGTCTAATCATCTACCACACTGGCTGGGAGCTGGGATTACAACCTTTCCTGGTTCACCATCCTTTAAATGGCAAATGCCACACTGACTGGCTTCTGTAACTGGAATGAGATTCCTGACTCACATACACGTTCAAGTTCAAGTTCAAGTTTATTGGTCAACTTTGTTGTAATTAGCAATCAAAGTTTTTACAAGAAAAAATCACATACAATAAACATAGCATAAATAACATCATATATAAGCTTACAGTATAAAAAAACCTATGTAAATGCTGTATCAAATTCATTTTGCACAAAATAGTCTTGCATAGAAGATAACATTTTCATAAAGTGCATTTTTCCTAAGTTTAACATGATTTAATCATAAACCACTGGAATTTTAACATGATTTTCTTTATCCTGGATACTGACAAATAATTTAAATATCCATGGACTTATGGTCAGATTAACAAAATATAGCAAGCCAAATATCTGTCCATGAACAGTTTTATCATTACATATCAACTTTCCAACCAATCTATTTTTTAAACAAAAGATAGAGGAACTCGATTATGTGGCCTAAAGAGTCAGGTAACCTTAGTTCTGGCATATTTCTTTTTTATCTTAATTACAGATGCAAAAAATTTGGATATCATTAATGCATCCTCAACAGTAACAGGATGTAATAGAATAAAAACAGGATCATAATCAGTTTTATCATAGCTTCTTAAAAAAATTCCAAGCAAACTATTTCTAGGACAGAATAAAGTGGACAGAATCTAATTATATGACTTAAAGATTCATTCTGAGCTAAGGTACATCTACAAAGATTAGATGTACTAACAGAGCCTTTTTTTAATATATAGCCCTTTATTAAAATAAGTGCAACGTGAGTTGATTAATCCAGCGCGAGCCCACGTAATCAATTTCCTATCTGAGGATGAAATAGGGAGAGTTACATAATTTTCTAGACAATTATCAATTTTATTGTCTCTAAACCATGCATTAAGTTTTAACTCTCTCACTTTTAACATTTCTTGTTGTTTCACAAAGGGAAAATAATTAACTTTTTATCAGCTTTTTAAAGTTTAAATCAATATTTATACTCTTTTATAATCACTTAAAAGGTGCATCATATTTAATTGTGTCAACTGCTTTTCTAATGTTTTAAGCCAGCAGGAGGTGTGACCAGCCTTCGCCCACTTAATTTTTTCCTTAAAGCATTTGTGTGGAAGTATATTGAATTTGGTATTTATTAATTTTAACCAGTAGATCAATAACTTCAAAGTGGCTAATGTACTAGATGGAATTTTCCCAAGCTCTGACTTTATTAACACATTGGGAGTGGGAATTGGCATACCCAAGAGAACTTTATAATAATAAGATAGAGCTTTATCAGTATCTTTGGTAATGTTAGAGCCCCAAATTTTGGCAGCATACGTCGTTACTGAGTTAATCTTTGCATCACCTGCTATAAGAGCAGGGAGGACGGTATTACTGCCATAAGTCATGTTAAACCTTAATAGACCTTTGGCTATTACTTTAGCTTATAAGTATTGTTCTTTTTGATGGACTGACCAATTGAATGTGTTTGTTAAATTGACCCCCAAATACTAATAGTTATTCACTATTTCAATCTTTTTTTATTAAGAAAAAAGTTAAACTTACTATTTCTCCTTCCATGCTGGTTAAAAATCATTACTTTAGTTTTCTTCAAATTTATAGATAGTTCCAGATTCTCACATTTTTGTTGAAAAATATCTATTTTTTAAGACCTTTAACTGATAGAGCAAATAATGCCATATCATCAGCATAAGCTAATGCATGTAATAGTAGACCATTAATATTTGGGGAATCAAGTGTTTTTTCTTTTTTAAATATAAGTAAATCATTAACATATATATTAAAGAGTAGTGGAGCAGGTAAACATCCTTGTTTTACCCCCTTCTGAGTTGAGAAGTAGTCTGTTAAGTTACCTTTGTTGTCATATCTAACTGAGGATGCTGTACCATGGTGTAGTAAATATATCATTATTAACAATGTATTATTCAATTTTAAGGAATAAAGAATTGACCAAAGTTTACATCTGTTTAAAGAATCAAAAGCAGAGGTGAAGTCAATAAAAATTGCATATAAATTCATTTTTCTCCACTTGACATATTTCTCAATTAAGTGTGAGAACACAAATAGATTGTCAATTGTAGAGAAACCTTTGCGAAAACCCACCTGAGATGGAGAGATAATACAGTTAGTTTCAACCCATCCGGTCAATCTATCCAATAAAAGGCTAGAAAATGTTTAAGAGATTATATTAAGTAGGCTTATAGGCTGATAATTTGAAGGTTCATATACTGAGCCCTTTTTATGCAAAGGTACACTCACATACCTTTTGCTCTCATTAAACCACAGTGCCTGGGAAATGGGATTGAATCAGGATCTTCTGGCTCACAAGGCTTTGCTCTAACCATTGTCTGGGAGCCTGAATTCGGACCAGGAGTTCCTGGCTCAGAGGAGCAGAAAAAAATGAGCATTCTACACATGACTTGTCAATTAGCTTACTTTATTATAAATATAAATCTCTGAAATAGATGGCAAAAGTGGCACCAAATCAAGGGATTTGGTGCCACTATTGCCATTTTTTCCCAGAGGTGCTGAGTTACAGCATATACATTTTTTCTTCCTTTT
Organism: Neoceratodus forsteri; assembly: GCA_016271365.2. Taxonomy (NCBI): domain Eukaryota; kingdom Metazoa; phylum Chordata; order Ceratodontiformes; family Ceratodontidae; genus Neoceratodus; species Neoceratodus forsteri. The sequence continues at coordinate 413,238,791 of CM057452.1, forward strand.
CTCTCTCTCCTCCATCAATAAATTAAAACAAACGTTGATAGTTTCCAGTTCAGACGAGGTTCACAATGCAGATGCTTATGCTGGAGAGGGATTACAGTAAAAGAAAATGTAACAAAAGGGCCACAAAGCATCTGCAGTTCTTAGGGAGATAAACAGACAGATGACAAATAGAAATACCTATCTGACAGGCAGGAGGTGATATCTGATCAGACCGGCAAAATAAAGGGAAAAAACAGTATGAGGAATGTTCCAGAAAAAAAGACAAAGTGAAGGGGGCACACCAAAGTAAGGTAAGGTAACATTTGTTTATATGGCGCCCAATCCCAGAGGCTCTGGGTACCTTACACAGTAACAAGCAGGGTAATGCAAAAATAAAACAAGCTACAGAGCATAAATACATTAAAATACAGCATGTAGTGCAATTATAGTTATTGTGGCTAATACTTGTATATTTGTACATAATTTGCTTACTTGTTATTCTATTTCTGTATTGCACCATACTGTCCTCTTTGTTTACAACTGTACTGACATGGAACCTTTGAAAATGAGTCTCTGACTCAAAGGTATTTCCGAATCCTCAATAAATAAATAAATATACTAATCAATAAATAAAGTGTTAATACTATAAAACAGCTCTGGTTAGTCCAGGAAAGCCAACTTGAACAGGTGAGCCTTAAGACCCCTCTTAAATGCCTCCACCATTGGGGCCTCCCTACGAGAGATGGGAAGTGAGTTCCAGAGGGCCGGGCCAGCAACTTCAATCGCAGAATCATCGGACATTTTTAACCTGGCCCTCGATACTGCAAAGAAGCCCGGTGGAGGAGTGGAAGGAGCAGACTGAGGTGGCAGGTCTCAGGAGATCAGCCAGATAGCCAGGACCCAGACCATACAGGGCCTTATAGGCGAGCAAAGCCACCTTGAAGATGACCCTCCACCTGACAGGCAGCCAGTGCAGATCTCGCAGGACCGGGGTCACATGACATGACATGACAGGCCCCTTGGTAACCTGGCTACTGCGTTCTACACTAGCTGCAGCTGGTGGAGGGTTCCTCCACTGACCCTGAAGTACAGAGCATTACAGTAATCAAGCCTTGATGTAACAAAGGCACACACTAATGAAGGCAGGCCCTCAGGTGAAACTAGAGGTTTAATCCGGGTGACATTCCTTAAGTGGTAAAAACCACTTTGGATGACAGATGACACTTGAGCATCCAGTGTCAACCTGTCATCTAGGAAGATACCCTGATCTGGCACCTTAGAGGAAACCATCAATGGGGTGATTCCCAGGACCAATCCTGTTGCCACCCTGGAGACACTCCCATCACGCCCGCAACCTGACTCTATCACCAGGACCTCTGTCTTGTCGGGATTCAGTCTTAACCAGTTGGAAGACATCCAGTCCTGGATCTCTGCCAGGCAATTGTTAAGCACTTCCACAGCATCATGTGTTTCAGGGGCAAAGGACATATACAGTTGGGTATCATCTGCATAGCAGTGAAAACCCGAACTGTAGCACCTAATGAGCTCACCTAGTGGTAGCATGTACACCACAAATAGCATTGGCAACAGGATCAAACCTTGAGGGACTCCACAAGGCAGGAGCTTCAGGGAGGAGGAGAAATTCCTCATCACTACCCATTGCTTCCTGCCTGAGAGATAGGACTCGAACCAGTTGATGACATTACTGGTAAGTCCACAATACTCTCTAAGGCACTCCAAAAGCACAATGTGATCCACGATGTCAAATACTGAAGTGAGATCCAGGAGAATGAGAATTGACCACTCTCCTCCATCTCTTGCCCTGACAAGGTCATGTTGCACCCTAACCAATGCCGTTTCGGTACTATGCCTTGCATTGAAACCAGACTGGAATGGCTCATAGATGTCAAAGGTCATGAGGTGCTCCTCAAGCTGCTGCACCATTATTTTCTCAACAATCTTTCCTAGATTCCAGCACCCCGGACTGGGTGCTCCCCGGCCTGACCTGCAGCATGGTGTGACTCTCCTTTGCAGCCACCGCCTGTTTCGTTGCTGCCCACCAGACCTACAGAAAAGATTCCAGTGCCCCTGACCGGGTGCTCCCTGACCTGACCTGTGGTGCAGTGGAGTTCTCCTTTGTGGCTGTCGCTCGCTTAATTGCTGCCCGCCAGACCTACAGAAAAGGTACACCACAATATAAGCTGCGCCACTCTCAAATTTCTGGCGCTTTCGTCCCCTCTCTACTTGATTGGCCACTCTGCTAGGCCGAAAGCTCCTGATTGGCTATACCCTCACTGCTTTGCTCGCTGTGGCCTAAACCACAGACATTTGAACTTTTGTAAAGTATTGAACTGTTTTGCTGCTCAGACTAGAACTTTGCTATATTCTTAATTCATGAAAACTGTTTAGTATGTAAAGTTATAATGGAGAACTGTGTTAATTTTCACAAACTGAAGGCATTGTTCTGCTTTTGTCTCTGCCTGCATTTCCATCCTGTTCTTCACCCTTCTCCCTCTCCCAGAATCTGGGGCGGCTTTTTGCTGTAACTCGGTAGAGCGCACCTTGCCCTCCCCAGCTTCTTTTCTTTAATCCCCCCAACTCTGCCTATGAACCCTCCCTCTACTTTCCCCTAATCCACAACCTCCCACCCACTGCTCTCTCTGTATTGTTCAGCAATCAGCTGCCTCCCAGCCCCCTGCTGGCACTCTGTCTCCAGTCCATAGGTGCTGGAACTAGGGGTGCTGGGGGTGCTACAGCACCCCCTAGTTTGAAGACAAGCCCCTCCACCCCCAAAGACCCATGGCACACACCAATTTCTGTGATTTTGAGTGATCCTCCATGACCAGGAGAGGAGCTGACTAGACCCATACAGGAACGTAGCTTTAGATGGAAGGCAGTTTTTATTTTATTTTTATTTAGTTTTTGTTGACCGGGTAAGTGCACTACACAAATTCTGCCTATTTTCAGGCACGAAAGGGGAGGGAAATACAGCTGAATGCCAACTGACCTTGAACCAGATTAAGCTGTTGGTGGTATTTTTAGTGAATGGAGGAAATTTGGCCAGGGCACAAAGGAAATTCCCGTACTCTTTTCGAGAAGTGCCATGGGATCTTTAACATCCACCTGAACTACCACTACAACAGGCAGATGGGACCTTGGTTTAATGTGTCATCCGGAAGACAGCATCTCAGGAGTGCAGCACCCCCCTCATGCTGCATTACAGTGCCAGTATTGGGGTTCAGTGGCAACTGTTTTTAAGACAGAAAACTGGAGGTCCTCGATGAGACATTTTCTACACCAAGCTGAGTTAATGTTACTTTAATGCAGAGCAAAGTCTTTTCCAGGTGCTAACTACAACTGAGTCAGCAATATTTCTAATTAGCTAGCATAAACATAAGTCAGTCTTTGAGTTTTCATGCAGCTGTGCCCTGCCAATGACAGCACTTGCTACCAGTGTTGATAACTGGTTGACTATGCCCCTTCATCCTCCCCCCCCCCAACAATTATATGGAGTGATCATAGTTTTTTAGCCTCAACTGTAAGCACTGAGATTATTATCTTGCATGGTTACATAATTGATGCACATGTGTACCTGGAAAGTACACATGTGGTATACTGGAGGGAAAAACTAAAGCATATGTACCTGAAGTACAGTACTGTATATGAGTATGTAAAAAGGCTATGGTATCAGGGCACTGAATACTCCCACAGTTAGTCTCAGTTTTATATGGTTGTCTCTGTATTTCAGCCAGCAAGCTAAGGCACAGAAGGAGCTACAGACAGCTGAAGGAATTGAAAAAGGGGAGAAGGCCTTCTTTCGCCATATACTGTAAGTGAGAAAAGTAATAAGAAGGATGGGATTGTTAGGTTTAAGAAAGGAGAGGAGTGGGTGGAGGATAACAGGGGAAAAGCAGAGATACTAAATGAATATTTCTGTTCTGTCTTCACCTGGGAGAAGGATGGACCATTATGCCCTCAGGAGGTAGAACGGGGGGGGGGGGGACACAGATGTAGTTACAGAGGAGGATAGAGTGAGGGAGGGGCTGGTAGCAATGAAGGTGGACAAATCACCAGGCCCAAACAGAGTACATCCAAGGGTACTAAAGGAACTGGCTGAGGAGCTTTCAGGGCCACTGGCAGGCCTGTCTAATAGTTCACTGGAGGGCGTTGTACCGCAGGTCTGGGGAACAGCACATGTGGTGCCCCTCCACAAAAGTGGTCCCAAATATGACCCAGGGAATTATAGACCAGTCAGTCAGACCTCAATCGTGTGCAAGCTCATGGAGACCATACTTAAGGAAAGGTTGATCTAATATCTAGAGGAGTAAGTCTCCAGGATGCAAGGCAGCATGGGTTCTTTGGGGGGGGTAGATCGTGTCAAACAAATCTGACTAGGGTTGTCAGAACTAGTTCGGTAAAGATTCGAACCCTCCTCGAACCCTGGTGTTCGAGTTCTAACTTAGAACTCGAAAACTAAATGGTTCGCAAAAGGGTTCGAATCACCGCGAGATGCGAGACGTTGTCTGTTTGCACTTGCGTACCTACGTACGGGTCAGGTGGGGGTCGAGTAAGCTGCGCGAGCCGCGGGATCTGTGGGGGTATTTAGGGAGATGTGCCGCGAGGAGGAGCGCCATTTGCAGAGGATCGGAGCGGAGGTAGCAGCAGCCTAGCTAAACTGTAGCGTTAGCGGTTAGCGTACCGCTACTCTTGTCTAGTGGCCACTTCCATCATCCATTTTCCTGTGAGACCGAGAACAAGAGAAAGGCTGAAAAAAGCTCAAAATCGGGTGGGAGTGGGACTAGGGGGAGGTTCAGGACAGGTGGAGGGATTAATCAAGAATTGGGAAGGGACTGGGGAATAGGGAGGGATCGAGACCGAGATCAATCAATATCAGGACTGGAGGAGGACTCAGGAGGACTCGGAGAGAGAATAAAAAAAATAAGAAGAAGTGAAGAACCTTTGTGAAATGTAATTATTTGAAACTGCAGCACTGCTCAGTCAGTGGTGCACTGCACTCAGCAGCTGCCAGCAACAAGCATACAAGGGGGGCAAAAAAGGCAAATAAATCTGAACCCTTCCCAGTGTAGTGTGTGTGTCACAGAGAAGCCCAGTGTGTGCCCTTGACTGCACTGTACCCTACCCAGTGTGTGTTACAGAGAAGCCCAGTGGCCAGTTGTGTGGTGGCATTAACCTTACATGACAGAAATGTAGAAATATAATTCTCATTCCCTGGGTTGTGTATGTGACTCCGTCTCCTGTGGTCAGCCCATCACCCTGCTGCTGTGTGCCCCTTGACTGCACTGTACCCTACCCAGTGTGTGTGTGTTACAGAGAGAAGCCCAGTGGCTAGTTGTGTGGTGGCATTAACCTTACATGACAGAAACGTAGAAATATAATTCTCATTCCCTGAGTTGTTGGTTATGTATGTGACTCCGTCTCCTGTGGTCAGCCCATCACCCTGCTGCTGTGTGCCCTTTGACTGCACTGTACCCTACCCAGTGTGTGTTACAGAGAGAAGCCCAGTGGCCAGTTGTGTGGTGGCATTAACCTTACATGACAGAAACGTAGAAATATAATTCTCATTCCGTGGGTTGCGTATGTGACTCCGTCTCCTGTGGTCAGCCCATCACCTGCTACTGTGCTGTGTGCCCTTGACTGCACTGTACCCTACCCAGTGTGTGTTACAGAGAGAAGCCCAGTGGCCAGTTGTGTGGTGGCATTAACCTTACATGACAGTAACGTAGAAATATAATTCTCATTCCGTGGGTTGCGTATGTGACTCCGTCTCCTGTGGTCAGCCCATCACCCTGCTGCTGTGTGCCCTTGACTGCACTGTACCCTACCCAGTGTGTGTTACAGAGAAAGCCCAGTGGCCAGTTGTGTGGTGGCATTAACCTTACATGACAGAAACATAGAAATATAATTCTCATTCCCTGGTTGCGTGTGTGACTCCGTCTCCTGTGGTCAGCCCATCACCCTGCTGCTGTGTGCCCTTGACTGCACTGTACCCTACCCAGTGTGTGTTACAGAGAGAAGCCCAGTGGCCAGTTGTGTGGTGGCATTAACCTTACATGACAGAAATGTAGAAATATAATTCTCATTCCCTGGGTTGCGTATGTGACTCCTTCTCCTGTGGTCAGCCCATCACCCTGCTGCTGTGTGCCCCTTGACTGCACTGTACCCTACCCAGTGTGTGTTACAGAGAGAAGCCCAGTGGCCAGTTGTGTGGTGGCATTAACCTTACATGACAGAAACGTAGAAATATAATTCTCATTCCTGGTTGCGTATGTGACTCCGTCTCCTGTGGTCAGCCCATCACCCTGCTGCTGTGTGCCCTTGACTGCACTGTACCCTACCCAGTGTGTGTTACAGAGAGAAGCCCAGTGGCCAGTTGTGTGGTGGCATTAACCTTACATGACAGAAACGTAGAAATATAATTCTCATTCCCTGGGTTGCGTATGTGACTCCGTCTCCTGTGGTCAGCCCATCACCCTGCTGCTGTGTGCCCTTGACTGCACTGTACCCTACCCAGTGTGTGTTACAGAGAGAAGCCCAGTGGTCAGTTGTGTGGTGGCATTAACCTTACATGACAGAAATGTAGAAATATAATTCTCATTCCCTGGGTTGCGTATGTGACTCCGTCTCCTGTGGTCAGCCCATCACCCTGCTGCTGTGTTCCGCTTGACTGCACTGTACCCTACCCAGTGTGCATTACAGAGAGAAGCCCAGTGGCCAGTTGTGTGGTGGCATTAACCTTACATGACAGAAACGTAGAAATATAATTCTCATTCCCTGGGTTGCGTATGTGACTCCTTCTCCTGTGGTCAGCCCATCACCCTGCTGCTGTGCACCCCTTGATTGCTATGTGTATGCCTATGCCCAGCAGCCCAATCATTCTGTAAGCCTTGAACCTGGGATCCTTTAGTTGCAAACTGTCATATTCTTCAATTACTTTCAGTCCACGGTATCACAGTGTCACACAACCAAAATAAAATTTTGGAGTTGTAGCCAGCGATCACAGATCACATTGCTTTGTTACACAGGAATTGTTTGGGTGGGTGTGTTCACCTGATATACTGGTAGTACTGGTACTTACTGTCTGTTATGGCTGACAGCAACATAGATGAAGCATCTAGTGCTGGTGTTGGAGCAGGTGTTGGTGGTAGTGGTAATCCTGGTGCTAACAGAAATAACCAAAATGTTTCACTTGATAAAAATTCAACAAACAGCAAAAGAGCAACAGTGAAGTGTGGTAAAGGGGGACCTTTTAAGAAAACCTGTACAGCTGCTGGGGTCACATGGAGAGGCACCATAAGGTATGCCATTCATGCTGTTAAGATCCCTGTGACTAGCAGCAATAATGCAAGTGACAGTGAGTCCCTCTCTGACTCAGACAGTAGCTCTTTGTCTCAGTCCGACACTGTTGTGTCTCGCGACAAATCATTACTTCCTCAACAAAGTGAAATGAGCAAGTCTGCTGACAATGAATCAGGTAGTACACTTGCAAATACATCCAGCGCTGTTGGCAATGAAAAGGACATATCCATTGAATCCACCACTTCTGTGTTGGCCAGCAATGAAAATCCATCAGAGTCTTCTGCCCACTCTTCTAGCACCAAGGAGCATGTCCCAGGTTCTGTTAGGACAGGTGAACAGACACAAATAGTCTTTAGCTATCTTCCTAGCACTCGAACAAAATCTGTCACACCTGAGGTGTGGAATTATTTCTCTGTCAGTAAAACTGATCCATGCAGAGCAATTTGTTCCTGTGTAAACAGAGTGTAAGCCGTGGTAAAGTTGTGTCATGCCTTGGCACTACAGCTCTTAAACGCCATCTGAAAAAGCATTCGGTTTTGCTTGATCATCCAAAACCCATGTCCTCCATCTTCCAGACGCATGTGAGAAGGGTCAGGAATCTGAAATGGATACTGAATTGTCTGAACTTGATGCGGCAGAACCACTGCCAGCCCTAGGATCACTGTTACCACCAATGCCAGCACCATTAGTACCAGTTGCACATCCAGTGATGGCACTGAATGTATAAGTCCTAGTCCACCATCTCTGCGTCCATCTGCCCATCAAGCACGGTGTATAATAAACCAGAGGACATGTTGCAAACAGCTAACACTGTCTCAGGCATTTGAAAGGAAGAATACCTTTACTAGAAATCATCCAAAGACCCTTCATCTTAATCACCGAATTGGTGAACTGTTAGCCGGAGCCCTTCTCCCATACTCTTTGGTAGATCATGAGGATTTTAGGGAGCTCATGACATTAGCAGAGCCTCGTTACAATGTTCCTCATCGAAGGTACTTTTCCTATGTTGAAATACCAAACATTTATCAGGCTTTAAAAGCGACAGTGATGCTTGCACTTAAAACTGCAGAGGGTGGGGTTATTCATGTCACAACAGATATGTGGATAACACTCAAAACATAGATTACATGTCCTTACAATCATTGGGTCCGCGTTTCTTGTGCTTCTCAAAAACAAAGACACCCCAAAATGACATCATAGAAGAATTAAAAAGAAGTCATACTGCTGCAAACATCTTGAGGAACTAAATGACCTCCTGATGAATAGGTTTAACCTCACGGTCTAAAATCTGGCTTCATAGTAGTGACCAATAGACCCAACATCTTAAAAGCAGTACAGGATGGAGGATTTCTGCATGCTTCTTGCTTTGCACATTGCTTACATTAATTGTCACGGGATTTCTCAACAGCGAAACACAAGTGGATGGTATGATTGCTGTTTGCAAAAATGTGACTCACTTTTCACATTCAACCAAGGCTATCGGACATTGTCGAACTGCAAAAAACACAAGCTGCCCCAGCAAAAGCTGATTCAAAATGTTTCCACTCGTTGGAACTCAACGCTTTATATGCTGCAGTGCCTCTTGGAGCAAAAGCAAGCTGTACATGAGTACTGCTCCAGTTACATTATTGGAGATGGCATTATGCTGTCTGTGCTGCAGTGGAAATTAATGGAGACAGTGTGCTGTATCCTAGCTCCTTTTTGAGACAGCTACAAGGGACATGTCTTCTGAAGGTGCATCTGTGAGTCAGGTTATCCCACTCATAATGCTCATTTCACATCATCTTAGTGTTCTAGATCTACAAATAGAAAAAGACAGATCTGAAGCGCAGACAACATGTCGCCTGTATCATGGGAATCTCGTAAAGAGAATGAGCGAGCACTTCAAAACCAATGACAAATTAGTTGCAATGATGAAATCAAGACACTACATCCTTGCAACTCTCTTAGATCCCAGGTTCAAGGCTATACACCTTCCAAAAACAGATGATATAGAGCAGTACAAATGTATGTTGCTAGATGAGCTGCAGCACTCACAGGAGTCAAACACAGACACGCACAGTACCCTCAGGTTGTCATCACCACAACATGCAGATTCATCTTCACAAAGGGATACAGAACTGGAAAAGTCACCAAACATTAACAGTAGTTGTTCCACAACTGCCACTTCTTCAACCCTTAGTAGCAACCTAATCTGTGGCCAAACCTTTCCCAAATTGCTGCCATACCAGCTGCTTCTGCTGATTCCTCTTCTGAGCGGTCTCTGTCCATCATGGTAGACAGATACCTGCAAGAACTGCCTATTCCTATTGATGCATGCCCTTTTGAATACTGGAGATCAAAAAAGTCAATTTGGACAGAGCTGTATGATGAAGCCTGTAAATATCTTGGTTGTCCTGCAACAAGTGTCTCTTCAGAGCATGTTTAGTACAGCTGGCAATATTGTGACAGACACCAGAAATAGGTTGCTGCCAGAAAATGTACACACGTTAACTTTTATTAAAGTTAATAAGTCAAGATTTTAATATCCCTACAAGAGTATACAAACTGATCCTGAAGTGACTGATGTTGTGGATGTTGATGGTGATGACAACTCAGATGGTGGTGGCTGGTAATACTGTGTGGGACGGAGTCTCTCTGCACCAAAAAGGAAACTTTTACAGACTGTGATGACTTTGGTTGTCGTCTCTCTCCTTTCTCGATCTACTACCTTGGACTATATACCCCCCAAAACTTTCACCATTTCATGGCAAACTGCTTTGTAGCTAGGGTCTAAACTAAAGTCAACAAGTTTTATATACAGGGCAATTTTAACATCAGTGGGAACAGGCCCAAATTTGGCATAAAAGGGACACTGTCACATCAATCCTTTCTGTATCATATTATTTATAGTTAAAGTGAAAACATATATTTTTGGATTTACCGTCTGTGACTTTGTGGTGCATCAGTATGGACTGGGACAGGAGACGGTCTATTTTTCAATTTTAAAGAGGACAAAACAATGAGTTCTAATTGGTAGCTGTTTATTATTTTTTCAATTACAGAAATGTTAGCCATAAATGAAAAATGGATGCTAGTACATGGGTGAGGGTTGTGGGTTGGTTTTAACATGGGTGTAAGGGTGGCATGGGTGCTACTGCACAGATGAGGGTGGTGGAAGAAAAGTGGAATGGGTGATGGGGTGAAAGGTGGGTGTTGTTTAGTTCTTTCATTTACAGATTAGTGATCAGCTGGGAATGGTGAGGAAAAAATGATGACAGACCGAACCTACTGTACACATAATATATATTCTTATTAAATACATTGCAAACTGCTGCCACCTAGCACAACTGTCCTGTCCCCTTTAAAAAAAGAATAAAGGAATCAGAAATAAAAGAAAATCTGTATCAGCAGTTTTCACAGAATGTGACGTATCATAAAGTGTTTTTGCTTTACAAGTAGTGATAATTTGATACATAATGGGGTTGACAGATGCTGTCCCTTAAACATCACATGCCAACTGCTGCAGCTACATTAAATGTTCCTTAGTATGTGGTGAGGAAACCACTTTTTTTATTTATGTGACTGAAATACAGATTTTATTGAAGTATTAGCTGCAAAAATGCATCATCTTAGAAAGTTGTAAGTATTACTTCAATTTGCCAACAAAAATGTTGGTATATGTATGCATTACCTTAGAAAATTGCATGCATTTTTGCCAGCAACAATGACTGGCATATTTTTTTTATTCAAATGTCTTGACTGACTACGTTATGACATAATATGTTTTGCAACAGTTCCACATGCTGCTGCTGTAGTACTTGGCTTAACTTTGTTATAAAAGCTATCTTTTAAACATAGCAACTTTTGATTTACTCATTTAAAACAGAAAGCAGCAAATAGCTGAAATTAGGTAATATCAGTTATTTTTTCTCATAATTCATGACGATGAGTATATATAGCTAAGTACATAAATGGCTAATGTGCCTCTTTCTTTCACTAAGGAACTATGATGCAGCTGCAGCAGGAAAACTTTTAACATATGGGTGGGTGGGTGGGCCTGTTACGTATTAAGTTGCTGGCTTTAGCAAACAGAAGAAACCATAGATAAACCTAGTTGTATTCCTATCAATGTCACACAGATAATTTCTCTCCCCTTATATTGAACAGTTTTTCCTTTACATGTATTTTATTACTATCTTCGTTACTGGCAGCACAATAAAAAAATAGGGTTCGAGTTCTAAAAAGTTCTAAAAAAGATTAGGACCCTAGAACTTTTTCAAAAGTTCTAGACTAGAACTAGAACCCAGAACTTCAGAGGGTTCTGACAACCCTAAATCTGACTGACTTCTTTGCTGGGATCCTTAAGACAGTAGACAGGGGCCAAGTGGTAGATGTCCTCTATCTAGATTTCAGCACAGCCTTTGATTTTGTGCCCCACAAAAGGTTGACCATTTAATTTTTCATTTTTATTAGGGTTAACCTATTGAGCAAGCTCATTTGAAATAGTGACCCAGAGTAAACAAGTTACAGACAATAAAGACTTATTACAACACATTTAACAATACATTATAAGGAATGACAATCATACACAATAAAACCATTCAAGAGTCATAAAATGAACCACAGCAACATTTAATCTGACTAGTAATATTATCTAAAAGGCATTGTTTTACTGCATTTATTGAGAAGGGGTTGATGTTAAACAATTGGAACTTGTGTGGTAAATTATTCCAATAAAAGGGTACCATTTAACTATAGAAATGCATTGACCTTTGTGTTTTGGCTATAGGAACTGTTAATTCACAGTAATCTGAATTCCTGAGAGATGATTTTACCTTCCTTTCCTGCAATTTAACTACTAAATAATGTGGGACTTTACCCAATCCACTTTTGTGGGGTAAGACAAATTTACGTCAATGACATCTATCTGTAAGGAAAATCCACCCTAAACATTTATACATACCACAATGATGAGTCTTTTTTGGACATTTCAAGATCAGCCTGGCCAATCGATTATATAGTGTATCTAATTTCTGTAGTTTACTTTTGTTTGAATAGTCGTACAAAACAACGCCATAATCAAATAAAGGAAAAAGCTGAGTTTCAACTATTTTTTATATAGTGTGTCTACCCAAACAGTTTTGGTTATGGTACAAAAGCTCCACTCTCCTGCCAATCAGTGTAACATAGAGGATAATGGATGGGCATCAGTTAACAAAAACATTTTGTATTCACTTGAGAGGTTGCCATGACAACCTAGTAACTCTCGAGTGTGTCGAGTGGTTCCTGGTGTCATAGAACCTCGGTGGTAACTGATGCCATCTATCTTATATAGTGTATAGGCATCAGCTGAACATTTCTTGATGGCGGCTGTAATTACCTCACTCTCTTACTGAGCACTGTGTGTTGCTCATGTCCATCCCGCCCCCAATACCACAGGAAGAAGCCCCGCTCGGTCCACGTTCTCCCGCTGTCACAGACTAATGTTTTTAAATTAAATATGACGCTACCCACCTATGCCGAAGATCAGGACTGTGTCCATTCATCAGCGCTGCTGTCTTTTTTTGAAAATATCTCACTGCCGCGGCCGTTTCTTCATGATTGAAATAGATCCATCCTTTGCGTGGCTGTTTACAAAGGAGCTGAGTGTCACTTAATGCGCATGTGCAAGGACATTCCATGTTGTTGTACCATCAATGTGATGTACTCAGGATGGTACAACAGCAGTATTACGTCACATCGGTGGTACAACAAACCTGTCTTTACATGGAATTCAGTGAACAACATAGCTCTCCCATACACTATAAGTTTGTCTACATGAACATTGCCAGAGCCCAAAGAATCCAACCAATATCCTAAATACTTACAGGAATCTATTTATTTTATTATTTATCTAGTTTTTCTTGACCAGGAAAGGAGGACTAGACAATTCTGCCTATTTTTAGCCTCGTCCTGGGGAGTGGGATACATATGGATGCCAACTGACATTGAACCAGATTAAGCTGTTGGTGGTATTTTTACTGAATTAGCTGTCTAGTGAATCTACCTGTTCCAAATGTGCCCCTTTAGCATCCAGAATGGTCATGTTTCTGCCACTCTTAATTTTAGTTGTGGTTCCAAACACAACATGCATTTAGTTTTACCTGTGTTCATTTTAAGTTCAGATCTTCCACAATAGGTCTGGAGACCATTAAAACTAATCTGTAGTTTACTTTGAACTTCAGACGATGATGCAGCAACACAGAGTATTGCATCATCGGCATATAAATGATATGCTATGTCTGGCACACTTTCTTCCAGACCTTTTAAATAAATCAAAAACAATACTGGTTCTAGGACTGAGCCCTGTGGGATTCCTCAGACTACTGGCAACGGTGTACATTCCATGCCATTTATAGTAGTTAATTGCTTCCTGGATTGGAAAAATGAAAAAAACATTTCAGAGTTCCTCTGGTAATCCCTATTTCTGATAGCCCGTGTAGAAGGATTTGGTGATCAACCATATTGAAGGCCTTGGAGAGGTCAACAAGGATGGTCCCAGTCAACTGTCCTGAATCCCATATCTCTGTTGACATCATCCAAGACCCTTGCCATGGAGACCACCATACCATGAGTTTTATGGAATTCTGACTGATATTTATCAAGTTGATTGTTTTTATGTAAAAAATCTGTTAGCTGCCTAGTCAGTAGCCTTTCAAATAACTCTGAGACTTGAGACAGTAGGGATATAGGGCGGTAGTTGGTTAACTGGCCAGGGCTGCCCCCCCTTAAAAACGGGGACAACCCTAGCCAGCTTCCATTCCAGCGGGACCACCACTTTAGACAACGACCAATTGAACAAATAAGTAAGCGGGTCAGCAATCTGGAGTGCAGAGTATTTTAATACTGAAAATGTTCATCCATCTGGTCCACTACTAAGTTGGTTTTCAGCTCCAGCAAGAAATCCATAACTTCATATACCTCTGTCATTCTAAATGTGAAAGATGGTGCCTCTACTTCTCCTTTCTGGACTCCAGGGATAATTAGGTTAGGGCCAGAGTTGCCAAAAAGTTCCCGGCCTCTAAAAAAGTACTTATTAAATTTATCAGCTGCAGATTCCCTGTCAAAGCTTCCTGTTGTCTCAAAAAGATGTGTATTAGTCATTTTTTGATTGGCCATTTATTTCTTTTATTATGGATCAAACTTTCAGGGTCACCTGCCGCATCATCAATTTTTGCAATTTAAAATGCTCTTTTGGCATCTCTGATTGAGGTTGCATATGCATTTCTTAACTTGCTGTAAATTCCCTAGCCTTTGGGCAACCTCGACTTATGTGTTCTATCCCATGCTAGATTTTTAGCCTTTTTTAATTTTCATAGTAAGGTGATAAACCATGGGGAAGATTTATTTTAAATTTTCTTTGTTTTGACTGGCAGATGCAGGTTATGTACCTTCATTAATTCCGATACAAAGTTGGCTGATCTCGGGGTTGGGGAGAAGATGACCAGATGGGTGGAAAAGTGGCTGCGGGACAGAACCCAGAGGGTGGTTGTGTGTGTGTGGGGGTTATCTGGCACCAGAGAGGTTACCAGTGAGGTCCCGCAGGGCTCGATGCTGCGGCCGTTGTTGTTCAATGTCTTCATCAGTAACATTGGGAATGGTATAAAGGACAAAATGTGTCTATTCACAGACAACACCAAGCTCTGCGGGAGAGTGTACACAACTGAAGGGATACAAGACCTACAGGATGATCTGGAAAAGCTGGGGAGGTGGTCCAGGATCTGACAGCTTGGCTTCAATGCCAAGATTTGCAAAGTTGTGCACATTGTATTAAAAAAAGACAGTTGGATGTACAAAAACAAACTTCAGCATTCACAAGTGTGATAGCCATGGTTGTGAAAGAAACACAGCACTTTTGAGCCCAGTTAGAAACATTGGAAAACCAAGCCAGGGCAGTGCATTTCTGGATTATGGGGCTGCCTGAGGACATTGAGGAAGATCACCTCCTAATGTTTGTGAAGGACTGGCTCGATGAAAAACTGTTTTACAGCTTTGGGAAGTATTTTGAAGTCTTCTCTGTTTTTTATGGGACTCAAAGTAACACATTAGGACATTTTGTTTCTACCATTCGGTTCCAGATCCTCACCAATAGACTTTTGTCCTCAGTGTTCCTTATGCTGTAACTGATGATTGTATACTGTATGTCAAGTTCTTTTTAAAAAGACGACCTCTGTGGTTTTAACATAACTTACATTACACTTACTAAAGTATGTTCGTAGATCAGTGTTACCAGCCCTGTAAACTGTTACTTTCCGGTTCTCTGGGGTTATCTGTTTTTCCCTGTATGATAGCTTAGGGACAATTGGGGTTTGCCTATTTATGTACTTATGCTGTTTCTTTTTAGCTTTAGGCTGAATGCATACAATACTTTTTGTCCCCCCAGACAAGTACTCTGTTGAACTATCCTAATATGGACTTTTTCGCATCTCGGTTACAGTCATGCTGCTCTTGGGCATCACATGAGTGAAAAATTATTACTTTAGTGTGCGTTGAAATTAGAAGGTTTCTCCCCTATGCAGGGCCAGATTAAGGTTCCATGGGGCCCTAGGCCTGAGGAAAACCTGGGGCCCACTTTGTGTAGGCCACGCCCCCTTTAAGTAATCCACATCCATTCTATCAAGCCACACCCCCTTGTCATTTTTTTGTTCTTTAAAGTAAATTCTTTGGTAACCAAACTCTGACTCCAGCATCTAACAAAAATGGCCATGCAAACCAAGGAGGGGACATAAGCAATTTCAGTCACAGCCAAGTTCAAATCCTCATTTGTTTCTAGCAACTTGCAACGTACAGTACACAAGCATAGCCCAGACAACCAAGCTAAAGCCCCTCCACTCACAGCAGCAGAACTGAGCTTGAACAGCCAAGACCCCATATGGCAGTTGCCAGCAACTGGCAATGCAGAAGCAGAGCCCACATTTCCAAACTCAGCCCTCCACCATGGCAGCAACCTGCAGCGGTGAGCACACAACAAAGTTTGGAGACCCATGTCCAAAACTGCCCCTTGGTATCTGTTTTAATAAAATGCAGCAGCTGCTCCCAAAAAAAGGTTTACAGACCACCTTTGACTCCCACTCCTCAGCTTTGCCTCAGTCAGTACGGCTACTGCCCAGCCCAACACTCCAGCTTTTCTAGTGCTACAATCCCTCTCCTTTAACCTGAGGCCCCACCCAAGGTGAAACTAAGGTTGGGGAAGCAGTTGTTCCCTTTATGTAGAGTCCTCCAATGTAGCGGGTGACTAGTCACTAGAGCCCACGGCTAAGCATACCCCAAAATTCTGCCATCACGGGGTATTTCTAATTGTTCTGGTTCCTCCCCTCCCACATGGAAGCCAGCACTCGAGGAGCATCATGCGTATGTTACTGTGTGCTGCAGCACAACCCTTCGCCAGTAACTGCCCCTCCCTCAGAAGCATCCCCTGCTGCACTACCACCTGTGATCACGCAGATGGTAGTGTGTCAATGGGGGCTGCAGCTCTGCCTCCCAGAGTCCTGTGGGATGCTCAAATCTCCCTCACCCACTGGCCCTCCAATGACTCAGGCTCGTTCTTGAACCTGGGTTGCTGGTACCTAAACTCCTCAGTTCTCAGGCCGGCCCGGTGGCGCTGAGGGTTGAGGTGCTGGACGCCACACCTCG
The DNA here is from genome assembly GCA_016271365.2 of Neoceratodus forsteri. Classification (NCBI taxonomy): domain Eukaryota; kingdom Metazoa; phylum Chordata; order Ceratodontiformes; family Ceratodontidae; genus Neoceratodus; species Neoceratodus forsteri. The sequence continues at coordinate 413,255,741 of CM057452.1, forward strand.
CGCCATGCCGGCGACCCTTGTTCGGGAGCGGGCACGGGTTGCCGGGGGTCGGTGGGGCGGAGATGGATTGAGCGTCCGGAGGACTGCTCTCCATCTCCGGGGGGGGATTTGGTCGGCCGGTGCTTGTCTGACCCTAGCAGAGGCTGGGGGACCGACAACACGTAGCCACAAGACTAGGGAGGGCGGGACGGGCTGACGCTGACTAGTGCTACAAAGACGGGAGCATGTGCGCACTCATTCGCTACGCCATTGCACGCCATGGATCCGCCGGGGCGGGGAAACAAGAAAATGGTCCGCAGCATGAAGTCGTTCCCTGGTGCCATTCCTGGAGGACGCCTCCTGGCATGGATCCGTTGTGGTGAATTGAAGTGGCTCCTCACCACCCTGCCGCGAAGGTAAGTGCGTGGTGTGGAAGGAGGGGTCTCATGTCCGGAATGGCACAGGGGAACGGCAGAGTGCGGGGGGTAGCCGGAGCTCTGAGAAAAATAACACCCTAAAAAAAAAAAAAAAAAAACTCAGTTCAGAGCTAGGGGGCCTGGCATCCATAGACAGCTCCATAATTCCTACACTTCTTTGAAGCCATACTTGAAAACCTCACAGAAGTAATGTTACCAAGTATGGTAGGTATTACAAAACTTTGTGGTCACTTTCTGTACTCACAGAAACATAGAAATGTTTACAGGCAGAAAAAGACCAATGGTCTATCCAGTCTGCCTTTGTCCTACATCTTCGCTCTACACTGAGCCCCGCCTTACTGGTACCCAGTCTAATCATTAGCTGCATTCTCTCCACCCCTGCTCCAACTACAAATCTCTTATATCCATCCCACCACCTTGACAGTCTGCACCATCTTTGCTTCGTCCACTTCTCTCAGCAAGCTATTCCATTTGTCCACCACTCTCTCTATGAAGAAATATGTCCTCATCTCTCTCTGACTCTCTCCTGAATTTAACACCTTCCTGATTGTACCCATGCCTCCTGGCACAGGTCCCTTTTCTGCATATGAACAATATTTGACAGTCCATGTCGGCAATCCCCAATTTGGTACTCTGCCTTTGTACACCAGTGACTCCCAGTAGGTACCACTGCCAGCCAACCTCCCCCATTTAGAAGTCGAGATGGAACTGGACTATTATCTTCCCAGAGTTTTTTTTGGAGGTGAGCTTGCTGATTCCCCAAGAGACTGTCAACTCCAGCCCACAGGATTTTTCCTTGCCTCTCTTGTCAAGTGATTTTATATTCAATTACAAAGTACTCCGTTTATTCACATTAATGTTAACTCCAGTAAAGGCATTAACCCCATACCAAAAAAGGCACCAAAGCAATGATGGCAAATTGCCTACCAATCTCCAAAGCAATGCTGCATACTTGCTGAAATGAAGCAGTAAGAGGGAAAATCATCTATAAGAAAGAGCCTTCAGAGATGCTATTCAGATCCCCATATTATTTAACATGAATGGATTTCCAGAGACAAAACTACAATACCCTTTGCAAATAGGATAACATTTTATCATAAAGAAAAATTCAATACATGGATTTGGTTAGTGCAGTAACACAGACCCATCAAAACACACTCCAGCTCCCCATAATTATACCCACTGCAGCTCCACCTGTACTGACCCGCCTTAGACGCACACTCCTCTGTAACACTAAGAGAGCAGCAAGGAGCCTGGTACAAGAAAGACCCAGCAGCAGTAGGTGGAAAAATCAGACACAGCAATAGTTATTTACCATTTGCCTCCACCAAGCACCAACCATCATCATGATGTTAGTTAATCCAATGTGATTCCTTCTTACCTGTTTGCTGCTTCTGACTGTCTGTATGGTCAGGTCTAGCTAGGAGGGACTTGTCTCGGCCTTGGGAGGAGTCAGGACTACTCGAGTAAGGAGGATGGTGTAGATGGATTGGACCCTTCTTTTACAGGATACAGGTACAGCTGGCAGTCGGGCATCTCTCGAGTCTTTCTGGGAGGTAGTACTGCACTAACCACTGTCACCGACAGTCACACAAGGTCGCTGCCGCTGGGCCCAGGGAATGGGATGGACCTGGCACTTGGCACATAGTGCAGCAGACTCTGGCAGATCTGATGACAGATCGATGGTCACGAGCAGCCAGGGACAGACAGGCTGCATGGGGGGGGGCACAGGTCAGATTTTCACCGGTGGGTCTCCGAGTCAGAGATTTTCACTGGTGGGCTGAGGCGAGACAGACAGTAGACACTGTCTGAAGTAATGGCCACAGACTGGGGGCCCAGGAAAACAAATTACTCGACCGACCAATATAATTCAAAAATAATAGATAGCCGCCGTCGAACCCATCCACAACTAACTGCTTAGTCAGCAGCTCAGGCAACAACTTCAAGCAGCTAGTGAGGTTACCACTAAATTTAGCAACTTTTGTAAAAGCCAGAAGCTTCAAGGACTCCTCCGGAGGCAGAAGAAATAAGCCCAATTGATCTGGCAATCGTTGAGAGAGGCAGAGGTGGGTTGCGTTCTACAAGCGAGTGAGCGAGGAACGGCAAACTAATGACGGGACTCTAGCGGGAAGGCAAGCAAACGAGGCATAAATGAAATGTTCCAATCATTATCTCAGCAGAGCACCACCTGACCGCAGTTGCATAGCGCTGGCACCAGCACTAGTCAGCAAGAACAGTACAGCATATTAATTTAACTCTTTAGCAGTCAGGGCTCGTGATAGCTGACTCACTTTACAGGAAATCTGACTGCAATTACAGTCAGGCTGGCTCCCCGGAAAAAAGTGCATTTTCCACTGCTTTCCATTTTAGGTCTTCATTCATGTAGTGATTAAAAAATGTAACAGAATGAGGGGGGATGAATGAAGGGGGCCCCCTAGCACAGATGGGGCCCTAGGCCCAGGCCTATTGTGCCTATGCCTTAATCTGGCCCTGCCCCTATGTTGTGCCAAAACATGGTGAATGCATCTTACCCTTTGATTAAGGAGCCATTGTGCTTCCAGAGGTACAGCACTGTATTTGGACTGCTCACCATATGTGAATGTATCAATTGTTGTTACAGTTGTGACATTTTATAAGAATTAACTTTAAAAAAGGACATTTCTAAATTACAGTATCTAAGTGGATCATAAAATTATACAGTACTTTTCGATTTGTTTGCTTCAAACATTTTATGGTAAACATCTTGTAAACAGTGTAGCAAGAACTGTGGTTAAAGCATTTTTACTTAAACACCAGTTGATGCTGTTGTCTTCATTTTATTTACATGGTTGGGGGCGCAGCTGCAGGGTGGGTGGAGTATCCAACTGCAGGAGGGTCAGAGATACAAGTGCTGAACATTGTGGCAACTTGTGCAAGTTAAATTTATGTAATTTTTTCCCAGGAGCCAAGAGTAGGGAAGATATAATAAAAGTGGGTTTTATCTTCAATAAAAGCCCCAAAACTCACCACAGAGCATCTAAAACCCTAGAGCTTTGGGGGGCCTAGCGGCCTCCAAACCCTCAGCCTTTATATAAAAATATTTCACACTGCATTACAATAATGTCTATGGGGTGAATGGCTGATGGCAGTGTTGGTCAGCCAGTTGCCGACCCCAGTTGGAGCTACGGACTCTAAGGCCAGCCAGAGTTTCCCACACCACTGACTCCAGGGGAAAAAAAACTTCTTTTCCTAGTCAGGGGTAGGGAAATTGTAACAGAAAAGTGTGTTTTATCTTCAATAAACCCCCCAAAACTCTCCAGAGAGCATCTAAACCCACAGAGCTTACACCCAGCTTTTATGTGTACCAATTGAAAGCGTTTTCAGCACCCCCACTATAAAAACTGTTCCAGTGCCACTGCTCCCGTCCCTGTCTGTCTCCAGTCCCTGTTCTACCCCACCCCCCGATTCCACCACTATTAAATATTTTACTTATCCTCTTTTTTTTCCCCAGATTCCAGCACCCCTGACCGGGTACTCCCCAGTCTGACCTGCAGTGCAGCATGGCTCCCCTTTGTAGCCGCCACCAGCTTCGTTGCTACCCACCAGTATTTGCTTTCCCATAAGCAGGTTATACTGTTTAGCCACTAGAGGGCTTCCAGTCCCTTCTCTACCATTTTTCCCTGCTCTCCACCAACAATCCCAGAACACTTTCCTCTGTCCCCTGCACAATCAGTTTAGCGCTTTCTCATATCGAGGCCTACCTACTCAGCCGCAGGCATAGCCCCCTAACCCTGCATTACAGTGGTAGCCACATATCTGCTACCCCGCTTGATCATCCTACTAGCAATGGTAACAATGACAGGACTGATTGATGAGTGCAAACTCCAATGTGCTCCATACTCACTTGAAGGGATTGAACTCTGTGCATATGGCACTGCACTTCCATACTTGACTTGGGTAACAAAGCCTTCCCTACCCCATGGAATCTGCCAACACTCACCCAAGGGAGATCACCTCCTGGCAGTATAATGTAAAACCCATCCCTGTCACTCCTATGTGGCCTCACTGTCCCACAGTGTATACCCAATTGCGAGACCCACTCTAAGACGTAAGAATACACTTAGATATAAGCAGTTTATGGAGCAATTCAGAAGGCTGTTATTGCTGCTATTACTACTATCTGGCAGTATGCACCACAACCCTGCCCCCCCCCCCACAACAGGCACCTAGTAGTACAAAGACGTTAGTGGTACTCACACTGGCACCCATTAATATCTGTAGCCTTCTAGCTAAACTCAATGATTTCCATCTCTCATTTGCGCAGCACAACCCGGATGTTCTCTCTGTAGTGGAGACCTGGCTTTTGCCCAAGACACTGGACACCTCGATCTCATTACCAGGTTACACTGTCTTTAGGCAGGATAGGCTGTCAAAAAAAGGAGGAAACTGTGCAGTTTGCCTAAAGGATACACTTATGGGACATGCCTTGCCTTTGCCCCACACAGGGGATTCTATTCAAGTGCTTGCCATTAAAATGCTGCTTGGCACACATAACAAAGCCCTCACTGTGGCGTCCATCTATATGCTACCTAAACAACATGTTTCAGGCCTAAACTCAATTATCGACTGCATTCACAAATTGCACTCTGAAAGTATAATGATGGGAGATTCCAATGTCAACTGGCTCTCACATGAAGTGTGCACCTTCAAGGACGCTATCTCTGCTGTCCATTTTACCCAACTAGTTGAGTCCCCAACCAGAACGAATTACAGGACAGAGACAAGTACCTTACTGAACTGGATACTCTCAAATCATCCAGAATGCATCACGAATACAACTGTCCTCCCGTATGCTATTAGCGACCATTCACCTATTTATGTCACTGGTCAAATGAATTCATTAAACCACTGGCCCAAACAATTATAAGTAAGGTCCTTAACCATGGGCACCTTGAACCGCTAAAACATACGTAAGCAAGACTGGTCACCTATTGACTCAGCTGCCACTTGAGTATTTCATTAATTGATTCAGTGCTGCCTGTGACATCCATGCCCCATTAAAAAAATGGTAGCTCAGGGGTGTCTATGATCCATGGATCACACCAGGTCTAATTGACCTCATGAAATGTAGAGATCACCTATGGCAGTGGCCATGAGCCACAGGCAGGCAAGTGGATATGCAAGGCTACAAAAAAGCAAGGAATGACTGTACCCAAGCCATCTGCACCGAAAAAAAATGTTATTATAGGGAAGCACTCACTAATACCTGGAGCAATGGCAGGACGTTCTTGAATAATATAAAGGATGTAACAGGGAAAGACCCCAAATTGGTCCCTTCCATGCTCAGTATTGATGGTACCCCGACACTCAACCCAAAGACCTTCGCCAACATGTTTAATAATGCATTTACGGACCTCAGTAGTGTACTCCCCCCTGATTTCTTTGATGTCGCTACTAACACTGATAGCACAGTGATAGTGGACCAGTCCCCTGCACACCTCCCATTCTACTTCAAAGCAGTTTCTGAAAGTGAGGCCAGAAAGTACATCTAAAAGGTGCTTGGGAAATCCAGATTTAGTGAGGATACGCTAGATCTTAAGCTTATAGCCCTACCTTGGATGAAATTCTATCACCTCTAATTAAGATAATGAATCTATCTTTAAGGTTATCTCAATTCCCACTAGCGTGGAAATCCGCATTGGTAACCCTGGTACATAAAAGTGGTGATAGGGCACAACATGTGAACTATCAACCGGTCTCCATTCCCTCCCCCCCAAATCACTTGAGCGCATAGTGGCTGACCAATTGGTTGAGTCTTTAGAAACATGTCAGATGCAATGCCCTCAACAACATGGATTCAGAAAAGGGCATAGTACCACAACAGCACTACTTGAACTCACAGACTTGATTCCCAACTCTCTTGATCAAGGCCAGTTAGTTGGAGCAGCCTTAATAGATCTCACAATAGCCTTTGATATGGTAAATTGTAACTTACTACTTGAGCAACTCTCCAGCACAGGGCTCTCAAATGAAAACTACTGATTGGTTCAAAAGCTACCTAGCAAATCATACACAACAGGTGACAATCGCTAACGTCCTACCTGACAGCCAAGCGGTCGGGTCGGGTGTCCCACAAGGGTCCATACTGGGTTCACTTCTGTTCATCGTCTTCCTAAACAGGCTCCCTAGCCCTTGCCAAGATCAGATCCTGCTCTACGTGGATGACGCTATAATATTTACATGTAACCGAGATCCCAAGATTCTAGAGAACCAACTACAGCACAGCTTTGCTAAAGTGGAGGATTGGTTTAGTAGGCACAAGCTCATACTAAATTACAAAAAGACCAAAGTGATGCTCTTCAATACCTCCCATAACAAAATAAATCCCACCCACTGACAATCAAAAACAGTGTTGGCACTCCCCTTGAGCAGATTCAACATTTCAGATACCTAGGGGTCACCATAGACAGCGCCTTATCCTATGCTCACCACATAGAAAATGTTGCCAAAGCAGTTATCATTCGATTAGGACTGCTGCATAGGCACAAGAGTAGTCTGACTACTGAAGCACTCAGGTTAGCAATTCACAACTGTGTCATCTCTATCATAGATTATGGGCTGGTTGTTTTTTGGCTCTGCCACTGATTCGTCCCTTTGCCATATCTCCACAGTGCTAAACAAAGTCTGTAGGCTCCTCACCAGGGCAGCATGCCTCAGGCATATGTGTGACCTCTATGCCCAGGCAAGCTGGCTACAGTTAAAAGATAAAATCAAGTACCAAAACTTGCTTGTTTGCAAAAAGAATTTGCATAGGACTGATGCCCCCTGATGTTCAGAAGATTCTAAGCCCTTTCTGTAGCCTCCGTCAAACATGAGGCTCAGATACCCAGCTCTTTGTTGTCCCACATTATCACACAACTCAAGGACAATGATCGTTCACCTATAGAGCCCCACTATGGCATAACTCACTACACAGAGATGTCTCTTCTGTAATTAAGCTGGGCCCATTCAAATATGAACTCCGACAATATCTCATGGCAAACAATAGCTGTGATTGCATCCACTAATTTTGCCCAGATTATTTTCCTACTTTGTCGCCTCAACTTTTGCCTTTACTACCTTCGTCAGCACTGTTGTAGCTGCCCCAATCTTGGAACCCCGACTTCCCCTCCCTCTCACTTGACCTAAACTCTCCTCTTCCTACCTAATCCTCTCCCTTACTCCCCTTGTCCCTCCATCCCCGCTTACATCCCTATTACCTCCATTATTATTCCCTTGTACTCCCCATTCACTACCAAACTCCCCACTCACCTATCTGCCAGTGTTTGCAAATGCCTCTGAGACAGCTACACATCTATGTTCAAAGTTTATGATTTATTTTATACAATATAAACACATACCTCCCACTCATCCCCTTGCTCACTCCTTCACACTCCCATCTCCCTACGTAACTTCACACTCGCTTATCTGACAGTGCTTGACAATGCCTCCTTGGCTGCTTCACATTGTCTGTCATTAACTGTATGTTCTGTTATATTCATTGTAAAGTTATTCCCTGGCATACATTGTACAATGTCTACTACTTTTTGCTTGCTTGTTCCTGTTTTCTCTGGTACATAGTTTATTTCTTTGTTCTTCTTTTATAACTTATGTTTAATCTGTTGATGTGGAACCTATGTAAAAGAGCGTCTAGCTCAAAGGTGTTAATCTGAGATCCAAATAAATAAATAAAAATAAATTAAAAAATGGAAGATTGGAGATAGGTCAATAATTCACCAGGACATCAGGGTCAAGTGATGTTTTTTTCAGGAGGGGTCGCACCAGTGCCTCCTTCAAGGCATCAGGAAAGACCCCTTCTGAAAGCAAACACCAGATCATCCTGGCAAACACCAGACCGATGGTCTCGACACACCTCATCAAGAAGCTGGATGGGGCCAGGACCAGGACCAGTTCACAATAGGTGGGCCTCAGCTTTGAGATCCCTCAATGACCTCAGCCTCCTCCACAGATCTAAACTCCTCCCAGACAATAGGAGAGCCCAAGCTCCTACCAGGCTGATCACTGCGGGGCAGTACTTGCCTCACTGGTGAAATCCCCGACCGAATGGCGGACATCCTGTCAGAGAAGAACTGAGCAAACTCATCGCACAAAATGATAGAAAAATCTTTTTTCAGCTGCAGACAGACTGGATGGAGTAGTCTGTTCACAGTCTGAAAAAGCTGAGCTGGTCTGTTCTTCCCTGCAGCAATCTCCCTGGACAGGAACTCTGCCTTCTTATGGTCGATTGCCCATTGGTGCTCACAACAGTGAATATGCAAGGTCAGTTTGTCCTTGTCAGTGCGGATCTTTCACCAGCACCACTCCAACTTCCGACCCCTGATCTTCATTGCCTTGAGAGCCCCTTCAAATCATGGAGGTCTCAAGCAAGAGAATCTAAGTTGTATACGGACCAGTGCAATGGTATCAAGTGCCTCGGAGACCAGCATAATAAAGGCAGCCACCACCTGACCTGAACCAATCGCACATGCAACAGTCACACCAGATAAATCTGCTACCACCAGTAGTCCCTCTGGGGACAATCCCCTTATAGGGCCATAGCTGACCATCTCAATGGGAGGGGGGCTATCAGGGGTGGCCCCAAAGAAAAAATTACTCACCTTAGTAATTATGTTTCTTCTATTGGAGTCTTGCTGTATTCTGACAAGTGCAGTTAGCCCCAGCCTTTAAACTGCCCTGGAGAACAAAGGGTTAACCTTTCTATGCAGAGCATAGAATGCTGAGCTCGAGCTCAGTTGATGTCTTTGTCTGTTTCCCTTTGAATGCTAACCGTCAGATTCTTACGAGCAACACACAAATAGTATTCTTTGTGGAAATTGTAAAACTACATTTTTAATAGCCAATTGGCTACAAAAAGTTTTGGACTACCAAAAGAAGACTCAAGTCAGGAAACACAAAGCTCAAAACTCAAACCAATTAGGAATATAACAAAATAAACACCCACACAAAAGAGGGTGTAAAAAGAGCACCCCTGAGGTGCAACACTGCACCTGCCCACCCACTTCCCAAAACCAGGTTCTGAGAGGGGAGGCAGGGAGGGAGGTCAGAATACAGCAAGACTCCAATAGAAGAAACATAATTACTAAGGTGAGTAATTTTTTCTTCAAACAACTTGAAGTCTTGCTGTATTCTGACAAGTGCAGACTACCAAGCAGTACCTCCTTGAAGGAGGGACAGAACCTACTTTGGGAATAGGCTCTGAAGTACTGCTGTGCCAAACCGAGCATCACTCCTAGCCTGGATATCCAGAGAGTAATGCTTGGTAAAGGTATGGACTGTTTTCCAGGTGGCTGCTTGACAAATTTCTAAGAGAGGGATATCCCTGGCAGCAGCCAGGGAAGCAGCTGTACCTCTTGCGGAATGAGCCCTCAGGTCTGAGGGTGGAGTGTTTTCCAGTTTTTCATAGCAGAATTGTATACAAGACACAATCCACCTGGTAATAGATCTCTTGGTGGCAGGTTTGCCCTTTCCTACTTCTCCATAAGCGAGTAACAACTGGAGGGAGTCAAACCTGTGACCCTTGGTACGCTCTATGTAGTAACTAAGGGCTCTTTTAACATCTAAACTGTGTAGTCTCCTCTCTCCTGAGGAAGAATGATCAGTGAAGAAAACAGGAAGAGACATAGGCTGGTTTAAATGGAAGTCTGAAACCACTTTGGGCAAGAACCTTCTATTGGTTCTAAGGACCACTTTATCCCTGTGAAAGGAGATAAAATCAGTTTCCTCTGACAGGGCTTGCAATTCACTGATATGCCTGGCAGAGGTAATGGCTACCAAGAACACAGTTTTCCAAGTCAAGTACTTAAGCTCTGCTGGGGACATAGGCTCAAAAGGGGGTTGCATAAGTTGAGCAATGCAAACATTCAAATCCCAGGCAGGGGCAGAGTCTCTAAAAGGAGGATTGGTGTGAAGCAATCCTTTAAAAAATGTACAGAACACAGGGTGAGAAGATAGTGAGGAAGACTTCCCCACAGACAGAAACGCAGAAACAGCTGACAAGTGTACCTTAAGAGTAGCTGGTCTGAGGCCTAGGCCATTAAGATGGACCATATAATCCAGAACAGTAGGCAATCCAGCAGTATCTGGAGAAATATGCTTCTTAGAACACCAAATGCTGAATCTCTTCCATTTGGAGTTATAAGTGTTTCAGGTGGAGGGCTTTCAAGAAGCTTTGAGAATATTCAGAACCCCTTGGGAAAGATGCAGATCTGCAAACTCTAACTCTTCAAGAGCCATGCCTTGTGATTGAGAGACTGGAGATTGGGGTACCAAATCCTCCCCTGAGAGGATGTTAATAGGTTGTAATTCCTGGGAAGAGACAGGGGAAGATGGACTGCTAGGGACAGCAACAGGGGGTACCAGGGCTGTCTGGCCCAGTCTGGAGCAATCAGAATCACTTAGCAAGGTTGAGACCTTATTTTGACTAAAACCTTGAACAGGAGTGGGAAGGGAAGGAAGGCATACAGAAACTTCCCTTCTCAATTCAGAATCAGGGCATCCAGGGGGACTGAGCCCAAGACTGGAGGTCTGCAACAAAAGAGAGGGAGTTGGTGATTGTCTGGGGCTGAAAATAGATATATCTCTGGAGTGCCCCACCTTGAAAAAATCACTTTCAACACTTGAGGGTCCAGGGACCATTCGTGATGGCCCTGAGAGATCCTGCTCAGTGCATCTGCTAGCACATTGTCCTTCCCTGGAAGGTGAACTGTTATCAGAGAAGTTTGCAGGGAATAAGCCAGGGACCACAATTTCATGGCTTCCGTGCACAAGGCCGTGGACCAAGTGCCTCCATGCGTGTTGATGTACAACATGGTGGTGGTGTTGACCGTTCTGACCTGAACCACCTTGTTCTGTACTGATTGAGAGAAAGCTTTCAGGGCCAGAAAAACTGCCCTGCGCTCTAGGAGATTGATGTGGAGAAGGGATTCTTGGGGGGGAACCACAGCCCCTGGGCAGTGAGGGCCCCCAGATGGGCTCCCCAGCACAGAAGAGAAGCGTCCGTGGTAAGGACCACTGAACAAGGCTGAGTGGCAAAAGGAACACCTTGTCTTAGATTGTCCTGATCCTGCCACCATTGGAGGGCTTGGATCAAGGTCAGAGTCACTGGGATCAGTTTGGTAAGGGAATCTTTCCTCTGAGACCAAAAGACTCTCAGATGGAACTGAATATCTCTCATCTGGAATCTTGCCCCTTGGACCACTGCTGTTGAAGCTGCCATGTGGCCCAAGAGTTGGAGGAAATGTCTTGCTGGTCGAGATACCCAAAGGCTGAAGGAAGAGGCTAGTTCCATAAGAGCCCTTGCCCTTTCTAGAGGGGAGAAAGGCTCTTGCTCTGACTGTGTCCATTTCTGCCCCTATGAAGTTAAGAAGCTGGACTGGTTCGAGAACTGACTTGGGAAGGTTGAGAAGAAATCCTACAGAAGTGAGCACTTGCTGGGTCACTTGCAGGTGAGACTTGACTTGGTCTGGAGACTGGCCCACTATTAGCCAATCGTCCAGATATGGAAAAATTGAAATCTTTTGCCTTCTTAGAAAGGCCACTACTACTGCCAGGCACTTTGTGAAAACCCTTGGGGCTGAGGTTAGGCCAAAGGGCATTGCTCTGACCTGATAGTGGCCTGAGGGTAAGTCGAACCTGAGGTACTTTCTGTGGGAGCACCTGATGGGAATGTGAAAGTAGGTATCTTTGAGGTCCAGGGAGGCTAACCAGTCTCTTGGCCTTAGAGAGGGAAGGATTATTCCCTGAGTTACCATCTTGAACTTTGGTTTTAAAAGATGTTTGTTTAGATATCTTAGGTCTAGGATGGGTCGCCACTCCCCTGTCTTTTTTCGGGTCAGGAAGCACCTGGAGTACAGCCCTTTGCCCCAGTTTAGGGTAGGTACTCTCTCTATGGCTCTTAAGGCCAGAAGAGAAGAAACCTCTGCCTCTAGGGCAAGGATTTCCGAGAGATTTGCAGGTGGAAAAGATCTGGCTCTCATCTTTGGAAATTTCTTGAAGCTGAGAACCAGTCCCTGGCTTACCACTTCCAGGACTCACTTGTCTGATGTAATAGACATCTAGTCCTGGACAAAGTAAGCCAGCCTGCCCCCTACTGGAATAGGAGAGTCAACCCGGGCAGGCCCATCAGGGTGTCTGCTTGGCAGGGGCTTTAGGCTGAGGAGTGGATGCAGCCCTGCTCATCCCCCTTCTGCCTCTCCCTCTGAAGAACACCCTCTGTGAAAAGGAAGAAGAGGCCTGTGCTTGGTAAAAAGGCCTGCCCCTACCCTAGACTGCAGACTTTGAGGAGTTGTCTGCCTCTCCTTGGCCTGAGCACTCCTGTATGTGGTCCTGTACTAGCCCATTTTCTTCATGTAATTCTCTGTCTGCACCCCAAACAGAGAATTACCCACTACAGGAAAATCCATGGCTTTAGCCTGGGTATCCTGTGAGAGGCTAGTACATCTGAGCCAAGCCATTCTCTGAAGAGTCACAGATGTAGCCATGACTCTTGATGATACATCATTAGAGTCTAAGCAGCATGAAACTGAACTTTAGATGCCTCAATCCCATCTGCAGCCACCGCCTCCAGCTCCTTGGCTAGCTGGGGGGAGGCCTGTTTAGCCAGTGCCAGTACAGTGTCCCACCTGGACGTCTGGTACCTGGCTGTATAGGCCATATAATTCACCTGTCTGAGTCCCAGGGAAGATGCCAAATACAGCTTTTTTACCATGGCATCAACCTTCCTAGAGTCTTCGTCTGGGGGGTGTGAAGCCAAGGGAATGCTTGCCTTATCACAGGCAGCAGCCTGCACAACCCCAACATGGCTGCATTGGTGGTATAAAAACTCTGTTTCTGAGCCTGAGAGTGTATACCTCTTGTCCATTCTTCTGTCCACAGGAGGTATAGAATTGGAGACTTTAGAATTTTTGTGTCTGTTTCCCAAAAGATTTGTGGAGGGGAATAGGCAGTCTCCTGGACTCTGGGATGTCCATCATTTCTACATAATCAGGCTCCTCCTGATCCTCCATTGCCTCTTCCATAGGAAGTTGGAGGGTCTCAGCCACCTTTCTGTAGAACATAAAGTGGGAAGGGGACCCAGAAAGCCTAGGAGGGGATACACCTGAAGGTCTGTCTGGGAAGATGTCCGGTTCCACAGGCACATCTAGACTTTCACCATCACCATCATCATCATCAAACCCTCCTTCCTCCTCAAACTCTGGTTCATAAAATTCTTCCAAAGTACAATCATGAACCGGAGGAACCGACCGAACCGAGCCCCTGCCAAAAGGTGCCGGATCAGTCGAACTGGGCGAAGCGATTCCACAATTCGGATTGCTCTGGCTATTTCTTCGGCAGTCGGAACATGGACTTCTGGATCCGAACTGGACAATTTTTCTTTGCACTTTCTTTTTGTTGGAACTAACCCCTCGGGATTGGCTCTCCTTTTGCCCAAAGAAGTATCGCCCTGGTCAGAGGGCACTCCTTCTGGTTCAGTCAGAACTGAACCGGGCTGGCCATCTGGGTCAGTAGACTTCTCGGCCTCCTTTTCCCTCAGTCACCTAATCTCTTTTCCAGAGTAGATTTGGGAAAATGCTTGAAAATTTGGTAGTCTGAATCGAGGTGGTCAAACCCCAGACAATAAACACAGGTGGTGTGGGGATTGGCCTTAGCAAAGACCTCCCCACACTCACTGCAGTGTTGAAACCCAGTGGGCCCGTTTTTTTTCTTGGGTTTCTCAGACATGGCCAACCTAACCAAACTTACCCTTTTTTCAGCAACTGCCAGGCAAGACTCCCTTATTGGTTCCTAACCGTGTCACGGGTCTTGGAAAAAAACATTTCAAAACATGTTTTTTTAGAACCGATAAGAACTGATAACCACACACTAAAATTTACACAAGAATTAAACAAATGATCGGTTTGGCCGAACCGATCCACACTTTTTACAAGTTCCACACAGAAACACAGTACAGAACTATCTAGTACTCATGATACCACAGACAGAGGCTGAATCGAGTTATGCGGGAAACTTTTTTCGGTTAGAAACCGACGAAAAAAACGACACTTAAAATGATTTTCGAACCGAGCTGCAGGAGAAATCTCCAGAGCAACTGTTCAGTGAGGCAGAGTAAAGAATCTGATGGTTAGTATTCAAAGGGAAACAGACAGGGACATCAACCAAGCTCGAGCTCAGCATTCTATGCTCTGTATAGAAAGGTTAACCCTTTGTTCTCTGGGGCAGTTTAAAGGCTTGGGCTAACTGCACTTGTCAGAATACAGCAAGACTTCAAGTTGTTTGAACAAGAACTTCTCCATGCTTTGATTGGACCATGCAACCCAATCAGTCTTGAGATTCGTGACCTCAAGCCCAAGTGAAAAAACCAAGTCCAGCGTGTGGCCATGGTGATGGGTTGCAGAAGCAACTGCTTATGTAAGGCCCAGTGATGTCATCAACTGGAGAAGATCATGTCCAAATTGTGAGGATTCGTTATTGATCCAGGCATTGAAGTCCCCCAGAATCAACCATCTGGGGGACTAAAACACCCTGTCAACAATGAAGTCCACGATCTTCTGCAGGAGATCTCCTCTGACACCAGTGGGCAATAAATGAGAATCCTGCAGCCCACACCTAGACCTCCACTCACCGCCACCCACTCAAAGAATGAGCAGAACCCACAGGGTGCATGGTGAAGTTCAAGCTGGATCTAAAGCAGATGGCCACACACCTGCCCCTGCATTCCCTCCTCAGGCAGTGCACTACAGAGTACCAGCGGGAACTGCTGCCTCCAAAATTGGCCCGATGTCATCTCCAGCTGGGTCTCCATAATGCAAGCCAGATCAACCGACAAAATCAAGTCCGCTATAATTGCAGTCTTGTTACTCATTGATCTGGCATTACATAGCACTGCCTAAAGGGGACTGGTGGAAGCTACAGGCCCCCTGACTACCTGTCTACTCGGTCCAGTGGGAACCCTGGGAATGGACACCAAACAGATCTGGCCTCTTTCCTGGTTCCATTTTTAGCTCCATGGTGTCTACTGCTCCTTACTACCCCAACACTGCTCACCTCCACCAAACCCATGCCTTGCCGCCACCACTCTGCATGCTCCCTATTAATACCCACCTCCCTGCAGCATCTTGCTGCTGTAGCTGAAATAGGGAGGTCAATAAGGGACAGAGGTCATGCAGCTGGGATGCAACACATGCAATTCAGAGCAGTCCATGACTCCTACACATCCCGGATCTAACCATCAATCCTATTGCATGAATTCCTTAAAAACAGTAAAACCTTCTTAATCCAACAACATTTAAGCAAAAACATCAGACAAAACACCAAAACCTATCCCTAATCATACATCCATCATCCACACCTAATACAAAACATTCTAAACCCACACTCACCACAATCAAACTCTAGCTAAAAACAACCCACTCCAACAACCCTCCAACCCACCCAAAATAATATTTAAACAGTAAAATAAATAATTTTGACAGGAGAATCCTCTATGGCGCTATGTCTAGAGGGTGAATAGGCTCAAACCAGTTTATAAAGTAAATGAAGGCCAAGCCCAGCAAACAGCACAGTCAGCACAGAGTCTCGGGCTTAGGGCTTGCCAGACCAAAGGAAAATACTCTCACCACCTTCCTATAATGCAGTACTCCACCAGCACAGAGACCCAGACCAGATCACAAGAACTCTAGAAAAGCTGTGAAACTTGCAGCAAAAATAAGAAGAAGCACTCTCAGTCTTCTTATTGCAGTTTAACTTGACAGTAGTTTTAATCCAAGGGGGAATAAATGGAGTAAACTGAATTGTTGACGTTCTCACCACTCACACTTCCTAAAGAAGACAGTACTCACTGTAAGCTCCAAAATGGAAAGGGTCCACCATCCAACCAATGATGATCCAGCCCTGTAGTTAAGCAGCCGAAGAGAGATTGATTTGGTCTTACTCCTGGTACCATTGTTCCACTCACTTGCGGCACAGTTCAAAGGCCACCACCAGCTCTTTACACCTCCAGCTACTACTCCAGCTCC
This sequence comes from Neoceratodus forsteri, assembly GCA_016271365.2. NCBI lineage: Eukaryota > Metazoa > Chordata > Ceratodontiformes > Ceratodontidae > Neoceratodus > Neoceratodus forsteri. The sequence goes on from CM057452.1 coordinate 413,272,209, forward strand.
TTAGGGCTCACCACCAGCCGAATGACTGTGCTCTTTAGATGTTGTTCACAATCCACCATGGATCCCTTTCAACTTGTGATCTTCTCCTGCCTTCATTCCCCAGACAGGGTTTATCGATGCTTCACAGTCAGTGTACAGGAACGCCATTCCATTTCTCAGCATTCCAGATCTCCACAAAACATTTACCACCTGCAGGTGTTTCGCTGGATTCTCAGCCAGCAGCCTCTGAGATCAGAAGTAGGTCCCTCTTCTAGCCTGGGACCCATAGCTTAGCAAAAGTGTTATTTCAAATGATGTCCTCTGGACAGAAGCCAACTGGAAAAACTTAAAATAAGCTAATCTCCTGCTCTAACTCACTAAAATGCCTACATGCAACTAAAGACCCTACCCTAGAGCTCAAACGTTTATAACAAGAAACTTAAAAGATCACCCCCAGAGCATTTGGGGGAATGACCACTATGGGATTCTCCTAAAACACAAAAAAGTGCATTTCAAAATGCATTGGAGGTGAAAATAACACAGTGCCGCTGAGAGCACTGAAAACGGATGCCCAACCTGGTGGCCATCTTCCTCCTCTTACCAAGGTAATAAGTCAGTGGGCAGAATGTCCAGATGTGGCACAATAATTTTTTATTTTCCCTTATTATCAGGCACAAGATCGCTGGTTTCAGCAAAATGTCACAAGATATTTATCATGACTTACAGTAGTTTCAAAACTTCATTTTTTTACTTAAATATAGCCAATGGTTGGTATTCTTGGTACTAATGAAGATTATTATTGCTTATAAAATGGGGAGATAAAATCCTGCATTTTGATTGGTTGGTACCTGTGCATCAAATCCATTCAATGCACAAGTAAAAACTAGTACTCAAAAGCAGGACCGCACTGAAAATAAATCAATGTGCCTTTAGAACTTTCGTTTTTGAAGTGCCGTAATTATTTTTCTCTCGGTAATGCAGCTCATACCAGACTTGTCACTGATCAGGTAAACTCTGGTGACACTCACTCTTAAGATTTTTACCCTTTCAGCCCAAAAACCACAAGTGTAAACAAGAAAAAAAAAAACAGTCCTGCTGTCTGAACTCACTTCTGATTAAATGCCTCTTACCAGACCTGCACGTCTCATCCGAGAATCACAGTTCTGCTCCCGCGGCATGCCTGCTCCCACTGTCTCTGCTGGCAACTGGCTCCCATCCTGCCACAGTTCTTATTTCAAATAATCTTGGACCAATTCTGTTATCATTTTTTTCTATTTAGTTAATGACAAGCTTATGTCCAGTAGGCAATAAACAGCGTTGGGACAGAATTACTTCCATTTTCTGAGGAAGCTGGTTAGCTCGGTCACGGAAAGGTGAGGGGCCGCTCAGTCCTGCACATCTCCTAGAAGTGCTCAACTTCTCTAACTTTTGTTGTAACTATTCTTTGTTGTTGTTTTTTTTATTTTAAATGCATAGGCCAACTTGCAGTAGGCAAGCTGACGGGGGGAAGGGGAGAAGTACTTCTGCTTGCTCCCTAAAATGCTGTCTCTCCTGGGACAAATACAGAGCTGTCTCTCCTGCTGTCGTCCTACTTGCTTGCAGGAAAAAAAAATTGTTTCACCCTAGTCGCTCTCCCATCCCACAGTAGCTGGTATCTTCTTCACTCCAATACATGGTGTTGGAGGCGGTTCTGGCTACAACACTCAGAAAAGTGTATAAAAGACAGAAGGTAGTATAGGGAAACAATGATGTTATATTCTAGTTGGCGGAAGGACTATTTTATGTCAAAGTTTAATAATAATACCCCTTTGTATATGAAAATTTAGGGTTTTTCTTTTACATTAATAGTGAAGAAAAGAGTAGCCCATTTATAAGTGCAATACAACACTCTGGGGGTGTGCATTGAACAGATATTACCACACTTCCAGGGGCTGAAGGCACTTGGCCTGTGGCCTCATACCTCACTATGCCCCTGGGTGTGTGGTAGTATCTGTTCAGTGCACATCTCACCGTGTCTTATTGCTTGCACACTTCCATGACCCAAAGAAGTTCTTACTGCATTTTTGCTCAAGATATTGCACTTAAACTGCACCAAGCATGAGGCTTAATTTCAGGCAATTATTTAGAAAGTTGTATGAGTATTAACTCACTAGTGCCAATATAATTATTGCACTCTCCCACAGTGCAGAGGGGCACTACTGAACTTTAACTTGGGATATTGCACAGTGCGTATATGTAGAGCTTGAAATACAACAACGTTCTATTGCACTTTTGCTCAGCATATAGCACCAGTCTTTAAATTGCAAACTTATTGCACAGAGTCCTCAGTAAACTCAACTTCATGGGCATAGCAGAAAGTCACAGTTCTGTATGTTTGAGTTTGAATGCTCTCATGGTTCTTACCACCTTGGTAGACAGTGCTGTGTTCTTGAAAGTTTGCACACAAGTGCCTTTGGAATTCAAAATGACAAAAATTATTATTTTCTCTCCACTGCTGTGTGTTCAGCAAGACACATTGCTCAAGAATAGTCCTTGGGGTTCACCATTCAGCAGTATCACCAGTGGTGCTTGTATACACCAACATGTTTAAAGCAAGGCCAGGGTGCTACAAGTTGTACCTTATTTTACACAATAGTATGCTTGGTAGAACATGCTACTTGAACGAGGATGCTTTTGGATTAATTTATCTTAAGAAATATATGGCAGTGACTTTGTGTGGGCCCAACTGGGGGCATGAAAAGTGTGGACATGAACTGTGCCATGTTAAGCAACTAGTAGCAAAACTGAGGGTCAATGAAACATAAATATCATAAAACAAAAAGAACTGTGCACTGTGTCACAGACTAATTTCACATCCTGATGAAACCTCATTAAACAGGCAGTGTATATAAGGTGCTACCCAATGTCAGTCATGCTTTTGTGGCAATAAAGCCTTGATTCTGAACTCTGGCTGGTGTGTGCACATTTCTTATTTTGTTGTTTTATGCTGTGACCTATAGTATTACTGTGGCACCTTCAAGATATGGGGTGTGCTTCTACTTTTTTGTGCTCTCAATGAAACATAAAGAATGGAGGGGGAGTGGCATAAAGAGGCAAGGCACGCAGTGGCATAGTGAGTTGCCCATGGGGACCAAGTGAATAAAGTACTGCTTTACCTAGGTAGCAGGCAGGAACCATATGTCATTGCTCCACAAAGCCAAACTGCTCGCTCAGTTACACACATGCACATTCATGCTTCTACACAGAGTGTGCAGATCAGTGCTCCTGTACTGTTTTTATGTTCTAGGGAGGTTCACCACTCACTCATACGCCTTTCATACATGGGCCTCCTTGCCACCAATGGAAACAGAAATGCAGTTGCAAACAGCTTTAAGAAGCAACAGGACAGCACAGCACTCATTTATGGACATGTGCATCCCCCCCCCCCCCAAATGCACTGCAATGGCACAACTCCAAAGCGATTTCCGACTTTGATGACAACAGGAACTGGTCTGTTATGCATACCAGCACTGAAAACAACTTACTCTCCCTTACGTGTAAACAGATCTCAGTCATCCTCTGTCCCACGACCAAAAGCAGGAAAAAAAAAAAAAGAAAGAAAACAATTATTCTTACTAATTCTCCATATACAGTAGCTCTCACACTCACACAATAGGGCTCAACTTGTACTACAGCCAAATCAAATTTAAAGCTGAGTAAGGTTAGGACTAATGATCACATTTCCTTTTCAATGTTAAATTGATGCATGAGGGGAAAGGGGAGTTTTAGGAGGTGATGAACATTATCTCAATATTTCACACACCCAGGGGTGTCACAAAAATCCAAGAGACAGACATTCAGTCTTGTGTTCTCTAGTAGGATGCCTGGACATCCCCCACTAGAGCCGCATACTTACTACGTGGCCTTGGGCAAGTCACTGGACCTCCCACTGCTCCAGTCCAGCCAGCTGCAGAAATGAGGAAAAACATAACCCCACTGAAAATGAAATGTTATATCTCAGCTGGTCTATCCTCGGTAAATAAACTGTGAAATAATTAAAAAAAAAAAAAAAAACATTACAGGGCACACAGTTTTTCTGCAATAACTACATACCCTGGATGGGTTGTTGAGAAGCACCTGAAAAGTCACTGATCTTTAAAACGGTAACTACATAAGCACTTAAATAGTTCACTGTAGCTTGACCACAGTCATGCAACTGCTGGGAAAGCAAATTGGCTGAAGCCAACCCTAGTATTGTTACGGCAGCTGAGTGGCCTTTTAACTAGGTGCTAAACAAATGTAATATAGAATACCTTGATCTCATTTCTCCACCCAGTGGTAAATCTGTAGTACAGCCATACAGAATAAAGAAAGAAAACTTACACTCACCTACATATTGATAGATCTCTGTCATGCTGTGTCCCACACCAAAACTAGAAAAAAGAAAGGAAACAACTACTCTTACTGTCTAATCCCCCCATTTAGCTCTCTCAATCCCACATATGATAGGGCTCCACTTGGACCATAGAAACATAGACAATGACGACAAAAAAGACCAATGGTCCAGTCAGTCTGCCCAAGTTCCCTATTTATACTGGGACATACTGTCCCTCCAGGGTCCTAGCCCTCCCCATTCTTCCCCCATTCTCCTCCCGGTTTTTGCTGCCCCGATCAACTACTATACCCTTCATTCTGTCCCAACCACGTTTGAAGCCACCAATGGTTTTAGCACCTACCACTTCGGCTGGTAGACTGTTCCACAGCTCCAACCCTTTCTTTAAAATAATATTTAATCATGTCCCTCCTGAATCTCCCTCCTGTCAGTTTCCACTCATGTCCACATGACCGCGAACTAGTATTCAAGCTAAATAGTTCCCCACAGTTCAGTTTGTTACTTCCAGGCTTTTAGGAACTCTCTTCCCCTCTCACTTCTGGTCTCCAGCGAGTATATGTTCAGTGCATTGAGGCGCTTGTCATAGGACCTGCCCTGTTGACCCTAATCATTTTTGTTACCCTGTGCTGCACCATCCCCAGCCTATCCCTATCCTTCCTGAGGTGAGCACTTAAGAACTGGGTGTAGTACTCAGCTGTGGTCTCACTAAGGATCTACATAGGGAAGTATTACCTCTTCCTTCTGCTATCAATATCCCTCCTGATGCATCCCAGCATCCTACCGCTTTGCTATATGCCTTGTTGCACTGACTTTACAACAGCAAAACCAAATTTCAAAGTTGAGAAAGAAGGTTAGGACTAATGATCTAATTTCCTTTTCAGGGATAGATTGAAGAACAAGGTGAAAGGTGTGCTTTAGGAAGCAAGAGGAGATATGATTTCAGCTTTTGCATACTCCAGAGGTGCCGGCAAGATCCAACTCTGACAAAGACATTTGATCTAGTGACCTCCAGTAGGATGCACGGACATGCCTGGTCCTGAAGCTCAGAGGTGGCAAAAATTCAGGAATAACATTAGGATGCCCTCCCACCCAGAGGGTGGTGAACCTACGAGACAGCCTACCAGTGCACACAGTGGAAATAAAGTGTCATGCCTTCAAGGCACTAAGCCTGAACAAATTTCTGCTTACCAGGGAAACAAAGAGTATCCTGGAAAGCAGAGTAGCTAAGGAATTTTAGTATCCGTTTATGCAGCATAGTTACTGAGCCCTGCTTATAAAGTGTAGGGAAGAGGTGGACAAGATGGACCAGAGTCCCTTTCAACTTTAAATTATTGTTATGTATGTTGCAAACATAAGAATAAGATTGCTATGGTAGGAAATCATAGCTGGAGATAACATGTTTTCTTTATTCCACTACAGAGCATTTGTGGAGAAGACCTCAAGGCTGAAATATCATGTCTAACTTGAGTTTGTGTTTTAGATGTGAATTCTGTATGATCAGAAACACTCACCTGGAGTGACAGAAAAAGTCAAAGTCATTTTTTAAAACATGGGGTTTCAGAATGTTTTAGCATTGTGCCCTGTGTTTCCAGTTTTCATGATGAACTAAGTGGGGACTTGATTTTGCTTTGGAAAAAAAAGAGGGCACCAACTTTAAACTGCAGGAGCAGTTTAAAGCCGGGGCCGCCCAGCAGCCACAGACAAAGCAGATGGATAGTCGGGGAAGGAGGCTGGACTGGTCCCCGCTGGGCCCCCCTCCTCCTCAAAAAGCCAAACTTGCGTTTAAATAAGCTGCTCTGATCCAGGAGCTAATTTCAAAGCAGCCAATCACTCCGATCCAGAAGCAGAGCAGGGAACTTGATTTTGATTTGAAAAAAAATCCCACCCTCCTGCCTCTTCCTCCACAACTTCTTAAATGCCCCAGGAACCATTGGGGGATTGGGCAGCACAGAAGAGCAGAAGGAGCATTGAGCAAGGAGAGCAGGAACAGAGACAAATAATACTGTTAAGGACACTGACCTTTTTTGTTTCTTAAGAGGATTAGTGGACAGAGTGCATGAAACCTTTTTTGTATGTGACAAAAGAGTGGCTAACAATAGCAAGGACCAAGAGCTTTTGTTTCTTAAAGGGGTGGTAGAGGTGTAGTAGTTGCATTACAAGCAGGAGTGATTAGGAAAGGTCACCTCATTAATAATTGATAGTAATGGGATGAAACTGAGTTAATTAAGTGATAAGGGGCTCCTCTGTACTGGATTAGGTACACTGTGGTGTAAGGGTTTCCTGCACGGAATTTAGGAGCAACTGTAAGCAACTGATAGTAATGTGATGAAATTGAGTTAATTAAGAGAAAAAGGGCTCCTCTATCACTAGATTAGGTATACTGTGGTGTAGGGGTTTCCTGCATGAAATTTAGGAGCAACTGTATATAAAGTAGAAGAATACAAATGAGGCAGGCTAGCGGGGTGCGACTCAGTTCAGCCCTTTTTATTTCAGCGCCATTCATTACAGCACCACCCATTCCAGCGCCATTCATTTCAGTGCTATATTGGTGACAGCTGTCTCATTTCAGAGCTAGAACTGTAATTAACTAACTGGTCTAACCACCCTTTCAAGTGCCGTTCATTTCAATGCTAGATTAGTGACAGCTGTCTCATTTCAGCACTAGAACTGTAATGAACTAGTCTAGCAATTAAGAACTTTGTATTTAATTTATGGTTTTAGTAGACATGTTTCTGACAGATATCACAGTCTACATACATGATGAGCAACTCCAGCACAGTTCTAAGCTCCCAAGGGAAAAGAATTGCTTATACATGAGGATTACACTTACCGTCTCGACAAGAAAATCTGCAGAGGATGAAAGAAGTAAGTTGTATCCATTTTAACTTATATAACCTTTTTAACTTATAACAGGAAAGTTTTGCAAAATACTAATGCTAAAAACATTTTGTTTTTTTGTAGGAGTTGGCGATATAATGTGTAGAATTGTCTTAGGCGACTGCACACTGATATGTCAAATGATTCACATTGCTTGGTTGGTACACACAGCCATGAAACAAATCCTGACTCAGCCTTCAGGACCCGCTTCCATTCCCAGCTGAAGACATCAGTAGCCGAAATGACTGCACCGATCCCTAGTATGTATGACCAACATGCACAAACTGCGTCTACCCAATCAGCTGGCACTGCCATCCCAACATTTGACTCCATCCAAGCTTCACTTTACAGAGCATGCCAAAAGAACTTGCCTCCTATACCAGCAGACATCAGCTCGATTTCATCAAAACTACCTGATGGTTTTAGCGAGACTCTCAATGGTCAACCTTTTCTGCTATTCCAGCTACAAGACAGTACCGCAATCTGCTTTACATGAACAGAACTTTCAGTGCTGCCCCTGTCCCATTTGCCCAGCTATTCACTATCCATGCCTTTGTCAGAGGCAGTATAGCACAGTGGTTTAAGGCTCTGAGCTGCAAATCTGGTGACATCCAGCAGACCAGACCTGGGTTTGAATCCCACAGCTTCCACTTGCATACTGTGTGATCCTGAGCAAGTCACTTAACTTCCCTGTGCTCCCAGGTCACACCTGTAAAAAAGCTTTCAGCTTAGTGTGCTACTCCTGGTTAAACAACTAAAAAAAAAAACAACTCCCATTGGCATATCTACTCCTGGCCAACAAGTCCCAACAGCTATACTGTGAAGCAATGCAAAAACTAGTCATTCAAGCTGCTGCCAAAGGCTTTGACTTGAACTCAACCTTGATTGTTACAGATTTTTAATCTGGCCTTCTTGGTGCTTTATCCCAAGTTTTTCCTAATTTTAATCACTGTGGTTACTAGTTCCATTTTTCTCAAGCTACCATTAGGAAGTTAGGTGCTCTTTTGTTAAAGTCTTTGTATCAGAATGACCCCTCTTTTAACCTAGAAGTGAGAAAGTTGCTTGGTTTAGTGTTTTTACTTGTTCAGATTGTTCGATTAAATTTCAACAGTCTTATGACATATGCTTTGTAATGCTGGCCTGTCGCCAAACCGTTCTATGAGTACTTCCACAGTGGATAGTAGACTGCGCTGTCTGTTGTTGAACTGTGTACATGATAGATCGTCGCAATAGCAATGATCTTGAGTCCTGGCATCGACGATTCAACTACAAGGTTGGCCAGTACCACCCAAATATATGGCAGTTTATTGGCTTTCTCAAGGACGAACAGGCAATATCTGAGGTAATGATAGGTTAGCTTATGCAAGGTCATGCTGTTGTGAGGAGAAATCACAAATATGTTTCCTTGAATGCTAGAATTGAGCCTATTACTATTGAGTACAATGCTGATACTAGGACAGCTGATGAGCTATTGAATAGAATTGCCAAGAATGTAAGGAACCTTTAAGCTCTGATGACTGTTTTAAATGAATGATTGATGTAAGCTAAATAAAGATATTTTTTATTCATTGTTCATTCATTTCATTTTTGAATTTTGAAATACTGCAAAAAAAAAATGGAGCTGTAATGACACAGCGCTGAGTTGGGTATCGCTGGAATGTAAGCACTGAACTGACCAGCGCTGAGATGAAAAGTGCTGAAATGGGCTACAGCTGGCTAGCAAAGGTTAAATTAGGGGGGAATAGGGCATCAAAGGAGGGATTGGTGGCAGGGGAAAGGGGAAGGGTGCAGGTGGCAGGAGGACCATAGACATACAAGGAGGGAAAGAATAGTGGGTTGCAATGGATGTGGGGCAGCTGTTTGGATGGATAAACTATGGAAGCTTGGAGGGTATCCAATTTGTCGTAGGCTGAGGAGACTGGAGGCGGAAGTGCAGAGGCTGGGAAGGGAGATGGTGAGGATTGGGGGAGGGAGTGAGGTAGCTGGAACAGGATGGCCACCTCCAAGAGGAACCAGGAGTGCAGAAACAGAGGAAAGGAAGAGGCTAGGGAACAGGGATAAAAAAATGACAAAAGAGCCCGCAGCAAGTGGGAGTCTCGGAACAGTATGACAGGGACAGGCAATAGGTTTGCAGTACTGGCTTCAATAGTGGATGATGAGGGAGGGCCTCTGGCAGGGGGCAAGAGGAAGAGGGGGTAGTAACAGCCCAGGGGCAACAGTCAGACAGAGGAAGGGGCAGGATATGGGGAGTAGGGAAGAAGGAAGGGTAAAAAGGAGGGTAGGTGGGGAAAGTACAGAGGAGGAGATGAAAGAAAGGGCCGAATGAGGAAGGAAGGGAAGGATGGAAGGGATGATGCCAGGAGAGCACTGGGGAGGGTGGGCAAGTCAGATATGGGGGGCAACAGGGGGGGCAGGACTAGAGTAGTAACTGGGATGTAGCATAGTGGACAGAGCAAGGTGCAAATATGCAAGATGGGAATTTTTAAAGCAGTTGCAAGGAAAATAGGAAGGTGTGGGGGCATAAAAGTGAAGGGGTGGGGTTTTAGTGCTGGGAGACTCAGTACTAAAAGGGGTCAGATGGGGAAATAAAGGGGAGTGGCATAGTCCCATATGGGTGGAATCCATACCTGGATTGACAGCAGGCAGAGCGGGACAGTCTATTCTTAAGTACGCAAGGACAGGAAGGGCGAGACCTCATGCTGTGGTGCACTTGGGTATGAATGACTTGAGGGGTAATACGGTCGAGTTGGTAAGGGAGAGGTTCGAGGAGCTATGGAAATTGTGTGAGGTGGCAGGGAGATCAGTGGCCTTCTTGAAAGCACTCCCAGTACCCAGAGCAAGTATGGCAAGGAAAAAGAGAATAGAGGAGTCTAAAACTTGACTGGGAGCATGATATCAAACCAAAGAGTACGGGCTAGTGGGAGACTAGGGTAAGACCTAGGACAATAGTGAATTGTTCACAGAGGACAGGTTACACTTCAGTAAGGAGGGACATAGGGTATTAAAATAGAGGCTGGGGGAATACATAGCAACAAAGGTGGATTTAAAGTAGGTGTGGGGGAGGTGAGTGGGCAGCTGGCATGCAGGGTCTCCAGAGAGGGGAGCTGAATGAGCTTACCCCCCCATACAAACAGGCATGGAATTAGGGAGGGGTCACAAGGGGAGGATAAGAATGGTGAGAAAAAGAGGAAGGAGGGCAAGGGAACAATTTGGAGGGTAGTCTCCCTGAATGCAAGGAGCCTGGGGAACAAATCCACTGAGCTACAGGCTCTCTTGGAAGTGGAGGTGGTGGACATGGCAGCCATCACCAAAACATGGGCCACCCACTACCAAGACTGGGACCTGATGATCCCTGGGTGTAGGCTAGACAGAAAGGATAGGGACAAAGGGGGAAGGGTAGCAATGTACGTGAGGGAGGGGGTAAGGTGTGCTAGGGATGAGGGTGAGGAGGTTAGAACAGAGGCATTATGGATGCAATTCCATGATTCCAAAAACAGGACACTTAGGATGGAAATGGTGTACAGGCCACCGGCTCAGGCGGAGGACCTGGACAGGGAACTAGCAGATCAGATTAGGGGGGTCTGTGGGAAGGTAACACTGTGATTGTGGGGAACTTCAATCTGCCAGGAGTGGATTGGAGCACCCCAGCCACCTCGAGTGCAAGGGAGCAGGTCCTCCTGGAGGCCTTCCAGGAAAGCTTTCTGACACAGATGGTTAACAAGCCAACTAGGTTGGGAAAAACTCTGGATCTTGTACTGTCTAATGGTGAGGCTGGAAGAGAGCTGGGAGTGGAGGACCCACTGGTGGAGAGTGACCACCACTCAGTGTGGTTCACACTCAACATGGGCAAGGAAGCTATAGGAACAGGAACCAGAGTGACAGACTTCAGACAGGCAGACTTTGGAAGGATGGGGGAAATTTTGGAGGGTCACCTGGCAAGAGCTGATCCACACTTGGATGCAAGCCAAAAATGGGAAATAATCAAAATTGGGATTGTGGAGGCTACTGGGTCCTGTACCAAAACACAAAGCAAAAAGGGCAGGGCTAAGAAACCAAGCTGGCTCAGTAAAGATGTCTTGGAAAAGGTGAGGGCAAAAAAGGCAGCATTCAAGAGCTTCAGGAAATCCGGTAGGGGGAGAACAGGGAAGAGTACTTGAAGTCCAAAGAGGTAACCAGAGTAGTCAGGGGAGCCAAGGCTTCCAGTGAGCTGAGGCTGGCACAGGGCATCAAGGATGGGGAAAAGGATTTCTTCAGGTATATAAGGGAGAGAAGGAGCTGCAAAGACCAAATAGTGAGGATCAGAAAGGACGGGGAGTGGGCAGAGAAAGGGGCAGAGCAGGCAGAAGCACTAAATGAATACTTCTGTTCTGTATTTACGAAGGAGAAGGGGAGGCAACTACCATAAGGGATTGGGAAAGTGGGCAAGGTGGGGGGGTTGACTGGTCAGGTAATCACAGAGGGTAGGATATTGGAAGGTCTAAAGGAACTGAGGGTGGGCAAGGCACCGGGACCAGACGGCATACACCCCAGGGTGCTGAAAGAACTGGCAGAGGTCCTGGTGGGGCATTTGCCAACTGGACAGTGACTCCGGGATGGGGAAATCCCTCACACCAACAATCTTGACAGGTTTCGAGATTGTTGCTGTGAGGAACCCAATGGTGAAATTTTGCCCTTTTGCCATTTTTCATCCCCTCTTCGATACAACTCAGACTTGGAGTTAGATCTTAAGAAGGGGGTGCAGGAAGTATATCCCCCAATAGAAAACACACAATCTCTGACAGGTGAAATTTCACCTATCAACATTCGGGATCTCGCCATGCTGAACTTCAACAACACTGTTGTCATTTCAGCATAGTAGAATCCTGGTGGGGCCGCTGGTGGACCTGTTCAATACCTCTCCAGACACAGGAAGCATACCACAAGACTGGAGGATGGCTCACATGGTGCCCCTCCACAAAAGTGGCCCAAAGGAAGAACCAGACAATTGCAGACCAGTAAACCTCACATCCATTGTGGGGAAACTAAGGAAGACAATCCTGAAAGAGAGGCTGGTGACCTTTCTGGAAGTCAGTGGACTCCAGGATGGGCAACAGCATGGGTTTGTCTCAGGAAGATCCTGCCAAACCAACCGGGTTGATTATTATGACTGGGTAACGAGGGAACTGGACAAGAGCCATGCAGTGGATGTCTTGTATTTGGACTTCAGCAAGGCCTTTGATTTGGTGCCTCATGGGAGGTTGGAGGGAAAGCTGAAATACATGGAGGTGGGGACAAAGATGGTGAACTGGATCGAGAACTGGCTGCAGGGGTGGTGGGGAGGAACTTTCATCTCTAAGAGCTGTAACGAGCAGGGTACCATAAGGCTTGGTACTGGACCCAGTGTTGTTTGGGACATTCATAACAGACATCTCTCATGGCATCAGGAATAAGATCAGTCTGTTCACTGATGATACCAAAATTGGGACGATGGTGGACAACATAGTAGGGTGGCAGGGGCTGCAGGATGAACTGACTAAACTGGAGGAGTGGTCGAAAAAGTGGCAGTTGGGGTTCAATGCTAAAAAGTGCAAAGTACTGCACTTTGGAGCACGGAACCCAGGGATGAGCTACTATTTGGAAGGGGTTCAGCTAGGGACCACCGAGGAGGAAAAGGACCTAGGGATGGTTATAATGGGGCAAATGAACAACCAAGCACAGTGCAGAGCACAGGTGTTTGGAGCATCACTGGTAACAGGGTCGGTGCTAGTTGAAAATAAGCAAGAGCAACAAAACAAAAGAAAACAGCACTCGTAAGTCAAAAATAAATACAAAAGGCCAAATTGGCAATGAATCAAACAGCCAGAGCTTGCGGCTGGGTTGTAGCCGTGGCCTCTGGCTGTTTGATTCATTGCCAATTTGGCCTTTTGTGTTTATTTTTGACTTGCGAGTGCTGTTTTCTTTTTTGTTTTGTAAGCACAGTGCAGGCAGGCAGCAGCCAAAGCCAACAGGATGCTGAGATGTTTTGCGAGAGGAATCTCCTCCAAGAGAAGAGAGGTGAGCCTGCCTCTGTACAGGTTACTAATGAGGCCACACCTGGAGTACTGCGTGCAGTACTGACACCCATACTTGAAGAAGGACATCAGATTACTGGAAGGGCAACAGTTCAGAACAACAAAGATGATCCAAGGATCGGAGTGCAAACCCTATGAGGAAAGGCTGAGGGAGTTAAACATGTACTTCCTGGAGGAGAGGAGGGATAGGGGGATATGATTGAGACCTTTAAGTGCATAAAGGGGATAAACAAGACAGGTACAGTTGGGGTACTGAAGTTGAGGAGGGGGATGGACACAAGAGGGCATGGTCTCCGATTGGAGGGGGGAAGATATAGGCGGGAAATGAGGAGGCACTTTTTTACGGAGAGGGTTGTGGCAAAGTGGAACACTCTGCCCGAGGAGGTGGTATCCTGCAAGATGGTGGGCGGTTTTAAACGGGGATAGGACAGGGTGAGAGGGGATTAATTGTGAGGGGGGAAGGGAGGAGAGGGAGGTGCAACTGCAAAGTAAGGGATTTGCTAGCTGCACATTAGAGCAGACTTGATAGACCATGTGGCCTGTTTCTGCTGGCAGATTCGTATGTTTGTAAGTAAAATGTTTTCATAATCCCAGTGACTAGGACTAGTTTTGTTTCTTTTTTCATTTATGTTTTATTGATATTGAAAAAGGTTAATTACAAAACAGTGTTATAGAGGACAAACATAAAAATGTTACATTGAAGCCATATTGCTGTAGTACACCCAGTTATCCTCCCAATGAGTGCAACAATGGGGGGGGGGGGATATAATATATAAAGGCCCAGATATTCAAACTGCACCACAAAAGTGCGCAACAGCAGGAGCAAGCACAAGTCCACTGTGCCCATACTGTCACATGATATTCAAACACTACGCGAGTCAAGATCACCTCGGCACATGACTAAATATCGCGCCTAGTGCGCCATAAGCGCAACCAGGGACTGCAGCGGGCGCAGGTCAGATGCACAATAGCAAAGCCAGGGACGCCTAGTGGAGCAGGGGCGGCAGCACAACACACAACCAGGGATGCGCAGGGACAGGATGCAGGAGCCCACCACCCATGGTAGGGATGTGCAGAGTTGCACTCAGCAGAACAGACATCGCCCCCACAATCCATGCAAGGCACAACTGGAGGAGAGCAGGAAGAACCAATGGCCCAGGGACACCAGCAAGAAACCCATCGCCATAGCACAGTGCACCAGCACACCCCCTTGCAAGCTGGGACAGTCACACATGGATGCCCGTCCACCCCATGCCACACCAACCCACCAATGCAGAGCATACCCTGCACCATGATCCCCATACACCTTGCCCAGGAGTAGCGCCCAACAGTGCAGGACACCCCAAGCATGCCACCAGCCCCACTGTGACAATACAACCCTGTGCACCACAGAACCATGCAAGGCAGTCCCACACCAGCACCCATCAGCGGCAAGCAGCAGCAGACAGCGAAGCAACGGCTGCAGACACAGTGCCGCCACGCACGTCCCCCCCAGGTAAAGCTGTGTGGCTGACCACACATCAGCACACGAGGTACCACACACATGACAGGGCATTCCCCGGAACCCACCACCAGTGTCACAGCACCCTGCCCACTCTCCCAAGGACACACCCCGTCCCAGCACTGGTCACAACAGCCAGTGCAGACACCCACAGTGTTGCATGGAAGCATGCGCCACACAGGATGCAACAGTGCACAGACAAACAACCACCCATACCCAAAGGCACACCAACATTGGGACACAGTAGCGGGTCAACCAAGCCCCTGGTGTGTGACCACGGCAGCCGTGTACAAATGGCCAGAACCTCTCCACATCACAGGTGTGCCAGCAACCCTGTGCAGGCACCAAGACGCTGTACACCACCAGATGCAGCTGGAGCACAAGTGACAGACAGTGGAGCACATCCCCTGCAACAGGCAGAGGTGACAACATCGAGGTGGGACAACAACAGCGGATGCAACAGTGCCACCCGAGGCAGATGTGCACCACACCAGTGACAGGAGGCAACACAGCATCACGCTGGGTACAGTGGCAGTCCAGCATGGGCAGCCACCACTGACATGCCAGCAGACTGTGCAGGTCACAGACATGCAAGGGTGGCAGCTGCACAGGCCATGGATAGTCTGACAGGTGCGCCATGGACACAGCACATGCACCGTGTACCACTGCACACAATCATCCATTGCACAGGGAACAACACACAAACCACAGACAGTGACTGAGAGCTACGCCCACACCACACTTGCCTCCCCTACGGACACCCCCCCATGATAGCACCACCCCCGACACCATGCACACCACTGCAGCTGAGCACCATTAGCCTGCTGCAAATCAGAGACCACAACAGTAGGCATAACTAAACAAATATATTATAAAAGTGGTGACAAAACTATGTACAAATTTATACATTTGAAAGGGGTGAGGGACATAAACAGGGTGGAGGTGGGTAAGGGGCAGGGGTGAACAAATGGGAGAGGGAAGAAAGGGTGTGAGGGTATCTCCATGGGGCTTTCCAAGATGCAACCGCGGTCCATCTTCAGTGGGAGCCCCGCTCCCCGCTCCTGTGGCACCTCCTGTCATGACGATGCCTCACACTGTGGCACTCCAGCCTTTCGAGGATGGCCAGAGAGGCCCTGGCCACCTGCAACAGCTCCTGCAGTGCACGCTCCACATGTACCAGCCACCATCCACCTAGGACAAGGGAGCAGAGTCAATAGGCGTGAATGCACAGCCCCCTGCAGCCCACCCACTGTGCATGGCATACAGCCATGGGATACGCCCCAGTGATGGTGTGCGACCACCCACAGTGATCATGTCCACAAGTCCTGCCCACCCAGGCACACACAGCCATGTGGACCACTGCACACACCCACCGCCCAAGTCCCGAACAGCACCACCATGGCTGTACAGTGACATGGCTTTGCGGTGCGAAGGCAGTGGCACAGCCATGTACCCGGTGCACGCATGGACCACCATTGACACACTCCCAGACATGCAGTGCCACTGGACAGTGCTGACTGTACCATGTTGCATGCATGGCAGTGGTGTCAATGGATGGTGGCCATGCCCCGCCGCCTGCCCTGCTACACAGCATGCACAAAAAATCCTGGATGTAAGGCACCCACCATCATCAGGCTGGTCCCGGCACTGGGCTGGTATGGGTGCTCTGGCATCTTGACATGCCTCACACCGCAGCTGCCCCACCCTGGCACACCGGCACTCCTCAGGGCCTAGGGTGCAAACATGGAGAGAGGAACATCAGTACAATCTGGTAATAAAGGGCCCCCGCCCCTGGGTGTGTGCGATCCCACTCAGCCATACCCATCTGCCCCCCACCCCATACCACCACCACCACCACCACGGCCCACACTGGACGGACCCCCCCGTGTGCTGGACACATGCCCACCACGATACCCGTATGGACGTAACCAGTGTATGGATGGGGCACCTACCTGGCCATGGAACTGTGCCCCTCCTGGCGCATGCTCGCAGGTGGGCAAGCCTGTCCAGGTCCCTCCGCTGGAGGTTCCCATACCGGTGCCTGCACTGCTCTGCTGTGCGCTGGATCCCCGTCGCCTCCTCCAGGGCCACCGCCACCTCCTCCCACATGGCACTCCTGGCCCTGTTCAGGTGTGCCTCCCCAAAGAGAGCAGCAGCATGGGGCTCAACCAGGGACACAAGGTTAGCCAGTTCGACCTGGCTCCAGATTGGTGCCTGTCTCCATGCCATCTTCCAAGCACTGAGTATCAAAATGGCGCTCTGCAGTGCACGTCCGCCACGTGCGGATGCTGTGCGGTACTGCGCTGCCATTCCCCATCACGCTGTCATCGAACAGCGAGATAGAGGTGCACCCATGCAGACGCATGGCACCAGGGGGCAAAGGCTGGCACAGGGTCAGGGTCCCTCATGCACGCATTCGCCACATTGCGATTGGTACTCACCATGTAGTAGCGGTGGGGCACCTGTGTGGCACTTCCTGTAGCGGCCTACTATGCTGTCGCACCATGGCACCTACGGCGCCCCGGTGCAAGAGCGCCATACATGTGAACAGCGCACTAGCACCTCTGGTACAGTGGTGGACGTGCCGTGCACTGCCTTCCATGCTCAGCACATCAGCAGCGCAGCAGGCGTCAGCGTCAGCACCCCGGGCATGCGCCGTTCAGTGTCTACTGTGCATGTCACAGAGCTGCGCCCTTGTCTGAGCATGTTCAATACAATTGCGCAAGGCACAACAGCGCGATATTCAGCCAGCATATGCAAATCAGCTCATCAGCAATTCAATGGCGCAGCTACTGCATTAGCATCCACTTAAAATTGAGCCTCACCTCATTTGCATGCGTTGCGCTATATAAATGTGACATGGGGCTGCAGAGGCCATAGTCTGGTATTGCAGTCTATTGTGGTGAGTTGCATGCTGTTTGCCAGTGTGGACTGTAGTGTGTGGGAGATGCATGGGACTGCACAGTCAGAGGTAACACCTGTCATTCCCACAGGATCAATGATGACCGAACGTGAGGTGGAGGAGGAGGAACAGAGACGTGGGAGACGGAGGAGGCCCAACTTTACCAAGGCAGAATCAGATGCCCTGTCTGAAGCCTATCTTGACCAGGAACTGCTGCTCAGTGGACAGCAGGGAACACCACAGGCCTGTGCTGCGGCATGAGGTGAGGTGGCGCGTGGCATCAACCAGCATGGCAGCCACCAGCGGTTCATGCAGGAGTGCAAGAAGAAGGTGGGCACGGACAGGAGGAGGATTAAGGATAAGTTGGCTGCCATCAGGGCAGCACGGGCTGCAACTGGTGGGGGACAGCCGGCTGTGCAATGCCTGACGCCACAGGAAGAGCAGGTTGCTGGCAGCATGCAGCGTTGTGACCTCGAGGGTGTTCCAGGTGGTGGCTTCCAGACAGGTGGTAGCCCATCACTGCATGGTAGGTCCTGATTTGTCACTGTGGGAGGGGGGAATGCCACAGATTAGGGCATATACATTAATGCTACTGTGTTCCCTTACAGCTCCTGAGCGTCTACATGGGTCAGCGGTGGTGGGCTCGTCCACTGAGGGCGATTCCCTGGACACAGAGGAGGGCCCATCCACCTCCACAGGTGTCCAAGGATCAGAATGACAGTGGGCCCACCTGGTTGTCTGGACTGATGTTGGTGGAGCTGGTGCGGAGGAGGCCCTGCCCGTGTCCCAGCGTGACAGCGTCCATGGATGCCAGCATGCTGAGACTCGGACTGGTGCTGGATCCGTCACTGATGATGATGGAGCTCGCATCATGGACAGTGATACGTGTGGGCTGCAGGATGGCCGCACAGCAGGTAACAGCATGGGCATAGCCGTGGGTGGGGCCGCCATGGAGGCCTGCGTGACATCGCAGTCCCAGTCTGTGCCTGTCTGCACCAGTGGGGCAGCACTGGTGTGCGTCCAGGACAGTGGGGCTGTTGTGGCCGCTGTGGCGGCACCGTTGAGTCCTGGAGAGTGGCGGCTGGAGGGGCAGTGTCAGCAGTCGGCTAATGGCGATGGTGGGACAGTGTCAGGGGGTGGCGTCAGTGCAACCCCTGTGGACATGCCCAGGCATGGCCCTGGTGTGCAGCGCCCACCCTCAAGGGGTGCTGTCCAGCACGGCTGTGAACACCATGAGGGACAGCATGCCAATCAGGCAGAGGACCTCTTAGATGAGCACACCCGCATACTCCATGAATTAGTGGATCAGCAGTTGCGGCTTGTGACGGTGGTGGATGCACTCAGTGCAGTCCTGCACCAGGCAGAGGAGCGGCATTGCAGGGACACCGGTCTGCTCCTGGCAGGGATAGACCAGCTGCGGGAGGATGTGGCCACCACCATTGACAGGCAGACACAGGCATTCACAACTGTCATGGCCACAATGGGCACACAGTTATTTGCCCATGTGCTGCAGACACTGCGCAGTGCCATGTCCACCCCCCATTCCCGGCATCGTGCAACACCATCCTTGTCGACACCGGGTTCAGCTGTGGGCATCCCGAGCACGCCTGGTGCAGGTATGTTCGGTGAGCTGCAGACCCCTGCTCAAGAACGGTCATGTTCCCGCAGAGGCATCCCTGGGGGACCGTTGGTGCCACCCCATGAGGCCAATGGTCAGCCTGTCACAGCTGGTGGGTCTCGGCGGTGCTGCCCACGCATCCGTGGTGGCCGTGGCACTGTGCCGTGTGACTGACTTGTCTCCCACCATGGCTACTGTCTGACGCTGCCCTGTGTGCAGTGTGTTGTTCAACGTGCAATGCACAGGTGGGGTACCCAGTCCTGCACACACACACACGTTCCATGTGCACACCCTCCCAGCTGCTGGCTGCTGTGGCGTGTGCATGATGATGCCTGCGTTGCACTGTCCGCCACTGTGCAATGGTGCCCAGCGTCTGAGACACGCACAATGACAGGCACTGGGCATGGTGGTCTGTGGACGTGTGTGTGGCTAGGGGTGGCGGTTAGGGTCAGCATGCCTCCTACCCTTTGTGCATGTCTTGTGGTGTGTGTGTGTGTGTGTGTGTGTGTGTGTGTGTGTGACCGCGTGCCGTGTTAGGCCTTGCCCATCCCTGATGGCGTGTGTGGTTCCACACTCAGCCAATTCCCTTTACGACATGCGCCCCAGGGGTTTGTCCATGAGTGTTTGTGGGTTGTGCCCTTGCCATTGGTGGTTGCACATGGCCCCATGACTTACCTGGGTTGGTTGAAGTGCTCCTCTGTGATGGTGTCCCGGTGCAGCTGCGACATCTGGACCAGTCTGGGGTCCCTTCGACCAAGGGGGGGGCTACCCATCACCATTTACACCAACATCCTCATCGTCCCCATCGCTGTCCCCCTCTTCGACCTCTACAGCTATCCCACAGTCATTGGCCATGTTGTGCAGGATGCAACAGGCCAGGAATAGCCTGCAGTACTTCGAGGGGCTGTACTGTAGGGCACCGCCAGATGTGTCCAGGCAACAGAAACGTGCCTTCAGCATCCCGAACACCCGTTCTATGACATTGCGTGTGGTGGCATGTGCCTCATTGTACCGTTGCTGCGATGAGGTCGCGGGCCGCCGGTATGGTGTGAGCAGCCAGAGACAGAGTGGATATCCACTGTCACCTGTTTATAGAGGGTGGACATTAGTTTGGTGATCAGCGTCGCCCTGCCATGGGCCATCTAGGCCAGTACTCATGTCACCTCTGACTATGCCCCTCCCAAGATCCATGTCTTTCTGCGTGATTTGCATGCTCACCCACTAGGTGGCCAGTGAGGATGTCCCCACTCTCGAACCTGTGGCACAGTGCAGACTGGTGCCAGATGAAGGCATCATGTGCTCCCCCAGGGTGCATGGTACAGACATTGGTTATGTGCCCCCTAGCATCCCACACCACCTGGCAGTTGATGCTGGCATAGCCCTTCCGATTAATGTATGCAGCACCTTCCGGGCCAGGTGGTGTGCGGATGGCCACATGGGTGCAGTCAATGGCCCCGAGCATGTCAGGCACACGTGCTATCCTGTGGAACTCTTGTATGTGTGCTGTGCGCTCCACCTGTGTGCTGGGGAAACAGATGTACTCCGCAGCATGTGGCAGCAGTGCGCTGAGGAATTGTGTGAGTAGGCGTGATACGGCCGGCTGGGTTATGCCTGTTGTGTCCCATGTTGGTCTCTGGAAGGTGCCCGTGGTGAGCAGGCACATGACAGCTGTCATCTTTGTCTCCACTGACAGAGCATGGCTCCATTGTGTGGATGCCTGCATCTCATCACTGCACAGCTCACAGAGCCGCCTCAGGATCGCCCAGTTCAGGCGGTACTGGCCCACAATCTCGGTGTCACTGTAGTGCTTGAAGCTAGTGCAGGCTCGGTACCGCCTGTTGGGGGCATACCACCGATGGGAGCTTCCACGACCACGCCCCCCTGCTATCTGCCTTCTCACACCCCTCATTACTGCCTCCATCTGAATGGTGGCACTGGCCATGTCCCTGGCTTGTCCCCCCAGCAGCTGTAATCCTGTTCCCCCACTGTCCTTTGTGCTACTCCCCTGCACTGGGAACACCTCAAAGATTTGGCTGTCCTGCCCACTGCCACTGCCCTCAGTCCACTGTGGCACAGGCCTCCACTCCTGTCCTGTTGCCCTATGTTCCCAGGTGTGCCCTGCCTTGCTCTTTTCCAGTCCCACTCACTGCTTCCCTGTCTTTTGTGGCTGTCACCTTTCTCCCACCTCTGGCTTCCCTGTAGCGTTCTTGAGCCTCTCTCTTGTTCCTTTTTTTTTTTATCATTTCCGCTATTGCGCAGCTTCCGCTTGCTCCCCTATTGCGCATAGCGCATGCTGTTGAATATCACACTGCGCCATTTATTCATGGTTCCTCCTCCTTCAGTTGTGCATGCATTCATTACCATTGCGCTCTTGCACATTTGCGATTTGGGGGACACAGCTGCCTCCCGCTGAATATCACACAATGGCGCATTTTCGAACTTGTGCTGGCGCATCTCTGTTGCGCATGGCGCAACCCTTTTGAATATCTGGGCCATAGAATATAGTTGATTACATCAAGCAAAGATAGCCTGTCAATGCCATTTGCAGGGTGAGAATTTGGTATCAGCCCACTAGCCAGATGCTGGTATATTTTGTATCAGGCTAATAGGATTTTCCTTTAACCAGCCCTGCAGTGTCTTTTACTGAAGAAGTAACATTTCAATAAGTATACTAACTGGGCCAGTGGAAAAGTCTGCGGAGCTAATGGATTTCTCCTGTCCCTGGCTCTGCTGACTAGTGGCTGTAAAACTTATTTTCAACTCCTGCATATGGCAAGTGGAACATGTTTGTCAGAGTAGCCCAAGTTAAAGTCTGAAAGATCAATTTCATTCGGCTTTAATGGTCCAGCAAACCAAAGTTTCTAGCTGCCCATGAATAAATATGGCAGACCTGTAAGCTGTGACAGGGACCAGATAAACATGTAGAAAGTGACAGCTGCAAAGAGCTGTAAAGTAATCAGCGGTTGTCCAAATACATGCAGCACTTATGTCCAAAGGGAGATTGCTTATGCCATAAAGAGGGCAATATTGGATCAGACTTCCAGTGATGTCAACAATCAAAAATAGGTTTAATGTTTATACAAAGAAAAGTTATTCAGCAAACACTCGTGTCAAACAGCATATTACACCCATTACATTACAAGACGTATTTCATAAAACATAAGGAATAATGTATGGGGAACGATACACAACAAGCCAGTGTTGGCATCAAGGGGTAGAGATGACAGTATATGGCAAGGTAAGGCAAATTTATTTGTATGGCGCCCAATCCCGGGGTCTCTGGACACCTCACAGTACAATAAAATAAGCGTTAAAAAATAAACATTATAAAATGGTATAAATACAGTTAGCACATAAAGCAAGTAAAAACAAATTAATTGGGGACCAGACAACATAATAAAATTCAGAATTCATTAAATGCCAGGCTGAAAAGGTGTGCCTTCAGCCTCTACTCAAAAGATTCCACCAAGGGGTCTTCAGACTGCAGATGGTAAAGTGTTCTAGGAACGGCCCAGAGATACTGAAAATGCGATCCCCAGAAGTCTTTAGCCATACCTGGGAACAGCCAGGAACAGCTCAAGAGGCATGGAAGAAGTGGGCAGAGGTCACCAGTGTTAGGAGCTCTGACAGATAGCCAGGGTCAAGTCCATTTAGGACCTTGTAGGTGAGAAGCCCCACCTTGAAAAGGACCCTCCACCTGACTGGCAGCCAGTGCCGAGCATGCAGGACAGGAGCTAGAAAGGCCAGTCAGTAACCAAACCGCCGCATTCTGCACTAGCTGCAGCCTGCAAAGGGTCCCTCCCATGACCCCGAGGTAAAGAGCGTTATAGTAGTCGAGTCTGGAGGAGACAAAGGCATGTACCAGCATTGGCAGGTCCTCGGACAGAACGAAGGACTTAAGCAGGGCAATGTTCCAGAGATGGTAAAACCAGTACTGACAACAGATGAAACTTGATCTTCAAAAGTCAGCCTGGTGTCAAGGATCATGCCCAGATTCCGCACCTTCATGGAAACTGTCCATGGAGCAGATCCCAACACAAGTCCGGAGCCGTCCCGGACAGCAATCCATCATGCCCGCGACCTGGCTGATCACCAGCACCTCCGTCTTAGCCAGTGAGTCTCAGCCGGATGGAAGCCATCCAGTCATTGATTTTAGCCAGGCAGAAGTTAAGCACATCCACACCTCCTGATGTTCCTGAAGCAAATGTCAAATATAGTTGGTCATCATCTGCTTAACAGTGAAACTCCACACTGTATTGTCGAATTATCTCACCCAGGGGCAGCATATACACTCGAACAACATTGGTGACAGGATTGAGCCCTGTGGCACTCCACAAGACAGAGGCATCGGGAGGAAGAAATTCCCCATCACCACCCGCTGCACCCTGTCTGAGAGATAGGACTCAAACCACCTGATGACAGTACTGGCAAGTCCACAAAACTCACAGAGCAAATCCAATAACACGACGTGATCCATAGTGTCAAAAGCTGAGGCGAGATAGAGGAGTACAAGAATTGACCTGTCTCCTCTGTCTCTAGCCCTGAGCAGATCATTGTGCACCCTCACTAGAGCTGTTTCTGTACTGTGTCTGGCCCAAAAACCTGACTGAAATGGCTCATAAATGTCTGAGGACACCAGGTGATCCTCGAGCTGTTGAGCCACTAACTTCTCAACAACTTTGCTCAAAAAAGGCAGCTTAGAGATAGGATGGTAATTCACCAGGACATCAGGGTCAAAGGAAGATTTCTTCAGGAGGGGCCTAACCAGTGCCTCTTTCAAGGCAACTGGGAGAACCCCCTCTGCCATCGAGCACCTGACAATCCTGGTGAACACTGGACCAACAACCTCAACACATCCCATTAAGAACCATGTCGGGGCTGGGTCCAGTTCACAAAATGTGTGCTTCAGCTCTATGATCGCCTTAGTCACCTAGGACACCTCAACTGGCCTGAACTCTTCCCAGATAGGCGGAGAGCCTCTATTCTCCCCCAGCCCGACCACTACTAGGCAAAAGCCAAACTGGCGGAATCCCCGACCAGATGGCCGACACTCTGTCGAAGAAGAACAGAGCAAACTCTTCACATAAAGTGGTTGAAAAAGCTTTTTTCGGCTGCAGACAGGCCAGATGTAAAAGCCTGTCTACAGTTCGAAACAGCTGAGAAGGTCTGTTCCTCCCTGCAGCAATCTCCCTGGACAGAATTCTGCCTTCTTATGGGAGATTTCCCCTGGTAACCACCATAGTGGGCACGCAGGGCCAGCTTGTCAGCCTCCAGCCGGGTCTTCCACCAGCGATGCTCCAACTTCTGACCCCTGATCTTCAACACTCTGAGATCCCCATCAAACCAAGGGGATCTCATGTGCGAAGATCTGGGTCATAAATGGGCTGGTGTGACTGCACTGAGAGCATCAGAAACCACCCTGTTATAGGTAGCGACCGTCTCCCACCAATCGCACATGCCACGTGAACCCTAGAAAGATCATCTCCTGCCAACAATCTCGTTGGGTCCAAGCCCCTTAAAGGGTGAAAGCTGACCATTTCTGCTGAGGAGGGACTCTCGGGGGGGCCCAAATGTGAACTCCATAATGTAATGATCAGACCAGACAACCTGATGAATCTTGAGGTTATGAACCTCAAGACCCAGCTGAAACACCAGACTGAGTGTGTGATCAAGCTGGTGAGTAGCAGAAGCAACTGCTTGTGACAGGCCCAGAGACTGAATCAACTGGAGGAGATCATAACTCGATGCAGAATTCATCATTGATCACGCATTGAAGTCCCCAGAATTAAACATCTGGGGGTCTCCAACACCTGGTAGACGATGATGTCCACTACCTCCTGCAAGAAATCTCCCCCTGCCCCCCAAGGGGCGGTAAATAAGTAGAATCCTGCAGCCCGCATCTGTACCCCCATGAATGGCAATGCACTCAAAAGATCAGGTGCTACCAACTGGGAACACTGAGAAGCCCAGGTTGGCTCAAAAAACAATGGCCACTCCCCCACCCGTGCAATCCTTCCTTGGGCAGTGCACTATGGAATACCTGGGGTGAACGGCAGCTGCAAGAATTGGGCCAGCATTGTCACCCAACCAGGTCTCTGTAATGCAAGCCAGGTCGACAGAAGAAATCAAGTCCGAAAAAATAGCGATCTTATTTCCCCATCAACCTGGCATTGCATAGCACTGCCTGAAGAGGATTAGAGGATGTGACCAGTCCTCTAGCTATCTGCCCACTCAGTCCAGTGGGAACCTGTGGCATGGAAACCAAACATGTCTGGCTTCTCCCCAGGCACTGCTTATGCCTGGGGCATCTCCTGCACCGGACAGCCTCGATATCACTAACCGCCCCGTCCTCTCCTGCCCGAAACCCACGACACCTCTGCCACCTGGTTATCCTGACCTCCCTGCAGTGCCTTGCTGCAGTAGCTGGAATTGGGAGGTCCATAATGGGGGAAGGTCCCGGAGCAGGGCAGCATCATAACTAATGCAGACCGGAACACAGCACCAGCACATCCTGGCCGGCAAAATAGACCTTCAAAAAGCCCAAATCCCCAACAAGCACCACAAACTGTATGATCTATAAATGACTCAACACTCAAATCAATAATACCACTCACCCTCACCCATACACACCAATTTTTTAAAAATTCTCAACCACACAGCCATGCACTACAAGCCACAATCACGCACCTCACACACCAATCAGCCCAGTTAAGCACCCAACCCCCACCAACCAACCCCCCAAACAAACCCCAACCAATACAAATAATTTAAATAACAATCCTAAAATTCAGGCAGTTAGAGCAGTGTTCAAGCCGCAGATCAAGCAAAGCAAAACCCCTAAGGGCAGGTCCAGTAACAATACTAAAGTTAATTTGTAAAAAGTCAAAATGAAGAGAATCCCAGCTCCAAGAGCCAGTGACCACGGCTCTCTCACTGACCCTAGTCCCTGCTCACAGATTAAAAGGGACACAGAGTACCATTTTAGGAGTGCAGTCAAGCTAAAGATGACCTCGAGAGTGAAGCTTGAGAGATCCATACAGTTATCTTAACCCCAAGTTATGAACATACGAACATGCAAATCTGCCAGCAGAAACAGGCCTTACAGTCTATCAAGTTAGTCTGCGAATGTGCATAGCTCTCTATACTGCAGCTGCACCTCCTCTCCTCCTCTCACCTTTACCCCACCTCACACCCTGTCCCATGCCCTTTTAAAACTGCCCACTGTGCTACAGGATACCACCTCCTCAGGTAGAGTGTTCCATTTCTCCACCACCCTCTCTGTGAAAAAATATCTCCTCATCTCTCTCTGATATTTTCCACCCTCCAACCTGAGACCATGCCCTCAGGTGTCCCTTCCTCTCCTCAGCTGGAATATCCCTTCTGTGCTTGTTTTGTTAATCCCCTTTAAATATCTGAAGGTCTCAATCATAACCCCCAACCCCTCATCTCCTCCAGGGTGTACATATTCAACTCAGTCAGCATGTCCTCATTGGTTTTGCCCTCCAGCCCCTGGATCATCTTAGTTGCCCTATGTTGCACCCCCTCCAGCAATCTGGTATCCTTCTTCAGAAAGGGACACCAGAACTGCACACAGTACTTCAAATGTGGTCTGACTAGTGATCTGTACAGCGGCAGGATCACATCCCTATTTCTGGATGAGATTCCTCTCACAGTACACCCCAGCATCTTGTTGGGCTTAGCTGCCACCTTCCTGCACTGAGCTGAGTTGTTCATGTGACCTGTTATGATCACCCCTAGGTCCTTCTCCTCCTCCTCCTCCTCCTCCTCTGTGACCTCTGTCTGAACCCCTCCCAACTGGTAACTCCTCCCTGGGTTCCTTGCTCCAAAGTTTATAACCTTGCACTTCTTCACATTGAAGCTCAATTGCCACTTTTCTGACCACTGCTCCAGTTTGATCAGGTCCTCCTGTAGCCCCTACCACCCCTCTATGTTGTCCACCACCATCTCTATCTTGGTATCATCTGGGAACAGACTGATCTTGCTCTAATGCCATGTGAGATGTCCGATGCAAATAACCCAACAACACCAGACCCAGGACAAGCGCAGCAGCATCCTGCGCTCATCGCCCTTGGGAAGAGGTGTCCCCACCACCACCTGTTGTTGCCTCCCTTCTATCAATTCACAATCCAGTTTACCATCTTTGTCCCTGCCCTCACATATTGCAACTTACCCCCAGCCTCCCATGAGGCATTAAATCAAGGTCTTGCTGAAGTCTAAATATAGCACATCCACTGCATGGCCTTTATCCAGTTCTCTCATTACCCAGTCATAGTATTCAATTAGGTTGGTCTGGCAGGATCTTCCAGAGATGATCCATGCTGCTGACTCTCCTGGAGTCCATTTTCCTCCAAAAGGTCACCAGCCTCTCTTTCAGGATTGCTTGCATTGCTTCCATAAGTTTTCCTACAATGGATATGAGGCTACAGGTCTGTAATTGCCTGGTTCATCTTTGGGCTACTTTTGTAGAGGGGCACCACGTGATCCATCCTCCAATCCTGTGGTACACAACCTGTGTCCAGGGAGGTATTGAACAGATCCTCCAGTGGCCCCGCCAATATCCCCACCAGTTCTTTCAGCACCCTGGGATGAATACCATCTGTACCTGGTGCATTATCCACCCAGACCCTTCAGCATCCTGCCCTCCGTAATTACCCTATCTGTCACCCCTCCCCCCCTTGCCCACCTTCCCCATCCCCTGAGGTAGCTGTCCACCCTTCTCCTTCATGAACACAGAACAGAAGTACTAATTTAGTGCTTCTTCCTGTTCTGCCCCCTTCTCTACCCACTCCCCATCCTTCCTAATCCTCATTATCTGGTCCCTTCAGCTCCTTCTCTCCCTTATGTATCTGAAAAAGTCTTTCTTCCCTTCCCTGATACCCTGTGCCACCCTCAGCTCCCTGGAAGCCTTGGCTGCCCTGACCAATCTAGTTTACCTCCTGGACCTCTTCATACAGTTCCCTGTCCTCCCCCTTCCGGACTTCTTGAACCTCCAAAAGCTGCTTTTTGCCCTTACCCTTCCAAAACCTCCTTGATGGAAACACAAAGTGAGTTGTGTATGGTCACCATTTTATATTTGTAGTTGTATATATATTATATTTTTATAGTACATGGTTTCTAGAGGAAGTAGGAGTGGGAGCTCCTTCTGACACCGGCCGGTGGTACAGAGATAATGCTCAGGTGACAATGAAAGTGAGCTGCTAAGCAGGAGTCAGTGTGAGTAGGGAGAGCTCAGAGAATATCATATCTATGAAGCTCTTGACACAGGAAAAATGGTCGGGTCTATATTTATAGACCTCACCAAAGCCTTTGACACCGTTAACCACTGAATCCTGCTCAGACACCTGAGGACCTTGGGACTGTCAGTAGATACCACCTCCTGTCTAAATAGCTACCTTTCACACAGGGCACAGTGTGTGAGGATAGGGGGAGTAACCTCTGATCTCAAAAAGGTTACCCTAGATGTTCCCCAAGGCTCGATTTTAGGACTATTTCTTTTCGGCCTCTTCATTAACTCCCTTCCCAATGCCTGTCCTGCAAAATTGCTGCTCTATGTGGATGACGAGTTATCTCAGTGACTGGCAGCTTCACATCAGATATAGCTCAAAACCAGCAGCAAAACTTTGTTATGCTTGAGAACTGTTCACCAAAACAGACTCCTTCTAAACTGCAAAAAAACTAAAAGTATGCACCTAACCTTGCCACAAGCCAAAAGACATGATGAACACCAGACTATCTATAGCCAAAAAGGGGATGACATTGAACAAATCTCCCCTTTAAATATCTCAGGGTGTTTATTGATGACACCCTTTCCTTCACGCACCATACTGACCATGTTGTCCAAACAGCTAATATTAAGCTAGAAATCCTCGGTCACCCGAAGCTCCATCCTGTCAGTCGTTAACTATTCCCTCATCATTTACAGTGCTGCCTCAGACTCTGCCTTAAACAGGGTAAAGGTACTAATCAACGAGACTTGCTGCCTGGTCTTGGGGGCAAATCATGAAACCCATACCTGCACCCTCTACTCCTCCACTGGTTGGTTCCCCTTACATCTAAGGGCTAAATATAAGGCTTGCCTAATAGGCAAAAAAGCCCTCCTTGGACTCACTCCCTCCTCCACTGCCACTCTGTTCCAGTGCAGTAACTCAACAAAAGTCATTAGGAGCTTGACTAAGGGTGTGCTCCAGGTCCCCTTCAAAAGAACCTGCCTCACTCAGCGCTCACTCTCCTACTGCAGGCCCACCTGGTTTAATGAACTCCCTGCTACCACCTGGGAGTACACAAAAATGTCACCCTTTAAAAGAGAACTGAAAACACTCCTGGCCCAAAAGACCCTCTATGACTGCAGTTAGCAAATTCCTATGGCCAATCACCTTCATAACTAATTCAACCCCCTGCCTACCTCCCTCTTCCTTCTTCTCACTCCCTTCCCTCCACCCCCCTTTGACAAAAACCCCTGGTGGCTGCCCCACCCTCTGCCCTTTGCCTCACCTCACCTTCCGCTTTCTGTGACTAAGCCACTTCAGGCTGCTCCCATCATGCCCTGAGCATACATTTGTCTGACTCCTCCTGGATTATACTGACAACAGCTTAATAGGTTGAAATGCACATAATCTTATAGTAATACTGCTGACACTGTAACGGCCTATTTGTTCTCTACCTAATCAGCATGTAACCTCTTGTTTACTTGAATATTATGTAACCTGTTAATGTAAATTTTGTCTCTCGCTCACTTGACATGGAACCTTTGTAAAGAGCCTTCTGACTCAAAGGTGTTAATTCCACAATTGAAATAAATAAACAAATATGAAAGTGGCTGCCATTGTTTTTGAGAACATGGCTGCCAACATTTTTAAAATGTATTTCTGTCAGGGGTTTTACTGAATGGGAGCCACGATAACCATATGAGAATGGCACTGATAGCTGCATCAGTGGCAGCCGAAAATAGGTGAGAAACTGGTGGGAGACAGTGCGAGGCACAGCACAGCTGAATCACTAATGAGAGAACATGCATAACAACTTTTAAACCATCCATAACAACTTTTGAGAGTCAATAATTTCCATGTATAAGTTCTAACCATATACTATAAGTACTTATAAAATGTTAAAATATAGTTAGATGTCATTAACATAGGAATAGCCTAAGAGATTGTCTCTCTCCTCCAAAATGGATAAAACCCCTCAAATTACAGGGTTTTATGTACAAATACTGGAAAAACGATGTATAAAACTGAGGAGGATATATATGTGTAACACCAGAAAAAGTCAGGGTCAAAAATAAATGAGGATGCGTCAAGATTAGATCCAGACAAAACCAATAACTGCATTGCCATGGACATCCTCAAAGAAGAAATGCAAACAAGGCCTGATCCTCTGATGGCTGATGACTGGAAGATGATCCTCAAGGTGATATATGATTTCGAGAGGAACACAAAAATATTTTAACCAGTATGAAAGAAGAAACATAAAAGGTCAACAAATAGGTAGATTATACAGAATAGAGGATATCAGACATTGAAGACAAAGCTCATAGATCACAAAGTCTGTTGCTACATCTCATTCCCCACATTTTCATGCAGGCAGTTTATATGCAGACAGTTAATCAGTAACAGCCTTAACCAGAAACCCTTGTACTGGAAATTATTGGTTATCGTGAAACTGTACCATTCATGCAAAGTCTTAGTTATCTGGAAATATCTGGAAAATTATCAATTTCTTGGTAACTAAATCTGTATGTAAATGTAGTGACTTGACACTGATATAAAACTAAAAAAACAAATGCACAGATTTAGAAAGTTGCTCACAGCACAAGAACTCATGAATGAATGAACTCTTGAAGGGCATGGAGGACCCAAGCATCACTGAGTTTATGGAGGGGCTCCTATGAGAAACACTAAAACTATCAGTGGGATACCAGATACAAACAGAGTGAGCAAACCATATGACAGTTCCCAAGCCAATGAATCCAGCAGCCTAGCCTCATTCTGTAGTATTTCAATGATTAAAAAAAGCAAGCCATTTTCTTTAGAGCATGGGAAAAAACAACAACTAATGTAGCAGTGTGTCTCACACACCTGTGAAAATGATTATCCCCTGGAAATATTACAGCAAAAGCAGGAATACGAGAATTTGAAAAAAGCACTATGAACAATAACGTAGAATTCCAGTCGCCCTTCCTAGCTAGCCTTAGAGTCAAGTTGTTGGCTGGAGCCAGAGGCTATAACACAGTACAGGAAGCTGCATAGGATCTTCATAGAGCAGGGAGCAAGCTGTATAATGCGAGTGGTATGCAGAAGTGGAATGCAGTGCAGGAGGGCTCCACTAGTTAGACAAGACAAGCAATGAGCAGAGACAGACAACAACATGTGGATTCAGTCCTGGAAGGCATTTAGACACTGTGGCAGAGCTTTAGCAAGTTGTTTGTTTTGTTAAACAGGTAAGCACACTGACAACATCAGTTCCTTTTGCAGGTATGACTTGGGATCAAATAATGATCACATACAAATACACAAAATGACATATAAAAGTACAAAATACAGGCATACAAAATTAAAAGTAAAATTAACAGTATTATTTGGCCAGTGCCATGAATCCATAATAAAGATTTAAAAACTGACAGTCACAGTAAACAAAATCTTTCAGATAGATATTTAGGGCTATAATAAAGGTTTTGGATTGCCGATAGATTATAAATTAGAAGGCCATTCACTCCATGCTTTAGAAGCACTGTAGATGAAAGAATGCTGGCCATGGACTCATGCATTTTTTTACTTTATTTTTATTATTTTAGCTGTATAAAATACACAGTACACTACCCTCATAGGTAGGCTTGTAGAACATCATGAACATTACATGTAATGCATAACATCATTATTACAGTAAGGATTTGATATGCCCCTATATATTGTTATATCACGGGGGATCATTATATTTTAAACATTTCCCAACATCTGATTTAAAACAGGCCAGTGCTGCCATGAGGCGGGATTACCATCACAATGTTTCTACATTACTGAACACCTTTATGTCAGGTAAAGCATCCCCATCCATACTAGTTACTTAGTCATTAATACAATTTAGCAGAATTCCCTTATTAGCAAAATCTATTAAGCTTCCCACTTTAAAGTAAAAATATACTAGTATAGATCATGATTCAGGTTTGAATTATCTTTTAAAAACATTGAGGTCAAGAACTGATTTACATCCTCCAGGTGAATTTTGACTCAGTTAGCAGAAATAGTACTCAAACAGAATTATTTTCAATGTGAGGGTGAATACTATATTCAAGTCAAAGGTACAGCCATGGGTAGTACCATGGCTCCGTCATATGCTAATTTGTTTATGTGGGATTTTGAAAGCACATTTATTTTAGATAGAAAAAAAATCCATTTTTTAATAATATTACCTCTTGGAGGTGCTTTATAGATGATGTCCTGATGCTATGGAATGGTAGTGAAGAAGATCTTCAACTTTTTTTCACTTACATAAACAGATGTAACAAAGATTTATCATTTACAATGAATTTTGATAAACAGAAAGTGGCATTTTTAGATTTTGAAATATACAAAGATGCAACAAAATTAGAGACTAGACTTTATAGGAAGGAAATAGCTAAAATACAGTACATTATTACATTATACCAGTTACCATGACCCCAAACTTAAAGATTCAATTCCCAAGTCACAATTTATACAAGCTAAAAGAAATTGTAGCAAAGAGTTATTTATCAAGAGACAGTTCAAGATTTGTCACATAGATTCATAGACAGGGCTATAAAAGGAGCTTAGTAAGAAAGATAGAACACACAAGGCCCAGATATTCAAACTGCGCCAGTCTAGGCGCAAGCCCTGCGCTGCTCAAAATAGTTGCAGGGGTGTGACGAGGTGATATTCAAAGGAGTTTCGCTGTTGGCAACTCCTTTGAATATCACCGCCCAAGCAAGACGGCGCAGTGCGCAGTGGAACTTGCGCCACCGCAAGTTGCCAGAGTTGAGCATTAAACTCCTGTGGCGGAAGTACCATTGCGCCATGCGAAATTTCCGATATTCAAAAGGTGACATGCAAATGGGGCCATAATTTATGCAAGGTGCAGGGGGGGCCATTTGCATCTATTTATGGCCCCATTTGCATGCCATTTGCATGTAGGTGCGCCGATCCCCGAGGACTTGCTCCTGGCCACCCTGCCAGGCAGCAGCCGTTGGGGACCGACGCACAATGCAGCCCGATCGCGGGCATCACAGTTACATGACACCCCCCACACATCTCCCACAGCCCGATCGCGGGCATCACAGTTACATGACACCCCCCACATCTCCCACAGCCCGATCGCGGGCAGAACACGTATGTCGCCCCCACATCACCCACAGCCCGATCGCGGGCAGAACCTGTATGAACCCCCACACATCACCCACAGCCCAATCGTGGGCAGAACCTGTATGAACCCCCTCTGCCCGATCGTGGGCAGAATGTAACCTCCCTCAACCGAATAACTCCTGGTGGTCCAGTGGACGTAAAGCCCGATCGCGGGCAGAATGTCACAACACAACCCCCAAACATCTCCCTGGTGTCTAG
The DNA here is from genome assembly GCA_016271365.2 of Neoceratodus forsteri. Lineage (NCBI taxonomy): Eukaryota > Metazoa > Chordata > Ceratodontiformes > Ceratodontidae > Neoceratodus > Neoceratodus forsteri. The sequence continues at coordinate 413,306,099 of CM057452.1, forward strand.
TGTCCCCCCACCCACCCAAGCCCCTCACCCCGCTCCCCCCCAGGCAGGGCGACAGCATCCACCTGCCTGCCCGCCCCGCCACCCGCCGACTGACTGTCCGGTAGACTGCACGCCCTACGGATCATTCACAAATCTGGACTGTCATATGCGGTATGGGCTGCACGCCCATTGGCTGTAGCTCTGCACCAATGGCGTGCAGCCCTACCGACAGTCAGTCGGCTGGGCGGGCGGGCGGCAGGCGGGTGGATGCTGTCACCGGCCGCGGGGGGAGCAGGTGAGGTTCATGGGTGGGTGGGGGGGACACTAGACACCAGGGAGATGTTTGGGGGTTGTGCTGTGACATTCTGCCCGCGATCGGGCTTTACGGTCCACTGGACCACCAGGGAGTTATTCGGGTTGGGGAGGGTTACATTCTGCCCGGCGATCGGGCACTGGGGGGTTCATAAGGTTCTGCCCGCAATCGGGCTGTGGGTGATGTGGGGGACATGTATGTGTTCTGCCCGCGACCGGGCTGTGGAGATGTGTGAGGGGGACATGTACGCGGTTCTGCCCGCGATCGGGCTGGTGGGGGGCACAGGGACCGAGTTGGGGCCAGCCAGGGGTGGCAGCTGCTGTGTTGGCCCCTGCAATGCAGCAGCTCACCTGTGGGTGGCCCTCAACTTAAGCCTTTTTTTTTTGGCTCAAGCTTGTGCGGGCGCAGGTTGGGGGTTGCGCATGCAGAACTCTGCACAACCCGACTGAATATCGGGTTGCGCAGGTTATGCATGGATCCTCCCCCTCCTGTTGAGCATGCATTCATTTGCATTGCTCTCTTGCGCAACCTGTTGCCAGTGGCGTAACTGCCTCCTGCTGAATATCGCAGAATGGCGCATTTTGGACTTGCGCATGGCGCAACCCTGTTGCACATGGCGCAACCCTTTTGAATATCTGGGCCAAAGTATCTACTGTACAGCGACAGGAGTGTTTGAAGAAAAAAACACCTTACACTAGCGTTAATGAAAGAATACTATTTTCAACATCATTTAGTCATCTGAATAATAAGATTAAATCAATTATTGATAACAATTGGTATTTGTTACCATTAAGTAGTAATAATAATAGAAGATTTTCCCAGAAACCACTCTTTTCACAAGAAAAATCAGGCGCTTAGAGACAGATTAGTACATACACAGCATTATAAGATACAAGAACGAGAAAGTCAATTATTATTGGGTCCATTAGCTCCTGGAAATGTGCCTTGTGGCTGCTGTTTTCAATGTGGTAATACTAGTAAAAAAAAATGTTTTTGAAGATCCCTACACCAATCGAAAATTTTGGATCAAACAACACATAACCTGCAAGAGTCATCATGTCGTGTATTTATTACAATGTCCACGCGACAAACTCTATATTGGGAAGACCACTCAGGAACTACGTCATAGGATCAGCCAGCATAAGAGTGATATTAGACTTAAAGTGGAAACATCAACAGTTGCGAGACATTATGCAGAAGCAGGACATACAGCAGTTTCTTTACAGTTTTGGGGACTTGAACTAGTACAAGAACCTAAGAATGGAATCAAGTTTTGGGATTTAGTACTCAGGAAGAGAGAAGTGTACTGGATTTATACACTTAACACCACCAACCCTTCCGTGGGACTGAATGATGAATGTGATTGGAATATTTTCTTTTGAAATATTGTTTATTTAGACAAGTGTTCTTTTACCTCCCCCATGTCTCCAAACCAGGAGTCCTTGGATTATAAGTGCAATTTTTTATAATAATTTGTAATATTTACGATAGATTTTTACCAATATGTTTGGCACTTACATTTAATACAGTCACAGTTTGAGTACAATATCTATTACAATGAGCATATACTTATTTTATGTGATATATTTGAGTAAAACTATTTTATAAAATAAAGTAAGTTTAGGGATGTATGTCCCGGTGGTGGGGGGAGAACCCCTGAATCAGAGAGACAGCATGAGCATGTATGCTTTAGGTTATGTTAAATCTCCACTGCTCTAGCTAAACTCTCAAACCAACATTCTATAGTTCAGAGGCCAACTGAAAACCTGATTTCAGATGGCTTACGCCAACTTTGACATATGTTTCTCCCCCCACTACCCACAAGATTTAAATGCGGTATTAATTTGAGTATCATATCAAACATAATGATTGTACAACCATTTTTCACACTGTGTCAGGTTGATTTAAAGTTCTTATAAAATGAAGTAAGTACAAAAGAAAATGTCTTTGAGCTTGGTATTGCATTAATGGAACATGACTAGTCCGATACATTGGTAAACAAATATTTTACTATTTTACAATATATATTTCCAGTCATGAAGCAATAGATAAATTAATAACTAAAACTTTATATCCCTGCGGTGGGGGGAGAACCCCTGACTTGGAGAGACAGCGTGGGCATGAGTGTTTCAGGTTATGTTGATCTCCACTGCTCTATTCAGCCGCACTCTCAAATTAACATTCTTTCGTTCAGAGGCTACCTGAAAACCTGATTCCAGGTAGCTTACGTCATTCTGACGTATATTTCTTCCCCCACCACCCGCGAGATTTAAACGCAGAAAGAACAGTCCTTTATTGATAATGATAGTGAGTGAGGTAAAACACAGCATGCCAGTTAAACTATTGGGAGTAAGTATTTACAAGTATATCTTATTACCAGCACGATATCTTGAAATAAGTATAAGAGTTAATGATATTCGCATTTTTGTTATAAGAACGCTGAGATGCTAAGATTGAAAAACTGAATACTCGAGAGAGAGAGAGAGAGGGAACAACACTCTGAAGTCACATTAATGCAAGTAAGCTTCTCTCTTCTTAACAAGTTCCTTTGTAATACGTTGAGGCCTTTAATCTAACAAATTTTTCTATCATAACTTCCTCTTAAAAAAAAAACCTTTTCTGAAAACTTGCTTTTCTAATTAAATTTTTAGAACTGAGACAAGCATATATACTTGGAAGTCTAGTGCGGATATTTGAAGTGTATATAAAGCGGACATCATAAGAGAGAGTGAAAATATTGAATCATTTTGAGTTTGACAAGGATACCAGTACAGTTTTGGTATGCACCACATTGTTTATTTAGCTAAATATGAGAACAATTTTTGGAATTGAGTAAGCAGTATCCAGCATTAAAAGAAAGTTTCTTTTAAAGAAACTTAACTTTTGAATTTATTTTTTAGCGCTGGGACGAGCGTTTAACATTTGGAACAATAAGATAATCGATATCACTACATTTTATAACGGTAAGCAGTTTAAGACATATTTAAATTTAACTACCTAATTATCTGTCTTTAAAGTTAATTTAAAAACTGTTTTTTCTTCCTGCAGTTTATTTGTATGAGTTCAGAAGTACCTTTTGGGATATAGTAATGCTGGCCCAGTTGAAATTAAAATTAAGTGAGATATATCCACTTTATAAGTGATAATAAAAACACATGATAGTATATTTAAACATAAATTTTGTTTTTTAGGGTGAATTATTAACACTTATTGATTAATTCAGGATTTGAGACTTTACTTGGAAAATAAGCCATACTCATTTAAGGTAAAAACCTTTATTTAAGTAGGAATGGACTTGTTATGACCATTATGCAGTAATTGGCCTGAAGGTGTTTATTTTAGAATGAAATAATTATCATTTATTTGAAATGACCAATTTAAATATTAGTAATTATTTAATAAAATCATAGTAATTGTTTGAGATTATATAAGTTAATACAACACTAAACAGCATATTGCAGTCCATTGTAAGCACAAATGGTCTTGTTTCATCTGGTAATTAATACCATTGTGTAATAAAAATGTTTTTTATGCTTTTATTTTAGCAACACAGTGGCCTGACGAAGTGGCTTTACCATGAAACTGTTGCCTTTTGTTTGTGTGAGGAAATTTAAATAAAAATTCAAAAAAAATGTTGATATTGAAAGCGGAGATCATCCATTTATTTTTCATTTTCACATGAAGCTTCCCACTTCTTATCTTTCTAACAGAAATTGAAAAACAAATATTTAAAATTGCATTTGATTACTGAACAATATCAAAACTTCTTTTAACGTGTTTGAACATTTCCAACATAAGGCATAGAATCCACACAGTGCACATGTTTGGTGGTCTAGCATGCCTAAAGCACCTCTTGGCTGATAAAGAAATATGTCTTGCCCCGTTGCCATAGACAATCTAAATAGTCTTCACTTTGTCTGCCACCTAGTTAGTCTACATAACCTCTCCCCCAGCAAATACCTAAAAAGGGAGCTTTATAAGTAAAATAAACCATCGTAATGATCTTGACTGGGTGGAATAGTAGACCACAATTTTTCTTATATGGACATGATCAAAGGGGTTATGCCCCATCTGGAACTACTTACGCACTGTTGCCAGAGTCACTATCAGTGTTATCCTCTTTAGCATGAAATTCACGTACTGTGCAAACCATCAGTTTATTGGCTGCTTCAGAGTCTGCAAATTGGTAAGTTTTCTCACCATATGTAATCCTTAGGCTGGCCAGCATCAGTTGGACATGGTGAACCCCTGGTTGTCTCAGACAGGTTCTAATGCCATCTAAGCTTTTCTGGCATTGTCTGGTGGTAAAGCTTAAGTTTGGAAAAATGTGCATCTTAGCGCCATCCCACTCCAAGTATCTGCATTGTTTTTCCCTGTTGATAATAAGATCTCTCTTCCTCACTGAGCCAAGTACCACGAGGAGAGTGCGAGGTAAGATCTGATTAGTTGCTGCATGACTTATCCCACCACATGAACTGTTCCTATAGACCTTCAGGATCATTATCGGTTCCTGAACCTATAAAGTCTCTTCAAAAAATGTCTGTGAGAACAGAGCAGGAACTTCTCCTTCAGTGTCCTCAGGTAAACCCAGGATTCTGACATGTGAGGCTGTGGAGGCATTTTCTAAATTTTCCAGTCATTGTCTAAGCACCACGTTTTCCTTCATTAGGCCCATGGATACTGTCATGGCTGTTACCACCGATATGGATGCAGATTTGGTACGCTTCCTCCAGCAGACCGACCTTGGTATCCAACATTTTAAACTGTGAGGTAATGGCTTCCATTTTTTGATCTAGCCACTGAATTGCTTTTAGGAGTCCAGCGTTAGAGGGTTGTGGTGACAGGTCTTCTGACCCCAATCTCAGCTCAGAGCTCTTACCGGTTTCGTGTCTTTTGATTGGGCTCCCTCTCTTCCAGTGGCCATTCTGTTAGTTCTTCCCATAACTCTGGGATCCTGAGGAGTAAAATTCTCAGAATTGTATCATTCAGTGTAGTGGATGCTCTTCTCAAGGTGGGTTCAATTATTTTTAAACGCAAGAGGTGGGGGGCAGAACCAGCTGCCAAACTGGAAAGATGAATGGGAGAGAGCTCTGTCTGCCACAACTTTCAAATCTTTACAAATTTTACTTTTGGATGAAAGAACTGCACCTAAACAGGCTTTATCTAAAGATCAGCTGAATACTTTGATACCAAACAATAACAAAATGGATAGAAATACTTGAGGTGGCAGCCAAAAGACAATCAACCCAAGCAATCATGGCCGGCACTATGTTTGTACATTAAATATATTTATTGTACTCCAATTATACCTGTACCTTGCTGACATTACTATTCACAGTTGCAATGTATCCTCATGTACTACCTTGCTATCACCTGGGATATGCTACTCTGCCCCATGAAGCCTATGCCTGGAGACATACTATTAACTGTATACAGTTGCCAGTTATCTTCTTTTTTGCTGTACTTAAGTCTGTCTGTGTTTGTTCTGTATAAGAAAAACAATAAACGTCAATGATTAGAAGAAAAATAAATACAAAGGGCCTTATTAAAAAAAACGCTGATAATGTTGTGACCTTGTATTGTTTATATGAGGAGGACTACATTACAGAAGGTATAGCAGGGATGCATGCAGAAAATTGGATGGAGACCACACTAGGGTTTTCATGAGAGACCTAATAGAATTATTGGAGATAGCCTTTTCAGTGTGTGTGTGTGTGTGTGTGTGTGTGTGTGAGTAAATAGGAGGTGAAATGTTTAAAACCACATTTTCCCCAAACACCTGCTTATTAAAGGTTCATAAAAGGCTGACCAATATGCTGGAAGACTGATTGTCTCTGGCATAGGTTCCCTCTCATGAAATTTATCCTGTCTTGTTGATTACTTTTTTTTAATTTTTGTTGCACATTCTGTGGGCTCCACAGGGCTATGATCCCCTCCACAGAGGAAGTACATCCTCCGACTAACCCCATCTGTCTATCCCTAAGGTCCCCGTGGATCCCCCTCCATGGCAGGGCCAGGTGGAGGCGTGCCCGGCAGTCACCCTCCACACGATACGGCAAATCTGGTGGTGGGGGCAGACCTCGCTGGATGGTCCAGGCGATCACGAGTCCGTGGAGCCCAGCCTTTTCATTTTCTCCCTCCTCCCTCCCTCTGATGTGAACATGTTGGCTTCTGAGCCTCCTGACCTGTACTGCCCTCCAGCCACTGCTAGAGGGCAGTCAGTGGGCGGGATGACTAGTCCTTCCTGGAGAGGAGAGCAGTCCTCAGGATGCTCAATCCTCTCTCCCCTTTGCTATCCCTCAATGGCCCAGGCTCATTCCTGAACCCAGGTCATTGGCATGATGTGGTGTGGTGTCCAGCTCAACCCTTAGTGCCACCAGGCTGGCTTGTTGATTACTTTTTTCAGGGGCCTGTGAAGCAATGACTGTTGTACCTCACAGACCCCATGAATGTGTTCAATAAATTGAATACCACAGTATTTCATGGGAACATAATTACAGTTGGCTTAGTACTGATGTAGCCTCAGTTATTTTGTGCTAACACATAATTACTTTGTGTCTAACAACAGGTATTGTCTTTAAACAAGGGAACAACTATGGGGGTATCAAAGTTCTCATATGCAAATCTCTTTTTGCTTTGAGGCAGTATAGCATAGTGGTTAAGAGCACTGAGCTGCAAGCCTGGAGACTCGGGTTTGAATCCCACAGCCTCTACTTGCATACGGTATGTCCCAGAGCAAGTCACTTAATTTCCTTATGCTCCCAAGTCACACCTGGAAACAAGTTCTGGCTTAGTGTGCCTTTCCTTGTTAAAAAATGTCCCCTTTCCCTTTCCTTACGGGGTGGTGGGAAGAGATGCATGTGAACAATGCATACATTAATCCTTTTCAGTAAAACTGAAAGGAGAGGAAAGAGGAGGGCAGATTGGAGTCGTGAGTTCCAGGAGGCACCCTGGGGCAAAATGGAGCCAGGACAGAGGTCCTTCTTGTCTTGTCTCCATACCCAAGGGTTCTGAGGCTAGCGGGCAGGTGCCGAGGTCTTCCCTGACAGCTCATCCTACCTGGGCGGTGTTATGCAATGCCAGGTCTATTAAGAACAAGACAACTATTATAGCTGATCTTGTTGGAACAACTGATCTGGCATGCATCACCGAGACCTGGCTGGATGAAAATACAGGCCCTGTATTGGCCTTGGCAGTTCGGATGGGTTCTCGGTGATACACCGTCCCAGGTTGAATCGTAGAGGCGGGGCGTGGCCATTATATTTAAGACTGAGTTGGGCCTTGTGGATGTGCCATTGGGAAGTATCAGATCCTTCAGTATATCCTGGGAGAGGGTATAGGCTGCGGGATACTCCTCATCTACCATCCACCAGGAGATGGCAGAGAATTCCTGCAGTAGATAGCGGATTTCATCATTGACATGGTGTTGAGGTCCCCCAAATGGATAATTCTGGGGAACTTCAATGCCTGGGTTGACGATGAACTCTCGCATTTTGGTTAAAATCTCCTCCAGCTGATGACGATGCTGGGCCTTACACAGGTAGTTACCTCCTTGACCCATGTAGGGGGTCACTCGTTGGATCTGATCTTTCTTTTGGGTATGGAGATAGCTGACTTGGGGGTGGAACCAGTCAGCTGGTCTGACCATCACATCATAAGGTTCAGCTTCAGGGCTCCCCGTAATAGAGCTGCCTCTATGGAGATGGTTCAGAACTGCCCTTTAAGGGGAGTTACCCTCAGTGATCTATCAGCAGTGCTGAACCTATCAGGTTTGTCGGGTGAATGCATGAGTCCAGATGATCTCTTATTAGCCTATAATAAGGCTGTGGGAAATGCTCTGTACAAGATTGCTCCTGTTCATGTTTGGCCTCTCACCCTTCACCCAAGGAGCCCTTGGTTTGATGGTTCCTTGAAGGAATTGAGGTGAGTTTTCTGAAGGATGGAGAGAGTCTGGCGGAAATCCGGCCTTGATGCTGACAGGCTTAGGTTGATGGCACATTATGATGGCTATCAATCAGAAATCACCCGTAAGAAGGCAGAATTTCTGTCCAGGGAGATTTCTTCTGTGCAGAATCGACCAGCTCAGTTTTTCTGGACTGTTGACAGATTGTGCAATCCAATCTGTCTCCAGCCCAGAGAAGCCTTTTCTCAGTTTAAATGTGAGGAGTTTGCTCGATTCTTCGCAGATAAGATTGCCAGCATCAGGTCTAGCATCATCCCAACCTCCCCTGTGAGGGTTTGTAGAGATCAGCATGAAGTGGCATACACTTGGTCTGTCTGGTCAGATTTCTGCCAGCCGGAACTCATGGACATTGTGAAGGTCATCCAAACATTGTGCTCAGCCAGTTGTAGTTTGGATCCAGGCCCTACACCCCTCTTAGTGGGATGTGTAGATGTTATTTGCCTGATCCTTGCTAAAATTGTCTGGGAAGTCCTTGGAGAGGGGAGTCTTTCTAGACCCCCCTCAAAGAGGTGGTTGTTCAACCATTCCTTAAGAAATCCTCCTTGGATCCAGATTGTCTAGCTAACTACTGGCCAATCTCTAACCTGCCATTTGTTGGTAAGGTTATTGAAAAGGTGGTTGCGCTGCAATTGGATGATCATCTTACAACTCACAATGTCTATGATACTCTCCAGTCTGGTTTTAGGAAGAAGCATAGCACAGAGACTGTACTTGTCCAGGTATTGAATGACCTCCTAATGGCAAGAGATCAAAAGGCATGTACCATTCTGGTCCTTCTTGATCTCTCTGCTGCATTTGACACTGTAGACCATGGTGTGCTGTTGGAGTGCCTGCGGCATCTTTGTGGGCTGTCTGGTACAGTCCTCAAATGGTTTCATTTGTTCCTCGTGGGCAGGTCTCAGAGAGTTGCCACTGAATTTATTCCTCTGGCACCTACTTCCTGCCCTGCGGGTGCCGCAGGGCTCCATTTTAGCCCCCATGTTGTTTGCAGTGTACATGCTGCCATTGAGAGCTATCATCAGGTGATACAGTCTGAGTTTTCACTGCTATGCAGATAATACTCAGCTGTATATGTCTTTTCTACCCGGACAGAATGATGCAATCTCTGTGCTAAATAATTGCCTTACTGAGATCAGAACTTGGGTGAGTACCAGCTGGCTGAGACTGAATCCAGATAAGACTGAAGTGTTGGTAGTGGACCCTGGTCACCCAGGGGGCAGGTTTGAGGTCTGGACAGCCATCAGGTTTATTGCTTGGTGGCACACCGCTCACTACCTCAGACCAGGTGCATAGCCTGGGTGTTTTTTGACGATGGTTTGACACTAAAATCTCAGGTGTCAGCTGTCATCATATCCTCTTTTACCACCTGAGGAATATCACCGGTGAAACACCTGGTTCCCCTGATGATCTTCCAGCATTGGTCCATGCCTTTGTCACTATCTACCTTGATTACTGCAGTTCCTCTACCTAGGCTACCTGGGGTTGATATCCGCTGCTTGGAGCTGGTGCAGAGCGCGGCCAGGCTTTTGACTGGGACCTCTAGGTCCAGTCATATTACGCCTGTGCTCCATGAGCTGCACTAGCTGCCTATTCAGTGGTGGATCACCTTTAAGGTTGGCTTGCTAACCTTCAAAGCCCTACATGATCAGGGACCCGGCTGCAAGACCTCCTGGTACTCTGCTGCCCCCTCCGCCCTCTCCGATCTGCTGATGAGGGATTGCTAGATTCCCAGGGTGCGATTGAAGACATCTGGTGCCCGTGCTTTTTCTTTTTCAGCTCCAACCCTGTGGAATTTTCTACCTCATCGGTTAAGACAATGCCTGACCGTTGATAGGTTTAAAACTGAGTTAAAAACTTATTTATTCACTTTAGCCTTCCCTAACTATGGTTAATTTGTTTTATCATTTTAATTCATATTTATATTTGTTGTATCTGATTTTACTTACAGCGCCTTGGTTTTGAAAGGCGCTATAAAAATAAAGGTTGATTTGATGATTTGATTTGAAAACATTGAGTCCTGGTTTCAATATGTAGATGATACATCGTACATTGAATGGGTTCCAGAGAAGAGGCAGAAGGAATATTTACACATCCCCTCAGTCTAAAGTTTACACACTGCTTCATCTGAAAGAGGTTGCCTTCTTTGATTTTTTTTTTTGCGATTAACTGTGTATTTCATTATGTGCAATAAAGAACAATAGAATCCACAACATAAATAACATGCCTGGCCAGGGCAAAGTCCCTTGGAATTACAACACTAAAATAAATACATTTCAATATGAATAAATAAACCATCTACATAAAGTATTAAACTATAAATTATATTTTTATTTTATTTATTTATTTAGAAATGTTTCACCAGGATGGCACACTGAGCTAAGACTCATTTCCAGGTATGACTTGGGGGAGGAGGAAGGGGGGAAAACACAACAATAAATGTATATAAGGGATATACAATGGTGAGCTGTCAGATAAATGATTTATCTACACAAGTGCTGATTGACCTTGGGTAACCTCATGAGTGGCATAAGCCACGAATGAGGTGTCCGAGATCAAACAGCACAAGTGTAGATAAATCATTTATCTGACAGCTCACCATTGTATATTTCATTTATGCAACAGGGATGCTTTCTATCAGTGCAGGAACATTTGGTTTTGACTGTTTATCTTTATTTTAAATGATAATTTCTGGGAGTTTTGGTTAACTTTCCTAGAGTATGTCTGCCTAGCATAGTGGTTGCTATTAAATGAAACACCACTCATTTTGTAGAATACTTCTTGCTGAAAAATGTCATGCTCATAGTACTATGCTACCTTTTTCATTTTAAAGTTATTCACATTTGTTTGTCAAAAAAGGGAAAAGAAAATTGAATTTTATGCTGTTTTTTTGCTAATTATAAAAAAAATTAAAAGGTATCTATAAATGAAACACCACTCATTTTGTAGAGAATTTTGTGCTGAACAATTTTTGTGCTCATAGTAACATGCTATCTTTTTTCGTTTTAAAGTTATTTCCATTTGAATATGGTTAGTACTGCTTCTGAGGCCGAACATTCTAATTGAATTCTAAAGAGATTTGTGACATAGTAGCTGTGTGTATAAATGGTCACTGTATGTATACATTTATTTATACATACAGTGACTCAGATAAATCATTTATCACACTGAATATATGTCCACCCCATTGCACATATATATATATATATATATATAGAATAATGGATGGGAAGGGTTTGATATGAGAATTTAATGTACACCCAAGTTGTGGGATGCTACATAAACCCGAGGCAAAGCCGAGGTGTTTATCAAAGCATCCACAACGAGGGTGTGCATTAAATCTCATATGTAACACCTCCCATCTTTTATTTTTATAATAACAGGCCAGCAATTTTTCTCCAGCAGTTTGTGAGACTGTTTGGCCCCGTCCACATATAGAATGTTGGCCAATGAGGCAGCAGCATAGTTTGACTGGCATGGCTCATGAATGTCATAACAACCAGCCGGTTGTTATGGAAAATATCAACCTGGTCAGTACATTGAGATAAATTGCTGACCAGTTATTATATATATATATATGCAAGCAGAACAAATGCCATAGCAGCAATCATACACATACACACACATATATATATATATATGTATTACTCTTGACTGTTCTTAATGTCCTGAACCACTTTTACTGTATGCACTTTACTCTGTATTTATTGTACTGTGTGATATTCCTCACACCACTGTTTTATACCCTGTTATTGTCTAAACCTATGACTAACTATTATATTCTCTGACATGGAGCCTTTGTAAAGGAGTCACTGACTCAAAGGTTTTAATTCCGATATGATTCAATACATAAATATATATATATATATATATATATATATATATATATATATATATATTTATATATATTTATACAATAGGGGTTGAAAAATAACACTCTGAATAAATGTAGTTATTTTGCCTACTATTGAATATCACTAAGCTGACATAGAGAGTGTGGAATATCACCACGAATATTCCACAATGTCTACATCACCTAAAAATATTTCACAGTGACTGCGTCACAAAACCTAACTGCAAATGAAACAGAACAGAATTTCTTTCCTTATTAAACAATGATTAAATTGATAGAAAACACCTGAACACATGAACCCACAAATAATTCGTGCTACCTGTAGATTTGCAAGTGCTGCATTCTGCGTTGATAAACTAATCTCTCTGAGATAGTGCTGACAATCGGAAAACATAGCAGGAGTTGTTAAACAACCTATAAAAGAAACAAAAATACAAATAAAAAAATGGACACAACTGAAATAATGAAAAAAGCTGATAAAAAATGAACAACATACAAGAACAACAAGAACAACAACACTGGGTAAATAAGCTTTCATCAAAACAAACGAGCAGAGAGTTCAATGTGTATAATGAAATCAAACTCAGCTATAGTCAATTTGAAGCTGATCTAGAGCCACTCAAAGATCCAAACTTAAAAAAAAGAAACAATTACAATGAAAACAAGACTAGAATATAAACCAGAAGCACAGAAAAATGAAAAAATAAACGACATTATAAACTCATTTATCAAAAGCACAAAAAATGAAAACACAAGAAAAAAGACAGAAAGTGATGTAAACCATTTTCAACAGTATTTACTGGAAAAACACAACATAACCAAATTATTCCACTACATGCCAGAATAAAAATTAGATATGTTACTTTGCCAATACTTCATATCTATGCAACAAGCAGATGGACAGAAATATGAACCTTTAACCATCAGATCCAAACTGCAAAGCATAGAACGTTATCTGAAAGAAATGGAGTACCCACATGACCTGTCAACATCAAACTATTTCAGTAAAACAAGACAAGTTGTGCCTTCAAAACAAAAATTATTAAAAGAACATGGCAAAGGCAATCGGCTACAAGCAGTTGACGACCTCACAGATACAATTATTGAACAACTATTTGAAAAAAACATTCTCAGTCCTAAAAATCCACAGTCACTCCTCAAAACAATGTGGCTTGTAGTGATAGTGCACTTGGATGCAGAACAACTGAAACCCATAATCTTCAGTGGGGAGATGTTAAAATAGGAAAGGATGAACATGGTACCCTGTACCTTAAATATATACAGGAAAGACAAACCAAAACTCGAATGGGAATTAATCCAAAAGATGTCAGACAACTAAAACCAAGAGCTTACCAAACAAACGATCAGAAAAAATGCCCAGTGAATAATTATTTGATCTATAAAAGCAAAAGACCTATTAAATGCAACCAGGAAGATACACCATTTTTCTTAGCAATCAATCACATCACAAAATCAAATTATCCAACTTACTGGTATAAAAACCAGCCACTTGGTGTTAATTACATCAGCAAAATTGTTAAAACCATGATCACCAGTGCTGGAATCCACATCAAAAAAAGACTAACAGACCATTCTATACGTAAGCATTTAGTGCAAAAGTTAACCGACTCCAACGTTCCTGCAAATGAAATAATTCAGATTTCAGTACATAAAAAAATCCAGTCTATCAATACATATTTAAAGCTAAGTTATGAAAAGCACAAAAATATCTTTAACATACTAATTAATATGACGGAACCTGTACCATCTATATCTTTTCAACAATACAAACAAAACCCAGGAACAAGCACCATTTTCTCGACCACCACAGAAGAACAGAAGCCTAGTGCTGACATAAACGAAAAGCCACAGACAAGCAGCACCTTTTCTTCACATACCTACAGCTATGCAAAAAATCTGCAAGAAAACACCCCATTTTCATTCCCAACCAATATGCCAGCATGCTTCAACCACCCCACCATACATGCAGAAAAGATCACTTTCAATATTATATAGGGTATTGAACTGATATTTAGGTACCGTATAACTGTTACCACTAGATGTAATTAAACATGTTAACATATGCTTTTCCCTCTTTATTACAGGACCACAACACAAACATAGAAGGAAACGCAAAGCACCTGTGATCTCATCAGACAGCGACTCGGACTAAAAAGGCACCAGTATCACTGAAGAACGAACCAGCTGCAAGAAATCAAACAACTAAAAATGAAAAAACTACATTGAGCAATGCTTACTTTAATTTCATTTTTGTTCACTGTGAAAACAGTTGGAATAACTAAATAAAATAAAAAAGTTATGTAGAAAAGTATTCAAAACACAAGCTATCCAATGAAAAAATAATAAACAATGTAATGTTGTACTGCTAAACTAAGCAGAACACATATATAAATGTTATTCTACATATTCTTTTACTAAAACACTCTGAACTTTATGTTCAACACACAAATAATTACTGTGTTACGTGTCACAACAGACTTCTGAATCAACGGCACTCATATAGCACTGCACTAATAACAGCACACAATATCCACAACATGAACTCCGTGGTACGTTATCAATCTATGAGTGTCACTACAGAAGTTAAATATATCATACTCGAGTAACATACAGCACTAAGAACTGTAGAACTATAACGCATACAAATTGCACACAAACCTCCATAAAACACTGAAACTCTGCAGCAACTGACAACTCCACCCCCAAACCACAACAACCAATAGAACAAAAACAAACCAGGTACCAAAACGACCACAAACCAATCAAAGCTCTAGACAAACACCATTCAGACACGTAAACCAATGACTAAATTGACACCACAGCAACCAAGCAGAACACACAAACCTCCCCACACACTATGTCATTCATAAAAACAAACAACGGTGGCAGAACACAACAACACTAAATAACACCACACTCTACACATAAAAACATTACCACACATACCCTATTGTACACTGTTGCAGTGTCAGTGGCTCAATAGGTAGCACACTCACCTCTGAGGCCAAGAGATCAGAGGGCTGTGGTTTCAGGTCCCACATCTGGCACTTGGGTTAATATCCTAGTACTGACACTGTAGTGCAGCATGAGAGGGTTGCTGCACTTCTGAGGTGCCGTCTTTCGGATGAGACGTTAAACCGAGGTCCCATCTGCCTGGATTGGTGGTAGTTTCAGGTGGAAGTTAAAGGTCCCATGGCACTTATTGAAAAGAGTAGGGGAGATTTGATTGAAATAACATATACAGTATATATAAAGAAATAGTACAGATACAGAGTCAAACAGTGAAACACAACTCAATTTGTGACAACAAACAAAAAAGAAAGACTCTCTTATAATGAAAACAGCAGGGCAAAGGGAGAGAAAATAAACAATAAATCAATCAAAACATAAGCCCTATCTCTAACCCAACTTACATTATTTATATTTAATGAAGTATGTAAAACCCCTCCACCAATGTGACACCTGTTGTACAGAACTCATAGCACAATCTCTTTTATAAAAAATCATCATTTCAGTTGAGACTAAATTGCAAAGACAGTCAAAAGACATTTTCCTTTGATGCAATACCCATTGGCATCTTGCCTGCCAAATGTAAAATTTAATACAACAAAGAAAAATAGATAAAGTGTCAGAGTAATACTTTGCTAACCCCACCTCATATTTCCCCACAACTAAAATATCATAATCTAAATGTTTTAGCCAGTCCATCTGCCATTTTGTGGCCAAAAAAAAACCTATAGAGCTGTAACATATGAACATTCCAACAGAAAATGTTCCATAGTTTCAAGCAATGAAATACAATCCATGTATGGGCAATTTCTTTCTTCAACTACTTTATGTTTGGCATTCCCTCTACGTTTAATCTGCCATATGCAATAAGCCAGTGATTTTCCCACATCTTGTGAGGAATCCTATTAGGAGTGAGTTGCCTGAGAATTAGACCATTATCTGTTGAAGGACAATTTTTAAAACTTGGTTCCAATGGATAAATGTTGGTAAAAATAGACTGATATAATGACTTAGCAGACTGACTTACTATGTCTGATTTCGAGACCTCCATTAATATAACTTTTGTGCCGCCGATTTGAAATAAGGAGGAATATTAATGTGAGGATGTAATTTAGGAGCCACAGTACTCCAGACTGCGATATATTTATGTAAAGAGTTCCGAAGCCAAATATTGTGAACTGAGTCTGATTCAGAAAGGGCATTGCCAATCATGTGTTTAAGAAATAATACCTGCAAAAAAATCACTGGTTCAATCATTCCCAAACCCCCCTCCTTTACCCCTAAATATGTGTAGCAGCATTTGATTGGGTTGAGTTTATTACCCCACAACATTTGAAAGCAAAGACTATACAATCTAGTTTCAGATTTGTTCGGAACTGGGTACAACATAGCCATGTAACATAAAAGCGGCAAAATACATTTTTTTAAATCAAATTCTTTTAAGTTTCGTGAATTTACAATGTTTCCATCTAAGCACCTTTAATTCTGCCTTTCTTAATACTAACTCCCAGTTAGCCTCAGGAAGGTTTTGGGGTCCAAAAATGATTCCTAAAATTTTTAATGGCTCATAATCAATAGTAATGCCCCTATTTCACCTGGCAAGTCCATAATATTGCCTATGAAAAGCCCTTTGCTCTTGTCAACATTTAATTTGGCATTGGAAACCCTTTGGTATTTATATATTTCAGATAAAAAAAATTCTATCTGCTCTTGATTTAAAAAGAACCCACAAATATCATCTGCATATGCCTGTATCCTAATGCCTCGTGGGATCCCTATACCTGACACTCCTTCCCAAAAAGGGTGCATTTCAGTATGTCTCAACAAAGGTTGAGTGGAAAAAATTTACAAAGGGGACTTAAGGGCATCCCTGACGAACCCCTATCTCAATATTAAAACTCTGCCCAACAAACCCGTTCAAAAAGTTCGCACTGGAAAAAAGAATACAGCAATTTTAGCTGTTTTATAAAGCTAAAGGAACCTTATAAAGTTCCAGAACTTTAAACAGATGGGGTGATAAACCCTATCAAGTGCTTTTTCTTGGTCAGCTGCTGCCACCCATCTGATAATCCTTCCATATTACAGTGTTCAATCACATCTCTAATAATCATTAAAGCATGTTGTATCTTCCTATCAGAAGTCCATAATATTGTTGTGGTGAAATTACCAATGAAGCATAAGATTTTAATCTGTTATTCAGTATATGAGCTAAAATCTTCTAATCAGTGTTGAGTAATACAATGGGTCTCCAATTTCTTATGAGACTTCTATCCCCTTTTTTAAAAAGATAGATCAGCAATCCTGCTGCAAAGGTAGGTTGTATTGAATCAGAATTAAACCAATAATTATACACTGATACTAAACTATCTGCTATGTGTTGACAAAATGTTTTATAAAAAAGATGTGGGATACCATCTAAACCTGGTGAAACATTATTGTTAAGGGTTGAAATGGCCTGTAAAATCTTCTGTTTAGTAATGGGGGTTTGTAAATGTAACACATCATCTGGGAAATCAGCAACTATTATTGGTTTAAGGAAAGTAATAATATCATTTTGAGAAATCAGAGAAGTAGGCAATAGTGTTTTAAAATGCTGTTGTATCAATTTATCCAAATCCTCAGGAGAACTCACCCTTTGACCAGCAACAGAGATCAAATATTCTATAGTGATGCTTTCTTTTATCTGTTTACAGGCTTCAAAAGGATCCCCTATTGGGGTATTATGAATACCAGCACATAGTATGCCTTGGTTGGTCCGCGCCCTTTAATATTGGAATTTTTTAATTTCAGTTTTCAGTAAATCAATCTGTGATGAATAATCCAATGTTGAAAGATTTGCTATAGAATATATTTTGCGCAACTGTTTCCTTAAAGTTAGATAACGTAAAAACTTTCTATTACCCTGTGATTTACCAAATCTCAAAAACCAGCATTTTATATCCTTTTTTGTATCTGACCACCATTCACCCTTATCCTGATATAAACGTTATACAGATGATCTAGCAGTAAAAAAATGACCCATGGCTCGAGTTACAGCAGGATCAGACAAAACCGAGGTATTCATTTTCCATCTCTCTCGAAGCATGAGTCTTTTGATTTCTTGGTCCAGAAACAGAATTAATAATAAATGGTCTGAAAATTCTACAGGAGTAATATCCAAAGTACCTTTGGATAAATTAGGGGAAAGAAAAATATAATCAATAATGGAAGTATAAGAATTTCTCATATAAGTGAAATGAGGACCCTTAATGTGATAAACATGGCTATTAATTAAGCCCGCAGTAGTTATAAGATTATTAAGTGCATTAGAATCACAAGAAATACCACTACTTCTCAGTGCAGTTTAACCCTTGCAAGGTATATAGTTATTTTTCCTTGGCTTAAAAAAACTATATACCTTGCAAGGGTTAAACTGCACTGAGAAGTAGTGGTATTTCTAAATTGGTTTCTGGTTGCAGATTAAGCAACACTAGAGAGAAAGGAATGTGTGACTGTGAAATAGGAAGTTCTTCAGACGCTGTAACCAGTGGGCCTGTGGCTTAATGGTTAGAGCGCTGGAGCAGCATACCAGAGTACGGAGTTCAAATCCGTGCGCCCACATTTTCCTTTCTCATTTCCATCCTTGGTTTAAAAACTATATACCTTGCAAGGTTAAACTGCACTGAGAAGTAGTGGTATTTCTAAATTGGTTTCTGGTTGCAGATTAAGCAACACTAGAGAAAGGAATGTGTGACTGTGAAATAGAAGTTCTTTGGAGCGCTGTAACCAGTGGGCCTGTAGCTTAATGGTTAGGCGCTGGAACGGCATACCAGAGGTCCGGAGTTCAAATCCCGGTGCGCCCACATTTTCCTTTCTCATTTCCATCCTTGGTTTAAAAAAAAAAAATTAGAATCACAATAAATTTTCCGTCCCTCATCCCGCTTCTTTTTTTTGTCCTGTATGAGGCTGCAGTTAAAATCCCCACATAAAAAATTTTTGTAGGTGGAAACTAAAAATGGCTGAATAGCCTTCATATAAAGAACTTTATCTGCTTTCACCTGTGAATTATATACTGCAATGAACCTACAGTTCATACCTTTCCAAAGGCCATCTAATATTAAAATTCGGCCTGGCACTAAGTCAATTAGTTTCTGGAGAGAAAAGGAAAAGGAGTGAAAAAGAATCCCCACCCCATCCACTTTATCAAGACCAAAGGACCAATACGAAGGGCCCCATGTCCATTCTCTTTTAAAACTCCAGATATGATGTTCCAAATACATCCACGTTTCCTGTATGATAAACACATCTAGAGCCAAATCATGAAAATATTGAAAAACAGTTTGTCTCTTATCTATATTCAATAGACTATGCACATTTAATGAACCTAAAGTAAATTGACCCATTTACAACAATAATGGAATTGATCAGACTAAAGAGAAGCAAACTAAAGTTTTTCCTGTTTTCTTTTCTTTCCTTTATAAGAACCTTGTTCCAAACCATGTGGACCTTGTCCTAGGAAAGATTTTGTGAGTCGGAATCCCCAACCTCCATCTCCGAATCACCCCAGGCTGTAAAAGGCAGCATAAAAATTATTTGTCTCACTGAGAGGGAGGGGTATATCAGGAATAGCAGGTTTGGTGAACTGAGAAGATCTCTAGGGCAAAAGGATCCGGTCAGGTTCATCAGTGGGGACCATACTGGATCCTCATAACAGACAGGGACCAAGGATGCAGCTATGGTAGATGTATCCGAGGGGTCTTGAGAAAGGTCTGGACCTGAAACAGTGAGATCCAGAAGCACCATAGTGGGAAGCACTAAAGGGTCAGGGTGGGGGAGGTCCTGGAGGAGGGTCTTGAGCATTGATGGTAACAGAGCTGGCTGAATCCTGTGCTTGCTGGATAAGAAGCTACGGACTCATACAGGATGCTTTATTCTGAACAGCCCAAGGACATTTCCCCAAAGACATGCCCAAATTCTTCACACAGATCACATCTAGTGTGATTAGCACATTGCAATGTAATGTGGCCGACCTCCCCACAATTATTACATCAGGGTTGATCACATGTACTAGAAAGATGTTTCCGGCAGCCGCATTTATAGCACGCTCTTGGCTGTCCTGCATAGAAACACACCCCCTGATCTCTACCGAGCAAAAAAGAATTTGGAATATGCTCAATACCTGAGTCATTCTGGCATAGTTTTACCTTATATTTCCACCCCCAGTCCAAAAAAGCTCGCTGTCTAAAATGGCTTCAGGTGCTCCCATGACCTCACATTTTGAGAGAGAGCCAGTGTAATGTCTTCTACATGGACTCCTTCGTTACGAAACATTACTGTAACATACTTTATGAGTGGTTTAGTCAAAGGAATTACTACAAAAGGAGTCATAGAAACATAGATTTTGACGGCAGATAAGGACTGCTTGGCCCACCCAGTCTGCCCATTTCCCTACCTAATGGATAAGCTGCAGATCCTAGTTAACCAGCAGCCTACTTCTTCCTACCCCCACCCCCTAGAATTGCCTTATGACTGTCCCATGCATGCTTGAATTCCACCACTGTTTTTGACTCCACAACCTCCTCCAGAAGGCCGTTCCATGCATCCACAACCCTCTCTGTGAAAAAATACTTCCTTAAATTACCTCTGAGCCGCCCCCCTCTATCTTCAAATTGTGCCCCCTTGTTCTTGCACACTCTTTTTTGAAAGATGCTACCCTCTTGGACTTTGTTGATTCCATTGAGGTACTTGAAGTTTCTATCACATCCCCCTCTCCTCCTTTCCTCGAGGCTATACATATTCAGCTCCTTAAGTCTCTCTTCATATGTCTTCTGGTGCAGACCCTGCACCATTTTAGTTGCCCTCCTCTGGACAGCTTCCATCTTGTCTATGTCTTTGTGGAGATTGGGTCTCCAGAACTGCCTTGATACTCAGATGGGGTCTCACCATCTGTCTGTACAGAGGATAATAACTTCCTGTTTTCTACTGGTGATACCTCTCCTTGCATCCCAGCATCCCCAGCCCTCCTTGCTGCCCTCTCACATTGCTTGCCCACCTTTAGGTCATCTGATATGACTACCCCCAGGTCCCTTTCCATTTTGTTGTTGTTAGTATTTCATCCCCGTTGTGTACTCTTCCCTGGGTTTTGTTTCCCAGGTGCATTACCTTGCATTTCTTAGCATTGAATCTAAGCTGCCATACATTTGACCATTCCTCTAACCTTGCCAAGTCCCTTCTCATCCTTTCCACTCCACCTTGTGCATCAACTCTGTTGCAGATCTTTGTGTCATCTGCAAAGAGACATACTTTCCTTCCAGTCTCTCTGCAATGTAACCTATAAAGTCCATGTAGGAGAAAATTTAACCTGTCCATATCTTTCCCAAAATAAATCTAGAGCATATGCAGTTCGAAAACTGACATCAAAATTGTCCTCCCCAGAAATGTTTATAAATGCATACACCTTCCTAGGGGAGAAATGCAAGGAATCTTTAAGTAATACTTTTCCCACGTGATATCTGTCTGGCCTATCAGCCAAACCCCCTTTATATCATATCCTCACAGCATTTTGTCGAGGAGCTGCTTCTTTTTTGTTTTATTAAATAAATCAGATAACAGAGGCTTTTTTCAGACGTAGGTTCAGTATTAGATGCTGCAGGGATGTGAAGGTTGTCATGAGAAGGGGACTTCAAAGGGGGAAAAGATTGTAAATCTTGTCCTGCGACAGTCTCTGTATAAGAAGTGTTTGTAGATAAAACAGAATCTACAGGATGCTGTGGGGATGCATCTTTCAAGGTAACAGATTTATTTGGTTTCCATTCAGGAGAAACCTGAGTAAAAGGAAAAGGAGAGTCCCAAGCTGGATCAGGGATCCAAATTCCCGGGGCCCTGTTTCCATACGCATTAGTTAATGCTGTGTTTCGAGACCACTGATCATTAGAAGCCTTTAACTCTGGTTGAACAGCAGATGGCGCTGTCGTATGTGTTGTTTCAACACAGGGTTTGAGATTCCTGTGAGCGAGAAGAAATGCATCTTGTTTGGTTTTTACTTCAGTCTGCATCCACAGTTTACTCCCTGCTCCAGAGAAAACAAATTCAGTAAGTCCTCTTTGGTTATTCTGTTGGGTCTGGTATTTAATCAAAGCTGCATTTCCCTCTGCTTGTGGCTGTTTGAAGACAAACCCAGTCTATTTCGAAAGGGTAATTACGGGAGAGGTGAAGGCAGTACTCTCTGCTACACTGCAGCTTGAATTTTGTTCTCTAGAGGCACAAGTTTCAGGCAGTAGGGGTGGTGAAAGCTGAATAGTAGGCTATAGGCACACACGAGCGTTCGTGTTTGAATTGCCAGCCAATAACAGTGAAATGACATTTAAACCTGTCTCAGACTTACCCGACCTCAGCGCTGCAATGGGAGCTGTGACACCATCCCCTGGTTTGACAGTCCAGGCGTCTGACATGATAGGTGCGAGTTCTTGCTGAAATGAAATACACGGGTAACTGGGTGGTCTGTCTCCTCCTGTGGACATTCCTCCATGTACAAGCAACTCCACAAGTTCTTGTTTTTGGAAGTTAAATTATCCTCAAAATCTGTCATATTTACCAGGATGGGATGCGAGATTAAATCCTGTGTAGAAATATAGATATCCGTAGCATCTTCTTCGTCAAATAATCGGTCAACAGTTACTTCAGCCTCCGGTGGAAACATGAAGGGAGATGAGGCCATGTCTCTCTCCTCCACAACGTCTGCACTCTCCGGTGCTCCAGCCCGAGTGGCCATCCTGCAAACGGATGGCAAGTCCCCCTACTGGCCAAGAGTAGGGGCATATCCCCAGTGTCCTGGCCAAATTTCCCTTATTCACTAAAAAATACCACCAACAGCTTAATCTGGTTCAAGGTCAGTTGGCATTCATCTGTATCCCCCTCCCCCCGGGGTTGTGCCTGAAAATAGGCAGGATTTGTCTAGTGCACTTACCTGGTCAGCAAAACTAACTAAATAAATCGCACATGATGGGCGACTTGTGGAATATGGACAACATTAACACTCGTGCAGAGTGCCCTCGATAATATCACTCTGGCTTCGCCACTCATGATATTATCACAGTGCACTCTGCACTCAAGTAGTATTATCCATATCTACAGTCGCCTCATCATATATCCTATATATATATATATATATATATATAAATACACACACATGCAAGTAAAACATATTACAAACAGGAAGGGGAAATTCAGCACTACAATATATATAAATAGAAACTACAAGTACACATTCCAAAATCCAACTGTAGTAGCAGAATAGAGATCGGTAAACAGTATGCAGTGATATGAAATGGTATAAATGTAAATATATAAAGGCATTACAATTACAGGAGTATAACATCTTAAGCTGAAGATACAGAATAGTGATTGGTAAACAGTGAACAAGTTGGTATAGTGTGACAGGAGAGAAGAGAGTGATTAGCTGGGACAAACAACTTGGAAGTTAGGGCGCCCCTGTAGAGAGGGAAGGAGAAAACAGGGTGGATTTAGATGGGGGCGCAGATTAGAAGAGATTGTGAGGTGAGTCATGAGGAGAGAGAACTAGTTTCAAGTGCAGATGTGGGGAGGGAGATTGTGAAGGAGAAAGGAAAGAGCGGCGGGAGAGGGGGCATGATGAAGAGGCAGGGGGATAGAGTTCCACAGTTTGGGTAAGCAGTAGGAGGAAAAAGATTGGCCTTTAGAAGTACATCTTCTAGGAATAGTTAGAGAGTGGTGGTCATAACTATGGAGAGAGTGAGTGGGGGAAGGAGTGGTGAAAATGAGGAGGAAAGATAGGAAGGAAGGAGCCAAACCAGTATTCGTGAGTGAAGGAGATACAGTGGGGCGTTTCCTATCCAGAACAGGAGGAGGAGATATTATCAGTAAATATACAAAGACTATCTAATAAATCAGAATTCAGCAATCTTTTCTTTCTCCTTTTCCCCTTTTGTTCAAAGTAACCAGACCTTGAATTCTTATACTTAGGAGTTCTATTGTCAAATGAATGTACTGTCTATGTGAAATAAGTTCCCCTATCTAAGGGTGTGGAGTGTACCATTTAGAATTTCTCTAATATCGTCATGTTGATATAGATGAAATGAATGATGTCATCCTATTCTATTGACTACAAAGGGTAAGTATTTCTATGGGTTAGTACAGTGTTCTGATGATTATAGTAACCCTAGGTGAGACAATACTGTGAAGCTAGACATCCTCCCAGACTGACCAGTGTTGACCTTATTTCCCCAAGTTATTCGAAATGTATCCTTTCGTAACAGGCAGTTTTCCCTAATTCAGTCAGCCACTCTTGGATTTGGGGGTGAGGGGGTGTTCCTCCTGCTTCCAGTGGTGCAGTATTACCCGTTTAGCTGGGATAAGCGCTCTGGTAAGCCAATGTGTAGAGTTATGTGTTGCTGGATTGTTATGTAGTTCCATCCCTAGCAGCACTTTAGCTGCAGAGAGACGGAGCTGATGTTTGTGAATTGTCTCATATGCTTGTTGCAGCTGACCCCAGTAAGGTTTTAATTTGTGACAGGTCCACAGAATATGTGCAGTGGAACTCACCACTTGGCTATACCACCAGCATTTATCAGATGCTGTCAAGCCCTACTTATGCAGTTTTGAGGGCTCTATGCCACCTGTGGAGGATTTTGATTGAATTGTGTGAATCTGTTTCTTGTATCTTTTATATCTCAGCTCATGGGTGTCCAGCAGTTTTGCCAATGCACTGTTCCTTTAATTTTGAGCTTTTTAAGAAAGATGCTGGGTGGTAGTCACATGTTCTGATGAAGGTGTCAGCAATGGATGCTGAAACGTAAATGAGTATGTGATAGCAGCGTTATGGTATAGAATGTTAACAAAGTTGTAAAGTATAACCGCTTTTTGGACCAGTCATTTATGTACTGATGCTTACTTGTCTGCTGAATGCTGCTGCCATTTTGTAAAATAGGACCGAGTGAGTAAAAGCTTTCAAATCATTATGGAGTGCTGATCTTGTTTTTCCTTGTTCTCTTTGGATGGAGGAGAGTGTTCATTTTGACTTCCAAGTGTCCTGGTAAAGTGCACCCTCTTATAAAACTGGTATATGCTTACAACACTTGAGAGCATATTTTAGAGAAGTGTGGTCTTTTTTGTGACTTGATACAGATAAGGTGCAAGAATACAGCTCCTGGAGAGGGTACAGAGGAGGGCAACTAAGATGATACGAGGACTAGTGGATTTGACATATGAGGACAGACTTGAGGAGCTCTGCCTGTTTTCATTGGAGGAGAGGAGAGACAGGGGGGACATGATTGAGGTCTTTAAGTACCTCAAGGGAATAAATAGGGTAAACATGGAGGGGATCTTTAGACTAAAGCAGGAAGGTATCACCAGAGAGCATGGTTTGAAGTTGGAAGGTGGAAGGGTGAGGGGGGAAAAGAGGAGGAAGTTTTTCACTGAGAGGGTGGTGGACCCTTGGAATGCGCTGCCTGGTGATCTGGTTCAGAGACCTACAGTGGAGGGCTTCAAGAGAGTGGGACAGACAGCAAGCGGATGTACCAGATGATGGCTGGCCCAGGGGTGGGGATGGATGATGAGGTTTCTGGAACACAGGGGAAGGCCTCGACACCCAACTAGGGATCTGAGGTTCGAGCAGACTCGGATAGACTGTAAGGCCTAATCTGCTGGCAATTAGTATGTTAGTATGTTAATACATTAGAATACAAGATACACAAATTGAATACAATACAGTACAAGTAAGGTGCAAGTGCAATATGTAAGAAGGTACAGTCAGGCAGTCTTTAGAATATCTATTTATTCTCCGATATGTGTCTTGAACCCACCCACGTGAGGTCTCAGGGATGTACCGTCAGGGGGCGTATATCTTATCTGAAAAACTGCATGTGCTCTATGTTTAAGTTCAAAGTCAGGAAGACTGAGACCGCTGCTTAAGGGATGTCATCTCAATCTTTGGAAATTCATTCTTCTCGAATCCTTTGCCCAACAGAAATTTAACATCTGACATTGCAGTTGTGCAAATATGGTTCGTGGGATGGGTATTGGTAGATTATCTAATATATACAGTATTTTAGGGGCTGCCATCATTTTGTAGGCATGTGCTCTACCCCAGTGGGATGGGTGTAAATGACTCCACCTTGCCAGATCAGCATCTAGCATCTTAATGAGCTTGGTCAGATTTAAAGATCCCAGTTGGGAGATCAAATCAAATCAAATCAAATCAAACTTTATTTGTAAAAGGCCCTTTCCAAAACCAAGGCACCTGTACATAATATAATAAAATCAATAAATAATTAAAACAATATTAAAATGAATCCAGGCAGCAACATTAAAAATCATTATATGCGAGGCTAAAAAGATGTGTTTTTAATGCCCCTTTAAAGCTTTGGACAGTCAGGCAATCTCGCACCTGACGAGGTAGAGAATTCCACAGGGTTGAGGCCATAAAACGAAAAGATCTAGCCCCGGAAGTCTTTAAACGAACCCTGGGAATCTCCAGCAATCCCTCGTCAGTGGATCGGAGAGAGCGGTGAGGGACAGTAGGGACAAAGGAGATCTTTCAGGTAGCCAGGTCCCTGATCCTGTAGGGCCTTATAGGTCAGCAAACCAACCTTGAAGGTGATTCGCCAGCATATTCGCAGCCAGTGCAGTCTGCGGAGCACAGGCATTATATGACTATCCCTCGAAGAACCAGTCAATAGCTTGGCTGCGCTTCTGCACTAGCTGCAAGCGTGAATATCAACCCCAGTAGCCCAAGATAAAGGGCATTGCAGTAGTCAAGGTGGGAGGTAATGAAGGCATAGACCAGAGTAGGAAGATCATCAGGAGGAACTAGGTGCTTCACCTGAGCCATGTTCCTCAGATGGTAAAGAGACTTTGACAACTGCTGACACCTGGGATTTAAGTGTCAAACAGTCATCAAACACAACGCCCAGGTTCTGCACCGGTCTGGGGTAGTTAGCTGAACACCCCAAACCATAAACCCAAGGGTGATCCCGCCAACAAACCCGCCTCCCTGGCAACCTGGGTCCACAACCAACACCTCAGTTTTCCTGGATTCAACTGCAGCCAACTCACATTCATCCAGTCCTGGATTTCGGCCTAGACAGTTGTTAAAGACGAAATGGGAGCATCTTGGCGGGCAAAAGGACATGTACAGTTGAGTATCATCTGCATAGCAGTGAAAACTCAAACCTGCACGCCTAATCGCTCCCCCCAGCGGCATGTACACCACAAACAACATATGGGGCCAAAATAGAGCTCTGCAGCACCCTAGGATAGGAGGAATGATGCCGAGGAAAAATCCCAGACACCACCCTGTGAGTCCTACTCTTGAGGAAAGATCGAAACCAACTGAGGACTGTACCAGACAGTCCACAGATAAACTGCAAGTGCTCCAACAGCACACCATGGTCCATGGTGTCAAATGCTGCAGAGAGATCAAGAAGGACCAAGATGGAATGAGTCCTTCGATCTCTCACTATTAGGAGGTCATTTAGTACCCAGACAAGAGCTGCCTCAGTACTATGTCTCTTCCTAAATCCAGACTGGAGAGAATCATAGACATTGTGGCTGGTCAAATGATCATCCAGCTGTGACGCGACCACCTTCTCAATAACCTTACCCACAAAGGACAGGTTAGAGACAGGCCTGTAGTTAGCCAGACAGTCCGGGTCCAAGGAGGACTTCTTAAGAAGGGGCTGAACCACAGCCTTTTTCAGAGGATTTGGAAAAATCCCCCTCTCCAAAGACCTCCAGACTATCTCAGCAAGGACCAGACCGATTTTATCCACACAGCCCACTAGGAGACGTGTGGGGCCCGGGTCCAAACCACAGTTGGTCGGACGCAATAAGTGGATGACCATCACAATGTCACTGATTGTGGAAAGGCTGAAGTCAGACCACACAAACTGGGTGTCCGACATCTCCTGCCGACCATCACAGCTCCCACTGGGGAGGATCAAGTGATATCAGACCTGATTGTGGCAACCTTATCTGAAAAGAACTGAGCAAACTCCTCACACCATTCTTGAGAAAAGGCTCTTCTGGGCTGAAGACAGATTCGATTGCACAATCTGTCCACAGTCTGGAAAAGCTCAGCTGGTCTATTCTATGCAGCAGCAATCTCTCTGGACAGGAATTCTGCCTTCTTACGAGAGATTGCTGATTGATAGACCACGTAATGGTCCATCAAACTAAGTCTGTCAAAATCCAGGCCCGATTTCCGGCCAACACCTCTCTAACCTTCGTCCGACCTCTTAACTCCCTCAGAGTCTCATCAAACCAAGGAGACCTGGGGCGTAAGAGCGAGGATGAACACGAACAGGAGCAATGGAATCCAGGGCCCCTACTACCACCTTATTATAGGCAAGTACCAAGTCCCTGGATCCATGCAATCACTCGGTAAACCTGATAGGTTCAGCACTGCCATCAGGCCATCTGGGGAAACACCCCTCAAAGGGCGTTACCGGACCATCTCCATAGGGGCTGGCCTATTAGGGGTGGCCTCGAAACTGAACCCAATGGTGTGATGGTCAGACCATCCGACTGGTTCCACCACCAAATCGGATATCTCCATCCCCAGTAGGAACACCAAGTCCAATGAATGACCACCAATATGGGTCAAGGAGGAAATAACCCAGTGAAATCGTTAACTGGTGGAAGTCCTGACCAAACTCCGAGAGGTCATCGTCGACCCAGACGTTGAAATCTCCCAGAACCAACCATCTGGGGGATTCCAATGTCAGGTCGACAATGACGTCTGCTACTTCCCGCAGGAAAACATTCCCGTCACCTGGTGGACGGTAAATGAGAAGTATCCTGCACCCCACACCCTCACCCATGATACATTCAAAGGAGTTGGTAGTTCCCACTAGTACCTCCACTAGGCCCAGTTCCGCTCTAAAACAGATAGCAACACCCCTGCCCCTATGATCCATCCTAGGGTGGTGTATCACCGAGTACCTGGCTGGAATTGCTGATGCCAAAACAGGACCAGCATTCTCATCCAGCCAGGTCTCAGTGATGCACACCAGGTCAGATGTTCCAACAAAATCCACAATAATAGCAGTTTTGTTTTTAATAGACCTGGCATTGCATAACACCACCCGAGTAGGATGAGAATCCGAGGATGACCGTGCTACCTGCTGACTATAAGCAGAACCCTTGGGTATGGGAACCAGACAGGGAGGACCCCTCTCCTGGACCCATTTCTCCCCAGGGCGTCTCCTTGTCCCCACTATCTCTATCTGCCCACTCCTTTCAATTCCCCCTCCAGGCCCAACTCTCATCCTCCTCCTTTTTCTAACAATCCCCAGAGCCCTACACCATCCATACACCTCTGGTGATAGGGGAGGACAGAGAAAAGGACAAAGGTCCCTGAGCCTGGAGGGGGAATAGTACCCGACTGTCCTTATGCCTTCCCAACACATATTTACCACACTAAGCAAATACCAGCAAATAAACAATCCCAAAATACAAATGATGTCCCAACTGAAGTCTATACCAAGATACGTGATGTGATGCTGTGCTAGTTGAAGCCCCCATGGATAGTGTGGGAGTTTCTTCACAGCTTTATGGGAGGACAGCAACATTTATTTAGCTACATTAAGATTGTAACCTGAAATACTCTCAGATTTCTGAGTTGATTGAAGTTGGGCTGGAATAGATTCTTGTGGATTAGTCAGAGTGCGTAAAATATCCACATAGACCTGAGCTTTATGTTCCTCCATTCTAGAAACAAAAGTAGATACTGCCTAAAAAAGGAAGGAGGGGGCTACTTACAAAGCAGGTACTAAAACCCTTTGATACAGAGTATAAGTGCACAAAATACCTCTGAGCCAAATACCAGAACTTCAAGAAAAATACAGAGTGTCTCTGTTAATGAGGTCAGCAGTGTTAGGCTACTTGTAAAAAGCAAGGACCAGTCAAGTAAGCTGATAACCACTTTAATAATACACAAGTAAAGTTGGCAACAATAAAACGTAAAAAAGTCATGAGGACTTCTGACCCATGTGTGTTGTAAACATGAACTCCTAAAGCATCTCTGTTCAAAAAGCTGCTTCAACAATAAAGTGCTTTCCAGTGTATTTGTGCAAAATAGGCAATTCCAGAAGTGTCAACCTGTGCAGTAAAAGGCCGAGGATGCCCTGCAATGAACACCATAGCAGGAAAAAAAAACACTAACATGCAGAAAAAATTAAAAATGCAAGGAAGTGAAGACAAACGCTGAGGTAGTATGCGTACGTATCGACCAAGTTGGTCATCATCAGAGCGTGATACTTCATACACCCAGGAAGAGTTTTAAGCTGAAGATTTAAAGTGGCAGTGCAAAGAACTAAGAGTCTCGTGTGCAACAAACTGGCAAAGAGAAGTGCCTGATTAAAATACATAGAAAATGAGTTAAAATACAGGAAACACAGGATATTTTAGTTTCTGTTACAGAAACAATTAATCAGATAGCATACACAGCAGAGGCAGAGCTAAAAAGTCTAGCCTCTGCACAGGCAGAGCCACGCAAGTCATACCCACTGTACATTAAACAGAAGTCAATTGAAGACAGAGCCAGAAAGTCATGTTTTAGTGCAAAAGGTAGAGCACGTAAAGTCATGCCTTTGCCTAAAATGTTTTTCCTTAAAAATATTATAACACATCAGAACACTTAGGGTAGAAACTCTGAAGCTTGTGTATTATTAAAGTGGTTATCAGCTTACTTGACTGGTCCTTGCTTTTTACAAGTAGCCTAACAGAGACTGTCTCTGTATTTTTCTTGACTTTATGTTGCTCCCCCATGGATCTGAAAATGTTGCCATATCCCTTGAAGTAGTGGCTCTAATGCCATAATAAAGAATAGGCATGATAAGGGGCATCCTTGTTGGGTTCCACTCTGCAGGAGAAAAGCTTCAGAGTTTCCGCCCTTAGTAGTTATTGATGATCATGCCCCACTGGAGGCAGTATAGTGCAGTGGTTTAAGGCTCTGAGCTGCAAACCTGGAGACCTGGGTTTGAATCCCACAGCCCGACTTACAAACTGTGTGACCCTGGGCAAGACACTTAACTTCCTTGTGCTCTCAGGACACATCTGTAAACAAGCTTTCAGCTTAGTGTCTCTCTGTCCTAGTAAAAAAAAAAAAAAAAAAAATTATATGGGGTTGTTGTACCGTGTATAAACTCATCTCTAAATCCTAGATACTTATGTACATGGAACAAGTAATGCCATTTGACCCTGTTGAAGGCCTTTTCTGCATCCAATGCTATCAGTGTCATGACTGAGTCAGTTATTAGAATGACAAAGCAGACTGAGAAGCCTCTGTTGTTATCCATACCTCATCTGTGGGTGAAACCCACTTGATCTTGTAGATCAGTTAGGTAGGGGTGTTTCAAATGATGTGCCCAGATTTTGCATATATTTTACAATCTGTGGTTAAAAGAGAAATGGGGTGGTAGTTACTACAGCACATGTGATCTTTTCCTGGTTTGGGGATCATGGTGATCACTGCAGTACACATGGATTGTGGGAGTGCTCCCCTTTCTTCTGGCTTCTTCAAATGTTTTAAGTAAGCAGTCTATGAGCTCATCTTGGGGTGGAGTAAAATTCCACTGGGAGGCCATCAAGTCCCTGGGCTTTCCTTTTTGCCATGGAACGAATGGCCACTATCATTTCCAAGGTCTGAAAGGGCTTAGCTAGAGTCTCTGTTCTTGTGTTAAGGTAGTTTAGTTGCTGTATTGGTCCTTGTAAGAACAGATCCAGAAGCAAATGTTTGATACCTTTTATTGGACCAACATAGCTGTTACAAAAAGAGCAAAGTGCCTAAGCTTTCAGACCAACCAAGTCCTTCCTAGGACACTTATGGCAGTTATTTAGAAAATCACATACTATTAACACCCAGATCATACATATAAAACTAAGAATTCACATTGGTTTAAAATATTCATTTAAACCTTAAATGAAGTTTAAATTAGAGGAACCAAATATCACCAGTTTGCTTGTAGCTGATAAGCCTTCAAGGTCAAATGTCAACAGAATAAAATAAGTATCCTTCGAGCAGAAAGTTTCACTAACTTAAAATCTGAATGACTGAGTGTGTTATGTGAATACAGTCTTAATGAAAAGCAAGATCTTTGGATTCAATGCTCACTTAAGTAAATGTTAAAATGTGATATTATTGTATTTAAAAAAAAACTACATAACAGAAATGTTCTATATATAGCATTAAGTGGGTTTAAAGTAAAGTTTACCTAGTACGAGAAACTGTTTTACACATTTATACAGTATAAAACCTATCTGGAGACATTTTCCCAACTATACACTCAACCAGTTATTATATTCCACAAACATTAAGATCTTGAGTGCTGTAACAAGTTTTTATACAAGATCATATAAACTGTCAGTATAAGTGCCAAATTAAAAAACAAATCTGTCCCCAAGTGAATGAGACCATGCATCCTGATTTGTTCAGAGTTCAATAATGTGTCAGTATATAATTAAACTACTATGTGTGGAGAAACAGTCTAAAGAGATCTGAATAAAACCCAATGGAATTAAAACCCCAGGGGAGATAACTAGTTAGAAGGAAGTATATGTTCACTGGCCCAGATATTCAACTGCACCAGGCTGTGGCGCAGCTGGGCGCAGCACAAACTTGGCTGCACAGGGGCTTTGACTGCGCGATATTCAATGGAATTGTGCCGGCACAGCATCATTGAATATCGCACCCTGGCCACCCACAGTGTCATGGCACAGTGGCACTGTGCCAGCGCAAGTGGCCAGAGTGGAGCAGGGGGATGCACTAGCACAAGTTCCATTATGCTATGCGCAGCAACCGCGATATTCAAAAGTGCACATGCAAATGGGGCCATAATGTATGCAAGGTGCAAATGGGGCCATTTACATGTCATTATGGCCCCATTTGCATGCCGGTGTGCCGATCCCCTGCCAGGCAGCAGCCATTGGGGACCGATGCCCCCACTCAGCGTAGCAATGTGCCCCACAGCCCAATCGTGGGCTTTAGTATAAATAATAATAATCCAATATCCCTGGTGGTCCAGTGGACCGCTGACTGCCCGATCGTGGGCATTTGTAATAAAAGAAAAGAATTGATTCCACTATCCCTGGTGGTCCAGTGGACCGCTGACTGCCCGATCGTGGGCATTCGTAATAAAAGAAAATAATTGATTCCAATATCCCTGGTGGTCCAGTGGACCACGTACTGCCTGATCGTGGGCATTTGTAATAAAAGAAAATAATTGATTCCAATATCCCTGGTGGTCCAGTGGACCACTGACTGCCCGATCGCGGGCATTTGTAACAAAAGAAAAGAATTAATTCCAATATCCCTGGTGGTCCTGACTGCCTGATTGTGGTCATTTGTAATAAAAGAAAATAAATAGGTTACCAATATCCCTGGTGGTCCAGTGGACCACTGACTGCCCAATCGCGGGCATTTGTAATAAAAGAAAATAATTGATTCCAATATCCCTGGTGGTCAGTGGACGCTGACTGCCGATCACAGGCATTTCTAATAAAAGAAAAATGTTCAATATCCAGGGTCCAGTGGACCACTGACCGCCTGATTGTGGCATTTGTAATTGGCAGTCAGTGATCCACTGGACCACCAGGGATATTGGACTTATTTATTTCTTTATTAGAAATGCCCGTGATCGGCAGTCTGTGGTCCACTGGACCACCAGGGAAATTGGAATCAATTATTTTCTTTTATTACAAATGCCCACGATTGGACAGTCAGCGGTCCACTGGACCACCAGGGATATTGAAATTAATTATTTTCTTTTATTACAAATGCCTGTGATTGAGCATTCAGCGGTCCACTGGACCACCAGGGATATTGGAATTAATTATTTTCTTTTATTACATATGCCCACGATCGGGCAGTCAGCGGTCCACTGGACCACCAGGGATATTGGACTTATATATTTTCTTTAATTACAAATGCTCGAGATCGGGCAGTCAGTGGTCCACTGGACCACCAGGGATATAAGGGTTCTTTTATTTTAACAAATGCCCGAGATCAGGCATGGGGGGGCGCCACCAGGTGTAGCTGGAGCTCGGGTGGCCACCCACAGGTGGCAGCTGCCGTGTTGCACCCTACAATGCGGCAGCTCACCTGTGGGTGACCATCCGTTGTTCCTTTTTTTTTCGATCAACTTTGTGCTGTCGCAGGTAGGGGTTGCGCATGCATGGCTCCGCACATCCCGGGCTGAATATCGGGCTGTGCAGAGTATGCATGGGCACGCCTCACCTGTGCCGGGTGACAGACATTGATGCGCCTCCAGCGCATCTGGATTTGTGCCACACTTTTCCCTTGAATATCATGCCGGGCAAGATTACAGAGTTATGCATGGTGCAGCACTGTTGCACCATGCACAATCCTTTTGAATATCTGGGCCACTGTTTATGTGAGCTAAAAGTCCTAACACACTGTAACAACATTATGTCATGTACCTGAATATAAGCCTTACATCAATATAACCACAACCCCTACACCCACCCCACCAGACCCACAAAACCTCCCCACCAAAGGGAAAAAAAATCTACCCCTACCCCCCCCCCAAGCACACACACATAGTTCTTTGGTGAGAAACCAACATGTTGATAACCAGTTAAAATGAACTCCATAAATATTAAACAAAACAAAGACACGCTGAAGTCCTATTATATGTCCATCCTTTGAAGTAAAGGTCTGTAATGCTTTAGTAGGATAATGTGACATAAACCCCAAATTAATATTCATGCCATCTTCCACCATGTTGAGAAGTAAAATAAGCCTGATCTCAGAAGCCCATCTCTGTTGTGGCATTTCAGCCTGCCTTAAATACCTACAAGAGAAAGGATTAGACCAAAACATCAGCCCTGAAGTGGTGGGAAAACTTGCTGAATTCATTCTGACACATAACAACTTTAGCTTCAATAGTAAACATTATGTTCAAACTATGGGAACAGCAATGGGCACCAGAATGGCTTCACAGTATGCTAATCTCTTTTATGGCGACTTTGTAGGAGGACTTTTAAGGCACTGTACACATAAACGACTCGCTTATTTCTGTTACACTGATGATTTGTTTACAATTTGACAGAGGGCACTGACACATTTAAGGATTTCCATCAGAACTTAATAACCTCTACCCAACCATAAAGCTTTCCTGGAATATTCTGCCACCAGTGTTAATTACATGTATTTACAGGAAGCCAACAGAGAGAGAGAGATATACTTACACAGGAATAGTAATCACCCAAGCCACACAAAAATCTGTCATGTACAGTCAAGCACTTCAGTATCACGTATCTGTTCAAATGAGGAAGAAGGAGATCACATTCAGCTGTGTTGAAAAACCTTTATTGAACAGGGACTTCTCTTCCAGAGAAATTGACAGAGCAATAGAATGTGCAACACAGGTACCAAGAGAACAACTACTTCAGTATAAGGAAAGAACCATTACCAACAGAATACCCTTAGTAGTCACATTATCATCCTGACCTTGAACTTCTATGTAAGATTATTAAGGACCTTGACCTGATATTTAGTGAGGATGAGACCCTAAATTGTATTTTTCAAGAACTACCACTACTATCTTTTAAACAACCACCTAATTTGGGCAACTTGACTGTTAGGAGTAAACTTGCACCTGTACAGAATACCATGACACTAAATGGCACACGACCCTGTGGTCAACCCAGATGTAGGACTTGTGAGCTCATTTTCACTTCGTATTGTGTGGTTACAGCACAAAACAGACACTTCAGGATACAGGGGAATGTTTATTTCATCCAATGCAAGAGATGTCCTCAATCAGGGTATGTGGGAGAGACAAAGTAAACACTCCACACTAGAATGAACTCACACAGACATACTATTAATATGAAGATGACTGAAAAACTAGTGGGGCAGCACTTCTCTCAGACTGACCACTCAATCTCAGATATGTCAGTTATGGTCTTAAAAGGACATTTCAAAGTACACAACAGAGACAGGCTTCTGAGATCAGACTTATTTTACTTCTCAATATGGTGAAAGATGGCATGAACGTTGATTTGAGGTTAATGTCACAGATCTTTACTTTAAAGGATGGTCATATAATAGGACTTCAACGATCTTTGTTTTAATATTTATAGAGTTCCTTTAACTGGTTATCAATATGTTGGTTTCTCACCAAAGAACTATGTGTGTGTGAGGGGGTAGGGGTATTTTTTTCCTCGTGGTGGGGGCTATATGGGTGTGGGGTGTGTGGGTGTGGGGTTGTGGTTATATTGAGTGGAAGCATATTCAGGTACATGACATAATGTTGCTACAGTGTGTTAGGACTCTCAGTTCACATACATAGTGAATATTTCATCTCACTCGACATATCACTTGCCTCACACAGCAGCGACGAATGCAGGAGCCACAAGACAGGCTCTCAGGAACACCCCCAACTCGCTTCACACAGCACCACAACAAGGAGTGTAGGAGCCACAAGCAGGGTTCACTGGAACCCCCACTGCCTCACACAGCAGTGCGATGAGGAATGCAGGAGCCACAAGCAAGGCTCTCAGGAACTCCTCTCTCACCGCCTCACACAGCAGCTTGACGAGGGAGCAAAAGGAGCCGCAAGCAAGGCTCTCAGGAACATCCCCTCTCACTTACCTCACACAACAGCGAGAGGAGGAGGAGTGCAGGAGCCACAAGTAAGGCTCTTAGGGACCTTCCCTCTCACTCGCCTCACACAGCAGTGCAACAAGGAGCGCAGGAGCCACAAACAAGGCTCTCAGGAACTCCCCCCCACTCACCTCACACAGCAGTGCAATGAGGAGCATAGGAGCCACAAGCAAGGCTCTCAGGAACATCCCCTCTCACTTACCTCACACAGCAGTGAGAGGAGGAGTACAGGAGCCACAAGTAAGGCTCTTAGAAACCTCCCCTCTCACTCACCTCACACACCAGTACAATGAGGAGCGCGGGAGCCACAAGCAAGGCTCTCAGAACTCCCCCACTCACCTCACACAGTGGCGCAATGAAGACTGCAGAAGCCACAAGCAAGGCTCTCAGGAATCCCCCTCTCACTCACCTCAAACAGCAGCACAGCAAGGAGCATAGGAGCCACAAGCAAGGCTCTCAGGGAACCCCCCCCCCAACCTCGCCTCACACAGTGGCACAATGAGGATCACAGGAGCCACAAGCAAGACTCTCAGGAATACCCCCACTCACCTCACACAGCAGCACGATGAGGAGCACAGGAGCCACAAAGCAAGGCTCTCGGAACCCCCTCCACCACCACACAGCAGCCAACAAGGAGTGCAGGAGCCACAAGAGGTACAGACAAAGCCACTACTGGAATTGGACTGTTTGCTGGGGGTGTTTAAAAACGTTAAGGATCCTAAAGCTCTGTACTGCACTCAACAATTTTTAGGCAGGGATTGCTACTATGTTAAGAGGAAATTTTAATCTGCAGAGTGCCCTGATTGTTTTTTACTTGCACTGACCTGCTTGTTTACTTGCGTGCTTTGCCTTGTTTCCCCCGAGTCGATTTAAGGGCTCATCTGTTACAACACTAGTGTGTTCTTAGCTGCAGTCCAGTTTGTACTTTAATCCAAATTATTAGCTACAGTCCAGTCTGTTCTTTAATCTGAATTTAGCAGATACTCCTGTAACTACTGGATTCTAGTGCTTGCCTTTACTCTCACTCTTCCTGGGCCAGCTCGCACATGTGCAGTTGCTCCTGGTTTAATTTCTATTGTTTGAATCTTCCCACACTGCATCTTACCCCTTTGTCCCTCTTCATTTTTCCTCAGGCTCTCAGGAACCCCTTCACTACCTCACACAGCAGAATGGCGCAGGAGCGACACAAGCAAGGCAACCAAAAGTCCGCTACTGGAATAAGACTGTTTGCTGGGGGGTGTTAGCCCATCGACGCTATGCATCAACTGCCCCACCTACCCTTCCCCCATCCTGGGTTGTCTCTACTTTTATTGGGAGGGTTACGTTACATGACAGGTCATGTGACACATGGGCATTTATATAAGTGCCCATTTTACCATTAGCAGGTTATACTTGGCCTATAGGATTCACTCGTGAGTCACCGATCTTTCCTCCTTCTCCTGATGTCTCTTAACCTCTTGTCGCTCTACTTATCCTGGCTTTCCCCCTCTGCCCTCTAGTGCAATCCTCCGGTATCTACATTATTTACTCTGACCAATCACATTGCATTTAGCCAGGTTCGAACCCCCTATCCTCTGCTCTAATGGTGAATATCTTACTGCTGCACTATTCCTGCAGCCTCACTGCTTGCTGAACTCTTTCATACTTCACAGTTTAAGACGCTAGTCCAGGAGGACAACCTGCCTGGCCCCTCCCTCCCCATTTTGTGTCCCACTCACTTACTTTTTCTTCTCTTTGTAGGAGTTGAGTGTCCACTGCTCCCCCTCCCAGGTAGTGCAAGCTAGTTAACAATACCTTGAACCCCTCTCACCCCCCTTGTGTCTCTCCCCACTTACTTTCCCCAGTCTTTGTGGTAAGAGTGCTCACTGCTCTTCCTTGCGGGTCGTGTAAGCCAGCTGATAATATGGGAAAACATCTCCTAGTATTCACCCTATGCCCAATCCTAGATATTCCACTCTCTACTCATCTTGGGCCCATTACACCTTGTGGTTACCCTGCCAACACACAATAAGCCTTTGAATGGGATACCACGTGTCTCCCGGGTTTCATCCAGCAACAGCTGTCTCCTCTGGGAATTTACACATGCTAAGTGGGCTTCCACAAATTCTGTGCATATCTTCCCCCCACCCAGCTCTACCTAGCCTACCTATCTTAGTTTACAAATCTGTGAAAGCCAGAACAAACACCTGCACCCGAGTGTAGGCCCAAAAACTCTTCAAATGGCAAGCTATAAGGCTAGCTTGCTTTTTATTATTACTATCTGGGAATGTCCATCCTAACCCTGGACCTAAGCCTATTTTATCTGCCCCTTTAAAAGAGGAAGATGTCCTAACTATCACCTCCATGAACATCTGTAGCCTCCTGGCTAAGCATGACTTTCTTCAGGTTTGGATAGCCCAGCATAAACCCGACATCTTATCTGTCATGGAAACTTGGCTAACCCCTAGATTTCCTGATCAGGCCTTCCAAGTGGATGGTTACCCCTCCTTTAGACAGAATAGATCAGGTAAGTGTGGTGGGGGTTGTGTTGTCTATGTTAGAGACATCCTCCAGGGTTGTGTACTCCCATGTCCCACCATCAATGGCAACTCCCAAATACTACCAATCCTGATCCAACTCAGGTCACGGGGGAAATGCATCATGCTAGTCACCATATACATCCCACCAAAAGAGCAGTCACTGGGCCTTAAAGCAACCTTTGACTACCTCACTGGACTCCGCAAGGACTCAGAAATACTAGTGCTCAGGGATTTTAACTTAAACTGGTTATCTCCCAGGGCAACACCATTCATTGATGCTATCTCCTCCATCAGCATGATCTAACTAGTGGGTTCCCCCACACGTACAAACTACCGAACCGGAATCAGCACGCTACTCAACTGGCTTATAACCAATCACCCTGAAAGCATAACCAAGACTGTTGTACTCCCAGACAGCTTAAGTGACCATCCCCCTATCCTCTGTACATGGACGAATAAGACCCCCAAAACCCCTCCACAAACTATCACCTCCAGAGTCCTAAGGGTTGGACAGCTATGCCCCCTAGAAGCCCACCTTAACCAACAAGACTGGTCTGTGATCTACAATTCCAATGATGTTGACAGAGTGCTTGAGCATTTTGTGAACACATTCAATGCATCCTACAGTATCTTTGCCCCATACAAGAAAAGGAAAGTTATGGGTGGCAGCAAGTCCTGGATCACTGCCTCCTTCTCAAACAAATGAAGGAAAGGGATAACCTCTGTTACAAGGCCCAAGTACTGGATCTTGGACAGATGTACTGTACAAACTATTAAACAGCTCGCAACAAATGCGCCTATGCCATTCACATTGCAAAGAACCAGTACTTCAAACAGGAATTAAACAGATCTTGGGGCAAGAGCCACAACTTCTGGGAAAATTTAAAGACCTTAACTGGGAATCAACTAAAACACCTCCCTCTATGCTCCTTGTCAATGGGGAGCTGACCCAGGACACTAAAGTGATTTCCAACACCTTTAATAAGGCCTATACTGACCTTAGCGGGGTGCTCCCACCTGACTTCCTTGACCCACACCAATGTGACACAAACCACAAGACTAAAGGCAATCCTCAGGTACCCACACCTCCCCCCTTCTACCTCAAAATAGTCTCCATAACTGAGGCTAAAAAATACCTCACTAAAGCAATTGGGAAGTCAAGGTCCAGTGGAACTCTCTGGATCACAAAATAATTGCTCTCACCTGAATGAGGTTATTCAGCCCCTAACCCACATATTAAATCTGTCACCTACAACCTCCAGATTCCCCATGATTTGGAAAAGGCCATGGTTACGCCACTCTTTAGAAGTGGCGACAAAACCAGCTACTCGAACTACAGGCCTATCTTTATACTCCCCCCTCTTTCTAAAGTGATCAAAAGGATAGTCAGTGACCAGTTAGTCTGCTACCTAAACAAGTACCAGCTCCAGTGTAAACAACAACACGGTTTTAGGAAACTGCACAGCACTACCACTGCTCTGGTTGAATTCACTAGCTTCATCCATGATGCCCTAGATTGTGGACACATGGTTGGGGCTACAAATATCAATCTAACAAAGGCCTTCGATATGGTCAGTCATAATCTTCTACTAAACCAATTGTCCCTTACCAGTCTCTCGCCTGAATCAGTAGGGTGGTTCCGGAGCTACCTTGCTGGACGTACACAGCAAGTAAGAATCCTGGATGCCCACTCTGATCCCTGTAATGTCACAACTGGGGTCCCTCAAGGCTCAATCTTGGGCCCCCTACTTTCAGCTTATTTCCAAATAATCTTTCAATGGCCTGTCCAGGCCACGTCCTTATGTGTGCGGATGATGCCGTGCTGTTTTCAAGTCAAGACAACCCTGCAGATCTTGAAAAACAAATGCAGACTAGCTTCTTGGTTGTGGAGTCATGGTTCATAAACCACAAGCGTCTTCTAAACTACAAGAAGATGAAGACCATGCCCTTTGCCACACCCCAAAACAGACACAGGTCTTATCAACTCAAAATTCACAATAATCAAAATGCAAATCTTGAAATGGTCCATTCCTTCAAATATCTCAGAGTCACTATAGACTGCTCTCTTCTCCTACGCAACACATTGATATGGTTGCAAAGTCAGTTAACTCTAGAATAAGCCTCCTGTACAAACACAAACATTGTCTAACTAATGCTGCCCTTAGACTCGCTTTGTCCAGCTCAGTCCTGTCAGTAATCGATTATGGACTAGTAGCCCATTGAGCCACTACCGATACAGCTCTGCATAGAATCAAAACAGCCCTCAATAAAGCCTGTAGGCTTCTTCTAGGTGCCCACCACCTAACGCGCACTTATGAGCTCTACTCCCATTCTGGATGGCTTAGCCTGGAAAACAGGGTCCAGTACCAAGTCTCAGAAAACACAAATACCCGGTGCACCAAGAAATAAATGGAGCTACTGCAATTAAAGCTTAACAATCCAGACACACAAAAAACAGCAGCGTTACACGAGTCTCCAAAAGATAGAACTTTACTTAATTTAGTGCTTCCAAACAAATCTAAAAATTCCCCACACTTCAAGGGATCTAAGCCCTCTTCATCAGGAGGTGGAGTCAGATTCAAATACATGTTATTTGTATAGGTAATCTGATTGCATCATAACCATGTGACATGCAAATTAAAGTCAAAAACTTCCATTTTATAAATCGGCCCAGTGACGCTGAGGATTGAGGTGCTGGATGCCACACCTCATGCTACGCTGATAACCCGGGTTCGGGAATGACCTCAGGTAATTGGAGTGCTGGCATGGGGGGGAAGGTGAAGCAGGATCGAGAATGCCAATGGGCAGCTCTCCTCTCATGGGAGTGGGCTGGCACCCCCCCGTAGTTCCGCTCCCACTAGGTGGAGGTCCAGTGGGTAGCATAGGCGGAGAGGGGGTGGCAAACACTTACAATAGGTGGAAGAGGCTGAACTGGCACCACAGGGCATGTAGCATGCCTTCACATGCCTGCACAACTGTGTGCCGGGGCCTCAGGTGGTCTGGGGAGAAAACATGTAAAACATCCACGTGTCCCCTTTACCAGTTGGTGGGAGGAAGTGATGGGAACCAGACAGCTTAATAAAAAAAAAAAAAAAACATAATTTTATAAAATTAAACCAGAAACTTTTTTCATGCTAATCTGAAACGACATCATAATACAACAGGGGATATTGAGATAATTATATCAACTCAGTTTTACAATTATTTTTTTTTAAAAGAGCAAATTTCCCTTGCTGATCAGAAATAAAGCTAATTACTTGTTATTTCTATGACATCTTAAGCACCGCCATTAAAGGCACACGTCAGTAAATACAATATATGATATGTATTCAGATAGAATTGAAATACAACACATAAGAACATCATTAGGAACAGACATGCTAAAAAATATATATTTCAACTTGTCAATATTAGTTAACTGTTAGGCAGCAATTTTTTAAACATTGCATGTTTTTCCTTTTTTTTACTTAATTAGTATTTCATAACCTAGTAAATTCATAGTTAGAAAATAGAATAAAATAA
Source organism: Neoceratodus forsteri (assembly GCA_016271365.2). Taxonomy (NCBI): domain Eukaryota; kingdom Metazoa; phylum Chordata; order Ceratodontiformes; family Ceratodontidae; genus Neoceratodus; species Neoceratodus forsteri. Next base: position 413,348,918 of record CM057452.1, read on the forward strand.
CCAGACACTAAGTGGTGTACTTAGAAAAGCACAAACACAGTCAGAACATTAGAAATACATTGTGAGGTCAAGTTCCCTATTAAGTCCTCCTGGGTAAACACAGTTTAAGCTAAAAATCCATCTTGATTCTTTTTGACACAATTTTGTGACTCGGTCACCTCTCCTAATCTGGTGTTTAATGTGATGCTCAGCCCCCTGCATAATATTATATTTATAAATTATGATATAAATATATGTAATAATAATAGTTTATTGTTAAATTAAAATTGTTTTTACAACATAATTAAATATACATACTATACATATATACATATCACAATTTCCACATATCACACATTTTAACTATTGTCATAATTATAAAAACATAGCCAATACGTCCTAGAGTTTAAAATATTCTATTATAATAGGAACATATTTTTGTCTAATCATCAAAATAATTTCAGAGCATGCTTTTCATTATAAATATGTAACTTTTATATTCTATTATCCTACAGAACCTTGGGATTTTTCTAAATGCAATGTATTATGTGTTTTTAAAAGGTAATTAACTGGTATATCGGTTCCATATCAAGTTTTGATAATACTTCACCTAGATAAAATTTTCCTCTGAGATTCATATAGAGAACAGAATAAGAGGAGATGTTTAGGAGAGTCTTTCCACAAGCACATATCTTGGTATTGCCTATACCATATGTTTTATTTAGACTATAATAATAATAATAATTTTATTTAATATAGCACCTTTCAAAATGTCAAGGCGCCTATAAATACAAACAAATTCAATTAAACAATAAATAAGAATAAAATCATACAAAATCAGGAAAAGCTTTTTCCCATAGAAAAGTCTTCATTGCCTGCTTAAAACTCCCCACTGTCCTGCACTCCCATAGCTGATGTGGTATAGAATTCCAGAGGGTTGGGGCAACAAACATAAAACCCCGAGCCCCAGATGACTTCAAACCAACCCTCAGAATCTCCAGCAACCCCTCATCAGCCAAGCGGAGGTGTCACACAGGGAAGTAAGCAGTCAGAAGTTCTTTCAAGTAGTCAGGACCCTGTCTGTGTAGGGCTTTTTAGGTTAACAAACCTACCTTAAAGGTGATCCGCCACTGAACCCGGCAGCCAGTGCAGATCGCGCAGCACTGGGGTGATGTGAGATCTCCTTGATACCCCAGTCATTAAACATGCAGCAGCATTCTGCACTAGCTGCAAGTGGTGGATATCAACCCCAGGAAACCCTAGGTATGAGGAGTTACAATAGTCAAGGCACGAGGTCACAAAGGTGTGGACCAAAACAGGCAAGTCACTGGATGGAACAAGGTGCTTGATCCTGGCAATGTTTCTGAGATGGTAAAAGGCTAACTTGATGACTGCAGACACCTGATGATGAAGGGTCAGCCCACTGTCAAGTATCACTCCCAGGTCACGCACCGTTCAGAGGTAAGGATCTGTTCACCCCCCAGAAATAAACCACAGGGCAAGTCAGTCCTCAACCCCTCTGTCCTGTGACCCGGGTCCACCACCAAGACCTCAGTCTTTCCTGCTTTCAACTTTAACCCACTGGAACTCATCTAATCTTGGATTTCAATGATGCAGCTGTTAAATACCGAGAAAGCACACACCTGGTCGGGGCGAAAGACAGGTAGAGCTGGGTATCATCAGCATAGCAGTGAAACCTCAGCCCGTACCATCTTACAATGTCTCGAGGGCCAGCATACACTGCAAACAACATGGGGACAGCACTGAGCCCTGGAGGACCCCACAAGGCAAAGAGAAAGACTCAGAAGAAAATATTCCTGAGATAACTCTCCGAAGTTCGACTGGTGAAGAAAGATGAAAACCATCTGAGCGCTTGTTCCAGTCAGCCCACAGATGGACCTCGAACTCTAGCAGAACCCCATGGTCCACAGTGTCAAAAGCTGAGGAGAGATCAAGGAGTACCAAGATGGAACGGTTTATCCAATCTCTCGCCATCAGGAGATCATTGAGCACCCGAACCAGAGCAGTCTCAGTACTATGCCTCTTACAAAAACCTGATTGGAGAGGTTTGTATAAGTTATGGATGGTTAAATGGTTCTCCAGTTGAGTTGCCACCACTTTCTCGATAACCTTTCCCACAAAAGAAAGGTTCAAGATAGGTCTGTAGTTCGCTAGAGACTCCGGGTCCAAAGAAGCTTTCTTCAGAAGAGGTGTCACCACTGCCTCCTTCAGGGAACTTGGAAACTCACCCAATTCCAAGGAGCACCGGACAATCTGAGCTAATACCAGGCCAATAACATCACTACAACCCAAAATTAGGGAAGTAGGGCCCGGGTCTAAACTACAGCACATGGGGCGCATCCCCTGGACAATCCTCATAACGTCAATGAACTCCGGCAGGTCAAAGGTACTCCAGGAAACACCGGGCATAGTGGCTGAGCGCCGACCAACCATATCTCCCATAGACCGGGACGGACGGATCTCCTGTCTGATGTTGGCCACCTTATTTGCAAAGAATCAAGCGATCTCATCACACTCCATTTGTGAAAAAACTCGACGGAGCTGTAGACAGGCTGGGTTGCACAACCTGTCCATGGTTCAGAAGAGTTGAGCCAGTCGGTTCCCAGCAACAGCAATTTCCCTGGACAGGAATTATGCCTTCTTACGGGAGATTGCTGATTGATAGAGTTGATAATGCTCTAACAAAATAAAATGGTCAGTATCCAAGGCGGATTTCCGCCAGCGACATTCTAACCTGTGTCCCAACTTCCGCAACTCCCTCAAAGACACGTCAAAGCATGGGGCCTGAGGGTGAAGCGGAAGGGGGCGAACATGGACTGGAGCAATCTGATCAAGAGCTGAAGAAATAGTCTTATTATAGGCCACAACTAACTGCTCTGGACCGGTGCTGGTCTCACCGAACACCAAGAGGTCAATCACTGCCACCAGGACTTCAGGGACCACATCCTACAAAGGGCGGTAACTGACCATCTTCACAGGGGCAGACCTACTCGGGGGGGCAAAAAAGTTGAACCTCACGGTGTAGTGATCAGACCAAACAACAAGTTCCACCCCCAAATCAGAGGTCTCGATCCCCAGGAGGAAGACCAAATCAAGAGAATAACCACCATTATGGGCAGCTGAGGAAACAACCTGTGTGAAGCCCAGTGATATCATCAACTGGAGGAAGTGTTGTCCAAAAAGCAAGGATTCATCATTGACCCAGGCATTGAAGTCACCCAGAACCATCAGTCTGGGCGACTCCAATGCCATGTCGGTGGCGAAGTCTGCTACTTCCTGCAGGAACAGCTTTTCATCCCCTGGTGGATGGTAAATGAGAGCTATCCTGCACCCCACACCAGTTACCACAGTGCACTCAAGTAATTCAGCCTCCTCAACTGGTACACAAGTGAGGCCCAATTCGGTCTTGAAACAGACCACTGCCCCACACCCCTGCTATCCAACCTTGGGTGATGTATCATCGAGTACCCAGGAGAAATAGCTGCCTCCAAAATTGGGGCAGCATTACCATCTAACCAAGTCTTGGTGATGCAAACCAGATCCGCTGTTCCTACAAAATCTGCAATCAATGCAGTTTTGTTCTTAATGGATCTGTCATTGCATAACAACGCCCGGGTCGGAATTAATTGTATTACTTTCAATATATCTGAATCTAAACTTGGTGTAAACTTTCCTTTTATTAGTTTTTTTTTTATTAAATATAAATATTGATTTAGGCCAAGTTGATACCTCACATTATTGGCCAACCATTCACTTTAGTTAAAATTTTTGGCCATAGCTATTTCCCTCTGGTAGTGAATGTCTTTTACTCTGGTCTTAATAATTTCTTTTATTTCTCTATACGAAATTCTGTAACTTAGTGACAACAAATCCAATAGTCCATATGGCTTAATAACATATTATAATATATTAGTGCTTGGGAAAGTGAATCCATTCGATTTATACATCAACATCTCCTCTATACACAACTTTGGAAAAGAACTACCTTGCATATTATACACTTTAAAACAGTAATTTGCCATTCTTATTTCTGCAAAACATTTAATTTGGCTTTGACCTAACTTGAGTCTAACTAGACATGATGTAGCACCCTTAGGTACTGCCAACAGTTGCTTATAAAATGTATTTACTATTATTTCTAGCTGTTCTGCTTTTCCAACCCCAAATCTCTGCCCCATATAAAATCTGAGAATGCACCTTAGCATTTATTATCTTAAGTGATCCGATTACTGATTGGCCTCCATACTTATAATTACACCTTTTAAAAGTGGCAAACTTTATCAGTCCTTGCAGTTATTGAATTAAAGTGCTCCTTCCGTTTGAGATTATATGTATGTTATACCCAGAGAACAGAATTTAGTCACATACTTGATTTCATTATTGCCACATCTTAATCTACACACCTGCCTTTTCAACATGTTTATTGTTAAATATCATGTACTGGGTTTTATTAAACTTTATCTCAAGATCAAGTTTAAGGCATTCTTTATGAAATTGGTTCGAGCTTCTATTTATCCCCAAATAACTTGTGGAAATTAATACCACATCATCAGCATATGCCAGCTATGGACATTCCTTGGGTCCTAGCCTAGGCATGTGCAGCTCTGGATCCCTTAAACCCATCAGTACTTTATTGAGGAACAAATTAAACAAAATGGGATAGAACACACAGCCTTGTTGAAGGCCTATATTAGATGGAAATTTATCAGTACTATCACCCTCTATATTATATCATACTAAAATAAAGTTATCTTGATACAGCTTTATTATTAATTGTAATATAGCTTGATCTAGTCCATAGCTCTGTAATATCTCCTAACTTTTCCTAACCACCCTGTCAAAGCTGCCCTTAAATCAACAAAAACAAAGAATAGTTTTTGTTTTTCATTTTATGTATTTATGTATCAGGTGAGACAAAACAAAGCACTGATCTATAATGAAGTGGCCTGGCATAAAGCCAGCCTGGGCCTCATCCAAAATGTGTTCCTTATTTACCTATTCCATTATTCTATTAAGTAGGATCTTTGTAAATAGTTTTTGTGAATTATCCAACAAGCTAATTGGCTTGTAGTTACTAGGATTCCTACAATCTCCTTTCTTAAAAATGGGAATAATTATATTATCCCTCCACGTGTGTGGGATTATACCTGTTTGAATGATCTTATTAAATAAATCTAAGAGTACAGGGGTCCACAAGAGCGGATCGTCCATAATAATATCCATAGGAATCCCATCTGGTCCTGGGACCTTATGTTTTTTAGCATTAGAGATAACTTGGAGTATTTCACCTGTGGAGATTTCGAATATTATAGGAGTCCAATCTTCCTTTTCTTTATATTGTTTCACTTCCTGCATGTAGAACATATCTTTATAATATTCTTCCCAGGCCATAGGGTCTATATAATTCTCAATCTGCTCAGGTACATCATCCCATCCTTTTAAGACCATTTGCCAAAAAATTTTATTATCATTTTCTATGGTTATTTTTTCGAACTGTCTCCACATTTTAGTTCTGTAATTTTTCCTTTTTGTTTCCAACATCCTTTTATAATCTTTCCTTTTTTTATTTAAGTTGGATTTATTGATTCTAGTTGGAAATTTATATGTTTTTCTAGCACATCTATTCAGGTCCTTTTGCAATTCCTACATTCAACATCGCACCATTTACTTCCATTCTTTACCTTAACTGCAACTTTTAATATAATGGATGAGATAAGCTTCATGATTTCACTAAACTTAGTAACAAAATCTGTTGCTGATTTAAATTGTTCTAAGCTTATTAAATCTTCTCTAATTCCATAATCTGTTAGTAATTGAATAGATTTAAAATCTGATAGGAGATCTCGTCTGATTCCTTTCCTAACTCTTACTATCCCTCATCTCTAACTGCCTGTTTTTTGGATGTGACCACAAGTTTATTTTAATTTCTGAAGGGCAATGTTTGCTTTTTGTTTGTAGTCCAATTCTAAAGTCCATCAACGATGAAATCATTTCCAAGGAGATTCAGCAAAGATCTAATGTTGAAGACCCCCATTTCCTATATATGTAAAAACTTCTTCCTTATCTCCCCTGGTTCTCCCATTAATCAGTATCAGTGCTTTTTTTTTTCTAACTCTTGTACAAGTCTCAATCCTCTTTTACACTGCCTCTGATCCCTACATTTCCTATCTAATCTGAGCAGGATGGGATCCAGAGCTGCACATGCCCAAGCCAGGTCCTCAGGTAGATTCTGGCTATGTCCAACCCTGGCATTAAAATCACCCATTATTATAAACATACAACCGGGATCAATTTCGTAACAACTTTCTATCAACTCAACCAATTTGTCTAAGTCTCTTGATTCCGCATAGTTAGAAGATTTGGGTGGAAAATATACATTAATAATTATATAGCTCAATTTATTAATTACCATTTTAAATGTAGGATATGTTCTGAGTCTATATATATTTCTATATGTTGGACATTGTCTATGATTTTGCACCAAGTACTTAATCCTCCTGAAAGTCTCCCATTATTTTTGGTACTGGTTGCCCTTTATAAAATCCTTTATAACCATTAAGTTTTAAATTTATTCTGGACCAGGTTTCCAGAAGGCATAAACAATTAAACTGTGTCAAATAATCTAAAAAAGATGGATCTGCTAATCTGTCTTTTATACCCGCTATATTCCATGACAACATATTATAGCTATTTATTCCCTCTTCTTCTCCTAAGCTAAAGTTTGTGTCTAATACATTTCAATCTTTCAAGTCCTGTAGTGTTTGATAACTATTAGCTGTCTTTACCATATTTATCCAGTGTTCATTCACCAATAATTTACCCACATTTTCTGTTGTGTCATAATCACCATGGAGATATATTTCCACTTTATCCAATAACTCCATTTTAGAGAGAATATTGTAATCTTTCTCATTTTTTACCCCATTGAAATTTGTCCTCCTTCCTCGTGTCTTTTCACATATTTAATCATGCTATTAATTCTGTTATCCTTAGTTAAATTCTGTAACGGTTCTATAACCTTGGTATGGAGATTATTTCTGGTTTCATGAAGAAAACTATTCAAACCGAATACCGATATCACCAAGTCCTTTTTTAAGAAGGATTTACTCCTGTTCTCATAAAACTCTAGGATGAAAGACTTGATTTCAGTAACTGTGTCCAGTTCCATTCCCATTTCCCTTAGTCCAGCCTTCTGGTTTTCTATAGCTTTTAACACATAATACTGATCCAAAAGCAATAGGACCAGTTCTGTTTCCATTGAAGGTCTGATAATACTGAATTTGGACATAAATGTCTCGTTAGAGATCTTACTTTGTAGAAATGATCCTCTATATTGCTTTAAATTTTCATTCAATTTCATTTTGTTTCTTCTGGCATAATAGGGACTTTATATAAAGGAGGACAAAGTCAGTCTCAGTGTTCTATACAGGATACTTTCCAAATTATTTTTTTTTGTTGTTCTTCCTTCTCTTTTTCCGATCATTTCACTTTCTCTTTTTTTCCCTTCTTTCCAATCATCACTACAATCTGCCAGACTGTCCTCACTTTCTATCCCAATTTCATGTTTTTGTCCTAGTGTTCCCTTTGTCTTTTTTTTCCCTTGTTCTTACCCCCTTTTTTATTAACACTTATTTTGGTCCTCTTTGTTTTTCTTTCTTTTCCACCAACTTTATTTTCTCCCATTACCTTCCTAGTCTTTATTTGGGTATTCCTGCTAGATTTAGCTTTTTATAACTAAAGGGCTTTGTGTGTCACTCTCTTTAACTTGTCTAGTCTCTTTCAATGGTGTCTCCTTGGTATTCCAACTGTCCTCACCCAGACAAGCTTTTAATATGTTATTTGAATCCCTTTGAGCTACCTCATTAATATCCTTCAGATTGTCGCTCTTGTTTAAGAGGTCAATTTGTTCCTGTCTTTTACCCTCATTTCTGGTCATCAATACTCCAATTCCAGTTCCTTTTCTTTGCTTAATACCCTTTTTCCATACCTCAGGGTTCCCTACTCTTAATTCTTCAATAATACTGTCACTTTGTTCGAATCCATCTGGCAGCATTAGTAGTTCACGTGCTGTGTCTATGTCTGTTCTATTCCCCAACAGTTCAGAAACTGTGAAAACACTTGTTTCAACCTTCATCTCATCAGGAAATTCCATCTGTTTAGGTTCTTATGTATTTTTTCCAGTTTCCATGCTACATTGGTCTGTTTTGTTCAGTCTTGTACTTTCTCTATCCCATTGACTGTTACTCAATCTATTATGTATCCAATCTATTTTATTTATGTTCTCCAGACAGACCCTTTTAACAAACGAGAGGTTCTGAAGAACTTTAGTTAGTTGTTCATATAACATAGCATTAGCTAATAATGGATCTGTAAGTGCCCTCACACAACCCTTGGTCAATGATTCACAGGGAGGAGTATCTTCTTCTATGGGGCTCATAAATTGTGTAATTTCTGTTATAGACCTTGAGACTTCAGGGATTATTTCTTCCTGTTTCCCCTGACTGTCTCTGGGTCTATCCTTATTATTTTGAGGCGTCAGTAGGGGAGAGCTGCAGCTATCTATTAAACTCCTTGTTAATCTATTAAATTCTTTAATTTTCCCTGCTATTCTAATATTAGCTTTAATTGTTTCTTTTATATTAGCTACCATATTACTCACCTCTATTTTTGCCTGTCATTCGACCCTAGGTCTTGTGAGTAAGACAGTAGGGCCTCAGACTCTGATTTTCCATATTACTTTGATTAAATAAATCCAATTTTTCTATGGTCCTTTGACTGAGTAATTATGGGATCTCTATGTCATTTAATATTTGTCTGCCATGGTTACTCGGTTTCTTGTCTTTCCATAGGTCCCAGACTGAGGCTGAACCATCTTGTTTTTGTCTACCTTGGCTTCAGCAGCTGCTCTATCTTTTGATAAAGCTTTGGTTAGACCCTCATTAGCCCTATCAGTGGGCAGATGGCTATTGTTATCCAGTTCCCTTTATCTGGAACCCCAATCCTCCTAGTATTTTTGCATTTGCTGTCCGTGTCTTATCCATAGTCTTTATACTTATGTGTCCCAATTTATCTAACTGTCCAATTTATCCAATTCTTTTAACATCTGTTTCCTGTTACATTTGTTTCCTACAACAGTTTTTAATTGGTCCTTTAATAGGCCTATTATTTGACTTTACCCTAGTCATTACAGGCATACTAAGTAACACAAATATAATAAACAGAAACAGAAACACAACAAGCCTACAATCTTTAAATCTCATGTACTAATCACAAGGGGATGAACCAGTTCCAAAGTTCTATACACTTCTGGAAACTGGATAATATATTTTAATGTCCGGTCTAATCACAATCTAACCACAGTCCAGCAAGCAGTATCCAAAAAAAAAAATGAATCTTACATACTTGAGGAACCTTGTGTCTTCTCTCTTTTCTCCTTTGTTTCCCCTTTTCAGATTGGCTTCTTTACACAATTAAAAAATTTGTTTTGGAGAGGGGACTTAACCCGAAAAGTTTCACATAAGGAACAGTTCCCTTAGTTCTCTTTGGTCAATCTAAGATCCTTTCTCCAATTTTCCAGTTCTCAACTCCTTGCTTTCCTCTATGTTAGATCTTCTGGAAAAAAAGTCACTCCTCAATAGAAGATATTACACCTTCCTTGGCAGTAATTTCCAACTAAGTTGTTCACCCTTTAGGTCTTTAGGTTTGTTGGCACATCATTCTGTTGTCTTTATATTAATAATTTCTCCTTCGTTGCTCTTAAAATTAGACCCAACATCACTGATTATGAACAGTAAGGAAAGGGAGAAAAGAGAGCATAAAATAATAGGAAGAACAGGAGTAATGCCTTAACCTATCTGATTTCAATTAGTCTTTTAACTATTACAATTAGATAATTGGCAGATTGGCCACTTAACAAATTTAACAGGTTTAACAAGTGAAACAGTTTTAGCAAATTACCATACAAATTTAGCTAAAAGGACTGGCAGTCCAAATGTTAATTATTTAGTAAAATCCCTTATGAGTCTGGCAGTTTTATATTTTAATAAATCATTTCTAAAACAAAACAATATCCTAAAATAGTAAAACAACCATAAAACTGCAAAAAAATTGTAGATAAACACTACAAACTTACTTTTGTGGAAAGTGGCTGTGCAGTAATTGAGCAGGAACACTACAACACTATTTGCAATGTTGTATAGTGTTGTATAATAATGCAGTACTCAGTACTGCTAGGCAGAGGATTTTCAGCGATTCAAACACACCTCACTCCTTGCTCCTTAAAAAATGTAACGGGGTGCATAAAACCTCACTAAAACATGCAGCAAAAGCACTGATGTGCACTTTAAACTCAGCTTTTTGTTTTAAAACACAGCTTTCCTCGTTTGCAGCCACCATGCTATAAGGCACAATAAGCACTGCAACTCCTTTTGTTAAATTCTATAAATGAGGCTGGACCTTGCTAACATTTATCTTGCATGATGTTGCTGCGAGCAATGAGAAATGGGTGAAGCTTGTGTCAGGACCTGCGCATTAAATACAGATGGATCTTGTGCCCCCTTGACCCAATCAGATCCTGTAAAACTTCCTGGGATCAAAAAGTGAAAAAAAATACTAATCTTTATTTTTATCCTTTTCTCGCTTTCTTTCAACTTTTTAAGTTTTGTATTGTAAGTCCATTAGCAAGCACAATGGCAAGAGGGTGCAGGAGAAAGAAGCAGAAGAAAAAAACAAACAAAAGAAAATGGAGAAACGGAGAGATAACCGCAACGGCAATCGGCTATTGTGAGTATCTCTGAGACTCCCTGCATTTTCTCTGCAATACTAGATGCAACAGTAGATGCTAAGGCACTCTAATGATCCACTTATTTTTTGGTTATCTCTAAAAATTCCAACAGGAACTGAGCCTCTGCAAGGCGAACCTGCCATTTAAATCCAGAACTGGAGCAGCCTCTTCCAAGAGAAACTCTTGCACACAAAGCCTATAGCGCATAACACAAACACATAAAAAATAAAAATAAAAATACGACAATATGTGGAAATCTAAAAATTGCACAAAAAATATACAGCAAAAAAAAACAAGTCTTCATTAGGCTGGGGGAACAACCCACAGCGTTCAGTTCTGTATGTTTTGCAGTCCCCCGCAAGAAGACAGGCTGATAAGCCCCCGTGGGTTTTACTAAAACTATCCTCTGTGAGCTTGGCTAAGGCCACCACACCAACTCCTCACTCGATAAAAAGGTTGTCCAGAGGCCTGGTCTCCAGGGAGATTCTTTAAAGCAGTACAGACCACTCTCTCATCTTCTATATTTTTCCCAGTGACACCAAAGATAGTCTGGAAAGGTTAGTACACAAATTTTCTAGTTAGGCAATGGTGGCATACCTGTTCTAGAAGAATATAAGCCTTTACTAACTCCTGCTGCAGCCATTTCTCCACAACAACTCAACGTGTCCCACCAAGACCTTCACCACATGGTATGTGAAGATCTGCTTAGACAAAAAAAGGCTGGCTGCTGCAGTGAGTGACTTTTGACCTCAAAAATGTCAGTGTGGCTGAAAGCAGCAGGATGTTATAAACAGACCAGGGAAACCTAATTAAAAGCATTCCATCCAGAGGGACAGTTTATTACCTTTCATAACCTGCTCCTGCTTTTGAAGTTGGTTCCCATGTATGCATTTGTGACATAGCAGGAAGGGAAGTAATTTGGCTGATTTCTCTTGGTTTTTTTCACCTAGTCGAGAATTAGTGACATGATTGTGGAATTATGAAGCATCAAAGGGGATGGTTTGATCAAAGACTGTCATATTTGGGAAATGGCTAGTTGCTGATTTTTCAAAGTAATAACATACATCCTTGTGGATAATTATGTGAAGAAGAAAAAACTAGGAGGATCTAACTGTGACCTTACCAAAAGGGGTGGGGAGATGGATTCTGAAATGAGCATGCATCAGAGGGAAACAGCATATTATTTTGAACTCAAGAGAGACACAATTCTCAGGACTTAAGAAAGCACTTAAGGGCAACATTTAGATAGGCAAAAACTTTTAAGTATTTTGGGGTAAGCACATTTGTGTTCTGTAACTTCCCATTTATTTTATGTGACTGTAAGTTAGTGACATAATTGTTCTGTGTTTGATTTTACCTGTTTTACAATTTTTAGTAAACAATATTTTCTTTGAAATTCTGCCTGTGTCATCTCAGTTTTCTTTTACATGGGATTGCCAGACCTGATGTTTAAATCTGACAGCTGTTAAGAGCTTGAATGTGTTACTAAGCTTGCTAAAAGGTAAGAATATACCTAGTTCTCATATTGAGTCATAAGGGTACATTTTGGGAACCTGACTGGGTGCCACTGGGTGAAAGATTGTATTGCATTTCCCTGAAGAGAATATATATCTGAGCCTGTTAACTGGGTATGCTAGCATAAGGTTCACAGTTTGACCCCCAGAACTAGAGGCTAGTAGGTGATTCAGACCCAAAACAGACAGGAGGGTCACCCTGTCTGTCCCCTGTTCACACTATTGCACTTTGAGGTTGGCACTGTGGGAGCAGTGGGCCTGACCTGCGGAGTGCATTTGTGACAGATTTGGTGACAGAGGTGGGATTTAAAAGTATTTGGTAACACAAGCTTTAACAGTTCAGTGTGTCAGATTAATACTGTACAGCTCACATGCAAAATAAGGCAGTGATTTTTAAAAAGTAAACAGAACTATATCATTGTGCTTACAGTCTAAGTTCCTACCTGTTTTATTTTTTTTTACGAGTGCAAGTTAGTATAACCATAGTTAGGGAAGAAGATGGCTTCCAACTACAGCAAGCATACTGCAGACCAACTGAAGCAGTTGTACCAAGAGAGGAGTCCAGCACGAGGGACAAATCAAAAGGCATCTCGTAGAAGCTCTGGTGGCAGCTGATGCCCAGAGCCTTGAGTCACAGTCTGTGATGGAAAAGGACCAAACCTTGGGCAGGGAGGGTCCAGGGTCCAGTGCAGTGTCCAGGTCCAGTAAGGAGGACAGCAGGACCAGTCAGCCAAGGGCCACAGCAGCAGGGAAGGTCACCAATGTTCTGAAGCCAGAAGAGATCAGGCTGTGGATGGAGTTGCAGAGAATGGAGCTGGAATTTGAACAGAAAAGATTCTAAGCCCAGCAGCAAATGGAGCTGGAGTTCAGAGAGAAGAGAGGTGAACGAGCAAGAAGCTGAGGAAAAGAGGACAGCTATAGCAAAAGGCAGAGGAAAGAGAGTGACAGTGAGAGGCAGAGGAAAGAGAGCAACAACTTCAGAGAGAGGCTGAATGAGAAGAGGTGCATGCCAGAGGCAACATGAACTGGAGAAGCTACAATTTCAAACACCAGCACCAGAGCAAGTAAGTGGCCTGGGTTTAATTGGAACTCCAGGACTGGGTTACAAACTAAATTCTAAATTGATAGCTGAATTTAAAGAGGGGGGAAGCTATAGATGCCTTTTTAAATTCCTTTGAAAAAGTATGCATTCAGGGAAATATTCCTAGAGGGTACTGGAGCTTCCAGCTATCCCCGCTACTTACCGGGAAAGCTCGGGATGCATTGGGTCAAATGGTCAATGAGGACAGTAATGATTACAATGAACTTAAAGCTGCACTTTTAAAAAAATATGAGCTAACAGCAGAGGCATACAGAGTTAATTATAAGCTCAGGAGAAGCCCTGATATGAGCTATGAGGAGCTAGCCACTAAACAATGTCAGTTTTAAAACATTGGTGGGAAGGAATTGAAGCAGATGCTTTACAAAAATTTAAAATGTTTTACTGTTAGAGCAGTTTTGGGCATGCCCAGCAGAGCTGAAACCTGGCTGGAGGACCGAGATCCAAAACAGTGCAAGAGGCTGCTGAACTCTTGGACTACTATGCCAGGAGCAGACCTGCTCTGAGAGTAAATGGGGTGGGCATGGCAGTGCATAAAGGGAAAAGCACACCTTCAGGGCAGCTGAAACCCTCCCTGCTTCCACTGAACCAGGTAGCCCCAGGTTAAAAAGAAAAGATTTACCTGAGAAAAGAAATTAATGTTGGGTTTGCAAAGAAACTGAACATATTGCAAGACAGTGTCCCAAAAGGACAAATAGTGCACAGAGCAGTGCTAGAAAATAAGTGGGTTGTTTGTGTGTCCCTGAAAGCATGCCAGTAAACATGAGGGAACACATGCACCCAGTCACTGTGAATGATGTACAGACACATGGGTTAAGAAACACGAGGGCATCCCTGACTTCGATAAAAGGGGATCTGGCAGAGCCTGGTCAGCTTATACCCAATCAATTTGTGACTGTACGGGGATTCACTGGGGAGGATAAAACCTTGCCACTTGCTAGTGTCTTCCTAGACTGGGGTGAGGCAGGGGAGACTGTACACAAGGTTGCCAAAGCTGAAAATTTAGCTGTTGATGTAATTATCGGCAACAATCTCAAACAGGGGATGGTGTTTGCAGTTACCTGCAGTCAAGCAGCAAAGAAAATTGTAATCCCCTGGACCCCATAGACGACCCTGTGAAAACCACTGGGAGGCTGGTTCCTCAGCCTGTGTCTTCTGCTATGGTGACTAATGAAAGGGGGGTAGAAATTCCTCCAGTAGCAGTTAACCAAACAGCTATGGAGGGTTACTCTGAGGAAGGAGGGGTGACCCATTGTCAGAGATTTAGGGATGGCAGTGATCCTGAATGCCCTGATACTAGAGCTAGGGACCCTAGTTTAGATACTGAAGGGGCCCAGTCCCCTGCCTTGGGAATGTGTAAGGAGTTTGCAGCTGGTCAGAAAAGTGACCCTAGTCTAGAGAAGCTGAGGGCTTGGGCAGACTCTGATGGAGCATGGGGAGGTGACAGGTCACATTACGCTTATTGGAACAATGGACTGATGTATATGCAGGATGCTAAGAAAGAGGGAGGTGAAAGGCTGGCAGCTTGTCATTCCCAGGAGTACCGTGAGCAGTTGCTCAAGATCACACATGATATTCCCATGTCTGGTCATCTGGGAATCATGTGCACTATGCAGCTGGTTGGCCCAGAATTTCTATTGGCCCAACTTCACCCAGCAGGTGAAAGAGTATTGCAGGTCTTGTCGCCAGTGCTAAGAAATAGGGAAGGCAGGTAAGAGAACCCAAGGCACCCTAATTCCATTGCCCATAGTGGAGGAACCATTCCAGAGGGTGGGAATGGATATTGTTGGGCCTTTAAATACCCCCAGCTCCTCCAGGAAGAGGTTTATCCGACTGTGGTGATTATGCCACCCTGTACCCAGAGGCAGTTGCCCTATCCTCACTGAGGACAGAAAAAGTGGCAGATGCCTTACTAAGGATTTTCTCCATGTTGGATTTCTGCAGGAGGTTATCACCAATCAAGGGGGTTCCTTCATGTCAGACCTGATGAAATGTTTGTGGGAGAAGTGTGGGGTGGTGCAGAGATGCATAACACCTTATCATCCGCAAGCCAATGGGCTTCATGAAAGATTTGATGGTACCCTTCAGTCAATGCTCCAAGCATTTGCTGAACAGCATGGGAGGGACTGGGAGAAATACCTTCCCCACCTGTTATTTGCATACAGGGAGGTGCCCCAAGAGTCGACAGGGTTTTCCCCCTTCAAGCTCTTATACAGATGCAGGGTACATGGGCCCCCAGACTTGATCCAGAAGGACAGGGAAGGCAGGCACACCACCCAGGGAACTCCCATAGTGTATTATGTTCTTAGGTTTAGAAAAAAGCTGAAGGAGCTTATGGGGGCAGCCCAGAGCAATCTGGCAGCCACCCAACAAAAACAAAAGGTGTGGTATGACTGCAGAGCCAGAGCTCGCTCATACACTGTGGGTCAGGAAGTCATGGTCCTAATTCTGGTCTGGAAAGACAAGCTGCAGGCCGAGTGGGCAGGACCGTACAAAGTAGTCAGACAGAAAAATGATGTAAACTATACTATAGAGTTACCTGACAGAAGACATACACAAAGAATGTACCATATCAACATGATGAAGCCATATGCTAATAGTGCTGACATGGTGTTTGCAGTGTGTAGTCTTGGGGTTGGGACGGACGAAGAAGACCCCCTTCTGGACTTGCTAGAAGAAAGCAAGTGGGAGTCCTCTGTGGAGGCAATTAAAATGTCACCCCAGTTGACCCTGGATCAGATCCAGGAAGTAAGCGAGGTTTTAGCAGACTTTGCCCCACTGTTTAGCACCAAGCCTGGACTAACCCCCTTAGTGGTGCATGATGTGGAGACAGGGACACGGACGCCCATACAGTAGACAGCATATAAGGTGTTAGAGGCTGTCCAAAAGGACATTAGGAAGGAGGTGGAGAAAATGCTGGATTTCAGGGTAATCCAGAAATCTGACAGCCTCTAGGCCTCACCCATAGTCCTTGTTCCCAAGTCAGATGTCTCTACTCATTTCTGTGTGGACTATTATGGACTCAATGCAGTCATGAAGTCAGACGCCTACCCAATGCCATGGACAGACGAACTCCTAGACAAGTTGGGAGGGGCGACATACCTTACAACTATTGATCTGACAAAGAGGTATTGGCAGGTAGAGTTAACTGCCAGAGCTAGGAGAATCGGTTTCATCACTCTGATAGGGTTATATGAATTTAAAGTAATGCCTTCGAAAGAACACCTGACCACTTTCCAAAGGTTGGTGAACCAGGTGTTAAATGGGCTGAGGAGTACTCCATGGTGTACCTGGATGACATTGCCATCTTTAGTGCCAGCTGGGAGGAATACCTATCCCACCTTAGGGAAGTGCTGGGCAGGATACAGGGGCTGGGCCCACTATCAAAGCAGAGAAGTGCCAGGTGACCATGGCTGAAGTGGCATACCTCGGACATGTTGTAGGCTGGGACAGCTCTGTTCTAACCAAGTGAAAATAGAGGCAATCAAGGCATGGCCCAGACCAGAAATGCAGAAGCAGGTCAGGAGTTTTCTAGGAACAGCAGGGTACTATAGGAAATTTGTATCAAATTACAGTGCCCTGGCCACTCCCCTATCTCACCTGGTAAAGAAAAGGATGCTTAAGAAAGTTACCTGGGAACCAGCCTGTGAACAAGCCTTTACAAGACTAAAGGAGGCATTGTGCAGTGCTCCTGTATTGACAAGTCCAGACTACAACAGGCTCTTTGTAGTCCAGACTGACACCTCAGATGTGGGTATTGAGGCAGTGCTGAGTCAGACATCCAACCAAGGGACTGATCACCCCAAGTGTACCTCAGTAAAAGTTACTTCCAGGGAGCAGACTTACTCTACTGTGGAAAAGAGTGTCTTGCCATGGTGTGGGCCCTAAAGAAATTAGAGCCATACCAATATGGACAGCATTTTGAGGTACAAACTGATCACAACCCCCTGGTTTGGCTGGCACAAATGGGTAAAATGTATGGTAGACTATTAGAATCAGCCTCCTGTACAAACACAAACATTGTCTAACTAATGCTGCCCTTAGACTCACTTTGTCCAGCTCAGTCCTGTCAGTAATCGATTATGGACTAGTAGCTATGGAGCCACTACTGATACAGCTCTGCATAGAATCAAAACAGCCCTCAATAAAGCCTGTAGGCTTCTCCTAGGTGCCCACCGCCTAACACACACTTGTGAGCTCTACTCCCAGTCTGGATGGCTTAGCCTGGAAAATAGGGTCCAGTACCAAGTCTCAGAAAACACAAATACGGTGCACCAAGAAATAAATGGAGCTACTGCAATTAGGCTTAACAATCCAGACACACAAGAACAGCAGTGCTACAGGAGTCTCCAAAAGATAGAACTTTACTTAATTTAGTGCTTCCAAACAAATCTAAAAATTCCCCACACTTCAAGGATCTAAGCCTCTTCATCAGGAGGTGGAGTTAGATTCAAATACATGTTACTTATATACAGGTAATCTGACTGCATCATAAACATGTGACATGCAAATTAAAGTAAAAAACTTCCATTTTATAAATCGGCCCAGTGATGCTGAGGGTTGAGGTGCTGGACACCACACCTCATGCTATGCTGGTGACCCTGGTTCAGGAATGACCTCGGGACATTGGAGTGCCAGCATGGGGGGGGCAGAGCAGGATTGAGCATGCCAATGGGCAGCTCCCCTCTCATGAGGGTGGGTTAGCACCCCCGTAGTTCCACACCCACCTGGTGGCGGTCCGGTGGGTAGCATAGGCAGAGAGGGGGTGGCAAACACTTATAGGAGGTAGAAGGAGCTGAGCTGGCACCATGGGGCATGTAGCGTGCCTCCACACACTCGCATGACCGTGTGCTGGGGCCTTGAGTGGTCAGGGGAGAAAACATGTAAAACACCCATGTGTCCCCATCACCAGTTGGTGGGAGGAAGCACCGGGACCAGACAGCTTAATAAAAAATAAAAAAAACCCATCATTTTATAAAATTAAACCAGAAACTTTTTTCATGCTAATCTGAAACAACATCATAATACAACAGGGGATATTGAGATAATTTTATCAACTCAGTTTTGCAATTTATTTTTAAAGAACAAATTTCCTTGCTCATCAGAAATAAAGCTAATTGCTTGTTATTTCTATAACATCTTAAGTACCGCCATTAAAGGCGATCAATAAATATAATATATGATATGTATTCAGATAGAATTGAAATACAACACACAAGATCATCATTAGGAACAGACGTGCTAAAAATATATATATTTCAACTTGTCAATATTAGTTAACTGTTAGGCAGCAATTTTTTAAACATTGCATGTTTTTCCTTTTTTTTTACTTAATTAGTATTTCATAAACTATTAAATTCATAGTTAGAAAATAGACTAAAATAACCAGACACTAAGTGGTGTACTTAGAAAAGCACAAACACAGTCAGAATATTATAAATACATTGTGAGGTCAAGTTCCCTATTAAGACCTCCTGGGTAAACACAGTTTAAGCTAAAAATCTAGCTTGATTCTTTTTGACACAATTTTGTGACTCAGTCACCTCTCCTAATCTGGTGCTTGATGTGACGCTCTGCCCCTGCTTAATATTATATTATAAATTGTGATATAAATATATGGTATGAAGGTCTGCTTAGACTAAAAGGCTATCTGCTGCAGTGAGTGACCTTGACCTCAAAATGTCGGTGTGGCTGAAAGCAGCAGGATATTATAAACAGACCAGGGAAACCTAATTAAAGCCTTCTTCCAGAGAGACAGTTTATTACCTTTATAACCTGCTCCTGCTCCTGCTTTTGAAGTTGGTTCCATGTATGCATTTATGACCTAGCAGGAAGGAAGTAATTTGACTAATTCCTCTTGGTTTTCTCACCTAGTCGAGAATTAGTCACATGATTGTGGGATTGTGAAGCATCAAAGGGGATGTTTTGATCAAAGACTGTCATATTTGGGAAATGACTAGTTGCTGATTTTTCACAGTAATAACATACATCCTTGTGGATAATTCCGTTAAGAAGAAAAAACTAGGAGGCTCTAACTGTGACCCCACCAAAAGGGGTGGGGAGATGGATTCTGAAATGGGCATGCATCAGAGGGAAACAGGGCGTATTATTTTGGACTCAAGAGAGACACAATTCTCAGGACTTAAAGCACTTAAGGGTAACATCTAGATAGGCAAGAACTTTTAAGTATTTTGGGGTAGGCATATTTATGTTCTGTAACTTCCCATTTATTTTATGTGACTGTAAGTTTGTGATATAATTGTTCTGTGTTTGAGTTTACCTGTTTTACAATTTTTAATAAACAATATTTTCATTGAAATTCTGCCTGTGCCTTCTCAGTTTTCTTTTACATGGGATTACTGAACCTGTGTTTAAGTCTGACAGCTGTTAAGGACTTGAATGTGTTACTAAGCTTGCTAAAAGGTAAGAATATACATAAGCCTCATATTGAGTCGTAAGGGTACATTTGGGAGCCTGGCTGGGAGCCACTGGGTGAAAGATTATATTGCATTTCTCTGAACAGTATATATATCTGAACCTGTTAACTGGGTATGCTAGCATAAGGTTCACATTTTGACCCCCAGGACTTGAGGCAAGTAGGTGATTCAGACCCAAAATGGACAGGAAGGTTACCCTGTCTGTCCTCTGTTCACACTATTGCACTTTGAGGTTGGCACTGTGGGAGCAGTGGGCCTGACATGCGGAGTGTGTTTGTGACACTTAACATACTCAAGAAAAGTAAATTTGACTTCATTCATCTTATTGTCACATTTTTCAAAAAATGTGCACCAAAATTTCTAATGTCCCTTATGTGTTCTAACATATATTTTTAACTTGTCTAGTTGTCATACCAACATAGACAAGTGGACAGGAGCACTGGACAGTGTAAACAACAAATGAAGTAGAGCAATTAATAAATTCCTTAATTACTACAGTAGAATTGCTAGTAGGATGTGTAAATTTCTTATTCTGATTAACATATCCACAAGGCATGCAATGGCCACATTTGTAATAACCAATTGGTTGTATAGGAAGCCATGTATGTGGTCTAGCAGGCACAGTATCATGACTGTGACTTAAATGGTTACCCAAATTGTTAGCACTACTGTGGGTACCAAGTCTGCCTGCTAGCCAAGAAGACCATTTTTGGCCTCACTACCCCAGGGTTGCTTGACCTCCTCCACTCAAAAAGCAGTATCAGGAGCACTAGGAGTGCCTGCAGCCTCTCTCTAAATGTGTCCTTTTGTCAGATATCTCAAGGACAACAATCCTTTGGATATAGAGCCCCCAAACGGCTTAACTCCCTTAGCCCTGACCTCCTGTCTTGTACCAAACCTGACCAATTTAAATATAACCTGAGGGCTCACCTAATGACCCACAACACTAAGGGCAAATGTGGTCTCTAATTTCTCTTTGCAGACTATGCTGACCTCTGTCACACCTCCTGCACTTAATATATGACCCCTAGCGTATGCACCCCCACATACCCTCCCTCCTCCTAACTTTCTACCTCCTATTACTGATTTATTTCTCCACTCCCATGCTCTACACCTCCTCCCTTAACTCTTATCATTACAAGGCTTGTTTGAGCTGCTCTACCTCAAGCCCCCGGACATCCGCTGATCTGCTAATCTGCCTATCTCCTCCTACTCCACCTACTCTGTTTTCTTTACAAGTCTCTTTTAAACATTCCCAACTCCTCTTTCCTGCAATGATAGCAGTTGCCCATGACTACTACTGTTTTCATAACTGATTATGTAGCTACATGTAATGCATGTAATATATTGTATGTAACTAATCTTAAGCTGCTTCTCTGTTTTTATTATGTAAGTTCTGTCTTTTCTTTGATGTGGAACCTTTGTAAAGGAGTGTTTAGTTCAAAAGTGTTTTAAATCCTAGTTAGCAATAAATAAATAAAATAAATAAATATTTCCTTCCTTCTAACTAGTTATCTTCCCTGGGGTAGAGGTGGGGGAGAGTTTAATTCTATTGTGTTTTTATTCAGATTCCTTAGACTGTTACTGTTCCTATAGTAGTTTGATTATATACTGACACATTTTTGAACTCTGAACATATTAGGATGCATGACCTCATTTACTTGTCGAGAACTCCCGAAATCCAAGATGGTGACTGCACGCTGTATTGCTGTGGAGTAGCAACTGAAGCAGGGTTTTGCTCAACACTTTTTTCTCACTTATAACAGGTGTGCCACTTTTACCTCAGTAGTGAAGTGAGCAACCTTCCAGTCGGTCTTGTGTTGCCATTTGGACTACTGCTTCTGTCAACCTTTGTTTTGTTTTTAAGCCTTGATCTAGTGGAATATTAGAGATGGAATAGCCCGATCTCCTGGTTGAATTCAACCGAGACTCTGCCGGGGTCGGAAGCGGTGGGTGCTGGCAGGCGAACAGTAATGGCTGCTTTGGACAGAGCCAGAGTAGAGCTGGAGACTGGAGAAACTGGAGACAGTGGGAAACAAAAGCCCTATCTGAAAGTGAATGTCGACAGAAAGACAGAATGGTGAACTGTGAACTGAGAATTGTGAATGGGAGATTTGTTATTTTTTCTGGGACTGATCTGTCTGATAAGAATTTTTGACGTGGTTTAATAAATTTTTATTCTTTTTTTTCTAAGTTTTCTTTTTGCCTAGTCCCAGTGACGAGACCTTGTGAATCAGACCCAGGCTAGTTTGGAAGTCTAGCTATATGGCAAAGACAACAATTGTATAATTCTAATGTTTTTACTGTTTTCTGTATGGGGTGGCTGATTTCTGTTTTTCTGTTTTTTAATTTTTGTAAGAAGATTTAGAAATTGCAGCTCTATTATTGTTTTTATTGACATATGGTTTGATTCGATTGACTTTTGGTTCTCTAGTACTCATTGTGTTAATTTTGTTGTACCGACCTTTAGGTTTTAATTGATTTCAATTGCTTTTAATTGTTTTTTTGGCTTTTAATTAAGCAAATTAGCTGAATCATCTGTTTTTCATTCTGTCATTAATTTTTAAGTCTGCTGGTAAGTTGGCAAGTTGGCTGTGGCACATTTCCTTCGTGACCTCAGTATATTATAATTGATATAGTTTGAAGCCACTGATGTGCAGATTTGAGATATGTGCTACCTATTTTATTTATTCCTATGCTTCTATTTATTGATCAAAGTGTGTTCAGGAGCACCGCATCATGTCATTAATACTAGCTGTTGTATAGTTAACACGTGAACTTTGAGATAGTAATATGTGATAGTGTTCGACCACAGCCAGATACATTTCAACTTTGGTCTTGTTCCTTTGTGCCTTGGTATTGTACTCTAAAACACTAGGCGCTGTATTTGAATATAGACTGACAGAATTCTCTAACAAGGTAGCAGAGAGGATAAATTTGAATGGTGGGCCGATGCTGTAACTAGCTTAATATCTATTTAAGGAGGCTCAAGACATCTTTCATCTCCCAGTCATCTTATCCTCATTTTGCTTCTTGATTTTATATGGTTTTGATATTAATTCTGCTAACATTTGTAGTACTGGACTTTTAAACTTTGACATCCTTTTTTTTTTGATTTGTTATTATGGTTTCCACTTGGTTACAAAGAATAGCCAAGGGGGCTTCTCCCCTGCAGGAGCTTCCAGCTAAACCTAAAGCAAATGTGAAAAAAGGGAGTATTTAACTAAAATTATGGATCATTTGTTGGTTTGTTGTAGTAAAACCTCTACCCCTAAAGCAGCCGTGTCTGCGGCCTTGCATTTTACAGCCCCTGCTGTTTTAACCAAGTCAGCTAGGGGATCTAGTCCAGATTTAGAAGAACTCTTTGGCATGAATTATATGAGTGAAAAAGTGGATGGTAGTGGGATGGAGAAAGAAATACGTTTTTACCCTGGAGGGCCACAGGAGGCAGATAGGAATTTAAAGTTATTTTCTTTTTCTTCTCCACCCTCTTATTTACCTCATGATGGTGTTTTAGTGGAATCCCCTCTGCCGTGTAGTTCATTGTGTAGTCTTAACAAATTAGCAGATAAAAGGGGGAATAGTCCAGTACATTCTATTTCACATAAAAATGGAACTTGACTCTGTTATGGGGGATTTACAGTATACGATAACTGGGTTAAAACAGCTTGATGAACAAGAATATCACACTGAGCTAAACAAGGGACAGGATACTGAAAGTTTTGTTCCAACGTATATAAGTAAGAGATAGTAGACTCATCAGAATCCTGCAATCATGACATTACTATTATGCAGCAGTTGATAATAAACAAAATCTGATCGAAGAGTGAGAAACGAGGTGGCCCTAATGAAAACTAAGTTAGTTCAAATTTTAGATCAGGGATCTATTTCCTCTAATGGGCTGGATACATTAGAAAAGCCCGATTGTATTGGAGAAGATAGGATTAGGCCAGATTATAGTACTTTATCTATACCTGAATCCCCTATGAAAATAGGGAGAGAACGGAAAGCTTGCAAATCAACAAATACAAACACAATTAATAAGAAGAGGGGAAAAAGGAAGTCTAGGAAGAGTTCAGAGAGTGAGAAAATAATAGGAAAAAAAGGTAAGCTCGATATATTGTAAGTAAACATTGAAAGTAAGTCTGAACAGGCAGTTGCCCTGTCAGACTCAGGTGGTAAATTAGAAAGTGATCCTATTGAAGCTCCAATGAATCTAACTTTATATGTTGAGAGGTTGGAACAAAAACTTCTTAATTTCAATCAGCAAGTTGAATCAACTATAAGGGGTGATCGGCAGCCCCATATCGAGCAGTTCCATTTCCAGCAACTTCAGCAACCTCAGCTAAGGGAAAAGAATAATGATATGATAAATAAAAGTGATGATTTGTCTAGAAAGTGTGATCTGGTTCAAGCTGAGGACCAGATCCAGGATCTGTTCCCTCTTATCAGATTGTACGGACCACTGAACTGGGGGAGATTTGATCTTGAAAGAAATGATCTTCAGGTTTTAGAGTATTTAAATGAAATGACTGGGACTAATTTAACTGAAGACGATATAATAGACATTAAGAACATCCAAATAATTTCAGCATCTCTTACAGACATTTTTTTCGTCTCCCCTAGATTGGCAAATTATATTTGGATTAAAAGTGGGATGATTCAGGACAGTGGTACTATACTTACATATCCAAACAGAGAAAAGTTCAATAAAATTTATGAACGTCAGAATGAGGAAAATAATCAGATTACTTTAAGTTTATTTGGGATGAAACGTCTAAAGCAAGAAACTGAGTGTAAGTTAACGAGTGTGATAAGTGACTTCTTTACAATTTTTTTGTCCATAGAGGTAGAAGAACTAGGGTCCATTTCAGCCAAAAGAGTTAATTCAGATAGCCAGGTAGTCATTCAAGTATCAAATTTGAGGCTAACTGATGCTTTATTATCCAAGTCAGCTAAACTTGACTTGCTAGGTCTTTATTTAGTGGACCTGCATCTGGAGGGTCTCTGACATGGTCATTGACTGGCCAAATGACACTAATCAGGCTATAACATCACCTATACCTCTGGCAAATAGGTTTATGCAGCTTGCTGGCTATAATGATGAATGACTAGATAGTGTAAATGATACAGCTATAGATTCCAAGTGGACGTGTGCCACAAGACAAATCATTGCGGACAATCTGTAGTGGACTACTGGTCGCGAGGACTTAATGGCGCCTGACAATTTGCCGATATTAAATGCGGTCATGATCAACAAAGGCTAATTGAATTTGTTGAGAAACGGACAAATAGTCGCCCAAGACTTGGGCTTGGAATAAATTAGGCAAGCACTCCTAAAAGTCACTGAGATGCCAGCAAGCCACCAATGCAATACAAGATGTCATCAACCACCTGAAAGTTACTATGACCACTGCTAATACCTCCTTTCCCAGCTCAGTCTCTGTTAAGTGAATTTGTTGATTGGTACAAGATACTGAATGTCTGAGGACACTTGGGATCCCCTTCTGTCCTGACTCCCTGGTCTCTGTTTCCTTCTTCTTCTTCTTTCCCCTGGTCAGAGTATAGCTTCTATCCCTAGTTGGAATGGGCTTAAGGGCACTTAAAACTTGCAATAAACTACCTTTTAACTGGTTGGTGTGCTGGTCTCCCTGACGGTTCCAGCTGATGCTATGGATGGGTGCTTTCCTGCAGCTGCATGTGCGCAGCACACATTTTCTACCTACTGCAGAGCAGGTGACATGTTAAACAGTGCCACATTAAAATTTTGGACTGGAATTGTTTTGGAGGATGACTGCCAGACTCCAGGGCTTGAGGTCAGATTTGTCCCACAGTCATGATGTTGCCCTGCCAAAAGCCCATTTAATTGATGCGACTGAAGGGATCGACAGAATCAGGCAGCCGGGCTGAGGAGTGGTCACGGGGTTTCTTAACTTTAGCTCCCCAGTGTGGGCACACATTGCCAGTTTTCTTTAATTAATATATTGGCTGGTTTTTCATGAGCAGGAGCTGTGACTTGGTCTGCCGTTTTTTTTTTTTCAGTTTGCTGAGGCTGAACACATTCAATTTATTTTGGCAGTCTTGGGGCAGGGTTTAGGAAAGTTTGATTAACTTTTGAAACACTGCTACTTCCAGACTGAATGCAAGGTAGCTGGCAATATTTAAATTTATTTTGAAGGGGAGGTTGGGGGATAACTCAGTCAGTCTGGGGCTGTAGGTCGGGTCCATCTGGTAACTAAACTTGTTTTGGAGCTGGGGGTTCAAGCTGGCATGCGAAACTGGCCACAAAGGAAGTGAAGGTTTTTTGTTGAGAGATATTTTAAAAAAAATGTCCCAAAATGTCCGCGGCTTAAAATCTGTCGACGGAATGTCTTTTCGACATACAGACCACGCCGTCTTAACTGCGCCTATTAACACCATGACTTTTTGTCTGTATGCCATAGATTAATCTATTTCGACAACTACAGGTTTTTATTCTTATCCTGGAATATCGCAGGTTGGCAAAATAAAAGGGGAGACATTGAGTGTAGAAAATTTTTGCATGGTTTTGATGTTATATGTGCTCAAGAAACATGGCATACCATGAAGAATAATGTAGACTGTAATGGCTATGAGTGTTTCCAGACCCCGGACTTAGAAATGCTAAGTTTGGAAGAAACTCAGGTGGTTTAATTACGTGGATAAAGGTTGGTAGTTTTACTACAACTGTAAGCTGGAAAACTCATACAACTTCTTGGGACTTATTTGAAGCTGAGGTGTCAGGAGATGATTATTATTAACTCCTATATTCCCCCAGAGAATTTGCCTTATTATGTTGAATCACTTTGGAAGGATCTGAATGAACTTATATTGGAAGCTCTTCAGGCCTTCCCAAGGGTGGAGCTTATGGTGCTGGGCAATTTTAATGCCCAGATAGGTCCCTTTGATGGCACCTTAGAAAATTCCTTATTTACTTATGTTTACCAGGAGACTAAAGGAGTTCAGCAGCAAGCTAAGGATTAAACTATTAATACTACAGGTAAGATGAAGATACAAAATTTGGAGGAACATAACATCAATCTTCTGAATGGTAGACACCCTGGAAACAAAGAGGATAATTATACCTATGTCTCCTCAAGATGTGCTTCTACCAGAGATTGTATCTGTTGGTCAGGACCTATGGATTTCTGGAAAGACCTTACAATATGTATATAAGCAGAAAGTGATCATTTTCTCATAGTTTTGGAAACAAAGAGTCCTAAAACAATAGAGATGCCTTACTAGAAGATTCCTTCAGATTTACAGAAATTAGAACATCCAAAAGGCTAGTTTGGAGGCAGTCTCTGCAGGGCAATCTATCTATTCTGATTAAACAATCGCCCCTAAATAGATCATTACAAGTATTGAAGGCACAGGATTTGTCAACGTTGTCTTTGGGAATGTTCTCACTATTCAAAGAAATAAAAGTTAGAATGGAAATCCCTGTAAAGGAAAAACCTAATATGGGTATAAAGACCTGGTTTGACAAAGAATGTAAGGAATTGAAAGTGAATATTAGGAAACTTCAGAGGCTCTACTACAAATTTAAAACTAGGCAGAGGCTGGTGGAGTTACATAAAGTAAGGAGAGCATATAAAATATTACTTAATGAAAAAGAAAAGTATTATGAGATGCAGGGTAAATGTTAATGGCAGTAGAGAACAAAGACACTAAGGCTTTTTGACATTGGTACAAATGGACAAACAATTATAAAACAATATTGACACATACATCTCAGAGTATAGATGGGTGGAATATTATAAAAAATATTTTTATGATCCAGGGAAACAACCAATGCTAGCCTGACACAGTTAACTTCTTATACATGCAAAATGTTACATTTGATGAGGTGCTTATGGCTATATATTCCTTAAAAAGAATGAAGCTGCTGGCCAGACGGAATTCCCACTGAAGTGTATTTACTAAAACCCATTTTATGGGGTAATTACTTAACAGTCTTTTATAATAAATGTATAGAGGTTAGTAAATATCCAGAGACGTGGAAAGGGACAAATCTAGTCCCCATACACAAGAAGGGGAACCTATCTGATCCAGCGATGTATAGACCAATTAGCCTCCTAGATGTTAACCTGAAGATTTTTTCCAGGGTATTATTAGAGAGGCTTAGAAAGGAAGTAGATCGGACAGGTGGGATTTCCATATATCAAGCTGGCTTTAGGCCTAATCACTCTTCTATTGATAATCTATTTAAATTGAACCATTTAATAGAGAAATATGTGAGACTTAGAGGCCAAAAACTGTATACCGTGTTTATTGATTATGTAAGTGCTTTTGATAGTATTTCAAGGAGAATTCTATGAGAGTCTCTGATTACCCGAGGCATTGATCAGAAATTAGTAATGATTATGGCTCAGCTATATTCCAGCACATGGGCTAGAATCAGACTGGGTTGCAATGGGCAGCTGTCCAGTTCTTTTGACAGCAACAGAGGTATAAGACAGGGTTGCCTTCTTGCGCCATTACTTTTTATATTGTACATAGAAGGAATGCTAAATGATGTTATCCCTGTTGATCAGGACTCTCCTAAAATTCAGAATATCCCTTGCCCTTTGCTAGCCTATGCAGATGATATTGTCATATTTTAATTGACAAAAAAAGGGTTACAGTCTAAATTGACTTTTTTATATGAAAGTTCTGAGCTCTTGAAACTAAGATAAACATGAATAAATCCAAAGTTTTAATATTTGTACAGAAAGTTGCAAAGGGCAAATGGTATATTGGTAATGATGAACTAGAGGTTGTATCATATTATACATATTTGGGAGTAATGGTTGAAGCAAATCAGCTGTGGACTAGACAAGCAGATTTGCTTCAGGTTAAACTAAAAAATACAATATTGGGCCTGAGCAGGTTTTATTGTAATTATGGAGGTATGAATACCAGGCCTCTGATTCAAGTTATTAAGAAAAAATACTATAGTCAGCTTCTTTATGGCATTGAAATCAGGGAGACTAATGATTTAAATAAGTTGATGGTGCTGCTTTATAAGGTTCGCTGGTATTTGTTTAAATTGGGTCATTCTTGTCCCGCAGCCTATTTGAGGTCAGAATTTGGTATTTCTGACATACATGCACTAATGGAGGTAAAAAGTGTTATTGGATTAAACTCACAAGGATGAAGGAGGCCAGATTGGCAAATCAATGCATGAAAGAAAAGAAGTGTGGCATAGCATGGATTTCATCAGGTTATTGGTACAATGGCATACAAACACTATTAGAAAATACAAATTATCCAACCTCAGATGAGCGGTGGAGCAAGGAATTATGGTCAGTTTGAAATATAAAAAATATGTCTCTAAATGAATAAATAGGCACTGGGATGAGATCGATATGAAAAGTATCACAGCCTCCCCTTATTCCCGTTGGTTTGCTACAAACAATTTCTATTAGGGATACAAACCTTATTTAGATTTAATTATAGATCCTGAACCGAGATTGGCTTTTATGAGTTATAAATTTGAGCAGTTTAGTAGTAATGTTTTAGCTTTAAGGTATAAAAAATAGGAATTCTATCAGAAGAATGTGACTGTGGGATTGGGCAGAGGGAGGATTTAATTCATGTGTTATGGTACTGTAACTGATACGAGACAAAGGATTTATTGGCTGAGCCCTTTTCATCTGCACTTTATAATATGGATAAGGTTTTATTAACAAATATTTTAATTCACACAGCAGATCAATGGTCATTGGATAGGGTGGCAAAGTACTTTTTCACTATTAGTCGAATAAGAAAACAGATTAGGATAATTTAAGGATTATGTAATTAATGGTAATTGCTTTTGAAATGTTACTCTTTTATACAAATGCTGTAAGAATATTGGATTGGCATTTCTCTTGTTCTAGAGAGATGCTGAATGTAAAAATCTCATGTATTATGTGTAAGGCAGTTTTATATGGTTTTTATTGTAGTAGTGAAATGTCTGGTGTAAAATGATTGTAAAGGCTTTTTAGCCAAACAATAAATTTTAAATTTGAATTTGAACTCTTATCATTACAAGGCTTGTTTGAGCTGCTCCTGCCGCAAGCCCCCCCGGACATCTGCTGATCTGCCTATCTCCTCCTACTCCACCTGCTCTGTTTTCTTTACCAATCTCTTTTAAACATTCCCAACTCCTCTTTCCTGCAATGATAGCAGTTGCCCATGACTACTGTTTTCGTAACTGATTATGTAACTACATGTAATGCATGTAATATATTGTATATAATTACTGGGTTCCGTTTTTTTCAATGGAAAACGCCGTGTGTTAAATACTGTAACACCTGTGTAAGTGTTATGGCATTCACGTGGCTTCTTCCAATCCTAAAGTGCTCCAGACAGAAAGAGAAAGTCAGCGTGAGCATCAGTGTCTGTTTTCTGACAGAAATATCACTGTATTACAACTCACCTCCTCAGTCGCACTCGCTCCACGCTAAACTGTCTCTGTCACGAATAAGGTAATTCACATCAAACAAAATAGTTCCTTTTAAATTCATTGAATATTTCTACAAAGTAATGAAACTTTTACATTCCACACTTTTACGATGCTCCCTAACCACTCTCTTTGAACCCTCACCTTTCCCCTGCAGGTCAAATGATGCCACCAGTTCAAAACACTCACATCATGAGAAAAGAAACAACAATCAGGACATTTATTTTCTCATTACTTTTCTTATTAAATGCTTAAATATTTCTTTGTTAAACCTCCAGTTATGTGTTCATCAGTAAAACGTTTACTCAATACAAGGTAAGAGACGCTTTTCTTTTTTTCAGTATCTCAAAAAATGGAACCCTTCAATTATATAAAATAAATTATGGGGTGTAGTGTGTTTTACTCTAATTTACCACACACCCTCATTGTTGGATGGCTACAATAAACCCCTTGGGCTTCACCCTTTGGGTTTATGTGCCATCCAACAACTCGGGTGTGTGTTAAATTCTCGTAACACACTGCACCCCATACTTTATCCTATATGTAATTAATCTTAAGTTACTTCTCTGTTTTTATTATGTAAGTTCTGTCTTTTCTTTGATGTGGAACCTTTGTAAAGGAGCGTTTAGTTCAAAAGTGTTTTAAATCCTAGTTAGCAATAAATAAATAAATAAATAAATATTTCCTTCCTTCTAACTAGTTATCTTCCTCCGGAGTGGGGGTTGGGGAGGGTTTAATTCCATTGTGTTTTTATTCAGATTCCTTAGACTGTTACTGTTCCTATAGTAGTTTGATTATATACTGACACTTTTTTAACTCTGAACATATTAGGATGCATGACGTCATTTACTTGAGGGTCCTTGACAGGTTAAATTTCATTGGGTAAATATTGTAGTGATTGGTGTAAATGTTGTTACAATATGTTAGGACTCTTGGCTCACATACACAGTGAATATATACTTCCTTCTAACTAGTTATCTTCCCCGGGGGGGGGGAGTGTTTAATTCCATTGGGTTTTTATTCGGCTTCCTTAGACTGTTTCTGTACATATTGTAGTTTGATTATATCACGGACACATTATTGAACTCTAAACATATCAGGATGCATGGTCTCATTCACTTGGGGTCCTTGACAGGTTTGTTTTTAATGTGGCACTTATACTGAATGTACTGTAATGCTTAGATATGTAAACTGCTAGTCTATGTCTTGAATCCACATCCAACCTCTATACCTGTCATGCTATTCAGCTGTTTTCACTTTGACCTGAAGAAGAGTTTTCATCTCAAAAGCTAGTCTCAGAAGTAATTTTGTTAGTCCAATAAATGGTATCACCCGCAACATATTTGTTGTTTTTATTTCTCTGCACTTATAATGACAATTTATATTATCTTGTATAAAACCTGTTACGGCACTGAAGGTCTTAATGTTTATGTAATATCGAAACTGACTGAGTGTATAGTTGGGAAAATGTCTCCAAATAGATTTTATACTGTATAACTGTGTGAAACAGTTGCTTATACTAGGTAAAATGTACTTGTGATGTCTATTTACCCATACCTGCCTGGGAGTATGGCAGATCCTATTTGTATATCCTGCATTTGACTGCTGTCCTGCCCTCACGCTGAAATCATATGACTATTGTCCAAGCCTGTACCATACTGTCTCTGACAGGTGATGTAATGTCTATTGCCTGATATCCTTGTCTGTGCCTTGTAATCTCCCGGCTTGCACCTGAAAATAGGCACTTGGCTGTCTAGTGTGCTTGCCTGGTTAACAAAAGCAAATAAATAAATAAACTTTACTTTAAACCCACTTAATGCCATATATAGAACATCTCTGTTATGTAGTTTTTTAATATACAATAATATCACAGCTTAACATGTACTGAAGTGAGTATTGAATCCAAAGATCTTGCTTTTCATTAAGATTGTATTCACATAACACAGTCATTCCGATTTTAAGTTAGTGGAACTAAAAGAACTAAGGGAAGAACTAGTAACACCACTGACTACCCTTTTTAATAAATCATGGGAGGATGGTGTGGTATCTGAGGGCTGGAGAAGGGTGGATGTGATTCCCCTTCACAAAAATGGGAGTAAGAAAGAGGCAGAAAACTACAGACCTGTCAGTTTGACCTCAGTGGTAGGGAAAATGATGGAATCACTTCTGAAGGAAAGAATTGTTGAGTACCTAGAGGCCAGTGGGGCACAGGACCCAAGGCAGCATGGATTCACAGGTCATGTCAGACAAATTTAATTGATTTATTTGACTGGGTGACCAAAGTAGTAGACCAGGGAGGGGCTGTGGTCATGGCCTACCTAGACTTTAGCAAGACATTTGGCACAGTCCTGCACAAAACGTTAATAACCAATTTAGCCAGCCTGGGAGTGGGTCCCAGGGTGGTAGCCTGGGTAAAACACTGGTTGGACAACAGGACACAGTGGGTAATAGTAAATGGAGTCCACAGTGAAGAAACGAGGGCTACTAGTGGGGTACTGCAGGGTTCAGTACTGGGGCTGGTCCTTTTTAATGTCTTTATAAGTGACATTGTGGAGGGACTGGAAGGGAAGGTATGTCTCTTTGCAGATGACACAAAGATCTGCAACAGGGTCGATACGCAAGTTGAGGTGGAAAGGACGAAAAGGGCTTGGCAAGGTTGGAGGAATGGTCAAATGTATGGCAGCTTAGATTCAATGCAAAGAAGTGCAAAGTAATTCACCTGGAAACAAAACCCAGGGCAAGAGTACAATGGAAGGTGAGATACTGACAACAACAAAATGGAAAGGGACCTGAGGGTAGTCATATCAGACAACCGAAGGTGGGCCAGCAATGTGAGAAGGCAGTAGGGGTTGGGGATACTGGGATGCATAGGGAGAGGCATCACCAGTAGAAAACAGAAAGTTATTGGCCCTCTGTACAGACAGTTGGTAAGACCAAATCTGGAGTACTGTGTACAGTTCTGGAGACCCCATCTCTGCAAAGACATAGACAGGTGGAGGCTGTCCAGAGGAGGGCAACCAAAATGGTGCAGAGTCTGCACCAGAAGACATATGAAGAAAGATTAAAGGAGCTTAAGATGATAGCCTTGAGGAAAGGGGGGACATGATAGAAACTTTCAAATACCTCAAGGGAATCAACAAAGTCCAAGAGGGTAGCATCTTTCAAAAAGAGATGTGCAAGAACAAGGGGGCACAATTTGAAGATAGAGGGGGACAGCTCAGAGGTAATGTGAGGAAGTATTTCTTCACAGAGAGGGTTGTAAATGCATGGAACAGCCTTCCTGAGGAGGTCATAGAGTCAAAAACTGTGGGGGAATTCAAGAATGCATGGGACAGACATAAGGCAATTCTAGTGGGGGTAGGAGGAAGTAGGCTGTTGGTTAACTAGGATCTGCAGCTTATCCGTTAGGTAGGGAAATGGGCAGACTAGGTGGGCCAAGTGGTCCTTATCTGCCATCAAATTCTATGTTTCTATGTTTCTGCCTGAAGGGTTGTTATCTTATTCTGTTGACATTTGACCTTGGAAGGCTTCTCAGCTATAAGCAAACTGGTGAAATCTGGTTCCTCCAATTTAAACTTCAGTTACAGTTTAAATGAATATTTTAAACCAATGAGAATTCTTTCTGGGTTTTTATATATGATCTGGGTGTTAATAGTATGTGATTTTCTAAATAACTGCCATAAGTTTCCTAGGAAGGACTTGGTTGGTCCAAAAGTTTAGACACCTTGTTCTTTTTGTAACATCTATGTTGGTCCAATAAAAGGTATTAAACCATTTGCTTCTGGATGTGTTAAGGTAGGGAACTTTAGGCAGGTGAGGAACATAACAATTTTCCTTGTAATGCTCACTTCAGATTTGTATAGGTTGCTAAAGAAAGGTAGAAAGGCTTTATTAATGATGTGATTGTCACTATGAAGCACTCCAATCTGAGTTAGGATGGCTTGTATTCTGGATCTTTCTTGTCTCTTTTTAAGATGGTAAGCCAATAATTTGCCAGTTTTCTTTCCTGCCTCCCATAAACTTTGTCTCTTCCTGAACAAGGCATATTCTGCCTTTTGGTTCAGATATGTGTAGGTCTGATTTCTAATACCTATAATATCTGGTAACAGATTGGCCTTGGCTACCAGTCTGCTCAACAATTCATTTCTAGGATCTTAACTTTATTTTGTAGTTCATCTAATTTTTTTGCTCTGGTCTTTTTGAGTCATGAGGTGCAACTAAAGTATCTCCCTGCACATACGTTTTCAGGGCGTCCCATCTGGTTGCTTCTGAAGTGTCTCCTGATTTGTTTATTTCTAGGAATGTGTGAATTTCCTTAGTTGATAGATTGCTATTTAAATGACTTATCGTTAGAGAGAGACATTAAGGCACAACTGGCCTTTACTTCTGGGTTGACCTTGTAGGGATAGTCAAGTACAGCTAATTGGGGCATGGTCTGAAATTAAGATCTGATCTATATCTGCTTCTATGACATCTGCAATGAGCTCATGAGGGATTAGCTAGATGTCTATCCTAGTATAGAGCTGATGCAGATGGGAGAAAAACAGGTTACTCATCTGTAAAAGTAGCTCTAGGAGTGGTATATGATGTATAGCCCACTTCTGGCAGAGTTGCCAGATATCTTCAATCTGGCCTCCCACCCACCCAGGTGATAACTCCCTTGGCACCGCCTCATGGCGTCAGATCTTACCACTGGAAGCAAGAATCAGTGTGCCACTTGCCCAGGGAAGTTGGATGGGTCAGTGTGGATATGCGTCTTATACCACTCTAGAACTCTGTTACAGGTGAGTAACCTGTTTTTAGGATGTTGATATGATGTACAACTCCACATATCTGGCAGACTCCTAGCAGTTCTTCTGGGAGGAGGGGGCTAGGCACATGCCCCCTACTTAGGGAACGGAGATTAGAGAACCAAGGCCCCAAAACCAGCATGCCTGCGTGACTCAAGGTCGATGTGGTAATGGGAGATGAAGGTGTGTGCTGACTTCCAGGTAGCAGCCCTGCAGATTTCCTGGATAGGGATATTTATTTAGTTTTTGTTAACTGGGTAGGTGCACTAGCCATGAAATGACTTTTTTCAGGCATGACCCGGGAGAGTACAACAATCAAAGACAGGTACATAGCATGAGTACAATGAAATTACAATGGCATAGGTCAAAACAGTTAGTAGTAATGAATACATGCAGCCAGAACAATAACAATCAATGAAATTCACATAGAAGTTTTAGGCATAGAAAACCTACACAGTCTAGGAAGAGATACCACAACATAGCAGCAAAGAAATATTGTTTAAATTAGTCACAACAATGAAAGCAGCCACCGAGGCAGCGGTATGACAGGTGCAATGAGCCCTTAGCACTACGGGAGGCTTCTACCCACCAACCTACAGCAGAAGTTGACGCAGAATACAATCCACCTGCCAATCATCTGCTTAGCTGCTGCTCTGCCAGGTGCAGCTTCAGCGTAGATGACAAATAGCTGGCGAACCTCTCCCCGAACTCCATCCATGCGGTCCTTGTAATAGGCAAGTGCTCACCACAGGTTCAAGGTATGGAGCCTATGCTAGGCCTCCAAGGTGTGGTTGGTGAAGAACATCAGGAGATGCATCACCTGGTTAAGGTGAAACTCAGACACAACCTTCGGGAGAAACTTCGGGTTGGGGCAAAGGGCAACCTTGTCCCTGTGGAAGACCAGGTAAGGAGACTCCACCAAGAGTGCCTGGAGCTCACTGACTCTTATGGCTGATGTGATAGCCACCTGGAAGGTGGTCTTCCACAACAGGTGGCTCTGCAACTGACATAGCCCTCAGGTGCTTATCCTTGGCCCTAAACAAAGCTTGCCGACTCATCACAGGATCCCACCGACTCACCCATACGTGTGACCTTTATGCCCAAACAGGGTGGTTCCAGACCGTATCAAGTACCAAACTTGTCTAATGGCTAAGAAAATTATGCTACATCTTGCTCCCCCAGAGTCCAAAGTCTTCCATAAGCACGCAACCCCGCCTCACCGGGGCTTCAGAAAATGAAATGCTGCATATACCTCGGTACTGGCATCACACAGGCCCAAAGATCCTTTATGCGACTGAACTCCTAGCTGGATTAATGGACTCAACAAAGACATCTCCTCTCTGCAAAAGCTAGCCTATTCAAAGCCAACCTTCATCTCCACCTAGCTGCCTCTAACTCCAGCGACTGTCCCTCATAATCTAATCTCCTCCTAGCACTTCTACTCCTACCCCTGGCTTCCTTTTCCTACAGCCTATCATCCCTCCTGTTTTGACCCCCACCCCAAGCACTTTTTGAGGCCTGACAAATGCCCATGGCTGCACTGCTCTTTTGTGTCCATTCCAAGCCTCAGTTACCTCTGGCTACCCTGCCCCCTGGTACTCACTTTCCCTCAATGTAATGTATTTCAGCTGCTTAAAATGTCTGTGCATCATTTCTGCATTGTTCCAACTCTATGTAATGCTTGTATTGTACCTCAATTGACATGGAACCTTTGTAAAAGAGCTTTGCTCAAAGGTACTTGTAATCCTAGACTCTAAATAAAAGAAAAAGAAAAGGTGAGACATGTCGCACCAGTGCATCGGTTCAAATGGCTTGCCCATGAGCTTTGCCTACACCAGCAACAAGTTCCAAGGTGATGGTTCACGCACCAGAGGGGAAATGTGGTCAAGGCCCTTAAAAAGCACCAGACCTCCTTCTCCTGCACCAGCAATGGCGTACCAGCCCACGCACGTTATGCCAAGATGGCTGCCAGGTGTACCTTAAGGGTCGTGGACGAAGGC
Source organism: Neoceratodus forsteri (assembly GCA_016271365.2). Lineage (NCBI taxonomy): Eukaryota > Metazoa > Chordata > Ceratodontiformes > Ceratodontidae > Neoceratodus > Neoceratodus forsteri. Next base: position 413,385,988 of record CM057452.1, read on the forward strand.
CCAATTGAGAGAGGGGCCAAAGGTAGTTGAGAATGCTAGCCACTGGACAAGATAAGGGTCAAGCCCCTTGTCCTGGCACCAAATGGAGAACCTCTACCATTTGAAGACATAGCATTTTTGGTTGAGTCCTTCCAAGAAGCCTCAACCACGGTGAGGACATCTTTGGAGAGACCCAAAGCCTGGAACTCTAGCCACTCAGGAACCAGGCTCTTAGGTGCAGGGACTGAAGGTCCAGATGGAGTACCTTCCCCTGATTGCAAGAGAGCAGGTCTAGGCAGAAAGGAAGATGCCACAGGAGCCTGTTGCTGAGGCTAAGGAGATCGGGGTACCAGAACTGGTGGGGCCAGTTCGGAGTCACCAGGATCATCCATGCCTTGTCCCTCCTGGCTTTGATCAGCATTTTGTGGATCAGCAGAAAGAAAGGGAAGGCATGGAGGAGGCCTGTGATCCAGGGCCTTGAGAAGGCATCCCCCTGCAGTGTTCCATGCTGAGGGGGGTGGACACAATACAGTCTGAGCTTTGCATTCTCCTGGAGGCAAACAGGTTCACCAGAGGGGTGCCCCATCAGGAGAACAGGTTGTGTACTCTCCTGATGGAGAGACCACTTATGAGATGCCTCACCCACATGGCTGAGGGTGTCTGTCAGTTGGTTGGAGATGCCAACCACATGGATGGCCAGGAGATTGGCGTCCAGGCTGAGCATGAGGGTCCAGATAAGGAGAGCTTCCTGTACAGTGGAAGGGAATGTCCCACCCTGTTTGTTTTTTTGTACACTTTATTTAAAACTTCATTCAGCAGTACAGAAAGGCAGCAAATATCCCATTTAAAATGCATATATGTGCTTCATTGTTTTACACAGAATCCATGACAATTAAGTATGTTACAGAACCAATCAGGTAATTACTAAGTTTATCCCCAAGCTATAATAATAAAAGTATAATATTGAGCTACTTTTATTTCAGGAGGTTCATATCTTATATAAAGTTTTAAACATTCCTACATGGAGGCTTGCCAACGTGATAAGAGTTTCTCCTTGGCTCAACAACCACATTTCAGAAGACAGGAAACCTAGATTGCGATAGGGCCTCCTCCACTGGAGCCCAGTCCTTCTTATAGGTATCCAATTGGCCTCTAACTGTATATTGGATCCTCTCATATTTCATGCAGTCCAAGAGGGCATCTACCCACTCAGCTATGGAAGGAATGGACTGAAGCCTCCAATGGAGAGCCAAAACCTTTAGGCCGATCACATTTCCGAGCCTCCATAAGGACAGACCAGATTTTATGTAGTTCCTCCTCCCACCCGGCTCACCCAGGGTTAGGCCCAGCAGAATCTCCACCGGATCCAGCCTAAGAGGGGTACCAACCAATTTAGAGAGAGTGTCTCCTGCACCCCCCCACCAAAACCTCTGAACCCGATCACACTGCCAAATCATGTGAAAAAAAGTTCCATTATGTATCTGACATTTAGGGCACGTAGGGGAATCCTGTCGATTGATAATGTGGGCCAACCACGGAGTATGGTATGTTCTATGTAATACATTAAATTGTATGGCTTTGGCTCTGTTGTTTACCGAACATTTAAAGATATTGTTTAAGATGAAGATCCATTCCCCTCCTGTCAGGGCATCTGGTAAGATGTCACACTCCCACTTGGACTTGGTAGCCTCCATATGATCTGGCAGAGCCCCGATTAGTAGTTGGTAAGCTCTCCTCAGAGGCCTAAAAGAGGGTTGATCAGATTGCCCCCAAAACAGTTCCTCCAAAGGGGAGCATGATACCCCACATAGGTCCAATCTACTATTTAGTCTCCCATATGCTTCTCTAATTTTGATATATTGGGAGAGGTGGGATTTACTAACAGCTTTGTTTTTCAGAAGGTGGTCAAATGAACAACTTTTATTTTCCTGAAAAATGTGCTGGATTTGGGTAATCCCCCCATCGGCCCACCTCCTCAAGACTGGGTAATCCCAGATGGAGCCACCTCTCCTGTTGTAAAGCCTTATAAGGGAACCCTCGGAGACAAACCACCCTCACCCCTATCATAGTGTGAGCAAGTTTCCACGCTTTTATCATATTCCCCGTACAGGGGTTAACCGGTGTGGGCAAGGACTCCACCTCTCCACATAGTGCAAGAAATTTGTGATACAGCGAGGACTCCCCTGGACTTTCCATCCCTACCCAAACCGGCCGAGCCCCTGCATTCTTTAGAGTGTCCTGGATATGGGCCACCTGGGCAGCCACTCAGTAATGTCTTGCACTGGGGAGACCCAGCCCACATTTTCTTTGCGGCATCCACAGGAGTGACTTCTTAATCCTGGGCCTTTTATTATTCCAGAGGAGCTGGGTGATAGCCCCCTCAATGCTATTAAAATATTTTAAGGTGACGTGGAAAGGATTACCTGAAAAATATAAGAATTGAGGTAGGACTGACATTTTATTAAGTTCACCCTCCTAGCAAGGTCAGAGGAAAAGCTCTCCACGCCACACAATTATCTTTTATCTTAGAAACCAGGCTTTTCATGTTTGTTTTGACCAGAGTGGAGAGCTTAGAGGGTATTTGGATACCCAAGTATTTTAATGATTTAAAAGGCTGAATCAGTTTCTGAGCAATATAGATAGAGCTTTTGTTCTCACCCACCGCATCCATTCACTTTGTCCCAGTTAATCTTGTGACCAGAGATAGGACCATATTTAGCAAACAGTTGGGACAGCACCTGCAGCACTTCCTCCAGGGAGTCCAAGAAGTGGAGAACATTGTCAGCAAACAAAGAAATCACATGTTCCTGTCCATTCCATCTAAGACCCCTAATACAGTGGTTAGATCTTATGCTTTGCGCAAGAGCTTCGATTGTAAGAACATATATTAATGGGGAAAGGGGATAACCCTGCCTAGTACCTCTTGTCAGGGCAAAGGGGGTTGAAATAATATTATTTGTGAGAACTTGAGCTCTCGGGGGACCTATATAACACACCCACCCATTTCAGCATGGAAGGACTCAGACCGAATTTCCGCAAAATCGCTATCATAAAGGGCCACTCGACGCGGTCGAAGGCCTTCTTTGCATCTAAGGATAGCAGGCCCCCCTCTCACCCCCCCTTGGCCATTGATGTATTAAGTTAAGAACCCTCCTAATGTTATGTTTGGCCTGCCTCCCCTTCATGAAACCCCCTTGATCTGGGTGTACCAAACCGGGAGAACACACTCAACCTATTGACTAGTAGTTTCGCTAAGATCTTGTAACCAGCATTGAGATAATGATATTGGGCGATAGGAGGAGCACCACAGTGAGTTCTTTCTCTCTTTAGGTAATATGGTAATGGTGGCAAGTTCCTGTGATGGGGAAGTGCACCCTCATCCAAGGCTTCCTGAATCATTTCTTTCACTATGGGTCCCAACTCTTCCCATAATAGCTTATACATTTTGGTCAGAATGCCATCTGGCCCTGGTGCCTTCCCTCTTTTACTTTTCCATACCACCGCCTTAAGTTCCTCTAAAGAGATTGGGGAGTCTAACTTAGCTATATCAAACTCCCCCATCTGCGGGAGACTAATTTCTTTCAAGAATTCCTCCGGGTCTGCTCCCTGAGGGAACTCAGTAGAGTATAGCTGAGAGTAATAGACTTTAAAAATGTCATTTATTTCTCGCTGGTCGTATGTGATCTCCTTTCGCTCTGCTTCTATCCCCAGAATAGTTCTCCTCGCTCTTTGCCTCTTAACCAGACTCGCCAACCACTTCCCAGCTTTATCCCCTTCAAAATAAGAATATGACTTGGTCAGATTCAAGGCTCTCTATGTGGTGTGTAGATGTTTGGTTTAATTCACGTTTCAAAGCACCCAGTCTTGCATGCTTGAGCGTATCTATCGTGGCCATGAGTTCTTTTTCTAAATGAAGAATCTAGGTCTCCAAATCATGTTCCTTTCTGAGAGCCATTCTCTTTTTGTGGGCAGAGTATGAGATGGTCTCCCCTCAGATACTAGCCTTAAGGGCCTCCCAAATGGTCCTAATATCTGTGTCTCATTTTTGGTTGTCTTGGAGGAAGGTTGATATGTGCCTTCTCAATTGGTGGAGAAACGATGCATCCCCTAAGAGGTTAGGGTCCATATGCTTTTCCTCCAGAGACACCCTCGGGGGAGCATGGTCCGAAATGAATAATGGGCCATACTCAGCCTCAACTATATCGCCTATCCTAGACTTGGGTAGAAAAATGTAATCCAGCCTAGTGTAAAGTTCGTGTGCATATGAGTAAAATGAGTGTTCTCTGAGGTGGGGTGAAGAAATTCCATGCCTCCAGCAACGACCTCCTGCCATCATATTGTGTAGAGTTTTAACACTCTTGGGGCAGGGGCCCTCTCATACCAGAATAGTCTAGGGCAGGATCCCAGTACGTATTTAGATCCCCATAATGATGTCATCCAAATGGGGCCAAGGTGGTTCCCAGGTGGGTAAAAAAATCCAAAGTGTCTATATTGGGGCCATAGACTGAAACCAGGGTTGTAGGGATTCCTCCCAGGTCCACCACCGCCACCATGTATCTCCCCTGGGGTTCGACCACCGTGGAAAGAATCTTATGAGGGAACCCCGGCCTGATCCAGATTGCAACTCCACACGCTTTAGATGTAAAGGTAGAAGCAATCAGGGTGCCCCCCCAGAAATGTCGTAAAGCATCCACCTCCTCTCTGGTAGACTGTAGTTCCTGTAGGAACACCACATCCCCCCTCATCTTATGCTTGATCTGGGTGTGAACCTTTTTCCTTTTTACCACCGTGCGGAGCCCATTAACATTCCAGGAGATTAAAACCAACTTAGCCATGGAAATTTTGAAGTTTATCAGCTGAGCACTGCCAGCTTCTCCCACAGAAGACATTACCTTCCCCCTGCCACTGCCGAAAGAATATTTGAACTTTTTTTTGAAAACTTTGAACAGAACTACAAACCCCTATCTCCCCGATCTCCCCATAATAACGTAACTTTAACACAACAGGATGCCCCAATCCCTCATCCCACCCCTCCCCACCCATCAACCTTATTAAACATTAGGTATAAAACCTAGTTCCTCTCAAACCTTTAATTAAAACCCAATCTAACAGAGATTCCTCTACTTTTCGTGATGGAGCATCCATCAGCTTGCAAACCTTAATACTTAATGATTTATGGAAAATTTAACTTAATATACCCTCTTAAATATAAAAAGAGAAACTTAAAATCAGCTGGGTAAGTCCAGGCCTAACCCCCACTTCAATCCATGCTCAAATCTCCATCAGACAAATCAATTAACCTGTATATAACTCTGAATTATGTTATACCATGCACTAACTCGGTAACTTCAAATACTTAACTTCTAAAGTAGTCATATAAACAAATAAGGCAACCATCTAGTTCGTGTAGCAAAGTCCTGGTGGTAAAATCAGGTAGCTATTCTCTATTCCGCCATTTCAGTCTGGCAAAGCGGTGACCTCTTGGAGTGTTTTTGAGTGTGAGGGGAAGAGGGAACCCCCATATCTAGCCATTATAGGCCTTGTAAGGAGTTACGGACTGGAGAATCGCTCCCCCGCCCCCCCGACTCACACTAGTGCAGAAATAGTACCTTAGGTCGAGGCCTGTCTTCACGGGGCTTTCTGTTTCTCCAAGCCTCTCACAAACTCGAGAGCTGCCGCCGGATCAGTGAAAGTTTTCGAGGAGCCTCTCGTAGGGCGAACAGTTAGCCGAGCCGAATATAGGAGCGAAAAGGGACAGTTTATGCTGTGGAGAACTCGGCAAACCTCCGTGAATGCCTGTCGTTGTTGTTGTAGGAGTCTGGAGTAATCCGGGAAAAGGCTAACACGCCTCTGCTGCACTAAAATAACCCCAGTTTTCTCGTGCCTCCAGGACCTGCACCCTGTCTTTGTATCTCAGGAACTTGACAATTATGTGTCTGGGCTTCTGGTCCAGGGGTGGTTTTGGCTCTGGGGCTCTGTGGCCTGTTGAATCTCGAGATGTCATGAGGAGCTGGAGAGTATTTTTAAACCACTCTTGCAGGTATGAAATGCAATTTTTCCCCTCGGTTCCTTCTGGGAAGCCAATGATACATATATTGCATCGGCGCTCTCGATTCTCATGGTCATCCAGGGAGTGCTTCAGATATTCTATCCCCTTCAGGGCCTTGGCTAGTTCGACCGTTTGAGAAGAGGATCTATCTTCTTGGCTACTAAGGCGCTGTTCTAGTTCTTCCAAGCGCCGCTCACGGGATTCAGCTTGTTCCGAGGTGGCATTGACGGCCTGTTGTAGATGTTGAATTTGGGCCATTACATTCTCAAAGCCGGCCTCCATTCTAGACCCCTGGTCATACTTTAAGTCTTTGATGAGTCTCTCAAGCTGTTGGTAACCCTCGGCCATTGTCTGGAAGTTAGGCGATTCAGGGATCTCTCTCTCAGAGCCACTCTCCAAAGCTTGAGTGCTCTTGTCTGGTCGAGATGTCTGCGAATTTCCCGGGGCGTGTTCAGGTTGAAGCAGGCCCTTAGCAGTAGAGTCACTGAGAGTGGATTTAAAAGATATTTTTGATTGCTTCTACCCGATTTTTGGGAGGACGACATCAGCACTACTTGGTCTGGCTTTCTTACTCAAATAGTTGAAGATTTGTGGTAAAATAAGAGGGTATTGCAAGAGATGGGTGCAGAGCTCTAACTTCAAGCTGCCATTTCACTCTGCTGCTTGGCCACGCCTCTCCACCCTGTTTGTTGAGGTAGTACATGATCGTGGTGTTGTCCGTCTGGACCCGAACAACCTGACCCCAAATGTGTGGAGCAAAGGCTGTCAGTATCAACCAAACTGCCTGAAGCTCCAGCAGGTTGATAAGACTTTGGGACTTCTTGGGAGTCCTGAGCCCGTGGACTGTGTTCCCCCAGGTGGGCAACCGAGCCCATCAGGGAGGCATCGGTCGTCATGATGATGACTGTCGACTCTGGGCGGACAAATAGGTTTCTTTCCTGCATATGTTCTGGGACTAAGCATCACTGGAGGGTGTCCCACATCAGCTAGGTCACAGTGACCGGCTAGTCAAAGTAGCCTGGTGCTGAGACCATTGGTGGGCAACCTCCCATTGTAGAGAGTGCATTCTCCACTGGGCCCAGCGGATCACACTGGTGCATGCTGCCATGTATCCCAGGAGGTGCAGGAAGTCCTGAGTTGAGCACAACTGCCCAACCTGAAATGATTGGGCAAAGGAGGAGAGAGCCTCTGCCTGATCTGCCGGAAGCTGCAAGAGTCAAGCTCTGTCCCGATGAAGATGCATTACCTGCGTGCCCAAGAAGGGGACATCTGCCAACTTGTGCTGGGTATCCACCATAAAGGTCAAGATCCTCAGCCAAGCCCTGTGGCGCATGGCAACTGTGGCAGCCACAGACTGGGCTCAAGAGTAGCCAATGTCCATGGACATCTGGAGCTGCTATATAGCCACAGCTCAGCCCTGGTACTGGACCTCACTTGACTGTAGTCTGTAAGTCAGCCAACAGCAGGGGAAGCACTTCATCGAGTGGTCCAAAAAGGGCATGAGTGAAGTGGACCATCAAAGTACTTAACTCGTCTACCGACAGCTAGAGAGGGCAGCATAGACCTTTTGGCCATATGATCCAATTTCTTGAATCCTTGTCAGGAGGCTTATCCTTATCTACATCTCTGATATTGCCCAAGCACCAAAAGACCGAGTTGGCTACCAGACCCTTGGCCAAGGGTTGTTTGGTGAAACACGACAGGGAGCCAATAGAGACTGGGTACTGGTGGGCCATTTGAGTTAATGGTGCAGGACAACAGGCTGCATGCTGCCAAAGCTCCAGAGAAGGGCCAAGAATGGCCTCAGCGATCAGGAAGGCCTTCCCAGGGGAGTCATCCCAGTCTAGGTCAGCAGATACTTAGCCCGTTTCCTGATGGGCTCCATCTGTAGACCTGTTAACTCCGAGATCGGCTGAAGGCCCACTCCCAGCTGACTTACAGACTACGGTCAAGCAGGTCTGTTGACAAATCCTTGCCTGACTCAGTGTCCAATGGATGGGAGTATAGGGAGGAGCCCTCCGACTCTGAGGATTCATCAAAAAGTGGTTACCCACCAGAGTCCCCGCTGATCTTATGGGTTCTATCAGGAGTCATGGTGACCAACAGCCACTAAGAAAACCTGAAGGCAGTACAGGCATCCTTAGGGGTGGACCCACTGAGGTTGGTTTGTGCGGTGGCTCCATCTGAATAGGTGGAGCAACCGAACTGGCAGAGCCAGACTTGGCCGAGCTAGGGTTGGCTGAGGCCTGGGTGGCAGGAGCCATGGAAGAGCCAGGGTAGGAGCCAGAAGCAACTTAACCACAGTAAACATGAGCTGATGCCACATGAGCTCCTCATAGCACTGATGTATTTTGCAACAGAGTATCTCCCTGTCCAAGGAGGAAGAAGAGAAGGAGTGGTGGTAGTGCCACTTGCCCAAGTGCCGAGAGCGGGAATGCCTATGTCAGCTTGGGCTACTCGACGCTGGGCTTTGGATCCAAGACCTCATCCTCAACCATCATGATGCGAATAGCAGGACTCAGAGAGAGCCATTGAAAGCCAAGAAACCTCCTGGATAATCGGATCCTGAGGGTTGGGACCAGATCAGAGGGCTGGTCTGGCCTGCCCTGTGAGGTAAGAGGTAGGACTGGAGTCCTAGAGAGGGATGTGTCAGCCTCATCTGGTGACAACGATCGACTGGGTCAAGAAAATCTCAGTAGGATGGTTGATGGGCATCTCAACCAACTATCCTGATGGGGAGGCTGTGGAGCCAGTGGCCTGAACTGAAGGATCGGCCATAGTAGAAACTTCAGAGAAGTATGGGAATCCGAGGCCCAGAGCACTCGCAATCCTACGATTGGCAGAGAAACTTCTTTTTACTCTCTTTCTTCGAAGGTTTCAATGTTGTGCCATTGGAAGGGCCCTGCCCAAAAGTGGAAAGGGACTGGCACGAATCGCGAAATGCCACTGAAAAGGTGGTGTCAAAATTGAGTGGCAAAAAGGCCGAAGCCGAAGAGGCATGTTCTGCAGCCTGAGCTGCAGCCTCTTCAAAAGCTGCAAGTTGTTCAGTGGACCCCGCAGCCGCGGAGACCACCCGACGGGCATCCTTTGAATGAATGGGGAGATCCCATTCATCAGGGTGCCCTAAGAGAAGCCAAGTGTGCTGGTCTTTCAACATTGTAAGATGCAAAGTGCGACAGAAGTCACACACCTGGGGATCGTGTTTGTGGCCCAGACAGTAAACGTATGAGGTGTGTGGGTCCACGGGTCCATCCAGGACATCTTCTGCCCACATTCACACTTTTTAAATCCTGGTGCCGACTTCAAGTCATCCATAGTGAAGATGGAGGATCACCTGAAGACAAAGACATTTTTTGTGATATTCGCAAAGTATTGAAGCAAAGGGCCTACTCAGCGTGGACAGTGGCAAGGAGGGAACCTTCTTCTTCCAGTGGAAAGGAAGATCTGACATCATAGGGCGGTGTCGAGGGAGTTATCACCTGGGTGGGTGGGAGGAGCCAGCTTGAAGATGTCTGGTAAGTCTGAAAGGGAAAGGAACACTGCCAGAAGTGTGGAGTTGTACATCATATCCACGTCCCTAAAAAGGTGTATTCCCTGCCCTTGGGGTGCACCATTTTCCAGATGTCATTCAGGCCTAGTTCTGTAGAAAGAGAATTCAATCCTTCTGAGGCCAGAGATCCTGCACTTTCGTGTCCCCCCTCCGACTATGAGGCGACCTTGTGTCACCTCTGCAAGTTGCTGACAGTGACCAGAACAATTCCGGTTGGTGTATGTTTGGTGTGTAGACATTGCATAGGGTGACATGTTTACCCGCAAGCTCTCCTTTCAGAGTGAGAAAATGACCCTCAGGGTCTGTTATGACTGTTTCCTCTTTGAAGTCAAGCCCTTTCCATAAGAGGATTGCTACTCCTCTGCTCTTTGAATTAAAGGGGCTGCAATATACAGTACCTCTGCTACCCAATTAGTCATAAGCTCCCTTAATGCTAAGAAGATGGTCTCTGACTTTTAGCAGTAGGCAGAGGCTTGCTAGACTCTCACCCTTTCCTTCCTTGCATGCCCTTGATGCTGCATCATTGAAGATGTCTCCACATTCAAGTACCTCAGGGTGTGGCTGGATTACCGCCTTGATGTTTCTGTTCATGTGGATGCAACCCACAAAATGCTCCACCCAAACATGGAGCACATTACAGAAATAAGAGAATCATTCCACTTCCTGTTCAAGAGAAATCCTTTCAAAGATGATTCTCCCATGGAGATATTGTTCACAGTGCTGCTTCCAAAGTTCACTTTAGCTACACTGATTCCCTCTTCCATTCCTTCTGTCAATTTGCCTTGACAAACTCCTGTGTATTCTCCTCTGTTCTTTGTATCTCTCTCTCTCTCTCTCTCTCTCTCTCTCTCTCTCCTCCCTCTCTTGAAGCCAGACATATTTCCCACTGTGCCTCCTTTATCTCCAAATTTTGGTTTGGTTCCCTCTCCTCATATCTTGCATCTCTCATGTCTATTTCCCTTGTACATCTTACTCCCTTTGCAATGCTTGCTTTCACTCTGTTGCTCTTCCACCAATGAAATCTACTGCTGGCTAAGCTGCCTTCTCATTACACTTCCCTAAAATATGTCTCTCTCTGTCTTCCTCCATTCCATTCACTCTGCTCCTTCCCTTCCTGCTCTGATATGTCTCCTCCATGGTTTGTCTATTTACCCTGCAATTGTTACTGATTTGGCGAGAATTTCTGCCACCTGCATTCCACACTAGCCCCTCTCCCAAGTTTCTCAATCACTTCTATGCTCCTCTTATTATTGTTTTATGCTGTCTATTAATGTTATTTGACTGTTTTCCAATTTTACTGTATGGTGATTAACTGTGCACCACTTTTATTCTTGAAGCGTTTTGCAAATGTTTATATCATCATATTATTTCCATATTACTGTATTTTAATATATGGATAGGTCATTTTTTTCATCATATTTTTATTGTTATTTTAGAATAGCAAAAATATACACCAATGGCACACACAGAAGACAATTGTGAATAAAAAACATAAACATTTAAAACAATGTACCACATGCAATTCATATTCTCAGCTAATTAACAGAGCTTTAGCACCAGTGAAGCTCCTTATGTTTCATGCTTCAGGATACTTTCCAGTCCATCTATGAAGAGTCCCAAGTGGCAATCTGAGTCCAGAAGACCGAGATTCCTTGATGTCAGTTAGAGTACTTACAAGTTAAAACAGTAGTCAGTTATTAGTTTGGAGCCACTATATCTTTTATATGTGTATGTAGTACAGCAACATATAGTTGTTGTCAAGGCACAGGTCAGGAAGCATAGGAAACCAGGAGGAGTTGTAAAATCTAACTAGAGTTTTATTATTAATAACAGTAAAATATAAAAAATGTTCAAATAATTATTTACAATGGCAGAAAACATAGAAAACAGTCCTTCTGAGTTTTTCTTCTCAATTTCTCTCTTGGTCTCTGTCTTTTTTGGGCAAAACATTGTAGCTCCTTTTTATAAGTCTGCAGAAGCTCATTAAGAAAATAACATGCTTCTCACACAGTGTTCTTGTAAATTTCCAATGTTCTTGCTGCTTCAGCAGGAGCAGCAAAAAGAACATTGTGACCCAGAACTGACCTCTTATTTACATCTTCTGCAAAAGGCTTAAAAATTGCATCTCAGGTTAACCTCTTGAGTTCCAAATAGCTTTGCAATCATTTCATCAGTATAACTATATACAGTTTTAGATTTGCAATAATTTCAACAGCATAACTATAAACAGTTTTAAACAAAGGAATTCCAGTATCAATTACATTTCCACAAAATGATTCACATATATTTTTATACCAGCAGGTATGCAAGGATGGTAGAAAAGACAAAAACAGCAAATAAAGGTAGACAGCTAGCAAGTGGCAGAGAATTGCAAGGCTATTGGGGTGATCAAGTCTTAGGTCTCACGAGAAAATTTGGTTGCGCAACTAGACAGTGAAGAGACAGAAAAGGAGAGAATAGAACAGATCCTTGCATTTAAACTCTTTCTCCATAATAACTGGGACAGGGCCATATTCAACCCTGTCACAATAGTACACAGAACATCAAACATCAACTCTCCCCCTTCCCTTCCCTACCACCCGGTTAAGTACAACTAAAAATAAGAAAGAGCTAGTCCATTTCATAGTGACATTAAGAGACTCATGACCACTCCACCAAAGAAAAAACATTCTAATTAGTAAAGATCCTTATTGCCCCAGTTATGCCTCAGGTGCCTCCCGTAGGTTGGCTTCTTCCGCAGAATCCCCCATTACTTAGAGTGGCCCCCTCAACTTATTAGCTTTATAACCTAATTTGATGTGAAGGACAAGGGGTCCCCACAATCAAGGACTTGTTGGGTATCTACCCCTCAACTCCCTCCCTCAATAACAATGCTTTGTCAGCCATCAGGATATCCAATAAATTACTCCAAGCATCCAGAAATTGTTCCTCTTTACCCTTTAAAACATACATCAACCTGTCCACTGCTAAAACCTGAAGGGCCAGCTTCTTCCACATTTCTATAGTTGGAGCTGTTCCAGCCACTCATAAATTCTGTATACCCTGTCGAGCCACCACCAGTAATACTCTAAGCCACCTGGGGTATAAAATCTACTCATCTTCCTCTATGTCTTCCACTCCAAATAAGAGTGAGAGAAGAAACTCTCACCTGCTCACCCCTCATGACAGACAACTCCTGTGCAATGCCCTGCCAGTATTTTTGTAGCATGGGGCACTCCCAGTAATAATAAAAAAGTGCCCCGAGGGGCTCTACAACACACTGTACAATACCACACAGTTTGGGGATCCCGCAAGGTAAAATTTATGCACCACACTCAGAGGGAGGTACAGTGGGTGAATAAATTTATATTGCATTTCCTTATGTATGTTACATAAAACAAGTCCCATATGTGAACCCAAAAGTAATTCCCAATTCTTATCTGAAATCCAGAGGCCCAAATCTCCTCCTTGCATGCACGAACCTGTGCAGTGCTATTGGGAAAATAACTTCTGTCTAACTGTACTGCCCTCCATATTAGGCTCTGCTCCTTCGCCTGAGCTCCTAAATGTCTTTCTCCACCAAGGTGAGTCTCCACATTAACCTATCCAAATGTTGACAATAATGCTGAACTTGAAAATATTTAAATAGCTGCAAGCCGGAAGTCCCAATGCTATTCGAAGTCCTCAAAAGAATGCATTCCTGTATTCGCATTAGGTCCCCAAACATCTTACCCTCTCTCACCACAGGAGAAACCCACATCCCCTATGCTAGGTATAAAGCCAAGATTGTTTGCAACAAGGACCAGCAGGGTATTCACTACCTCAGCCCCTCTTCATGATTTTACCCCTCCGCTTCCAGAGTTATGCAGGACAATGGGACTAGAATAGCCTAGTTGGCAATATGCCTTGATGCCCCCTTCCACTAGGTAGGTGGAAAGCCTCCCAGGACAACCCTTCTCTTCTAAATCTAGCCAGTTGGCAGCCTCCCCCATTTACTCAATTATGTACATACCTATACTGAGCTGCCAAATAATCATCATCATCATCAAATCTTTATTTATTCAGGCGAACTTCATTGAGCAAGGCTCATTTACAAGATGGACCTGATAAGGTCAAGGTTCAATAGTTGATACACAACAGATACATCATACACTTATATAAGACAGTTATACATACAGGGGAAAATAACGTTTATAAACACAGTGATGTACAGTAAATTCACATGATAAAAAACGGTTACAGGAAAGTTAAGCTAATATTTACAGTAGGTACAGTATATACATATCCCAGTGGGGCATGGCAGACACTCAACATAATGTAATACTAGGATGGTGAAGGTATTACTGGGTGCCATAAGATGGGGTGTCTGTCTGGAAGGAATATGCCATATATGGTTTGGAAGGAGATTTGTGAGATGACAATGCTAGCTCTAGTGGTAGCAATTGCATTTTCTTTGAAGAAGACTGTACAATGTGGTTTAAAGGATGCAAATGGAATGATATTGACAGTTTTAGGGATTTTGTAGGGTGTTCCATGCTATAGCTAGAGAATAGCTGATTGCTGCCCTCCCAGCCTGGTGTTGAATTTGGGCAATTTGAGCAGGATGATGTTGTTGCTTTTTAGGCATAGGAGCTAGGAGAGGTCTGGGTGAAGCAGTCCAGGATATAGTTTGAAGTTTTTGACAACGCCTGTAATCCATAGTGCTGCATTTCTGTTCCTTCTGAGGTGAAGGGAACCCACCCAACTGCAGCATAAAGAGAGCAATGATGAGTATTAGATGGCAGATCTGTAATGAACCTTATTGCTCTATGATATAAGGTATCCAACTTGTGATGGTAGGAGATGGGGCAGTGACTATAAAGGAAGTCTGCATAGTCAACAACTGATAGAAAATGGCCTGGACTAACCTCATCTTTGAATCTCTGTTTAGGAAGGGTTTTAATCTATAGAGAAGGCCAAGCCTTTGGTGAAGCTTTTTAACAGTTCTTCTAAATGATGAGTGAAGTCAAGTCTGTTGTCAATCCACACACCTAGGTATTTGAAGTTTTCTACATACTCCAGATTTTCTCAAGTATAGTGCATAGCTGGGGAGAATGATTGGAGAGGATGTGCTGGTGGAGCTTTGATTTGTGAACATCATTGCTTTAGTTTTCTTTGCATTTAACAGAAGTTTTTTCTCAAGTAGCTGATATTGTAGCAAGGAGAATTCTGTTTGTAGGATTTCACTGAGCAGCTGTAGGTGAAGGGTTGCTGACATACAGAACAGTGTCATCAGCAAAGAGGTGTACAGAGGAATTGGTAAGGGTTGAATCAATGTTATTTATATAAATGGCAAAAGGATAGGACCCAGAATAGAACCTTGGGGTACCTCTTGACAGTGGTTTAATGGGATAGGTCACCTTCAGCTTTTACCTGCTGTGACCTACCGTGAGATAGCATCTGAACTACTTAAGGAAAGATGGATCTAGGCCAGTGGAGTACAGGGATGAAAGTAGTAGTCGTGGTCCACAGTATCGAATGCTTTGCTCAGGTCCAGGAATACTGCACAGACATTATTCTTTTATCTAATTTGGATTGCCAGTCATTTGTGACCTTGGTTAGTGCAGTGATAGTGCTATGCTGGCCCTGAATCCAGATTGAGCTGGGTTTAGGAGGTTAGCATTGTCAAGATACTCCCTTAACTGATTACTCACTAATTTCTCCAGCATCTTGGATAGCACTGGTAGAATGGAAATGGGTCTGTAATTATTAAGATCCACAGGGTCCCCTGATTTTAGAAGGGGAACCACTTGGGCTGTCTTCCACAGTGTGGGAATAGAGCCAGAGTTTAGGGATAGGTTAAATAGGTGTGTTAGGGGGACTGCAAGTACATGGCATGCAATCTTTAGAAAGTAGGGGTCTAGAGAGTCTGCCCCTGCACTTTTTTTGGTATCCAGTTGCCATAATAGATCCTCTACTTGTTTCAACAGTATAGATTTGAAGCTGAAGGAAGAGTCAACTCTCTGATCACCAGTGTAATGGGAGCTTAATTGTTCCCTCAGCAGGTTAGCTGGAGAGGTGTCAAAGGCAAGGCCAGCCGTTGTGAAGTGGTTATTGAAGGCGTCCAAGAATTTCATTTTGCCAGTGATAGGGCCCATAACTGTTGTGTATTGAGTTGGAAGGGGGTGTTAGCATCCCTGCCCCACCATACCCATGATGGTGCCCCAAAACCTAGCAGGATTATGGTAGGAAGAGTCGAGTTCAGCCAAGTAGAAGGCAGCCTTTGCATCCCTAACTTTCTTGGTGCATCTATTCCTGGCTTTCCTAAAGATTTTATTTATTTATTTATTTAAGAATCAGTTTACAACCTTTGAGCCAGAGGCTCGTTTACAAAGGTACTTCGTCACATAAAGACATACATTGTGTTTCGGTTACATAGCAAAGATTTGCCAAAAATCAATAGGCATTCACCAGAGGTGCACGTCACATTGTGGTCAGACAGATACAGTTGGGTACAGACAGATACAATTGGGTACAGGTACAGGGTAATGTATAATAGGTATTAAACAAGTCAGTATCAAGTGAGCATTCTGGTAGATAAACATTGAAACAGCTGGCACTGGCCAGGTTAAACCTAGGCATGGTGTACAGGGAAGTGGTGGAGGGATGGTTGGGTGGAGAGCTGCCTGGGGCATTGTCAAAAGAAAAGGAGGTGCGGCTATGTTCAGAGACAGGAGCAGTTAGAGTGCTGAAGATGTGGTTCAGGTGCGGTTTTGAATGTGGAGATGGTGATGGCATTGGTGATGGTGGCAGGGATCATCTAGTCATTTGCATTCTTAGTTTTTCTTGCCATTTTCCAGAGTTTGTCTCTCTCCAGCAGTGCAGCTTTGAGGTCAGCTATAAACCAACGACAGGATTTGTTTTTCATTCGGATACTAGAGATTGGGGCAAGGTGTTAAGGGCATTTATTATAATGTTATTTAGCACCTGCTGAGCTTTTTTCACAGAATGGGCAAGATAAAACTCTTGCCAGTGTGTAGAGTAAGCTAGATCATGCAAATATCCTTCAATATTGATGTTTTTCTTGGATCTCCTCATGAGGAATTTTGCAGGGCTTGTTGTTATGTTGGTGGATCTTACCCCTATGGGGCAGTGATCACTTATATCGCAGAGAAGCACTCCAGTGTGTGTGAATAGATGTGGTTTATTCACTAGCATGATATCAAGTAGTGTGCTGTTATTACTATTCCTTGCATTAATTCTTGTTGGTTCTTTAATTAGCTGTGTGAACCCATATGTATCACAGAATGATACCAGAGGTGCAGCTTCCTGGGTAAACCAGTTGAAATTCAGGTCACCTAGAATAATGACTTCTTCAGTGCTGGGTTTGAGCAGGTTCCCCAGATGGGATAAGAGCTTGTGTTCAGCAGAGGGGGGTCTGTAGCAACCAACTAGCTGAAAAGCTGCTGTATTGGGGAGAGAGACTTTTAGGGATAGTCATTCAAACTCCTTGGGCATAGATGTTGCAGCAATATAGGATACAGCTATACGGATTTTGCAATATGGTTACTCCACCTCCTTGTTTGGCGATCAGCTCTGAATAGCTGGTAGTTAGGTAGGTTAACATCCCTGTCTGCTGTGGTGGGTTTGAGCCATGCCTCAGATACCACAAGAAAGTCTGGCAAGGTATGGGCAACCCAGACTTGTATCAGTGTGAGTTTTTTCAGCAGACTGCATACATTAATATGCAGTAAACTGAGGCCTTTAATTGAGGTTAGGTCTGATGGAGAGGTGATACATTCAGGGGGTCCAGGGTTGATTTCCACGTTACCAATACAGAGTAATAGAAAGAGCAGGAGTTTCATGAGGGCTGCCAGTGATAGGGAGAGGGGGCTGTCTTTGGTCCTCCTTCTTTTATTCTGTTGCCACTCTTTTGGGGTGCTCCCTGTGGGTTTAAGAGATTGTGTCGAGACACCAAAAGAGATTGTGTCGAGACACCAAGTAGCAGTTTGGTGGTTAGGCTTAGGGGGGATCTGTATATCCAGCAGTGGAGCCTTGGTTGAAATACATGTGTGGTGGTATGTGTCTATGGTGATCACACCACCGTAGTCGATGCAGCAATGGTAGAGCATATGTGAGGGTTTGAGTGTCAGCCAAAGGGGATGGTTCAGAGAGACTGGGCAGATGGATCACCCCAGTTTGTGTGACAGGGACATCTTCTTTGTGGAACCCCATGGCTGACAGTGAAAAGGAGTATCAGAAGTAAACTCCCATTATGAGAGAGATATTGGTAGTTGGCTATCGGGAGTAGTGAAGTTGATTGGTTGGATCAGCAAGCCTAATGCAGCCTGCCACACAGTGAATCAAACAAATGAGCCCACTTATAGCTACCAAAACAGGTTTCAAAATTCCAACAGCCCCAAACAATACCCTGCTAGCCCCTTAATAGTAAGAAAGAAAATAAATAACCTTCTACCAAGTAGAATCCACAAGAAACAATGTAAAACAACAATAAGCTGTTGTACTGTAGATCTGATTCTGTCTCCCTTCTAGTTCCTTCTGAGAAGCCAAAGCACTGAGTTCCAAACTCTGTGATTTCCCTTGTGCTGCTTTCAAAATTAGACAGTTCGAAACTCTGTGACTTCCCTTGTGCTGCTTTCAAAATCAAAAAGTTCCAAACTCTGTGAGTTCCCTTGTGCTGCTTTCAAAATCAAACAGTTCCAAACTCTGTGACTTCCCTTGTGCTGCTTTCAGACAGTTCCAAACTCTGTGATTTCCCTGTACTGCTTTCAAAACAGACAGTTCCAAACTCTGTGACTTCCCTTGTGCTGCTTTCAAAATCAGACAGTTCCAAACTCTGTGACTTCTCTTGATAATACCCCTTAATGTCTGGGAAATCTAGCCCACCATATTCTTTTGATGCTTTAAGTTTCCTAAGACTAATCCTCTGCCTCTTCCCATTCCAGATAAATTCTGAGAACCCCTTGTCTAGCCTCTTTAAGTCTCTATTAGTAGGACAGTAGGGAACCAACTGTAGAACATACAATGTCCTCAGTAAAATATTCATCTTTAAAAGGTTGATCTTGGCTAGCCAGGATATAGGCAGAGCTCACCATCTAGCTAGGTCCATAAGAACATTTATCAAACAGAGTAGAATGCCAGGGTATATCTTCAAGGAGAGGGGAGGTGATCCTGCCATTGTATGGGTCACTGGTTAGGCCCACACCTGGAATACTGTGTGCAGTACTGGTGCCCATACCTAGTGAGAGACATTGCTATTGAGGGGTGCAGTGCAGGACAACAAAGATGATCCAGGGACATGGGGACATACCCTACGTGAGCAGGCTGAGGGAGTTGAACATGTACTCACTGGAGGAGAGGAGAGACAGGGGAGATATGATTGAAACATTCAGGTACACGAAGGGAATAAACAAGACAGGCATGGAGGGACTATTCAAGTTAAGGGGTAGGGACACCCGAGGTCACGATCTCAGATTGGAGAGGGGAAGGTTCAGGAGATAAATGAGAAGACACTTTTTTATGGAGAGAGTGGTGTCTGGGTGGAACACATTGTCTGTGGAAGTGGTATCCTGTAGAACAGTGGACTGCTTTAAAGGGATGGGACAGGGTAGAGGAGGGGTCAGAGGAGAGGAGGGAGGGGCAGCTGCAGTATAAGGGTTGCTAGCTGCACACTTGGAGCAGACTCAATAGACCATAAGGCTTTTATCTGCTGGCAAATTCATATGTTCATATTTTTGTATGTAATTAAGGGCATATAGACTACCAAGGTCTGGGCCCACCTTAATACCAAGATAAGTAAAATACTCTTGTACTACATTCAGGCCCCATGTATTCCGGTTACCCCCGTCTCTACCTCAGTCTAGAAAAAGAAGCTCAGATTTATTCCAGCTCAGTTTATATCCTGAAAAGACCACACAATTAGTAATCAGCTAAAGGAGGGCCAGCACAGATTCCTCTGGATTAGTAATAAATAACAAAACATCATCAGCATATAGGGTCATCACATGCTGCCTGGAACCCCATGAATTCCATGATGACTCCAATTTTTAAGAGCTAGGGGCTCAATGGCAATGGCAATGGCAATGGCAAATAGGAGAGGGGAGAGAGGACACCCCTGCTGCGTGCCTCTACTCAACAGGAATTCCTCCAAAAGGGAACGATTCAGCAGCACCTTTGCCAGAGGGGACCTATAAAAGGCACTCACCAGTCATATAATCCCATCTCCCAGTCCAAACATGCAAAGGCACTAAACATATAAGACCACTCTATTCTATTAAAGGCCTTCTCAGCATCCATGGACAGTACAGGCTCACCCAGGATGCCGAGAACCCCACCAGATCACATTTAATAGTCTACGGACATTATGGTAGGACAAGGACTGTCTCCCTTGCACAAAGCCTGTCTGATCAGGGTGTATGATTTGTGGGAGAACCATTTCCAATCTTAAAGCAAGGACCTTAGTCATGATATTACAATCATAATTCAGGAGGGAGATGGGTCTATACGATACACAATCCACTGGATCTTTACCTGGTTTCGGCATCACACAGATATTAGCCTCACAGCATGTCTTAGGAAGTCCCCTCTGCCCCCTAGCCTCCTCCATGACATTCCTAATTGGGCCTGCTAATTCCTGCTTCAACTCCTTATAGTACTCCACCCCAAATCCACCATGGCTTCCCAACTTTCCATGTTTAAGAGTACCGATAGCTTCAATACTTCCTCTGTTATCTTCAACCCCAGACTATTTTTTGTGCTTCAGTGAGGAGGAACTTTTAAACCTCAAAGAATTCCTCAACTAAGCGGTCAGCAACCTGACATTCAGCTATATAGCTTGTCATAAAAAGCATAAACATTCCCTGATCCATTTATCTTCCCAACCACCACTCCTGTTCTGTCTCTAACATTCTTGATTCTTTTGTAATCTTACTCCCTTCATCAGCCTCACCAGCAATGGTCCCAATTTATTTCCCACTCATATAATCTCTGTCACAAGAAAAGGAGTCTCACATGGGCCTCTTCTGTGAGACTCATATTCAAGGCCTCTCTAGCTGCGTTAGCATTCTCAATACCTCCTCACCTCCCTGTCTTATTGCTCTATACTCCCAGTCTCGCACCTTTTGCTCCAGCTCTGCCAACTTCTTTTGTTTCTCTTTCTTTAGTAGCCATAAGAATTCTAATTATACCCCTCATAAAGGCTTTACCAGCCTCCCAAAAGTCCCCATCAAGTCCACCGATCCTTGATTTTGTTCAGCAAACAGTTTCCATTGGGCTTTTAGAAGATCCCTAAACTCCCATTTCACCAGCAAGTCAGTAGGAAATCTCCACATTACTCACCTCCCCTCCTGTTTTGTCAAACACAGGTCCAGCTGGACCATGGCATGATCAGACAGAAGTATTAGGCTATGCCCGACATTACTGACACAGCCATATAGATCACGCTGTAAATATATGTAGTCCAGCCTAGACCATGTTGCGTGGGGGTGCGAAAAGAACATGTGTTCTCTAGTTCCAGGGTTACAAGCCCTCCAAGCATCTACCAAGTCGAGATCTCACAGGCCCAGTGTACTCTGATGTGTTGCCTTGTTTGCCCTGGGTCAGACTCCAAAATAATGCAACTTTGGGTCAGCCATACAATTATAGTCACCGCCCATTATGAGATGAGGAAATTGTTCTCTAGTGAGGATCTCAATCAACTTCTGATAGAAGTAGGGTTCAAACACAGAAGGGCATATATACTGCTAAATGTTATCTATCTACCATAAACCTCCCCCACTACAAAAATAAACTGACCTTCTGCAGGGCCCTTAACTATTCAGTATAGTACAAGTGGGAAATTCCTATGCATTAAAATTGCCACCCCTCTCTTATAAGAATTGTATGCAGATGCATAACAATTACCCACCCAGCCCCCTACCAACAGCTATGCCCCCTAGGAGTCAAATGAGTCTCTTGAAGCAGAGCCACCAGTGCTCCCTTTCTCTTCAAGGCCAGTAGAACATGGGGGCATGGCCTAGCTGAGTAGAGGAATGGACGCTTGATCCAGGAGCTCCGGGCCCATCCGTTGAAAATAATTGGCATCCAGCACTACAAACCCAGTAAACCTTGTTAAAACCAAAGGGAAAACTACTTATATTTATGGCTGCTATCAAAAAACTCCGGAAGAAGCAAGCTCAGCTGAATTTCCATCAACGACAAACATCAAAGACACAGGCCTGGAGCCCTCCTCTGTCCGAGCAGCCCCTCTCCTACAACCAGTGCCGAGATAACTGCACAGAAGCTCGAATCATGCACAGCACTCTGCCCAATCCACCAAGGAACTATTGAAGGGCTAATTCAAACACCATGTTTCTACTTTACTCGCCAGATGTGCTCAGGGTTTGAGAACATAAGAGCCCAACTCACCCACCTACAGCAGAGAGTAAACACCTTGGGGATACGGTAGAAAGACACACAAACAGGCTAGACGAGTTGGAGCAGTGGATCAGTGACAGAGCAGATGCCCATAACTGATTGGAGAACTCATTGCAATCCACTCTGCAAGAGATTGAATCTCCAAAGCCACCCTTGATGATCATGAAAATCGGAAAGGAGATGCAATGTGCACCTAGTGGAACTCCCAGAAGGGATGGAAAGGAGAAACTGCAGGGCCTTATGGGCCCCTGGCATAGTGAAAACCCTGAAACTACCTGAATCAATGTCACTGGAGATCGAGAACACATCGCTCACTGGGCCATCGCCTGGACCCAAGGAGAGACCCCGCCATGTGATTATTAAATTTCTTCGTTACCTGGACAGACAGGGCATACAGGATGCAGCCCCAAAATGGATTCAATCACTGTGCAAGGGAAAAACGTCAGCATATTTTCTGACTATCCCAGGAGACTGCAAGCGGAATGTCAGACTTTACAGCAGTCAAAAAGAAACTCCACGCGATTTCCGTTGCAGCCTGACCTGAATGGCGTGTGTGAGTTGAGAGCTCCTGATATACCCTGCTAGAACTCCCTCACTGAGAGCAGAAAACTAAAGATTTAATTTCAAACAAGCTGCAAAAGGGGGAGAGAGATAGCCAGACCTTGGAAAATTAAACAGGTATAGATATATCCCCCTTGCAAAACAATGAAAGAGGATCACCATACCTCGCTGCCAGACTTCTCAGACTCAGAACAGTCACAGGCCTCGGTCGATACTGGGCGGTTGCGTGAATCCACTGCTACACCATGTAAAAAGCTCAAAAGAACAAAAATAAAACTAGACATGATTCACAAAGAAATTCTGTATTTCCATTCAGAAGTTAAGCAGCTGTATTCAGAATTGAGACGGGATGTTGTAAACTTGGAACAGCCCGCAGATGATTCAGAGTGGCAAATAATGGAGGAAGAGAACTGTACAGACGACCCCGAAGAAATGCTAAAAAACATACAAGATCAGCAAGCCCGA
Organism: Neoceratodus forsteri; assembly: GCA_016271365.2. Classification (NCBI taxonomy): domain Eukaryota; kingdom Metazoa; phylum Chordata; order Ceratodontiformes; family Ceratodontidae; genus Neoceratodus; species Neoceratodus forsteri. The sequence goes on from CM057452.1 coordinate 413,408,985, forward strand.
CTCCAGGCACGCCAAAACATGCTAAAAATAGAGCAAACCGTAAAAATATCCAAATTTACTGTATCCCTGAAGGGTCTGAGGGCCCTGACATTACTGATTTTACGACTACCTTGCTACATAAAGCATTGGACCTACCAGCCAAAATGGCCCTAGAAATGGAGCGAATTCATCCTGCGCTGGGGCCTAAGCCTACTTCCCCAGAAGCCAGACCACGCTCCATAATCACAAGATTCCTGAGCTACGCAGTTAAGGAAAGGGTACTGCCGACCGTGTGGAGGTGCCAAAAGTATACTATGGCTAAACTAGGATCTACTTAGACAATGACTACGCTCTGAAACAATGAGGAATCGGAGGGCTCACGCAGACATTTTCTCCTGGTGTTGAGGGAAAAGGCTGCAAATTTACCACCCTTTATCCTGCACGGAATGATAGTACAGCTGCCAGGGGAAGATCTGAGTTAGAGTCAGCAGAAGAGGCATGTGCAGAGCTGCAGAAACTGGGCCTCCTGTTTAACACCCGCCCAGGGAACCAAATACAGACAACTCCTCAGCCCCCACACTAGCAAACAGCATCCAAACAAAAGCTTACCTACAGAAAGCAGGCAGAAGAAGGCCTACTCCCAGCAACAAGACTAGTCACCTTCCAACATATGGAGAGATCCAAACCCTGAGGAAGAGCACAACAAAGGTACTGATTATTTGTCTTTTTTTACGTGAAGGCTGCCCAGTCTGGTTCACTGGTTTGCTAATACAGGGCCGGGTAGCAGGATCCTCAATGGTCCATCAATTTGGGGGAACTCCAGGCTGAACCTAATGACTGCGCCCCAACTATAGATCGCAATAAAAGATCAACTGGGAGACTTTAGCCAAGAACTCAAAGATTTAAGTGGTATAAATGTTCGGTGAGACTAAATTTTGGCAAAAAACGTAAAAATTAAATTGGCAGAAAATGGAGATTTGTCTATAGTGTAGAACATTCTTTGTTTCAGGTTTTGAGAACTACCCCCTTTCTTTTTTTTTGTTTTTCTGTTTATTGATTTCTCAATATTCCATACAGAAGTCATTCTGACAATGATATTAGGATTACTGATTGCAAGTTGAGGTCGCCACTCCTCTTAATACACATGGGTTAAAACAAGTATGCAAAGTCTATAAGATACGCTATTTGGGGAGAAAATAAAAGGAAATCTGTATCACCGATTCCATACAGTTAAATGAATTGCTGTTCTTAGAGACCAAGAGCTGCATGCAGTATAAGTAAAACTGAGATATCAGTAAATCAATAATATCTCTCTTACCCATTACAGAGATCTGAGATTTAAGCATGCACTTGTCAAAAATTTATTGCCCTAAGGGCAAAAGAATGGAGATGAAGAACAGTAAGGCTTATTATAGCACTACACTTATGTTAACATTCCACAAGGCATTAAGTCATAAACAAAGACAGTTCTGTCATTAAGCATCTCAATATGGTCAGAGTATCTTTTAAACCTCTTGCCATTTAGTATTAGAACCACTTTAAGCTAGTCTTGAAAGTTTACAGAGGTTGGGCTTAATAATAATCTCTTTAAATAACATCAACTCAGGAGAACAGTTTAATTGTTTATTTCAATTGTTTACTGAGAGGACCATTGCCAACCTGCAGTAATGTCCATAAGATCCTTCACGGGTCATCAATGTCCTCCACTTCAGAGTCGGATGCCTCCGTTTTTTGAGAACGCGCTGGGGCATTTCTCTATGCCCATTTCAAGGCCTCAGCTGGATCTGAAAAAATAAAGAGTTTCCCCTGATGGACGATGCGAATGCAGGCTGGGAACAGCATACCGTGTGTAATGTAGGCCTCTCGGAGGATCGCTCTGATCCCATCAAACTTGTTTTTCTTCATCCTCGTCAAGTAGCTCAAATCCGGATAGAGTCACACTTGCTGCCCATCACACAGAAGGATTCTCTTCTGTCTGGCCAAATTTAGATTAAGATCCCTTGAGCCCACTCCATCAAGTACCATAACAACTGCTCGAGGTGCTTCGTTCTCGGTCTTCCGCGGCCGCCACCAGTAGGCCTTCTGAATGTAAAGCTCTGCTTGGCAAGAGGGTCTCCCAGCTGCTGTGTCAGCCATTCTTTAAGGAACAGGGCTAAGTGGTCACCTTCTGATCGTCCAGTAAACCGATTACCTGAACATTGGAGGATCTAGCTTGATTCTCCAGCAACTCAAGGCGGTTCTTTAGATGGGTATTCTCTTTTATCAGAGTGGCTGTAGCACCTGGCGCTGCTTCCGAATGCTTCTTGGAATCGACTGTCTCTGTTTTTACTGCCTCCAGCTCTAATTCTAGGCTGCTTACTCTTTGTGTGAGGGGAATCAAATTTCCCATCTAGTCCCGAAACTGCCTATATGAGCCTATTAATTTTTAGGCCTAGGCTTTGCAGGGTTTCCTCATTCCCTGTTGATGATGTGGAAGCAGCTTGGTTAAGAGCGGACCTCGTGGTCGGAGGATCCAAAGTTGTTTTGCTCCTGTCCCCCTGAGTTTGCTGCCTTTCTTTGTGATTCCCATATTGAGATCTCAGTATTCTGCCTTCAATTCCTGTCTTTTTTCTGAAATATCTCTGCCCAGAAATTAGAGTTTTATTTACTTTTTTGTAGTAAAAGTAAAGAGTGTTACAGGTCTGCCGCCATATTGCTCGGGCTCCACTGCGCCCCCCCCCCTTTTCTTTGACATTAACCCACAGGAGCTGGCAGTTCAGGAGGCTTGCTCGGAGGACATCTGAAGAGCTGGAGCTATGGCAAGATTCAGACAGAATGTTTGGGTTGCACTTTTCACTGTCCCCCCCCCCCAATTTTTATAGTAAAAAAAATACTTTAAAAAGCAGAGTAGAAACAAAATCAAAGAGGGGATCTGGAAACCACCTATATGGTGGACACTACAATTATTAAAGGGGGTATAGAGTAAATTAATAGGAGGTTAATTCTCATTATTACATTTTAATGACAGTAAAACAAGTATTTTTGGCAGGGTAATGTCCAGCTAATTCGGGAGGGATGCATTTATGGTTTTTCATTCTGTTGGGATGCATGTGCACCCACAATTCTTACTGTGTTGATGTTTTTTCTTTTAATTCTGGGGCAAATAGCTGCCCCCTGGAGGCCCCAGAGGAAATTACTCTGGGCTTTCCTTCACAGTTTGGAGGTAACGTCGAGCTACCAGAGAGACAATTATTTGCCTCCCCTACCCTGGAAGTCAAATGTTTGGAGATAACCCTGGCTCCTAGCGTGAAGAAATGGATATTTGTGTCTATTGTTGATTTAATGGGGCACTCCAAAAATATTATAAATAGTCTGTAGGGTACAGTGAGATCAGTTGTACCCCACACCCCATGGTTGGAGTTAAGTATTATACAATTTTGAAAAAAATGGGAAGCAAATGATGGTTATATGTTCTTTTCACTATTAGAAAAATTCCTGCAGAGAGGCATGGAATGTACAGCACTAGAACAAAACCAGGCATTAGCCTTATGATACCAGATTAATGACCTGATTACTAATAGACGCGTGGTCAGGACTGAACTGCCTGATGTAACATATGTCAAGATATATTACACAGAGATCACTAGAATTACAGGAGAACTTATGTGTACAGTCTCGGGGGAAAGTAAAGTATAAAGGCCACCACATACAGGGGATGCAAATAAAAAGCTCAGAGAAAAAATGCCAATAACTGCATTAAAGATCCTCTTGCTCAACATTAATGGGTTAAACAATCCAGTTAAAAGTGCAAGATTGTTTCAATACTCTAAAAAACAAACCCCAGATTTAATTTGTCTCCAAGAAACACACCTAATATCTGCGGAACATGAGAAACTGTCTTGGGGTGGACGATATCTAGTAAATGCATCCTCCAGCAAGAAAGGGAAGAGGAGGGCCACAGTTATTTTAATCCCCACTTCCACTTCTTTGATTATTCAAGAGGAATACATTGAGCCATATGGATCCAATGTAATCCTGAGAGGAATGCTAAATGAGAGACAGGTGACCTTAGCGAATGTATATTTCCCCCCAATCAACCCCTCTAGAACAATTCTACTTTTTTTTTAACAAATTAGTGGAGAATTTACAGGGAGTTCTTATAACGAGAGGCAATATAAATGTAACTTTAGACCCACAATTAGACTCAGCGTCCAGCTCTAAACATCAGAGGTCACCTTCGCTAAAAGAATTTCATGTGCAATTAGATTCCCTCGGTATAGTCGATGTTTGGAGGTTTTTTTTTCCCCAACCTCAAAGGCCTATACCTACCATTCTCCAAGATTCCACTTCCAGTTTCGGATAGACTCTTGTTTTACCACTAAGGAACATACAGGCTGCTTCAGGATATTACAATAGGTCCTCACTTTCTCTCTGATCAGTCACCTATTATGCTAAGATTTGATTTGGGCTGCACCTGAAGTAGATCAACTAACTGATCAAACAACTGACAATGCCTACTAGCTGCTTTTGTTTTTCTCCACTGTCCATGTACTTGATGTTCCCCTACCCTCTGTTCGAAGAGGATCCTTTGTAAATAAGCTTTTAGCTCAAAGGCTGTAATTCCGATTTTGCAATAATAAAAAATAAAAAGATCACATTGGCATCTCAATCTCTCTCTACTTTGAGATCCAGATTTTAAAAAAGAAGATTAATACCAGAATACCACAAAAACTGGCTGAAAATACTACACCAGATATAGCACCTAGTACATTATGGGACACATTAAAAGCAGTTATCAGAGGAGTTATTATAGCATATGCAACATACAAAAAGAAACAGAGGGAGTCTGCTTATGCTAAATTAGAAAAGGAGCTACGTACTCTTCAATCCACCCCTGAGGTAGAAGAGCTCCAATCCCAGACATGTATAGTATTAGACAACTGAAGGCTGAACTACAAAAGATTTTAGACCAAAAGGTGCAACAAGCACTATTTTACTTAAAAACTTACAAATATGAAGGAGGCCCAAAGGGAGCCAGGAATCTAGCATGCCGACTCAGAAAACAAAGGGCAAAGTCCACTATTGTGCAGATTCAAACTGGACCATCCATGAAAATTATGCACACAACGAAAGATATACTGGTAACTTTTCAACAATTTTATACACAGCTATATACAGACCCCCGGTCAGCTGAATCGCAACGAATAGGGCAGTTTCACTCTACTAAGGCTCTCCCCGCTTTAACACAGGGGCAGCAAGCTGCATTATTAACACCAATAAGACCTGAAGAAATTAAAGTGGCAATTGCAGAAGCCAAAACCACAAAATGCCCAGGACCAGATGGGTTTATAAGTTTTTTTCCAAACAACTGTCCCCTACCTTACTGTTGACTTTCAGAGCGGTACAGACTGGTGACACCCCCCCCCCCGTCTCTTGGGCCTATGCAACTCTGTCCCCACTCTTTAAACTAGGGAAGGATCCAAAGAATACCTCATCATACAGACCCATTTCTATACTAAATATGGGCTATAAGATTTATATGTCCAGATGGGCTCAGTGGATAGAGACTACCCTCCCAACCATAATCCACCCTGATCAGTCTGGGTTCATCAGGGCAAGGCAAACAGCAGACAATATGTGCTGTACCATACACTTAATGGGACATCTGAATCAAAGGAAAATATCAGCAGCCTTGGTCAGTTTAGATGCAGACAAGGCTTTTGACCGTGTCTCATGGCCTTTTTTATGGCAAACACTGATCTGCATGGGATTTCCGGATGAAATTTTCAGCTGGCTTAAAAACATATATCAAGCAGCGAAGGCATATATTAAAATAAATGGACAACTTTCAGATCCAGTTCCTTTGCAGAGAGAAACTCGACAGGGTTGCCCCCTGTCTCCTCTTTTATTTGCAATGTACACTGAGCCCTTAGCGGCAGCAATAAGGGAGACACCAGAGGTGGAAGGAGTCCCATTGGGTGGCTGAGTGTTTAAACCCACACTATATGCAGACGATGTTTTGCTGACTCTGTTGAACCCAGAACAGTCACTCCCAGTGGCACTGGGAATATTGCATCTTATGTGGCCTTATCAGGGTATGTTATCAATATATAAAAAACTGAAATTTTGATCCTTAACTTTTCCTCCTCCCCCACACTCAAAAAAATGTCATTCCCTTCTAGATGGGCTTGCACGAAGATAAAATATTTGGGGATAAATCTGGCCAAAAATTTAATACATTTAGAATTGATCAGTTATGAGCCTTTATCATGCCGGCCCGGTGGCGTTGAAGGTTGAGGCGCTGGACGCCACACCTTGCACCACACTAGCAACCTGGGTTCGGATGCGAGCCCAGGCTGCCAGGGGTCGGCAGGGGAAGGATAGGATGGAGTGTATGGAGGACTGCTGTCCTATCCTGGCAAGGGATACAAGGTTCCATCGCTCTGTAGCGGCCCCTGTTGATGACCAGTGACCGCTACCAGAGTGGTGTAGAGAGAGAGCAGAGTACGGCAGACGTCAGCTACTTGCCTGGATGTCACTGAATGCCAGTACTTGCAAGGAGGAAAAAACAGAAAATCGGGTTCCAGGTTGGGCAGCATGAGCTTCTGACCCCCGCTGCCTGACCCGAATGGCTCCTCCTCCTCATCTGGATCCTGCTTCGGTGAGTTGAGCTGGGTAGCTCCTCACCACCCCGCCATGGGGGGGTAATCCATGGGGGCTTGAGGAGGATGACCTGATTTCGGTGTCAGGGCTAGGGAGTCAGTCGGGATGTATCGCCGACCAGAGCCCTGGGGGAGAAAAATATATAATAAAAAAGAAAAGTTATGAGCCTTTATCTCAAGGAATAGAAAAGGAGTTGACAGAGTGGTCACGCCTTCAGTTATCCATATTCACAAAAGTGGAAACGGTGCATATGACCATACTTCCAAAGTTTCTATATCTTTTTCAAACTTTGCCAATCACCCCAGCTCCCTTGTACTTTGTATCGTGGAATAAACTTCTCTCACAATTTATATGGACAGGATGGTGGCCTAGAATCCATTGGCTCTAAATGATGTTGCCAGTTGATAAAGGGGGACTGAATTTACTAAATATAACAGAATACCACAGAGCGGTAATGATTAAAGTGATTCCACTCTGACTTAACCCACAATATGAAGCCATATGGAAATATATAGAATTTGTAATTAACAACTTATTCGATATAAAGAAAGTGATCTGGACCACACAGAACTCTCTCCTGAATTGTAGGGGTTTTTCCATTGGAACAGAAGACACGGTCAGAGCATGATATAAATAAGGGATACGCAATAAGGACATGTGGAATAAACTATTTATTTTCACAAGTGCTGTTTGACCTTGGGTAACCTCACGAGTGACGTAAGCCATGAGTGATGTGCCCAAGGTCAATTAGCACAAGTGAAAATAAATAGTTTATTCCACAAGGTCCCTGTTGTGTATTTCATTTATGCAATAGGCAGGGACCTTGTTTATTGTGTAGATCATTTTATTTTTTACACATTTGTTCTTAAAATTATAGAAATGTGTTGGTTTACTTTGTGGAAAAGGGGTATTGAGCCTCTGAGTGCTGCCTGTTGTCATCATGGTTAGTATGGACTCTGGCATCATTCTGTCTCATACAGTGGTGTGCCATCTTATTGGCTAATTATGTAGGGCTTTTGAAATATTTTGACAAAAATGGAGGCCATTTTAGTGAACAAGTCGGTAGGGAGTCATAAGACTTCTGTTGCTGGCAGATTAATTGTGCTTTAGTTATTTTGTTTTTTATTTAACAGTATTTTACTGTGACTAAATACGTGGAGCAGAAGAAATGCCATATTTTGGTGAATGCCGAGGAGTGAGAATGGAGTGAGGCATCTGCGCTTGTTGCCAGTGGAGCTGCAGAGGAGGATTGTGTGCATCTGAGGTACTGTGATCAAAGGAAAAAAGAAAACATGATGCGCTGTAGCGGCTGCCTCAGCTGAGGTAGAATGTAGATTGGGAGCCGAGACACAGAACAATGGTGGCTAGAGTAGTTGGCGGGGGGGGGGGGATGAATGTCATCAAAAGTGAGGATTTCAATAGGACTGCTGGGCAACTGAGTGAGCAACGAGAGAAGCAATTGCACATTCGTGGTCGGAGAAGCCAGGTCTGAGGAAAATTTCTTTTTTTATGTTAACACAGTGAATAGCAGTAGTACATATAAAAATTTTTTTTGGGAAATTCAAATCAATTATGTATTTTTCTGGGGTTTTGTTTGTTGGTTTGTGCTAAAACTGGTTTTAAGACAGATGAAAAGAAACTATAGGGAGAAGTGCCGGCTAGCGGGGGGAGGGGGGGGTTGATGTGTCTACTGTTAAGAAAATGGCTGATGACATGTCTACTATGTGTATAAATGTGAGATTTCACATTTATACATACAGTAGACATGTCATCAGCTGTTTATCACATGATAACAGCATTTATCAGCAGATTTATCTCCACGCCTATTACATAAAATAAGAATGACCCCTACATTGACGCTACCCTATTACTTTTTCAGACAAGTTAGAACAGAAGCAGATCTATTATCACAGCAGAAAACACAGGTCACTCAGAACTGGACCAGTAGAGGCCTTATCTTTCTATACCAGTTTCTAGATACCAGTGGGATAGAAACATAGAATTTGACGGCAGATAAGGACTGCTTGGCCCACCCAGTCTGCCCATTTCCCTACCTACTGGATAAGCTGCAGATCCTAGTTAACCAGCAGCCTACTTCTTCCTACCCCCACCCCCCAGAATTGCCTTATGACTATCCCATGCATGCTTGAATTCCACCACTGATTTTGACTCCACAACCTCCTCCGGAAGGCCGTTTCATGCATCCACAACCCTGTCTGTGAAAAAATACTTCCTTAAATTACCTCTGAGCCGCTCCCCATCTTCAAATTGTGCCCTCTTGTTCTTGCACACCTCTTTTTTTGAAAGATGCTACCCTCTTGGACTTTGTTGATTCCCTTGAGGTACTTGAAAGTTTCTATCATGTCCCCCATCTCCCTCCTTTCCTCAAGGCTATACATATTAAGCTCCTTAAGTCTCTCTTCATATGTCTCCCGGTGCAGACCCTGCACCATTTTAGTTGCCCTCCTCTGGACAGCTTCCATCCTGTCTATGTCTTTGCGGAGATTGGGTCTCCAGAACTGCACACAGTACTCCAGATGGGGTCTGACCAGCTGTCTGTACAGAGGGATAATAACTTCCTGTTTTCTACTGGTGATGCCTCTCCCTATGCATCCCAGTATCCCCCCAGCCCTCCTTGCTGCCCTCTCACATTGCTTGCCCATCTTTAGGTCATCTGATATGACTACCCCCAGGTCCCTTTCCATTTTTGTTGTTGTTAGTATCTCACCCCCCATTGTGTACTCTTCCCCTGGGTTTTTGTTTCCCAGGTGCATTACCTTGCACTTCTTAGCATTGAATCTAAGCTGCAATACATTTGACCATTCCTCTAACCTTGCCAAGTCCCTTCTCATCCTTTCCACCCCACCCTGTGCATCAATTCTGTTGCAGATCTTAGTGTCATCTGCAAAGAGACATACTTTTCCTTCCAGTTCTTCTGCAATGTCGCTTATAAAGACATTGAAGAGGACCGGTCCTAATACTGAACCCTTCGGTACCCCACTAGTAACCCTCCTTACTTCTGAGTGGACTCCATTTACTATTACTCTTTGTGTCCTATTCTCCAGCCAATTCTTTACCCAGATCATTCCATTTGCAAATTTACAGGCCACTTACCAACTGTCCAGTTCCGACCTTGTCCACTGTCAACAGGCCAGTGCATATTTAATCAAAGAGGCCAACCTTGGAATGCCCTACCGAACCCACTCCCACAATTATTAAAATTGTTCATAGATGCTCAGAGAGGGATGATATACCCTCATCTGATTGGTCTAGTATATAAGGCTTTAAGGATGTACCAGATAGTTAAGACAGACACAATCCTTCAAGCCTGGAACAGGGAATTGCATTTGGAAATCACATATGAGAACTGCCTTGAGCCTATACTCCCTTCAATGCGTATTTCACAAGCTCCATACTGGAAGGAATTCATTGGGAAATGTCGAAGCAGGTTTTTTAATACTCCAGTTAAATTGCTAAAATACTTACCAACACAGTACGGTCGATGCTGGAGGGAATGTGGGGAGCTTCAGGCGGATTACAAACCTATTTTTTGGTCATGTTCAAAATTAGGCTCCTTCTGGCAAGATTTTGAAACTGCAATGTCACAACTTCTCACCCCCAGTCCTATTATTACGTATCAATTGATTTTTCTATATATAGACCAGGAAAACACTATACCCCTAATGATGAGTATGTTATACTTATACGCTGCAGCAGCCAAGAAGACTGTGACCTGCCTGTAGCACACCCCCACTTCCCCAACACTTACCTAATGGCAAGCAATAATAAAGGACATTTATTATATAGAAAGAACCTTAGCATATTACCAAGGCTGACAATCGAGATTTGAACTGTCATGAAGACCTTGGGTTCTTTACATGTCCAGAGAGGATGAAGCGTTTGTTCCATGACAAAACCAGAATGAAGTATCCTTTTGAATTAGCATAGATTTATAGAAGTTATCTTTTTCTTGCCGCTATATCCCCAGGTTATACTTTAATTAATTAGAGGATGTAATAATGCTCACAAAATCAATTGAAAAAGTCTGTATATTTCATCTCTGTGAAAGAATGTATTCTCCTGATAATAGAACATACAATTTCTGATTGCATTAAGGTTGATGTCAAAATATACACAGTGTAAGCTGTAATGTATATCTCTGCAAGAACTCATAAATAAAGTTTTTTAAAAAAGAAAGAAACTCCGTGCTATTGACTGCCCATTTGCCATGGTGTATCCTGCTCGGTTAATTATCAGCTCCAAGAACCAGGACACTGAATCTTTCATGGACCCAGAGGCAGCAATGCGTTACATCACCAGCGACCCGATGCAGCTACACAAACAGCAGGATCCCCACCCCAGCAATAAATGATCTCAGCATGAAGTACTGTAGTTGATTTATTGGGAAATTGGATCAGCAAGGCTGCCGGTGGGGTGGGGAGCATTTTCCTGTCCCGCAATAGAGCGTTACTCTTTATCTTTCTCCAGCTTATCAGGGCTGGGCCAGAAGGGCCTCGTCCCCGTTCTTAAGTGGTGGCCTGTAGCCTGAAAAGTTTTTTCTGCTCAGCTGGGGTGGACTAAACTGGCTGGGGTAGGGGAAGCTTAAGAGTGGATAATGCTTCGCACTACAAACTGCATTGCACCCTTAAAAACATTCACTTATCTCTGGAATATAAGTTGTTGTGGACATCTAGCTGAACAGACTGAACCGAGCAAGTGCAAGAAGCTAAACATTTGCTCTTCCCCGGCCATGGTTTGGGCCTCCAGATCACTAATAAATTTGACTGATACTAGATCTTTGGGGGGAGGGGTGATTTTAACTCCTCCAACACGTAGAGCACTCCTGTGATTTAGGGACATTTTTGAGATTATCAAGACCGGAAATCACCGAATTCTTTCACTTTTGTTTCCTTTAGAAGTGCATAGAAGACATAGCCAGCTTGGACATGCTGAGAAGAAACATGAAAAAAGTAATAAAATGTTTTATTTACTGGAAAAATGTGATTATATACTGTGGGGCGCTTGGGGGAAGGGAGACTGAGCAAGGTCTGGCTGGGAGGTAAAAGGGTGTTGTATAGTCCTCGCAGCTGGGGGGCCTTAAAAGAATTTGGAAGGCTGAGCAATCTAAAGCTAATCTGGTAGAAGCATTAAGGGCGCAGGGCAGATACCCCAAGGACCTCACTCTGGAGACTCGGATGGGAGATCCTAGCACCATGCCAAAGGACCTGCTGGTTGTGAGAGATGGGGGTTATTTTTCCCTTTTTGAAGACTTTACCCGGTCCAGCGGGACATTGTATGGAATTTTGGAATGGGCCTGAATGGAGGGGGGAGAGCCACCTCCAACTCCCTCATCGCCCCACACCAATGACACTGCACAAAACAAAAATCATAAAACTATAGAAAACTGTAAATGAGTGTACAACTGATGGGTCCCCTTGGCTCATCCACAAAATGTAATGGGATATGGGGGATTATTTGGCAACTAAACTCGGGGGAGGAGGGGGGCATGGACTTTGTGGGGAAGTCAAAATTGTTCTGTTGGGCATGTTAATCTTGTTTGTCGGGGCTGCCCCTGGAATGGGGTCTCTAACTTGGGGGGGGTAAGGGGGGATCTAAAGAAGGTAGCGGGAAGTTATCAGATTTGGGAAATGTTTACAAAGTTTGTTGTAGATCAGGGGAAAATGTTTGTTCCCTTTTGAAAGTTTGGTATGTTACAGTTAATGATTGGATTAAAATGCAAAACTCAGCTGTCAGCACACACACATTAGGAAGAAGAGATTCCATAAAGAACAAGCCACAAAGGGTGAAATTTAAGCAATAAGTCACGAGAGGGTGTGGGTTATGGGGGGATTTACCACGGCTGGCATGGTTTGCCCACGAGGCGCAGCCGAGTGAGTAAATCCTCACCAGCCATGGTAAATCCCCCCATAATCCACACCCTTGAGTGGGTTATTGCAATTATACCATGGTCTTCTTTTTTTGGAATACAAAAAATAAAATAAAACATGCTTTTTTGTGTTTTATTTTATTTTTATTGTATATGTTACTCCGTCAAAAAAAAATAGTCCTTGGTTGCCAGGGCTGTTGCCATGGATGTGGAGTTGGAGGTAAAATAGAGGTGTTTGAGAGTGGTGGCCACCGCAGTGGGGTGGGGGAGAGAGGAGAGAGAGAGAGAGGTCTGGTAGTAGAAGAGCAACGTCTTGGAGAGTTTTGTTACTTTTTTGGGGAGAGGGGACTGTGGAGAGAGAGAGAGAGAGAGAGAGAGAGAGACAGATCTCTGGTACAAGACCAATGTACGGTGCAGCAGACTCTCACTACGTTTTTCTTTTTTTTTGCCCAACAGTGGAGATTCTCTCATGAACAGGAGGACTATAACAGAGAGAGAGAGAGAGAGAGAGAGAGAGAGAGAGGTGCAAGGGACATGCAGTTTGTGTTGTCAACATGTACACAGGGGAATTTGTTTTATGCTTTTTTTCCATGTTTCTGCGTGGCCAAAAGTGGGGATTTATATATGGAGGACTGTTGGAGGAAGTGGCAACAAAGCCGAGTAGACAGTGAAGCAGTTATTATGAGGTGAACAGAGTGGAAGTGGTTACGGCAAGGAAAATAGTTTAGAGTTTCAGTGGGTCACTAAGAAAATTTAGCTATGTTGTGAAGTGAAGTGTGTTTAAATTTCGAGGTCAGTTGTGGGAGATGCTAGTTAAGTGGGCATTCAACATGGTGGCTTTAATTTTGTGGTTTCAGGGTTGGATTGCTTTTTTTTTTCACATGCGGCTGGCTGGCACCTTATGCATTGGTTATCGTGGGATTTACCACAGCTAAAAGGTGCCAGCCAATCAAAATACTGTATTTAGTGTTTTGTTTGGAGTCCATGGTATAAATCAAATTAAACAGTTAAAATGGGCACCATAAAATGTATAACGTGGAATGTTAGGGGCTTAAGGGCAGTGGTCAAGAGGAAGAGGGTCTGGAGTTATCTGAAAAACAAAGGGGGGACATCAACTTTTTACAGGAGATTCACCTGACCAGTGAGGAAGCAAACTGCTTAGTGGGCTCAAGAGGGGCTACTCTTATGGTCCCCATTTACATCAAAGGCCAGAGGGGTGGCAATTTGGCTCTGACCTCACCTGCAAGTTGAGATCCATGAATTCATCTCGGACCACCAGGGCAGATATTTGTTAGTGGATGCCACAACAGAGGGCTACAGATACACTCTGGTCTCACTATATGGCCCAGACATCGATGACCCGGGTTTCTTACATCACCTGGCAGTGGTCTTGGCACCCTACCAGGACAACATTATTATTGGGAGGGGACTTTAATACATACCGGGATCAAAAAATGGACCACTCAGGAAATAGGGGTAGGCCTTCCCCGAGAAGCTCAGTAGCCCTGAGGGAAATTGACAGTGGGAGGGCACTGCAGGAGGTATGGAGACACACCAATCCATGCCAGTGGGAATACACCTTTTATTCCCAATGCACAAGATATATACCAGGATTGACTATTTTCTGGTATCCCCAAATGTACTGCGAGGGGTAACTGCTTCAAGGTATGGGACCATATGTATCTTCGACCATGCCCCATTGGAATTTACACTCCCCTCAGGACAACCAGATGCTCCTAGCAGGCAGTGGAGGTTGGACCCTACTCTCCTTACCAACCAGGAATATAAAGCTTACATAGCGGGGACCATTCAAGAGTTCCTCACCTATAACAAAGTAGAAGATACTTCAATTTCCAATACATGGGAAGCTTTGAAGGCAGTTATTAGGGGAGCCACAATTTCCTATGCCTCTTGCCTGCGCCAAGAGGAAGTTAGAGAGGAGGAGACACTAGGGGCACAAACAGAGGAACTGGAGAAACAGGTAATGGAGGGTAAGGAAGTAAATAAACAGGGGCTATAAAACAACTGAAAGGGAGGCTGAACCATCTGACTGCTCAAAAAATTGAGAGGGTCATCCTAAAAGCAAGAGCAGGAGCATATTTTGAGGGAGATAAGGTGGGAAAATGGCTGTTCTGGCAGGTAAAGAAACAGCAGGCCGACAGAGTGATCCTGATTATGGAGGATGGTGCAGATTAAATTACTTTGGATCCCAGAAAAATTAATGACATCGTTAAACAGTTTTATGAGAATTTGTATAAGTCTGAGGCCCCAAGGGAGGCAGACCCTGAGGGTTTTCTAGGGAGAGTATAGCTAACAACTTTGGACCAGGAAAAAAGGGAAAAGCTTGACAGTCTTGTAACCTCCCCCGAGGTGAAGCAATCCATATGGAGATCAAGTGTTAGCAGGGCTCTGGAACCGGTTGGCATACCTATGGAATTCTATAAAGCCTTCTGGAGGGATCTTCAGCATATCCTTCTGCTGATGATACAGGACACCCTGGAGGCTGGCACTTTCCCACCATCCCTACAGCTAGCTGAAATCATAGTCCTCCCAAAGTCAGGTAAGGACCTCACCAAATGTGGTTCCTATCACCCTATTTCCCTACTGAATGCAGATTACAAGATTATAGTAAAAATAATTGCCACAAGATTGGAGGGCATATTACTGACTCTGATACACCAGGACCAGTGTGGGTTTGTCAAGGACAGGCAGGCAAAACACAACATCAAAAGAACTCTAAACATCATTCATGGCTGGTCAGGGAGAGAGGGGAGGACAAAGACAGAGGCCTTCTGGCACTTGATGCTGAGAAGGCCTTCTATCAGGAAGAGTGGGGTTATTCTAGATGCCCTACAGGGGGCATGCCTTAGACAACTAGTATTGGAGCCCACTCGAGAGGGAGCAATCTTAGACCTGGTTCTCTCAAATGGAGATGAAGAGAGGATCACAGATGTAGAAGTGGGTAGCCATCTGGGAACTAGCGACCATCGAACAGTATGGTTCACAATAAACACAGCAATAGAGTCAAGCCATACAAAGGCAAAGGTACTGGACTTTAGGGAGGGCTGACTTTGCTAAAATGGGTGAGTGCCTAAGGAATGCACTAGCACATGGGCAGGAAGGAGGGGTGGAAGAACAATGGAGAATAATAAACTGCCATCACAGAGGCAACAAGCCTTGTGTGAAGCAACAAACAAAACTAAACGATGTAAGAAACCACTATGGTTCTCAAAGGAAGTGGCAGTGAAGGTTCAAGAGAAAAGAAAGCTTCAGAAGTACAAGGAATCGCAGAAGGAGCAGGACAGAGAACTGTATCAGTTAAAGCAAAAGGAAGCTGGGAAGGCAGTCAGAACAGCAAAGGCCCAAACCGAGGAAAGATAGCCAACTCAGTTAAGAAGGGGGATAAAACCTTTTATAGGTACATCAGGGAGCGAAGGAAGACCAAGGGAGGGATAGTGAGGCTTAATAAAGGGGGGGGTGGGCAGAGGGAGACTGTGAAAAGGCAGAGATACTAAACAAATATTTTTGCTCAGTATTTACAAAGGAAGGGGGTACCTAGAACAAACAGTAGAAACACACTGGATACAGAAGTTGATACCAGCCCATTTACAGAAGAAAGGGTTCTGAAAGAACTCTTAAAACTGAAGGTGGACAAAGCAATGGGGCCTGATGGATTCATCCCAGAATTCTAAAGAACTAAGGGTAGAATTAGTGACACCACTGACTACCCTGTTTAACAAATCATGGGAGGATGGGGTGGTACCCGAGGACTGGAGGAGGGCAGATGTGATTCCCTTCACAAAAGTGGGAGCAAGGCAGAAGCAGGAAACTACAGACCTGTTAGTTTAACCTCAGTGGTAGGGAAAATGATGGAATCACTTCTGAAGGAAAGAATTGTCAAGTATCTAGAGGCCAGAGGGCACAGGACCCAAGGCAGCATGGATTCACAGCAGGAAGGTCATGCCAGACAAATCTGATAGATTTCTTTGACTGGGTGACCAAAGTAGTAGATCAGGGAGGGCTGTGGACATGGCCTACCTAGACTTTAGCAAGACATTTGACACAGTCCCACACAAAAGATTAATATACAAGTTAGCTAGCCTGGGAGTGGGTCCCAAGATGACAGCCTGGGTAAAAATTGGCTGGAAAATAGGACACAGAGAGTAATAGTAAATGGAGTCCATTCTGATGAAAGGGGGTTACTAGTGGTGACACTTGAGGTTCAGTATTAGGACGTCCTCTTCAATGTCTTTATAAGCTTACATTGCAGAGGGACTGGAAGGAAAGTATGTCTCTTTGCAGATGACACAAAGATCTGCAACAGAGTTGATGCACAAGGTGGGGTGGAAAGGATGAAAAGGACTTGGCAAGGTTAGAAGAATGGTCAAATGTATGGCAGCTTAGATTCAATGCTAAGAAGTGCAGGTAATGCACCTGGGAAACAAAACCCAGGGAAGAGTACACAATGGGGGTGAGATACTAACAACAACAAAATGGAAAGGGACCTGGGGTAGTCATATCAGATGACCTAAAGGTGGGCAAGCAATGTGAGAGGGCAGCAATGAGGGCTGGGGGATATTGGAATGCATAGGGAGAGGCATCACCAGTAGAAAACAGGAAGTTATTATCCCTCTGTACAGACAGCTGGTCAGACCCCATCTGGAGTACTGCGTGCAGTTCTGGAGACCCAGTCTTCGCAAAGACATAGACAGGATGGAAGCTGTCCAGAGGAGGGCAACTAAAATGGTGCAAGGTCTGCACCGGGAGACATATGAAAAGAGACTAAAGAAGCTTAATATGTATAGCCTCGAGGAAAGGAGGGAGAGGGGGGACATGATAGAAACTTTCAAGTACCTCAAGGGAATCAACAAAGTCCAAGAGGGTAGCATCTTTCTAAAAAAGAGGTGTGCAAGAACAAGGGGGCACAATTTGAAGATAGAGGGGGCGGCTCAGAGGTAATTTAAGGAGTATTTTTCACAGAGAAGGTTGTGGATGCATGGAAGGCCTTCCGAGGAGGTCGTGGAGTCAAAAACAGTGGTGGAATTCAAGCATGCATGGGACAGTCATAAGGCAATTCTAGGGGATGGGGGTAGGAAAAAGTAGGCTGCTGGTTAACTAGGATCTGCAGCTTATCCAGTAGGCAGGGAAATGGGCAGACTGGGTGGGCCAAGTGGTCCTTATCTGCCGTCAAATTCTATGTTTCTATGTTTCTATGTTTCTATGAGTGGGCTTTCATGTTCGCCACCTCAAGACGATTTAACCTAGGCCCTCAGATTAGATCATGGATAAAGTGTATCCCCGAAGGCACAAATTTTCACCAATGATACTTTGTCGACTCCTTTTGACCTTACTAGAGGGACGAGACAGGGATGCCCTCTGTTGCCCCTCCTATACATGCTGACAATGGAAGTCCTGGCCTCGGCCATTCGACAAAACCCAAAAATTCAGGGTTACTCCAAAGAGGAGTGACATCAGGTGATATTACTGTTCATGGACGATATGTTGTTGTTCCTGAGGGACCTGGGGACATCCATCCCAGCCTTAACAAAATTATTTGAAGTATATGGCCCCCTATCTGGCCACAAAATAAACTGGGCAAAATGTGAGTGGCTACCACTGGATTTTGCTGGCTCTTCCCTAAAAATCCAGGATTATGAGATCTCCCCGGCTCACTCTCTTAAATATCTGGGTATCAACCTCCCTAAGAAGCTATCAACATTACGTGAGATTAACTATAAACCACTGCTGAAACGTATTCAGGAGGAATGCGAGAGGTGGAAAAATCTCCCCCTCACACTGATAGAAAAGGTGTATGTACTACTGCAATGTTTATAAGTGTTTCAAACATTACTGGTATGGGTTCCTAAAGGTTACTTTAAGTCCCTGAGAGGTGCTACAACAACTCTGCTGTGTGTGTGTGGGGGGGGGGGGTAGAAGACCACAAATTAAACAAGAAAATCTGTGGAAATCAACATTGAGGGGGTTTGAGACTCCCAAATCTATGCCTATACTATCTTGCAGCACAGATTTCCCCATTAGCAGATCTTACACAAACTAAGTGTGAATAAAAGATATGGACAAAGATGGAGGAATCCCCCAGGGTGGGCACACTAAATATGTCCACTTTTGCAGCAGCGTTGAAATGGAAATCAGCTAAATATATCACAAATCCCTTTACAAGAACCACGATGCAGGTGTGGCTAGCTGCTCACACTATAATGGGACACCCATCCACCTTGTCCCCAGATGCGTCTATGGAGCTGGCACTTTGGAGGGAGGGGCAAGTGCTGGGCCCAACCAACCAGGTACTCCAGGCTTGGGCCAAGGAGGGACTAAAATCCATCTACCAGTTTTATGATCAAGGTCGTATCCAGACATATCAGTCTGTATCCAGACAATATGGGCTACATCCATCACAATTTTTTACCTACCAACAGTACGACACCACTTCCTGAGCACTGGAGGTGATGAAATGCAGCCAAATGTCCCACAGAGATCTCCCCTGGAGGAGGAGGTGTTGAGGGGAAACCTTGGGGCGCAGTCCCCTAGACCTCTGACAAGTTGCTATAAAACACCGTTGGGAAGTATGTCACATACATTAGAGAACCTTAAGGAGAAATGGGACAGAGATATGGGAGGGAAGGCACTGACAGAAGGGGATTGGAACATGATACTGCGTGGAGGCTTGAACTGCTCAGCTAACAATAGGTCGAGAGCAATCCACTTTAATGTCCTCCATAGAACCTATTTCGCTCCAACCCTAGCCCACAGAATAGATCAAACCAATTCAGACCTCTGTCTGAAATGCAAATCCCAAAGGGGATCCTTCATACATTTGGTCTGGGAGTGTCCCAAAACCAGAGGCTTTTGGCGTGCTGTTACAAAAATTATGCAAAGCGTTCTGCAGGATAACGAGATCTGGGAGTGGGGGAAGTGCTTTTTGGGCTGCCAGAAAACTCGAGGGGAGGTATAGGCCTGGATCACCCACTCTGGTCACTGGCAATGGTGGTTGGAAAACAGGTTCTGGCCTACCATTGGGGTAAGGAGTCAATTCCCACAGTTGCTGAGTGGATTCAGGCACTGCTCAACTGCATGAAGTTGGAGATAAAGGGGGGGGGAGGGATAGCTCCTAAGCAAAAGCACGAGAGAGGCCCACAAGTTTGGAAGATAAACCACATAATACCATCAAATAGATATTATAAAATGTGATTAAATACAGGGCTTGACTTGTAATAAATTGCTGATCTATGTATTCCATGATGTGTATGTAACGGGAAAACAATTCAATGTGCCGTATGTGCTGAACTTTTAAAATAAAGTTTTAAAAAAAAAAAAGGCCAGCAATACTTTGGAGTGCTTAGCAGGGGAGGTGAAGCCCTTAATATTCCATGAAACTACATGAGTTTGTACATCTGCAGCCATGGAAGTTGTAATATAACCCTTTAGCCCAGTTCTGTACCTCCCGTAGAGGCGCCCACAACAGCAAACACTCCACAAACCAAAGGACAATATACAGGTGGATTACAGTTAGAGTAGAAGTGGACATAAAATAATGCACAACAACAATTACATTGTTAGTCACATCAACCCCATGCCATTAACCCCCCCACCTCCCCTACCCACATCATCCCACAACATGAAACACACATATATAGAATCCCAAAATAACCTTCCCCCAATTTATAACCATGTAACGAATTTGCTAATGAGTGCTAGTCGGATACCTCTCATGCCCCCCTCCCTCCGCACCATTATTCAATAGACCATTATAAACAGTGCGTGTATAATACCCCAAAACAACAGCTGTATAGTAAACGCATGCAGTATGTGTGGAAGGAACCAGCAAAACAAACATCACGTCAAATCCTAGAAAACTTTAACAATCAAGGTAAACCCATGGTCTTCTAAGCCACCCCTCACTAGCCCCAAACACACCTACCGGGGGGGGGGAGGAGGGCTTCAAAACCGAGCAACCCCCCCCTTAGTAGGCCCCATCCACCCGTGCAGATTCTCCGTCCCAAGAAAATTCCCCCTCCATCCCCTTCTCCCCAGACCTACATATAGTAAATCTCTTCCATGTGACGTCAATGATTTAAACCTCCCCCAGATTCCATCACAGAAGCATCCCCCCTCTTCAGACTGACATCAGCATCCCTCCTCCCGCTATTTTAGAATCTTCTCATTAAACTGACATATCTAAACAGAGAAGGAAGGGAGATAAATCTCAATGTAAGGACCCAGAGCCGGGGAGGGGAGGCAGCCCGTGCCCTACAACGCATGTGCAAGGCCACCCCCCCAGCCCCAATGACCTGTAGCCTTGCCCAAGAAAGGCTGCCGCAGTCCTCTATGGATGCCTCTGGTGAACTTGAAGCTCCAGATCATGGATTCCTCTATCACAACAAAATAGGTGACTTATAAAAGATGATCTTCTGGGCCAGATGGCCCTCTGTATCCACTCACCGAAAATGCTCATTCAAATATTAATCCATGGGGGCGCCAGCACGAAGACCAGGTGACACCCCGATCAAGGCATCCACTAAAATCATATGTGTCCCACAAATGACCATTCCACAGCACTATAGTTTTTTCATAACTCAACAGCAAGCCACAGAAGTAAACTCCACAAGGGAGGCAAGTCCATTACATCGCCAGTGGACACATTAACATCCTGAACTTTTAGGGATCAGACCGAGAAGGTCAAGAGATGGAGTCCCACAGGCCAGGCAAGCCCTATCCTCAAATGCGCTCAGGAAAAAATAACTTTGAAACAGATGCACATTATTGCTACAAGTCTATCAGCCTTCATTGTGCTTAGCAACCCATTCATCAATAAAGATTTTTAATTTTGCAGGCTCCCAGAATGAATAGGTTGCTCCCTCCATCCAAACTTTGACTGTAGCTGGGTAGCTCATAAAGAATTCCAGTCCTCGCTCCCGCAACATGTTCATAGCCGGGTTAAACTGCTGGCATTTCTTTTGAACCCGAGCTGATAGAGCCTGATGCAATATAAGTCTGTGGTCCTCGTACACAAGCTCCTGTTTTTTCCTGTAGGTTGACATCAGGGCCTACTGATTAGGGAAGTGATGTAGCCTATATAGTGCCCTGAGAAACAATCTTCCATCATCTACGTCCTCCATTTTGAGTGGATGGAACAGGGATCTAGAAACAGAGATTCCCATGACTGAGCGGTCTCAATTCTCATTAACTAAAATAAAATCAGTTACATCCCCTCATTGGAAGGGAATTTTCATGGAAATGTCATTCCAGATTTTTTCAGTCTCCCTCTATCCTGCAGAATTATCTCCCTGAGAAATATGGGCAGTGCTGGCGAGGCTGAGGATGTTTGGTGGCCACCCTGGGGCATATTTTCTGGCAATGGCCTTAACTTATGCCGTGCTGGATTTCATTCCAAAACAAGCTCTTGAAATTATTTTCTGAGCCTATTGAAATCACAGCTGACCAATTTCTTATGGGGATTTTCCCGGACCACTCCCCTCAATGGGGACGTACAATTTTACCAATATGCTATATCGCTGCAAAGAAAACAATTACCAGAAGATGGATGACGTCCCTGATTACTAGAATACAAGAATGAAAACAAATAATGTCTGATATATACGGAACTGAGATCTTTAATATTGAATATTGGGTGGGAAATTCAAATTTAACATTGAAATGACAAAAATAGGTTCACTATATAACATCCACTGACCAGGACTTGTGTCCATGATATCCACCTCAAAAGGTTTTTGATTCAAAATATGAATAGGTCAAATTAATAATCGAATAAGACTAAACAAAGCCAAAGGGAGAAGGGTTTTATTCTGGACTATGTACTTTATTACCTGTATAGGACAAATAAATGAAGTCTACTCTGTTTAGCCTACCTGTAACAATAATATTGTAATAATTTATATGCATTCCTGTATGTATGTGTGTGAAAAATATAATAAAAAGATATTTAAAAAAGAAGAGGGGCAATGTACAGAGTATCAAGAGAGCAAGATGAACATAGATAGTCCACAATGAGCAGTAAAAGGTAAAATATACATATACATACAGAATAAATAGAATAAGACATTCAATGGTAATTACATTGTATGAGTGACCCTATTTACCAGGGCCACATAATTCATAAACAGATGGCGATCAATCACATGCTTCCCAGAGTTAAAGGACAGTAGGTAGTGGGTCGGAAGGGACCAATTTGGAGACCTGGTTAGGGTGGCTTGGGACACCCACACACCAAGGACAGTTTCAAGTGCTCCCACAGGGAATTCAGGAGACACAGTTGGGAGGGGGTAGGAACGTACGTGGTCAGGAAGGGAGTTCCATAGCCTCGGAGCACATGTGGCAAAGTCCCTATCCCCCATTAGGGTTCGAGTACATGGAACTTTGAGCACCGCTGGACCCTGAGTCCTAAGGGAGTAGGAGGAGGATTTAGCAGGCTTGAGAAGCTGCACCAGCCCCGGAGGGGTGCTGGTTCTGAGCACCTTTCCTATGAAGCAGCCCAACCCATATTTCAAACTTCTAGGAAAACATAAAGTAAACTTACAAGCTCAAATAGGCAGACTGGGTGGGCCATAGGCCCTTATCTGCCGACACTGTCTATGTATCTATGTATCTATGTAAGTGATTGGCTGGGGAAAGCCAGCTCAGTTTGTCATAAAATTTACAATGGTGGGTGAGACATGGGGCTGCCAGGGCAAAGCGACAAATGTTGTAGGTCGTGTTCCACCTGGCAGGTGGATCCCTATGCTACAGCTTAACAGGAGAAGGCCATAGCTAAGTGGAGGGAGCAGCACACCTCTGGCCAGTGTCAAGCGAGCTGCAGATGTCAAATTTTTCTTTGCCCTGTAGGCAAGACCCAGTTTACAGTTTACGGTTCTGCAAACCTTTAGGATGTGACACCCCAGGTTGAGTTCAAATCATCTTTTTTTTTTTTTTTAAGACAAATAAATCAAAATCACCTTTTATTTGGAAAAAACAGGTTTCCTTCTAGTTAGGGCTACTGGGACTTTTAAAGCATTTTGAAAAATCCAACCCATGGTACCTTTAATAATTTAGAAACTGCTATGACACTCAATATTATGCACTGGTGGAATGACAACTGTATCATTTAACTTTAGAGATCCTCTCCACAGTGCACACGGCAGCAAGGAGGTTTGACTATAGGGCCCTGGGAAGACAGACACCCTTTCTTTGAAGAGCGATTGTTTTATTACTGCAGAGGAGACACACAATAACTCCAAATGTTGGAGGAGGTAAAGTAGGGATAGCTAGAGACCAAGTCCAACATCTAAAACACTAAAAAACTCCCTGACTTTTTAATTCACTGGCAGCAAACCATGTGTTCTTATACTGTACAATGTGGTACTGTTTTGATATGCTTTTAGCAGTATGGAATGCTAAGAATTACACATCTGTCAGTGTCTCAAAGTCTGGTGTGTAAAAGTGACACAAGTGACTGTTATGCCAAAGGTTCCAGGCCTCAGCTCCGTATTTTGCAATATGAATGGGTCTTTTCTTGGATTATTTGTTAACCAGAGCAGAAATACATTCCACAATGAGAACTAGTAGGGTGCCTTTGTAACGGAGGCTGGGGATTATTGTCAGACAGTTACTATCAGTATAATCAGAACTTTTTAGAAAATGTTTTATTTAGTGCATTCATAGAAATTCTGATCAGCAGCTTCCAAGAAATGTCATAAGGAACAGATACAGATCCCAAATACTTTTTATCAGGATAACTGAGCAACATTTAACATAAGTGGAAAATCGGGCTGGCCTGGTGGCATGGGGGGTCAGAGACACCTGCTGCCATGCTGGTGACCTGGGTTTGAGAACAAGCCTGGGCAGCTCGGGGATCAACTAAGGGGAGGAGGCTTGAGAGTCCTGGAGGACACTCTCCTCCTCTGGGGAGAGTGGATAGACTGCTCTGCCGCCACCCTGCCTCCTAGGTAACCATAGGTGGCACAGTTTGGGCAGCAGCTGTGGGTTACGGGTGCTCCCTGACAGTGGACGTCTGCATGTCCTCTGACATGCAAGCATCAGACTGCCACCTCCATGGAGCATCTGTGGATTGGGATCCCAAACAGTGGTAAACATTGCTGATGGCAGGATGATACCCCATGGCACATTGTAGACTCCACACCACCTACTGGGCATGGAGACCGCTGACGAAGCATTGCTTCTGTAGGGGGCTTGGGGGATCCCTGATGGCCCCACCACAGGAGAGAATCTGTGGAGGAACAGCAACTCCTTAGGTAAGTCCCTGGGATGGTGGGTGATGGTGTTGGGGGAGCTGCGAGGGCTGAAGGGGTCCTGTCAGTGAGGAGGGGGATAAAAATGAAAGTTAAAAAAAATATTATGGGAAAATTACTACAAATATTTCTCACTAAAGAGCATACGGGCAATATGCAGCCAATATATACTAGCAATATAAAAAAGTCAGAAATTAATGTGATGACCAGCCTACTTGGCTCTTACTGGTTAGTTAAACAAAATTACCCACTGTATTGTCTCTCTACCGAGCTCCAGGTCATAACACATCTTCCTTTTACAAGACAAACTGAGCACATTATAAGATATATTTAAGCAGTAATACATGACAGGGTGTGGTGGGATATTGCCACACCTTGGGTATGTTGAGAGGCATGAGGGTCGAGGTCGCAGGCCGAGTGTCTTATGGACCCGAAATGTGTTGATAACCCATGATTCACCATACAGTGGAGTGTATTATTGATAATATAAAGTGGATTCAAATTTGTATAAAGTACACTGGCAACCCGGGTTCATGTCCCGTGACCGGGTGTCAGGAGTGGAGGCCAGCAGGGAGGGAGTTAAGGGCATCCCTTGGATACTTCCCTCCTGGGGGGTGGGTTGTTGTAGACCACTCCTGGAGCAGCTCCTGGTGGTGACTTGTGGAGATGCTCTGGGCAGCATAGGTGACTGCACACAGCCGAGCGTCCCTGCCCTCAGGACATCGTTGCAGCTGCACATATGGAAGGTGGGTGGAGTCCAAAAAGTGGAAAATGCTGGACTGACACAGGATGCTGCCTGCCACATACTGAAAACTAGCACAGCCTAACTGGAGGCTCTCCCCACAGAAACTGAGTAGAGTACATCCTCCAGGGTCATCCCCTTCTGGCCTCGGGGGGGCCAGGAAGGAACACCGTAGTGGGGGTAAGTCCTGGGAGGACAGGCCAAGGTGCATTGCAGGGCTGATATGGGGCTGATCCAGGTGGGAGCAAAAAAAAAATAGTTACATAAATATATGAAAAATTATTTTCTGGGGTACTATAGGATACAGTTTAACATATAGTTCTTTGTTGGTTGTGATCAACATGTGGCACTGTTTTAGTGCAGCTACAAAGAAACATAGAATGCCACAGCAGTCAAGGGCCACTAGGCCCACCCAGTCAGCCCATTTTTGTTAACCTTCATTTTTTGCTGCAGACCCTACTAGATCTATGGTGCAATCCTCCCCCTTACTCCAATGATTCCCTTGTGCCTGTCCCAGGCATTTTTAATCCCACCATCTTCTCCCCCACCATCTCTGCTTGAAGGCTATTCCTGGTGTGCACCACTCATTCTGTGAAGAAGTACTTCCTCAAATCCCTCCTGTATTTACCCTCCGCTAGCTTCATACCATGCTCCCTTCTTCTAGAGCATCCTTTTTTCTGAAAAATGCCCCCTTCCTGTACCTTATTTAACCCCCCGGGAGGTATTTAAAGGTCTCTATCATATCCCTCATCTCCCTCTTCTCCTCCAAGGTATACATATTTAGTTCCTTTAGAAGTAAGGGATTTTCTAAACTGTAGGTCCACATTTTTAGTCTATGCTCTCTGGTATGGCTGTAGAAAAATGTATGTTGTATGGACCATCCTTCCACTATGTAAGAGAATTCAGGAGCACGTACATAGCATCAAAAAACGTGGATCCAACACACTGGTTAGCATGCACTTCCATACCGCTCACAACAGTGACCCAGAACAGTTGACATTCACAGCACTGGAATGTGTGACAGTAGGAAGGGGGAGCAACAGGCTTCAAAGAGTTCTGCAAAGAGCAACTTTTTGGAATTTTACCTTAAAAGCCTTAAAGCCTATAGGTTTGAATAAGGAGTGGGACCTTAAACCATTCCTCCGAAACAGTCTCCTTTATGCAATGCCTGCAACCCACCCACCCCTCAAAAAAAAAACCAAATGGTAAAAAGGTTTCAGCATGAGTTATTTGTTTACAGATTTGCATAGTATTAGGCAAGAGTCCTAGTACTAAAATGATTTGACTTTTACAATTGTAGTCTCACTATTACTGTTTTCTTTCACTAATGGTTTGGCTTACTATCCTTTGTTTTTCTCCTTTAGATCTGAGAGTTTTTAGTAGCAGATCCCCTTTCTTCAATATGTTGGATTTTTGTACTAGGGCGATTGCTCTTCCAGTTCCCAAAAAACAGAATCATGGAGTGTTGTAATATGGAAATCTGGTACCCTTATTGGTGCTTCTTCAAGTTGTACTCTGCATTTCTTGATTCAAATGGTTTCTTTCTGCTTGGCTTGAAACTTTTTTTTGCTTGGCTTGATTTTTTTTTGCACCATAGACTATTTTACCATTTATAAGTTGAACTACAAACATATACGGTCCAGGGCCGGCATGCCATCACAGCGGTAGCACTATCGTTTGCGACACCAGTGACCTGGGTTCTATAGTGAGTCTAGGTTGCTGGAGAGCCAGCTGGGTGGAGGGGGACTGAGCACCCGGTGGGCCGCTCTCCCTCTCTGGGGAGGGGTGGGCCACATACCCCACCATGATACTGCCATCATCTGGGTGGCCACTGGTGGTGCCAGTGCGGTTAAGGGATGCAGATGGCAGGGGAGGGGCTGGTGTCAGCTGGGGACCTTAACAGAGGTATGTTTCAGCGTGCCCCCATTCATTGGCCCCCCCAAGTGCAGACATCAGAGGGGGTGGACCAGAACAAGGAAAAAAACCTTGCTCTTGGTCCAGGTGACAAACCCCCAGCACCACGTCCAGGGAGGAACCAGGGGGCAGACTCCACTGTGCACGCTCTCTTGATATTCAGGGGGAGGTTTGGAAGTACCTTCTCTGCCCTGCCCAGAGGGTAATCCAGAAGCCCTGAAGGCAAGAACTGGAGCATGCCGCACTCTAGGAAGCAGACTCCTCGGTCCTCCTAGGGACGTTCCTGAGAGGTGCAGTGGGGAGTTCAGAGAGAGGGATCGAGGGCAGAGAGATAGGAGGATAAAGAATAAGTTAAAAAAAAAACACATATATGGTCCTTAGAAAGTAGGACAAAGATTAAATTCCTGTAACTGTGTCATTTGTTATTCTAGTGTTATTGTTTGATACTTTACATCAGCCTTAAGAATGCAATTTTTTATCATTTTTAATTTTCACTA
Organism: Neoceratodus forsteri; assembly: GCA_016271365.2. NCBI lineage: Eukaryota > Metazoa > Chordata > Ceratodontiformes > Ceratodontidae > Neoceratodus > Neoceratodus forsteri. The sequence goes on from CM057452.1 coordinate 413,436,909, forward strand.
GTTTTTGTTGTTTTTGTTACACAACTGTTCATTTTAAACTGACATCACTTATTACTGCTGCTTTAAACTGTAAAACATTCTGCTGTTTAGGGTGACATAAGCAGCAACTTCTTTAGTGTAAGCAGCAGGTGTGGGTTAGGTATATATATATATATATATATATATATATATATATATATATATATTAATACATCCCAGAGCCACTTGTGGGATAGAGTGGTTTTCATCGTGTTTCTGCTCTGGTGAGGAACAGTTCAAGCGAGCTGTTCTGTTTGCAGAACAGAACACAAGTGAAACCAATCTTTATCCCGCAATGAGTGGCTCCAGGGGATGTATTAAAATATTATGGATCGAGGGTGCACCCGGTGTTATTAAAAAAAAGGTCCAGGAATGTGCCCGTTTCCAGCACTCTTCTCAGAATAAGAGTGTCTCACGCACAGGGGAAGAAAACACTCCGATTGGTCGGGAGAGCTCCCTTACAATAAATTTATAAAGATAACTAGTGACATCTTTGAGCTAAGTTTCAAGATATCACTTATTAGGTACCAAGATATCATCACTTAGATCATGGCTAGATTAACCTGTATGCCAGTTACGCCATGGCGTAGGGCCCCAAGGTTCAGGAGGGCCCCCACTGTTAACTTATTTACAGTTACTTTCTTTAATTCTGGCTGTACTGGATGACCACTGACAGGCCGAATTGCCCAAAAAGCAACCCCCCCACCTCACTGAGTCAGCCTGGTGAATGATGACCCCCCCGCAGCTGCTCTGAGCAAGTGAGCCTCTCAGTTTCTTTGACAGCAGCTCCAGCTTCACCTCTGATCCACCCTGACCCCACCATACAAAACCAATCATGTCCATCAGAGGTACTCTGGAGGTGTGGCTACTGGGGAGTGGGAATCAGTGTGTCCATGTGCATGGTGTCAGGACATATGGGCAGGCGGTAATGAGGATTAGAGGAGCAGAATGAGATGGAGCTGTGGCGGTCAGTCGTCGGTGCTGGTGATTGGTCTCGTCTATCAAAGTAGAAGAGTCTCTGTCTAAAGACACAAAAATAGAGAGAGAGTCTGAGCAGGCCACGAGGGGTCACCCAGATTCAGATTTGGCTTCAGTGCAGCGTCAAGTGCTGCTGGTGTTTTCAGTATAGCCACTAGCCAGGGTCAGTCAGTGCTGCTGCTAGTTTGGCCTTTGGTCCTGCTGTGGCTACGAGGAGTCCTCCCATGCCAAGCCACACTGCAAGGCTGAGTCGTGCCACCCCCGCCTGTGTGATCTTGAGAAAACAATCAAGAGAACAGACTGGACTCATCAAAGTCACATTCACATCAGTCAGGCCGCACCAGGTATGGTGTGTTGACTAGTCATCTGCGTGCTGCAGTGTCCAAGTCATTTGTCCTGCAGAAATAACTAGTTTTACTGCACTGGAGAAACAAACTAAGCTGTGGTTGCCTCTGGTAATGGTCTGTCTGTGAATGTTCAGTAACCTGAGCAGTGTACTGAGTCTTTAATAAGATTTGAGTTTGGCACTGAGTGGACCATGGGGTGCTAATAAGTCATCTGAGGGGAACTAACTTGTGCGACTTGCCCTTGCTGGCACAGTTTTGTCTTGGTTTGATTTGAGTCACATACATTACTGAGAAGTTGCAGTAGGTTGCTCTAGGAAACTTAATTTCTGAAGTGACTGCAGTCAACACCTGTAGGTCCTGCAGGGTTCTTAAGGCTCAGTCTTTTTGGCACAACTCTGTTTAGCTGCTTTGGCATCAATGACTTGGAGTGGGGGCAAGGATGTGGCAACTCAGCATTGGCAGCAAAGCAACTTTTAAGTTGACAACAAAACTATAAATGACAGTGGAGATGGAGGGGAGGCGACAGTGGGAGAACAGACAGAATTGAGGACAAAGATAGCTGCACAGAGGGTGATTGTGGCAGATGCATTGCAGAGGTAAGGAGCTTGAGCATATCTTGGGTTTGGAGCTCGAAGGAGTCTTGAGTGGGGAAATAATGGGAGGGAGCTGTGAGCCCCACTAACTGCTTCAATACATGCTTCACTTTTTTGGTTTTGGCAGAGAGAACAGGTATTAAAGGAGGCATGTGCATGGAGATCATGGCAGCTACAATCCCCATTTTTATTAATGTATTTATGTGGAATTTGAATTTGATATCTGGGAAGGCAGGGCAAACTAATTCAAGTCTAATGTCCAGGTGTGTCTCAGGGGATGGGACAAAAAGAGGAACAAAAGATGATCCATAATTATTAATAACAAAAATAGTTACAAGGTACAGTAGTAGCAAGGGAAAAACAAGACGCGTTAAAGGTAACTAAAAAGTGAAAATTTACAAAATGTTAATATTGCACTGATAAAATGTTTCTTTGTGCAGTAATTGGTCATTCTGAATTGTGTTGTTTATAATCAAGGGCATGTGACCTGTCAAGTCATGTGGCATAACATATAGCATTATAAACTACATCCTGCTTGAGTACCCTGGTCGTTATTGCAGAAGAGTGAAATATTGGTATTTAGGGGCCCCCTGGGTTACAAAATATGACTTGGAGTAGGGCCCCCACAGCCATTAATCTGGCCATGACTTAGATACATCACAACTGACCTGTTAATAACTGATCAATAGCATCAGGACATACCACATTACTGCATAGGTTCATAGGTATGTAAACGAGTCAATAAGCTCAAAAGCCATATTTGACTCACCACTTATCAGTGGTACAACATAGTTTTATTGTTACCCATATAGATATCTAGGGACTTCTTAAAGGAGTCCATGCTTTCACTTGCAACAACTGATTCCAGTAGTTGATTCCATGCATTTATTACCTTCTGACTAAACCACAAACAATGCTACCTTGACAACCATTACTTCACACATTCTTCAGAGACTTTCCATTTATTTATTTAAAAGTTTAACCAGGAAGTACATACTGAGCTGAAAACAGCTCATTTCCAGATGTGTCCCGGGGGAGAAGGGAGTAGGAGATAGCGGACAGTAAAAAATAACAAGATAAAATACAATCATATAGTTTTACGAGCAGAATCATAAATATTATAGGCAGAATATTATGGGCAGACTGGATGGGCCTTGCGGTCCTTATCTGTCGTCAACTTCTATGTTTCTATGTAGAATAGTAAACAAAGGCTTCTAGAAAATAATACACACTATAATATATACAGAAAGGGAAAATAGCAGAACAGTAAGAAAAGAACAAGACTAGAGAATAGAGAAAAAGGGGAAGGGTCACAAGCAGTTGCAGGTAGGATGACAAAAGTCAGAAAGAAGAGACTTTAGGGAGGAAGGAGAAGAGGCAGAATGAATAGGAAGGAGAAAGGAGGACCAACGTTTTGGAAAGTGGTAAGAAAAAGCAGATTGGCCAACAATAGATTTTTTTTGAAGGAAAAGAGAGAGAATGGAAAGTACTGTTGCAGAGAAAGTAGGAGGAACAAGGAGGAGAGGAAAAAAGGGATTTGAGATAAGAGGAAAGAGTACCAAACCAGAATTTTGATAAAAAAGAGACACAATGGGAAAGGTGCTTAGCATCACGAGATGGGAGGGAAAGAGACGAGTAAAGAGAGTGGTGGTGAGTATGAGAGGGGCAATCTAAAGCAAAGCAGCAGAAAGAATGAAAAAAGGGGTCCAGTCTGGCAAGGGAGGATTTAGGGGCACAACTATAGACTAAATCACCATAGTCAAAAATACAAAGGATAATTTTTAGGGCAATCTCTCGACAGGCAGGGAGCGGTATATTCGCTTTATTCCTGTACAGAGCACCAAGCTTAGGGTGAAGCTTTTGGTGAATTGCATCAATGTGCACAGAGAAATCAAGATTCATAGAAACAAGCATAAAAGCAGTGAATGAAAAAGAAAATCACTTGTTTACGGCTTTATTTATGAAACTTTCAGGTCATGTTGCATACTGTACATCACATGTGAGATAAGCTAATGCACAATATCAGAGATATCTTCTTTTATTGTACTTGGCCTCTTGCGACCGCATGGCTTTGCCACTCGTGAAGTCAGAGATCAAATACAACTCAAGAAGATATTTCCGATATCTTACTGTAAGACTGGGGTCCCCACCCCTACCTTTTTTACTAAAATGACAGGTGGCATGCTGTTGGCATTTGGCACCAATACCTGGTTGGGGACCTGGGTTCGGGGAAGGATGAGGTTACCTGGCACAAGGGACCTAGGTTTGGCTACTCTGCACAGGGGCACTCAAGTAAATTCAACTACAGGAAGCAATAACTGTAATGTCCAGAACCAGAATTGGGATTTTTCAGTGTGGCTTTATTTATTAACGAACATAAACTAAGCATTGCATGGTCCCCCAAAGGGCTACGTTACTGTATGTGCAGATTAGAGGTTAACCAAGCGGTCCATTTGAGGAATGAACACATTACTACAGTTGTCTAGCTTTGGACCCACCAGGCACTCAGCCCGGACTTTGCATGCACTTTGGATACATAGCTCGACTGGCCCAGCTTCCCTGCCAGCCACTTGACTGACGGTCCACTTGAAGAATGAACCCAAACTTTACTTGGAAAGACATCCCATCAAACAAGGAGACTCCCAAACTGTGGCTCCCCACACCACTTAGAGTCTGTGACTCCTAGAGAGATTTGTTTTCGTACTTCCAATCGAACTCCCATCAAACAAGGAGACTCCCATCCAACAAGGAGTAATTTTCCATCCTGTGGCTCCCTACACCACTTAGAGTCTGCGACTCCTAGAGAGATTTTCAAGTTGCGACCCATGTCTGGGTACCCACCCCATCACTGGCCAAGTGCATGAGGCAGGTAGCAAAACACAGAAGAAATCCGTAGAGGTGGACCTGGTTACTAAAGATGGGGGTTTTTCCCACCTCCAGCCCATACCCGGCCATTTCTCTGGACACACAGAAAACTTTAGGACTTTAAAATGTAGATTGAACGGTGGATGACCTGAAGCACCCCCTCTACAGCGGACTTTAAATCCATTTAAAAGTTTAAACTGTTTGACTGCTCCATTTGTTTGTCCTAGTGAACATAGTCCTCCCAAATAGCAGTCCCCATTCATGTCCCAACTGAAGAAAACAATTTGTCCCTTCAAATGGAGCCAAACACTCACCCGTTCGTTGCAGGTGCCCCACAGGCGAAGTACTGTAACCTTTGCTGTTATACAAGAACAGACTAAAATAAAACCAGGCAGCTTCCTTCCATGGTGGGAGAAGGAGATTGCCCCTGGAACCCACAGAGAACTTTTCCTCCCCCCCCAGAGGGAGGGGGGTACTGAGACCGGGGGAGCAGTCTTCACCACTTTAAAAAAGATAAAACACAGGAACACTTCCTTTTTCTTAGTGAGAGATCAAACAGCAGACTGATGCTTCCTTCTTGCTTAAGGACAAATAGAAGACTGACTTTGAATTTCCCAAAGTTCTAAACTCACTCCCTGAGCTGTAGATTCCAATGTGGCTCATGCAGCTGCGACAGTTCTATAGTGATGTCATCTTTCAAGTCTCAGCTGTGACTGAGGACAGAGTGAGACAGTGTGAAACCCATTTAACTGGAGTTTCACAAGCTGCCTTCCCTGCCTACCATTAGGTCTTTCTGGGATTCTAGTAACCCTGGGTAACAAAGGGGTTACACTCACCCTTGACCAGGAAAATGACTGTCCCCAGTCATTATGCACCTGGCCTTAGGCCATCCCACCCTATGTGCTACCTGCGGAGGGAGGTGATCAGGCCCCCTCCTACCATGTGCGAGCACAGGTAGGCAACACTAAGAGCCTAGAGGCCTATAGCTGACATAGCCTCTACTCTATCCACTTACTATGGACACCTAGTGGCTCTGGTAGAACCATCCAGAGCATAGCCCTGATAGATCAGCACTGTGGCCCTGTGTGAATGGACAAGGATATGATGGAAGGCATTCTTAGAATGGCAGAGAAAGGGGACATACTGTTGATGGGAGACCTGAATATGCCAGATGTTAACTGGAGCACATTTGCTGCAGCCACGTCCAAGAGCAGGGCCATTCTTGACGCCCTACAGGTGGCAGGCATTAGACAGCTAGTTTCGGAACCCACTCGTGAGGGAGCAATCTTAGACCTCGTACTCTCAAACGGGGGCAGTGAGAGGATCTCAGATCTAGAAGTGGGTTGCCATCTGGGGACAAGTGACCATCAAACAGTGTGGTTCACGTTAAACTCAGCTACAGAGTCAAGCCATACAAAAGTGAGGGTACTGGACTTTAGGAGGGCTGACTTTGGCAAGATGGGAGAGTGCCTCAGAAAAGCACTAGCAAACAGGCTAGAAGGAGGTGTGGAGCAACAATGGGGAATTATCAAAACTGCCATCACAGTGGCAACAAGCCTTGTGTGAAGCAAATAAACAAATCAAAGCGAAGAAAAAGCCACTATGGTTCTCAAGAGAGTGGCTGTGAAAGTCAGGAAGAAAAGATAGCATTCGGAAGTATAAGGAAACACAGAAGGAGCAGGACGAGAGCTGTACCAGTTAAGGCAGAAAGAAGCAGGGAGGGAAGTCAGAATAGCAAAAGGCCCAAACTGAGGAAAAGATAGCCAACTCAGTTAAGAAGGGGATAAAACCTTTATAGGTACATCAGCGAGGAGAAAGACAAAGGAGGGATAGTGAGGCTGAAATAGAATGAACGGTGGGTGGGCAGAGGGGACAGTGAAAGCAGGAATACTGAATGAATATTTCTGCTCAGTATTCACAAATGAGGAGGGAAGTGCCTAATCCAATTAACAGAAGCACTCTTGATAGGGGGTCATCCCAGTCCTGTCACAGAAGAAAGGGTTCTGCAAGAACTCCTAAAACTGAAGGTGGACAAAGCAATGGGTCCTGATGGAATTCACCCCAGAATTCTAAAAGAATTAAGGAAGGAACTAGTGAAACCACTGGCTACTCTTTTAATAAATCATGGAGGATGGTGTGGTACCCGAGGACTGGAGGAAGGCGGATGTGATTCCCTTCACAAAAGTGGGACCAAGACAGAGGCAGGAAACTACAGACCTGTCAGTCTGACCTCTGTGTAGGGAAAGTGATGGAGTCACTTCTGAAGGAAAGAATAGTTGAGTACCTAGAGGTCAGTGGAGCACAGGATCCAAGGCAGCATGGGTTCACAGCGGGAAGGTCATGTCAGACGAATCTAATAGATTTCTTTGACTGGGTGACCAAAGTAGTAGACCAGGGAGGGCTGTGGACATGGCCTACCTAGACTTTTAGCAAGGCATTTGACACAGTCCCACAAAAGACTATCAGTCAAATTAACCAGCCTGGGAGGTGGGTCCCAGGGTGGTAGCCTGGGTAAAACATTGGTTGGACAACAGGACACAGAAGGTAATTGTAAATGGAGTCCACTCTGAAGAAAGGGCGGTTACCAGTGGTACCGAGGGTTCAGTATTGGGTCCAGTCCTTTTAATGTCTTCATCAGTGACATTGCAGAGGGACTGGAAGGAAAAGTATGCCTTTTGCAGATGACACAAAGATCTGCAACAGGGTTGATACACAAGGAGGCGGAAAGGATGAAAAGGGACTTGGCAAGGTTGGAGGAATGGTCAGACGATGGCAGCTAGGATTCAATGCAAAAGTGCAAATAATGCACCTGGGAAACAAGAACCTAGGGAAGAATACAAATGGGTGGGGAGGTGTAATAACAACAAAACAGGAAAGGGACCTGGGGGTAATCATATCAGATGACCTTAAGGTTAGAGAGCAATGAGAAGGCAGTAGGGAGGGCCGAGATATACTGGGATGTATAGGGAGAGGCATCAGCAGCAGAAAACAGGAAGTTGTTATCCCTCTGTACAGACAGTTGGTGAGACCCCATCTGGAATACTGTGTCCAGTTCTGGAGACCTCATCTCCAAGGACATAGACAGGATAGAGGCAGTCCAGAGGAGGGCAACTAAAATGGTGCAGGGTCTGCAAGAGAAGCCGATGGAGAGAGACTAAAGGAGCTTAATATGTATACCCTTGAGGAAAGAAGGGAGAGGGGGGACATGATAGAAACTTTCAAGTACCTCAAGGGAATCAACAAAGTCCAAGAGGGTAGCATCTTTCAGAAAAAGAGACATGCAAGAACAAAGGGACACAATTTAAAGATAGAAGGAGGGCGGTTCAGGGGCAATGTGAGGAAGTATTATTTCACAGAGAGGGTAGTGGATGCATGGAACAGCCTTCCTGAGGAAGCTGTGGGGTCTAAAACTGTGGGAGAATTCAAGAATGCATGGGACAGACATAAAGCAATTCTTGTGGGGGGCAGGAAGATATAGGCTATTGGTTAACTAGGATCTGTGGCCTATCCTGTAGATAGGGAAATGGGCAGACTAGATGGGCCTAGCGGTCCTTATCTGCCGTCAAAGTCTATGTTTCTATGTTTCTATGGCCCCTACTGCAGGTCAGGGCCACAGCCTGTCCATCCCCCCTAACCCTCTAGGGAAAACCTATTTGCCTCTAACATAACATCCCAAACAAAACAAAACCCGGGGACCTCCCCGACCTTGGGCAGCCTGTAACTACAACCATTAGCAATAATAACACAGTACATTTAAATTCTACACCATAAGCATTGACGAGGAACTCCGATGAGCCCCTCCTCCTCTTCTTGTCTTCTCTTCTGTCTTCCAGGAACACCTGTAAGAAAAGACAAAAAAAAAAAAACACATCCTAATCTGCATGCACAGTCTATATAAACAACAACCATGACAACAACAACCCTTACCATACAGAAAAACAAAACACTGAACAATCCCAAAAAAGACAATTTTTATTTATTTATTTTTTTTTAGAAAAAGGGTAGAAAAACAGTATTTACGTTAAAGTACAATAATGATATTGGTAACAATATACCTTTGGGGGGATGGAGTGCCCTAAAAGTCCCAACTAGTGACTACAAGGCCCGAAGGCCAGTCCATTAAAGAGTCTCTCCTGGGCCGGAGCCCCGTGAAACAGTTCTTTAAGGCAATAATCCCGAAGGGGAGAGTCTTTGCGGACAGTTCACACACTTTTGAAGTTTGTAGTGTAGGGTGTGTACTGCAATGTCATAAAGATAGAATAAAAAGATTTTTTCGGACTTACCAGCCTCTTGAAGTATTCGAACATCACAAACCTGGTCCCTTCCGAAGACTCTCCCTGGCAGCATTTCTTCTGATACAGCTGGGCGGACATCTTCCGGGAACCCACAGGAGTGCACATCTGGAAACAGCTGGGCTGATGTCATAACTGGAGAAGGAACCTTAGAACAGGAACAAGAGAAAACAGCTGGTCCGGCGTCATCCGATTACCAGGCGATGAACAGGAAACAGTAAGGCTGGTGTCCTCTCTGGTTCTGAAGTCATCTGGTGGTGCCAGTAGATGGTTGCTGAACAGGACAGTACACTGTGGACTGAAGAATATGGGGCACCTGATTCCTGGTATATTCATATTGGCAGTTCAATAAGGGCACTTCACAGTCTTAGTGTGGCAGTATTGACTACCACTGCTCGGCTCTCCATTTTGTAGGCACGGGCTTAATTACTGGGAGGTCCTTGCACTGAGGCCAATAGTAGAGGGGGTCAGGGGCTTGAATTATTACTCCGTCTGGACGCATATAATTCACACAGTGGGAGACTTCACGTCCCTCTCCGTCCACTATTCTCACTCTGTCCATAAACAGTGTCCTGCCTCTCTTCCACTGTGTATACTTTTCGTGGAACATTCTATTCTTTACATGCTGGTTAGCCCCAGGATGCACATGTTTCATTGCTTCATCCCAGATCCAGGATTTCCTGCAGTTCTCAATCTCCTCCCAGACTCTCCGAGGAAAGGTAGCAAAGGTCATACCAAAGATTTCATTGGCCTTTCTACGAACCAGTCTCTCCTCTTTACTTGCTTTGGTCAATCTGAGACCGCTGGCCTGGCTTGGGGGTGGCCAGTCCTGGTTCTGCCAGCTTCGCACCCTCAATGAAATTAAAAAAGGATCCCTGACTTCTTCTTCTTCTGGTGAAGCCAGGGCAGTGGCATCACCACCTTCTTGAACACATTCCTCCGAGGCAAGATCTTGAGGCTGTGTACCCGTTCCTATCTCACAAGGCCACTTAGGTTCCTCCTCATCTTCCTCTTCACCTTCGAGACTTAGGCTAGGCCCCCCCACCCAGGGGTCTATTGATGCTTTATCTGAACTTGCCTTCTGAGATCCAGCATCCAATGCTTCAATTTCAGATTCAATCTCTAATTCTGCACTCTCTAACTTTGTGCCACACTCCCCTGAGGGACCTTCCTCCACAGGCTCCGCCTGATGCTGTGTGCTGCCAACTGCAGATTCTTGAATTTTTGTCCATGGGAGCCAAAGTAATTGGAGGCACTTTATACAAACCATATTTTTGAAGGCATCCAGCACAGTGAGGAATCATGAAGACATCCCTTCCAGCACTCAAACACATCTGGCATACACACACTGGATAATTAGGAATTGCCACATCAGGAGGGAGTTGCCCTCTATAGCACCAATTTACAATATCTCTCAATCTATTTACTGCTGCTGTTACTGCAACCCGGGCATGATCCGGGTAACGAGCTGGTCCTGAGGCCATAACTGCAGAAAAATAAACAAAAGTTCACTGTAACTGAAAGTCCCACTTTAATGAACACACTCTGTAGCTTTAAAATGGCTCCTCTGCTGCTGTGTTTACTTTACCACCCCACCCTGTAATTTATTTATTTAGTTTTTGTTTACTGGGTAGGTGCACTAGCCAGCAGGTGACTATTTTCAGGCACGACCCGGGCGTAATGGCGGCAGCAGCACTCCTGTGCATCAACAATCAGACTCTGGGTCAAGCCACTGCGCACCCGATTTACATCAGCTACTAATAACTTTTATTCAAACTGCACAATTTGCTCTGTTCTGGCTGTTCACACATTTACAGGATTTTCCTTGGACTTTTCACATGCTGACAACACTCATTTAATAACAGTCCCTTTAACTTCAGGTTTCAGCACAGAATTGTCTGCTTCTACTAGTGTTGCACTTATTTTACAACCCATAGTCTCTCTCTCTGGCTGCAAACTTTAAACTGAGGCTACTTTCATTGCTATGCACACATTTAATGGCTTTACAGACTTGCACTTGCCAGCAGGACATCACACACTTTGGCTTTACAGCTCCTTGGTAAACAGTTGGTATTTTTTAAACAGCAGCACAGGATTCACAGCACACAGCAACACACTAGGGAAATTGCTTCAACTTTTTTGGGTTACCGACTGCCAGATAGCCAAAACGCTAGCCCACTAACCTAAGCACCTTCCTTCCCGAACAAATCCAAAGCGGTGCCTCCATTTTTGTAACCGGGGGTCCCCACCCCTGCTCTTTTACTAAAACGACAGGTGGCATGCTGTTGGCATTTGGCAGCAATACCTGGGGGGGGACCTGGGTTCGGGGAAGGATGAGGTTACCTGGCACAAGGGACCTAGGTTTGGCTACTCTGCACAGGGGCACACAAGTAAATCCAACTACAGGAAGCAATAACTGTAATGTCCAGAACCAGAATTGGGAATTTTCAGTGTGGCTTTATTTATTAACTAACTGAACATAAACTAAGCATTGCATGGTCCCCCAAAGGGCTACGTTACTGTATGTGCAGATTAGAGGTTAACCAAGCGGTCCATTTGAGGAATGAACGCTTTACTACAGTTGTCTAGCTTTGGACCCACCAGGCACTCAGCCCGGACTTTGCATGCGCTTTGGATACATAGCCCAACTGGCCCGGCTCCCCTGCCGGCCACTTGACTGATGGTCCACTTGAAGAATGAACCCAAACTTTACTTGGAAAGACATCCCATCAAACAAGGAGACTCCCAAACTGTGGCTCCCCACACCACTTAGAGTCTGCGACTCCTAGAGAGATTTGTTTTCGTACTTCCAATCGAACTCCCATCAAACAAGAAGACTCCCATCCAACAAGGAGTAATTTTCCCATCCTGTAGCTCCCCACACCCCTTAGAGTCTGCGACTCCTAGAGAGATTTTCAAGTTGCGACCCACGTCTGGGTACCCACCCCATCCCTGGCCAAGTGCATGAGGCAAGTAGCAAAACACAGAAGAAATCCGTTGAGGTGGACCTGGTTACTAAAGATGGGGGGTTTTCCCACCTCCAGCTCCCACAGCCCATACCCGGCCATTTCTCTGGACACACAGAAAACTTTAGGACTTTAAAATGTAGATTGAACGGTGGATGACCTGAAGCACCCCCTCTACAGCGAACTTTAAATCCATTTAAAAGTTTAAACTGTTTGACTGCTCCATTTGTTTGTCCTAGTGAACATAGTCCTCCCAAATAGCAGTCCCCATTCATGTCCCAACTGAAGAAAACAATTTGTTTGCCCCTTCAAATGGAGCCAAACACTCACCCATTCATTGCAGGTGCCCCACAGGCGAAGTACTGTAACCTTTGCTGTTATACAAGAACAGACTAAAATAAAACCAGGCAGCTTCCTTCCATGGTGGGAGAGGGGGATTGCCCCTGGAACCCACAGAGAACTTTTCCTCCCCCTTCCCCCAGAGGGAGGGGGGTACTGAGACCAGGGGAGCGGTCTCCACCACTTTAAAAAAGATAAAACACAGGAACACTTCCTTTTTCTTAGTGAGAGATCAAACAGCAGACTGATGCTTCCTTCTTGCTTAAGGACAAATAGAAGACTGACTTTGAATTTCCCAAAGTTCTAAACTCACTCCCTGAGCTGTAGATTCCAATGTGGCTCATGCAGCTGCGACAGTTCTATAGTGATGTCATCTCTCAAGTCTCAGCTGTGACTGAGGACAGAGTGAGACAGTGTGAAACCCATTTAACTGGAGTTTCACAAGCTGCCTTCCCTGCCTACCACTAGGTCTTACTGAGATTCTAGTAACCCCGGGTAACAAAGGGGTTACATTACATTAGCTCATCTCATATCCCATATCTATCTATCTATCTAACTATCTATCTAGTCATTACAAAAAACTTTGTTTATGCACCAGTTACGGTTAAAGTGACAAAAATAGTGAAATGCAGTATTAGGGCTCCCAACCCTAACACCCCAACCCCACCCTGTAGGCAGCAAGAGGGGAAAACATTACAGTATGACCTCTCCTGCATCTTCGCAAATGTATTTATTTATTTATTGAAATGTTTCACCAGGAAAGGCACGATGAGCAACAAGCTGCTCGTCTCCCGGTGCGACCTGGGGGAAGGGGAATAGGGGACAGGATAACATGCAGGTTATCAAGTGAGATACAGTTAACATAATTATACAGTCGGAGGAGGATTACATTCAATATGACTTACATAGGTTGCCGAGGGCACAATACCATCTAGGTAAAAACATTGATGCATTTAATATGAGGAAAACAAATGGAACAAATGACAGGACAGAGGATGAAACAAAAAGTGCAGAAGTAGGTGTAATAAGCCAGTATCCAACGTGTAAGCTAGGTGTTGCTGGTCAGGCAATCGGGATGGGGACACGCAGGTGCATACGAGCAGGTATCACATACAGAAACAATTTACCATGAGATAATTTGCCAGGGCAATAGATAGGGTGTGGGCAGAAGAGGAGAGGTGGATTTGATGGGGAAGCTTATTCCAGAGTAAAGGGAAGCAGTATGAGAAAGCTGCTTCGCGGTGGAGGTCCACTGTTAAGGGATTAATAGTTGGTGGGAGTCAAAGGATCTAAGGGCATGGGGGTGGGGATGAGGGTAGTATGGCTGTAAGATAGGATGGGAGGGCACCAAGCCAGAATTTTGAGACAAATTTAGCGCAGTGCAGTAAGCGGTGATTTTCAAGGGATGTGAATCCTAGGGATTGGTAGAGGGCGCAGTGATGGGTGCGGGAGGGGACATTGAGAGCAAAACAGCAGAAAGTATTGTAGAGGGGGTCCAGTTTGGATAGGGTAGATTTGGGAGCGGGACTGCAGACTATGTTGCAGTAGTCAAAGGAAGGAAGTTTCATCTTCTGGACTAGATCATGCCTCACGGGGAGTGGGAGGCTACTACGATTCCTGTAAAGGGCACCGAGCATAGGATTTTTTAGTAAGGTATCGGTGTGGTCAGAGAAGGATAGATGGCGGTCAAGCCAGACCCCCAAGTACTGAAAGGTATTTACGTCATCTAGCATTGTCCCATCCAGAGTGTGGTAGGAGGGGAGGGAGTGGAGCCTGGACAGGGGTTGCCTCGTGCTGAAGGTCATAGTGATGTTTTTTTTTGCATTGAGGGAGAGCTGGTGAGAGCTGAACCAGAGCTGGACTTTGTTGAAATGAGCCTGAAGGGTATTTGCGACCTCTTCCGGGGAAGAGCCGGTGGAGAACAGGACAGTGTTGACTGCATACATTTGGATATATGCAAATGAGGAGGTTTGAGGCATTGATTGTACCTTGGGGTTGTTAGTCCTAACACTCGCCCCAATCCATCAGTAAATAAGCTGAGATGTGTAGAGTATATGAGAATGGGGTGAGCGTTAGGGTTGACAACCCCAAGGTACACTCCTTGTCTCATTTGCGAAGATGTGGAAAAAATGAAACCATTAAATAACTGAATTTCTGGTGGTACTGGTCCCTCTTCCCTCTGATTGTTCACCCAAAATTAAATAACTGAATCCCTGATGGTAGTTGTCCCCCCTCCCTCTGATCACCATCCCCTCATTAAAATAACTGAATGCCTGCTGCTAGTTGTCCCCCCTTCCTCCGATCGCTAGCCTGGAATTAAAAACCAAACCCTCCCTAGCATCTAGCACCCCCCTACCAGGGCACTGAGCATCCACCCCCTGGTCCCCTTACCAGTATCCTCAATGCTCATGTGCATATAGTGACCAGCATAGCCCTCCTCATACCTCCTCAGCTGGCTGATGTCTAGGCAGGGAGCATACCTCTTATTGTCCTGTCCTATAAATTAGAGGTGCATTCCCTTCCTGGCTATACACTAGCTGGCCAAGTAGGGTTGAAGAGGGCTGTGCTGGTCACCATATGCACCAATGGCAGTGAGGATACCAGTAAGGGGACCGAGGGGGTTGGTGCTTGGTACTGTGATGGGGAGGGTGATAGATGCCAGGGAGAGTTTTGTTTTTTAATTCCAGGCTGGTGATCGGGAGGCAGCACTACCACCAGGGATAGTTTCTTTAATGAGGGTATGGTGACTCAACAGAGGATCCACTACCACCAGGGATTCAGTTTTTTTTATGAGGGGCTGGCAATCTGAGGGGGGGGACAACTACTATCAGGGACTGAGTTATTTAATGACTGGTAGGGCAATCGGCAGGAGGGTAGGACCACTACCACCAGAGATTCATTTATTTTAATGCTGGGCAGGTGATTGAAGGGAGCAAGGGACCACTACCACCAGGGATTCAGTTATTTAATGCCAGGTGGGTGACCGGAGGGGGGACCACTATCACCAGGGATTCATTTATTTAATGCTTGGTGGGTGATTGGAGGGAGGAGGGGACCATTACCACCAGGGTATAAGTCATTTAATGCCAGGCAGGTGCATGGAGGGAAGGGGGACCACTACCACCAGGGATTTCAGTTATTTAATGCCGGATGGGTGATTGGGGCGGACCACTAACACCAGGGAGTTAGTGTTAATGTTCCTCAGGCTGGTGATGGGGGGTGCCATGAACCACAGAGGCAGGTACGCTTCCCCAGCAGCTAACCGAGTGGTAGGCTACATTACTTCTGACAGCTGCTAGGGTTACATGGAGTAAAAGGAGGTTTTCTTCAGCAGTATTGGAGTGGCACAAAAGGACTGCATAAAAAAACCTTTTGCACCACACAAATCCACTGAATATCAGCTTTCATCAGTACTCCTGTCTCTGCCTCACCATTTGCATACCCCCTTTCTAGCTTGCGTGGGTGCTACCCCTTTTTGCTATGCAACACAACCTTTTCAATATTGGGCTCTAGCGCAAAAAACTGTTTACACAGGCAAACTCTGATTAAGGCCCCAAATGTGATAAAAATCTTTTTTCGTATGAAGAAATCCTTTTTCATATGAAAGAAAAAAAAAAAGAAACAGAAAAAAACCTAAGTCCAAAATCTTTTTTCATATGAAGGCACCCTTTTGGTATGAACAAAAAAATATGAAAAACGATGCCTTCATCCAAAAAAAGAATTTGAATTTAATTTTTTTTGTCTGATTCTTTTTTTTGCATGAAGGGATCCTATGTTGCTTAGTATCTTTATTAGTGATATGAATAAAGACATCTCTTGCAGTATAATGAAATTTGCCAATGATACCAAATTAGTGGGAGAAGTGGATTCCTTTCTTAAACATCTAGGAATTGTAATGATTTATTGGAAATCGAGTGATGGACTGTTAAAAATGGAATGTCCTTTAATGCAAAGAAATGTGTGGTAATGCACTTTGGAAACACCAATCCTCATTATTCATATTTTATAAATAATATGCCTATCCAATCATCAAAATCAGAAAAAGACTTAGCGATACTAATCAACAATAATCTTTCTTCTTCTGATCATTGTTGAATGTTTGCAAAAAATGCAAATTTAATGGTTAACGGGATTACCCTGGCATTTGTTTGTAGATCTGAAAAATGTTTGTTACCAATGTATAAGTCCTATGTTAGACCCTTGTTGGATTATAGTTCTCAGTTTTGGAGCCCATGTTTAAAGGGGGATATAGTATTACTTGAAAGGGTAAAAAAAAGGATAACCAAATTAATCCCCGACTTAAAATACAAATTGTATCCAGAGAGACTTAGTGCAACCAATTTTTTCCTGTTTCAGGAGATATGGCTACGTGGAGATATTCTCCTGATGCATAAGATCTTATACTTTCCTCACCGGATAAGAAAATTCTAAATTTACATGCCCAGAATAAACAGTTTAAGGTACTTATGGCCAAGACAAACAAAAGGAACAATTACTTCACAGTTCGTACTATTAAGTACTGGAATAATTTACCTTGGGAAATAGTAGAGTGGAATACCTTTAATGCAATTAAAAAGTTCCTTGATGTGCATATTTTGTCAAAAAGGATAAAATAATAAGGAAATCAAGATCCTACTAGTGTGTGGAGACATTCTTGATGGGCATTCTGCCTACTTTTGCCTCTACTGAATCCAGTAAATCCTTTGTCGTACGAATGAAAAAAAGGATATGAAAAAGGATCCCTTGATACGAAAAAAGAATCAGGGGGGGTCCTAAATTCTTTTTTCATAGGAAGGGATCCTTTCTTGTATGGGCCAGTTCTTTTTTCATATATGCCCATACAAAAAAAGAAAATCAGTTCACAAAACAGGATTTTTAAATGTAAACAAAAATACATTTCTGGGTAATTTTTCCACAAGCTAAATGCAGAATCCACCTAATAGAATCCCAATAAGCAAGATACATCAGTTGGTGTCTCTACAGTATGTCATTTTTATGGGTTCTGAATTTTTTTTTTTTGAGAAGGAAACAAGATGGCTACCATCCGAAAAGAGATTTTATTTCCTCATGAAAAAGGATTACCCTCATATGAAAAAGGATCCTTTTTCATATAGACCAGATTCACTTTTTTATTCCAAGCAGCTATCCAAAAGACTGCACTGAGCTTGCTCAGAACTGAAATTGTAAAATTTTACAACTTTGGAATGAATTAGTATTTTTCACCAAACCAGTGAAACATATATCTGTGAGCCTAGCCCTTTCTACCCTGAATATTTCAGACCAAAATTCCACACCATCTTGGTGCCAGGTGATGAAAAAAACAGCAAAAAAAACCCGATTGTTTCACTATTTTTACTATCAGAATTTCAGAATCTACACATCCGACTGGCACAAAACTTGGCACATCAACTGATCTACACCACAAGACCGCATACATGAAATATTGTGAAAATCCATTAAACAGCAGCAAAGTTTTATATATAGAGAATAAATTATGGCAAAATGTGGTATGTGAGGAAATAATACCACTGAGGGGCTAAACAAGCCACAAGCCCAAAGGGCAAGTGGCATTTACAAGGTTTTTTTCTCATTGAGATGATATTATTTCATGAGTATGTAGACTTTGCCATCTTTTATTTTATATATTACATTAGGTTGGTCAGTTTTGCTTTAAGAGAATGTGTGCTTCTTTGTGTAGTTTATTTAGTGTATTTGCTTAAATTGGAGTATTTTCATAGTTCTCTAGTGTTCCCTTCAGTGACTGTTCATAGTATTGTTCTGTATTGTAAGGCATTTGAAGTACTGAATAGTTTTGTCCCATTAAGATTTCCATAGTTCAGTGGTTGTGTATATGAGGAAGCCTGGTTCAACTGATTTTTCCTTTAGTGTGTTTGAAGACTGCATCATGGAAGGAAGGAGGTGGAATATTTGGTGAGTGTTTCAATAGGCCTGTTTTACACAGTTAGGAAAATGTAGCACAGCATGTGAAATGCTTGGTGTGTGTTTCAGTAGGCCTGTTTTACACAGTTAGGGAAATGGAGCACAACATGTGAAATATTTGGTGAGTGTTTCAGTAGGCTTGTTTTACATGTAAGCAATTATACCCAACAGGGTAGGCAGTATTGGGCAATACTGGACCACCCAGGGGTGTAATGAGGCCCGACACCACAGGCGGAGGGCCTTATAGCCCCTGGAAGGTCCAGTATTGCCCAATACTGCTCTCCCTTGAGGGTATTATTGTGCTTAGAAAATTGGCTTACATTATTATTCTTTTTTAAATAATGATTTAATAAAAAAGAGTGTATAGTATTAAAAAAAACAGAAACGTTGGGTTCAGCAAAATAGTCCTTTTACCAGTTTAGTGCCAAGAAAGGGTGCTGCTGTTTTTGAGATCACTTTTTTTGTGTAAGCTTGGAGTGTCACTTTTTCAGGACTTTGTTAGTTTACCATTCACCCAGAACATTGTTAATTTAAATTTTTCATTGCCCCCCACCATGAGTTTATTATTCGTGGTATGGAGATAAAAATGGTTTCAGTTGCAAGAGTGTGAGCGGGGAGCAAGCGGCTGTTCTGTGGAGTGGGAATGACACTGTGTCCTGTCACATGTGATTGGGGGAGGGGGGACACAGAAGTCAACTGCTCAGTTCTGCAGAAAAAAAAGGTACTTTGTATAAAAATGTGAAGGCTGCTGTTGTAGGGGTGATTTGTTGCAGTTGGGTTTAGTGAGTCATTTGGGAGAGGTGGCTTTGTGCAAGTGACTGCTCTGTGGAGTGGGAATGGCGTGATGTCCTGTCACACGTGATTGGGAGACATGGATATTGACTGCTGAGCTCTTCAGAAAAAAGGAGGTACTTTGTTTAAAAATGTGAAGGCTGCTGTTTGGGGGTGATTTGTGGCAGTTGAGTATAGCGAGCTACTGGGAGAGGTGGTTTTGTATGACAGACACAGTGTATGGCAAGCAGTGCGGGCAAGCAGCAGAAGTGAATTTTGCTCTGATGGAGAGGTACATGCTGCTGTTTTGAAAGCTGCACTGCTGACTGCTGGTAATGTGAAGAAAGCCAACTGGTTTGTCGGCTTCCTTTTTCTTATTCTTTTTTTAATGTGTGGCTACTCTTTAAATTGAAAGTAATACAGATTGGAGGGGGATTGGGGGGGGGTTCACCTCCCACCAACTTGCTGACCAACTCTCTCGCTTAGCGAGAAAAAAAATGGTGACTGGTCAATTATGAAATTCGGGGCGCCCAAGTAATGGGGCACCCAGAATTGGCACTTGTTTTTAGCTGGGCATCTATTGAAAAACAAATGCATGCCTGGCATGGCCATTCAGTCAATCAGCATGCATTATTTTTCAAGCCAATTTTCTAAAGGAAAATGTAGCACAGCATGTGAAATGTCTGGAAAGTGTTTCAGGAGGCTTTTGTTTTATACAGTTTAATTTTGATTTCTATATGTGGTTGTTAGTTTGGAAGGTAATATGGAAGGAGCAATAAAAGTGGTTCATATTGATTTGGGGGTGCTGTTATTTTTCAGGGGCTAGAGGTGGAGAGGCAGTTAGGGCTGTAATGTGGTGGTTAGTAGGTTGTTGTTACATATGTTCTTCAGGTGGTTGTTACACATTACTAGTTCTGTAATAACATGTATATATTTTGTCCACACTTGTAATAAAGTGCTAATTACAATGTTATAGAATGCTGCAATTACTTAACATGTATATACTTTGTCCACACTTGCAATAGAGTGTTAATTATATATTACAAACTGCCCAATTAAACTGGTCTTCTGCCCTGCTGTCTAATAATTTCTTGCTGACTTTACCTTTACTACTGCAAGTTGCTTCTCTTCCCTTCATCCTTATTTATTTCTGTATTTGCACATAATCCTGTACTGCTTCTCCTATGCCTCTCTGACTTGCTCTTCTGTTGCTCTTGCCCTCTGTTGTGTTCCTCTCCTGCTACTGAAAATTAAACTCCTGTTCTCTTTTCCTAAGCTCTCCTTTATGTCTGGCATGCACATTTCTTAATATTGTATATTAATTTTGGTTTAGCCCTTTCTTTTGTTGTTTAGATTTCAGTATGATTTTTTCCAATACTTCCTTTTATACTCTTCTCTCCCTTTTAATTTCCTTTATTGTCATACTAATGTTACTTTTATTTGTCATAATACTTTGTATAAATACGGTCTTATTGACTGTAGGTGTTTTAATATAGTTTCAGTTTTCTTTGTATGTTGTGTATTGTACTGTTCTCTATATCTCATTATTCTGATTTTGTAATGTGTGTACTGTTCTATAATGTAACCTCCCGGGTTGTGTCTGCAAATAGTCATTTTTATGGCTAGAGCACTTACCCGGTTAACAAAAACTAAATAAATAAATTACAATGTTACACTTGTAATAGAATGTTACTTACAATGTTATAGTATGTTGTAATTAATGTTAGTTAATAACCATGAGTTATGGATGATGTTGGTGTCATATATACTAATTGGCTACTTGGCTACTATCATATTGAGGCAGTATAGCACAGTGGTTTAGGGCTCTGAGCTACAAACTTGGGAGACCTGGGTTGGAATCCCACATCCTCACTTGCATACTGTGTAACCATGAACAAGTCACTTAACTTCCTTGTGCTCCAAGGTCGCACCTGGAAACAAGCTTCGATTTAGAGTGCTTTTCCTGGTTAAACAGTTTCCCCTTCCCTTCTATATGGAGAAATAAATGATAGCTTTTTCAATGAAGACAAGGGCCCAACAATGTAATATATATAGAGAGAATAAATGATAGCAACATGTGGCGTACGAGTAAACAATACCATCAAGGGATTGAACAAGCCATAAAGTCATGAGCCCGAAGGATGAGTGGCCTTTACAAGCTTGTTCAACTCTAAGATGGTATTATTTCATGAGTATGCCAGACTTTGCCACCTTTTATTTTTTATATTACATTAGGTTGGTCGGTTTTGCTTTAAGAGAAAGTGTGTGTTTTTGCGTAGCTTGTTTAGCATATTAGCTTAAGTTAGATTTTTTTCATAGTTACCTAGCGTTCCCTCTAGTGTTTGTTCGTAGTATTGCTGTATACTGTAAGGCATCTGAAGTACTGAATAGTTTTGTTCCTTTAAGGTTTCCATAGTGCAGTGGTGGTGTATATAAGGAAGCCTGGTTCAACTGATTTTTCCTTTAGTGTTTAAAGACTGCATGATGGAAGGAAGAGGTGAAATGTTTGGTGAGTGTTTCAGAAGGCCTGTTTTACACAGTTAGGAAGATATAGCACAGCATGTGAAATGTTTGGTGAGTGTTTCAGTTGGCCTGTTTTACACAGTAAGGAAAATGTAGCACAGCATGTGAACTTTTGGTGAGTGTTTCAGTAAGCCTATTTTACACAGTTAGGAAAATGTAGCACAGCATGTGAAATTTTTGGTGAGTGTTTCAGTAGGCCTGGTTTACACAGTCAGGAAAATGTAGCATAGCACGTGAAATGTTTGGTGTTTCAGTAGGTCTGTTTTATACAGTTAGAAAAATGTAGCCCAGCATATGAAATGTTTGGTGTTTCAGTAGGCTTGTTTTACACAATAAGGAAAATGTAGCACAGCATGTGAAAGTTTGGTGAGTGTTTCAGTAAGCCTGTTTTACACAGTTAGGAAAATGTAGCACAGCATGTGAAATGTTTGGTGTTTCAGTATGCCTGTTTTATACCATTAGGAAAATGCAGCACTGTCAACTGCATGTGAAATGTTTAGTGAATGTTTCAACAGGCCTATTTTACACAGGAAAATGTTGCACAACATCTGAAATGTTTGGAAAGTACTTCAGGAGGCTTTTATTTTATGCAGTTTCACTTTGATTTAAATGTGTGTTTGCAAGTGATATGGAGGGAGCATTGTAAGTGGTTTGTATTGATTTGGGGGGCTCTTTTTGCAGGGTTTGTAGTCGAAGAGGTAGTTATGGCTGTAATGTGGGTGGTTGTTGTTGTTGTAGTTGTTGAATTGTGTTGACCCAGTAAGCCCACTGGGCCTAGAAGTCCCTTTTTCAGGGGCGACCGGGGGGGGGAATACAGATGGTAAGCAACTGAAACTGAACCAGATTAAGCTCTTGGTGGTATTTTTAGTGAATGAGGGAAATTTGGCCAGGACACCGGGGAAATTCCCCTACTCTTTTCGATAAGTGCCATGGGATCTTTAACATCCACCTGAACTACCACCAATCCAGGCAGATGAGACCTCGGTTTAACGTCTCGTCCAAAAGACGGTTAGTAGATTGTTGTTACATTTGTTGTTCAGATGATTGCTACACATGCTAATATTTCATCCACACTTGTAATAGAGTGTTAATTTCAATGTTATAGAATGTTGCAATTACTTAACATGTATATATGTTGTCCACACTTGTAACAGAGTGTTAATTACAATGTTTCACTTGGAATAGAGTGTTAATTACAAAGTTATAGCATGTTGTAATTACTTACTGTTAGTTAATTACCATCAGTTATGGATGGTGTTGGTGTTATATATGCTACTTGACTATTTGTATTTTGGTGTCATAGATGCTAATTGGCTACTATCATATATGGAGAAATAAATTATGGCTTTTTCAAAAGGACCCAACCATGTAATATATCTATCTATATATGTACATGTGTGTGTATATATATGTGTATATATATATATATATATATATATATATATATATATATATATATACATACATATACATAGATGTATCTGAAGAGTGCAACTCTACTAGAAGCCCACCCCCATTAATGTCAGATGAACTAGAAGCCCAGCCCCTGTCAAGGACCATAGGTTGAAGTGCTGGGGTGTTTAGCTTGCAGTGGTTTGTTTGTCTGTACTACCTTGTGTGGATTAAATTGATTATGCACAGCATTTCATGTCATGTGTTCCTTTGAGTGAACTGATAATTGTTTGTCATGTTTTGTATTTGGGGGTTAGCATTTCCCCCACAGTTGCACCTCAGGCTAAGACCAGTGAGCACACCCATTTTTTTATCTGCTTGAACAGGTTCTGTTTAAAACTTCTGAAGATCTGTCAGGAACCCCAACTTGTCCAAGGTGCTTTTTACCTTCTGATGAACCATCTTGTCTTTTGTTCCATTTTCCCTGAGACTAGCCAGTCATTCAGGTAGAGAAAAACCACAACACCTTGCCCTCTCAGGTCTGGTGCCACCACAGCCAAATACTTTGTGAAGACCCTTTGTGCTGAAGTGAGGCCAAAGGGAAAGGCTGCAAACAGGTACTAGCAATTTCCTATCCTGAACCTATGGTACTTTTTGTGGGTAGGTCTGACTGAAATATGAAAGTATGCATCTTTTAGATCCAGTGAACCTAGCCTGTAGGGATGGGATTACTGTCCCTGGTGTAACCATCTTGAACCTCTTTTTTATGTTGTTTGGTTAGATATTTAAAGTCTAAATGAGTCACCACTTCTCATTTTTCTTGTGGGTCAGGAAGTACCTTGAAAACAGGCTTTTGCCGAGTCCATTTTTTGTACCAACATTTTCATCTGGCCATTTCAACATATGAAAAGATTGTCACCAAAGGAGTTGAAGAGACATTAGAACAGGACAGAAATTACATAGATAATAACCTTACCTTAGAAGAGAAAAGTGCACCCAATGATTTGTGTAACAACAAGGAGTGTGTGCTTAAACCCTCTGATAAAGCAGGCAGCACTGTTGTTATGGTAAGGATGCAGTACATTGATATACTGTAGTAATGCAATTACTTAATAATGCCAATAACTATAAAGTGCTTCCAGGTAATCCCGTACATGAATATAAGAAAGAGCTATATGATCTTTTACAAAATATTGCTTCTGAAAGGGTTATCACTGAAAAAGAATTTGAGTTCATTTGAGAGGAAAATCTGGTGGTACCATGCATATATGCTTTGCCCAAGATTCATGAACATAAAACTGACCCGAGAGAGCCACTATATCTGGAGTAAGCTCCCTATCGTAGAATGTGGGTAAATTCATTGATTTTTTTAAATTTTGTTTAATTTTTATTACGTAAAGCATATATATTGCTGTACATTATACAACACAGACACAGCTTTCATATCATGAATGTAGAACATAGCTTAAGTCACAAATATAAAAATAACACTTCAGTCTATGCATAGAGTGTCATATCAAGTCTTCTATGAACACAGGATATCTCCACAGAACCCAGCTTGTTCTGTTAATGAATACAAGAAAAGAAGAGGGTGAGAGAAAAAGGAAAAGGGAGGCATATAGCAAATATCTCCCCTCCTTCCCTCACCCGCAACAGCAGCACCCCATCTGTCCCCATTCACACCATAATTTTAAGGGATGAACCCTGGGTCTATCTGGGCCATATACCACACCCGTCTTTGCCATTTCACATTAAAGAGATTAAGCTTATCATGTAACCCAGCTGTTAGTCTTTCCAATTGATAGATATCCATCATTATACAATGGGGTATGAAAATCCAGCAACCTCATTGGTCAAAACACATCACATGACTGTGATAAATCCTCCAGTATACCCACTGTAAAAGTTTTATATCACTATAAAAACAAAAAATCAAGTTGAACATTGTTTAATAGCAATATACCATGACATGGAGTGAGTATATGGGTGGATTTACCACTTCTGGTGTGGTTTAGTCACTCGGCTGTGCCTCATGACCGAACCACACCAGGCTTGGTAAATCCACCAATATACCCACTCTCTGTCATGGTATATTGCTTAATTATCTTATGCCATTCAATGATTGTTGGGATGGTGGAAGTCATCCACCTGTGGGTTATGGCTTTCTTTGTCGATAGTAAGTATAGCAGTAATAATGTTTTTTTGCTATGGGGGTGGTGGCGAGGGAAGACTGCCAATAGTGCCATTTCGGCTGTTAATTCAGCTGGCTCATCAATGCATTCCCTCAGTTCTTCTTAAAAGGCACAACAAAATGGTGTCAACAGCAGACATTGCCAGAAAATATGAACAAGATCGGCCAAGTGGTAGCCACATCCCCGCCAACAGATGCTATGCGAAGGTGGCATATATTCTATCAAGACTGCTGGAGATCGAAAGTACCTGTACCTGCACTTCCAAGCATATTCCCTCCAAATGTTGGAAATGGTAATTTTAACTGCAGGAGGTGCAAATTTCACCTAGGAGTCAAATGACACAGAGAGGCCCAAGTCAGTGTTTCAGCTATCTAAAATAGATTGGGTAGAGTCCCCCAGTGTGTCCCGTTGGACTTTGTATAAGTGACCTATTAAATGTCCCCAAGAATTTTCATTATTAATTTCTATTATCATGTTTAATAAAGGGGGTTTAGGGTTAGGAAGTTTAGTATATGCTAGCCACTGGTGTAAAATATAAGTTCTTTACTTGGAGGTACCTACAGTATAATGCTTTCGGCCATTTAAGCTACATTCTCATTGTAGTACCTCAAATGTAGTGACCCCTGTCGAGTCTACAACGTGATAAATATACTTAAGGCCTAGTTGCCTCCAGCATTTGAATGCTAGATCCACTTGGGCCAGTAGAAAGTCCTCATCTGCTGACAGTAACCTACACAAATAAAATATATTTGTGATCCTGCATGAAATTTTAATTGGTACCACAGCCTCAAAGTGTTACGTGTGAAGTTGCAAAACTACGTAGCAGTGGAGATTTTTTCTTTGTGGCAAATAAAATGGGGCCAAGATCATATAAATCATTAAGAGTAAATTTGAGTTCTTTCCATGTATCTTTGTAAGTCGATGTCAACCAAAGAAAAATCACACGAGGGAAAGCCGCTCTAGCATAAAGTTCCAAGTTAGGTAAATTAATTCCTCCCTGGGCTAGAGACAATTGTAAAATTGAAAAGCGGACACAGGGTCGTTGCCCCCCCCCCCATATAAAAATAGAAATCATTCAAATCCATGACACAAAGTAAAAATGAGCTGGGAAGACTGGGATGGTTTGAAAAAGATACAACAGTCTTGGTAGTATATTCATTTGAATTATCCTGACCCACTGGAAAAAGGTTAAATATATCTTTCCCCATTTAACTAAAACCTCTTGAATAAGAAGTGTTAAAAGCTCATAATTGACCAGGTCTACATTATTGACATCTTTTGTAACATAGATGCCCAGCTATTTTATCTTTGTCTTAGACAACTAGTACTGGAGCCCACTCGAGAGGGAGCAATATTAGACTTGATACTCTCAAATGGAGATGGAGAGAGGATCACAGATGTAGAAGTGGGTAGCCATCTGGGAACTAGCGACCACGAACAGTATGGTTCACAATAAACACAGCAATGAGTCAAACCATACAAAGAGAAAAGTACTGGACTTTAGGAGGGCTGACTTTGCCAAAATAGGTGAGTGCCTAAGGCGCACTAGCAAATGGGCAGGAAGGAGGGTGGAAGAACAATGGGGAATAATAAAAACTGCCATCACAGAGGTAACAAGCCTTTGTGTGAAGCAAATAAACAAAACAAGACGATGTAAGAAACCACTATGGTTCTCAAAGGAAGTGGCAATGAAGGTTCAAGAGAAAAAAAGCATTCAGGAAGTACAAGGAATCATGAAGGAGCAGGACAGAGAACTGTGTCAGTTAAAGCAAAGGAGGCTGGGAAGGCAGTCAGAACAGCAAAGGCCCAAACCGAGGAAAGATAGCCAACTCAGTTAAGAAGGGGATAAAACCTTTATAGGTACATCAGGGGCGAAGGAAGACCAAGGGAGGGATAGTGAGGCTTAATAAAGGGAAGGGAGGGTGGGCAGAGGAGACTGTGAAAAGGCAGAGATACTAAACAAATATTTTTGCTCAGTATTTACAAAGGAAGAGGGGGGTACATAAAACAAACAGTAGTAACACTCTGGATACAGAAGTTGATACCGGCCCATTTACAGAAGAAAGGTTCTGAAAGAACTCTAAAACTGAAGATGGACAAAGCAATGGGGCCTGATGGGATTCATCCAGAATTCTAGAAGAACTAAGGGTAGAACTAGTGACACCACTGACTACCCTTTTAACAAATCATGGGAGGATGGGGTGGTACCCGAGGACTGGAGGAGGGCAGATGTGATTCCCTTCACAAAAGTGGGAGCAAGGCAGAAGCAGGAAACTATAGACCTGTTAGTTTAACCTCAGTGATAGGGAAAATGATGGAATCACTTCTAAAGGAAAAATTGTTGAGTATCTAGAGGCCAGAGGGCACAGGACCCTAGGCAGCATGGATTCTGGCCGGAAGGTCATGCCAGGCAGATCTGATAGATTTCTTTGACTGGGTGACAAAGTAGTAGATCAGGGAGGAGCTGTGGACATGGCCTACCTAGACTTTAGCAAGGCATTTGACACAGTCCCACACAAAAGATTAATATACAAGTTAGCCAGCCTGGGAGTGGGTCCCAAGATGACAGCCTGGGTAAAGAATTGGCTGGAGAATAGGACACAGAGAGTAATAGTAAATGGAGTCCACTCAGAAGAAAGGAGGGTTACTAGTGGGGTACTGCAGGGTTCAGTATTAGGACCGGTCCTCTTCAATGTCTTTATAAGTGACATTGCAGAAGGACTGGAAGGAAAAGTATGTCTCTTTGCAGATGACACTAAGATCTGCAACAGAGTTGATGCACAGGGTGGGGTGGAAAGGATGAGAAGGGACTTGGCAAGGTTAGAGGAATGGTCAAATGTATGGCAGCTTAGATTCAATGCTAAGAAGTGCAAGGTAATGCACCTGGGAAACAAAAACCCAGGGGAAGAGTACACAATGGGGGGTGAGATACTAACAACAACAAAAATGGAAAGGGACCTGGGGGTAGTCATATCAGATGACCTAAAGGTGGGCAAGCAATGTGAAAGGGCAGCAAGGAGGGCTGGGGGGATACTGGGATGCATAGGGAGAGG
Organism: Neoceratodus forsteri; assembly: GCA_016271365.2. Lineage (NCBI taxonomy): Eukaryota > Metazoa > Chordata > Ceratodontiformes > Ceratodontidae > Neoceratodus > Neoceratodus forsteri. The sequence goes on from CM057452.1 coordinate 413,465,178, forward strand.
CATCACCAGTAGAAAACAGGAAGTTATTATCCCTCTGTACAGACAGCTGGTGAGACCCCATCTGGAGTACTGTGTGCAGTTCTGGAGGCCCAATCTCCGCAAAGACATAGACAGGATGGAAGCTGTCCAGAGGAGGGCAACTAAAATGGTGCAGGGTCTGCACCGGAAGACATATGAAGAGAGACTTAAGGAGCTTAATATGTATAGCCTCGAGGAAAGGAGGGAGAGGGGGGACATGATAGAAACTTTCAAGTACCTCAAGGGAATCAACAAAGTCCAAGAGGGTAGCATCTTTCAAAAAAAGAGGTGTGCAAGAACAAGAGGGCACAATTTGAAGATGGGGGGGCGGCTCAGAGGTAATTTAAGGAAGTATTTTTTCACAGAGAGGGTTGTGGATGCATGGAACGGCCTTCCGGAGGAGGTTGTGGAGTCAAAATCAGTGGTGGAATTCAAGCATGCATGGGATAGTCATAAGGCAATTCTAGGGGGTGGCGGTAGGAAGAAGTAGGCTGCTGGTTAACTAGGATCTGCAGCTTATCCAGTAGGTAGGGAAATGGGCAGACTGGGTGGGCCAAGCGGTCCTTATCTGCCATCAAATTCTATGTTTCTATGTACTGTACATGACAATCATAAGGGATACTGCCATTTTAGCTCCTCAGAGGGTACAAAACCGAACGATAGGACCTCCATTTTACAAACATTAAGCTTGAAATTAGATACTCTCTCAAACCTACTTAATATGTCCCAAACTGCAGGCACTGATGTTTCTGGAGACAATACTGATAAGAGGACATTGTCTGCAAATAATAAGACTTTATATTCTGACCACCCTAGGAAAGCCCCTCCACCCTTGCCTCCCTCCGTAAGGTGATAGCCAGAGGCTCCACGTACAGTGCAAATAGGAGTGGGGAGAGAGGACATCCCTGGCATGTCCCTTGAGGTAAACTAATAGGGGAGGAGCAAGAACCATTAATACAAATATATGCCTGAGGGCTGGAGTAGATGTTTTGTAGCCATGTTAAGAAAGTAAGCCAGGGTGTCCCAGAGGAAGTTCCAGGACACCCTGTCAAATGCCTTCTTTGCATCTAAATTGAGCAATACCAAAGGGATCTGTCTGGTTTGGACATATTCTGCTAGAATAAGAGTACACCTTATGTTATCTATCGTATTCCTGCTTTTTGTAAACCCTACTTGGTTGGGATGGATAAGGGATGGTAGAAGACGTTCCAGTCGAGTGGCCCAAATGGCCATGTAGATCTTATAGTCTGTATTTAGTATTGAAATTTGGTGATATGAGATTGGATCCATTATGTCTTTGCCTGGTTTGGGCACTGCTGCAATAACAGCATATGTCCAAGAAGGTGGTAGAGGGTTCCCCTCTGTTACCTCCCGATATACCCACAGCATCTGCAGAAGGAGCAGGTCAGTAAATTTCCTTTATCACTCCACCACAAATCCATTGTGACCTGGATATTTTTGGGTTTTTGCAGTTCAGATATGAGAGAGGATTCATCTGCACTTATAGGGGCTTCCAATGTACTTTGTTGGTCTGCTGTAAGGTGAGGAAGGTGCAATGGTTCAAGAAATGGAAATCTCTCCTCTAGGGTAGTAGGATGTCCTGCTGTGTACAGTGTGCGACAGTAGTCAGCAAAGATAGACCTAATCTCATCTTCTTGATGCTTCATTTGTTTCATTCCAGGATGTTTAATTTTTAAGATAGTCTATGCTTTTTTTCCGCATTCTAATCCTGCAGGCTAGCATACGGGTGCCTCTGGCTCCCCCCACTTTGTAGTTGTTTTGTTTTAAATAAAGTAATGCCTGTTGGACTCTAATATCTATCATTTTTGTAGCTCTTTTTGCGTATCTCTAATTTTTAACTGCAGTTCGCTAGCCCCCATCATATATAGTAATTGATATGTTTGAGGTCGTTGCACCTAAGTTTCATATTGAGCATCAAGTTGGTGCTTTCTCTAAGTGGAATATGCAATTATATCCCTCTCAACACCACTTTAAGAGTGTCCCATAGTGTCGCCACTGTAACTGGTGAGGCACTATTATCTTGCAAAATCTGAGAGATGTGTTGCTGAATATATGTAATGAACTTTGGATCTTTTAATAAGAAGGTATTTAGGTGCTAAAAAGAGTGCCTCTTGCTTTTCCCAAGATTGATTCTCAACATAAGCGAATGGTGATCAGACAAGATGTGAGTGCCAGCCGGCCCAGTGGTGCTGAGGCGCTGGATACTACACCTGGCTCCACACCAGCGACCCATGTTTGGGAATGAGCACAGGCTGCCAGGGGTCAGCCAGGGAGAAGAAGGCTTGGGCGTCTGCCAACAGCTTGCCTTCTCCTGGGAAGGGTGGGTTGCAGGACTCGTTACTTGAGTGCTTCCCAGTGGGGAGGCAATGCACCGCAGCCTACATGCAAATGGAAGGTGGAGCATGGCAGATGTTGGCAGGAGCACACTCAGGAGTGATTATGTTCCCCCCAGGCATCAATGCACATTCATGCATGCCAAGAGGAGGGGGGTGGAACCACCAGAACAAGGAAATGCCCCAGAGCAGTTGTAGGTGATGGCGCACCATGGCCCCACACCCACTGGGTCCTGGGCCCCGCCCACCTGGGTCCTGAGCATCTGGGTGCCTCCGTTGCCTGGATGATACCGGATGTCTAGGGTGCCTGTAGGAGTGGCGGGGTTGGCATTAGTTTAGCCCTGGGAGGGGACCCAGAGTGTGTGTGTGGGGGTTCAGGTTGGGTGGGAGACTATTGGGATTACACCTGGGAGAGGCCACCTCTCCAGTGACTGGAGGGAAAAAGAATCGAAAAAAAAAATGATGCAAGGGCCAAGGGGAACACAGATTATTTTTTGCAAAAGTGTGTAGTACATTCACTGTCCTACATAAAAGGATTTAGAGTGGGGGGATGATGTCACGTGGAATACTATTGATGTAGAAGCATTGTACACCTCGATTGTACATGACCAAGGAATACATTCATGTCAATATTTTCTTGAACAATATGCCTACAAGGATGAAATCCCAACCAAATTAATTTTATACTTTATTTTTCTCCCCTGGTCAGTAGGCCTTTCTTCCATCGATCCCCCCAGCCCCATCACCCCAGCATCCACTGGTACTCACCTCTATTGTTGTTTCTTGAGGTGCCCAGCTGGCCAGGTGTGGCGCCTTCGAGAGACCAGTTTCATTCTGCAAGTCGCCATGTTTTCCATGTTTCTTACCCCCCCCCCAGTGTGGCACAGGGCATGCAATGGCGTGAATGGCTGAGCTGCGCATGCTTCCACACACAGCATGCCACGTATCTGCTCTGCAACCGCTCCCTCTGTCTGCGGGTCCATTGTGCCAGCCCCCTGGTGCCACTAGGGACCAGGCAAGCAGCGGACTCCATTCCCACCCCTCCCTGGGAGAGATCTTTCCTCTGGACGCTTGATCCTTTCCCTCCCCGGCCGACCCCCAGTGGCCCACTTGCACCACTTACAGGAGTCACCGGCATAGCAGGTCATCGGCATGGCAGGAGGTAAGGCAGTGATGCGTCAGCCCTCCACACCACTGGGCAGGCTTAACTGAATTCATTTTAAAACCTTTGCAGTTTATTCTGACACACAATGTGTTCGAGTTTACAGGATCCCATTACTTGCAACTTTGCGGCACAGTGATGGGGGCCTCTGTGGCCCCCCTCTTATGCTAATTTATTTCTCAGGTTGTGGGAGGAGAGAAATCCCTTTAAGTCCAGTATTGCATGATAGCACCATTATATAGACGATGTCATCTGCATCTTGAAAGGGGACAAGAGAGAAATTGAGAACTTTTTATTGTGGCTTAACAATAATGAGAGAAATCTACATTTTACCCACACCTCTAGAGCTGACAGTATTAACTTTTGGACCTTACTTTGTCAAAACCCATTGGTGGTGGTCAAGTATTGTAATACAAACAAAACGTTACAAAAAAACGACGGCCATCAACTCAGTCCTTTTGGTTAGTAGTGCCCACCCCAAGAAACTTATAAATTCCATCCCATATAGCCAATATTTGAGGCAAAGAAGAAACTGCACACATGATGAAACAGACATACAACAAGCATAAGAGCTAAAGAATTGGTTTCAGGGAAGAGGGTATAGTTTAGAACTGCTAAATAAAGCTATGGATAGGGCATTCTCTCAGGACAGGACTGCACTGCTGAAGAATAAAGATAAGGAACAAAACACTCAAAAAAAACCCAATAAGATTTGTAACAGAATTTAATAATTGGGCTGGGAGAGTGGGAAACATTATACACAAGAATTGGTATACACTTATGAGTGACCCCCACCTAGCTGAGGCCCTGAGACCTACACCCCGTGTAAGTTTCAGTAGAGCAGACAATATACATGATAAGTTGGTACACAGCTGCTTGCCCACAGAGCCAAAAGATTGCTCACAACAGAACTGGTTTCCTAGGAGGCCAAGGGAGAAGCAGAGATGTAAAAACTGCAATGTGTGTGAATACTGCCAACAGGGTAAGGAGTTCACACACCCCAATGATCTGACCATTAAGAATGAAATACGAGAGTTCATCATTTGTGATACCCTGTTTATAATTTACACACTGTGGTGCTCATGTAATATTTTATACATAGGGCGCACAGTAAGGAGTTTGAAGACCTGCATTCAGGAGCACATTAGCTCCATTATCACTCAACATACCGATAAACCGGTAGGTTTGTACTTTGTGAACAGACACAACTCAGATCCCAAATCTTTGAAATTTATGGGCATAAATTATGTACCATTGCAAAAATTTAGGAGTGATCACACTAATCTATTGTTACAAAAAGGATGGATCTACAGACTAAGGAGTATGAAACCGATCGGATTAAATGATGAGTGGAATCTTAAATCGTTTTAAAACAAGCATTTGCCAATGTTGAATGTTTGCGTGCTGGTATTAGTATTGGAAATGCAGGAGTTAGACAGATGCAGAGTAGGAATGGCAGTGAAGTATTGAACTTCACGCCAACCCCATCTCCACCCTGCAGACACAGACAGGCATTGGGGTATGCGTTTGAGTTGTCACCCAGAAAGTTCATGCCATTTCACCTCACCCTATCCTGCAGACACTGACAAGTGTTGAGGTGTGCCTTGGGCTGTTCGGCTTTACAGTCACCCCACTCCATAAAGACATATGCTGAAATAGGTGCAATACAGGAGAATGGGATGAACTCTAGGGCCGAAGAGTCCAAGGCACACCTTGATGCCTGTGACTAACTGCAGGTTGGGGGGGTGGGAGTCGAATGGCATGAGCATTACAGTTGGCAATCCAAAGGCACACCCCTGATGCCTGTCAGTCTGTACAGGGTGGGATGTTATGGTTAGAAACCCTAATGTCCCGGGCATTTGTTGGTATTTGCACTACAAATTTTCAACATGGCCTTTTTGTGACCCCCACCTCATGAATACTATCACTAGGATTTTCTTAATGTGTCCCAAACATTGATTTCCAACAACAACTGCGCTATTCTGCACCAGATGAGTAAATGCATATTTCGGGCAGGATGTGTGATGAATGACAGCAGTACCGTTCATAAGGAGGTCTGAAAAAATGCCAATGTTGAAAATCTGGAGTGAAAATACCACAAATTTGTGAAGTTACGAGGGTGCATGGAAACTGCACAACACATGCTTGTAACACAGTTATTTTATGGACATTTGTCACCACATTTTCAACATAGGCAGTTTAGGACCTCTGCTCATGAACAGTCACTGTGATTTTACATACAAACATATGAACATACGAATCTGCCAGCAGAATACACTAATCAGTCTAAGTCTGCCCGAGTGTGCAGCTAGCAACCTAGATTGCAGCTGCCCCAGCCTCCTCCTACTCAGTTCCTCCCCTGCCTGTCCCAGCCCCTGCCCCCCTGACTCTTCCTCTTGATTTATCCCACTCCTTCTTAAAGCTATTGACTGTCCTCCATGTTACCACCCCCTCTGGCAGCGCAGTCCAACTAGACACCACCCTCTCAGTGAAGTAGTACCTCCTCATTTCCCTCTTGAAAACTCCCCCTTCCAACCTTAGTCCATGCCCCCTCATCTCTCTTCCACTCCTCAGTTTAAACACCTGCTCGGTGCTAGGTTTATTTGGCCCCTCAGGTATTTAAACGCTTCAATCATATCCATCCTATCTCTCCTCTCCTCTCCTGCAGTGTGTGTACTTGTTTAGCTCCTTCAGTCTAACTTCATATTCCTTTCCTTCCATCCCCTTTAACATTTTTGTTGCCCTCCTTTGCACCCCTCCAGTAACTTTATATCTCTCCTCAGGTATGGCCTCCAGTATTGTACACAGTACTCAGGTGTGGTCTGACCAATGATCTGTAGAGAGGTAGGAGCACATTCCCTGTGTCTGGATGAGAACCCCCTTGCGATGCACCAGAGCATCCTGTTTGGCTTCGCTGCTGCTCTGCTGCACTGGGCTGAGTTGTTCATACTCCCAGTTGCCAACACCCTTAGGTCCTTCTCCTTCCCCTCTGTGATCCCCAACCAATAGTCCCTTTTCTGGTTCTTAGCCCTGAAGTGCATCACCTTACACTTCTTTGCATTGAATGCTAGCTGCCACTCCACCGACCATGTCTCTAGTTTGGTTAGGTCCCCCTGCAGTTTTTCCCGTCTGTCCTCTTCGTCCACCACCTCCCCAATTTGGTATAATCTGTGAACTGTCTAACCTTGCCCCCCACTCCGTGTGTTATATCGGAGATAAAGAGCCCAAATAGTACTGGGCCCAGCACTGACCCCTGTGGCACCCTGCCTGTCACTGCTGAGAGCTCCCCCACCATCACCATCATCACCACCCTTTGCACCCTCTCCTGTAACCAGTTCTCTATCCATTTAATCAGCTTTTTTCCCACCCCCACTGCCGTCAGCTTACCCCCCAGTCTCCCATGAGGCACTGTATCAAAGGCCTTACTGAAGTCCAAGTACAGGACATGTACTGCATGGCCCCTGTCCAACTCCTTTGTCTTAGGTTGGTTTGACAAGACCTCCCTGAGATGAACCCGTGTTGCCACCCATCTTGGAGGCCATTACTTTCTAGGAATGCCACCAGCCTCTCCTTCAGTATTGTCTCCATAAGCTTACCCACTATGGACGTGAGACTTACTGGCCGATAATTTCCTGGCTCCTCCCTAGGCCCACTCTTGTGTATGGGCACCACATGGGCCACCCTCCAGTCCTGGGGCACACACCCCATTTCCAGGGAGGTGTTGAACAGATCTGTCAGTGGCTCAGCCAACAGCTCCACCATCTCCCTCAGCACCCTGGGGTGGATGCCATTGGGACTTGGTCCCTTGTCCACCCTTACTGCCCTCAGCCCCTCTAGTACGCTACTCCCTGTGATCACTTTGTTCGTCACCTCCCCCTTTCCCCACCCCCCAGCCCATTCTAGTAGTGGACCATCCCTCTCCTTGGTGAAAATGGAGCAGAAGTACTCATTTGAATTTCCACTTGCTCCTCCCCCTTTTCCACCGAATCCCCTCCCCGGTTTATCCTCACAATATGTTCCTTGCACTTCCTTTTTTCCCTGACATACCTAAAGAAGTCCTTTTCCCCTTCCTTTATGCCCTGTGCTGACCTTAATTCCCTGGAGGCCTTAGCTTTTTTTCACCCTCCTGGCCACCTCCCTTGACCAACTCCCGAAAGCCTCCTTATCCTTTCCCTTCCCCGTTCTCCTGTACTTCCGGTATGCAGCCCTCTTTGCCCTCACCTCTTGCAGCACTTCCTTGTTCAGCCAGCATGGTTTCTTGGCTCTGTTCTTCTTACTCCTGGCTCTGGTGCAGGCTACTGTGGCCTCTGTTAGCCCACTCTTTTTGACTCCCCACTTGTGTTCTGCATCCATCCTCGGCCTTATATCCTGGAGTCTCCCTTGCAGTATTGCTCCCACCCCCAAAGCCTACCCTAATAAAGTCCACCACTTTAGTGCCCATGCCTCCGGTCTCCTTGCCCAGCGTGAGAACAAGCCACACTGTTTGGTGGTCGCTACCAGCTAGTTGGTCCTTCACCCTTATCTCCTTCACTGCCTGCCCATTTGCCAGTACTAGGTCCAGAGTGCTACCAAGCCTTGTAGGCCCACTTACCAATTGCGTTAGAAGGCTGTCCTGGAATGCATCAAGGAGCACCTGCTTCCTGGTACTTCTAGTGGCCAGGGTGCTCCAGTCAACCCGTGGTAGGTTAAAATCCCCCCACCATCACCACACTCCCCCTTCTTCACACCCTCCTTATCTGCTCTGCCAACTCCACATCCAGTTCCCTGGATTAGGCTGGTGGTCTGTACACCACTCCCAGTCTCAGCTTTCTGCCCTTGGAGTCCAGGAGCTGCACCCAAAGTGCCTCTGTCCTCTCCTCTTCTCCCTCATCCCTTATGCATTTAGTCCCTTCCCTCACATACAGTGCAACCCCCCCTCTTCCAACCGCCCGGTCCCTCCTGTATATCCTGTATCCCCGGGATTGCCAAGTCCCAGTCATGGTACTCTGTGCCCCAAGTCTCTGTCACTGCAGCAGTGTCCACCTTCCCCTCTGAAAGGAGCACCTGAAGCTCTGCAGTTTTGTTCCCCAGGCTTCTTGCGTTGAGAGAGACCACCTTCCACCCATACCCCCCTTCTCCTCACTCTTCTCCTCCTTAGCCTGTGTCCCTCCTCCCGGTAGTCTGCACACTTTCTCCTCCTTATTCTTACTGGGTAGTGGTGTCTTCTGTATTACACTCAAACCACTCTGCCCACCCCCTTCCAGGGTTACTATGCCTCCATCTTTACCTATATCTAGGGAGGTGAGCTCATTAGGCTCACCTGTCCGGACCTTTCTACCAACCTCAGTCTTTTGGCCACCCCCCCACTAGTTTAAATCCACCTTAGTAGAGATATACCCCTCTAATTCTGCCTTTAATACTCCCCTCCCCTTCCTGCTCAAGTGTAGCCTGTCCCTTACGCACAAGTCAGTATTCCCCCAGACCCTATCCCAGTTAGTCACTAACCCATAATTTTTGGTGTGGCACCAATCCCTCAGCCACTCATTGAACTCCTCAATCCTACTCTTCCTCCCCATGCTTGCACATGGTACCGGGAGTACCTCTGAGAATGCCACTGACTCCCCCACCCCCCTCACACTGCCTGCCCAACTACTCGAACCTCACTACTTCCACAGTCTCCCCTGCCAAGTCGTTTGTACCCACACGCAACACTAAATTAGTTTTTTTCCTCCCCCTCGCTGCACATTTGAGCAGTGCCTGTCCTGCCCTTCCTGCAGTCAACCTAGAGATAGCTTCAACCCAAATATGGCTGTGCCTTTCCCCCCTTCTGCCCCATCTCACCCCTTTCAGTATAGAATCCCCCAGGACGAGTACCTACATCCCTTACTCCCCTTTCCCTTCTAATGCCTCTTCCACCACTCCAGTATTCATTCTTCCCTGCCCCTTACCCCTGCCAGCTGCACCCTCTGTGACTTCTGTATCTGTACCCCCTACTTACGCCTCACCCCTTTTCTCTGCCTTATTCCTCCCATCCCCCTTGAACCCCTTCCCAGCCTGACTACTTCCTACTGGGCTTCCCATGTCGACCTCATCTCCTCCCCTGCCAATTTCCAAACCCTCTCCTATCCCTGTTGTTGTTGATTTAGAACCCCCATTCCCTTCTACCCCGATAGTGATGCCCCTCCCATCCTTCCCCCTTTCCATAGCTTTCTCTCCTCCAGTCACCACCTCCTCCTTCCTTACTAGCCCGTCTTCTACCCTTTTGTCCTATCTCTTCCCCTACCTGTTGCCATCCCTCTCATGCCCCACTTGTCCTCACCCCCTTCAGTATGTTCCTGCTCCCCCTCTCTCTCCCATAGCAGAGGCTTGAATCTATTCCTAGTCGATACCACTCCTACATCTCTTCCCCTATTGGTTCCCCTCCTACTTGTTCCCTCTGTGCCACCCTGGTCCCACCCCAGTCCCTCCCTACCCTGAGCCATCTGCTCTCTCCCAGGTACTCCCTTGGTCTCTTCCTGCCCCATCAGGCCCCCCTTCACCTCAGGCACCCCTCCTTCTCCTCTCTTTTCTGCTAGTGCCTCTGATACTGGGGTCAGTTTCAGTCCCTAGTTGTTCTTCTTCTGTCCCCCTTGCCATCCTCTATCCCCCCCAGACAGGATGCCTACCATACTCATCTGCCCTGCCACTTAGACTCCTCCCTAACCTCCACAGTTCCTCCCTCAAACTAGCCAGTTGTCTACAGACCATACCCCCCTTATCCTACAAGCCCAGTCCAGGATCATGGCGGACCACCACCCTTCCAAAGATGCTCGCCCGATTGACATGGGGCACCTGCCCCATTTTGGCCCCCATCTTATGTTATGGTCTCTTACTTCAGTTTCTGTACCCTACTACAACTGTTAGGCCCCTATTTACTCAAGTTCCTGTCCCCCCCCACACACACAATCCCCCTACTGCCTCCTTGCCAACCGGGTTAATTCAGTCTCAAATCTCATCCATTATATACCGTATTACTGTAGCAATCCTAAAGCCTCTTTGTCCATTTTTCACCCCTCAGCTACCATACTTTTCGTTCTCAGCTCTCATATAGTTTCACTTAGCCCAGTTAGAAATCCTACTGCACTCCAAGTATTACTCAGCTCAGTTAAAGAAAGAAACAAAACAAATAAATGTGCATTATTACAGCAATCCTAACAGTATAGCTCAGTATTTAACTCAGAGAAATAAATAGAACTAAATCTGTATTATTACAGCAATCCTAAAAGTATCCAATCATTGCTTTGTTTCTACCCCAGAGACCCTGCTGTAATATCGCACCACAGAGAACCCTGTGCGGGAGGATGGGCAACTCTAAAGTCCCGGCAGAGCTCAGTTGAGCTCACTCACTCCCCATTTTTCACTCACTCATTCTGTTTCTCCTGGTGCTGCAGGCTGCCCTTTTGTACTGGGCTCCTGCCTGCATCGGCGTCTTTTTCTTCCCACAAAGAAGTTCGCAGCTGTCCCGGCAGAGCTCAGTTGAGCTCGCTCACTCCACCTCTCTCACTCACTCATTCTCTTTCTCCCGGCGCTGCAGGCTGCCCTTTTGTACTGGGCTCCTGCCTGCATTGGCACCTTTTTCTGCCCACAAAGAAGTTTGCAGCTGTCCCGACAGAGCTCTGTTGAGCTTGCTCACTCCCCCTCTCTCAGCCGTTCATTCTGTTTCTCCTGGCACTGCAGGCTGCCCTTTTGTACTGGGCTCCTGCCTGTGTTGGCGCCTTTTTCTGCCCACAAAGAAATCCACAGCAGTCCAGACAGAGCTCCATTGAGCTCGCTCACTCCCCCCTATCACTTGCTCATTCTGTTTCTCCTGGCACTGCAGGCTGCCTTTTTGTACTGGGCCCCTGCCTGTGTCGGTGCCTTTTTCTGCCCACAAAGAAATCCGCAGCAGTCCCAAAAGAGCTCTGTTGAGCAAGCTCACTCCCCCTCTCTCACTCGCTCATTCTGTTTCTCCCAGCGCTGCAGGCTACCCTTTTGTATTGGACTCCTGCCTGCATTGGTGCCTTTTTCTGCCCACAAAGAAATCTGCAGCAGTCCCAACAGAGCTCTGTTGAGCAAGCTCACTCCCCCTCTCTCACTCGCTCATTCTGTTTCTCCCGGCGCTGCAGGCTGCCCTTTTGTACTGGGCTCCTGCCTGAGTTGCTGCTTTTTTCTGCCCACAAAAAAATCCACAGCAGTCTGGACAAAGCTCCGTTGAGCTCGCTCACTCCCTCTCTCTCACTCGCTCAATCTTAATCTGTCCCAAACACTGGTTTCCCACAGCGACCATGCTATTCTGCACTGGAAGTGCGAAAACACAATTTGGCCAGGATGTGAAAAATGACAGCTGTACTGTTCATAAGGAGGTGTAAAAAAATGCCAGTATTGAAAATCTGGTGTAAAAATATTACAAATTTGCAAAGTTACAAGGGTGCGTGGAAACTGCGCAATGCACACTTGCAACATAGTCATTTTATTGACATTCGTCGCGAAATTTTCAACATAGGCATTTTAGGACCTCTGCTCATGAACAGTGTCACTGTGATTTTCTTAATGTGTCCTGAAAACTGATTTCCCACAGCGACCGTGCTATTCTGCACTGGAAGTGTGAAAACACATTTTGGCCAGGATGTGTAAAATGACAGTTGTACTGTTTATAAGGAGGTGTGTAAAAACGCCAATGTTGAAAATCTGGAGTTAAAATATTGCAAATTCGTGAAGTTACAAGTGTGCGTGGCAACTGCGCAATGCACACTCGTAAAACAGTCATTTTTTGGATTTGTTTCACCAAATTTGCAACGTAGGCTTTTTGAGAGCCCACATCATGAACAGTGGCACTGTCATTTCATTAATCAGTCCCAAAAGGTGATTCTGCGCAGTTACCATGAAATTACCTTTCGGGACCGAATGACGCCATGACAGTGACTGAATTCATGAGGAGGGGTCCCAATAACCCTATGTTGAAAATTTGGTGCCAAAATTCCCAAAAATTCCAGAGATATGCACCAAAGTTGAAAAAACCCTATTTATGCCATTATATAGCTTACCGGCATTTCTTCAGTTCGCGGTCAGCTTTGAAGAGTACAGACGTGTTCCTGGTCCACCGAAGATCATCGTGCCAGGCTCCAGAGGTAAGTATGGGGTGAGGGGTGTGTGTGGGGAGGTAGAGTACACAGAGGATGGGGGAGGGGTACCGGAGACTTCGAGGGACTGTTTTCTTGTTTGACAAGTGAAAAAAAGAAAACAGACAACGCGGGTCAGTTTTCTTTTTTTACAGGTGTGTTTGGCACACTGGGGTGAGCTCTCAGTATGCCACCAGCATTTGTGGGGGGGGCCTCAGCTGATGGGGATTTTGCCCCCCATCGGCACAGAAACGGATGGGGTGGCGCATGATGCCGAGGGGGATTGGGCACCCCTTGGCACAGGAAAAACATGACTGTGGGGCCATTATGCTGATGGGGATTGGGCTCCCCTGTCAGCAAATTAAATTGGGAAGGGGGGACAGAAGCCAATGGGGATTGACTGTTTTGAGAGGGCGCATGATGCTGAGGGGGACTGGGCACCCCCTTGGCATACAACAAATGGGGGGGCATTATGCTGATGGGGAGTGGACTCCCCCATAGGCAAATTAACTGGGTCAGGGGATGGGGGATTGGCCACCCCCATCGGCTTTCATGGGGCTGTGAGGCACCGGTAAGCGCTGCCATGTTCACAAAAAATGTTACACTAGGCAAGGTACTGCCCTGCAATGACGAGTCGCTCCCTCATTGCAGCAGAATGGCTGACGCTGTAATGATGAGGCGGCCCCTCATTGCAGTGACAAAATCGTTTCAACTTGGTGGCACTTTTGGATGCCAATGTCATCAGTACAGTGTGCCTGCATTGGTCCACCAGTGCCAAGCTCCCAAATGCAGTGTCGCCGTTGGCTGCCACAGTGCCACACCTCCACAACCCACTTCTCTCCTAAGCTGCCGCATAATGTTTCTTGTGTGCAAGCAAACATAAAAAGCAGAAATAGTGTACCAGCAAATGTAAACTTTGCATCTTGTGTCACAGTCTGAGTGTGAATTTCGCATATTAAAGGTTACATTGGATACAGAAATTATGTAGTGTATAAAATTCTGAATCTAATAGATCTAAGCCAGGTACTGGTGTTTCCAGTGGCCATAGTGTTGTAATAATAATAATAATAACTCTTTGCTTTGTTCTTTCTTGATGCAGACTCCCTCTGCATGCCTTCCATTGACTGCATCTTGTGGATTCCCAAGAGATTCCTCTCTCTCTCTCTCTCTCTCTCTCTGCCTACAAGCATTGTGCCAAGGCAACATGTGACTAGAAGTGAAATTGTTTCAAGTGAAAATATATATACTGTATATATAAATTAAAGTTAGAAAAATGTTTTTCTCTGTAAACAACTATTGTATCACATGCAAATCCATGTTTATGTTTATTTTTGTAATATATTTTTGTGACATTTTCTGTTACACATTTTACAGTTCTAATTTGTTTGTTTAAAAATAACATAAAAAGTGGTCCAAAGTGTTGCTACGACTACTGTATGTTGTTACTTTTCCTGAAAGTGGGTAATTAACTCCACCTGAAAATAACTAGGGCACTATAAAAGTAACTGTTGAATTTGATATAGCCATGCCCCCTGATGAAGGCTGTCACCGAAGTGCTGGGGTAGTGGGCACTCTGTCTGCTGTGCACCACAATAAACTTTCATTTGGACCATATGTGAGATTGCGCTGTGGTTCTTGCATTGGAGTGCAGTAACTTTGGAAGACATTTTACATTTTGGGCTGGCAGCCTGTCACTGCACCCTCCTCATACTGCAGTTCGTAGTAAGTTGTTTTGGAATTACTCCACTGAGAGGCAGATATCCTTTCCACTGCTTTTGCTTGTAGTAGGTTGTTTACTTCCAGTTCCAACAGAAGTCTTTCTGTGGGAGAGGAGCTGGAAAGCCTTTGTGTTTCTGTAGTTTGGGGAATTTTTTGAAATGTAGGGATAACCCCTGGCCCACTACTTTCAGGATCCATTTGTATGTGTAATGTTTGATGTTTGGGTGGTGGTCAATGGGGTTAAATCAGAGGAGAGGGAGGTTACTAGCGGGGTTCCACAGGGATCGGTCCTGGGTCTGGTCCTCTTCAACATGTTCATTAGTGACATTAGCAAAGGAATCCAGGGCAGGTTGTGTCTCTTCGCAGATGACACAAAACTATGTGGGAGGGTGGATAGTGACGAGAGAATAAGTAGCAGTAGTAAAAATGTTTATTCATTTCATGTAATGAATAGGAAAACTCAACTAAACCGAAGCTCATTTTCAGTGAGATCCTGGTATCAACTCCAAGTTACAAAATATCATTTAAATTCATGACAAATTACAAACACAATAGAAATAAAAATAGATAAACTTCCATATTCTAAAAATAAGGGAAATGCAGAGAGACCTACAAAAGCTAGAGGGGTGGTCAAAGATCTGGCAGTTAAAATGCAATGCTGGAAAGTGCAAGGTAATGCACCTAGGGGAAAAAGAACCCCAAGACAGAGTACTGGATGGGAGGAGAGAGAGACTTAGTACTACAGCTGGGGAATGGGATCTGGGAGTTATCATTAGTGACTCACCTAAGCGAATGAGCCAGTGCAGCAAGGCCTATAGCAAGGCTAACAGGATGCTGGGATGTGTCGGGAGGGGTATTGATAGCAGAAGAAAAGAGGTAATACTTTCCCTCAACAAATCTTTAGTGAGGCTTTACCTAGAGTGCTGCGCCCAGTTCTGGAGTCTTCACCTCAGAAAGGATAAAGATAGGCTGGAGACAGTGCAGTGCAGAGCAACAAAAATTATTCAGGCCCAGCCGAGCAGATCCTATGAGGTGTGCCACAAGGCACTAAATATGTACTCACTGGAGACCAGCAGGGAGAGGGGAGATATGATAGAGACCTTCAAGTTCCTTAAAGAAATTAACAAAGTTAACTGCGGAGAACTGTTTAGCCTGAATACCAGTACGCAGTCACATGGACATGAATGGAAATTATTTTATTTATTTATTATTTATTTTATTTGAATTTTGGTAACCGGGTAAGCCTGCTGAGACAGAAAGTCCCTTTTTCAGTGGCGACCCAGGGAGGATACAATGGGAGAAAATACAATGATAACAGCAGAAGAGAAGTGTATAATAACACTTTTATGATAGTTCCAACTATGAAAATAAAATAGAACATAAATTTACAAATCACTTAACACAAGAAAAAATTGTGGCCGCAGAGAATGGGATATGTACAAGGCACATAAGCAGTGGAGATACAAATGCCATGGTGTGCTCAGAGACACAAAAGCCAATGATTCAGATGACAGTGGTGCAATAATCACATCAAAGCATAAATTAAGGTCATTCAGGAATAGGCTAAGGGAGATGAGTAGAGTAGGGAGAAAAAAAGGCAGATGGTAGGCAAATCAGGGAGCTGGATATAGGAAGGTAGAGTCAGTAGGGGTGAAGCAAGTAGAAGAAATAGGGCAGCGGCAAG
Source organism: Neoceratodus forsteri (assembly GCA_016271365.2). Classification (NCBI taxonomy): domain Eukaryota; kingdom Metazoa; phylum Chordata; order Ceratodontiformes; family Ceratodontidae; genus Neoceratodus; species Neoceratodus forsteri. Next base: position 413,481,231 of record CM057452.1, read on the forward strand.
ATGCAGGAGTGCAAAAGTATAAGGGAAGAGAGGTAGGAAGGGGCAGCACATGACAGAGGGGAGGTGTGAGCAGGGGTAGTGGGCAGGAGGACTCAGGAACAGATGTAGCACAAGAAAGAGGGTAGGAGAGGGGAGGTGTGAGCAAAAGACTATGTGTGGGAGGACTCAGGAACAGGTGCAGAGCTGGGAGGAGGCAAGGTGAGATTTAAGAGAACGCTTGAACAGATATACAGATGGGCAGGTTAGGACCACAGATGGAAGCGAGTTCCAGAAACAAGGCCCGGAAAAGATGAAGGCAAGCTGACCCACTGCTAGATGGGGTTTAGGGATTGTGAGCAGTGGTAGGCCAGCCGACTTTAGGGACCTTGTCACAATTTTTCATTGTACAATGGTCTTGAGGCAGGGAGGAGTGAATGTGTGAACTAGTTTGTAGATCAAACAAAGGGTGGAGTACTGCAATCTAGTTTCAAGGGAAGGCCAGCCAAGAGAGTTAAGGACTGAGCAATGGTGCAGTGGTGCTCTCTAGAGTTAGTGCCAAGGGCGAAGTGAGCTATCCTATGATAAGTTTGTTTATGCTTAGCAAGAGGGGAGACCTGGGAGGAGTAGAGAATAGAAGCTCCATAGGAGATAAGAGGAACAAGGGAGGAGAAAGCTATGGCCAGGCAGGAGGAGAGAGTTAGGTGGGGCTAAAGGTGGTATAGCAGTCTTTGTTTCTGGTGAAGGGTCTTGATAACATTTGTGACATGAGTATCAAATGTGACATGGAGGTAGGTTCAGGAAAGATGTGAGGAAGTATTACTTTACAGAAAGGGTGGTGGAACCTTGGAACAGTCTGTTGGCTGAAGTGACAGGTACAGAAACAGCCAGGGGATTCAAGTAGGACTGGGACATAATGAAGGGATTAGTGGTTACCAGGGGCAACAGGACCAATGAAGAGAACAGAGAGAGGATGGGGAGGGTGGGAACTTGAGCAGACTGGATGGACCTCTGGTCTTTTTCTGCCATCACTGTCTATGTTTCTATATTTACCCATTTCTGGAAGTAATGGACCAGCCTTCCTCCTACTGGCAATGGTTGGATGACCTGGGCAGAACTGTCAAGAGATTTTGCTTTGGCTGAGGCTTGAGGGCTGGTACTGCAGTAGTACGCTTGGAGCCCATTGTCCCTCTACCCCCATAGTAGCCTCTTTGGGGTTGATACTCATAGGGAGTTATGGAGCATAGTCTCTTGGGAAGTAGCCCCTGCCTCACTTTCTGTAACACCTGTAGGAGGCTGAAGCCTTTTCTTTTTCATTGTTGCTCTTGGAAGTGGTTTTGTATGCGTCCACTTTTTTTGTTTTATACCTCTGTTCTGTTACCAAAAAGAGAATATTCAAACTGGAAATCCATGGCTTTATTTGAGTGTCCTATGACGTGATGGTTGTCCTTAGCCAGGAGAATCTTCTTAAAGAAATTGCCTGAGCTAAGACCTTTGAGGCAGTGTCATTAGTGTCCACAGCTGTGTGGAAGGGATTCTGAATGGCATCCACGGCTGACTTTGTTGTGGCACTCAGATCCTGTGCTGATTCACCATTAGCTTTTTCAGCCAGTGCCAGTACTGTGTTCCATACAGCCTTCTGGTACATGAACTGTATTAGCTGATTGCCTGATAAGAAGGGAAGCTGATGTATAAACATTTTTTGGTCACAGTGTTCAGTTTTCTGGAGTCCTTTTTAAGGGGCTGTGCAGAGAAAGGTACTTGAGCCCTTTTGCATGTAACCACCTGTACTACACCTTGATGATGAGGGTGAGCATACAGGAGTTCAAACCCATCTCTCAGCCTGATACCTCTTTTCAATCATGCTATCTATGGCTGCAGGTGAAGTTGGCGCAGACAAGATTTTTAGGGTGGCTTTGCATAAAGATTTGTGAATGCAGGGCCAGAAACCTCCTTGCAGTACTAGCCCCATCATGTCCATGAATTCTGCATCCTCCTCAGTTTCCTGAGGATGGATGTTGAGGATATTCACTATTTGACTAACAAAGAAGGAAAAGGATGAGTAATCTTCTGTAGACCTTGGAGGGGAGTCAAATTCCTGATCAGTTGAACCATCTGGTTCAATGAGTTCACCTTTGTCCTCCACTTCTTCATAGTACATTTGTTCCACTTCCACCACAGGCAGATAGGTAGGAACCTGAGTTGGGGGAGCATATTCGTAAAATTTCCCATGACCTGGAAAAATTGCCACATTGTCCTCCGAGAAGGGTATCTGTCTTTGGTCCAAAACCTGTGACTTTCCTTTTACAGGAGGTGTGGTATGAGGGCTTAAAATGTGTGCAATGAAAAAAAAAAAAGAAAAAAGAAAGAATTGATGGGTCTGTAAAGATCTTGGTTATAGAAACAGTCTGGAGCTATCAGGATTATTGTTGCAGGTTGCCTCTTGAGTTTCAGGAGTAATTTTTGAATGGTGGAAAGGCATACAGAAACTTCCCTGTCCAGTCCAGTACCAGGGCGTCCTTTGAGATTGTCCCTCTGGCTGGTAGTCTGTAACAGAACTGTGGGAGCTGACAGTTCTACCAAGATGCAAACAGGTCTCTATTGGGAGGGCCCCACTTTCTGAACACTGTGGCCAGAATCTGCTGGTGAAAAGCCCATTTGTGACTTCCTTGGCTGATTCTGCTTAGGGAATCTGCTTGAACACTGCCTTTGCCTGGCAGGTGTACTGCAAATATGTTTGCTTCTAGAGAATATGACAGGTCACAGATCCTCACTGCTTCTGTGCATAGTTTTGAGGATCTTGTCCCTCCCAGCTTGTTTACCTAGTACATTGTTGTGGTGTTGTCTGTCATGATTTTAGACAAACTGATGTTGTAGCTGGGATGAGAAAAACTGCATTGCTATCAGCACTGCTCCGAGCTCCAGGAGGCTTATGTATTCTAGTGACTCCTGTGGGCTCCATGTGTCACTCACCATGAGGTCCTGCAGGTAGGCACCCCACCCCAGGAATGAGGCATCCATAGAAATAGTACTTCTTGGTGATTGCTGTGGGAAGGGAGTACCCTCTCTGAGGCTGCTCTCTTCCTTCCACCGTTCTAATGATTCCACTAGCACTTTTGTCACTGGCACTAGCTTTCAAAGTGAATCCTATCTTTGAGACCAGTTGTCTCTTAAGTGGTACTAGATATCTTTCATTTAGAACCTGGCCCATGGGACCACAGTTGTGGATGTGGCCATGTGCCCAAGTAACTGAAGTAAGTCTCTTATGGATCTTGGCTAACCTGCTGTTGCTATCAAAATTTGAACTCTGGCCTGTGGGAGGAAAGCATTTCCCTGCAGGGTATTTCCCTCCACTCATATGAAGGCTAATACTTGAACAGGTTCTAGCTAGGACTTCTGCACATTTATCAACAATTCCAGGTTCTCCAAGGTGCTTTTGTTTTGTTAAATCTTTTTATTGAAAGCAGGCAAGTGTACAATACAACATGGAATTCAGACAGTGACCCCCGGAGGTGTCAATGCACAATGTTGCAGTGAACGCCATGGTGCTTTTTACCAATTGAACTGAGAACCTTGCTTCTTGTTCTGTTTTCCGAGACCATCCAGGTAGAGGAAAACCACTATGCCTTGTTTTCTCAGATGTGCTACAACCACAGCCAGGCACTTTGTGACACTGATGGTGACATATATTTATTTACTTATGTTTCTTGATGTTATGAATTATCACTTTTACTGAAAATGGTAAAATATTGATCTAAAGAAAAACAACCCTTGGAACTGAGGCGAGACCATGTCAGAGACCTGTGGACTGGTACTGGCAGTTCCTCAGCTTGAATCTAAGGAATTTTCTGTGAGACTATTTGACTGGGATATGAAAATAGGCATCTTTCAAATCCAGGGATTCCATCCAATGACCTTTCTGCAAAGACGGTATCACTGTCTTTAGTACTGTATGGCCATCTTGAGTTTTTCTTTTTTCAAATGCTTGTTCAGAAACCTGAAACTTAAATTGAGTTGCCACTCTCCATTTTTTCTTGTGGGTCAGGAAGTATCTTGAGAATAGACCCCTGCCCCACTGGGAGGCAGGGACTTTTTCTATGGTTTTTGATACCAACAGCTTTTTCACTTCCAGTTACAGCAGACTTCTTTCTGTTAGAGAGTGAGCTAGAAAATGTCTATATTCTGCAGGTTTAGAAATTGTTTAAACTGTAGACACAACTGGCTCACTACTTCCAGTACCTACTTGGCTGTGGTAATATATACCCATTTGTGGAAGCAGTGTGCCAGTCTTCCTCCACTTGCAATGGTTGGGCGACCTGGACAAAACTGTCAGGGGTTTTGTTTTGGCTGAGTCTTAGGTGCTGGAACTGCAGCATTACACCTGGAAGCCGCTTTCCCCCTTCCCCTATTGTAACCTCTTTGTGACTGGTACTCATAGGGAGCATAAGAGACATAGGGCAAGATTTTCAAAAGTCTTAGATTGCTGCAAGCCCCGGTGTGCTGATGATACGGCGCATGGGGCTTGCGGTGATCTAACAGGATCTTCTATCCCATGCGGCAATTGCTGCAAGTTAGACCAACTTTTTCTGGTCTCATTTGCAGCAATCCTCGGGGCATTTTTACAGCACTTGTGCCAGATATTTGGAGCAAGCTGCTGTAATTCATGGAAACTGTCACAACTACGCTCGAGATTGTACAATCAGGCACAGATGCGATGATGGGTTTGGCACACCTCCAGAACCTACGTGTTGCGGCACAGGGCTGGACACAAGCCCTGCCCCATAGGCTTTTGGAAAGTATTCTCTGCCTCTGCCTCCCCTTCTGTAGGACCTGTAGAAGGTAGAAGCCTTTTCCTTCTCATTACTACTTTTGAAAATTGTTTTGTATTCATCCACTTTTTCATGTAGGCCTCTAGTTTGTCACCAAATAATGAATTTCCCTCAAAGGAGAAATCCATGGCCTTTTTAAGAGTATCCTGAGAAAGGATGGTATTCCTCAGTCAGGAAAACCTTCCTAAGGACACTGCATGAGCTAAAACTTTAGCAGCAGTGACATTAGTGTCCAGTTATAAACTTACTGTAAGGGTAGATCTTCGAAAGAATCTCTTTCATCAGGCCACATCTTTGGAACATATAGCCACCAAGCACTAGAACCACATGGAAACTTTTGCAAGCAGTCAGCCAAGGGTGCCAATGACGATGTCAAATATCAGCTTATACATAAACGTGGATGGCCCCTCTTCTCCTCAGTTCCCTGCTGGAGAACATGCTCGGAGGACCTCCCTATAGGGTACCAGAAGAGACCCCAACCCTCCACATGCCAGGCAAGACAGAGGGATGGAAAATGAAGCAATGGAGAGAGTAGAACAAGAATTCTTTGTCGCAACTCCTAAATGGAAAATGGGAAGGAGGCTGGGATGGCATGGCCTAAGGAAAGATATTCTCTTAAAGATCTACTGTTATGGTCAGTACATAACTGTTCTATCTTCTTGCAGTACCAAATACTAACAGTCTGGGCAGCTGGAGCCTACAGGCTTATGATAATAGGCCTTGTAGCATGGTTAGGCCAAACCCATCTCATCTATGAGAGACAATATCCAGACTGTAGTGCTTAGTGAAGGTATGGACAGTACTCCATATAGCAGCTGCACAGATTTCTGCAAGGGAAGCATTCTGGAAACAACCTACACAAGCGGCTATACCTCTGGTGGAATGACCACGAACCGCACCAAGAAGTTACTTCCTGTACAGACTGTAATACAATCTGCTAGTCATTTGGACAAGCACTGTTTAGAAACTGTGGCGTCCTCTTTAACAGCGGTGAATGAAACAAAAAGCTGCAAGGACTTTCCACAGTCTTTTGTATGGTGTGTATAGTACCTGAGTAGTCTATGCACATCTAAAGTATGGAACAATGCTTTCCCTGGATTGGCATACTCTGGATAACACACTGGTAGGTGGATGGTTTGATTTAAAGTAAACTCAGACACCACCTTTGGAAGAAATGCACACACCTAGTTTTTGTGGGAAATCAAAAAGTACGTAGACATCCTGTTTTTGTGGAAAATCAAATAAGGAAGCTCACACATTAGAGCCTGTAGCAGCTCTGAAATTCTTTGAGTAGAAGTGACTGCAACTAAAAACAATGCTTTCAGAGAGAGAAAGCATAAGCCACAAGTCCTAGCTGGTTCAAAAGGAGCAAAAGTCAGCTTTTCAAAAATAAAATTCAGATCTCAAGCCAGGACTTGATTTTGAATAGAAGGCTTCATACATAAAATATCTCTCAAGAACGTATGGACTACCTCCAACTGAGCAACTGTACATCCGTCCACAGGCACATAGAAAGCTGATATAGTGGCCAAGTGCACTTTAATGGAGGGACACTGCAGGTCTGAATCAGACAGGAACAGCAGGTACTCTAGAATCTGATTGACTTGACAGGTAAACAGATCCAGATTATGTGAAGCAGCCCATAAAGTGAACCACTTCCATTTCATGGGGTAAGTATGTCTGATGGACAGTTTTCGACTAGCCACCAGAACATTCTCCACTTTCTGTGATACCCCAAAGCGAGCTATGGCTATGTCTTCAGGAGCCATGCATGCAGATGTAGGAACTTCAAGTCCAGGTGGACCAGAGTTCCCTGTTCCTGTGACAGCAGACCCTTGCACAAGGGCAGAGCAACTGGGGGGTTCTACTGCCAACTGCTGCAACAGAGGATACCAAATCTGCCGAGGTCATAGGGAAGCAATGAGTATTAGAATTGCCCCCTTCATCTTCAGCATGAATAGTTCTCTCTGAATTAAAAGGGAGGGAAGGCATACAGAAACCTCCCTTTCCAGGAGAGGGACAACACATCTCACCAGAAAACTCCAGGCCCTGGAGTGAGCAAGCAGAAATACAGCAGTTATGTGTTGTATGGGAACACAAAAAAGTCACACTCTGAACAACCCCATCTTTCAAATAGGTCATTGACTACCGAGGTTAACAGTTCTCACTCGTGCATCCTGGACTGTGACTGGCTTAGCTTGTCTCTCAAGACATTTTGGATGTCTGGAACATGTACTGCTGATAGTTCTAGACTGTGTTCCAGAGCCTAATACCAAACTCTCATTCCTTCCCTGGACAGCGAGTAGGAATTAGTATTCCCATGTTTGTTGATGTAATGCATCACACTGACATTGTCTATCTGTATTAACAGAGGACCTGGGGACAAGTACTTCTGGAAGGCCTGGAGTCTGTACAGGACCGCTGTTATTTCCAGAACATTGGTGTACAAAGTGCACTCCACCTGGCTCCACATACCTTGTGTCTCTAGAGGGCCTAGGTGAGCTCCCCATCTGGAGTCCAAAGTATTCGTGGTGAGGATCTGAAGAGGGGAAGGAATCAAGAATGGAACTCCCCTGAGCAAGTTGCTGCATTCTGCCCACCACTTGAATGCTTTGCGCAAAAGGGATGTGACTAAAACCATCTGTTTTAGATTGTTTGTCATCTGGTCCCACTAGACTCTCGGGTCCACTGGGGAATCCACACATGTAGCCTGGGCAGTGTCACTGTAACAGTGGCTGCAGCCATGCGTCCCAGAAGGCATAGAAACATCCTTGCTGAGACATAACGGCTGTCATGCACCGATTGTGCTTGGGCAACCAGATGGTTGGCCTCTCCAGAGGCAGGAAAGCTGACCCCTGGGCTGTATCCAGAACTGCCCCAATATACTGCGGTCACTGACAGGGTGTCAGTACAGACTTTGGTATGTTGTCTGTCACCCCAAGAGCATCGAACAACTGTCTGGTTTGAGCTAAGGTCTGCAGCAGTTGGTCTCTGGAAGAGGTTTTAATAGCCTATCATCCAGGTAATGGAAAACATACAGGCCTTCCCTGCAAAGGGCTGCTGCCATCACAGCCAAGCATTTAGTAAAGACTCGTGGTGCAGAAGACAAGCCAAAGGGCAACACTCTGAAATGGTGAAGTTCCCCCTAAAACAGGAAACTCAAATATATTCTGTGAGGGTGCCTGATCTTGATATGAAGGTATGTATCCTTCATATCCAGGGAACATATCAAATCTCCTGTTTGCAACAGAGGAAGGAGACCCTCAAATCTCCTGTTTGCAACAGAGGAAGGAGACCCTGCAGGGTGACCATCTGGAACTTCCTGTATTCTATGAAGAAGTTCAGATCTCTTAGATCCAGAATAGGCCACAGGTCCCCTGTCCACTTTGGGACAAGGAATATCTTGAGTAAAACCTGTGTTCCTCTGTTCCAGAGGTACAGGGTCTATGGGCTGCTTTTGGAGCAGAGTCTGTACTTTCTCCAGCAACAGGGACATGTGACCGAGAGAGCTTAATATGTATACCCTTGATGAAAGGAGGGACAGGGGGACATGATAGAAACTTTTAAGTACCTCAAGGGAATCAACAAAGTCCAGGAGGGTAGTATCTTTCAGAAAAAGAGATGTGTAAGAACAAGGGGGCACAATTTAAAGTTAGAGGGGGGGACGGCTCAGGGGTAATGTAAGGAAATTATTTTCCATGGAGAGAATGGTGGACACATGGAACCACCTTCCTGGAGAGGTTGTGGGGTCTAAAACAGTGGGGGAATTCAAACATGCATGGGACAGACATAAGGCAATTATAGTGGGGGGTTGCAGGAAGTAGGCTGTTGGTTAACTAGAATCTTCAGTTTATCCAATAGGTAGGGAAATAGGCAGACTGGGTGGGCCAAGTGGTCCTTATCTGCCATCAAAGTCAAATTCTATGTGCCCTCATGGGTATGATGTCACGACAGGTGGATGACCTGGAGGGGTGGCCAGAAGCTCCACAGCATGACCCTTTTCTATGATCTCCAGAACCCATGCTTCTGTAGTCACCTCCTTCCACTGGTCCAAGTGGAGGGATAGGTGACCCTCTACTACCACCCCTGGAGGTAAAGATGGTTGGGGAGTGTATATGCAGTAATGCTAAACCAGTGCAGGTGGAGCCACTGGTTCCACTACCTATAGATACTTTACAATGGGCACCTGTGGTTGTGCTGGGGACTAGCAAGGCCCCTGCACCTTTGCCCCTTCCTGGCTGTCTGAAGGCAGAGTGCTGCCCCTAACACCAGCTGGACCAAAAGTATCCCTGCTTCTACCCCTGGGTTGGGTATGGTACAGGGAGTGTATGGATTTTAAGGTCATGCCAGAGCACTGAAGATCTTTTAAAACCTCTTCTACCTCTTGGCCAAACAATTCCTGCCCCCCTGAATGGGGCATTAACAATTGTTTGTTGAAGCACGCCTAGTGGTGCTGAGGGCTGAGGTGTTGGACGCCTTACCTTGTGCCACACCGACGACCCATATTTGGGAGTGAGCATGGCTTGACAGGGGTCGGCAGGGGTGGAGAAAGATGGAGCATCCTTGGACAGCTCTCCTCCGGGGTGGGGGCTCTTCTAGTAGTCAGGGCTTGCCTGGCCCCTAGTGGTGGCTGGGGGCTGGCACACTGACACCGAGCCTAAAAGGGGGGGCAGAGGAGCTGCTGTCAGATGTATTGTGGGCAGACACATAGTACATCCCCAATGGCACTGCACATTCCACTGCCCAGGAAGGAGTAAACATGAAAAAGATGGCAACCTGACCACGTGGCTTGATGGCTGTCCGGTGGATCTCCAGCTCTGAGTGCATCGTCTGAACTAAATCTGGACAGGGTGGGTGAGTTGGGGGGCTTCCCACCACCCTGCTGTGGGGGAGTAAGCCACAGGAGTAGAAGGCGAGGTCCCTGGGAGTACAGTAGATAAAGATGGTGGTCGGAGTCCCACGGGGTGCCAAGACAATGGGAGCAGACCAGGTATGCCTAGGAAGAGAAACAGTATAGCTAAAAAAAAAAAAAAAAATTGTTTGTTGTACATCAGTGGTAAAACCTGCTGCTCTTAGCCAAGAGTAATGCCTGACACAAATTCCAGAGGCCACAGCCTTGGTTGAAGCATCAGAAATGTTATAAGCTGTGCGCAGAAAATGCTTTCCCACATCAGCACATGCAGTAAGAGTTTTCATTAACTCCTATTTGGAAGACCCCTCAGGCAAGGCCTGTGCAGCAGCCTTGGCTTTCCTCCAGAGGGTGTTTTGATACTTATGGACCTGATAATTAGGTATACAGTATGTAGGCCCAATGAGGCAGAGGCATACGTACACTTGCCTGGAATGTCCAGTCTCCTGGATTCTTTATCAGGATGGAGGGATTTGAGGTGATTAGGTGGACAGCTATGATAACTGAGTCAGTCTCAGGCTGGGTAGCATAGAAAGGCTTCCCAGATGGGGCAGAATACATCTTGTCTCATTTCTGGGCACAGCTGGTATATTGATTGACTTATACCAGGCTGCATACAGTAAGTGACATCCTCCAAGACTGGAAACAGGGGAGGAACTACAGCAGAGGGGGTATCTGGCATCTCCAAAAACTCTATCAGGTTCTTTTTAGTAGAATCTTGCTCCTCTAAAGTGAATCCCAAGTCAGCATGCATTTGCTGCATGAGATGAAAAAGGAGGGATCCTCTGGAGGTGATCTGGGAGTGTTCACTACAATGTCCTCACTACAGAAGGAGATTGTGAAGTCGGTGCCATGTTCATAATGGCTGTCAACATAGTCTTCCTCCCCCTCATCTTCCTGCATCATAAGATCAGGACTGTGTACATACTCATCGTCGACTAGCATCGAGGTGAGGTAAGGACTGCGACATTGGCTGAGGAGTACTATGTGGCAAGGGAGTACCTTACAACATTCATGGGGTAGTTATAGAAGTCCCCATCAACAGGCCCCTTGGAACAGAGAGGCCAGGCAGTAGATGTCTTATGATATCTAAAAAAGTGATAAGGACTGCTTGAGTGTTGGTGGCTCTTTGATTGGCAGGCGTGACTGCAGTGGTTGACAGTGGCAATTGGGTCCCCATTGATGATGGTGACATACCAGCTTTAATAGGTCTGGTAGTGCCTACACCAAGCCCTAACCTTGGTGTCTGGTAGATGGTGGGGGATGCGGTCAGCGTCGCTACCACAGCGGATGACACTGTAGCAGAAGTCGGACCTGTTGTTTGCAGGGGCAACCTGGATCCACCCAGGGAAGTCTTGTCCTTGTTCTGGTGCTCGTGTTTATGACTCCTTTAAGCTTTCTCCTGGGACTTTGACGACCGCGAATCAGTCGACGGTGCTGGCAATGCTGATTTTTCCTGCAGCTGCTTCTCCATCCTAGCTACAGTTTTTTGGAGTAAACATTTCTCCAAAGCCCCCTTCCTACATTGCCTGATTGCAGAACTGAACCCCCCCTCCCATTACTTTGCAAGCCTTCAAGTTGTGGTCGAGTCCTAAGCAGCAGACATAGATATCATGGGAGTCTTCTGATTTTCTCTCTGCACTTGTAGTACTGGAAGAGTTTAGAGGGTTATTTCAATGACAAAAAGTTACCAAAATCACTATAAAAGTGATTGATTAAATATTAAAAAAAATGAAATGGTGGCTATGAGCAGCGATGTTTCCGATGGCGTTCCGACAAAACTGCTTGACGGCAGGAAAAAAACTGAGGAGAGGAGGGGTGCCCACATTTATGTATATGCTGATGTTTTATGTCACCGTGGGCAGCCCCTGGCTGACTGATCACAAAACATTCTGTGTTGTCCTAGTGCCTGGTGGCTACATGTTCCAAAGATGTGGCCTGATGAAAGAGATATCCTTGAAGAAAATATAATATTTTGTGGCCCAGGGCTGATCTTGCTGTGGCAATCTGGTCCTGTGCCACTTCATCATTTGCTCTTTTTTGCCAGTGCCAGAATTGTATTCCAAAGTGCTTTCTGGTACTGTGCTACATGTGCTGAAATAAGCTGCCTGCCTGATAAGAAGGGAAGCCATTGCATAAACTTTTTTGTCTGTAATATCCAGTTTTTTGGAGTCCTATTCAGGGAGCTGCACAGACAGAGTGTTTTTTTTTTCTCCATGATTATCGGGATGGACACACAGGTATTCCACTCCTTGCTTGTCCACCTGATATTTTCTGTCAATTTTCTAACCACTGGCTGTAGCTGAGGTGGGTGCACACATGATTTTTGATATGGCCTTCTTTAAGTGGTTTATGTGTGGGGTGTAGCATTCTTCTTGGTAGAGCTACTCCCAAAATGTTCATAAAAGCAGGATCCTCTTCGTCCTTCTCTGTTTCTAGTGGAGGATTTTTTTATGCTTAATTGAACAGCATAATGGAACACATCAGATATGCAAGACATTTGCACTATTTAAAATTAATGTTCCAATTACATTGACTAGAAAAGGTGAAGATAATAAAATATAAAAGACAAGAAGAAATCTGAAAAATAACCTGGGTCAAATAGTCAATTTAAAAGAACCAGAAAAATTATATCACCTTCTGCATAATGAAGAATCAAAAGACAGATATAATAAACAACCATTAGTTTCCTATTATAATTTAGGATTATAAGGAGTGCATCCCTCACTAAGTCCATTAAGTTCATAACTGTTATAAACATAATACAATAGCAGATATTACAGAGCCAAAAATAGTGATTAAGAAAGCAGAATAGTTAAAAAGCACCTGAATGCAGGAGTGTTTCTAAATAATAGACTTGAATATAGAATATATTTTAAATAAAAAAATAGATATTATGTAAATAAACTGTAGCCTATAGTACAATATATAGAATAGTGGATGGGTGAACATCCACAACAAGGCTGTGTTTCCATCGAGGAAGTTGATGACATCACAGAGACCTCGAGAGCGAAGCTCGAGAGGTCTAGCTGATGTCATCAACTGCCCGAGATGGGAACGCTGCCTTAGTTGTGGATGTTCACCCATCCACTGTTTTATATAGTATATGGTTTTTTTTTTGTTTTACATTGTTTTTTTTTCGTTACTTGCTGTACGCACGTGTTGCTCCTGTTCCGTCTGGTCTCCTGCTCGCTCATGTTCTCGCTCCGTCCGACTTGTCAGTTTCTCCTCTGCACAGTTTTAAAATCGTGGAGAAAAAAAGTGTGTTCAGAAAGGGAGCCATGTATGGCTCTCCGTGTCGTGACTCCCAACTTCAAAGTCGATGACTTGGCTGCTCGGCGCTCGCTAAATCGTGCCGCCATGTTTTTTTTTCTTTTTTTTCTTGAGAGCCATGTCTGAGCCAATCAGGTGGAAGGTCAAGGGTAAAAAGTTGTTGTACTATCGATGTGAAATCACATCGATAGTACAACAACATTTTTGACCTTTGAACTGTACTACAACAAGATTTCAGCAGTTGCTGAAATCCATGGACAATAGGCAGTACCCATATACTATAGGGGTATTGCAATTAGAGAAGCTTAGCTAAATGGAACTTTGATAAATCTCCCACCTTGTCCAACAGTTGAGAAACAGTGTTGATTTTTGTTGTAAATAAAATTTAAGCTGCTCAAACCTCTGAATGTGGGCTATTATTTGTCTCTATTCTAATATAGTTGGGGGATCAGGTTGTAGCCACCTCTTAGTTATGGATTTGAAGGCTGCAATTAAGAGGACTGTCCATAAATATAAGGCCTCCTTGCCTCATAAATGTGGCAGCTAGAGCCCCAACAACAGATGTTCATATGGCATAGGTTCTGATACATCAAATATATTAGAAATATGGTGGGACACCTTTTGCCAAAATTGTTCCAGTTTTGGGCAATACAACAAAATGTGAGTATGAGTGGCTTCCTAGGGACTGAAGCCTCTCCAGCATACTGAAGAGGTCCTAGGCAACCACTTGGAGAGAAGGGCAGGAACCAGAAAAAAATAAGCTCTTATTTTCCATGAAAACTCTCTCCAAAGAGGAGATGAAGTGGTACTCCATACCCCGCTCCATATCTTTTGAGATTGTTTCTCCGATAATGTTATACTATGTTTTGTCACCCATTTAAATTTGAGGGGGTCAGCATAGTAATTTCAACCTCATAATAAGGCTTGATAAAGGAGGGAGATAGTTTTCTCACCTCCATTGGAGGACCATATGGAGTATTTCTTCCTGTGTCTGAGATTGGAGCTCAGAGGTTCGAAGCTGCTTATTAATAAATTCCTAATCTGAAAGAATCTCAGCCGGTCTGAAATTCCTCAGCCAAACTGTTGTTGTGCTTGTTGAAAAGAAATCACAGTATTATTTTGTAGAACCTGCCATGGAGCAAGGAAGCCCCATGTAGCCTGTACCTTAAATCATGGATTAAGGAGGACCTGCCTGTTCCTTTTGGAAGCTGAGAAATTGGCTATACTGCAGAGAACAAACTAGAACGCATTTGAGGAACTGGTAACTTGGTAAAACATAATATTGTAGGGGACTAGGAAGGTAAGCTACACTTTCTACAGAAAGTTTCATTATTTTCTTTTTGGCATTAAGAATTGCAGGATTCCATTAAAGTGTAGTAATTTTATAACCAGAGGGGTTGTAATACAACTGAAGTTGCTTGATTTCTGTGCTAGATACATAGGATTTGGAAGGATATTTGTGCAATATTTTGGAAGTGTCCTGCTGGCTAAGCAGTGAGTTTGTCCCTGGTTTCAGATAAAGGGTTTGTGTGTATTAGAAGCAGACACAGCAAATTGTCTTCACTGAAAGGCCTGCTTACATCACAGGTGTCACTAGTCAATCAATTGATTCTGGGTGGGGCTTGTATCACTGTTCTGTTTAGGCATACTACACAGAGTAAAGTCAGTCGGAAGGAACCTACCTGTTCTTCCTTTTGGAAGATGAGAAATTGGCTATACTGCAGAGAACAAACTAGAACGCATTTGAGGAACTGGTAATTTGGTAAAACATAATATTGTAGGGGACTAGGAAGGTAAGCTACACTTTCTACAGAAAGTTTCATTATTTTCTTATTGGCATTAAGAATTGCAAGATTCCATTAAAGTGTAGTAATTTTTTTATAACCAGAGGGGTTGCAATACAACTGAAGTTGCTTGATTTCTGTGCTAGACACATAGGATTTGGAAGGATATTTGTGCAATATTTTGGAAGTGTCCTGCTGGCTGAACAGTGAGTTTGTTTTTATCCCTGGACTCAGTAGAGTGGTTTGTGTAGGAGCAGTGGTCTAGTACATTGTGGTGTTGGTTGACTTACTATAAAGGGCAGTACTCACCAGGGTGGTGGAGCAGTGGTGTAATTGATTGTTTCTAACAGTCACCAGTGGTTGTGGCATTTCCTTTATAGCCAAGGTTCTGACATCACTTCCTCAACAGGTCTTGGAGCAGAACTGTCATATTCTTAATTACCCAGCACAGTGCATAAAGCGTAAGTATACACACACCCAAAAAAAAATAAAAAAAAAATGTGTATATTACTCATTGTATATTACAAGGAAGAGGGACATGTGGGGAGTGCTGCAATGCACTAGCTGTGGGGCAGCAATTTTCCGGGAAACATTCTGGAACCTGCGTTGCTGCCCTATTTGCAGGCAACTGTCAGCTCTGAGGGAGGAGGTTGCCCACCTCCAGGATGAACTGGCAAGGACTAAGGAGGACTCCCACCCAAAGAGCACCAGTTCCACAACCACTGCCTCAGAGGTTGCCATGTGTGAAGAGCAGATGGACCACAGTAGGTTCTGGAGGTGAGGGGTGGAAACAGGCGTAGCCCCGAGTTACCCCTACACAAATCATATGTCGGTCTGGCAAATCAAGGTTCCTCTATGATGACACCCTCATTGGAGACCAAGAAGAATGCTGGGGACAGCCACAAGGGAGACCCACAAAAGAGTGGCAAGGGGCAACACAAAGGAAAGAAACAGCTTCTGATAGGGGACTCAATTGTTAGGGGTGTAGACCTGGGAAGGGAGAGGAGAGGGAAGTAAGGTGCCTGCCTGGTGCCATGGCTTGGAGGGTCAGGAAGCGAATCCTCAGGATTGCAGAAGCAGCATCACAGGAGAGGAAACTAGATATCATTGTCCACCTCGGGACAAATGACCTAGCTAGGCATGAGATCAGTGCAGTGCAGGATGAATTTGTGGAGTTGGGGAGGGGCCTCAGACAGGTAGCAAGCACTGTAACCTTCTCAGAGGTGCTGCCAGTCCATGGCAGGGGTGAGGCTAGGGTACTGCACACCATGCGGTTTAATGAATGGTTGCAAAACTGGTGCAGAGCACAGTGCTTTGGCTTCATTGGGGACTGGGGGTCCACCTGGAGAGATGAAGGTCTATACTGGCATGATGGTCTGCATCTGTCCAGGAAGGGAAACACGCTCCTAGGTGACAGGTTTAAAGGCTTCCTTGGCAAGCTATTAAACTAGCCAAGGGGGGAGGTGCTGATAGGAAACAGGAAAGTTCAAACCTCCCCCCGCAAAGCATGGCAGGTAGTAGGGTAAACACTGAGGTACAGAGCTTGACAGAGGGCAGGACAGGAGTAAATGGAAAAATGGACAAGGGCAATAAGAGCAGAGATGGGGTAAAAAAGGATAAAGCCAACATTAAATGGAGGGCAATGAGTACCAATGCCTGTAGTCTGGGAAACAAGCTTCCAGAGCTAGTAGCCCTGATGGAAGTGGAACACTTGGATATTGTGGCAGTCACAGAAACATGGTACACGGAGAACCATGACTGGGATATCAACATACCAGAGTACACAATCTACAGAAGGGACAGGGAGGGTAAAAGAGGAGGTGGAGTAGCTCTCTATATAAGGGAAGGGATCAAAGTAACAGAACTAAAAGGTAAAGGGGGAGGACAAGAGGAACTCTGGGTCACATTGGAGACAGGGAATGGCATCACAATCCGCACAGGGGTTGTATACAGACCTCCGTCTCAAGGGGAGGAAATGGATAAGAGAATTTTTATTTATTTATTTATTTAGCTTTTGTTGACCGGGTAAGTGCACTAGACAAATCCTGCCTATTTTCAGGCACGACCCGGGGGAAGGGGATACAGATGAATGACAACTGATGTTGAACCAGATTAAACTGTTGGTGGTATTTTAGTGAATGAGGGAAATTTGGCCAGGACACCGGGGAAATGCCCCTATTCTTTTCGAGAAGTGCCATGGGATCTTTAACATCCACCTGAACTACCACCAATCCAGGCAGATGGGACCTCGGTTTAACGTCTCATCCAAAAGACAGCACCTCAGAAGTGCAGCACCCCTCTCATGCTGCACTACAGTGTCAGTACTGGGATATTAAACCAAGTGCCAGACGTGGGAACTGAACCCACAGCCCTCTGATCTCCCGGCCTCAGAGGCGAGTGTGCTACCTGCTGGAGCCACTGACACTGAAAATTATAAGCGGCATTCTCAAAATGGCTGAAAAAGGGAGATACTGTTGATGGGGACCTGAATATGCCAGATGTTAACTGGGCAACATGGACTGCAACCACATCCAAGAGCAGGGTCATTCTCGATGCCCTACAGGGAGCATGCTCTTAGACAGCTAGTGGTGGAACCCACTGGGAGGAGCAATATTAGACCTGGTACTCTCAAATGGAGAGAGGATCACAAACTTAGAAGTCAGTAGACACCTGGGAACAAGCGACCACTGCACAGTGTGCTTCACAATAAACACAACCATGGAGACAAGCCATACAAATACAAGGATACTGGACTTTAGAAGGGCTGACTTTGGCAAAATGGGTGAATACCTGAGGAATGCATTAGCAAATGGCCAGAAAGGAGGGGTGGAAGAACAATGGAGAAAAATCAAAACTGCCATCATGGAGGCAACAAGCCTTTGTGTGAAACAAATAAAGAAAACAAAGCAGAATAAAAAACCACTATGGCTCTCAAAAGAAGTGTCAGGAAAGGTTAAGGAGAAAAAGGCTGCATTCAAAAAGTATAAGGAATCACAGACAGAGCACGACAGGGAACTGTGTCAATTAAAGCAGAAAGAAGTGGGGAAGGCAGCAGAAAAGCAAAGGCGCAAAACCGAGGAAAGGATAGCCAACTCAGTTAAGAAGGGGATAAAACCTTTTATAGGTACATTAGGGAACATAGAAAGGTTAAGGGAGGATAGGAAGATTAATAAAGGAGAGGGAGGTGGGCAGAGGAGACAGTGAAAAGGCAGAGATAATGAATGAATACTTTTGCTCAGTATTCACAAAAGAAGAAGAGGAGGAGTTACCTAAACCAAACAGTAGAAGCACTCTGGATAGTGGGGTTGATACCAGTCCATTTAAAGAAGAAAGAGTACTGAAAGAACTTCTAAAACTCAAGGTGGACAAAGCAATGGGGCCTGACGGGATTCACCCTAGAATCCTAAAAAAGCTAAGGGAGAACCTAGTGACACCACTAACCACACTTTTTAACAAATCATGGGAAGATGGGGTGGTACCTGAGGACTGGAGGAGGGCAGATGTGATCCTCCTTCACAAAAGTGGGAGCAAGGCAGAAGCAGGAAACTACAGACCTGTTAGTTTGACCTCAGTGGTGGGGAAAATGATGGAATCACTTCTGAAAGAAAGAATTGTTGAGTACCTAGAGGCCAGCGGGGCACTGGACCCAAAGCAGCATGGATTCACAGCAGAAAGGTCATGTCAGACAAATCTAATCGATTTCTTTGACTGGGTGACCAAAGTAATAGACCAGGGAGGGGCTGTGGATATGGCCTACCTAGACTTTAGCAAGGCATTTTACACAGTCTCGCACAAAAGATTAATAATCATGTTAGCCAGCCTGGGAGTGGGTCCCAGGGTGGTAGCCTGGGTAGAAAACTGGCTGCACAACAGGACACAGAAGGTAATAGTGAATGGAACACATTCTGAAGAAAGGGGGTTACTAGTGGAGTACCTCAGGGCTCAGTACTGGGTCCAGTCCTCTTTAACGTCTTTATAGGTGACATTGCAGAGGGTCTGGAAGGAAAGGTATGCCTCTTTGCAGATGACACAAAGATCTGTAACAGAGTTGATACACAAGGGGGTAGAAAGGATGAGAAGGGACTTGGCAAGGTTGGAGGAATGGTCAGACATATGGCAACTTAGATTCAATGCAAAGAAGTGCAAAGTAATGCACCTGGGAAATAAAAATCCAGGAGAAGAGTACACAATAGCAGGAGGTACTAACAACAACAATAATGGAAAGGGATCTGGGTGTAGTCATATCAGATGACCTAAAGGTGGGTATGCAATGTGAGAAGTCAGTAGGAAAGCCAGGGGATACTGGGATGCATAGGGAGGGCATCACAAGTAGAAAAAGGAAGTGGTTATCCTCTGTACAGGCAGTCGGTGAGACCCCATCTGGAGTACTGCATGCAGTTTTGGAGACCTCATCTACGCAAGGACATAGACAGGATGGAAGCAGTCCAGAGGAGGGCAACTAAAATGGTGCAGGGTCTACATCAGAAACCATATGAAGAGAGAGACAGAGAGCTTAATATGTATACCCTTGATGAAAGGAGGGACAGGGGACATGATAGAAACTTTTAAGTACCTCAAGGGAATCAACAAAGTCCAGGAGGGTAGCATCTTTCAGAAAAAGAGATGTGTAAGAACAAGGGGGCACAATTTAAAGTTAGAGGGGGGACGGCTCAGGGGTAATGTGAGGAAATTATTTTTCACGGAGAGAGTGGTGGACGCATGGAACCGCCTTCCTGGAGAGGTTGTGGGGTCTAAAACAGTGGAGGAATTCAAACATGCATGGGACAGACATAAGGCAATTATAGTGGGGGTTGCAGGAAATAGGCTGTTGGTTAACTAGAATCTGCAGCTTATCCAGTAGGTAGGGAAATGGGCAGACTGGGTGGGCCAAGTGGTCCTTACCTGCCGTCAAAGTCTATGTTTCTAAGGCTGGAGGGGGGGAAAATGAGGGTTTTCTACCCCCCAACGATATTTCCAAAGGTGGGATTTAAATGCTTTACAGAAAGTTCCTCTCCTCCATCCTTCAGCAATCACACAGGTCTCTGCTGGTAGGAGTTCTCTCAGTTGACTCAGTTGAGAGAAGTTAAATATTAGCTTTATATTATATTATATTATATTATATTATATTATATTATATTAAGGCAGGTAGGGGTAATAGCGTTGGTCTCAACAAATCTATCATTTTCCAATGTGCAGTATAATTAGGATTTCCCCATAACAAAGCCAATTTAATTTGGGCAGCTGCCCAACAGCTCGGAAGATAGAGGAGGGATAACCCACCCAGAGCCTTGGGAAGGATCAAAAGGTGTTGTCAAAGGCAGGGTCATTTATACTGCCACACAAAAAGAGAAAGGCTGACTGCCATTTTAATAACTCCCCAACAGAGACCAAACAGAACACACTGAAAAAGACAGAGCATCCTAGGAAGGGCGTTCATTTTTAATGCCTGAACTCTGTCATGTAATGTCAAGGGGAGGATGTGCCATCTTCTCATATCAAGTTTCAGTTGAGAGATTAATGAAGTATAACTTAATGAAAAAAGTTGTGAAGAGTCAATGGCTATTCTAATACCTAGGTACTTTAAGGATAATAAGTCCCATTCCATTGGATAAATCTACCAGAAATGCATGGGAACAACATAATTAAAAAACAGCACCTCTGTATTTTGCGTGTTCAAAGTATAGCCCAACAGTGTTGAAAATTTCTGTAATTGCTGAAATAAAGCTTACAGGGAAGCATCCGGGTTCGATAAATAGACTAGCACATCATCAGCATAAAGTGTCAATTTGTGTTTGGTACCTGCCATTTGAATACCATGGATATCTGCATGTTGGAGAATACTTTGAGCTAATGGCTCTATATAAAGGGCAAAGAGTAACGGTGAGGGGGACAGCTCTGACGGGTGCCCCTCTCTAAACTGAATTTGTCTGAAATATGGCTGTTGGCCCTAATATAAACCTGGGGTTTATCATACAGCTTAAACAAGAAATCAACAAAGAGGGGAACTCAAACCCAGCAAGGACCCAAGACCTTATCAAAGGCCTTCTCTGCATCCAGACTTAACAACAGGGCAGGTTGTTTATGCCCTGTATGTGTTCTATAATGTAAGCAGTGCACCTGTTATCCTGGGCTTGGTCTCCAGGGATAACTCCTGATTGATCTTGATGTATTAAACAAGGGATCAAATGCTGAAGGTGCCTGGCAAGAATAGATGTTAATATCGTATAATCAGTATTTAGAACATGTAGTCACCTCCTTCCACTGGCCTATAAGAATCACAGTTTGTTGGGTCCTTGCTGGGCTTCGGAATAACTGAAATGATAGCCTGGTTCCAGGAAGGGGAATTACACCATCTGAACTTAGAGCGAACAAAAATGTTTGTTGTAAAAGTGGAGACAATTCCTTTTTGAGACCTTTATAAAATTCACTGGGGAGGCCTTCAGAGCCCGGACACTTCCCTGTTTTCAGTTGGCCTATCTCAGTCTCAACGTGCCTAAGAGAAACTAATGTAAGTAGAGAGGCTGCCTGTGTTGGAGACAAAACTGGGAGTTGTAGTGATCACAGAAAGTTATTCATTTGGTCTTGTGGCACAGCTGGAGAGCTGAATATAAGGTAGTATAATAATTTTTAAAGGTATTGGATATTTCTGAAATAGTATGGCAAAGGTGGGAGGCAGAAGGAGCCCTGATGGCCATTACATAGGCCTTGGCCCTCTGTATTTTTAAATGATCTTTCAATAATTTTAAAGAGCAGGGACATCCATCATAAAATCTTTGTCTTAGAAACAGAAGCTTCTGTTCCTCATAATAGTCTAACAGCCTAATCAACTCTTTGTTTAAGGCTTGTAGTTCTTTTGTTCATTCTTTATTTTTAACTTTTGTTGATCTTCTAATGCATGTATACATGCTATAAGAGTCTCCCTCTTAGTCTCTCTTAATTTCTTTTTCCTAGAGGAGATTTCTATAAGTTTACCCCTAAGCATAGCTTTAAGAGTGTCTCATAACATTGCAGGGTTAGTGTCAACAGTATCGCTGTCACTCAGAGCCTGTTGTAGTAAATCTTTAATTTGTTATAAAACCTCAGGATCCCGTAAGAGAAAAGATAGATTTCTTAAAACTGCCCACCCCACCTTTAAAAAAAACAGAGCATGTTTGCAGACAGAAAAGGCACCCATCCACATTTTAGTGGCCTTAGCAATAGTTCCCTGACAGAAGAAAATATAATTAAGCCAGGAATAAATAGAGTAAATCTGAGAGAAATATTAACAATTCTTAGGCCATTCAGAAAATGTCAAGTATCACTGTATCCTAGTTCTTTAAACAATTTAGCAACCTCTCGGGCAGTTTTGTGCTCTTTCCTGGGTATTTGTGAAGTAGTATCTAACCTAGGGTCAAAAGTTAGATTCATAGATCCCCCACAAATAATGTGTCCCTCCCCCCACTGTGCCAAAGTCAGAAAAAAGGAATGATATAA
Source organism: Neoceratodus forsteri (assembly GCA_016271365.2). Lineage (NCBI taxonomy): Eukaryota > Metazoa > Chordata > Ceratodontiformes > Ceratodontidae > Neoceratodus > Neoceratodus forsteri. The sequence continues at coordinate 413,503,475 of CM057452.1, forward strand.
TGTGAAGTTAGAACTGGGGGGAAAGTATACTGAGGCGATAGTCACCCGAGATTCGTTCAGTCTAACCTTCACCATAGCATATCTTCCCTCCTTATCAGCTAACTTGTCCAAGTATTCAAAAGGTATTCTAGAAGGAATTAAGATGGCAACTCCTCTACATCTTCCCCCTTTGTAAGAAGCAGTGACTACATGGGAGAAACAAAACTGCTCCAACTTTGCGTGTTCCTGTATGGAGAGGTGTGTCTCTTGGAGAAGAGAGATATCTGCTCCAGAGCATTTCAAATAAGGTAGAATTTTACTTCTTTTAATTTGGCTAGTTAGTCCATGCACATTGTAGGAACAGATAGTATACCCTTTATCCACCATTTAAAATAAATGCATGAAATATACACCAAATAAAAAAAGCCCTGTATGAGGTTTATAAAGAAAGTGAGCACTCCACTGTGTCATGCCTGGTGTAAGGGAATTCTGTTTTTGAGGGAGACTATGGTCCTTAAGTAAAAACAAGTAACTAGCCAACTGGGCTAAATTATAAACATTCGTGGAAAACTTCCAAGGTAGGAGGTCAAAAAAATAGATTGATCTCTGAACCCACCACATTACTGCATCGGGTAGGTAGAGGAGAAGACATATCACTCTCCAAATGGAAAGCTCTCTTCTAGAGCCAGTTGGAGTAGGGGCTCTGGTCTTATACAGGCCACAAAGACATTGGTCATGGAGCATCGATATGTCTTGTTCAGCAAAGCTTCCCATTCCCTTAAGATATTGCTGTAAGAATCAGTCAGCCATGAATTGCAAGGAAAAAGGAAAAATTTATATTAAAAAGAATGGGAAGATACTTAAGTGAGAAACAAGGGCTCAAGGCAGGAGTCTATTTTGTTACCGGGTCATATAAAACTAAATCGGCAGCCGCAACTCTATAGCCTAAAAAACAGAAACAATCTGCATAGTGTTGTAAATGAAAATGAATAACAATAAAAGTGACTTCATTTCAACAGCATGCTTCACATCACTTGAGTCTCTTCAATATAAAAAGAGACACAAGGCTCCAAGGGGGTAACCCTATTAATCAAGGAGAATCCATAAAATCAAAGAGTGCACACCCAAAACATATCCAAGTGACCCCTAGGAAATTTTCAATGCAAAAAAGAAACCAGGAAGTCTACATCCTGAGAGGTAACCCAGCAAAACAAAATCCCAGTGATGTGTTAAAGCGTATGCTAAGCAAGAAAATGAAATCTCTGGACTGTAATAAAGATTTGAGATTCCCCAGGTCTTCAGTTTTGTCCATAAAAGTAAAAACAAAGGTCTGTGTGGAGAAAATAAAGTTTTTCAGAATGAACTGTCAGTAAGCAGAGAAGAAAACCACAGGACTGAATGTATGAGAGGATTTTCTCATATCCTACTTCCAGATGTTGAGAGATGCAGGGAGAACAAGACTTAAATTAAGTTGTACCTGCTGTCAAAGTCCCAAAAATGTCTCAGTTACAGTACTCCCCTCAAAAATCAGCAGTCTGAAGACATAGAATATCCTCCCGCTGATTGGAGTAATTTTTTCAGGACCTCCAGAAGCTGTGACATCGCTTCTACTGGTGTGAAGAAACCTCCTCCTGATCTCTTCCGGGAGATTATCTATTGCCACCCCTGATCCCTCAGCTGCCGCCTTTGGTTCTGTTCATCTTTCTTGTCCTGCACTGGAAATCCTTTATTCTTAAATGCACCCCAAGCTGCTTTGTAGGAGTTATAAAGTTGAGTACCTTCTTCCCAGAATACACACAGCCACGCAGGATAAGGAGTTTGGAAACTAATTCCTTTTTCCTTCAAGAGTTTCAACAGTGGGATGTATTCCATCCATTATTGTTGTCATCTCTGGCAGGTAATCCTGATCAATATAGAGTCTGGTATTGAGGTAGGTTAACTCTTTTTTATACCAGGCTCTGTGCAATAAGCTTTAGGGTTCATGGGTTTTGGGAGTAGGGATTGATGGGCCCGCTCCATGGAAATCGTATAAGTATGAGGCAAATCTAGTATATCTTTGAGGAGGTTTCCAGCTGCCCCACCGCCCCCAGCACCACCCTTGGTCGACACTGCAACTTATAGTATATGTCACGTGCTGAAACTACAACAAAATCACCAATCGGTGCATTTTCCCATCTGCAGCCTATCTGAAACTACCACCAGTGGCTGCTGTTTCATTCTCACTACCCAGAACTTCTCCATCCCCCACCTCCCAGGCCTTTTCATACTCCCCTTAAAGTCACATACTTGCACATCAGGGAACATGGCACCTTGGTCTATCCTTTTCCTCGTATCTCCTCCAAACTCTAAGTGCCTATCCTCATCACTGCCATAAATGAATGTAAGGCTCTTATAGGGTTATCACCTGTCCTGATTTTTGTAGGACAGTACTGATTTGGGCAGCTGTGTCCTGCAAAAAACATGAAAAACACTACATGTCCTGATTTTATAGTAGAAAAAATATTTTCTTTCCACTAATGTTGCAGAAAACTATAATACCTTAACTAAAATACCTTAAAATGATAAGAAACAATAGAAACAACTAAGAAACTGAAATATGTAGCCTTAATTCTGATTATATAGAGAAAACAAGTATGTTGCATTGGTCGAGGTTGCTTACTGTCCTGCGAAAAATCATGTTTCAGTAAGAAATGTCCCACTTTGGGCTTCCTAAAAGGTGGTAACCCTAGGCTCTTACTGCTGGCTACTTCCACCTTGACTGGATTGTTGCTGGCCACAGATTTCTCTGCCTCAATTCTAGCTACTGAACAAAGATTCCTTCATCACTGCACCCCTACTTACCCACCACCTCTTCCCCTTAGCCTGCCTGATGTGGCCACAAATAGGGTCACATCAATAACGTTTATACTTCTGGCATCCTTAACAAATAATGAACAAAGACAACTAGGTTATCTGATTCATTCCATCACGCTGTGCAAACACCACTGGCATCCTCCGACCTGCCCCCGCTTGCCCCTCCTATTCTTAGCCCTGCTAGCAGGTGATGTAGAAACCAGCCCTGGACCCACAAATGCACACACATTGGCCACACAAATGCCACATGGGCAGGATGCAATGGTATAAAAATTGCCCACCTAAATGTATGTAGTCTCCCTTCAAAATTCACTGAGATTGAGGCCTGTGTGACTTTATATAAGCCCCATGTGCTGGGTCTCTCTGAGACCTGGCTAAAGCCATACCATGACAATGCTTTGTACCAGCTTCAAGGCTATTCCTTCCTCTGGCTGGATAGACCAGGTAGGAAGAGAAGAGGTGGCATTGTACTGTATGTCCAGGACCACATATCAGCTGTCATTGTTGCAGGCTCCACTGCCATCTCCATAAGTGAAGGGATTATTACTGAACTTACCATCAGTGCATCAAAAAAACGTTATGTTGGCTGTTGCTACAACCCCCCTCCATCTAGTACCCAGGGACTGTCTAGCTTTCTCTCTCTCTCCGGTCTAGCCTGCACCACCCCAACTAGGGACGCTTTCCTACTCGGGGATTTCAATCTAAACTGGGCAGCAGGTCCAAACCCTGACTACACAGCCCTACTAAAATCACAAAACCTAGAGCAAGTAATCTCTACCACAACAAGATTCAATCAACACACACACCAAACCACTCTTTCCTTGATTTGATTATAACAAATTGGTCTGACCTACTCCTCCAAACAGGTACCATGTCAGATGCAATTAGCGACCGCACCCCCACCTACATTGTTTTAAACAACAAGACAGTTTGCCCCCCCCCAACCAAAATTACTGTCCTTCAGAAATTTCAACAGCCTGAATCATGACCTTGTAACTAGGGAAGCAGTGTCCTTAAACTGGCCCTCCCTATTCCGGCTTGATAATGTCTCCTCTGCTGTCACTCTCTTCACCAGCACCATTTGGAAACTACAGGATCAGTATTTTCTTATCAAAACCAAAAGGGTAAGAGGTGGCTGCATGCGTTGGATAACAAAAGACCTATTACTGCAAATGAAGGTCATGGACTTCAAATGGAGAGCTTTCAAAGAGTCCCCATCCTACCAGCTATGGAATGCCTATAGGCAGCTGTGAAATGCCTCTAAGCAGCAGGCAAAGTCACTAAAAAAGAAATATTTCACCGAGCTCAAAAAAAACACTCTGGGGAATCCTCATAGATTCTGGGCCTCTATTGGATCCATACTAAATCCAAAGACCAGCAAGCAAATAACTAAACTTACATCCTCATCAGGCACCATCAATGACCCTGCTGACATTGCTGACCTCCTAAACTCTGTGTTTACTGACCTGATCCCGTACCTTAGCAAGCTCCCTCCTCACTCCCCTCCAATCCAAACAGAAATGGTAACCCTTCCACCCCTCCAAACTCTATAGCATCTACCCCCCCTTTCTATTTTAGGGCCATTGGCCCTAAGGCCATCACAAAACTCCTGAAAACCCTACCTTCCAGTGGAAGCCCAGGAAGTGATGGGCTATACCCTGCTTTCCTGAGGATCATCTCCCCAGCCCTTGTCAGACCACTAACACACATTTTTAACCCAGCACTGTCTACCTCAACAGTGCCCAAAAACTGGAAACATGCTAATGTGGTTCCCATCTTCAAGGCGGGAGACCCCCTAGCCCTGGAAAATTACAGACCCATCTCCCTGCTACCACATCTTAGCAAACTACTAGAGAAAGTAGTCCATTCCCAGATATCTGAACATCTCTTTAACTATAACCTCCTAAGTCCCTTTCAGCACGGTTTCCGCAAACACCACAGCACCTCCTCTGCCCTGGCAGCCTTTTCAAACCATGTCCTCAGAAACATGGACATGGGTAAGGCCACGAGTGCAGTTTTTGTCAATTTGTCAAAGGCGTTTGACCTCATTGACCATCATATTTTCCTCACCACTGTTGAACAATTTGGCTGTGCCCCCAGACCTGCAGTCTGGTTTCATAGTTACCTCACAAACAGGTCCCAATCCGTGCTCATAGACAAAGTTGCCTCAGCTTCCCTTTACACCAGCACTGGAGTTCCTCAGGGATCAATTCTTGGCCCCCTTCTCTTCTCCATGTTTATCAATGCTCTACCGGTAGATAGCCTAAACTGCAATACACTCCTCTACGCGGACGACCTAGTCCTGTACCACAGTGACAAGTCCCTAGAATCCATCTCCTCCACTCTCACTGGTAACTTTGCTGCAGATGTAGGCTAGTTCACATCCAGAAAACTCCTTGTCAATGGGAAAAGGATGAAGGCCATGCTCTTTGGCTCCAAGCCTTTCCTAAATAAAGCCACCAAATCAAATTCCTCCCTCACCATATGTACACCTACAGGCCCTCCACTTGAGCAGGTCACCTCTTTCAAATATCTTGGTGGTACTCTCGACCCATCACTCACCTACTGTGATCACACAATCCAGACCATAAGTAAGATTAATCAGAAGCTAGGCGCAGCATACTGAGCAAACCACCTGCTATCCCCTGAAGCTCGCCTTGCCATTGCACAAGGCAACCTTCTCCTCCTCCTCCTAGATTACTGCTCCTCCATCTACTCCCACATGTCCATAAAGCAACATTCCTGTCTCAACATGACATATAATGCCATCTGTTGCTTTGTTCTCAAAGCCCCCTCATTAACTCATCACTGCTCACTCTACCAATCCCTTGGATGGCTCCCTCTCCAGGCACACTTTGACTATGCTGCAGGCTGCCTGGTGGACAGTGCTCTCAGAAATTACCAACTTTCCCCCTATGCTCTCTTTCTCATAAACAGAGTGGCCACTAGACCTCCTAGGGTCTCCTCCATTCAATCCCTTGAGGTTCCCCGTGTCTCTACAGTCATGGGCTGTAAGGCTTTCTCTGTCTCTGCCCCCTCCCTCTGGAACCGTTTCTCTGCATCCGTTCGTGCATCACCATTCCAGGTGTCCTTCAAATCAAACCTGAAGACCTAGCTACTGGACAGAATCCTCCTGTAAATGCTTACTGGCAGAGCAGGAGCCACCATAATTTCTACCATAGCCTAGCACCAGCACGGCCACCCTCCTCTCTCTTCCCCACTACCGTCCCCTTCTCCCTAGAGCAGAATCCCGCACTCTGAACTCTCATGCTACCTCACACTGCCTACCTGTAATACCCCCCAACAAATCAATGCTCCTGGACCTATAGGGAACAGCACATCTTATCCTGGCCCTCCACATACTCAGCCTGTGCTACCCCTCTGTCTGAGCATGGCACTCTGTCTGGATGCCATGCTCTGCTTGCCACAAACTCTCTCAGGTCATCAGGCATGGTACATAGACTAGATGTTGATCAGTCAGTTAGGCTTAAACTGCTCATTGTCAAATTGTACAAATGCATGACTATCTCTCCTTTGCACTACCAGCTGTATTTCTCATGGTACCCTGTTTTTGCCATGCTTGTATACCATATGCAAACAATGTCTGTTTTTCTTCATCCATTGGTGCTTGTACAGTATAGCTAATGCATATATTGTGTCTACTACTATGTTACTGTGTTGCCACGTTGTGGCCCAGGTCATGATTGAAAATGGTCCTCTGGATCAGTGCACTTACCTGGTTACCAAAAACATAAATGAATAAATATATAAATAAGGTTTTCTATGAAAGCAGTCATCGGGGCCATTTCCGAACCTTCAGGCAGTCCATATAACCTGACATTTTCATGGCGCGAGCACACTTCTAAATCCAGCCATTTTGCCTGGAGGTTAGCAGATTGAACAAGCAGAGTCTCTATTATATGGGAAAGCTGATGGGTGCCATCATCTACCATTGAAACCCGTTTCTCCATATGATCCAGCTGAGACTCCAACTTGGTTAATTTTTGCTGTATTGTACAAAATTCTTTTTTATTTTCAGTTCAGGAGGCTTTTATCGCCCTCAAGAGTATTTCAAACCTAGTTCTTGGTAGGTGCTCAACTTCTCCATTTGTATCATAATCAACAAGGTGGGAGCGAGCAGGATAAAGGCTTCTGCTTCAGTCTGTCAATTCCGGTTATAGTCTTTGTCCAGCTTTACTTTTATTTGATCCTCTTCAGTGATTTCTTGGTCCTCTATCTTCAGCTGTACCTTTTCCAGGCATTATGTACAAAATGTCTGAAATAGCTGTATTTGAAGGAGGTTTTTTAAATCTTGAGGAGCAGGAGCTCAGTATCTAAGCCTCCAAAGACGCCCTGAGGTCACCGTAAGTCCCTAGTGGGGGGATCTCGAGGGTATCAACCATTTGCCTGACAAATGAGGAAAAGGATGGAGATTCCTCATTAAGCTTTGGAAAAGGTTTGAAATCTTATTTGGGTGAACCCTGCAATTCCATGGGGCACCTTTCCTCCATCTGCATACAGTATTCTTCACCTCATCCTCCTCCGCAAGCAGATAATCTGAAGCCTGAGCCTGGGGAGGGAGGGAAGGTGGTAGGTATCTTGTTCAAATTTGCCATGGACTGGATAAACTGCCACATTGTTGATATGTCCTCCAATGAGGGCATATTATCTGGGTCATCTGCCTGCTCCTTTCTCGGCTCGGCAAGAGTGGCAGTGAAATTTTTTTTTTATTTCATTTTCGTAGACACCATTTCTAGTGTCTGCTCTAAGGCTCTCTTATTTTTGCCATCACTGGATGCAGGGTTCCCCCTTTCTGACACCTTGATAGCCAAACTATCTTTATCAAGCCTGTCTGATGGCTGTGCAGCTTTATCTGTTTTCTTGTCACCATTCACATTATTTGCTGCTGTACATGAGGAGATGGACCCTTCTGATGTGTGTTTTGCACCATCACTGGGAACTCTCTCAGAACCTTTATTATTTTTAGGTGACAGAGGGGCAGACTGGAAAGTAATGCTTCATTTTAAAATGTTTACCCTTTTTAATGAGGTTTTTGGGCAAAAATATGACAGGACCTACAATTTATGAAGTTGTGCTGTGGACCTAGACACTTTATACAAAGCTTGTGGCAGTCTATCCTTGCCAGGAGTTGGAAACAATTTTTAGAAGGTCCAAAATGTATTTCTGACATACCAGTTAGAGAGAGAACCTTAAAATAATAAGAAATGATTCATAGAAATGATGCAGTACATGAGCCCAATAGTTAAAAAAAGGCTCTTATACTGAAGAAACTGTGCTAAATGTCAAATTGCAGCTCCTGTAACAGGAACCAATTAATTAAGGTGAAAAGGTGCAGACAGAAATGGAAACAGAAACAGCTCTATTTTCTGGAGTTTGTATAGCTAAAAAATACTAAAACACTGCTAAATAAAATAAAAGTGGTTTATTAGGACCCTTCCCAAAAAAATGTAGCCAGCTAGGATGGTTTCCTGCTCCTGGGAATCAAATGGGAACCAGAGGGACCATAATTAGAAACTAGCTAATGCAGACTAATTGAAAACTAGCTAAAAGGACTCTTTTTAAATATATTACAAATATACAAAATCGACTGGACATCCAGACGTTACCAGAATTCACTATGGGGCAACTGCTCTCTTCAGGTGGAGAAATAGAGCTGAGCAGCTGCCAGAGTTGAGTGTGGATGCAGAGTTTGAACCTACACTCCATATTCTAAAAATATGCATAGGTTCTATCTCTGGGGTGCCACTTAAAATGAAAAATTACTTACAGTAGTAATGTTGTTTCTTCCAAAGGGATCCCTCACTATGCTTGACCTTGCATCATCCCCCTGCAGTGAACTGTCCTGGAGCCTTAAATTGTATGCTAATTTGAGGACATAGAATGAAATTCAGAACTCTGCTGTGCTCACGCACTCCCCTGCCCTCTAATGGCAGATTTACTTCTCAATCTGTGGGAGAATAGTGATCACCAGATTTAGCTTAGTGACTACCAAAAAGTTCTAATCCAAAAAGTGTTTTTTTAAAGAAAAACAAATTAAAATGAGACACACAAAAAACTTCAGCTGTGAGACAATGCAACAAGAAATGCTTAACTAAACTAAGAGGTGCCTGTTGTGAAAATCTTTTCGATTATTAGGGGGATAGAACTGGGGGGAGCAGGGAAAACTGAAGTAAGGTGCCTGCCTGGTGCCATGGCTTGGAAGGACAGGAAGCGCATCCTCAGGATCATAAGAACAGCTGCACGGGAGTCTGAGCTGGATGTCATTGTCCACCTAGGGACAAATGACTTGGATCATCATGAGATTAGAGCAGTGCAGAAGGACTTTGTAGAATTGGGAGGGGCCTAAGACAAAGTAGCACACAAGTATCCTTCTCAGAGGTGCTGCCTGTCAATGGCATGAGTGAGGCGAGGGTACTTGCACCATACAGTTTAATGAATGGTTGAAAAATGGTGTGGAGCACAGGGGTTTGGCTTCATTGGGGACTGGGGTTCCACCTGGAAGGACACCAGCCTATACTGGCAGGATGGTCTGCATCTGTCCAGGAAGGGAACAAGTCTTTTGAGCAATCGGTTTAAATGCTTCATTGGCAAGCTTTTAAACTAGTCAAGGGGAGGCACTGATAAGCAGCAGGAAAATCCCAGCCTCTCCCTACAAAACAGGGTACTAAATGAGAAAAAGACCGAGGTAGAAAGGTCAGTGGGGGATGCTGCAACAGAAGGTAAAGCCATCAAAAAATGGAGAGCGATGAGTACCAATGCCCATAGTCTGAGTAACAAGCTTCCTGAATTAGTGGCCTTGATGGAGGAGGAACATCTGGATATCGTGGCAGTCACAGAAACATGGTACACACAAAACCATGACTGGGACATAAACATACCAGGATACACTATCTACAAGAGGGACAGGGAAGGTAAAAGAGGAGGAGGAGGAGGAGTAGCTCTTTACATAAGGGAAAGAATCAAAGCAACAGAACAAAAGGGTAAACAAGGGAGGAGAAGAAGCACTGTGAGTAAATTTGGAGACCGGCAATGGCACCACAATCCGCACAGGTTAGATACAGACTTTCTCAGGGGAGGAAATGGACAAGAAAATGATAGAAAGTATACTTAGAATGGCAGAAAAAGGGGAGATATTGCTGATGGGTGATCTGAATATGCCAGATGTTAACTGGAGTGCAGTTGCAGCAGCCACTTCTAAGAGTGGGGTTATTCTAGATGCCCTACAGGGGCATGCCTTAGACAACTAGTATTGGAGCCCACTCGAGAGGGAGCAATCTTAGACCTGGTTCTCTCAAATGGAGATGAAGAGAGGATCACAGATGTAGAAGTGGGTAGCCATCTGGGAACTAGCGACCATCGAACAGTATGGTTCACAATAAACACAGCAATAGAGTCAAGCCATACAAAGACAAAGGTACTGGATTTTAGGAGGGATGACTTTGCCAAAATGGGTGAGTGCCTAAGGAATGCACTAGCAAATGGGCAGGAAGGAGGGGTGAAGAACAATGGGGAATAATAAAACTGCCATCACAGAGGTAACAAGCCTTTGTGTAAAGCAAATAAACAAAATGAAATGAGGTAAGAAACCACTATGGTTCTCAAAGGAAGTGGCAGTGAAGGTTCAAGAGAAAAAGAAAGCATTCAGGAAGTACAAGGAATCACAGAAGGAACAGGACAGAGAACTGTATCAGTTAAAGCAAAAGGAAACTGGGAAGGCAGTCAGAACAGCAAAGGCCCAAACCGAGGAAAAGATAGCCAACTCAGTTAAGAAGCCTTTTATAGGTACATCAGGGAGCGAAGGAAGACCAAGGAGGATAGTGAGGCTTAATAAAGGGGAGGGAGGGTGGGCAGAGGGTGACTGTGAAAAGGCAGAGATACTAAACAAATATTTTTGCTCAGTATTTACGAAGGAAGAGGGGGAGGTGCCTAAAACAAACAGTAGAAATACTCTGTATACAGAAGTTGATACCAGCCCATTTACAGAAGAAAGGGTTCTGAAAGAACTCTTAAAACTGAAGGTGAACAAAGCAATGGAGCCTGATGGGATTCATCCCAGAATTCTAAAAGAATTAAGGGTAGAACTAGTGACACCACTGACTACCCTCTTTAACAAATCATGGGAGGATGAGGTGGTACCCAAGGACTGTAGGAGGGCAGATGTGATTCCCCTTCACAAAAGTGGGAGCAAGGCAGAAGCAGGAAACTACAGACCTGTTAGTTTAACCTCAGTGGTAGGGAAAATGATGGAATCACTTGAAGGAAAGAATTGTTGAGTATCTAGAGGCCAGAGGGCACAGGACCCAAGGCAGCATGGATTCACAGCGGAAGGTCATGCCAGACAAATCTGATAGATTTCTTTGACTGGGTGACCAAAGTAGTTGATCAGGGAGGGCTGTGGACATGGCCTACCTAGACTTTAGCAAGGCATTTGACATAGTCCAACACAAAAGATTAATATACAAGTTAGCCAGCCTGGGAGTGGTTCCAAGATGACAGCCTGGGTAAAGAATTGGCTGGAGAATAGGACACAGAGAGTAATAGTAAATGGAGTCCACTCTGGAAAAAGGGGGTTAGTAGTGGGCACCGCAGGGTTCAGTATTAGACGGTCCCTTCAATGTCTTTATAGCTTACATTGCAGAGGGACTGGAAGGAAAAGTATGTCTCTTTGCAGATGACACAAAGATCTGCAACAGAGTTGATGCACAAGGTGGGGTGGAAAGGGTGAGAAGGGACTTGGCAAGGTTAGAGGAATGGTCAAATGTATGGCAGCTTAGATTCAATGCTAGGAAGTGCAAGGTAATGCACCTGGGAAACAAAAACCCAAGGGAAGAGTACACAATGAGGGGTGAGATACTAACAACAACAAAAATGGAAAGGGACCTGGGGGTAGTCATATCAGATGACCTAAAGATGGGCAAGCAATGTGAGAGGGCAGCAAGGAGGGCTGGGGGGATACTGGGATGCATAGGGAGAGGCATCACCAGTAGAAAACAAGAAGTTATTATCCCTCTGTACAGACAGCTGGTGAGACCCCATCTGGAGTACTGCATGCAGTTCTGGAGACCTAATCTCCGCAAAGACACAGACAGGATGGAAGCTGTCCAGAGGAGGGCAACTAAAATGGTGCAGGGTCTGCACCGGAAGACATATGAAGAGAGACTTAAGGAGCTTAATATGTATAGCCTCGAGGAAAGGAGGAGAGGGGACATGATAGAAACTTTCAAGTACCTCAAGGGAATCAACAAAGTCCAGGAGTGTAGCATCTTTCAAAAAAAGAGGTGTGCAAGAACAAGGGGGCACAATTTAAAGATAGAAGGGGGGCGGCTCAGAGGTAATTTAAGGAAGTATTTTTTCACAGAGAGGGTTGTGGATGTATGGAACGGCCTTCCAGAGGATGTTGTGGAGTCAAAAATAGTGGTGGAATTCAAGCATGCATGGGACAGTCATAAGGCAATTCTAGGGGGTGTGGGTAGGAAGAAGTAGGCTGCTGGTTAACTAGGATCTGCAGCTTATTCATCAGGTAGGGAAATGGGCAGACTGGGTGGGCCAAGCGGTCCTTATCTGCCGTCAGATTCTATGTTTCTATGTAGGTTCTGGAAGGGGAGGTAGGGATGGGAATGTAAAGCATAGTGATGGATCCCTTTGGAAGAAGCAACATTACTACAGTGAATTATTTTTTCCTTCAAACCCCAGGAATCCCTCACTTCTGCTGGACAACTGCAGACTCCACAGTAGTACCTTAGGGGTCTGGGTAAATAACTAATTTAGGAAAAAGGTTCCGCAAGACAACAGTGCCAAAGCCGGCATCCCTTCTGGACTGTATATCCAGATAGTAATGCTTTGTAAAGGTGTGTACTGTTTTCCAGGTAGCTGCTTTACAAATACTGTGACTAGAGACACCCCTAGATGTTGCTATCAAGGCAGAGGTGACCCTTCTGGCATGGGCCCTTAGGCCTTCAGATGGAAGTTTGCCAGCCTTGCCATAACAGAACTGTATGCGTGCCACTATCCAGCAAGCAATGGTCATTCTGGATGCTGGCTTTCCTTGACCTATGTCCCCATAGGTGACAACCAGTTGTGTGGCTGTGGACCCAACATCCTTTGTGTGGTCCACAGCTGGCAGCTGATCTAAGCCAGCCACAGCATTAGCTTCTTGGGCTTTATTTTGTTTAATTTGCTGTCTATTTGCCATTTATTTCATTCGCTTTAAGTTACTTTTGTTTTGCTTGGTAGGTTAGTCAGGGATGAAGAAGTGAGGTAGACTAGTATCAGAGAAACGTTTGAGAATGTTTGTCATGTGTTTTCTGGCATTCAACCAGTTACTATCGGGAGTCTCGGTATTTCTCTGACCCCAGTGTGGCAGACTGTGTAGTTGGAGGGTTACAGGGAAGACTCCATGTCTTGCAGTTTTATGGAAGCGTTTGATATTTTTTGAAGGAGCTTCTCCCTCAGCTGCTACCTGTGATAAATCTGTGGATTTGGTAACTGGGAGAATTCTATGAAGCAGTCACTGTAGCAGATGTGCGGTGGAGGTAGTCTGTAAGTACCCTTTACTGGAGGAGAGACTGCTATCCTGAAAGGAAAGAATTGTGTGGAGGTTTTGTTGAACTGTTCTGCTTGAACTTGGGCTGTGAGCTGAGAAGAATCTGTGTTATTTGCCGTGGCAGACTGGGTGAGCCAATCCGGCGTGCCCAAGGTGGATCCCAGGTCTAGCTCTTCCTTCCCTGGGGTGATCTGGTAGTGCTGCCTGGAGGGTGGGCATCTATACAGGTCTCCTAGGGCTGTCAGGGTTTGTTTGACTGGTGTTGGGCAGGTTCCTGATGGCCCAAGTGGGGGGGAGGATCGTTTGACTCTGGGGCCGCTTAAGGGTCGGGCGGAGTCGGTCTAACTAGGATTTACTGTCCGGGTCTGATTTTCTTAGGAAATCAACCTGTTTTTGGCAATCCTCCTCTATTTCACCAAAAGGAACTAAAACTGGATGTGAGCTTGTTTGTTTGATGCTGCAAATATTACATGAACTGGCTCCTTTTGATGTATTTGGATCTGTGCAACTTTATGATTAACTTAGGAGGCAGTGAGAGGGCCTCCGTTTTGGTTTAAAATTACAAATTAAGCCTCCGATTATGTGGCAGTGAGAGGGCTACATTGACTGGTCAAAAATTTCTGATGAGGGAGTGGTGAGTGTTCTCCCTGTCTATCTCAAACATTTTGTGGAGTTGTGGCATGTTCCTGATTATTAAAGACCTAACACTGATACAGTGGACAGTGTTACTACATGTATATTAAACTGTGACTATCTGGTTTTATGTGATTGGTTTTTAATGTTTTATCATTATTTTTCGTTATTTGGGTATTATTAATTTGATTTCTCTTGATTTGGGGTTGGTAATTTGGGGTTAGAGGGCGATATTGATATTTATTAGTTAAAGTGTGGATATTATTATGTTTAAGCTGCCCTCCATTTTGTGAGAGAGTCTGGCAGGGGTTACTATTATTATTTTGTTTATTTGTTTTTCAGTATTTGTGATGCTATTGCTTTGGCTGTGTGCAGATAGTTTTGTGTTTTAAGAATGTGTAGGGAGGGTCCAAAGATGGTCAGGCAGTATTCCCCTACCAGGCTTAGGGAGTTACGCCCCTTCGATTGCCCCTTTTTACCAACAGAGACATACAAATGTCATCAATCCCTTGGGATTGCTAGGACGCATAGGAAGAGGGGCAGGGCTGGGCCTGGTGGGGGAATGGAAAGGGGGGGATGTATTGGGGTGGTGACGCCCTGGGGTGAAATGGTGCCAGGACAGGGGTAATCCCTCTCTTGTTCCCATATCCAAGGGCCTAGAAATTGATGCTGGACAGGAGTCGAGGTTTTCCCCAGCATCTCATCCAACCCATGCAGTGTTGTGTAATGCTAGGTCCATCAAAAACAAGACAGCCATTATAGCTGATCTTGTTGAAACAGTGGACCTGACATGCATCACCGAGACCTGGCTGAATGATATTGCAGGCCCAGTATTGGCTTCTGCAGTTCCAGCTGAGTTCTCGGTGATTCACCGCCCGAGGTCAGATCGTAGTGGTGAGGGTGTAGCCATCTTTTTGAAGACCAGACTTGGCCTTGTAGATGTTCCAGTGGGGGTTACTAGATCCTTTGAGTGTATCATGGGTGAGGGTGTAGGTTGTAGGATACTTCTCATCTACCATCCACCAGGTAATGGGGGTTTATTCCTGCAGGAGATTATGGACTTCGTCGTCAACATGGTGTTGGAGTCCCCCAGATGGATAATTCTGGGGGACTTCAGTGCCTGGGTTGACGATGAACTCTCGCAGTTTGGTCAAAATCTTCTCCAGCTAATGACAATGCTGGGCCTTACACAGGTAGTTACCTCCTCTACCCACATAGAAGGTCACTCATTGGATCTACTGTTCCTTCTGGGGATGTAGATCACTGACTTGGGGGTGAAACCAGTCAGTTGGTCTGACCATCACACCATAGGGTTCAGTTTTGGAGCCCCCTCAAATGGACCTACCCCTTCGGAGATGGTCCAGTACCGCCCCTTGAGGGGAGTTACCCCAGATGGTCTATCAGTGGTGATGGACCTATTGGGATTGCTGGGTAAAAGCACAAGTCCAGGGGACCTTGTACTAGCCTATAATAAGGCAGTGAGAGATGTCCTGGACTTGATTGCTCCTGTTCGTGTTCGACCACCCACTCTTCTCCCAACGTCCTCTTGGTATTATGGGTCCTTGAAGGAGTTGAGGCGGATTGGTCGAAGGCTGGAGAGAGCATGGTGGAAGTCCAGCCTGGATGCTGACAGGCTTAGATTGATGGAACATTATGAGGGCGATCAATCAGAAATCACCCATAAGAAGGCAGAGTTCCTGTCCAGGGAAATTTCTGCTATGCAGAATCGACCAGCTCAACTCTTTCGAACTGTTGGCAGATTGTGCAATCCAATTTGTCTCCAGTCCGGAGGAGCTTTTTCACAAATTAAGTGTGATGAGCTAGCTCGGTTTTTCACAGATAAGGTTGCCAGCATCAGGTCCGGAATCAGCCCGGCTCTCTCCATGAGGCGTCGTGGAGGTCGATGGGAGGTGATGAGCACCCGGTCTGTCTGGACAGATTTCAGCCGACCGGAATTCATGGACATTGTGAAGATTTATTTATTTATTAGCTTTTGGTAACCGGGTAAGTGCACTAGGCAACAAACCTGCCTATTTTCAGGCACGACCTGGGAGAGTGCAAGACACTGTTATACATTTTACAGTAGCACATGAGGACAATAAGGTAAACATAAGACAGCAGGAGCAGTTAACAACATACATAGGTTATTAGAGCAGCATAGTAACAATCACAATCAAATACAGTGCATAATAAGTGGCATGTAAACAAGAATAGGCTTGTGCCTGTGCCTCAGACCGACAATAGGGTGAAACAGATTACAAGCAATTGCAGTGTCCACGGGCATGCAGGTGAGAGAAGAGCGAGCTTTTGAATTCCCGATGAGAGGCAGAATTTTTAACCTGAAGGGGGAGAGAGTTCCAGAACTTAGGAGCAAAGTGAGAGAATGCCTGTTCACCCATTTTTGTAGCACAAAGTCTGGAAGAGAGCATTGGGACAGAGGAGGACCTGAGTGTTCGGGTATGGGAAGCAGGAGTCAGCAGGTTCACCAGATTATCAGGGCTAGGAGGTCTAGTCAGAGAGTCAATAAAGCATCCCAGGGAGTAGGCCCGTAGATCCTTAGGTGATAGCCAGTTTAAACCCGAGTAGAGGAGGCAGTGATGAGTGAGGCGAGGGGCAGTTAAGGCGAATCTGCAGATGTTGTTATAGACGGTGTCCCATTTACTGAGTATGGTAGAGTTGGCAGTATAGATAAGGGGAAGGGCGTATTGTAGCTGGAGGTAGAGGATACCCCTTGCTACTGCTAGTCTGGCTGAAGGAGTGAGGGAGTGGCGCACATGATAGGCGCCACCTATTTTTGCATTGACAGCTCGGCAAACTGTGTTGACATGTAAAGACAAGTCGAGGGAGGGATCAAGTGTGACCCCCAGGTATTTGAAGGACGCCGTGTTGGTGATGGGGGAACTGTCAAGGCAGTGAACCAAGAGCCTGGGGGCAGTTGAGGGCAGTTTTTTTGAAGAGCCGAACAGCATAGCTCGAGTTTTGTCCTGGTTAAGGTTTTGTTGGTTGTACGAGAGCCAGCGTTGAAGGACTTGTAAGTCATTTGAGAGAGTGGAGTTGATGTCATCTATTGATTTAGACCCAGAGTAGAGTACAAGGTCATCAGTGTACATAAGGGTGCAGCTGTGTCGGGAGAGAGCAGGGATATCATTTAGGAAGAGGGAGAAAAGGAGAGGTCCAAGCGTGGACCCCTGTGGGACTCCACGTGAGATTTTTATGGGGGGGAGAGTCTTGTGGAAAGCTACTGCCTGAGTGCGATTGCCCAGGTAGCTGCGGAACCAGGATAGAGTTGGGTTAGATGCTCCAATGGATTGGAGCTTCTTCAGCATGAGAGGATGATGAACCATGTCAAAAGCTTTGGACAGGTCAATGAAGACGGCTCCGGTGAGAAGGCCATGGTCCATATTGCATTTTATGTCACTGGTAAGTTGTGTCAGAGCCGTAGTGGTGCTGTGACCCAACCTAAATCCATGTTGGGAGGGGGTTTGGAGATTAAACTTGGCAAGATGTTCAGCTAGCTGGCGGTGGACTATTTTCTCAAGCAGCTTACTTAGAGGAGGTAGAAGAGAGACGGGTCGGTAGTTTGTCATAAGTTTGACGTCACCCTTTTTGTGAATCGGAATGATTCTGGCTGTTTTCCAAATAGATGGGACAGTGGACGTATGGATCGAGAGGTTGAAAAGCAAGGTGACAGGCTTGGCCAGCCATGGTGCAAACTGTTTGAGGATACCAGGATGGATGCTGTCCGGGCCCTGGCCCCCTCGTGCCGGGAGCAAGTTAAGTAGCTTACGTACTTCTCGGTATGAGGTTGGAGACAGCACAAGGGTGGGTGGAGTGTGAGATGAGGAAGGGGCATGATGACAGTAATCTTGCAGCAGAGTCTGAGATGTACCTGGTAGCATTGAGAAGAGGGAATTGAAGGCGTTGGCAATTGTACTTGGGTTGTTGCAGTGAACGCCTTGGATGTTCATGTCTGAAGGGGACTGCTGCTTATCACTGCCAAGAATTTCCTTTATTTGGGCCCAGTACTTTTGAGGGTTCTTGGATGAGGATTTTAGGAGGTTCTTGTAGTAGGTACTTTTGGCAAGGCGAATTTCCCTTTTGCATTTGTTCCGTGAGGCTCGATAGGCTTCATAGCCAGTGCGAAGATGGGATACCTTCCACACTGCCCAGAGTTTGTCCTTACTTTTGAGAAGTTGCAGTAGGGGGTGCGTTAGCCACTTGGTTACTTTCCCAGCCACCCTGCGTGTGGTGACTGGGATATGTAAGTTTTGTAATGCTAGGAGGACGGAGTTGAAATAGTCAGTTGCGTAGTTAATGTCCTCGGTTTGGTAGAGAGGAGACCAGTCGATCAATCTGAGATCATTTATGAAAGCATCAGCATTTAGAAGGGAGAAGTTAGGAAATGTGACTATTTTAGATGGGAAAGATGGGGTGACGGTGTCCCAGACACAGTAAACAGGATAGTGATCACTAATGGTGTCAGGAAGCACTCCGACCGAGGTAATGTATTCCTTTCTGTTTGTGAGTATCCAGTCAAGTCAAGCAGGGTGGTACAGACGCCACCCCAAGAGACTCTGGTGGGTTCCTGGATAATCTGAGATAGGTTAGCCTTACTAACCATAGAGGATAGGCTGGCTGAGCTGTGCTCAGACCAGTCGAGGTTAAAGTCCCCAAGGCAGATAATGTCATTTTTGCCTGTTATTGTTATTAGGTTATCCAAGAATTCAGAAAGACCTTGTTTGGCATTTTTAGGAGGGACATAGATACAAAAAATATGTAGTTTTTTGACTCCCCCCAGAAGAAGGAGGGAATGAAGGATTTCACAATTAGGTGGAGTGGGATCCTTTAGGAGGGTGATGTTCAACTGCGACTTATAGTACAGAGCAAGGCCGCCACCCCTTTTGGCCCCGGGTCGGTCAGCTCGTAGCATATTGTATCCAGGAAAGGAACACTGAGAGTCGGTGACAGTGGGCTTTAGCCAGGTTTCGGTGCAGGCTAGGATGTCAGGGCTGTTCGCACACACCCAGACCTGCAGGTTGGGAAGGTTGGCTAGTAGGCTCCTGGTGTTAATGTGAGCAAAAGTTAGTTCGTTGGATTTTGGAAGGGAGGTAACCGGGGGTGGCAGAGATTGGCAGAGATTGGATGGGGACATGAGGCGGACCCGGATTGACCTCGATGTCCCCAGCTAGCATGAGTGATAGGAGAAAAATCGAAATCAAAATAAAGCAGCAGGACCAAACAAAAATACTAATGGAGAGCTTCAATTTGCAAAGAAGGTATCTGGCTAGAGGCCACATCAGCTTACTGATGAGAGTGGTTGGGGGAAGAGAAGGAGGAGCGGCAGTAGCTAGAAGGTTGGAGAAGTAAAAGTCGGCTTGTGAGTGAGCATTGGTAGTTGAGGTAGGAGTGTTAGGGCATGAGATCGCAGAGAGAATCAGTAGACAAAGAGTCCCCATAAGGAGAGCCAGCAGGGGTGAGGGGGACATTCTGTAGGAGGATAAATGGAGAGGGATTGAGAGGACAGAGCAGTTGCCAATCTTGCGAAGAGCAGAACTAGTTTTAAGCGCTGGCAGAGATTGCCAACCTCGATGGCAGGTCATGAGACTTCTATCTATGGAGAGAGAGTAGATATGCTCTGTTAAAATCAGGCTCCCTCTAGTGTCCATTGAGTATAAGGAGCTAATGGAGAAGTAGACTGATAGGAAAAAACACGAGAGCGTCAAGGTATCGCGAGGTTTGGCGCTATAAACCTAACACCAGCCAAGGGTGGGAGGGTATTGGGGGTGGGCAGGGAGCAGTCGTGCAGCGACTGCAGGGTCGAACACAGAGCTGCTCCCTTTGTGAAGGGAGCCAGGTCGTTGGGCTACCTTGTTTGTTCCAGGCAGGATCCAGGCGTCTATGGGACGGGGAAAGCCTCTAAGGAGAAGGAAAAACAAGCCCTCTCTTCTGGTGGAGCGATGTTCCTTGCGGCGTGTGGGGGGACAGCCCCTTAGCTTGAAAAGGCCCTCATGACCTTCTGGAGCGCGGAGCTCCATTCGGGGAGAGCCCTGGTGCTGCGCCTCTGCTTGCTGTGGACTGCCTGAGGAGTGAAAGGTAGGCAGTTTAAATACCATGTAAGCAGATCAGTGCAGAGGTTTAAAGTTTTTTTTTTTCTCTTAATTGTTAATGTGGGCAAGGTGAAATTGCAGGCTGGGAGCAGACAGAGTAATTTCAGAGCTGATTTGCTTTAGCACACTTAATTTAAACACAGTTTTAGATCCTGTAACTAGTTAATTAAGGCAACAACAAAAATGCAGTGAAACTCAGCAAAAACAGGTAGAATTAATATTAAAAACCTATCAGCACTGTTGTGGAGTCAGAAATTAAACAAAGCTGAGTTCAAATAAAAAGGCGCGAAAGGCAACACAGAGCTGCTCCATTTGTGCAGGGAGCCAGGTCGTTGGGCTACCTTGTTCATTCCAGGCAGGGATCCAGCGTCTATGGGGTAGGGAGAGCCTCTGAGGAGCAGGAAAAACAAGCAATCTCTTCTGGTGGAGCGCGATGCTCCTTGCGGCGTGTGGGGGGAGAGACCCTTAGCTTGAAAAGGCCCTCACGACCTCCTGGAGCACAGAGCTCCATTTGGGGGGTTGGGGAGAGCCCCAGTGCTGCGCCTCTGCTTTCTGTGGACTGCCTTGTTCGTTCCAGGCAGGGATCCAGCATCTATGGGGTGGGGAGAGCCTCCGAGGAGCAGGAAAAACAAGCCCTCTCTTCTGGTGGAGCACGATGCTCCTTGCAGTGTGTGGGGGGAGAGCCCCTTAGCTTGAAAAGGCCCTCACGACCTCCTGGAGTGTGGAGCTCCAGTCTGGAGGTGGGGGACCTTGTGCCCAACCTGCTGTAGTTTGGATCCAGGCCCTACCTCCCTTTTGGCAGGATGTGTAGATGTCATCTGCCCGATCCTAGCTGAAATTGTATGGAGATCCTTGGAGAAGGGAATCTTTCTGGACCCGTTAAAGGAGGCAGTCATTCGACCACTCCTTAAAAAACCCTCCTTGGATCCCATTGATCCAGCTAACTACTGACCTGTTTCTAACCTTCCCTTTGTGGGGAAGGTTATTGAGAAGGTGGTTGCGTTGCAACTGGATAATCACCTGATAACTCACAATGTCTATGAAGCCCTCCAGTCTGGTTTCAGGAAGAGGAATAGCACAGAGACCGCCCTTGTTCGGGTATTAAATGACCTCCTAATGGTGAGAGATCAAAAGGCTTGTACCATCTTGGTTCTTCTTAATCTCTCAACAGCTTTTGACACTGTGGACCATGAGGTGCTTTTGAAGACCATGCAGTTCCTTTGTGGACTGTCAGGTACAGTCCTCGAATGGTTTCAATCTTTCCTTGTAGGCAGGTCTCAGAGGGTGGTCACTGGAATTTATTCCTCTAACACCCTCCACCTGTCCTGCAGGGTGTCTCAGGGCTTCATATTGGCACCCATGTTGTTTGCAGTGTGTATGCTGCCATTGGGAGATATCATCAGATGATACGGCTTGAGTTTTCACTGCTATGGAGATGATACTAAGCTGTTTATGTCCTTCGTGCCTGGACAGGTTGATGCGATCTCTATGCTAAATAGTTGTCTCTCTGAGATTAAAGATTGGATGAGCTTGAGTTGGTTGAGACTGAATCCGGATAAGACTGAGGTGTTGTTTTTTTTTTTAGTTGTTTAAACAGGAGTAGCACACTAAGCTGAAAGCTTTTTTACAGGTGCGACCTGGGAGCACAGGGAAGTTAAGTGACTTGCTCAGGGTCACACAGTATGCAAGTGGAAGCTGTAGGATTCAAACTCAGGTCTGGTCTGCTGGATGCCACCAGATTTGCAGCTCAGAGCCTTAAACCACTGCCCTATACTGCCTCCCATTTTGGATCTGGGCCACCCGGGGGTGGGTTTTGGCACTGGGCACGGGTCAGGCCTATGACTTGATGGTGTCCAGCTTATTACCTCAGATCGGGTGCATAACCTGGGTGTTATATTTGGTGACGGTCTGACCCTGAAGTCTCAGGTGTCAGCCATGGTCAAATCCTCATTTTACCATCTGAGGAATATTGCTCGGGTGAAACACCTGATTCCCCCAAGCGACCTTCCAACATTGGTCCATGCCTTCATTACTACCCGTCTTGACTACTGCAATGCCCTCTACCTAGGGCTGTTTGGGGTTGATATCCGCCACCTGCAGCTAGTGCAGAATGCTGTGGCCAGGCTGTTGGCTGGTACCTCTAGGACCTGTCACATTATGCCTGTGCTGTGCAATCTGCACTGGCTGCCAGTTCAGTGGTGGATCACCTATAAAGTAGGTTTGCTTACCTTTAAAGCCCCTACATGAGGGACTACCTCAAAGATCTCCTGACTCCCTACTCCCCCAGTCGTCCTCTCCGATCCACCGACGAGAGATTGCTAGAGATTCCCAGGGTTCATCTTAAAACATCTGGAGCTCGTGCTTTTTCATTTGCAGCACCGACCCTATGGAATTCTCTGCCTCATTGGTTAAGAGAATGCATGAACATCAGCAGTTTTAAATCTATGCTAAAAACGTATTTATACTCTTTGGCCTTCCCTGACTAAGTAATAGATTGATTTTAAATAACTGTTATATTGTCTGTTTTTATATTGCATTTTATATTATGTGTGGCACCTCGTTTTTGAAAGGCGTTATAAAAGTAGAGGTTTGCTTGCTTGCTTGCAAGTAGTAGCTTAAAGCTCTTCTAACATCCAGACTATGGAGCCTCTGGTGTGGATTTTTCAGTGAAGAACACATGGAGTGTGATAGATTGGTTGAGGTGAAATTCTGAAACCACTTTAGGAAGAAACTTCCTGTTGGTTCTCAAAACTATCTTATTATCTCTATGGAAGATAATGTAAGTTAGGATCTGTTCACAAGGCCTGGAGCTCGGTCACTCTTCTGGCTGATTTAAGGGCTACCAAGAAAACTGTTTTTATTTATTTTATTTATTTATTTATTAAATTCTCGGATTACAAATACCTTTGAGCAGAAACTGCTCGTTTACAAAGGTTCCACGTCAAAGGATGAGGGTCAACATACATACAGAGGTAGTAAAAGAATGCACAATAAACAACCAAAACAACTAAAAGAAAAAATAAAGATACTCAGTTATAACATACTTTGAGATAATATTCATAAAATGAGCAGCTTGAGTAGGCAGCTGGCTGCGGTAACAATAAGAGAAAGAGGGCACCATAGGCAGTTAGTATTGCAGGCATGAGACCGGGAGAGGAAGTTGGCAGGCTAATGAGCCACTGTCCGATGGTAGTGGAAAATGTCTTGTACCAGTGGAGATGTGAAGCAGGAAAGGAGTCACAAGGAAGGCCCAGTGCCAGAGGGAATGGGATTGGGAAAGGGCGGGCTGTGAGACATGAGTGAGCTGGGAGGTGTTTAGAGAGATCTCTGTTCAACAAAGCAGTCACGTTGAGTGATAGAGGTGAGGTAAAGTTTGAGATTCCTTTTGAAGGGTCCAAGTGTAGTAGAGGAAAGTGATTCTTTATTGAGGGAATTGAACCATTGAGCAGCTCTATAGATAAAGGACCGCTGACCCATGGAGGTACGACATCTGGGAACCTGAAAGTTTAGAGATTGGGCACCACGTGCTTGTTGAGTGCCACTGTAGGTAGTAAGGAGTGAGCTAACACCAGGTGGCATGAGACCAAGGAGAATCTTTTTGGTAAGTAAGCAGATCTGGTATTGTATTCTGCTGCGTAGGGGTAGCCAGCTGGCCTGTGCATAGAGGTCACAGGTGTGAGTTAGTCGGGCTGCACCTGTCAGTAGTCTACAGGCTTTGTTGAGAGCAACTGAGATCCTGTGGAGGGCACTTGTTGGGGCAGAGCCAGATGGCAAGGCAAGTAGTCATGATAGAGGTGACAGAGCTGTAGATGGCTAGTTTAAGGCATCCACAGGCATACAGTGCTTGTGTTTGTGTAGTAGTCCAATCCGTAGATATTGGCGGTCTTGGCAACAGTGTCAATATGCCGAGTGTGAGAGGTTACTATCCAGGTAATACCAAGGTACTTGAACTCCTTGACATGTTCGAGTGGGTTCCCAGCGTGGTTCTTGATGGTGAGGGACAGAGAGTTGTGCCTGCTCTGTCAGTTACAGAAGGACATGGCTTTAGTCTTGCTGTGGTTCAGGACAAGTTTATGAGAATTGAACCAGTCTTCGATGCATTGAAGTCGCAGCTGCAGCTGGGATTCAAGGACTGTAATGTCATGGTGGCTGGAAAACAGGACTGCATCGCTCATGATAGTAATATTTTTGGTGGCAAGCACTGGGGAGATTGTTGATGAAGAGGGAAAAGAATAGAGGGCCCAGAATAGACCCCTGGGGGACTCCGGAGCGGACAGGTTTCTCATCCGAAGAGATCCCTGCAATCTTTACACATTGGATCCGATTATCAAGGTAGCTGGTGAACCATGGAAGGGCATCGCTGGAGATCCCAATGGAGGACAGTTGCTTGAGCAGTATGGGGTGGTTAACTGTGTCAAATGCCTTGGTAAGGTCTATAAATACTGCTCCTCCACAATTCCCTTTGTCAAGCGTGGCATGGATGAAGGTTGTAAACTCCAGTAGTGCAGTGGTGGTGCTGTGCCCTTTTCTGAAGCCATGCTGCTCTGTGCACTGTACATTGTACTTATCCAGGAATTCAACTAGTTGGTTCAACACTATTCGCTCCAGCGCTTTGGATAGTGGGGGGAGGAGTGAGATAGGTCTGTAATTGGTGTGCAGTGTCCTATCTCCGCTTTTGTGAACCGGTGTGACAGTGGCTTTCTTCCAGAGAGAGGGGAAATGGCCCAAACTAAGCGAGAGATTAAAGATCTTTGTAATTGGTTCTAAGATTTCATCGAGGACTTGTGCCAGCAGTTTCAGGTCAAGGGAGTCACCACTGTACCCTTGTTTGCCGATGGCCTTTTGAATGTATTTTCTAGCTACTTGTGGTGGGACCTCCTGAAAAAACTTTGGGGTTGTACGCCTAGTTGGGGGTAACTTGGGAGGAGCTGGAGGGAGGTCGTCGAAAAATTTGGTGGAAGGACACTGTCCAGGTTTGTAAATGCATTATTAAAAGTGCTGGTGATGATACCTAGGTCGAGTGTAGGAGTGCCATGAAGGTTGAGCATAGTGGGTGGTGCTTTAGGATCCTTGCCTTGAGTTCTTTCATGTTGTTCCAGAATTTGTTTCCCTGGCCCCAAGAGTTGGTCAGAGCCTCTTTGTAATAGCTGCGTTTAGCATTCTGTATTCTTGAGTGCAATCATTTCTGGCTGCTTTGTATAATTGTATGTTTACTTAGTCGAGTTGCACAAGCACAATGCCAGAGGTGGTCTCTGTGCTTGAGCAGAGTTAAAGGTCAGTAGTAACCCAGGGTTGGTCTGTCCTTTGACCTTCATCTTTTCACTGGTGCATAGATGTCACAGGCTTCGTTGAAACGCTTGATAAATAGGTCCAGAGCTTTGTTGGTGTCATTGAGGGAGTCAAGCACTGCCCAGTTCAGCCTGGTTAGATGGGATTTCAACAGCTGGAGGTGCCCTTGTTTGATAACCCTGGCATAGATAAGCTTGGGAGGGGGCTTGTGGTATTTGTTTGACCAGGAACAGATGACAGGTGAGTGGTCACTTATTGTATCCGGGAGTACAGAAACATTGGAGATGCGTTCAGGGTGGTTAGATAGAATCCAGTCTAGAAGCGTAAGGGAGCCTGTCCTATAGTTGCACCTAGTGGGGGCATTGACCAGTTGAGTGAGGTGATGCACCGCGGCTGCATCCTTATAGGTAGCGGCCTCAGCGGAGAGCCAGTTAATGTTAAAATCACCCATGATTATGGTTTCAGAATTATGTTGCTGAACCCTTAGATATTCCATGATGCTATGGAAGCCAGCAGCCTGGTCTCTTGGGGGTAGGTAAACCGAGATGACATTGAGTTCCTTGTTATGTGCACCAAGGAGGATTTTTGATTGTGAGGACCTCAGAGGAGTTGCTCAGGCTGGGGATGGATGATGTGACCCATAAGGGTATCCTTAAGATAGATGGCGCATCTCGCCTCTTTTAGCAATCCTGTCTTGCCTGAAAATGCAGTAGCCAGGATAGAGACTGAGGTATCAGGGATTTTAGGGTTTAGCCATGTTTCCACAACTGAGAGGACATCAGGTTGTGCTGTAGGATCCATGTTTGGAGGAGTCAAGTTTGTTGAGGATGCTGCAGGCATTGATGGATGCCATGGTGAGTGCCCTGTCCTTCTGCTTGGTGCCACTGCTGGCTGCCCAGGTGGTCCTGGGTTGGGGTGAACATTTCCTGAGAGCAGAAGCAGCATAAGGAGAATTTGTAGGAGAAAGGATTTCAGCATCTTGTAGATA
This sequence comes from Neoceratodus forsteri, assembly GCA_016271365.2. Taxonomy (NCBI): domain Eukaryota; kingdom Metazoa; phylum Chordata; order Ceratodontiformes; family Ceratodontidae; genus Neoceratodus; species Neoceratodus forsteri. Next base: position 413,529,888 of record CM057452.1, read on the forward strand.
TCTGGTGGTTAAGTCATAAGCCAAAAGAAATGATCAACAGCTGAGGTCCAGAGTCACAGAATGTGTTAGAATTCCTGCAGGTGATGAACTGTGCCTGTGCATATGCAGGATGTGAAACTTTGTCTGCATGCTTTTGTCATTCAAAGAGGTTGTTGAAAAGCCAACATACAGATCATGGAGAAGGTCAGACGAAAATGTGGATTCAAGCAGACCTAGAGTCACTGAGTTTGTCAGACTTAATTGCTTGACTTATGTTTTGCTTGGGATAGCTTCCAAAAAGTTGATTTTTAAATGAAAAATGCAGATACCTGGTTGTGATGTTTTGCAGAAATCCAGTTCAGGAGACTTTCACGGATGTAGTGAGTAAGAATGGTGTAGTTACTCCAAGCAGAAAACCATGTAAATCCACAAAAGCTAAGCTACAGACACAGACAAGCAGCCACTACAAATATACCTCCAGCGTTGTAAGTTTTCCAGGTAACATGCTTCAGAGCACCAGCTCCCTTAGGGTCGAAGGGAGCACCCATGAGCTGGGCAATACACAGGTTCAGATCTCAGGGAGAGACTGGGCTCAAGTGGGTCAGACACTTGAAGAACCTTTTGAAAATGGCCGGGGAGGCTATTGACCGATCCCTGCCAGCCAAAGCATATGCCGAGACTGCTGCATGATGCACCTTAAGGGTAGAAGGGTGAAGGCCCAGAGACTGTTAATAATCCAAGATGCTGAACAGACTGATTTGAGTTTCTAGGTTTCTATGACAGCCCTGGAAAGGACTGATCTGCTTGGAAGGGCATCAAAGGGAAAACTTTTTCCACGTTGAGGCATATGTTTTCCTGGTGGCTGGCTTTCTGGAAACTGTTAACACACTCAGAACCTCTTTTGAGAGGTTTAACCCAGAATACTCTAACTCCTCAAGTACCAGGCCCTGAGGTGCAGAGTGCTGGGGTCTGGAAATGTTTTCCTGCCCTGAGGCAAGGTCCACAGATTGTAGTTCAGGGGGAGAGTGATAGGTTTGCAGGACAGGGTCAGGAGCAGAGAATATCACGTCTGCCTGACCCAGTCTGGAGCAATTAGGATCACTGTTGCAGGTTCCCTTCTGAGCTTCAGCAGCACCCTCAGTAGCAGAGGAAAAGGGGGAAATGTGTAAAGGAATCTCCCTGTCCAACAGAAGACCAGGTCATCCTCTGGGACTGTCCCAACTGATGGAGGCCTGCAACAAAAGAGGGGGAGCTGATAGTTTTGCCAAGAGGCGAACAGCATACATAGGCGGTACTATACTGGGGTACACAAGGGCATGTGCCCTGGTCAAAAAATGCTGTACCCTGGTTCATGCCCCAGTGCTTTGAGTCCCTGCTGCAGTGCTGCATGTTTCAGCTTAAAACTTGCTTATTTACCACCAGCTGTACCCAGGTCCCAAATCATTCATGTGACAACTCCCAACTCTGAGTGCCCCGCTGCCCACCACCACCGACGCACCGACCACCAACTCCTGTTCCATTGGCTGTGTGGCACTTAAATTCTGCAGTGCATACCCTGGCCCTGTTTCTGTTAGCTTGTGGTTGGAGTCGGACTTCTGCAACTGTGACAGACACGCACTGTGTTTAATGTCAGCACATCAATACAGTCAATCAATGGTGCTGCCATTCAAGAGAGCTCCAGCTGCATTTTGCCACCTCCGGCCCTAACTGCAAGCTATTCTGGTGGTCAGACCACTCAGGTCCATGCTGGGGCCCACACAGTCACCTCCCTGTTGGACACACCACAATATTTGTTTGCTGAGTGAGAAGAGTTATCACTGGTCCGGGACTGAAGTCACCACAGGATCGCACACTGGTGCCGTCAAGTCCACGGACTGCTGTAGTAAAAAAATTAGATGCTGCCTCACCTGTTGCCTGCCTGAATTGGGAGCCACCCAGTCATCCATGCCTGCCAAAACCGGGACTGTATTGGCATTGCTTGCAAGCTGCAGCATAGAAGACCGGCCCCCCGACTCGGCAGTACAGCCAACCTTAAAAGAGCCATACTGACTCGGTTGTGCTTTTTTCACAAAAGACTAGAGCACGATCTGGTCAGTAATGGGAGACAGCAGCAGCAGTTAGCCACTCTGTCCAGCCAGCAGCTGCAACACAGAGCCAGGCCCTCAAGTAAATGTCCAGTCAGCAACAATAGAAGCCAAGACAGAAGCTGCCTGCAGAACCAGAGGGACAGGGTCCTGATTGCTTGTGCCTTTTCATTGAGGTGAGTGGTTGGGTTTATTTGAAAATGTATCAGTATTGTGGAGAGGGGAGGGACTCAAGGGACAGAATACATGGCCCACTATCTCCTGGCCCTACCACTGGGGGTGGGCAATCCATTGGGGACCAGTTTGGGAGGTGGATACCTGCTGGAAAGGGGCAGGATGGTCCTGCTTCTTCTGGCTTGGGGGGGATGGCCCTACCTCTCCTGTCTCAGGGGGGATGACTCTGCTTCTCCTGGTGGGGGGGGTAGGTGGCCCTACTTCTTCTGGCTCGGGAAGGGGATGGCCCTGCTTTTCCTGGCTTGGGGGGGGGCAGCCCTGCTTCTCCTGCTAGAAAAAACAGTGTCACCCCCCTGAGCCAGGAGAAGTACGGAACATCCCCCCCAAGACAGGAGAAGCAGGGTCACCCCCCAAGACAGGAGAAGCAGGGCCATCCCCCGTAAAAAATAAAATGGAAATGGCATTTTATTTCAGGAACATAACATTCATCATTTGTTCGAATACCCCAAGAGGCAGGCATGCGTGAATATGCATGAATGCTTTCCATTCCGGTCTCTATGTGTGCCCTGGCTTCCAACTGTAGTGCCCACCCAGTGCCCTGGTAACCGAGAGAAGCTGGAGCTGCCACTGGTGAACAGATCTACCTCTCGTGTGAACCATCTTCTGAACACTGCTGCGGGTACTTCTTGTTCAGAGTCCATTCGTGAGTTCAATGTCTTCATCAATGACATTGGAGATGGCATTAAGGGCAAAATGTGCCTATTCATGGATGACACCAAGCTCTGTGGGAGAGTGGACACAACTGAAGAGATACAGGACCTACAGGAAGAGTTGGAAACTGGGGAGGTTGTCCAGGATCTGGCAGCTTGGCTTCAATGCCAAGAAATGCAAAGTTATGCATATTGGAGCCAATAATCCAAGGACAGAGTACTACATGGGTGTAGTCCAAGTATCTGCATCAGAGGAGGAGAAGAACCTGGGAGCGATGATCACTAGTGACCTGAAGCAATCCACGCAGTGCAAGAAAGCAGCAGCAAAGGCAAACAAGACGCTAGGATGCATATCTAGGGGGATCAGTAGTAGAAGAGAGGCGGTTATACTGCCCTTGTACAGGTCGCTGGTAAGGCTGCATCTTGAGTATGGAGTTCAGTAGTGATGCCCACACCTCAAAAAGGACATTAACCTGCTGGAGAAGGTCCAGAGGAGGACTACAAAGATGATAGCTGGTTGGCAGGGTAAGCCATACGGGGAGAAATAGAGGGCACTGAACATGTGCTCCCTGGAAGACAGGAGCGAGAGAGGGGATATGGTTGGGACCTTCAAGTACTTGAAAGGGATAAATAAGGTTGATAAGGAGAGTCTCTTTAAGCTGAGTGGCAACCATAACACAAGGGGGCACAGTCTTAAGCTGGAGGGTGGAAGGTTTAGGAGGGAGGTCAGGAAGCACTTCTTCACAGAGAGGGTGGTGGACACTTGGAATGCACTGCCAGAAGAGGTCATCTCGTTGAAGACAGTGGGAAGCTTTAAGAGATGCTAGGATAAGCATAGGGGGAAGGTAAGGATCATGGGTAGGGAGCATGGGAGAAGTGGGGAGAGAGGGCAGGGACATTAGCTCAAGCTGTGGACCCTGCAATACGAACAGACTTGATAGACCAAATGGCCTTCTTCTGCTGGCTTCTTCGTATGTCCGTATATTCATGGTTGCCTTGACTGATTCTGCTCAGGGAATGTGGGAGGACATTGTCTTTCCCCAGAAGGTGCACTGCAGATAGCTGTACCTCTAGCTCATATGCCAGGCTCCAGATCGACATTGCCTCTGTGCACAGCTTGGAAAATCTTGTTCCTCCCTGTTTGTTTATATAGTACATGGTGGTAATGGTGCTCTCTGTCCTGATTTGGACTGACTGACTCCTGATGTGGGAGAAAAAAGCCTGCATTGCTAGACACACAGCCCTGAGCTCCAGGAGGTTTACGTTCTTGTAGGACTCCAGTGGGGTCCATACTCAGCTTACAGTGAGGTCCTCCAGGTGGGCATCCCAACCCAGGCGGGAGGTATATGTAGTGAGCACCACTGTGAGTGATTGCTGGAGGAAGGGGACTCCCTCTCTGAGGTTATTCTCCTCTATCCACTAGTACAGTCCTTTCAGAAGGCACTTTGTAACTGGTACCAACTTTGACAGAGGGTTCCGCCTTTGGGATCAGTGAGACCCTAGGTGGCACTGAACATCCCTCACTTGAAACCTTGCACCTGGGACAACAGCTGTGGAGGTGACTATGTGCCCCAGCAACTGAAGGGACCTTACTGGTCTGGGCTGTTCCACTCTGAAAGGCCCTGCCAGTTCTGCAAGACTTACCACTCTTTACTGAGGGAGGAAAGCTTTTCCCTGCAGTGTGTCCAGCTCTGCTGCTATGAAGTCCAATACCTGGACAGGTTCTGTCTGGGACTTCGGGATGTTTACCAGGATCCCTAGATCCTTTAGAACTGACTGGGTAAGCTGGAGGGAGGCTTTTGTCTCCTGGTATGACCCTCCAGAGACTAGCCAGTCATCCAGGTAAGGGAAGACCACCACATCTTGCCTGCTCAAGTGAGCTGCGACCACAACCAGGCACTTTGTGAAGACCCTTGGTGCTGAGAACAGGCAGAAGGGTAGGGGCACAAACTGACAGTGATAGTTCCTTACCCTGAACCTGAGGTACTTTCTGTAGGAGGGTCTTACCGGAATGTAAAAGTAGGCATCCTTCAGATCCCATGACCCCAACCAGTGTCTCTGTTGCAGAGGTGGGATCACTGCGGTCAGTGTCACTATCATGAACTTTTCTTTTTTCAAGTGTTTGTTCAGAAATCTTAGGTCTAATATGGGTCGCCACTCTCCATTTTTCTTGTGTGTCAGGAAGTATATGGAGTAAAGTCACTTTCCACATTTGATAGGGGGAACTCTTTCCACGGCAACAGCTTTTTCACCTTCAACTCCAGAGTTTTTTTGCTGGGGTATGAAGTGAGAGGGCCCTGTATGCCTGCAGTTTGGGAAACTTTTTGAACCACAGGGAGAGACCTTTGTTCACTGTTTCTAGGACCCGCTCATCTGTGGTAATGTTTATCCATGCCTGGGAATAGTGAGCCAATCTTACAGTCACTGGAAATAGCTGGGTGAGCTATACAGACATGTCAGAGGCTTCTGCTTTGCCTGCACCTTGAGGGCTGGGGTGGTGGCAGCCTGCTTTGCACCCTGCTTGTCTATTCCCCTTAAGAAACCCCTCTGAGGGGGGGGTAATCAAAAGTCACATAAGCCCAGGTTAAACAACACCAGCCCTGCCTCCCCTTCTGTAAGGTCTATGAGAAGTGGAGGCCTTCTCCTTCTCAGTATTACTTTTATAGTTGGTCTTATACTCATCCACCTTCTTCATACAGGCCTCAGTTTTTTCACAGGGGAATCCATGGCCTTAGTTTGAGTATCCTGTGAGAGATTAGTAGTTCTGAGCCATGCAAACCTCCTCAGGGACACTGCATGTGCCATGACCCTAGAGGAAGTGTCACTGGCATCCACAGCCATGTGAAACTGGTATTTAATAGCATCCATGGCAGCCTTTGATGTGTCGACCAGGACCTGGGCTAGGTCACCAGCACCCTCGCACTCACAGACACTACAGAGCTCCAAAGAGCCTTCTGGTATGGAGTTGCACAGGCCATATAAACTGCCTGCTTCAGCAATAAGGGAGGCTGAGGTGTATACCTTTCTGCCCATGTTGTCCAATTTTCTGGAATCCCTTTCTGAAGTGAAGGGAAAGTGGGACCTTAGCATTCTCAAAGAGAGCAGTTTGCACCACTTCTTCATGGTCAGGGTGAGTATAGAGGTACTCAGCAGCCTGCCTATAGAAACAATGAAACATAGACTTTGACGGCAGATAAGGACCGCTTGGCCCACCTAGTCTGCCCATTTCCCTACCTACAGGATAAGCTGCAGATCCTAGTTAACCAACATCCTACTTCTTCCTACCCCCCACAAGAACTGTCTTATGTCTGTCCCATGCATTCTTGAATTCTCCCACAGTTTTAGACCCCACAACCTCCTCAGGAAGGCTGTTCCATGCGTCCACCACCCTCTCTGTGAAAAAATACTTCCTCACATTGCCCCTGAGCTGCCCCTCTGTCTTCAAATTGTGTCCCATTGTTCTTGCACATCTCTTTTTCTGAAAGATGCTACCTTCTTGGACTTTGTTGATTTCACTGAGGTACTTAAAAGTTTCTATCATGTCCCCCCTCTCCCTCCTTTCCTCAAGGGTATACATATTAAGCTCCTTTAGTCTCTCCTCGTATGGCTTCTCTTGCAGACCCAGCACCATTTTAGTTGCCCTCCTCTGGACTGCCTCCATCCTGTCTATGTCCATGTGGAGATGGGGTCTCCAGAACTGGACGCAGTACTCCAGATGGGGTCTCACCAACTGTCTGTACAGAGGGATAACAACTTCCTGTTTTCTGCTGGTGATGCCTCTCCCTATACATCCCAGTAACCTCCCAGCACTCCCTACTGCCTTCTCACATTGCTTGCTAACTTTAAGGTCATATGATATGATTACCCCCAGGTTTCTTTCCATTTTTGTTGTTGTTACTACCTTACCCCCATTGTGTAATCTTCCCCTGGGTTTTTGTTTCCCATGTGCATTATTTTGCACTTCTTTGCACTGAATCCAAGCTGCCATACCTCTGACCAATGCTGCAACCTTGCCAAGTCCTTTCTCATCCTTTTCATGCCTCCTTGTGTATCAACCCTGTTGCAGATCTTTGTATCATCTGCAAAGAGGCATACATTTCATTCCAGTCCCTCTGCAATGTCACTTATAAAGACATTGAAAGGGACTGGACCCAGTACTGAACCCTACGGTACCCACTCTAGTAACCCCTCTTCCTTCAGAGTGGACTCCATTTACAATTACCTTCTGTGTCCTGTTGTCTAACCAATGTTTTACCCAGGCTACCATCCTGGGACCCACTCCCAGACTGGTTAATTTCATTATTAATCTTTTGTGTGGGACTGTGTCAAATGCCTTGCTAAAGTCTAGGTAGGCCATGTCCACAGCCCCTCCCTGGTCTGCTACTTTGATCACAGAGTCAAAGAAATCAATTAGATTCGTCAGACATGACCTTCCCACTGTGAACCCATGCTGCCTTGGGCCCTGTGCCCCACTGGCCTCTAGGTACTCAACAATTCTTTCCTTCAGAAGTGATTCTATCACTTTCCCTACCACAGAGGTCAAACTGACAGGTCTGTAGTTTCCTGTCCCTGTCTTGCCCCCACTTTTGTGAAGGGGAATCACATCCACCTTCCTCCAGTCCTCAGGTACCACACCATCCTCCCATGATTTGTTAAAAAGGGTAGTCAGTGGTGTCACTATTTCTCTCCTTAATTCTTTTAGAATTCTGGGGTGAATTCCACCAGGCCCCATTGCTTTGTCCACCTTCAGTTTTAGGAGTTCTTTCAAAACTCTCTCTTCTGTGAAAGGACTGGGATCGACCCCCCTATCCAGAGTGCTTCTGTTAATTGGATTAAGCACCTCCCCCTCCTCCTCCTCCTCTTTTGTGAATACTGAGCAGAAGCAGTCGTTCAGTATCCCTGCTTTTTCACTGTCCCTCTCTGCCCACCCACCGTCCTTTCTATTCAGCCTCACTATCCCTCCCTTTGTCTTTCTACGCTCTCTGATGTACCTATAAAAGGTTTTAATCCCCTTCTTAACTGAGTTGGCAATCTTTTCCTCAGTTTTGGGCCTTTGCTATTCTGACTTCCCTCCCTGCTTCCTTGTGCCTTAATTGGTACATTTCTCTGTCCTGCTCCTTCTGTGTTTCATTATACTTCCTAAATGCTATATTTTTCTCTCTAACCTTCCCCTCCACCTCTTTTGAGAACCACAGTGGCTTTTTGTCTCATTTTGATTTGTTTATTTGCTTCATGCAAAGGCTTGTTGCCTCTGTGATGGCAGTTTTGATGTTTTCCCATTGTTGCTCCACCCCTCCTCCTAGCCTGTTTGCTAGTGCTTTTCTAAGTCACTCTCCCATCTTGCTAAAGTCACCCCTCCTGAAGTCCAGTACCCTCACTTTGTATGGCTTGACTCTGTAGCTGAGTTTATTGTGAACCACACTGTTTGGTGGTCACTTGTTCCCAGATGGCTACCCACTTCTAGATCTGAGATCCTCTCACTGTCCCTATTTGAGAGTACGAGGTCTAAGATTGCTCCCTCACAAGTGGGTTCCAAAACTGGCTGTCTGAGGCATTCCACCTGTAGGACATCGAGAATGGCTCTGCTCTTCGATGTGGCTGCAGCAAAGGTGCTCCAGTTAACATCTGGCATATTCAGGTCCCCCATTAATAGTATCTCCCCTTTCTCTGCCATCCTAAGGATGCCTTCTATCATATCCTTGTCCATTCCCTCTCCCTGACATGGGGGTCTGTATAAAACCCCTGTGCGGATTGTGGTGCCATTTCTAGTCTCTAAGGTGACCCACAGTGCCTCCTCTCCTCCCTGTTTACTCTTTTGTTCTGTTGCTTTTATCCCTTTCCTTACATAGAGAGCTACTCCTCCCCCTCTTCTACCCTCCTTGTCTCTCCTGTAGATTGTGTACCCTGGTATGCTGTCATCCCAGTCATGGTTCTCTGTATACCATGTTTCTGTGACTGCTACGATGTCCAGGCATCCATTTTCCATCAAGGCCACCAGTTCAGGGAGCTTGTTGCCCAGACTATGGGCAATGGTACTCATTACCCTCCATTTCTTGATGGCCTTACCCCTTCTTGCCCCATCCCTGTCCTTATTGCCTTTGTCATTTTCTCCATTTACCCCTGCCCTTCTCCCTATCAACATCTCTATCCTTGGTGTTCACCTCACTTACTACCCTGATTTTTTTTTGGGGGGGGGCTGGCAAGTATTTCCCTGCTCCTTTCCAGTGCCTCCCCCTTGGCTAGTTTAAATGCTTGCCTATGAAGCATTTAAACCTATCACCTAGGATCCTGGCTCCCCTCCTGGACAGATGCAGACCATTATGCTAGTACAGGCCTGCATCACTACAGGTGGACCCCCAGTCCCCAATGAATCCAAATCCCTGAGCTCTGAACCAGTTTTTCAACCACTGATTGAATCCCATGGTGTGGAGCACCCTAGCCTCATCCATGCCATAGACAGGCAGCACCTCCAAGAAGGTTACCGTGCATGCTACTTGTCTACGGCCCCTCCCCAACTCCACAAACTCTTCCTGCACTGCTCTGATCCCTTTCTCAGCCAGGTGATTTGTCCCTAGGTGGACAATGACATCCAGCTCCCTCCCCTGTGCAGCTGCTTCAGTGATCCTGAGGATTCGCTCCCTGTCCCTCCAAGCCATGGCACCAGACAAGCACCTTATCTCCCTCTCCCCTTCCTCCCCCAGTTCTACCCACCTAACAATGGAGTCCCCCACTAGGAGTTGTTTCCTTCCCCTGTGGGATCCCATGCCACTGTCCTGTGGGTCTCCTTTGTGGAGGTTCCACATCCTCTTTCATCTTTCTCATGAAAAGCCTCCCATAGAGGAACCACACACTTTGCCAGAATGGCATATGAATTGTGGAGAGGTACAACTGGAGGGATATGCTTCTGTTCCACCACCCTCACCCTCCCTGAGCCCATTGTGGTCCAACCGCTCCTCTTTCTTGGCAACCTCTGAGGCAACAACAGTGGCCCTGGTGGTCCCTGGGTGGGAGAGGAGGTCCCCAAAATCCTGGCCAACTCAGCCTGGAGATGAGCCTACTTCCTCAGCCCAGAGAGGTGCCTGCAGATGGGACAGCACCGCATCCTCCAGAATGTCTCCAGGAAGACTGCTGCTCCACATCCACTGTACTGCACCACTCCCATCATGTCTTATTTCTGGCCCCTTAACTGTTGTTTGGAATACTTACTCTTTCCTCTGTTTATTTTTTTTCTCCCTACTTACTTACTGCCTCTGTGCCCTTTAAGCTCCTGATCTTCCTGTTCTGAGACAAGAAGTTCCTATTTTTCTAAGTAGTCTCCTTACTTGCTCAGAGTCAGACCTTCAGCATCTGGGAGGGGGGCAGAGAGCTACTCTTTTCCATCGAGGATTGTGAGTCTTTTGTGGCTCTGTGATCACTCACTTCCTGCTCCCAAACAGGAAGTTTCTGTTGTCAGTCAAATCCTGTGCCTATAAAAGTAGAATTGGCTTAGGGTGGAGGGGAAGGAAGGAAGGCAATATAGTCCCAGTAGAGAAGTATAGTTATAACAGCACCTCCTTCTTCTTAATGTTCTCTGGCAGAAGCTATCTAGGGCAGTTTTTAAATCTGGCTTTAACCTGGCTTCCTTCTAGCTAAGCCACTCCTCCTACTTCACAGCTCTTTCTACACTTAGTTAATTGCACAGATAACAGTTCCCTTGAGCCACCAGAGACAAATACCTAAATAACTGCACAGATAACAATTCACTTCAGCCAACTCAGACAAACACACTCATTTTTTTTGTTTTGTTTTTACCCTAAATTGAAGGTCTCAGTAGTAGAGTCCTAGTTCTTTAGTCCCAGTAGAGAAGTATAGTTATAACAGCAGCTCCTTCTTCTTGATGGTCTCTGCCTGTTCTCTGGCAGAAGCTATCGAAGGCAGTTTTTAAATCTGGCTTTAACATGGCTTCCTTCTAGCTAAGCCACTCTCCCTACTTCATAGCTCTTTCTACACTTAGTTAATTGCACAGATAACAATTCCCTTCAGCCACCTGAGACAAACACATAGATAACTGCACAGATAACAATTCACTTCAGCCAACTCAGACAAACACACTAATGTTTTTCTTTTTTTTTTTGCCTATCCAGCTGGTATTTCTTTTCAGTCCTTTTGATTATGCCAAGTGCAGAACTGGGGCTGCCATGATTTTGGAGGTGGCCTTCTTAAGGGATTTATGAATAGGCAGGAACAACCTCTTTTTGGATTTTAAGCCCATCATGTCCAAAAACTCCACCTCATCCTCATCATCTGCTGTCTCTTGTGGAGAGAGGTTGAAGGTGCATTCTATTTGCCACACAAAAGAACTGTGTGAGGTGTACTCCACAGAGGACCGGGGAAGGGAATCAAACTCCTGAACTGGCAAACCATCAGGCTCTATGGATTCACCCTCTTCCTCCTCTTCATAAAACAACTCAGCCTCCTCCATCACAGGCTTTAGTACAGGTTGAGAAGCCTGGGGAGGGGGCTGGCATGGGCATAAATGCTTCCATAGTCTGGAAAGCCTGGAAGAAAGAACAGTTACATACTCACCATAACAGCAGATCTTTGAGCAAATCTCTTTCATCAGGCAACACCTATGGAACTATAGTTGTCAGGCACCAGGACCATGCAGAAACTTTTTTTGCTAGCAGTCTACTAGGGGCTGCCCACAATGATGTCAGACATTGGTGTTCCACTGTACATATATGTGGGTGGCCCTTCTCCCTCCTCAGTTCCCTGCCAGAGACCATACTCGCAAGGCCTCCCTCTAGGGAAGCAAGGAGAGAGAGTTGAGGCTCTCAGCTACCTAGAGAGGGGGGAGCAACAGGTATTCCACCCTGGAGAGAGACAGGAGCAAAAAAGCTCTGAGTCTAAGGGGGACAGAGGGTGGGTAGACATGGCCTTATGAAAGAAATTCTCTTGAAGATCTACTATTGTGGTAAGTATGTAACTGTTTTATCTCCTTCGAGGATATTTCTTTCATCAGGCCACACTTATGGAATGAGTCCCAAGCAGTACTGACAGAGAGTCTGAGAGGCTGGAGACTAAAGGCCTAAGAAAGGAGGCCTTGAAACACAATCAGGCCAAAGCCTGCCCTTCTTCTACAGGCAATGATCAGACTGTAGTGCTTTCTGAAAAGTGTGGACAGTACTCCAGGTTGCAGAAGCACAAATTTCTGCAGCTGAAACATTCCTGAAACAGGCAACAGAAGTGGTCATGCCTCTAGTTGAGTGGCCACAGACAACCCCAGGAAGTTCCTTACCATACTTCCTGTAACAGAATATAATACAGTTAGCAAACCATTTGGACAAGCACTGTTTAGAAACTGAAATGCCCTCTTTCCAAGGGGCGAAAGAAACAAAAAGCTGTGAGGGCTTCCTGCAGTCCTTCATATGATGAACATAATACCCGAGTATTCTATGCATCTCTGATGTATGGAGCAATGCTTCCCCTGGATTGGCATACTCAGGAAAATAAACTGGCAGGTGAATGGTTTAATTTAGAGTAAACTCAGACACCACCTCTGGTAAACATTTAGGGACTGTACGCAAAGACACCCTGTCTTTGTGGAAAATCAAATAAGAAGGCTCACACATAAGAGCCTGAAGCTCAAATCCTTTGAGCAGCAGTAATAGTAACTAAAAATAATGCTTTCCATGACAGAATGCGTAGCTCGCAAGTCACAGCTGGCTCAAAAGAAGCCAAAGTAAGCTTCTCTAACACAAAATTCAGGTTAGAAGCTGGGAGTGGATTGTGAATGGAAGGCTTTGAGTGCAGAATACCTCACAAAAATATACAGGTTACATCCAGTTGGGCCACAGTATGACCCTCAATAGGCGCATGGAAAGCTGATACAGCAGCCAAGAGCACTTTGATAGAGGAGTATTGCAGTCCTGCATCTGACAAGGACAGTAATTACTCCAGAATCCGATTTACTGGGCAAGTGAAGGGATCCAGGTAATGGGAAGTGGCCCACGAAGCAAAATGCTTTCACTTTGCAGAATAAGTAGCACTAGTGAAAGGCTTGCTGGCAGCCACTAGGTCGTCAGCCTCTTTTGGGAACACTCCAAATCTCACAATGGCTATGTCTTTAGGAGCCAGGCATGGAGATGGAGTGTTTGTTTTGCTCATTTAAAATCTGGAAAAGTCCACGGGCCAAAGATCCATTTACATGGGTGATCAGAACAATCAACAAGAATACAACACAATACAGTACACAGTATACAATATATCATATAATAAATATACACCATCGATATAAAAAAGCTAACTAGTGAAGCATTTACAGTTACAGATAAAAAAAAAAGATGCTTTTTCATAGCCTCTCTAAAACTGTGAAAAAAAATTACCAACACGTTATTGTTGGTGGCAGTGTATTAAAAAGGCTGGCAAATTATAGAACAATATTTTTTTACCAGTCATAGTTATTCTGGGTACAGAGAACTGAAAACGTAGTGAGGACCTGGTTGAGGCAATGCTAACAATTTTTTTTTTAAATGGGATGAAATGAATTTGGGACTTTATCTAGCATTATTTTTTTGGCAAGAATACCTAATTGAAGCAAGTACCTGAGGTCCAGATGGACTAGGGTTCCCTGTTCCTGTGACAGCAAGCCCTTACACAGGGGCAGAGGTACTGGTGGTTTCCCTGCTAACTGCTGCAGCAATGAAAACCATATCTGATGAGGCCAGAAGGGAACCACAAGAATTAGAGTGTCTCTCTCCATCTGAAACATGATTAGCACCCTCTGAGTCAGAAGAAAGGTGTAAAGGAACCTCACTTTCCAAAGAGGGATAATGCATCTCGCCAGAAAACTCCAGACCCTAGATCCAGCAAGCAGAGAAGTTGCAGTTTTCTGTTGAGTGGGGACACAAATAGGTCCAACGCTGGACAACCCCACCTGTCGAACAGGTCATCTACTACTGAGGTCAGCACCTCCCACTCATACATTCTGGACTGTGACCTGCTTAGTCTGTCTGCCAGGATGTTCTGGACACCTGGATTACAAAAAGCAGACAGTTCTAGACCATGTTCTACAGCCTAGTACCAAATTCTCATTGCCTCCCTGCACAGAGGGTAAGAATGAGCCCCCCCTTACTTGTTTATGTAGTATACCACACCGATGTTGCCTGTCTGCACCAGCAGAGGTGCTGGGAACAGATTGTTCTGGAAGGCTTACAAAACATACAGAATGGCCCTCATCTCTAGAATGTTTATGTGGAGGGAGGTCTCCACTTTGGCCCACATTCCTTGTGTCTGGTGAAGGCCCTGATGGTGCCCCTCAGCCCAGCCCTGGAGCATCAGTGATGAGAATCTGCTGAAGGAAGGGAATGAGAAAGGGAACCCCTTTTAGTAAGCTGCTGGATTCCATCCACCATTTGGACAGGAGAAGCTACTAGAACCTGTTGTTCTAGATCGTCGGTTCGCTGAAACCCACTGGACCCTCAAAGTCCACTGGGATTCTTATGTGTGTGCCATGCCAGGGGGATTGTGAGAATGGCTGCTACCATCAGGCTTAACAGTCTCAGGAATGTCATGGCTGTGACATACCTGCTCTGAGAAACTCAGCCAGGCCTGAGGTATGAGGTGTTACTTCTGCCCTGTCCTGAGGCAGGAAGACTAAACCATGGGCCATGTCCAGTATTGCCCCTATGTACTGCAGACTCTGACAACAGGTCAAGATGGACTTAGGCAGACTGACAGTGACCGTTAGGGCATTGAACAGCTGCCTGGTACATGCTAGGGTAAAAGAAAGTAGCTCCTTGGACTGAGCTTTGAGCAACCTGTCTATATAGGGGAAGACATACAGTCCCTCTGTACTGAGAGTTGCTGCCACTACTGCCAAACATTTGGTAAATACCCATGGCATAGATGACAAGTCAAAGGGCAATACCCTGACATAGCAGTGTTCCACATTCCAAAACTAGCATGCTTTAACCTGTGCATTGCTCACAAAATGTAATTCACATTTCTACTGAGGGGTGCTAATGGTTTGTGGCATGTAACAGACAAACAAACAGGAGCCAGTGCACAACCCCCCCCACACACACACAAACACACTCAATATGGCAAATCTGAGAAATTAAACATATAAACTGCCTGGATTGGCTTTTCTTACTTTAAACTCCATGAAAAAGGGGTCCTCATAGTTATCAGACTGGAATTTCAATGTGAGCAAGCCAAACCACCAATCGCCAAGATGGGACCCCACAGATTGGTTCCTACTTTTCCAGTTCTGAAATGCCTGCATTGGCTACTCTTAAATAGAGTGCATTGCTTAATTGGTTCCTTCATAATAAAGTGCTTTTACCCAGGTTTCACAGGTGATCAAGAGGCGTATGCTAAAAGAAGAACCACAACTTCCAAAACTCTAAACACATCCCAGAAGTAGCACATTCTAACCTTTGCATTGCTCACAAAATATAATTCACGTTTCTACTGAAGGGTGCTACTGGTTTATGGCATGCAACAGAAGTGCACAACCCCCCCCCCCCACCAACATGGCAAATCTGAGAAATGAAACATTTAAACTGCCTGAATTGGCTTTTCTTACATAAAACTCCATGAAAAAGGGGTCCTCTTAGTTATCAGACTGGAATTCTAATGTTAGCAAGCCAAACCACCAATTGTCAAGGAGTTTAAAGTAAGACATTGGGGTTGGGGGGTTGTGCACTGGATTCTGTTTGTTTGTCTGTTACATGCCACAAACCAGTAGTACTCCTCATTAAAAATGTGAATTATATTTCGTGAGCAATGCAGGTGTAACCCCCCTACAAATGGGGGTTCCCAAAAGACTTCCAGGAGCTTGCTTGAATGCTCCAAGCCTGAATGGTGTTTGGCATTTAAGCCATTTATCAGTGAGTGTTTTTAGAGCCTCTGGTACTGTCTCTTTAAGAGCTGTCTGCTTGCAGACATAATTAGTTTGTATGGGGGACTGTGTGCTTCTCTGAGTACCACTTGAGCTGCTGCCAATTCACTTCATTTTGCAGTCACTAGGAGTGCAAAGGAAACCTATCTGAAAGATGTAACTGTTTGCCAGAAATTATTTAGAGTAATAATGAAATTACAGTTTGTCTAACCTGCTTTCTTTGCAGTCAGAACTGTGTCTGCTAGTTCCCCATTCTAGTTTTGAACTGCTGAACTGGACCAATCAGTGTGGGGTAAGCTAGCTCTAAAATGGTGCCTTGGACGAATCAGAACTTGGACTCATAATCTGAGCCAGCCACAGGAGGATTGTATGGGCAGTGACTCTGGGAGATGTAGTTTAGACTTCAGTGCCTTTTTGGACCAACAGCAGCAGTCTATTGTGAGTGACAGCCAATCCAGTCAAGAACTGGGAGGAACTCAAAGGAAGTGCCCGTTTTGTCAGTTGGAGTTTCAGTTGAGCTTTGGCAGTGAAGAAGGAAGGAGCCCTGTGCTTTTTCAGTGTGCAGTTTTAGTCAAAAGCGTGTGTAAGGCCCAGAGTTCCGGTCTGCAGCTTGTGTAACAGCTTGTTAGGACTGAACTGGCCCTGTGAAAAGAATCAAAGGATCTCTGAAGAGTAGAAACCAGGCTCACCCTGTAGAAGACTGGAGGAATTGCTGAAAATTGCACTGGTCTGTCAGGAACTGAATCTGCTATGTGTTCTCCCGGTATTGTGCAGTAATATGCTATTGGGATACAGATGCAGCCTGCCTGGTATAGTGCTTTTTATATGGATGTGTGAAGAGGTTTGTGTACCTCAGTGAGCCCTGCTGACATTGAAGAACCCTATCTTATTTGGAGGTTGTGAGTACTAATTCAGGGTCGCCTCCTGTTGAATTGCCACATTAAATCCAAATGGAATTACTGTACTGCTGACTGTTTAATTCTCCTTTTCTCTGTGTGAAAGGGCCCCTACCAGCTGCCACGGTTTGACTAGCCACTAGGGCTTGGGTACCCAGGGACAGTAACTGATAGGGATAGGCCTGTGCACAGAGCCATAGGTAGATTATTAGAGTGATAAGCTAATTAACCTGATTTCCCTGTCCTTGTTATATCCCCTAAATAAATCAGAGCTGCTTGTTTCAGCAAAGTTATACTGCCTGAGGTATTTGTCTATGTTAAAGTACTGTACTGTGATTGTTGCACTGTATCTCATTTCACAGGAGGTCCCAGTGCCGGAACCACACCTGGGGTAAGTGTATACTGTGAAGGTAATTCTGATATATTGTGTGGGCCACTAGTGGAAGAAAGGGGTTGCAGTGTCCCAGAGGGCTGTGACCAAGTTAGTTTAACTATTGCAAACCCTGACCTCTGGGTGGAGGCACCGCCATTGGATCCAGGCCCCTCAACCTGTTAGTGGCAAATCAGGCAGGGGTAGTAGCCCCTGGGATAGTGCCATCTATGGGTTACATCTTGAGGCTCACCGCTGGGATTGTGTGTCCTCTAGTGGCCATATTTACGAACCACTGTTAAGAAAAAATGGGTACCCCACAGAAGTGGCTGTGCACCGCTGGTGGAGTGGTGACTGGGAGGAGATCGACCTCAAAATGCTATGCTTATCCTGGACATCCCCTGGGTATCAATACGGACACTGTGCAGGGAGTACTTTCAAGGTGGAAGGTTTACAAAACCCTGTGGTGGTGGGTCGGCATGCTAATCTGCTCACCCACACTTTCCTGGCCCTAGTAGAGTTTAAGGATCCCATAGATAGCTCCAAAGTGCCACAGACCATTACCCCAGAGGGAGCCCTCACTGCTTGGAGAGTGATAACTAAGGACAGTAAAGACCCGGGGGGGAATCAGCCCCCACCACTATCTGAAACTTTTGAGGAGAAATTTGCTGAATGGTTGCTGGGAGAGGGGAAAACTGTGGAGGACTTGAAGAAACTATTCTTGCCACCTGGGGTGTTCCTCCCAACACCCTCTCCTGCTCCAGTGCCCGTAATGGTGGCTGAACCAATGCAGACTCCAATTTCTGCACCTGCCATTAGTCACGACTCTTACGAAGGTTGAGGATCTTCTCTGGCACCCTCCCCACCCCAAGGGGAGGATGACTGGGAGACCTGGATAGACTATGTTGCCCCAAGTGCTAGAATGGCAATGCTCGGAGGCTAAAAGCGAAAGAGGGTTAGTGAGAGCCTCTGAGGCCTGCCCTGGCTACCATCCTGCATAAACGGGCCAGTAACCCTGAAGCGACTGCACAGGCCTATCTTGAGGCCTTGGAGAATGTGTATGGGAGCCCAGATTCTGATGAGGACCTATGGTGGAGAGTAAGAAATGCACAACAGTACCAAGGGGTTGTTGTCTGTGTATGTCTCGGCTGGAAAAATTGTTGCAAGAATGCCTCAGAAAGGTAGTTTGCCAGCGATTGAACTGGACCGAACCAGACTGGACAGAATCCTTAAGTCTGCCCCTTCTCAGAACTGCTGTTGCTTCAGTTACCCTGCAAATCGACTGAATCCCCACCTCCTATGATGAGTTAATGAGAGAAATTGGGGAGTTGAGAAAGGCGACCTCGGGAGGTACCTGCACCAACAGCTGTGGCTACGACCGAGTGACTGAGGGTGACCCATCAGTGAAGTTCAGGGCAGAGGTTGACAGTCAATGAGTGCTCTGACAAGGAAAAAGATATGCCACAATGGGGCTAACTGTTGAGAGAGATCCGGAATTCAAAACAGTCCCTTTATGAAAGCCACGCCTGCAAGTACGGGCCCTGACCTATATCCGACTGCATCTGCTATGGGTGGGGTACCCACCATGTATCTCCTGCTGATAACAGCTCCAAACTCAATTCCTTGACCATGGAAGTGGAGAAACTGACGAGATGTCTCCAAATGCTTATCACCGAGACAGAGATGGCACCAGGTTTCCAGTTAGTAATACCCCACCTGGCTCCCAGTGTGGCGCCTCGGCCAGCTCAAA
This sequence comes from Neoceratodus forsteri, assembly GCA_016271365.2. Taxonomy (NCBI): domain Eukaryota; kingdom Metazoa; phylum Chordata; order Ceratodontiformes; family Ceratodontidae; genus Neoceratodus; species Neoceratodus forsteri. The sequence continues at coordinate 413,548,734 of CM057452.1, forward strand.
CTCCAGAAAGTATGTTTTGTATAATTGTGGGAAAGATGGGCACATGAAAGGGAATGCCAGTCCCCAAAAGACACTGACAAAGTTGCATATAGGCTACAAGGAGAGCTTGAGAAGAAATCAGTGGTTAAGAGGTGCACTACATAATCCCAGTGAGGGCACCAAAATGCTAATTCACGTCCTTTTGTGGCAAGGTCAGTTGCCCAGGCCCCACTACCGCTTCTTCAGACTGGTCGAATAGTGGGTCCCTCCATGGAGACCACTGTAAAGGTGAATGGAGTGTCTACAAGAGCTGTATTAGACAGTGGCTCCCAAGTGACAATTATGTTCCAGGATTGGTATCAGAAGCATTTGTCAGACGTACCTTACAACCATTAGAAGGACTGCATGTGGGGTTAAGTGAGAAGGCCTACCCCTATTCCGGTATATCCGAATTTGGCTGTCTTTCCCCACCTCCGTGGCTGGAGTGGCTCGAACAAGTAGAGACCCTAGCCTTAGTGTGTCCCCCACTGGACTGTATGATGGTGTCCTTTGTTGATTGGAACAAATGCTCATATGTTCGAAGGCTGGCACAGTTGTGTTATGAAAAACAGGGTCAAAGACTAGTAGAGCTTTAAGAGTTCCGCTTTAATTAAGAAGGCCTATGAGGCACAGAGAGATGCTGAAAAACAGAACCAGAGGAACCGGTCGGAATTGTATGGAAGAAGGATCCTGAGTCTCTGATCCTGGCGCCAAATGCCCAGTGTACTTACAGGGAGAGGTCCGTGATCAGAAAGGATGTTAAGAATAAAATATTAATGTTGGATGCACCAAGTGATGGAAAATTGCCAGAGGGACTGCTGGTCAAGCCTAGTATTTTGCCCGCTAGAGCCCATGCTTATACCAGAAGGGTAATGGTCCAAGTTCATAATGTGTCTGAAAGAGACATTCGAGTAAACAGAGGTTGCATCCTGGCATGTGCATTGTGCAGACACTGCAGTGCTACCCAGCAGCAAGAGTTCAAGGAAGAATGACAGAGTAACGCCTGACTTGTTTGATTTCTCATCCCCGCTGCCAGCTGAATGGAAAGTGAGGATCAGTGAGAAGCTTGCCCAGAGAGACCAGGTGTTTTCTTTAAAGGAATGGGATGTAGGATGCGCAAGGAGCTGAGCACAATATCCGCTGCATGACGAAAGACCATTTCGTGAGAGGTCTCGACGCCTGGCACCTGCTGACATAGATGATGTGAGACGGCATCTGCAAGAGATGTTAGCTGCTGGTGTAATACAAGAATCCAGAAGCCCTTATGCTTCCCCCATTGTGGTAGTGAGGAAAAAGAATGGAACAGTAAGGATGTGTGTGGATTATCGCACCTTAAACCGGCGGACTATCCCTGATCAGTACACAATGCCCCGCATTCAGGATGCTTTGGACTGCCTAAACGGGAGCAAGTGGTTCTCTGTGCTGGATCTCCGCAGTGGGTACTACTAGATCCCGATGGCCCCAGAGGACCGTGTGAGAAGACGGCCTTTATCTGTCCGCTGGCTTTGTGAATTCATGAGGATGCCTCAAGGGATTTCAGGTGCCCCAGCCACTTTTCAACGATTGATGGAACGTGCAGTGGGGACATGAACTTACTAGAGTGCCTGGTATACCTAGATGATGTTATTGTGTTTGGCAGCTCACTGAGGAACATGAGAGCAGATTATTTAAGGTATTGGACCGACTGGAGGACTTTGGCCTTAAACTGTCCATTGATAAGTGTCAATTTTTCAAACATCAGTAAAGTATGTGGGACACATAGTATCCACTGAGGAATAGAGACGACCCAAGTAAAGTTGAGGCCTTGACCACCTGGCCACAGCCCAAAAATCTAAAAACTGCAAAGATTCCTGGGATTCTGTGGTTATTATCGGTGCTTCATCAAGGACTATTCAAGAGTGATCCGCCTTTACTTAATCCTTACTCAAGGGTATCCCCAACCCACAAAAATACCAAAAGTCAGCGCCCTCAAGACTGAAAGAGTGTATTTTCATCCGAGTGAAGTATTTGGGGCCCGCTGGACTCCTGATTGTGAGACTGCTTTTCATGAGATCATATATCAACTTACCCATGCTCCAGTGCTGGCCTATGCCGATCCAAGAAAACCTACGCCCTGCACACTGATGCTAGCTTGCAAGGGTTGGGGGCTGTGTTGTACCAAGAGCACGAGAATGGCCTGAGACCAGTGGCCTTTGCCAGTAGAAGCCTGACTCCATCCGAAAAGAACTATCCTGTACATAAGTTAGAGTTCCTAGCTTTGAAGTGGGCTATTGTTGACCAATTCCATGAGTACTTGTATGGGGCTAAAATACTAGTAAAAACTGACAATAATCCTTTGACCTATGTGCAGACCTCAGCTAAGTTGGATGCCACTGGCCATAGGTGGCTTTCTGCATTATCTACATATGACTATGCTCTCGAATACCGAGCAGGTCTGAACACATAGATGCTGATGCTCTCTCCGGAGGCCTGTTCCCCAGAATGATTGGGTCCGATTGGCAGAACCTGACATTCGGGCACTCTGCCGAAGTTTGACAGGAGGAACAAATGTCCACGGACGCAGTGGACTGCATGGTGGATTGCTTGGGAGCCTCTGAGAATTGCATACCTGCTGCTTATTGCCACTTTCTGCAATAGACATTGGTGCACCTGCCTCAGCTGGACAATGATAGTATTCAGCGGGCTCAATCTCTGCATCCCATGATCAAAGCAGCTTTAGAAGCCTCTATGCAGGAAAAGATGTGTCCAAATTACGCTCCACTGATTTGAGAACTGCACTGTTATACAAAGAAGGTCCTAAGTTGAAACTGATCAATAAACTGTTATACAGAGAAACAGTAGACAGAGGGGGACAAGTAGACAAACAACAACTAGTGCTGCCCACTGCCTTTCGAGACTCAGTACTGAGGTCCTTGCACAACCACATGGGGCACCTTGGTATAGACAGAACACTTGACTTGGTGAGATCCAGATTCTATTGGCCTAAGATGGGGGCTGATGTGGAGCAACACATTCGAACTTGAAGTCGCTGCTTACAGAGGAAAGCTTTGCCCCAGAGGGCTGCCCCCCTTGTTAACATCACCACCAGTGCACCCATGGAGCTGGTCTGTATTGATTTTCTGAGTTTGGAGTCAGATCAAAGAAATATCAGTAATGTGCTGGTGGTCACTGACCATTTCACTAGATATGCCCAAGCTTTCCTCACCAAAGACCAGAAAGCATCCACTGTGGCCAAAGTACTTGTAGAAAACTTTTTTGTTCACTATGGGGCCCCACAAAGAATCCATTCTGATCAAGGGAGAGACTTTGAGAGTCGTCTGATCAAAGAGATGCTTTCTCTGTGGGGAGTGCGAAAGTCCAGAACCACTCCTTACCATCCCCAGGGGGACCCACAGCCTGAACGTTTCAACCGCACTTTGCTAGATATGCTAGGCACCCTGCACCCAAAGGACAAGCCTAGATGGAGCCAACAAATTAGCACCCTGGTACATGCTTATAACTGCACTCAAAGTGATGCCACTGGATTCTCCCCTACCGCCTGAAGTTTGGAAGAGAAGCTCACTACCAGTAGATGTGTGTTTTGGGGTCTCTCCTGATGGGGTTCAAGCTGACAACTATTTACAGTATGTGCAAAGTTAAAGGCCCAGCTAACTCATGCACTAACTGGCTCAAACCATGGCTGCCAAAAGAAATCTGGCCAACAAAGAAAGGTATGATAAAAGGTGAAAGCACAGGAACCTAGGAGGGAGATCGGGTATTGCTAAGAAATCTGGGACTGCATGGCAAGCACAAGATTGCTGACAGATGGCACATCTCCTCACATTGTAGTGGGCAACTAGATGATCTGCCAGTGTACAAAGTAAGGCCTGAGAATAATTCAAAAGATGTAAAAACAATGCATAGAAATCATTTACTGCCCATTGACAAATCTTAATTGAGTCTGAGCCCCTAGAAGATGCCCTCTGACCAGTGACTAGAGCTGCTGCTAAGAAAAGATCAAGAAAGTCTGCACCTACAGAAGCAAAGTTAAAGTGTTCCCTCCACAAGTCCCAGTTGAGCATGACTGTCAGTCCATATCGGAAGAAAGTGAGAGTGACTTTGAGTACTATCCTTCTTACTTAACTGAGTCAATTGTTTCGGGCAATCCCTAGTCAATACTGGAGATGAAGCTGGGCCTTCTGGACTGTCTAAGCCCCAGCTTCATCCCTGGAGCCAATGCTCCCAGAAAGTGAAGTGCAAAGCATCAGATCAGATGAAATGGAATCATTGTGCATGGTTGAACTGTTTGAGCTTTCAGGGAGGAAAATGATAGATTGGGGCAGACTGGTGATACACCCGAACAAGAAGAGTATTTTGAGTGCCCTGACAGTCCACTGCCAGTGTCCGAAAGCTCTCCATGCGAGCCAAATGTTGTGGACTCAGAAACTGTAACTCCTGGAGCTGAAAGTGCCTAAGTTCTAGCCTCTCTACCCCATGGAGACTCCTGACAAGTGAGGACAATGCTGAAAATGAGGCTCAGAGTGCAGAGACTATAACAGTTCCCCTAGAAAGACTGGTCGAGCTGTAAAGCCTGTGGTGCACCTCAGTTATGATTCACTTGGGAGGCCTGTGGACTTGCCTCTCAATGTTGTCCATAAAGGAGTGTATGTGTCCCTGAGCTCATTGCCCAAACTGAGCATCAGTGCTAACTCCAAGTTACTTGTGTTGCCCTTCTATATGGTGCCCTTGCCCCATCCAGCCCCAAGGTAACTGATAGGAAGGGCCTCTCTTCAGGTTTCATGTACAAGAGGTAATAACTTGAGTTATGGTACAATGTGTATGTAATACTGTGTAAAGAGTGACGACTGCAATGTTTCAGAAATGTGTTCTTGGTAAAATGATATATTGACTGATGATTACATGTGCGAGCCTAATGCAAATGTGTATGGTTGCAGTTGAAACTTATGGTACTTGCTTGACGCTGGACGCCAAGCTTTCCCAGGCTCAGGAAGGGTGTAACCCCCTACAAATGGGGGTCCTAAAAGACTTCCAGGAGCTTGCTTGAATGCTCCAAGCCTGAATGGTGTTTGGCATTTAAGCCATTTATCAGTGAGTGTTTTAGAGCCTCTGGTACTGTCTCTTTAAGAGCTGTCTGCTTGCAGACATAATTAGTTTGTATGGGGGACTGTGTGCTTCTCTGAGTACCACTCGAGCTGCTGCCAATTCACTTCATTTTGCAGTCACTAGGAGTGCAAAGGAACCTATCTGAAAGATGTAACTGTTTGCCAGAAATTATTTAGAGTAATAATGAAATTACAGTTTGTCTAACCTGCTTTTTTGCAGTCAGAACTGTGTCTGCTAGTTCCCCATTCTAGTTTTGAACTGCTGAACTGGACCAATCAGTGTGGGGTAAGCTAGCTCTAAAATGGTGCCTTGGACGAATCAGAACTTGGACTCATAATCTGAGCCAGCCACAAGAGGATTGTATGGGCAGTGACTCTGGAGATGTAGTTTAGACTTCAGTGCCTTTTGGACCAACAGCAGCAGTCTATTGTGAGTGACAGCCAATCCAGTCAAGAACTGGGAGGAACTCAAAGGAAGTGCCCGGTTTTGTCAGTTGGAGTTTCAGTTGAGCTTTGGCAGTGAAGAAGGAAGGAGCCCTGTGCTTTTTCAGTGTGCAGTTTTAGTCAAAAGCGTGTGTAAGGCCCAGAGTTCCGTCTGCAGCTTGTGTAACAGCTTGTTAGGACTGAATCGTCCTGTGAAAAGAATCAAAGGATCTCTGAAGAGTAGAAACCAGGCTCACCCTGTAGAAGACTGGAGGAATTGCTGAAAATTGCACTCGGTCTGTCAGGAACTGAATCTGCTATGTGTTCTCCCGGTATTGTGCAGTAATTGCGATCGGATACAGATGCAGCCTGCCTGGTATAGTGCTTTCTTTTATATGGATGTGTGAAGAGGTTTGTGTACCTCAAGTGAGCCCTGCTGACATTGAAGAACCCTATCTTATTTGGAGGTCGTGAGTACTAATTCAGGGTCGCCCCTGTTGAATTGCCACATTAAATCCAAATGGAATTACTGTACTGCTGACTGTTTAATTCTCCTTTTCTCTGTGTGAAAGGGCCCCTACCAGCTGCCACGGTTTGGACTAGCCACTAGGCTTGGGTACCTAGGGACAGTAACTGATAGGGATAGGCCTGTGCACAGAGCCATAGGTAGATTATTAGAGTGATAAGCTAATTAACCTGATTTCCCTGTCCTTGTTATATCCCCCTAAATAAATCAGAGCTGCTTGTTTCAGCAAAGTTATACTGCCTGAGGTATTTGTCTATGTTAAAGTACTGTACTGTGATTGTTGCACTGTATCTCATTTCACAGGAGGTCCCAGTGCCGAACCACACCTGGGGTAAGTGTATACTGTGAAGGTAATTCTGATATATTGTGTGGGCCACTAGTGGGAAGAAAGGGGGGTTGCAGTGTCCCAGAGGGCTGTGACCAAGTTAGTTTAACTATTGCAAACCCTGACCTCTGGGTGGAGGCACCCGCCATTGGATCCAGGCCCCTCAACCTGTTAGTGGCAAATCAGGCAGGGGTAGTAGCCCCTGGGATAGCGCCATCTAGGGGTTACACAAAGGTTAGAGCGTGCTAGTTTTAGAATGTGTTTAGAGTTTTGGAAGTTGTGGTTCTCCTTTTAGCATGCTCCTTGTGATCACTTGTGAAACTTCCTGGGTAAAAGCACTTTATTATAAAGGAGTCAATTAGGCAATGCACTCTGTTTAATAGTAGCCACTGTAGGCATCTCAGAATTTATTTTATTTATTTAGTTTTTGTTAACCAGGTTAGGTGCGCTAGCCAAGAGTTGACTATTTTGAGGCACGACCCAGGAGAATACATACATAAAAGAGATGAGATTATACAATTACATAGTATATAGTACATGTAGATAAGAATACAGATCAATTCAGACAGTACTTGAGATTATACATATGGCTAGGCAGAGGTGACACAAGATGACAGTAGTACAAGCAAATAACAACTGAGACTGGGCTGAGTGACAGCTGTTAAGGCAAAAATAAGGCAAAGCTTGTTCAGAAGTGCAGCAGTGTCCTGGGCGAGGTAGGGTGGCTAGCTGTGAGGCCTCAAGTGGGATCAAAGCATGTGCAAGGGTCCCAGGATAGGTGGCGATATAGTTCTTTTTTGAATATTGGGTGGGAGTTTGCCTGTCTTAGGGCAGATGGGAGGGAGTTCCAGGTGGCCGGGGCGGTGCAGTGAAAAGCTCCAGAGCCTTTAGAAATAAGACACCTGGGTAAGGTAAGTAGAAATTTGGGGAAGTAGGGACCAAACCGTTGGGTCCCACCTTGACAATTGGTGGTTTGGCTTGCTCTTATTGGAATTCCAATCTGATAACTAAGAGGACCCCTTTTTCATAGAGTTTAAAGTAAGAAAAGCCAATTCAGGCAGTTTATATGTTTAATTTCTCAGATTTGCCATGTTGGGGGGGTCATGCACTGGATCTTGTTTGTCTGTTACATACCACAAACCATTAGCACCCCTCAGTAGAAATGTGAATAATGTTTTGTGAACGATGCAAAGGTTAGAGCGTGCTAGGTTTGGGATTTGATTACAGTTTTGGGAGTTGGGGTTCTCCTTTTAGCCTCTAAGAAGGGCAGGCTTTGGCCTGATTGTGTTTCAAGGCCTCCTTTCTTAGGCCTTTAGTCTCCAGCCTCTCAGACTCTCTGTCAGTACTGCTTGGGACTCATTCCATAAGTGTGGCCTGATGAAAGAAATAGCCTCGAAGGAGATAGAACAGTTACATACTTACCACAATAGTAGATCTTCAAGAGAATGTCTTTCAAAAGGCCATGTCTACCCACCCTCTGTCCCCCTTAGACTCAGAGCTTTTTTGCTCCTGTCTCTCTCCAGGGTGGAATACCTGTTGCTCCAGCCTCTCCTTTGATCACCTGTGAAACTTCCTGGGTAAAAGCACTTTATTATAAAGGAGTCAATTAGGCAATGCACTCTATTTAAGAGTAGCCACTGCAGGCATTTCAGAGCTGGGGAAGTAGGACCAAATACAGTAAAAGTGCTCCCCACCCCCACAACAGAGACCTGAGGTACCTCCTGTGAGGGGGGCAAATCTTGATATGCAGGTAAGCATCCTGCATGTCCAGGGAGCATATCCAGTCCTCTTGTTTCAGGAGTGGCAGCAGGCCTTGTAGAGTGAACATTCTGAACTTCTTGTACAGAATGTAGAAGTTCAGATTTCTCAGAACCAGAATGGGCTTCAAGTTCCCTATGGATCTGGGGACAAGAAAGAAATGAGAGTAGAACCCCATGTTCCTTTGTTGCCAGGGAACTGGTTCAATGGCCCTCTTTTGTAACAGTGTACGTGCTTCCTCTAGTAGCACCAGTATATGATATGGAGGATAAGTTGAGAGAACAAGTGGCAGGTGTGGAGGCAGCTCCAGAAATTCTAGAGCATGGTCCTGTTCTACTAACTGCAGGACCCAAGCATCTGTAATGAGTTCCCTCCACTGCTCTAGGTGGAGGGAAAAACGACCCCCTACCACCGCCTCCTGATTTATGACTTGGGGGGGGGGTGTCCAGTAAGGAGTCATGTGAAAGCAGATCCAGCAGCCGAGGCTGCACTTCCATCTCTAGGGGCTTTGGAATGGGCACCTGTGGAGGAGGCTGTGGAAGGCAAGGTTGACCCTGCTATGCTTTTATTCTGTCTGGCCCCTGATATGGGTTTGTGAGAGGCCCTATGAAAGGGGACCCTCTGACTACTTCAGTGTTATAGAAACATAGAAGTTGATGGCAGATAAGGACCGCAAGGCCCATCCAGTCTGCCCATTTATTTTTCTGCCTTATGAATGTGCCATCGGCCTTTGCTCTGTCAATGTCCTACCTATTCATACTCAACTGTATTGCTCCCTTATGCCTATCCCATCACTGTTTGAAGCCCTGCACTGTATTCATATCCACAACTTCCTGAGGTAGGCCATTCCATGCATCCACCACCCTTTCTGTGAAAAAGAACTTCCTCACATTACCCCTTAATCGGCCTCCTTCTAATCCCATGCTGTATCCTCTTGCCCCAGTTTTCTTAAATTGAAACATGTTAGACTCTTTCACCTTGTTAATGCCCTTAAGGTGTTTGAATGTTTTGATCCTATCATCTCTCTCCCTCCTTTGCTCTAGGGTATACATATTGATCTCCGTTAAACTGTCCTGATATGTTTTCTGATGCAGTCCCCGCACCATTTTGGTTGCCCTTCTCTAGACTGCCTCAATTTGGTTAATGTCCTTGTAAAGGTATGGCCTCCAGTATTGCACACAGTACTCCAGATGGAGCCTAACCAGTGTCTTGTAAAGAGGGATTATTACCTCCTTCTTACAACTTGTGATACCCCTACTAATACACCTCAACATCCCTCTAGCCTTACCTACTGCTTTAGTGGTCTGCTTGGATGATTTCAGGTCATCGGAGATTATGACGTCCAAGTCTCTTTCTTCCCTTGTGACTGCCAGCAATTCCCCTCCCAGCCTATAGGTGGCTTTAGGGTTTCTCTTCCCTTTGTGCATGACCTTGCACTTCTTTGCGTTAAACTCCAGTTGCCACTCTTCTGACCATTTTGCTAGTTTATCCAGATCTCTTTTCATTCTGCCCACCCCATCTGGATAATCTACTCTGTTGCAGATCTTGATGTCATCTGCAAACAGACAAAACTTATCCTCCAGTCCATCTGCAACGTCACTGATGAAGATATTGAAGAGGACTGGCCCCAGGACTGATCCCTGAGGTAACCCACTTGTGACTTGCATCTCTTCTGACTGTATACTATTTACCACCACTCTATTTTCTGCCCGTCAACCAGTTTGCCACCCAGTTGACCAACTTCTGACCCACCCTGAGCCTATCCAGCTTATTAATCAATCTTCTATATGGAACAGTATCAAAAGCTTTGCTGAAGTCAAGGTAGGCGACATCAACTGCTCCCCCTTGGTCCACCACTCTGGTTACCCAGTCAAAGAAATCTATGAGATTAGTTTGACAGGATCTTCCTTTTGTAAACCCATGCTGTCTTGGATCCTGTGCTCCTGTGGATTCCAGGTGTTGCACTATCCTTTCCTTAAGGACTGCCTCCATAATCTGGCCCACTACTGAGGTAGGACTGACTGGTCTGTAGTTCCCTGCCTCTTCCCTGCTACCACTCTTGTGGAGCAGGATCACACGAGCCCTTCTCCAGTCTTCTGGGACCTCTCCTGTGCTCAGAGACTCACTAAACAGTTTTAATAATGGCTCTGCTAGTTCCACCCTTAGCTCCTTTAGTAACCTGGGATGTATGCCATCAGGTCCCATTGCCTTGTCCACCCTGAGCTTATTGAGCTCCTGTAGGACCCTTTCTTTTGTGAAGGGACTAGTGCACACCTCCCTCCTCACACACCCCCCGGTGTCCATGGTGCTGAGCTATGGGCCCTGCCCTACCTTCTCTTCAGTAAATACTGAGCAGAAGTATCTATTTCGGATAGATGCTTTTACATGGTCCTCCTCCTCACATGCCTCCTTATCCCTTTTGATCTTAGCAATACCCCCGCTGAACTTTCTCCTTTCACTAATGTATCTCTAGAAAGTCTTGTCACCTTCTTTTACTGTTTGTACTAGTGTTTCCTTGGTTTGGGCCTTTGCCTGCCTTACTACCTTCCCTGCTTCCCTTAGGGAAGTTTGGTATGCCTCCTTATCTTCATCCTGCTGCGTTCCCTCATATTTCCTGAAGGTCAGCCTTTTGGCTCTGACCTTTTCTGCTACTGTTTTTGAGAACCAAAGTAGTTTCCTTCTTCTTTTGCACTTCCTTTTCTCTCTAACACAATGGGATATTGCTTAAAATATTGCAACATTAATGCTTGTCCACTTTGCCTGTACCCCCTCACCTGTATTTCTTTTTGTCAGGGCTAGCTTAACTCTGTTGGCCATCTTATCAAAGTCAGCTCCTCTGAAGTCCCATATTTTTGTCTTGGAATGGGAGGATTTAGTTCTAGTGGCCAAATTCAACCATACCATGTGATGGTCACTGGCCCCCAGGAGACCGTCTACCTGGAAATATGTGATCCTTTCCCCATTAGTCAGTACCAGATCTAGGATAGCCCTGTCTCTTGTGGGTTTTTGTACCAGTTGTTTGAGTCCCTCCCCCTGCAGGAAGTCCACCATGTGTCTAGTTCTGGCAGATGTTACTGCTGGTATTGACCAATCTATATCTGGCATGTTGAAGTCTCCCATTATCAGAACCTCCCCTTTAGCTGTCATGTTTTGCATATCTTCTAACAGTAATGTGTCTATGTCCTCCCCCTGGTCTGGATGCCTGTACACAACAGCAGTTCATATGGCTGTCCCATTTCCTGTTTCCAAGGTGACCCACAGTTCTTCTGGCTCCTTATGTGTATTCGGAATTTCTGTAGCTTTGATATTTTCATTGACATAAAGGGCCACTCCACCCCCCACCCCCCTTTTTGCACCTTGGTCTCTTCTGAACAGTACATAGCCAGGTACTGAAGTCTCCCAAGTGTGGTTACTTGTAAACCATGTCTCGCTAATGGCTACTTCGTCCAGTTTAGCCTCTGTCATTATTGCCTGCAGGTCTGGGATCTGTTTTCGCAGACTGCGAGCATTTGTGTACTTGATTTTCCATTGGCCATATTTTGGTGTGTTAGTTGTTGGGTGAGGTCTGGTGTTTCCTCTTGTGCGTCATATGGGGAGCCGGACCTTTTTCCTTACCTGGTGATGCAAATGAACTATAAACATGCTGAACTCCTGTTTGACCACTAGATGAGGAGGGAGGGAGGGGTGTTCTTCCCATTTGACGTATGGGATGCTGCACCCCTCTCCCCATTTGCTAGTTTAAATATTCTGCAAAGACATCAAAGTTTTGCCCCAATGCACTGACTCCCTCCTTAGTCAGATGCAGTCCATCAAATTTAAAGAACTTTCACTCCCAAAACTGTTGCCAGTTTCCTACAAATTTGTGTCCTTTATCCTAGCACCAGCCCTTGAGCCACATGTTTAGCTCCCCTATCTCCCCTTCTCTGACCTTTTGTCCATCTGCCCCCCTGTCCCAGACCGGCAGGATCTCAGAGAAGGAGAAGTCGGACAAAATGAATGACAGTTTGTCACCCAGCCTGGTCAGGTGTTCCTTGGTCTCCACAACTGACCAGCTGGTGAGATCATTAGTCCCTATGTGTACCAAGATGTCAATGTTTTCTCCTGCTTCCTGAACAATTTTAGCAATATGGTCAGTGTATCTCCACGCTGATGTACCTGGGAGACATCTGACCATTACCGCTGGCTGGAGAGGCACATCAACTCCCTTAATCATGGAATCTCGTATGATCAGAAGTTTTTTGGATTTCCTTTTTGCTTTTTTTGTTTTGGGTGAGTTTTGTTGTGCTAGCTCCTCTGCTGCAGTGCCCTGCTCTGCAGTGTCCTCTGCCCCTTTGTTTGATTTCAGAGATAGAGGCAGATACCTGAGTGTAGTTTTTATATGGTTTGTGAAGGTGATATGTTGGAGAGCACCAAGTGATGGGGCACCCGATTTGCCCCTCCTAACCACGTGCAAACCTCCCAGACCAACTACCCTCTGCGATCGAGGTGCTTCTGTTGGATGTTGGGGAAATGGCGGGCAGTTCTCATAATATATTTCCTTTTGAATATGCAATTTGAGGTGTGCAATCTCTGCCCATGCTGCCTGGAGCTGAGCCCTTAGATCTCCAATGGCCCAGCATGTAGGACAGTGTCCTAAATCCTGTAAAATTGCCCTTCTAAAAAGTGCTCCTCAGTACCTGCAGTTAATGATAGCAATTCCAGATAAATTGCTGGGTTTATAACCTGGTCAGAGTAATTACAAGGAAGAAAATGAGAGCAAAAGTTTGATTTTGTGTTTTGTTTGTTTGTTTTGTGTATAACTTGTTATAACAAGTTAAATTACTAGTGCCCCTGTAAATGAGGTCACTGTGTGCATACCCCTCCGATCCGCCCCTTTCTGACTTGCTATAGAAAATGTCACAACTGTGCTACCCTATAAAAGGAGTGTAGTGTGGGGTGGTTGTGGATGGTGGTGGGTGGTTGGGCCCTTCCCCTGCCAGATAAGAAGAACCACGGATGAAAGAAACAAGAAGGTAAGAGCAAAAATAATCAGCTAGCAACAAATGCAATAGCCCTGAAAGCTTATCCTAATAATAGATAAAACTGTTAAGCCTGTAAAGCACCACCTGTAATAATTTCACAGAAGATATACCCTTTAAGAAACACTTTGCTACAGAGAAAAATAAACCAGTAACAGAAGATATACCTTGCAAAAGACAATTTGAATCAGAAGATTACAGCAGTAATCTATAAGCACACACCTGTAGGCACACCCTGTAATAATGCAGCAGAAGGTATACCCAGCAACAACAATCTGAATCAGAGAAAAATAAAGCAATAAAATGTTAGCAACAAACAGTAACAATCCCTGTGAGTACAAAATAAAAATAACAACACACAGTAAATCTGCCTAGCCAAAAGAAGCCTTAATCATTTTCCTTGCTCTGGTAAGGTTCTTTGCTCTGTCCTTTCAAGCAACCTAGAAGAAAAGATCTCAAGTGAAGCTAGGTGCCTTGGCCAGCAAACCTAGTCTTCCACCTCCAAGATATCAACTAACCTGACCTTGTAACCCATCCCTCTGTTGGAAGTTTCTGACAGTTTGTCAGCTCCACCCCGAGATACACACCTAATCTGCTGGAAGAGCTGTGGGAGGAAAGCAATTAGCTCCTTCAATGTGAGACTGCAACATCTCTGAGACAAACAGACAAAAAACTTTCAGTGAAAAACCAAAATAAAATAAGAGGCAAAGAGTAATTTTGCCTAGCCTAATGATAAAATGTAACAGAAATGTAAGTACTACCTGTAATAATTTCACAGAAGATATACCCTGTAAGAAACACTTTGCTACAGAGAAAAATAAAGCAGTAACAGAAGATATACCTTGCAAAAGACAATTTGAATCAGAAGATTACAGCAGTAATCTGTCAGCACATGGCTGTAGGAACACCCTGTAATAATGCAGCAGAAGGTATACCCAGCAACAACAATTTGAATCAGAGAAAAATAAAATGTTAGCAACAAACAGTAACAATCTCTGTGAGTACAAAATAAAAATAGCACCACACAATAAATCTGCCTAACCAAAAGAAGCCTTAATCATTTTCCTTTCTCTGGTAAGGTTATTTGCTTTGTCCTTTCAAGCAACCTATGTGTGGTAGAGGGAATGGATAGACCTTATGGTCCTCCCCGAGGCTTGTAGGTCATTGAGGATATCATGCACATCTGTCCCAAAGAGCCTATATCCTCTGAATGGGGTATTCAAAATGGATTGCTGAACATCAGTAGAAAATCCAGACACCTTTAGCCAAGATGCCTTCTTAGGCAACTGCCAGCCACAGCTGCTCTGGCTGAGGCATCTGAAATGTCGTAGGTGGACTTTAAAAGGTGTTTACCTATGTCAGCCCCAGTCTGAAAGACCTTGAGCATCTTCTGTCTCTGTGGACCCTCTGGGAGAGACTGAGCTGCAGCTTTAGCCTTTTTCCAGAGTGTGTTCTGGTATTTGCTATCCTGAGACCCAGAGTAGCAGAGGCAAAGGTTCTTTCCCATGAGATCCAGTTTTCTCGACTCTTCATCTGGGGGGGGAGAGAACTGAGATGTTTAGGCACCTTAGACCTATCATGGGATACCTTTATCACCACCGAATAAGCCTCAGGTTGGCCTGCAAAAAAGGGCTTTCCTGTGGGGGGCTGGTGTAGCTTGTCTGCCTTCTTGCCATGGTTTGGCAGGGATCAGGCTGGGTCTATGCCAGGTGGCTAGGGTGGCATTCTGTAGTGTAGCCAGCAGAAAAGGAATGATGAAGGGTGGAGATTCTGGAATTTGTAGAAATGCCAATAAAATTCCTCCTAGTGACATCCTCCTCAGCATCAAACCTAATTACAGCCTGTATCTGCCTCATCATAAAGAGGAAGTAGGGATCTTCAGGAGGAGACCACAGGGTAGACAATGTAGAGTCCTGTAGAGAAACAGTGGAGCCAGACCTCTCAGAGGGGCTCCCATCCATATCTTCCTCCTCCTCTGGTGGGACAAGAACAGGATGATATTCCTGCTCCACGATGACAGGCTCTGACGGTGCCAGAGAAGGGAACAGGGAAGTTGATGGCTGGGAGTGTGTAGGGCTCATCAGCCTAGCAGGCATCAACATGAGGCTGCTCTAGGCAGTCCTGTCATTGCACCTGGTATAGGAGGAGGTGGAAGGTATCACGTGCCCCTGGCCCCCAATCTGGGCAGCCCGGCAGGACCTCCTGTTTGCAGAGAGGATCCCCCTTTTTAAGAATCCATGAGCAGGAGCAAGGGTTCAGGAAGACTTCCCAGTCTTTCTTTTCCCAGTGGGAAGGTGGATTCTATAGTTTAGAGTTACCTTGACTCTGCACTACTTTCAATATTTGAATCCCATCACGGCTACTGGCTATGTCTTGCCTAGGTAGTTTTATATGATAGCCAAGCTTTTTGGGCACACAGACTTTTCAAAACCCTTCTGTTTAACATGTTAAATCACACAACCAGACCCCAGGCAAAGTTAATAAGAAATTCATGAGTTTACTTAACATAAAAGCAATACAGAAAAGTCTGCAGTTTGGAAGAACTTTGAAATGCAGACAATGACAAAAGTAAAACTGGATGGCTTAAAGAAAACACGAGATACTGTATTCTAAACTATACCTTGTTTTGACGTTAGAGTTCAGACAGGATTTCAAATGTCCTGGTAGAGAAGACAGTTCATTAGGTAATAGAATTAGTAGCAAGTCCTTGATCCAAGTCTCTGGATGTCCTTTTAAAAGTCCTCAGGTGCTCCTTAGTTAAAAAGTCTTGGTTTTCCAAAATTCTGACTTAAAATCAAAATTTTCTGTTCAGTATGTGACAATTCAAACTTTCCATACACTCAGATCTGGTTTTAGAGATTTTTCTAGGCCTCCACATATACTTCTGGTCTACAAGTTTATGCCAACTGGAACAGGCAATCTGCCTTCTAATTAAACTGATTTTCAACTGCCCTGAGTTCAAAAAGTGTCTGATTATATACATGATGGTCATTTTTTTGTACACACCTACCTTTTTTCCTCAAGGGTGGGGTTAAATGGTTCCAGGACAATACAGATATTAAGGTGCAACAGTTTACCTTTCCCTGTAGGTGTCACTGTGGTTCCATGTCAATCCCAGTGACATTTAGTCCATGCATTTGGCTTAACCTCTGATCCCTTGGTCATTACATTACCCTTCCCTGTCATGGAAAGCCACCATGGGATGTTTTATGCCTTCCTGGGGCCATATACCTGCCTCCCTTATCTTGAAATATAACAGGTCCACACTCACCTTTATAGAAATAACAGTTATTTTATAGTTACCTGTTAAAGGGACAGTGTCTTAATTCTAAAGTACATTGCAGCATATACAATATGAACCCACATAAAGGGATCTAGGCCTATCATGCAACATTCTTCCCTCCTAAAACAGAAGCTGAGGGGAACATGTCCCTACTGGAGGCAGTTCTTCTCAGTTCTGTTATAGATACAGTATGCAAGATAGGCCATCCGCATTCCCAGTTTTGGATTGAGGCCTATGCGCAATCTCCATGTCATAAGCCTGCAAGGCAATACTCCATCTCAAAAGTTTCCCATTTGTTTTCCCCATTTGGCCCAACCATATTAACAGGTTGTGGTCTGTTTGGACCTTAAAATGCCTCCCATAAAGGTATGGTTCAAGTTTTTTTTTTTTATGCCCAAACTAAGGTGAGACATTCCTTCTCAACTGTTGAATAGGGCACGTTCTCGTGGGAGTAGCTTCTTGCTTAAGTATACAATGGTGTGCCCTCTCCCTTGATGGGATACTTGGCTTAGGACTGCCCCTATTTCCACATCTGAGGCATCCATCTGTACTACAAATGGTCTGTTGTAGTCTGGGCTAGCCAGCACTGGGGCCCTACACAGTGAGGTTTTCAGCTGTGTGAAGGCCTGCTCAGTCTGTGACCCATTTAACCTTCCTAGGCTTATTCTTTGTCAGCAACCCAGATAAAGGAGAGGTCAGGGAGCTGTAGTTGGAAACAAATTTTCTATAATACCCTGCTGTCCCAAGAAAACTCCTGGATTGTCTCTGGGTTTTAGGTATAGGCCATGACGCAATGGCATCTATCTTTGCTTGGTTTGGGTGAAGTTGACCTCACCCCACTGCATGTCCCAAATAAGTGACCGCTGCCATGGCCACCTGACACTTTTCTGCCTTAATAGTCAGACCTGTGGCCTGTATTCAGCCGAACACCTCCCTCAGGTGTACCAGGTGTTTCTCCCAACTATTGCTGAAGATAGCAATATCGTCCAGGTAGGCGACTGTAAATTCCTCCATATCCTGTAACACCTGATTTACTAACCACTGGAATGTAGCAGGGGCATTCTTCATCCCAAAGGGCATGACCTTGGACTCGAACAGGCCGACTGGGGTGATGAATGCTGACTCTAGCCCTGTCAGTCAGTTCCACCTGCCAGTACCCCTTTGTCAGGACTACTGTAGTCAAGTATGACACCCCTCTCAGTTTGTCAAGCAGTTCGTCTATGCGTGGCATTGGGTGGGTGTCAGATTTTGTGATGGCATTAAGCCCATGATAATCTATGCAGAACAGTGTAGTCCCATCCAGTTTTGGTACAAGGATTATAGGTGAGGCTCAGGGGCTGTGGGATTTCTGGATCACCCCTAGATCCAGCATCTCCCCCACCTCCCTCCTAATGTCCTTCAGGACTGTCTCTGACATCCAATAAGTTGTCATACGTATGGGTGCTTGGGTGTCTGTGTTTACATCATGTATCACTAGCGGTGTCCTTCCTGGCTTTGCTGTAAAAAAAGGGGCAAAGTCTCGCAAAATGATCCTCAATTCTTGGGCCTGTCCAGATGTCAACTGAGGTGAGAGCATGATGGTCTCCACAGATGATGCCTGCTTGCTCTCGGCTAACAAGTCAAGAAGGACTGCAAAGCACAAGTACCATGTCAGCCCGATTAAAATATGGCTTCATCATGGTCACATGATACATCCTGTGAGTGTGTTTTTGGTCAGTTAACTCAACAATGTATTTAACAACATTTACCTGCTATACTACCTTGTATGGCCCTGCCCACTCAGCTTGCAGCTTGTCCTTCCTGACCAGGAACAGAACCATTACCTCCTGTCCTGCCCCGAATGAGTGAGCTCTGGCTACACAATCATACCAGGTCTTTTGTTTTTGCTGGGCCACTGCTATGTTACTCTGAGCCACGCCCATAAGCTCCTTCAGTGTCTCCCTGAATTTTAACACATACACCACTATGGGAGTCCCCTGGGTGGCATGCTTACCTTCCCAGTCCTCTCATATTAAATTTAGAGGCCCCCTCACCTTGCGTCCATACAAGAGCTCGAAGGGTGAAAACCCAGTCAACTCTTGTGGTACTTCCCTGTAGGCAAACAGCAGGTGGGGCAGGTATTTCTCCAAGTCCCTCCCATGCTGTTCTGCAAATGCCTTAAGCATAGCTTTTAGGGTCTCATTAAATCTCTCTACGAGACCATTGGCTTGTGGGTGGTAGGGCGTTGTGCATCTGTATATGACACCACACTTCTCCCACAAACATTTCATTAGGTCTGAAATGAAGTTACCCCCTCAATCACAGATAATCTCCTGTGGAAACCCCACACAGGAGAAAATCTCCAGCAAAGCATCTGCCACCTTGTCCACCTTAATGGAGGACAGCACGATGGCTTCGGGATATTGGGTAGCATAATCAACAACTGTTAATATATACCTTTCCCCCCCTGAGGAACTTGGGGTACTCAAAGGACCCGCAATATGCATTCCAACGTTCTGGAATGGCTCCACCACAAGTGGTAAGAGAATCAGGGCAGCCTTGGCTTTGCTTCCAGCCTTCTCTATTTCCTGACACCGGTGACAGGATTTGCAGTATTCCTTCACCTGCTTGGTAATATTGGGCCAATAGAAATTGTAGGCTAAGTGTTGCATGCTGTAAACAATGCCCAAATGTCTGGACATGGGAATATCATGAGCTACCTTGAGCAATAGCCCACGATACTCCTGGGGAACAATACACTGCCTGCCCATCACCCCTCCATTTGTCCTGATGTCTTGTGTGTATAACAGTCCATTTTCCCAATACACCCTATGCTTTCTGTCACCTCCGTGTCCCATCAAACTCTGCACAGGCCTTCAGCTTTTCTAAGCCATACTACCTTGCATGGCCCTGCCCACTCATCTTGCAGCTTGTCCTTCCGGTGGTCAGCTGCTGGTCGCTCGAGGTCGCCGGAGGTCATGAGGGACTGCAGGAAGTGTAGCCCTCCCCCCAAAGTGTTCGACGAAAATTAATCAGGTAGACGCTACTTGCACGGTCGGAGCTGGTCCTCGGAGGATTCTCTGTGTTCTGTGTTGGCGCCTTTTTTTTTTTTAACTCTAAACCGGAGCTCCCAGAGACTTTAAATCCCCACATGTGTGGAGATAGCTTTATTTATATTGTCTGACTCTGTCTAAACTGTGCTGGCATAAGTTAGTCCTGGTTACCTTAATATTTTAAACTGTGCCAGATTTATTTGATTTGTTGTTTTTTTTTAACTGTGCTCCTAAATCCTATGCGCCCAGGCAAAAAGTGCATCTGATAAAACTGTCCAAAGTCCTGGTTACTTTATTTCTGTGCTAGACTTACTTTAAATAGTACTGCTGTATATAGTGCTAAAATGGTAGTTACTGCGCAGCACTGCTGAACTTCAGCAGCTCTTCGTTTGCTAATCCCGTTTCCTGGTAGCCTTGACCCTCCCCCCAGGTGCTCACTCTATATTTAGAGACTCACCATCCCCTGTCTTGTGTCTCCACAGCTGGTGGTCGCCCAAGGTCGCTGGAGGTCGTGAGGGACTGCGGGAAGTGTAGCCCTCCCCCGAAGTGCTCGCTGAAAATTAATCAGGTAAACGCTACTTGCCACGGTCGGAGCTGCTCCTCGGAGGATCCTCTGTGTTCTACCCCACCGAGGCAGAGCGTCGGCTTCCCACCACCCCCACCACCACCACCCTTGGTGGGCTCTCAGATATACAGTGGAGTAGAACACACCCTTAAAGCGTTTTAACCTATCAGCCAGTTTTTCTATCTGCAGCTTATACATGCCCACCACTAGGCATCCCGTCCCTCTCCTTGCTCTGGACCCTCATTGCTGCATCACTAAGCACTCTGGCTAGCTCGACAATGCTCCTGCTCACCCTTATTACTGTCACCTTACTGCTCCCCCCTACGTTCCAACCTCCTTCCCCCTATCATAAACAGTGGAACACAACTAAAACTGCTGTGCCCCAGGCCAACGGAAACTCCGCTCCTGGCTCCCCCATCCCCAGAGTCTGCTTACAAGCCCAGGCTACCACCCAGTTACACAATAATATAAATATTAACCTTTTCATCTTCACCATCTCCCACAGAGACCTTCTCTCTAGGAAATGCACCCTATGGAGGCCCTCTTTCTCTTGCCAACCCTTGACAGAATCCCCTCCTCCGTGCTTACTCCCCTTTTCCCACTTTCTCCTCCTATCAGCCCCCCATACCCTGAAACTCCCGATACCCACCATAGGGTACCCACAGTGAATATGCCTTCGACTAAGCACCTGAACAGGTAACAATCATCTCAGATCACTCATCCTTCTCCTCCTCCTCCTGACAGGCAATGTCCACCCCAATCTGGGCCCACAGAACACTCCTCTGCCCCACCCACAAACAGGCCATAGGCTCCGCATTGCATCTGCAGCCTACAAAAAAATGGGACTCTTTTCAAGGGTGAGTACTCCAACACCACCCTGACATCATAGCCCTGAGTGAAACCTGTCTCTCCCCTGCTGTCCTTGACGCAGCAGTAAACCTCCCTGGTTACCTCCTCTTTCGATCTGATAGGCTAGAAAAATGAGAGGGCGGTTCTGCACTCTACCTAAGAGACCCGCTCTCAGGCCAAGTACTCCCCCTGCCACATCTAACATCGGGGGCTCTGGCCCTCACCCTTAAAATAACCCTAGGCAAGTTTACCTCCCTGCTGCTAATCACTACTGCCTACATCCCTCCCAGGGACCAGAAGCAAGCATTCCAAGACATCCTGTCCCAGTTCTCCACCTTTCCCACGCAGTATGAAAAACTAATTATGGGAGACTTCAACATAAATTGGCTGGCCAAGACAGCCGCACCGTTCATTAACGAGGCCACAGCACTTGATCTCACACAAGTAGTCACTGACCCCACCTGGGTAAACCCTCGCACAAGGACATCCTCCCTCCTAGATCTTGTCTTTACTAACCGTCCCCACAGAATAACCAACCCCGTGGTTCTCCCTGATGCACTAAGCGACCACTCCCCTGTACTGTTCACCTGGGCCTGCACTTCCCCCAAAGCCCCCCCTAAAATTACCTCTCAACACAAACTGAGGCCCGGTAAACTAATCCAGTTCAAGGCCTACCTCAAAGACTGGGACTGGACTCCCCTAATTAACACCCTCAACCCGGATCATGCGCTTGAACTATTTACCACCACGTTCAACGCTGCCTGTGATAAGTTCGCCCCCCCAACAAAGAGCATATCTAAGGGCAATCATGCCCCCTGGTTCTCTGATCACCTCCGAGGCCTCCAGCAGCACCGGGATGCCCTCTGGTATTGAGCAAATGAGACCCAATGGCCTGAGGACAGGCTACGGTACAGGGAGGCCCGTAACAAGTGCACATGGGCCACTCGCTCCGCCAAAGCAGTTTACTACAAAGCTGCCTTAACCTCCACCTGGGGCGAGGGGTGCAAATTTTGGAATAATATTAAGGAACTATGTGGCAAGCATACTAATCTGCCTCCAGATCAAATATTAATTAACAGAAACCTCTCCTCGGATCCCCTCAGTATAGCCTCAGCCCTAAACTTTGACTTCACAGATCTCAACCATGTCCTCCCCCCAACTTCTTTGACCCACCTGCCCAGGAACCCCCACCGCCACCCCATGCCCCACCCTTTTATATATGCATCCTTACACCTAAGACAGCCAAACCCTACCTTTCCAAAGCCCTTAACCACTCTCCCCTCAGTAATGATTCCCTAGACCTCAGACTTCTCCGCCTCACCCTCTGGGAAGTCCTCACCCCGCTCACCCATATTCTCAACCACTTCCTGTGCCAGGCAAAATTTCCTGCATGTTGGAAAGCTGCCTATATCACCCCATTACATAAGAGTGGGGATCGCACCTCCACTAACTACCACCCCATCTCCATCCTACCATCCCTATCCAAAGCATTAGAGTGCATAGTCACCGATCAACTCACTGACTACCTCACTAAATATAACCTTCTATGCAGCCAGCAACATGGCTTCCATAAGGGTCATAGTATCACCACGGCCCTCCTTGAACTTACCTCTCATGTCCACTCTGCCTTGGATCGCAGCCACATCTCAGGAGCCATCTTCATAGACCTCTCGAAGGCATTTGATACTGTCAACCATGCCCTCTTACTGAACACTTTTGCCTACAGTGGCCTCTCTCAAGATGCCTTAAACTGGTTCACCAGCTATCTATCTGATAGAACTCAACTAGTTAAGGTAAGCACCGTACTGTCCCCTAGCCTCCCAATCCACTCCGGTGTCCCACAGGGATCCATTCTTGGCCCTCTCCTATTTTGCCTCTACCTTAACACCCTCCCGGCGGCCTGCCCCAGTAGACTGCTCCTCTATGCGGATGATGCCGTCCTGTTCGCTTCTGATCTGGATCCCCTCAAATTACACCAAACACTCCAACATGCTCTCCATGAAACCGAACACTGGCTCACCACCCAGCGCCTAATCATTAACTATAACAAGACAAAAGCCATGATTTTCTCCCAACCACAAAACCCTCTTAAGAACCTTTGCCCCCAATTTCTAACCATAAATCAAACCCTCCTTGAACAAATACCTAGGTGTCACACTAGACCCAGCTCTCAATTTCTATCAGCATATCCACCTCCTATCCACTGCCTTTAACTCTAGACTAGGCATGCTTTATAGGTACAAGCACTGCCTCATCCCTGAGGCTCTGTGTCTTACCATTAACTCCTCAGTACTCTCCCTCCTGGACTACGGCATTCTCAGCTACAGTGCAGCTCCCACCTCAGCCCTTGACAGACTCCGGCTTGTTCTAAACAAGGCCTACCGTCTCATCCTAGGATGTGACTGCTTCACCCACACCTGCAACCTCTACAGTACCACAAACTGGCTAAACTTAGACAACAGAATCAAGTACCACACCTGCCTAATGACCAAAAAGATTTCCCTTGGCCTCACCCCCCTGCCCTAAACAAAATTATTTTCCCTGCTGCTCCTGTCAGAACCACCTGAAACACAACTAAACCATTACTATGGGTACCCTGCTGCTGGACTTCCCAATACCAAAGAACGTTCAGTTACAAAGCCCCCTCCTGGACAAATGCGCTCCCTAGTCTAATCACCAACAAAACAAGAATAGGCCCTTTTAAATCTGGTCTAAGGAATCACCTCCAGACTGCAAACTAATGTGACTGCCCTGACCTGTTCCCTCCCTGATGACCAAGGCCTGCTTCTCGCCAGTCGCCAGACTGATCTACACCAAGCTTCCTACTGTGACAAACAGCCTCACTGCTTCTTTATGTGGCTGCGCTATAATACTGTATTTCATGTGATCCCTCTCTTCAAGTCTCTCTCTGTACCCTACATGTATCCTGCACTGTGATGTTATGTAATGTCCGCAAACTGTATCAACACTATCCCTGTACCTCTCTATGTTTGACGTGGAACTTTTGTAAATGAATCTTTGACTTAAAGGTCTTTCTGAATACCTCAATAAATAAATAAATAAGCTAGGGTCTGTCCGTTGTACTGCTGCTAAGTCTTCCAACTTACACAGAACATGGGGCACGCCCCCATCAGTTCCCAGGCTGAGGTCCATAGCTGTGGCAGTAGGGTACTCAGTATCACAACCTTCCCCCTCCCTTGGGCTATGGGTCACCCCTCCCTCCTGAGAACAACCTCCAGTAGCAGTTGGGTTAACTGCCACCAGGGGAAGTTCCATCCCCCATTATTATCCTCTTTTACAAGAGCTACAGGTTGGCTGGTCTGTCTCGCAACCTCTCCTGTCTGAATGTCTGTGGGGTCCTGAGGATCACAGGAGCCTCTATTCTTTTGGCTCCTGGTCACAGCACATACTACTCTCTGTGGAACATCATTCCCCACAATAACATCCATAATGAGTTTTTCAGCTACAGCCACCTTCCTTTCTCCTTCACCTGCATCTCCTCAATCCAGGGTAACACTGGCTAATGGGTACGTTTTTCTTTCCCCTGTGTAATCCCTCTCAGAGACAAATTAATTTGGCAGTATTTATTCAGCCCCCACCAAATCCCCTTTCACCAGGGTAAGAGATGCTCTCATATTCCTTAGCCCCCTAGTTTGTACTCCATTCACCGTGACTGGATGAATGTGCCTTCTCATATTGTCAGGGAGATCCTCAGCTATACAGTGGGCTATTGTCTCTGATTATACAGGCCCAGTGGCATAGATTACAGGGGGGGGCAGGTGGGGCAGGTGGGGCAGGCTGCCCCCCCTGAGAAATCCGACCGGGACATTTTTTGTCAGTTTTTTTTTTTATGTTTTAAAATTTTTTTCCCCCTTCTCTCTCTTCTTTCTGGCCTGGGAAATTGGAACAAGATGTCTGGGTACGGGGACATGGCACTGGTTTCTGTAAATTGTCCCAATTGGATGCGCCATGCATTTTCTTTTGATCGTGTTCTGTTCTGAGAGGAAAAGGCAGTTGCTCCACAGGGCTAGTTACACACGGAACAGGGTTGCAGGCAGCAAAGGTTCAGTGGGGCTAGGGGCTCATAGGGGTGGTCTGCTTACACTTCACAACACTTTCTCTTATAGTTACCCCCTACTCAAGTCACAAAATACCCAGCTTGCAATGGGAAAGTACATAAAACTCAGGATTATTTTTTTCTCAGCATTTATCACCATCAGTAAAATATGTAATTTAAATAAGAAAGCCATTCAAACCCAGGAAGCTGCCTGATGGTACATTCAACTGAAGGTGACCTTCAGTGCTGTCAGGCGCTAGGCAGCAGTCACATGGATTTGTAGTGCTGTACAAGGAATAGCAAGAGGTCCCAATACGGAACTAGAAAATGACTCCTCTTCGGTTTCTGTGACTCCCAGAGGTCTCAAACCCCATGCCCTTCCTTCTGTGATAGTGCTATTGCTGGGAGTATGCATTTCTGGTCGACAGTGAAATGCTGTAACTTCTGTTAAGATTATTGAGAGAGAGTGACAGCCACAGGTACTGGGTGGTACTAGTGCTTAGTATTCAGACCCAGACGTGCTGATCCCAGGGCTCAAACTCAGTGTGTATGGCATTTGGGCACTTAAAGAATGATTCTTTCCTCTCCCATGACACCCACATAAGCCTTTCGAATACAACTGGTACATACTTCTGTCCCCCCCCCCCACATCACCCCCGGCTGGCCCTAAGCACTTGCATTACAATGCATCATTTTCAAAGCAGCCTAGTAAGAAATGGTGAGCTCACTTTGTGTTATTGAAAACAAGGGTCCGATCACTCGAGATTAAGCCTCCTAAATGACTGACCCACACTTCATTAATTTGGAACCTGGAGGGAGAGAAGAAAACCTGGGATATCAGAGTCGGGAATTGAGTGGGTGGGGATGAGGACTAGGACCCTTGAGGAAGAATAGGGCACAGGGCTAAACTCGACAGACTGGATGGAGCTTTGGTATTTTACTGCCATTGGTGGTGTCTATGCTTCTAAAACCCATGGTGGGCCGAGAAAAGCTGCATTTAATCGCTTAGAAAGATTTAGGTAGGCAATTGTGTCGACTGATCATGTAAGCTGTTGACATTGCACACAGCACTGTTTTTTTTTCTTCCTAAAACTGCAAGATCTAGTGCCCTGAATTGATTTTCAGAACAACAACACCTAACCTTATAAGCTGCTGCTGCCCCCCCCCCCAAAAAAAGTCACTTCTAATTTTTGGCCTGTGGTCACGAGATAACAGAGGAGGGAAAGACGACCTGAGGCTGCAAGTGAAAACTATTCTGAATAGTTGTGAATTGGTCTGCTGCCATGTTCCAGATTTTAAATCAAATTAGGTGGACACGTAACAGCACAGCTCAGATACCGGTATGTTCTTTCTACAATGCAGAATAGTTTAATATCCCTTCGCAAACTTGCCCCAAAGAAGCGAAATTACTTTACTTTGCTCATCCTGCCCAGAGCTCGATAGTTGCCCTCCCTCCTGCAGCTGTTTCTTTCCTTGACTTGCACAAGTCGTCCCTAGCCGATTTCTCCTAAATTCTGTTCTGGTGATCTCAAACTAGCACCCTTCCTCTTGCAACTTAAGAAACTGATATAAAAAGATTAACTTTGTTACATTCTGGGATCTGTTTTTTCTGTTGTCAGTAACACACTTACCACAGTGACTTTGATCTTTGTTGTTAATACTGGTGTTCTCACTTGGTACTGTATGCAATCCAAATGCAAGACCCACCAACTCCATTCTCAGCTTTCCAGCCGGCTTTATAATAGAGGTAAATCCAATAGGTGAAAGTGTCATTCATCCTCCTTTTTCATGGTGGGGGGGGGGGGGTGTAAGAGGAAACTGACATCCTTGGCTTTATTCAGTGATTCTGATGAAAATAATTAAATCCCCCTTATTATTCATTTGACATTTCCATCACACAGGACAGGATGGACAGATAAGATGCAATATCTAATTTTCATATGAGACTGGAGCTCTTGGTACAGCAAGGTGTATGAAAATGATTTGTTTGAAGTGCAATGCATATAGAATAATGCATGGGTAGCAGTGTTTTTTTTATAGACTGTGTGTGTGATACCACATTAGTTCTGGGAGAATGAAGCAAAAATGTTTTTCAGGTATCAGACACAGAGGGCACGTAAAAAAAATATGCTGCTGTCCATATTATATGTTTTTTTTTTAATAATTACTAGTTCCTCTTGTGAGGGACTGTTGTCTCATAATGAAGTTAGGAGTGTGGGTGCCTGATCTCAGTTACTCACATGTAAAATCTGATTGGCTGCTTGGACCATGATGACACTGATTCAGCCAACTGAAGTGACCATACTAGAGTTACGCCCATGCGCGGCACAAGGAAAGTTGCTTGAAACATGCCATAAAAAAGCTTGCCTACTTCACTTTCTTTTTAAGCTCGAGAATATCTCTCAAGTCACTCATTCCTAGTTAGTCTTGCAGCGCTTGTGTCGGAGTTGGCCAGCGGTCTGGACCAAAGAGAGAGGAGAGGAGTCGGACTAAAAAAACTCAACTCAGTCATCTGGGACTGACTAGATGGGGGTAACTGTAGAGTCGTTTGCCACTGGGCTTTTTTTTTTTTTTTATTTCTTCCAAAGTTCCAGTCCAGCCAGGGGACTGGAGCATTGTGTTCTGCCAGCTAGAAGAAAGGACAGTACTCGGACTGGAGTGGAAAGTGGACAGTAGTACAAACATGGACACTAGTCTGACTCAGAAAGGTATGTACATCCTGACCTGTAACTTCCGTCTCCAGACCTATGAATTCAAAAAAAGGCCTTTTTATTGTAAATAGGTTGCTGCATTTTTTGTTTGTTTGCCAATGTCACCCAGTAAAATGTAGGTAGTAGTACTGGTGGTATATAGAGTATGTAATCTGGCTTGGCTCCAAAAAACTTAAAATGCTTGACCTGCTAAGCTTTCTTTCACATTTTTATAATACACGGTCATTTGGCTGTTTGTTGGCACTGTGACTGGTTCAGGCCCTCACTGATTAATTTTTGCAACCATCTCCTCTGATCAAGATGAGGCCTGCCATGAGCTCAATAGTTCTTTTTCTGTTCAGTTTATTTTTAACTGCCGCAGGCAGGCTCCAGTCCTCCGGAGTCCAACTCTAGTACTAGATTAGTCTCTAAGGGCCTTCAGTTCACACATAGGCTGCTACTTATTTATTTTGACAGAGATATTGGTTGTTTGTAACAAGTCAAAGAAGGTGTTAAAAGCAGCCAAACAGTGTCAACATGACCCTCAAAATGCATCAGAATGCATCGACCCCCGGCCTATTAATTTGGGATTTACTATGAACAGCAGGACTTTTAGCACTATTTGTCCCCTCCATAAAAGAGGCAAACTACTCCTCTGCACAGGCCCTTTTACCTTCTGGGCTTTCTTAGGACACTGCCTAGACAAATGGCCTATCTGGTGCAATACTAGCATTCATCCTGTTTCTTGTCCCCAACCTCCCTTTTGGGCACCTGGGGATTCCCTTCTTTTTGCAGAGGGGCCCTGGTTTTTGGTTGCCCAAAATGCTCACTTTTCTCTTTCACCCCTGAATTCCCCTTGGGAGCAGCCCTGCTTTGAGCATAGTGATCCTCCAGCTCTGCAGCCTCTTTGACAGTCTTAGGATCTCTGTCCCCTAGCCAAAGCTTCAAGTCAGGTGAGCAAATCCAATAAAATTGGTCAAGCAACACCACCCCTTCAATTGCATCAACAGAATCTGCTTTAACCCCTCCCACCATTTTAAATACTGATGCTGTTTTGTGGCTACCTTCTCAAAGCTAATTTCCAGACCCTTTTGGAGTTTCTAGAACTTTGCTCTGTATGCATCAGGATTTGGATCATATTTTTTTAACAAAGCAGTTTTTAACTTGTCAGAATTTTTACTTTCAACATTGTCCATCTGCCCCAGTGCTTCCCTCCCTTTGCTAATAAGTAGTGGAGACAGGTGAAAGCTCCAGGTCTCTTTGGGCAGATTGGCCTGGATAAAGACCTTTTCAAATTAATTTAAAAACATGCCCATATCCTCCCCCACTTTAAACTCAGCCATTAATTTTGAATTTAACTTGTACCCCCCCCCAGTCCTGGAGGTTCAAACCCAACTCCACCACTTACCTGCTCAGGGGTTGGTGATGGTTGGAGCATCAGCTTTTTCAGCTTATGTTCCCTCTGGAGCTGCTGTTTGTCAGCCTCCACCTCTGCCTGGTGCTGCCTTTCTTCCATCTCCACCTGGTGCTGCCATTCTTGGGCCTCTCTCTGCTGCCATCATTCCTCTGCCTGGCGCTGTCATTCTTCAGCCTCTCTCTGTTGCCGCAGGTCCTCCATTTCCATCTTGAACCTTTTTTGCTACATCTCATGCTGTTTCACCTGCATCTTCAGCCTCCTCAGCTCAAACTCTTGGTCTTTAAATGGCTCCTTCTTCTCTGGGCTCTGGACCGCCGAAGCCACCACCTCTGGTATTAAGTGGGGTGGCGTGTCCTCCATCTCAGCTGCTAGAAGGGCCTCTGTGAGTTGCCTTTTATTTTGGTTTTCACTAAGAATGCCCTTCTCCCCACAGATCTTCCCCAGTTGTTCCAGGTTCATCTTGCTGTACCAGACACACATTCTTCTACAGTATCTATACTACTCTGTTCAAAAAAAATTAAAACATGATAGGGCCAATTGTCTGCAAACAAATTTATTTTTCAATTTTTCAAATTCAGTTCTTGATTGTGTAATGGTTTGTCAAGACTGTTCAAAATCCCAGTAGCTGGTACCAAATCTGTCATGCACCCCTGGCCCCCAAATCTGGGCAGCCCAGCAGGACCTCCTATTTGCAGAGAAGAGCCCCCTTTTTAAGAACTCGTGAGCAGGAGCAAGGGTTCAGGAAGACTTCCCAGCCTTCCTTTTCCCAGTAGGAGGGTGGATTCTGTAGTTTTGAGTTCCCTTGACTCTGCACTATTTTCAGTATCTGAATCCCACCACGGCTACTGGCTACATCTTGCCTAGGTAGTTTTATATGATAGCCAAGCAGTTCTATCTTTTTAGGCATACATGCCCAGATATTCAAAGCTTTGCACGGTGCGCAAACCATTTGCACAGGTTTAGCGCGAGTTTGCTATATTCAAAAGGCCAAATAGTGCATGCAAATTGCATTAATGCAGGGCAAACCATAATTATATGCAAGGGGCATGCCGAACATGAATACGGGCACTATGGGATATTCATTGGCTAGCGCCACGCTAAGGTGTTTAATGCGACTTAGCGCGACCCTTTGCACGGTACTAATTACCACCCAGGAAAAGCTGGTCTTAACCCTGGGCAAACAGCTTTGCATGACATCGGTGCTTTGCACAGTGTTTGCGCGGGATCTGTGTGGCCCTAACATATGAGTATGACACTTAGAAAATGCCAGACATGGAGGACACATGCTGCTCATTGATGGCACCACCATGATGTGAACAGCTGCCACCAGTCCCAGCCATGCCAGGCAGTAAGGGGTGATCTGGCCCACAGGGGACATCATGGTAGTGTAGCCATACAGCACACACCTGCAGACCATATGTCTGTGGTGACCAACAGATGCCAGCACACACATGCAGCATTGTGAGCATGGTGGCCATTGAGGGGAGGGTGTACAGGTGGCCAGACCTCACCACAGCCCAGGTGTGGCCACAAGGCTGGGACACATCATGCAGTGCACATGGGCCAGTAGTGAGAATACCCCACCACCTATGTGCCTGTCGGATCTTACATGCCCCCCCAGCCACATACCACACAACTGTACAGATGCCACAGCACACACAGCCAGCCATGTATATGTCACTGTGAGCATCCCATGCCACAGGTGCAGCATCTGTGGATCACACAACAGCATAACTGTACTGTCCACTGTCAGTAATCAACTGCAAGCTGGGCCTGTCACTGTGTACAGTGCAGTGCTCACCACTGCCCTATATACCATAGGCATTGCGTATCCCTTACACTACCGGCCCCCTTGCTACTGTAGTGTCTGCTGTGCACTGTAGCATGACCTACAGTGTGATGGTTGCATGCAGCACCACCACCACCTATGCCTGTGCTGTGTTGACCCCTGGGGTATGATATGCTATGCTGTACTGTTTACATGTAGCCTGTAGCTATCATCACGCACTGCCTGACTGACCTACAGGTGGAGTTGTGGTTGGACCTGGCCAGCCCCTGTACTTCCAGACTGACCTACAGGTGGAGCTGTGGGACCCTGCAGTAACACTGGGCAAACTGCATGAAAATCAGGGCATAATAAAATGCTAATGTGGCTGTTTGCCCAGAGACTACCTAAGTAGGCTCATTTGCATGTCACCTTTGATTATGGCAAAGTTTAGCACTGGGCAAACAACTTAGCTCCATGCTAATCCCGTGCAAATGCGTTAGCTCCACGTAAACGGTTCGGGGAATATTATACTGTTCTGCACACTGTACTGCCCCATAGGCTGCTCCCTGTAGCTGTACTGGGTACATGCATTTGCTGGAAC
Organism: Neoceratodus forsteri; assembly: GCA_016271365.2. Taxonomy (NCBI): domain Eukaryota; kingdom Metazoa; phylum Chordata; order Ceratodontiformes; family Ceratodontidae; genus Neoceratodus; species Neoceratodus forsteri. The sequence goes on from CM057452.1 coordinate 413,580,166, forward strand.
ACACGTTGGCCACATAGGTCACCTCTACCTACCTTCACATCGCTGTGCACTGTGTTGCTGTTGTGGTCTGCACTTCCTGGTTGCTATATTCAGAGCTGTCATATTACAGGGCTACTTTTGCCCTGCACTCCCAGCCCAGTTTGCCCAGCCTCATTCCCATGCTATATTCAGAGGCTGTTTACCCTGGTCTATTCCTTTTGAATATAGCTTGCTTTGTGCTCCGGGCTAACTTTGCCCACCAGGCAGTGCTAATTTAGCCCCGGAGCAGAGTTTTGAATATTCAAAACCCTTCTGTTTAAAATGTTAAATCATACTACCAGACCCCAGGCAGAGCTGATAAGAAAATCAGAAAAGTTTACTTAACATAAAAGCAATACAGAAGAGTCTACAGTTTGGAAGAACTTTTAGATTGCCCAATTTCTCCAGCCTTAAAGGGGAACAGCCAGCACTAAGAGTCACATACAAGTGTGGAGCTGGTCTCAATTTGCACCTTGTGTACAAGAATTTTTTTTGTACTTACTGTGTTCTGCAGTATAGCAGATTGTAGCAGGATGATTTTGCTGGCTTCCAAGCTGATATTTGTTTAACTAAAAATCTCATTGTCTCTCAGTAGGACATCAGAGGAGAGGGATGCAGTGAGGATTCAATAGTTTGCAGTGCATGTTAGAGAGTTTTTATACACTCTGATCTTTTGTTTGATTATTCCACTGTCCACCATGGGCTATGTACAGACATCGAGGACTGTACTTAGCCCTGGGAGTACAGCAGGACTGGCAAACATTTGATCTGAGCTAAAAAATCTCTAACTCATTGCAGGCTAGTGAATCTTCACACTGCAGCCCTCCTCTGATGCCAGCTATATGATTTGATTTCTGGTTAAAGCAGCACCAAGCTAAAGCCAACAAAATAAACTTAATACAACCTACAGTACTATAACTGCAGTAAACAGTAAACAAAATTGCAAATTGGGAACAGCCCCACACTTGGGTGTGGGGCTCTTAGTGCTGCCTGTTCCCATTTAGGACACCCGTTTTTCCATTTTGAGGCTGCTTAATATTGGTTTAAAGCATTTTTTTTTCAATGAAGGAGAATTCCTTTTAATATGGCTATGGTTCTCTAGTCAACTGTTTTTGAGCAGCCATTGTCCCATAAGGTTAGAGAGTGGTATTTGTGCATTATACTTTACCTTAAAGCAGCAGTATTCATTAGCTGCCAAAGCATTTCAGTTTTTAAGCAAACATGTGCTTCTGAATAATTAGATTCATCCTCAGTGTATTTTTTAAGTTTTCTTAGAAATTTGTAAAACAGTCCTTTTAGCTAATTTTGTAATTGACTCACATCATTACAGATGGCCACCACTTGTAATTTTTAAAAACCTTTTTTGTCGAGGTTACCTGTTGAATGTACATACTAGAGTCGTAATGTGGCTGTATTAGCATGGTGTACATTATTTCTCATGGTAAACCATGCTGTACTGTACCAAGATATTTATTTTTTATGGTAGGCATGGAAGTGGTAAGTAAAAAAAAAAAATTAAAAATCCTGTATATTGGTTCAAAAAAAACACCATAGTACTGTTGTTTCAGGAAAAGACAGTCTTTCAAGCAACAGAGGGAGGTGGATCTAGCTTTATGTTTGTTACAATTCTTAAGATTTTCAGTTTTTCTGTGCAGGAGGAGTTTAAAGCACAGCTGACTTATTTTGGGTCTGACTGTTTTCAGTGCACAAACCACCAGGCTGTTTTGGGGCTGGGGAGGTTTACCTATGTCTGACTTGGATGTCTGGATTTTTCTCTGTTTAATTAGCAGGGTATTTTCTCTGTCAAATTGTTGTGTAGGGCATCTTGCTGACAGGAAGGTACCCATCCAGCGGTGGGTCAGAGCTCTTAGCTGATTGTTTTGTGAGGGCACAGTTTAGGCCCAACCCCTCCCACCCCTCACCCCACCCACCCACCCCTGGAAATAGTTCCTTTATACCTGAGGTTCTGACATCATTTCCTCAAGAGTGCAAGGTGCATATCACTGTCATATCCTCTCTAGCACACTGCACTGACAATATAAGCATACACATTGTATAATATATATATTTCTATATAACAAACCAATCACACACACAAACACACAAAAAAACAAACAAACAAAAAAGTAGATAAACATGTGGGGAGTAGTGCAATGTAATGGCTGTGGGGCAGCAGTCTTCCAGGAGTCTTTCTGGAGGCTGAGATGCTGCCCTATTTGCAGACAACTCTCTGCCCTGAGGGAGGAAGTTGCCCATCTTCAGGCCACACTAGACAGTAGTAAGGGAACCTTCTCCCAGGCCACACTGGATGGTAGGAAGGGAACCTCCTCCATCCAGGGAGCACCAGAGCCACCACCACTACTACCTCAGAGGTTGCAAAGAAAGCACAGCAGTTGGACCACAGTGGGCTCAGGAAGGCTGAGGATGGTGGAACAGAGGCACACCCAGTCAGTTGTTCCACTCCACAATCCATACATCATTCTGGGGGAGCATAGCTCCCCTATGGATGCAGCTGCAGAGGAGACTAAGGAGGCTGAGGACAACTGTCACAAGGGAGGCCCACAGGAAGGAGGCAGAGGACACCACAAGGAAAGGAAGCAGCTCCTGGTGGGGGACTCAATTATTAGGGGGATAGAACTGGGGGGAGCAGGGAAAACTGAAGTAAGGTGCCTGCCTGGTGCCATGGCTTGGAGGGACAGGAAGCACATCCTCAGGATCACGAGAACAGCTGCACGGGAGTTTGAGCTGGACGTCATTGTCCACCTAGGGACAAATGACTTGGCTCATCATGAGATTAGAGCAGTGCAGAAGGACTTTGTAGAATTGGGGAAGGGCCTAAGACAAGTAGCACACACAGTATCCTTCTCAGAGGTGCTGCCTGTCAATGGCATGAGTGAGGCAAGGGTACTTTGCACCATGCAGTTTAATGAATGGTTGAAAAAATGTAGTGGAGCACAGGGTTTGGCTTCATTGGAGACTGGGGTTCCATCTGAGGGACACCAGCCTATACTGCAGGATGGTCTGCATCCAGGTCAGGAAGGAACAAGTCTTTTGAGCAATCGGTTTAAATGCTTCATTGGCAAGCTTTTAAACTAGTCAAGGGGGGAGGCACTGGTAAGCAGCAGGAAAATCCCAGCCTCTCCCTACAAAACAGAGTACTGAATGAGAAAAAGACCGAGGTAGAAAGGTCAGTGGGGGATGCTGCAACAGAAGGTAAAGCCATCAAAAAATGGAGAGCAATGAGTACCAATGCCCATAGTCTGAGTAACAAGCTTCCTGAATTAGTGGCCTTGATGAAGGAGGAACATCTGGATATCATGGCAGTCACAGAAACATGGTACACACAAAACCATGACTGGAACGTAAACATACCAGGATACACTATCTACAGGAGAGACAGGGAGGGTAAAAGAGGAGGAGGAGTAGCTCTTTACATAAGGGAAGGAATCAAAGCAACAGAACAAAAGGGAAAACAGGGAGGAGAAGAAGCACTGTGGGTACATTTGGAGACCGTGAATGGCACCACAATCTGAACAGGGGTTGTATACAGACCCCCTTCTCAGGAGAAATGGACAAAGGAAATAGAAAGTATACTTAGAATGGCAGAAAAAGGGAGATATTGCTGATGGGTGATCTGAATATGCCAGATGTTAACTGGAGTGCAGTTGCAGCAGCCACTTGAAGAGTGGGGTTATTCTAGAAGCCCTACAAGGGGCATGCCTTAGACAACTAGTATTGGAGCCCACTTGAGAGGGAGCAATCTTAGACCTGGTTCTCTCAAATGGAGATGAAAAAAGGATCACAGATGTAGAAGTGGGTAACCATCTGGGAACTAGCGACCATCGAACAGTATGGTTCACAATAAACACAGCAATAGAGTCAAGCCATACAAAGGCAAGAGTACTGGACTTTAGGAGGGCTGACTTTGCTGAAATGGGTGAGTGCCTAAGGAATGCACTAGCAAATGGGCAGGAAGGAGGGGTGGAAGAACAATGGGGAATAATAAAAACTGCCATCACAGAGGTAACAAGCCTTTGTGTGAAGCAAATAAACAAAACAAGACGATGTAATAAACCACTATGGTTCTCAAAGGAAGTGGCAGTGAAGGTTCAAGAGAAAAAGAAAGCATTCAGGAAGTATAAGGAATCACAGAAGGAGCAGGACAGAGAACTGTATCAGATAAAGCAAAAGGAAGCTGGGAAGGCAGTCAGAACAGCAAAGACCCAAACCAAGGAAAAGATAGCCAACTCAGTTAAGAAGGGGGATAAAACCTTTTATAGGTACATCAAGGAGCAAAGGGAAGACCAAGGGAGGGATAGTGAGGCTTAATAAAGGGGAGGAGGGTGGGCAGAGGGTGACTGTGAAACGCAGAGATACTAAACAAATATTTTTACTCAGTATTTACAAAGGAAGAGGAAGGTACCTAAAACAAACAGAAACACTCTGGATACAGAAGTTGATACCAGCCCATTTACAGAAGAAAGGGTTCTGAAAGAACTCTTAAAACTGAAGGTGGACAAAGCAATGGGGCCTGATGGGATTCATCCCAGAATTCTAAAAGAACTAAGGAAGAACTAGTGACACCACTGACCACCCTCTTTAACAAATCATGGGAGGATGGGGTGGTACCCAAGGACTGGAGGAGGCAGATATGATTCCCTTCACAAAGTGGGAGCAAGGCAGAAGCAGGAAACTACAGACCTGTTAGTTTAACCTCAGTGGTAGGGAAAATGATGGAACTCTCTGAAGGAAAAGAATTGTCAGTATCTAGAGGCCAGAGGGGCACAGGACCCAAGGCAGCATGGATTCACAGTGGAAGGTCATGCCAGACAAATCTGATAGATTTCTTTGACTGGGTGACCAAGTAGTAGATCAGGGAGGGGCTGTGGACATGGCCTACCTAGACTTTAGCAAGCCATTTGACACAGTCCCATACAAAGATTAATATAAGTTAGCCAGCCTGGGAGTGGGTCCCAAGATGACAGCCTGGGTAAAGAATTGGCTGGAGAATAGGATACAGAGGTAACAGTAAATGGAGTCCACTCTGAAGAAAGGGGGGTTACTAGTGGGGTACCGCAGGGTTCAGTTTTAGGACCGGTCCTCTTCAATGTCTTTATAAGCAACATTGCAGAGAGACTGGAAGGAAAAGTATGTCTCTTTGCAGATGACACAAAGATCTGCAACACAGTTGATGCACAAGGTGGGGTGAAAAGGATGAGAAGGGACTTGGCAAGGTTAGAGGAATGGTCAAATGTATGGCAGCTTAGATTCAATGCTAAGAAGTGCAAGGTAATGCACCTGGGAAACAAAAACCCAGGGGAAGAGTACACAATGGGGGGTGAGATACTAACAACAACAAAAATGGAAAGGGACCTGGGGGTAGTCATATCAGATGACCTAAAGGTGGGCAAGCAGTGTGAGAGGACAGCAAGGAGGGCTGGGGGATACTGGGATGCACAGGGAGAGGCAGCACCAGTAGAAAACAAGAAGTTATTATCCCTCTGTACAGACAGCTGGTGAGACCCCATCTGGAGTACTGCATGCAGTTCTGGAGACCCAATCTCCGCAAAGACATAGACAGGATGGAAGCTGTCCAGAGGAGGGCAACTAAAATGGTGCAGGGTCTGCACGGAAGACATATGAAGAGAGACTTAAGGAGCTTAATATGTATAGCCTCGAGGAAAGGGAGGAGGGGGGACATGATAGAAACTTTCAAGTACCTCAAGGAATCAACAAAGTCCAAGAGGGTGCATCTTTCAAAAAGAGGTGTGCAAGAACAAGAGGGCACAATTTGAAGATGGGGTGGCTCAGAGGTAATTTAAGGAAGTATTTTTTCACAGAGAGGGTTGTGGATTCATGGAACGACCTTCCGGAGGAGGTTGTGGAGTCAAAAACAGTGGCGGAATTCAAGCATGCATGGGACAGTCATAAGGCAATTCTAGGGGGTTGGGGTAGGAAGAAGTAGGCTGCTGGTTAACTAGGATCTGCAGCTTATCCATTAGGTAGGGAAATGGGCAGACTGGGTGGACCAAGCGGTCCTTATCTGCTGTCAAATTCTATGTTCTTCTCAGGAATCCATCAATGAGTCTTACAAAAGTGCATCCCCCACCAGAGTGTGATGACGTGTAGACAGAACTTTATACTATGCTCTGTGATCAGGTTCCCCCTTGTGTACTAGCGTCAGATTTGTTTCTATAGCTATGGGAGCAATTACGAAACCAGTTAAATAGTTACCCTAATTGTTTTTTTTTTTTACTTTTTCTCCAACATCTTGAAAAATTCAACCAAACTGAAGCAGAAATAATGTAAAACTAAAATGGTCACAATTTAAAAATTGCTGAGGAACTGCAACAAGTAATGCTCAAGCAACCTTATGATAAGAAATTAGTTTTTTAAGAACCTATTTTCAGGTTCTGGAAGAGGAAGCATGGCTAGGGTTTATAAGGCTCATTGATGGATCCCTGAGAGCAAACAATATTACTACAGTACTTTTTTTTTTCAAAAACAGGAATCCATCAATGATGCCTTATGAAAGTACAGACTCACCAGCCGTACCTAGAACCTATTTAGAGAAAAGGTTCTGCAAGACAGCAGTTTCAAAACTGGCACCCATGCTTATGTCCAGGCAGTAGTGCTTTAAGATGTGCATCGTTTTCCAGGTAGCTACTTTACAAATTTCTAGAAGGGGGGACGCCCCTTGTAGCTGCCATGGAGCCAGAGGTGTCTCTTGTGAAATGTGCCTATAGGCCTCTAGGAGGTATTTTATTAACTTTTTTACAACAGAACTGTTTGCAGGGGACTATCCAATGAGACAGTTTTCCTAGATGCTGGTTTACCTTTCTCAATCTCTCCATAGGTAACAAAATGCTGTGTGCGCTATAGGAACCAATATCCTCTGTCCAATCCAAGTAATAACCTAGTGCCCTTTTTACATCCAGACAGCGCAATTTTTACTCACCTGTACTGGAATGTTCAGCATAAAGTACAGGATGCATAACTGATTTTAACTGGAATTCTGACACCAAGTTAGGTAGGAAATTAAAATTATGTACTTACCGTAATATTTTGTCTTCCAGTATGCCTTCACTATTGATTCACACTAGTGGGTCTGAGCCGGAGGCACTAGCACCCAGAGGGAGACAGAACTTTTCTGAGGGCTGGTGATGCAGTAGATGATGCTGCATGTCAATGCACTGGACTACTGATACACAGCAGCATCAGCCCACATCCACCTCAGTGCCTTTTTTTACTGAGGAGGTGAGCAGCATAACCTAACAAGTGGCCTATGCACTTAGCCCAAGGGCATAAGATAGCCACAGTGGTCCATGTAAGAAGGGCCACCAAATCCAGTTACACAATGTCTTCACACCCCAAACCAAGCATAAAGGAGTGAAGACCAACACAACCATACTGGAGTAAATCTGGAGAATAGTGGGTAGGCATTTCACCCAATGATGAAGGTATTCTGGAAGATCAAGAATTGATGGTAAGTAGGTAATTTTTTAATATCTTCCAAGAATCAGTCTTCACAATTGTTTCCTACTAGTGGATCAGAGTACCAAGCTCAGAAAAAGCCTCCTGGACTAGAGTGGCTGTAACTGAGGGCTCATTCAGGATAGTAACCCATTTAGGATTGCCCTGTCAAAGGTGGCATGCTGCCCACCACGGACATCCACCACAGTGCTTGGTAAAGTGTACACTGTCGTCCAAGTTGCTGCTCTGCAAATTTCTCCAAGAGGCACAGAACAGATTTCTGCCAGGGACATGTGAACCACTCCAGTGGAGTGGGCATGTATGCTGTCCTCCAATTTAATATGAGCCATGTCACAGTAGTGGCAAAGGCAATTCACAATCCAGGCAGAAATGCACTTGACTGTAACATGCTGTTCATTCAGAATAGGGTCAAAGAAGGCAAAGAGCTGGTTGGATTGTCTTAAGTCCTTGGTTCTGTCCAGATATAACCTATGTACCCTCTTAAAATCCAGTAACTGCAGGGTCCTTTCCCCCTCATTCTAGAAGTTGGCAAACTAAATAGGCAGGACTAAGGCCTAGTTAAGATGGAACTCTGACACCAATATGGTGGAAACTTGGGGTCTGTATAGAGAAATCAAAATGATGTACCTACCGTAATTATGATCTTTCTGTGTATCTTCACCATTCATCACTGTTGGGTACTTGGCCAGAGGTCAGGACCCTGCGGGAGCCTTTTTTTTTTTTTAGGTAGGTGGAGCTGACGCACTGCATGGCACTCATGGGTTGGCCATTAGGCTGCGTCGACTCTGCCTGTCTGCCTGTTCTGAGTCGCTGGAGAGGTAAGAGGAAGGGAGTGGAGGGTGGGACAAGGAAGTCCAAGGGACAGAAAAAGGAAAAGATATATAAACCAAAAGGAGAACTACCGACTGAGAGGACAGAAAGGGAGAAAGTCAGAAACTAAAGGGACTGAGAGGGGCCCCAATCTCTGGGAAAGGAAGAGGGAGGTAGGGTGGGTAAAGAATTTAGGAGGAGAGGGGGGAGTTAAACATCCAAGACTCTGGTCCATCTCCAGATTACATAGGAACTGCAAGGAGTAGCCAAAGGCTTTCTGCCAGAATTCAAGGCACAGAATGGCTGGCAAACACTCCAGATAAGCAGAGTCAGCTATTCTGGAAGAAGGACAGGGTACAAAGAAATAACACCCTCTCAAGGAAAGATTATTGGTGAAAAAAAGGGAAATTTTTTTTTTTATATAAACAAGGAGAAATAAGTTGGATGGAAACAAGGAGGAGGAGGAGAGAAAGGAGGGCAACTGTCAACTCCCACTCCACAGAGGTGGAGCCAAAGCACTGGAGAAGGAGTGCCCCTCCTGCTGTCCACTCTCCCCGGAACATTAACCCCCTGTGTGCACCTGTTTTACCCCCTCCTAAAAGAAAGGAGAGGGGGAGGGATTGGCACAGAGAGGGAGGGGGACCCAGAGACTGAGGCCCCAGGGGGATGGAGGGTGGGATCATGATGAATGGTGAAGATACACAGAAAGATCATAATTATGGTAGGTACATAATTTTCATGTCTTATCTGTGTCAATCTTCACCATTCATCACTGTTGGGTGAGTACCGCGCCCCCTGAAGAGGGTTTATTTTACACCCTAAGGGACAAAGTCCCTTAGCTCTCAGTGGGTGACACACTAAGAGGGAGACCCTTCAGGGCCTGGAGAGGCCTGAGAGTGGGAAGAGTGAGACGGGGTCACCCTGGAGGGGGAAGGAAGTTGCCCCAACAAGCACCATCTCGCTCTACGGGAGAAGAGATAGGTTCTCTGGTGAGCGGAGTTAATCACCCTAAACCAGGCCAAGGGTGACAACCAGGAAAGATGCAGCCATGCCGTCCACCTAGTGCAGATCACTGTCCCTATGACCCTGGTAGCTACCTCGTTGGCATCATAGGATGCCCTTGCTTGGTGCCTTGCTAGCTCCAGGTAACGCGCAGAGAGTGCAATGGCTTGTCTGGTTTGCTCCATATCAGGCAATGAGGCTAGGAGCTGACCTAGCCTGGACCACAAGAACCTGTCATAGGCTGCATAGTGGGCCTGATGTGCAGAAATAGAAAGCAATAACCGTGCCGAGTAGAAAGTCATCCTACCCCAGAAGTCAAAATCCGAGGAGTCTTGATCTGGGGGCCGGTCACAGTGAAGGGTGTGAAGCCCATCAGGAGTATCCAAATGCATCAATCTGGACTGTGAATGAGGCATGGAACCTGGAGACTCCGGGGGGTGTGCAATACCTCTGGCTGAGATCCCTTGGGGCAGGAACTCTGGAGAAGGGCCTCTGCCAGGAACGCAATGACGCCTCCCAAAAGGGAGTAGGCCAGGGCAGCACCACAAGGGTGGCCTCACCAAAATCACCTAGAAAGGTGTGTGCCGAGTGCTTAGGATTGCTAATAGTGGCAGGTGTGAGGTGCAAGTCCTCCAACATCCTCACGAGGAAGCGCTTATACTCAGCGAGATCAGCAGCTGGAGAGATGTGGACAGAAGGTTCCTCTCCCCAAGAAGAGAGAGATGAGGAGCTGGAGGGCACCATCTGTTCAGAGGGTGGCTTCTCAGGGGGAGGTTGAAAAACCTGACTGTCCATCGCCCTAACGTAAGCTGGGAACCAAGCAGCCACCGCTCTGAACTGCTCCCAGGAGAGAGGCCCACTAGGACCAAGGATGCTTGGGAGTGCAGGAGAATGTGGTAGAGGAATGAGGACAGAGCTGAGAAGAGATGTCAGTTGACCTCTGCCTGGGCTAAGAAGCAGACCGGGAGCACCCGTGGAAGAAGGTGCCCCAAAAGACCCCACAGCCGACAGCCGAACAACAATTTCAGTACTGCTTTGGCTGTGCCCAGAAGAATCCCCCCTGTGAGGTGACTGGGGCCATATAGATCCAGAAGGACAGTCCCCTACCTCAAAAGAATGGGGCTCTCTCAAAGAGACCGAGGAGGAAGAGTGGAGACCTGCACTAAGGCTTCGCCCAGAGCCCAGGTGGACCCCCCCCAAAAAGGCTGCCATGCCAACCCCATGCCACTCGACCCCTCAGAGTCTGAAAGAGCCCTCCTCCTCCTCGAGATGGCCAGACTAGGTAGTTGACAGCTCTGGGCAGCACCTGAAGGAGCTATCCAGGGCACAGCACCCTCCCGTAGGTGCTCTGATCGGCCCCAAAGTTGGGTGATCTAGGCACACCACAGGTGGGGGTACCACTTCTGAGGGATCAGTGAACCCACCAAGACTGGGCTGCAGAGCAATGGTGGCCTGCACCACTGCCTGCTGGTCAGCACCCCTGACCCCAGTCTCGGTAGGCACCGACCCCACCTCAGAAGGGGGGGTCTGACTCTGGCTTGTCAAGGAGACTACTGGGCTGCACACTCCAACAGCCAACCCCAAAGGGTCAGACTGTCCATCTGACTCAGAGCTTGACTCCGCTGCAGAGGAGGTAGAGGCCAAGGCCCTGTGCCAAACCATAGGATGGTGCCCACTGACATCTTTGCCAGAGTGGCCAGAAACCAAAGCCATGCCCAAGCCGGTGCCAGTGCCCCCTACAGCACCGCAAGCAGAATCCACAGGGGGTATGGCTCCAGCCCGAACAGGAGCCCAAGACTCGGGACCAGCCACAGTGCCATCTGGCCCCACGGTGCCACGAGCAGAGTTGAGGGCAGAGGTAGCACCGACGACGGCCCCAATGGCACCATCGGTGCCATGAATGGGGTCAAGGGCAGAGGCAGCGCCAATGGTGGCACCGACGGCGGAATCCGACAGTCCCACGGTGCCGAGCCCCGAGGACATGGCGCTGTGCTCAACCTCAGCGCCGAGGATGGCGCCGAGGTGAGACATGGACAAAGATGGTGCCGTAGCACCTCCCATGGTGCCACTAGCAGTATCAGTGCCGTGAAATGCTCCGACAGAAACCACGGTGCCGTGCGACAAGTCGGCACTGACATCGGCTCCGTTAGGGCCCATGCCGCCACAAATGGTGCTGAGGCATGCAATGGTGCCAACCGATGGCGTCGAGGACAGCACTGACCCGGGCCTTGTGAACCATGGATCCGACACTGGGGGAGCCTTCACCCCTGAAGGGGCGATTGCCATGGCGGCACCTCCCATCCGCCCCCTGAAAGGAGCAGGATGGGCCTCCTGCACAGTGGAAGGAGCCTCGGCAATGACTAGGCTACTAGTAGCCGAGGCTTCCTCCTCCTTGGTCGGTGTAGAACTGGGAGGGGACCCAGAGGAAAGGCCGAGGCGAGGAAGCCGGCCCAACAAGTCGCACCGCCCCACTTTCCATGGCGTTGTTAGGTGACTCAGCGGTCCATGGAGAAACAGGCATCGCACGAATCCATGTCGTGAAGCGGGCCAAGACACGAAAGACAATGGTCGTGCTGGTCCGTGATGGAATACTTTTGGCCGCATGGACACTGTCGCATGGGGGGGCTGACCCATCCTAGAAGTTTTCTTACCCTCTGACCGAGACATGACCTATGGGGGTGGTGGACACCCAAAACAGACTTGACAACACGGAAATATAAATAAATGGAAAAATCTTATTGGGCGACATCGAGTATTGGCAAAAACAGAACCAGCAGGAGGACCAATGGACTTCGGCACTGAAGGATAGGATTTCGAAAAACTGTGGAGCAAGCCTAAGATTTTCTTCACAGCATCCCATGAGGTGACCTCTATGGTGGGAGATGAAAAACTGGCAGGCAGGCGGAGTCAACGCAGCCTAACGACCAACCCGCGAGCACCACGCAGTGCGTCGGCCTCAAGGACGGCGCCGATGGTGTGTCAGCTCCACCTACTTAAAAAAAAAAAAAAAGGCTCCCGTGGGGTCCTGACCTCCGGCCAAGTACCCAACAGTGATGAATGGTGAAGACTGACACAGATAAGATCTACCTTGTTTTTATGGAAAACAGTATATGGAGGATCTGTGACCAAAGCGCAGATTTCAGATACTCTGCATGCAGAAATGATAACCACCAGAAACACTGCTTTCCAAGTGAGGAACTTCAGGTCACATGTCACAGCAGGCTCAAAGGGCTAGCGAGTGAATGTGCCCAACACAAGACTGATGTCTCAGGGAGCTACTGGCTTCCTTATGGGAGGCCTTGTGTATAAAATGCCCTTGAGGAACCTCTTAAACAGTAGCAGCTGTGCTAGGTAGAGGGAAACAAAGAGCTTGTTATATGCTGAAATAGCACGTGGGTGGACTTTTACTGTGGAATACTGCAGATCAGCATCAGAAAGGTCCAATAAGTATTCCAGCACCTTGTCGGGTGGACACCTAAAGTGGTCCATGTGGAGTTTGGAGCAACAGATGGAAAATCTTCCATTTGGCTGTGTATGTCTTCCTAGTGGAGCCGGGTCAGAAGGTGAAGCGAGCACAGGCTAGAATGGACCATCTGACCCTGCATCAACAAATCTGTCCTGACTGGTAAAGTCATCAGTTTGCTGACTGAAAGTCTGCTCAACAGCAGAAACCATATCTTTTAAAGCCAGCAGGAGGCCACTAGAATCATCTTGCCAGCATGTGCCTCCCAACTTGAGCAATGCTCTCTGGATGAGAGGTATTGGAGGGAATGCATATAAAAAAGATTTTGCCATTGCAGTCTGAATGCATCCTGACAAAAAAAAACACACCATGTCCTGGCCTTCTGGAGCAGAATCAAGACAGTTTAGCATTGAGTAGGGACACAAAAAGTCCATATCTGGAGTGTTCCACAAGTTGAATAGAGATTGCATGATGCCTTTAGCTAGTGACCACTTGTGAGGACTGGCATCTGTTCAACTGAGCTTGTGTGCCAGAGTGTTGTGAACTCCCAGGAGACAGATTGCATGAAGCAGGATCCCTTGCCCAAGCATCACTCCCACACTCTCACTGCCTCCCTGCAGAGAGGGTAAGAGTATGCTCCTCCTTGTTTGTTGATGTAGTATATGACAAACTTGCTGTCTGTCTGGAAGAGTACTATTTTGTGGCTAAGATCACTAAGGCTTTCGAACAGTACAACACTGCTCACATCTCCAGCAAATTGATGTGGAGATGAGTCTCTGATGGGTCCCAAACACCTTGTGTCTGGAGGCCCTGGCAGTGGTCTCCCCACCCAGCAGCAATGCATCCTTGGTGAGAATCATCTCTGGCTCTGGTTGAAAGAAGGGGAAGCCCTGAAGGAGGTTTTCCTCCACTGACCACCATGTGAGGAACTTTACCAGAAGCTTGATCACCTGAATGGGGTAACCCTGGGGATGTGATGCTTGTGACCATTCTGCACTGGGCATCCACTGAGTTGTCCTCATGTGTAGGCATGCCAGGAGCGCTGTGAACACTACAGAGGCTATCAGACCCAGCATGTGTTGCATGGAATGTGCTTGCACAGTTTTGCGTTCCATGAAGTAGCATGCAATCTGCAGGATTGCTCCCAGTCTTTCTGGAAGAAAAGCCCAGGACTGGATCGGGTCCAGAACAGCACCTGTGAACAACAGCTTGTGGGAAGTCTCGAGCAGAGACTTTCTGAAGTTCAGCAAGACTCCCATGGAGGTCAGGAACCGCGAGGCAGTGGCTATTGCCTGCTCAGTTTCATGCTTGGATGGGCTTGAGAAGAGCCACTCATCCAAGTACAGGAAGACTTAGAGTTACAACTTTCACAGGTGCGCTGGGAGTACTGCAAAGTACTTTTTAAAGATGTGAGGCACCAAGGGAATCCCAAAGGGCAGGGCTTTGAACTGGTAATGCTGTCCCAGCACAATGAAATGGAGGTATCTATGGTGGCTTGGGTGCACCAGTATGTGCTGGTACGTGTCCTGTATGTCCAGGGATGCTAATCAGTCCTGAGGCTTCAGGCAGAGTAGTAGAGAGCCCAGAGAAATCCTTTTTAAAGTTTTCTTGATCCATTAATTTGTTCAGATTCCTGAGGTCGAGAATGAGGCACATACTCAATTTCTTTGGAAGTAGGAAGTAGTGGGACCAGAACCCTGTGTTCTGTTCTCACTCTGGCACTGTTTCCACTGCCTTGTTGCTCAGAAGGCCCACAATCTCCTGCGCCAGAAGCTCTGCATGCGAGTTGACAAAAGGGTTCCCTTCTGGGTGAATAATCGGGCAGGGGGGTGTCTAAGAAATCCAGGGAGTGTGTTTTGATTCCTACTGACGGTAAAACTGTTGAGGCAGGTATGGAGCCAGAGCTTCACATAGTAGAACTAGGTAATTTTCGTGCCTGTGCCTTCGTTTGTGCTTTCTTTGAGGCTGGGGAGGTAGGCTTTATTATTTTGGGCTCCTCTGCCATAAAAGGACTGCTTGGTGTGGAAAAAGCCACGTTCCTTACCTCTCTGTGTGTTAAAAAGAACTGGTCTGGAAGTTTTAAGCATCATTTTGGTTTTATTAGACAGACACCTTAAGAGACTGCTCCACCTGCTCTCCAAACAGGCAAGTGCCACTGAAGGGGGGAAATTCATTACCTGTCACTCAACATCCTGGGCAAAGCTAGCAGTCTGCTGCCAGAAATGCCACCTCATGCAGATGCCTGCAGCTGCAGAGTGAGGCGCTGCATCAGCCGCATCTATAGAAATTAGTTATCCTCATGTCAAGAGTGGCTGAAGCATAAGCCTGCTTACCCATGGTGTCAATCCTGTATGACTCCTTGTTAGTAGGGTGCCCCCCCCTTGAGAACGATGTCTTTATCATTCTCTGCAAGAATAACAATAGCATCAGCTATGGGTTGAGTGAAATACACAGGCTTATTCTTAGAAGCAGCATATTTCCTGTCTGCCTGTTTGGGGACAGCTGACACAGTAGCAGGCCTGTGCCAAACTGCATCAGACAAGGTCTCTAGAGTGGGTTGGATAGGAGGAATTAAACTGGTTGGAATATTAGGCAAGTATAGTTGGAGGCACCTAGCTTGGTCAGATGCTGCCAGCTCAAAATCCAATGCTGAATGCATACTTCTGAGCAGAGCCTGGCAAAAAACGTCTTCTTGAAAAACACATGCAAGACTGGGTCTGAGACCTCTGGTCCACTGAGTCTTCATCCCCAACATAATAGTTAATATGGTCATGATCCGACTCATCTCCCTCCACATCCTCTCTGCAAGGAGGACAGTAGAGGGGGGGAGTTGCAGAGCTGACAGCACAGTGTGCAACTGTGGCAACACCAGAGAAACCAGGCCCGGTCTTAAGGGACAGCGCCAGTGGCGGCCCCACAACCGTCACTGCAGGTGGCAGTGGGAGGGTTCCCCATACCGATAGCCCATACAATGCTGCATCCAACACAGCATGCAGTGCCAGGTTCCTTGAACCCAGCACCACATGTGACACTGGACATAGCATAGATTACCCAGCCAGCACTGGAGTGACCAGCAGTGGCACCATGGCTGTACCAGTCCCTGACAGGGGCAACACCATAAGCACAACAGATGATGGTGACACTCATGGCAAAGACCTCAAGGCTGTTGCCACAAGTGAATATACTACTAGGCCCAGCAGCAACGCCATACCAGCAGACCCTGAGGGGTCGGGGGTGAGCACTACAGTGGCACCACATGGGTCAGATGCTGCACCCATTGTTCCATAAGAGCTGCCCAATGGTGCAACTGTCCACTGGAGTCCTCTCTAGACAAGAGGGGAAAGCTCTGGGCCTAAGATAGCAACCTCCTAGGCCTGGATGTCCCCAGAGTCATCAGCAATGACGGTGGGGACATCCAACCTGTGTTAGTCAAATGTCTCATGACAAAACTCACAGAAGGTGACACTCAACTGGTGCCAATTCCTCCCTTTCTTACGAGAAGAGGAAGTGACTGAGGACAAGCAATGCAGTACCTGGACCCCGATGCCAAGCTATACTGCTTCTTTTTGTACTTATGAGAAGACTGCCTTCCATCCTGGGTACTGGACTGCTCATTGCTGGAACCCCTCCTTGGAGAAGGGGGTGGACCAGGCATAGCCCTGTTCCCAGAAATGAATATAACATACTCACTGCCCTGTAATTCTTGGACAAGTCTTCATCATTCATTCATTCATACTGATGGGGTTCAAGCCAGACATGCTAGGACCCTGTGGGAGTCAAAAATCTTTAGAAGGGCCAGTGCTGAGATAGGACCACCCATGTGTGGCACCATGAGGCTGGCTTGCACCTGTGCAGGCTATCTCGGTGTCGACCCTCCAACTGCCTCAGTACCTTTTTTGCAGAGGAGATGCAGCACATACAAAGTTAAGAAACATATAACCTAACAAGGGCGTAAGATAGCCCAACTGACCTGCATAAGAAGGGTGAATTTGAAACCATGTCTTCACAGCCCAAACAGAACGAGGGAGTGAAGACCAGGAACAGATTGAGTGAGCTTGGGAAATGGTGGGTAGGTGTATGAATGAATGGTGAAGACTTGTCCAAGAAGATCAAGAATTACGGTAAATAAGTAATTTTCATATATTCTTGGACTTAAAGTCTTCACCATTCATTCATATTGCTGGGTGAGTACTGAGCTAAAAAACAATCTCCCAAGCAAGGTGGTAGGGGACAGAGCTCATTCAGGACAGGAGTCCATTAAGGATTGTCCTGCCAAAGGAATCATGTTGTCTGGTGTGGACATCCACAGTGTAGTGCTTCACAAAAGTGTGCACTGAGCTCCAAGTAGCTGCTCTGCAAATGTCATAAATGGGAACAGAGCAGATCTCTGCCACAGACGCAGCCACAGCTCTGGTGGAATGGCCATGCATCTGGCCCTTCAACTTGATCGGTGCTGTGGAGTAACAAGGGTGAAGGTATGCCACTATCCAAGCAGAGACACATTTGCTAGACACTGACTGACCCAGCCGGCCAGTGTTGAAGGACATAAAGAGCTGCATGGCTTGACAAGTGTCCCTAGTTCTATCGATATAGAATTGCAGTGCTCTTTTAACTTCCAGGGAATGAAGGGCGCATTCCCCTTTATTTTGGAAGTTAGCAAAATAAGTAGGCAGAAATAGAAGGCTGGTTGAGGTGGAAATCCTAAACCACTTTGGGTAGGAACTTAGGGTGAGTATGGAGAACCACCTTGTCTTTATGAAAGACTGTATACAGATGGTCTGTGATCAAGGCATGTACTTCACAGACCCTACAAGCAGAAGTGATGACCACCAGGAAGGCGGTTTTCCAGGTCAGAAACATCAGATCACACATAGCTAGAAGCTCAAAGGTTTTACGAGTGAGCATATCTAGCACAAGGTTAATGTCTCAGAAAGCAACAGACTTTCTAACTAGGGGCTTTGTATGAAGGATACCTTTAAGAAATCTTTTGGACAGCAGCAACTGAGCCAGGCTGATGTTTTGGACTGGCTCATGATAGGCAGAAAGTGCACAGAAGTGCACCTTTACAGATGAGTATTGCAGTCCTGCATCTAAAAGGTCTAGTAGGTACTCCAGCACTTTCTCTGGAGGACACTGAAATGGGTCAAAAGAGATTTTAGCACACCATTCTGAGAAATGCTTCCATTTAGCAATGTAAGTCTTACTGGTAGAAGTCTTACAAGCTGCCAGGAGGATCTGCAAGATTCTCTGAGAGACTTGAAACCTGCTGACTTCTATTTCCTCAGGAGCCAGTTGTTGAGATGAAGAGAGCACAGGTTGGGGTGGACCAGGGGCCCTTGTGTCAGGAGGTCCGTTCAAAGAGGCAGCTGTTTCAGGGGTACCTCTGACAACTTGTTGATAAAGGGAAACCAGATATGTCAAGGCCAATATGGTGTAAAGAGAATAATTTTGCCCACAAGTGCCTCCAGTCTGAGCAGCACCCTCTGAATTAGTGGAAGAGGAGGAAATGCGTACACAAAATGTCTTGTCCACCGCAACCTGAATGCATCCTGACAGTAAATGCCAGGTTCTGGATTTCTGGAGTAGAATAGAGGCAGTTTTGTGATGACTGGGGATGCAAAAAGGTCCAGGTCTGGACTGCTCCACTCATTGAAGAGCAACTGTACTACATCTGGTGCAAGAGACTACTCATGAAGATCTGCTTCTCTCCTGCTGAGGTGGTCCACCAGACTGTTTTGGACTCCTGGCAGATAAACTGCCTGAATCAGGACATCGTGGTTGAGGTGCCATTTCCATACAGTCATGGTTTCTCTGCACAGAGGGTAGGAGTGTGCTCCACCCTGTTTGCTGATGTAGTACATCACTGACTTGTCTGTCTGAAGAAGAATCACTCTCTGACTAATAACTTTTTCTAGGACTCAGAGGGCATCCAGGACCTCCTTCATTTCCAGAACACTGATGTGGAGATGAGACTCTGCCTGGGTCCCCACCTCCTGAGTGTGAAGGTCCTGGCAGTGAGCCCTCCCAGCCAAGAAGAGCTGCATCTTTTGTGATGGTGATCTGGGATTCCGATGGGGCAAAGGGCAGACCTTGAAGAAGGTTGTCCTCTTGTATCCACCCTGCAAGTGATCGATGCAGGGGATCTGTCACTTTGATGGGGTAAGACGGAGGATGTGTAGTTGGGGACCACTGCGTGCAGAGCATCCACTGATGAGCATCCATCCTCATGTGCAGACAAGTGGGAAGAATCATGAAGACGGATGAAGCTATGAGGCCTAACATCTGTTGCATGGTGTGAGCTCTTACAGAGCTGTTTTCTCTGATGAAGTGAGCCATCTGGAGAATGTCATTCCTCCTGTCCTGTGGAAGAAAAGCTTTCACTTTCGTAGTATTTAAGAGGGCTCCTATAAAGAGGAGCTGCAGAGATGGTTGGAGCTGTGACTTCTCTAGATTCAGGAGGGCCCCCATGGATGTGAGGAACTGAGATGCTGTGTATACAGCTTCCTACATCTCCTGCCTTATGAACGTGAGGAACTGAGATGCTGTGGATACAGTTCATATGAACATACAAACATATGAAGAAGCCAGCAGAAGAAGGCCATTTGGTCTACCAAGTCTGCTCGTATTGCAGGGTCCACAGTTTGAGCTAATGTCCCTGCCCTCCCTCCCTTCCTACTCCTCCCATCCTCCCTGTCTATGATCCTTACTTTCCCCCTATGCCTATCCCAGCCTCTCTTAAAGCGGCCCACTGTCTTCAATGAGATGACCTCTTCTGGCAGTGCATTCCAAGTGTGAAGAAGAGCTTCATGACCTCCCTCCTAAACTGCCCACCCTCCAGCTTAAGACTGTGCCCCCTAGTTTTATGGTTGCCACTCAGCTTAGAGACTCTCCTTATCAACTTTGTTTATCCCTTTCAAGTACTTGAAGGACCCAATCATGTCCCATCTCTCTCTCTCCTGTGTTTTAGGAAGTACATGTTCAGTGCCCTAACCTCTCCTCATATGTCATACCCTGCTGACCCACTAGCATCTTTGTAGCCCTCCTCTGGACCTTCTCCAGCAGGTTAATGTCCTTTTTGAGGTGTGGGCACCAGTACTGAACTCCATACTCTAGATGCAGCCTTACCAGTGACCTGTACAAGGGCAGTATGATATCCTCTCTCTTACTACTGATCCCCCCAGATATGCATCCCAGCATTTTGTCTGCCTTTGCTGCTGCTTTCTTGCACTGTGTGGAGTGCTTCAGGTCACTAGTGATCATCACTCCCAGGTCCTTCTCCTCCTCTGACACAGATACTTGGACTCCACCCAGGTAGTACTCTGTCCAGGGATTCGTGACTCCAATATGCATAACTCTGCATTTCTTGGCATTGAAGCCAAGCTGCCAGATCCTGGACCACCTCCCCAACTTTTCCAGATCTTTCTGTAGGTCCTGTATCTCTTCAGCTGTGTCCATGCTCCCGCAGAGCTTGGTGTCATCCATGAATAGGCACATTTTGCCCTTAATACCATCCCCAATGTCATTGATGAAGACACTGAACAACATCGGCCCCAGCACAGAAGCCAGTGGGACCCCACTGGTTACCTCTCTGGTACCAGATAACTCCCTCCACAACCACCCTCTGGGTTCTATCCCTCAGACATTTTGTCACCCATC
Organism: Neoceratodus forsteri; assembly: GCA_016271365.2. Taxonomy (NCBI): domain Eukaryota; kingdom Metazoa; phylum Chordata; order Ceratodontiformes; family Ceratodontidae; genus Neoceratodus; species Neoceratodus forsteri. Next base: position 413,600,609 of record CM057452.1, read on the forward strand.
TGGCCATCTTTTCCCCAACCTCAAGGTCCACCAGCTTCCTGATCAATCTTTTGTGAGGCACAGAGTCAAAGGCTTTGCTAAAATCAAGATAGAGAATGTCTACCGCTTGGCCCCTGTCTACTGTCTTAGTGACGCAGTCAAAAAAGTCAATCAGATTTGTTTGACACAATCTCCCCCCATGAACTCATGCTGCCTTGTATCCTGGAGATCATGCTCCTCTAGATATTCCACTGACCTTTCCTTTAGTATGGTCTCTACGATCTTACCCACAATGGAGGTCAGACTGACTGGTCTGTAATTCCCTGGGTCATCCTTAGGACCATGTTTGTGGAGGGGCACTACATGTGCTGTTTCCCAGTCCTGCAGTACCACACCTGACTCTAGTGAACTATTAAATAGATCTGCCAGTGGCTCTGCCAGCTCCTCAGCCAGTTCCTTTAGTACCCTTGGATGTACTCTGTCCGGGCCTGGTGATTTATCCACCTTCACTGCCAGCAGCCCCTCCCTCCCTCACTCTATCCTTCTCTATCACTACATCTGTGTTCCCCTTCCTCCCTGCTCCTCTTTTCCCTCCTGAAGGCACTGGTCCATCCTTCTCCCTGGTGAAGATGGAACAGAAGTATTCATTTGGTATCTCTGCTTTTCCCCCATTATCCTCCATCCACTCCACCCATTTCTTAAGCCTAACAATCCCTTCTTTCTTGCCCCTTTTCTCACTTATATAGTGAAAGAAAGCCTACTCCCCCTTCTTAAATCCTTCAGCTATCTGCAGTTCCTTCCATGCCTTTGCTCGCCAGACTTCCTTACTTGCCTCACTAGCCAACCTTAGGTAATTTTCCCTATCCACCTCTCTTTTGGTCTTCCTGAATTTTCTATAGGCCAACCTCTTTTCCCTTACTGCCTGGGAAACCCCAGAACTGAACCAGCTGGGGGCACTTTGGTCCTTGTGTTCTTACCCCTGAGCCTAATGCACTCGTCTTTGGCAACCAGTATTCCTTCCTTAATGATGGATCACCTTTGGTCCACCCCCATATCTGCTTTGATATCTGCCAGATGGCTTCTTAGCACTTTGCCCATTTTTTTGAAGTCCACCCTCCTGAAATCCAAGATTTTGGTCTTAGTCAGGATGCTTTCCCTGCCTATATCCAACTGGAACCACACTGTGCAATGGTCGCTTCCACCTAGTGGCTCCCTGACCATTATTTCATGTACATGGTCCCCATTTGTGAACACCAGATCATGAATTGCCTCAGCTCTTGTTTGTTCACTGACACCCTGAGTTGGGAACCTACTCTGCAGTCCTTCCAGGATCACCTGACTCCTAGTACATGTTGTCGAGGGTATGCTTCAGTCTACCTTGAGCAGGCTGAAGTCCCCCACAAGTACCACCTCTCCTTTCCCTGCAGCTTCCGGTATTTGTGAGCTCAGTTCCCTGTCCCTCTCCTCATCCTGATTGGGTGGCTTCCTGTGTGTTCTGCCTTGATGGGCTTGCCAAAAGACAGTCATTTAAGTAGGGGAACATCTGAACACTGAGCCTTCGAAGGTGTGCAGCAAGGACTGCAAAACACTTGGTAAAGACTCAAGGCACTGAGGAGAGCCCAAAGGGCATGACTCTGAACTGATAATGTTGACCCAAGGCCACGAAGTGAAGGTACTTGTGGTGACTTGGGCGCATTGGAACATGTTGGTAGGCATCTTACATATCCAGGGAAGTCAGCCAGTTGTACTGTTGGAGGAGTGCTAGTAGTGTCCCTAGGGAGATCATCTTGGAACTTCTCCCTGAACAAGAACTTGTTTAACTTTCTGAGGTCGAGAATGGGTGTGCATGCCGCCTATCTTCTTTGGAATCAGAAAGTAATGGGAGTAGAAACCTGTGCTCCTCTCTGATCAGGGAACTACTTCTACTGTCCTGTTTCTGAGAAGGCCATGTATAAGCAAGAAGGTCTGACTCAGCAGTTGACAGAATGTGCTGTCACTTGGGTAGAAAATCCAGGGGAATCTCTACAAAACTGAGTAACCCTCCCAAACTATCCTGAGGACCCAATTATCCGTAGTGATGGACTTCCACTGGTTGTAAAACTGAGTTAGATGACCTCCCACTGCTGTGGTGATGTCCACCTCAAGCAGTTGAGGTGAGATCGGGGCCAGATTTTCAGAGGATGGCACTGGGCGCTTTTGAGCCCTGTGCCTTGTGTTGCATTTTATTTTGTGGCTGAGGTGGCTGGTTCCTGCTAGGGGATCCTCAGCCTCTTCCTCAAAAGGAATGCCTGTTATGAAAAACTGAAGGTTTCTGCCTCTCTGTGGAGCTGAAGGAGCTGACCTGGCTGTTTTAATGGCTGTCCTAGTCTTCTGAGAGGCCTCCAGGACTTGCTCTACTTGTGGACCAAACAGATAACTGCCATCAAAGGGCATATTCATAACCCACTGCTGAGCATCAGAGGTGAACTCCAATGTCCGAAGTCAGGAATGTCTTCTGGTACAGATTCCAACAGCAGCTGCTCTAGAAGCTGTATCGTAGACATCCATGGAAGCTTTAAGTTGATGGTTATTACATTCCGTCCCCCAGGTAACAGTCTGTAGCATCTCCATTTTGGAGTCAGACTCCGGGAGACCTTCTATTAAGGCCTTAAGAAAGTACCAGAGGGCATGCTCGTATTGAGAGAAGTGTCACTGACAGCTGGCAATATGCATGCCCAGGTCTGCAGCAGCGAATGCCCACTTACCCAAGGTATCTATCTTATGAGATTATTGATTGCACATGCTGATACTTCATGAGGAAGAACAGCTTTGTCAGTCTCAGCAAGGGCAGCCAGCGCATCTGCGATGGGCTGTGAGACTAAAATGGGTCTCTCCTTAGGAGGGACATACTTCCTGTCTATGGATTTGCAGATAGATGGAATAAGGGCCAGCTCGTGGGTGGGGGGAGGAATGGAGGCGTAAGGTTCACTGGAATGTTAGAAACATGAAACCACTCCAGATGTAAAAGTCTATCAGGGTACACAGAGGAGGTCTGCAGGTCCAGGGTCACCCTCATATTCCTGAGGAGAGATTGAATGAAAGGTCCTGTACTGGGTTTTCAGTTGGAAACAAGGCCTTATCAACCAAACTATAGAATGAGTCTTCATCACCTTCTTCAGCAACTATAAAGTCTGGATCGGACTCATCCTACTCCACCTCACCCTCAGAAGGGGTTGGAGCTGCCCCAAACAGGCCGTTGCCTGGCCTTGGCAAAGGATATACAGGAGACACTGAAACCAGCACCAGGCCTGGCGTTGTGGAACCTGGTGCTGCCCCATCAGGAGCTGGCGTTGCACATGGCACAGAGGACTGCGCCAACCCAGACATAGCCACATGCAGATCCAAAAGCAACCCTAGAAGGAAAGAAGTGAGTAAAAGATGGTACCATGCTGGTCCTTGTGAAGAAACATAGTGAGGGACGATGGCACATAGAACCAGCGTTGGTGGTACGGGCAAGGGAAGAAAGTCCTCCTGGACCCAAAGGCCCTGGAACCAGATCCACCAGGAGGAGCAACCAGGACAGATGCTGTACCCACTGCTCCATAAAAGCAACCCACTGGTGGAACTGCACACTGGAAACCCCTCCAGGGGACAGAGAAGGGGTCCAATATCGAGAGCCTGAGCGATCGAAAAGCAGAGGCCACTGGAAAACCAGAAGGAACAGAAGACGGCCTTCCACTCCCACTGTGAGAAACTCTTGGCAGACATACCAGAGGGTGACCTCGAGTGGTACCTTTTCTTCCCTTTCTGATGGGAAGAGGAAGAGCTTGAGGCCGAATGGTGCCAGGTCCCCAACCTGGATCAGGAATGGGCATGCTTCTTTTTGTGTTTACAGGATGACTGTCCTCCCTCCTGAACACTGGACTGTCCATAGTCAGACCCCTCCTCTGAAGAGGGCAGTGACCTGGACACAGCCCGGCTGCCAGAGTAGCCTTCCAACGATGAGTCCCTACCGTCACCATCACCATCCATGGTTGAATCCCTCGAACAGTAGAGCTGAGAGGAAGATATGAAAATGTATTTATTTACTTTTTAAAACAAAAGAAATTAAATAACACACAAATGAACTCTGAACACTGTTGTCATACTGACATGAAGATTTGACTCCTGGCGGGTGAGCGACATCATCCATGAAGCGCACTTGGCGGTGTGAAAAAAGGAACTGAGGTGGTTGGAGGGTCGACGCCAAGACAGCCTACACAGATGCGAGCCAGCCTTGCGATGCCGAGAATGCATGGTGCTATCTCGGCGCTGGCCCTCCTGAAGATTTTTGGCTCCTGCAGAGTTCTAGCGCCTCCGGTTTAAACCCCAGCAATATGAATGAATGGTGAAGACTTGTCCAACAAGATCCAAGAATTATGCTGAGTATGCAATTTTCATGTAATGGTGAAGATTTTAAGTTCAGGAAGATTAGCCTGCCTCTTCATGCTCCATACCGTCCATGGCCATCAACTGTTAACACTCGGTAGGGCTGAGAGAAAACTGATATTTAGGTGAAAATAGCTAAACTGACACAAAAAAAACAAACTCTAAATTTAACCACTAAAACTGAAGAACTGAACGCTGTCATAGTATAGTCAGTGAAAATCTGACTCCAGGTGGGAGAGCAACATTGTCAATGATGCACACTCAACAGCGGGGAAAAAAGGAATCGAGGCAGTTGGGGACTGGTGCAACTGTACACCAGCAGACACATATTTCAACTTGCAATGTTACAAATGCAGTGACTACTGAGTCACTAGTAGTCTGAAAATGGCTGCCATTCACTGGGTCCTAGTGTCTCTGGCTCAGACCCACTAGTGGGAGACAATGGAGAAGACTGAGTCTTGAAGAGTTTCCTATTGGTCCAAAGAAAGTACAGTTACGTAAGAACTTACCATAACAGTAGATCTTCAAGAGGAGCTCTTGCAGCAAGTAACACCATTAGGACTGAAGGTGGCAGGCACCAGGACCCCACAGAAAAGTTCTAGCTAGTAGAATACAGTGGGGGAACCACCCCCGGCATTGGCCTGCCTCTGACGTCCACCTATGGTATAAAAAGGGTCGTCCCCCAGCCCAACCTCGGTTCTTCCACCAGAGACCCCAGCGTAAACAGAAACTGGAGAACCAAAGAGGTTCCTCTATACTGAGGAAAGAAGGTAACAGAGATGGAGAAGCAGCTACCAGGGGGAGGGAGGGAGGGAAACCAGCACCTGCTGCAAAAACTCTTCTTGAAGATCTAATGTTGCGGTAAGTTCTTACGTAACTGTACTATCTCACTTCGAGGGGCCTCTTGCAGCAGGTAACACCATTAGGACTGAGTCCCAAGCAGTGAAAAGACTGACCCTGGTCAGCTGGAAGGAAATAGAAGTCAGTGTAAGGCTCTCAAGAGAGCAGGCCCTGCAACACACTGCCAGTCCAAAACTTGCCCTGCACCTAGATGCAATGTCCAGACTAATGCTGGACGAAAGTGTGGACAGAACTCCAAGTGGCTGCTACACAAATGTAAGCAATGGACACATTTCTGAAGGATGCAAAAGAAGCAGCTACACCCCTGGTAGAATGGCCTTTAACTGGGCCCGGTTAAGGCTTGTTGTATTTGTGGTAACAAACAATGCAATTAACCAACTATTTGGACAAACATTGTTTTGAAACTGAAGCCCCTTCTTTTCTTGGGCGGGGGGGCAACAACTGATCAGTTTTTCCTGATGGCCTGGGTGTGGTACAGATAATAGCGTAGCACCTGGTGGACATCCAGAGTATGCAGTAAGGCCTCCCCTTGATTCAAATACTCTGGGTAATACACAGGCAGATGGATGTCTTGATTCAGCGTAAACTCAGACACCACCTTAGGAAGAAACTTAGGACTGATCCTCAAGGACACCCTGTTCTTGTGGAAAACTAAAAAAGGCTCTTTACACATCAGAGCCTGAAGCTTGGAAATCCTTTGAGCAGAAGTAATAGCAACTAAAAATAACGTTTTCCACGACAAAAAGCGTAGCTTGCAGCTTGAGGCAGGGCAGGCACCAGGGCTATCACAACCCAAGGAACCGATGCCAGTTCCCTCTCAGCCTGCCCCACAGATGCTGGTTCCCCTGGCTATGCCTCAGAACCCACCCACGGACCTTAACGCCCTTTTTGAGGCCTGGTGGTTATACTTCAGCTTGCGGCAGGCACAAAGGGAGGCAAAGTAAGCTTTTCTAAAATGAACAACAGATCCTGGGGGGAGCAGGATCCCTGATGGGAGGTTTCAGATGCAGTATGCCCTGCAAGAAAGTGCAGAAGAGGTCAAGCTGAGCAAGCATCTTGCCTTCGATAGGTGCATGGTACGCAGAGATGGCGGATAAGTGCACCTTGATCGAGGAGCAACTCAGGCCTGAATCCAAAAGGAGGTACTCTAGAGTGAGATTCTCCAGACAGGTAAAGGGATCTAGGTGATGAGCACTGGCCTATATGCAGAACCGCTTCCACTTCATAGCATTAGTGGAGAGTTTGTTGGCTGCCACTAGGACGTCTGCCACCCAGAGAGAAACCCCAAATTGGGCAACTGCTAAGTCTGCAGGAGCCATGCATGAAGGTGCAGTGACTCGAGGTCCAGATGGACAAGGATGCCCCATTCCTGAGAGAGCAAATTGGAGCACAGAGGTAGAGAAATCGGAGGTTCCACTGCTAATCGTTGGAGGAGTGGAAACCATATCTGGTGCGGCCAGGAAGGGGCTATCAGGATCATCTCTGCTCCTTCTGACTGCAACTTGAGTAGACCTCTCTGCAGCAAAGCAAAGGGAGGAAAGGTGTACAGAAACCTCCCTGTCTAAGAGAGGGATAACGCATCTCACCAGAAAACACTAGGCACTGGATCTAGAGAGCAGAAACTGGGTAGTTCTGCTTTGAATGGGGACACGAATAAGTCCAGCTCTGGGCATCCCATCCTGTCGAACAGATCTTTGACCACTGAGGGAAGAAGTTCTCACTCATGTGCCTTGGACCGAGAATGGCTTAGGTTGTCGGCCAAGGTGTTTTGAATGCCTGGAACATGCACAGCAGTAAGGTCCAAGTGATGCTATATGGCCCACTACCAAATTCTCATGGCCTCCCTGCAGAGGGGGATATGAGTGCATTCCCCTCTGCTTGTTTATGTAAAAGACCATGGACATATTGTCCGACTGGATCAAAAGAGGTCCTGGGAGCAGGTTTGTCTGAAAGGCCTGCAGAGCATACAGGATCACCCACATTTCCAAAATACTGATGTGGAATGCTGCTCTAATGGGGACCAGGTTCCCTGAGTCTGATGGTCTGCCAGATGGGCGCCCCAGCCCTGGCCCGACATGTCCATGGTCAGGATCTCTTGAGGTGACTCCGACTGGAAGTGGACCCCTTTGGAGAGATTGTAGGGGGTCAGCCACCACTGCATAGTCTGACACACTGAGTTGGATACTGACACCACAAGATCCAAATTGTCTGTGCGCTGATCCCATTGGACCTGAAGGTTCCATTAGGCTACCCTCAGATTCATGTGGGCCAGTGGAACTGTTGCAATGGCTGCTGTCATGTGTCCCAGTAGTCTGAGAAAGGCTCTGGCTGGAACTTGGCGAGATGATGCGACCAGTTGAGCTTGTGCCTGAATGCGTTCTGCCCTGTCTGGGGGAAGAAATGCTTTGCCTTGGGCAGTGTCCGAGATTGCCCTAATGCACTGGAATCTTTGACTTGACCAAGGAGAGGATTTGGGAAGGTTGAGAGTTAGCCCCAGATCCTGAAATAAAGTGAAAGTAGCCTCCATGGTTCTGAGCAACTGCTCCTTGATTGGAGCTGTCAGAAGCCAGTCGTCTAAGGGAAGACATAATGGCCTTCCCTCCTTAAGGCTGCTGCCACTACTGCGAGGCATTTCGTAAAGACTCATGGGGCCGAGGACAGGCCAAACAGCACAGCCCAAAACTGGTAGTGGTTTCCTTGAAAGCGGAAGTGAAGGAACCTCCTGTGGGGTGAAAACACCAAGATGTGAAGATAAGTGTCCCGCATGTCCAGAGAACATAACCAATCCCCTGATGAAGTAAGGGAGAAGGCCAGAAAGAGTGACCATTCTGAACAGTTAGCATTCTATGAACTGGTTCAGGTGGCTGAGGTCCAGGATTGGACACAAGTCTCCTGTTCTCTTTGGGACCAGGAAGAAATGTGAGTAGAATCCCTTCCCTCGCTGTGCTGGTGGGATAGATTCTATGGCCGATTTCTTTTATCATTATGGATTTTATGTGGTTTTTTTTTTTTCCCATTTTCGCCCACTCTCAGGCCCAGACGTGCATGCGTGCGCTGCATTCTGAGACACCCTCCTGACAATCTGCCCCCTCCCACCTGCGCTGCCACTAGACCTCCACCTGGTGGCAGAAAAACTACTTGGAGGGGAAGACAACCACCCCAGAAGAGAGCTGCCGTTAGGCGCTTGATCCTGCTCCACTTTCCCCTCGTGCCAGCACCCTGATGACCCAAGGTCATTCCCGAACCCAGGTCGCTGGTGTGGCATGAAGTGTGGCATCCAGTGCCTCAACCCCAGCACTACTGGCCAGCATATGGCCTGTTTTCAGAGGAACGCTTGGATCTCTTCTTGGATAACAGCGAGATGGGCGTGAATGGAATGGGAGGGGGGCTGAAGGATTGTCCGGAGGAATCTCCAAAACTTCTAGTGTGTGCCCCATTACACTAATTGCAGAACCCACTGATCCAAGGTTATTCAGAGACAGCTCTCTCTGTAGTGAGAGCAACGATTCCCACCACCTCACCCAGGGATTCGCTGGGGGAGGGGAGAGGGTAAGGAGTCAAGCAGAGGAGCTGGGACAGGCAATGCAGCCTGTGAGGTTCTGGGAGCTCTGGGGGCAGAACCTCTTGTGGCTTGAGAAGTAGCCTTTCTCTTAAAGGCACTTCTGCGCTGTTGGCCTCTGATTTGCTGCTTGGAGGTGTGACAAAAGGACTTCTGCTAGGACGATTTAGGCTGAGATCGTTACAATGTTTGAACCGAACATGGAGCCTTGCCCGACTCTTGGAGGCAAGTGACTGTATTTTGAGAATCCTCACCAAATAAAATGGGGCCTCTGAAAGTGGCATCCAGAATCTTAGACTGGACATCTGGAGCAAAACCAGAGACCCTAAGCCAGGAGTAGCGATGAAAGCAAATTTCCAAAGCTACAGCCCTCCCTGCAGAGTCCACACAGTCATAAGAGGCTTGGAGAACATAAGTCCCCACATCCGAGCCTGACTTTAAAAGGTGCAGCAGTTCAGCCTTTCTGTGAAGATCAGGCTGAGCCTGTGCCACCTAAAAGACCTCCTCCCACAGAGCATTCTGATATTGAACCATGAGGGCAAGAAAGTTTAGGGAATGGACAGCACAGGTGGCTGAGGAATAGACCTTCTTACCAAAATGGTCTATCTGCCTCGAATCCTTGTTGGGAGGCTGAGTGGTAAGGTGCCGGGCCACTTAGAACAGTCATGGGCTGCATTAATAATGATTAAATCAGCCTCTGGGTGCTCCGCATAAAAAGGTTCATCCCTAGGGGCATTATACAGGTGATCAGCCTTCTTAGATGTTGCCGGTGTAGTAGAGGGGTGTTTCCAAGGGGCCCTATTGACATCCTTGAAGGAGTCAATAAGGGGATGAATGACTAAAGGCAATGACTCCTCCTTACAGTGGAAAATGGCTAGCCAACGTCACTTGGGATCCACTTCCTCCATGTCCCAACCCATAAGGGCCTAGATGTGTCTCATCACATCCATGAAAGTTGGGTCATCTGAAGGAGACCACAAGGTGTCCTTGGGCACCTCTGGTTTGGATGATAGGTAAGAGTCTCAGGAATTGTCATAAGAGGAGGAAGAGGAAGATCCTTCCAACTTGCCTGAGTCTGGAGAGGGCAAGCGATGATGCCTATGTAGGTGGGTCCTCGGATGACCGGTGCCAGTTCCTTCTGGTTGTGGAGTAGGTTCCCTAGGAGGTGGCTTTGGGGCCTTCCTAGGGGGAACCTGCTTCTTAGTTGAATTGGTAGATGGGTCCCTCAGAGTCTGAGTTTGGGGGTTCCTTCGGGGCCCTCCTTATCCTTGAAGTATGACCACCAGGCCTCAAAAAGGGCGTTAAGGTCCGTGGGCAGGTTCTGAGGCATAGCCAGGGGAACCAGCATCTGTGGGGCAGGCTGAGAGGGAACTGGCATCGGTTCCTTGGGTTGTGATAGCCCTGGTATTGGATCCACTAGTGTTGGGTTAACTGGCGTATGTCCCTGGGGTAAGAACCCATCCGGTGTCAGTCTGACTGGAGTTGATAGACCGAGCGTCAGTCCCTCTGGCATTGACTGTGTGATGACAGGACCAGCTGGTGACTATGGAGCGTTAGAGGACGACAGCTGAAGGACTGCCGGGGTCGACGCTGGGGTGGCTGATGTCAGTGGGACAGGCGTGGGCTGATGCCAGTCTGGTGATGCAGCCGGCATCAGCCTAGAAGGAGAAGCCTGTCCCAGGGAGCTAACTCCCGAGTGGGGCAGAGGCGTCACTCTCGCAGGGGAGGTGAGCGCATGCCCCTGGCATCACTTGGAGGCATCAGTCCCAGATGTTGGAATCAACTTAACAGATGGCTTGACTGGGAGGGTGACAGACAAAGACCTGCCACCCGAGGAGGACCCGGCCAAGCCACCTGGCTGAGGACCCGCCTGCTGAATGGGCCTGCGCATCAGGGGCTGAGAGGCTGGGGATGAAGTCCCAAGCCCCAAAGAACCACCACTCAAGACAGTAAGAAGAGTGGGTGGTTTGACCACTGGGAGCCAGGAGGGAGAAAGGGCTGCCGAAGTGGAGAGGGCCGACCTCCCACAGGAGGAAAACCCATGTTTGTATCCAACTTGCGTGGGAACCTGGAGTGGGAAACTGACGGGTTTGTCCCTGTGCTTCTCCCGGTGGTTGTGCTTTTCCCGAAGACTGCTCCTTGACTGATGAAGAAATGGATGCCCCAGAGGCCAGGGAAGAGGAGCTACTTTGTAGAGCTCTTTCTCCATCACTGTAAGTTTTTTCTGCAGCAGGAAGGCTTCCAGGGTCTTCTGGCAGCGAAGTCTGGTGCACTGGTTAAAATCCTGGCAGTGTTGGCAGGCTTCAGTGTTGTGGTCTGGGCCTAGGAAAAGCAGACACAATAAATGGCTGTCCTTGTGGGGAAGATGCTTTCCATAAGCACACTTCATTTGCCATTGTTCTATTGAAGAGGATGGAGAAGACATGCACAGATTGCTGTAAATTTTGACGAAAATTGGAAAATAGTAAAGCGCAGGTAATGCAAAGAAAATGGCGGTCAACTAAAGTAGAAGACGTCTGTAAAGGTTCAACTTGTGCGAATCGATGGTGGGAAAAAAACTGAGGTTGAGCTGGGGGACTGGCCCTTTTATATCATTGGTGGATGTCGGAGGCAGGCCGATGTCAGGGGGTGGTCCCCCACTGTATTCAGCTAGCTACAAGTTTTCTTTTGGGACCTGGTGCCTAACGGCTTCAGTCCAAGTGGTGTTACTTGCAGCAAGAGCCCTGTCACAGTGAGATCTACCTTATTCATATGGAAGATAATGTAGTTTGTATCTGCACAGAGGGCTCGCAGCTCGCATACCCTCCTGGCAGGTGTCATGGCCATCAGGAAAACTGGTTTCCATGTGACATTTTTGCAAGTCAGCTATATCCACAGGCTCAAAAGGAGCCTCCATCAGCTGGGTAAGGCAGATATTTAGGTTCCATAAAGGGATATATATTTGAGGCCTTTAAAAAAACCTTTAATAACAGGTTTTATAAGTTTTCCTGAGCCAATAGGCAATGCCTATTGGCTCACACTCACCCGTTAAAAATTGCAGTCCTTGATATTTCTCCTATTGCAGTAATCATGTAGCCTTCTCTTGAATATTTCCATACTTTCACTGCCCACCACCTAAATTTTATTTGTTAACCGGATTGGTGCACTGGTCCGAGGGCCTTTTTCAGGCATGGCCCAGGCCAGAGACTGGCACAAACAATGGTAAATACAGTGTGAATAAACAGCAGGAAAGAAAAAATTACTCACCTTAGTAATCTTGTTTCTTCCAAAGTATTCTTCTATATTCATAACTGTGCAGTCAGCCTCCTAAGCAGAGATGCCTGGAGAAAATTGAACTATATGCAAATGATAGAACTACCATTGGTGACACATATTCAAACTGCTGCCCTTATCTGCTGCAACGTTCCAACAACATATCAGATTTTTAAGGAGCCTACAAGGCAACCTATACTAAGGCTTGTCTAAATATACTTATCTAATATAACACAACTTAAGGTGTCCATGACTGCGTGAAATATCCTTAACATAATATAATCCTAACCGCCCCTCCCCCCCGAGTGCCAGAATCACCTGGAAATAGAAGGGAATTAAATATTTCCCACTAGGGTTAGAAAACATATATGCCAGTGTATGGGACTTTTAATTAGAAAACTCCATCAGGAGTGCAGAGGCTCTGGTTCTGGAAGGGGAGGCAGGGAGGGAGAGTTATGAATATAGAAGAATACCTTGGAAGAAACAAGATTACTAAGGTGAGTAGTGTTTTCTTCTAACCCCGGGTATTCTTCCATATTCCTAACTCTGCAGACTTCAAAGCAGTACATTTGGAGGTGGGCAGGGAATCTATTTAGGAAAGAGGCTCTGCATGACTGCTGTGCCAAACCTGGCATCACTTCTGGACTGTGTGTCCAAACTGTAGTGTTTAGTAAATGTGTGTACTGTCCTTTAGGTAGCTGCTTTACAGATTTCTACTACAGGAATATCTCTAGATGCTGTTATAGTAGCAGCTGTGCCCCTTGTTGAATGAGCCCTCAGGCCTGCTGGGGGTTCCTTACCCACTTTTGAGTAGCAAAACTAAATGCATGGGACTATCCAGCGGGAGACTGACTTCTTAGAAGCTGGGGTGCCTTTACCTACATCCCCACAAGTAAGAAACAGCTGTTGCGTGTCATGTCTATGATCCCTGGTATGGGTCATATAGTAACTTAATGCTCTTTTGACATCTAGACTATGGAGTCTGCATTCACCTGAACTAGCATGTTCAGTGAAGAAAACTGGAAGTGTAATGGACTGGTTTAAGTGGAAATCAGAAAACACCTTGGGAAGAAATCTCCTATTTGCTCTCAGCACTGCCTTGTCATAATGGAAGTAAAGATAGTCCTCCTCAACACATAAGGCTTGTAGTTCACGGATTCTTCTAGCTGACGTAACTGCAACCAGAAACACAGTTTTCCATGTAACATTGTAAATGTGCAGAGGACATAGGCTCAAAAGGTGGTTTCATGAGCTGAGCAATGCATATGTTCAGGTCCCACACTGGAACTGGTTCCGTAATAAGTGGGTGCAGGTGGCACAAACCTTTAAAAAACTTTCTGAAAATGGGATTGGCTGCTATGGAAATATCTTTTCCAGCAGTAATGCAGGCATAGATTGAAGCCAGATTAACTTTCAGGGATGTATATTTCAACCCCTTGGAGTGGAGGTATGTGAGACATTCCAGGACAACTGGAGTTTCCACTAAAGTAGGGGAAATCTCCTTGGAATTACACCAGATAGAGAACCTTTTCCATTTTGATAAATAGGTTTTCTTAATAGAAGGTTTTCTATATCCTTTCAGGATATCCAGAAGAGCTTGAGAAAAATTTAAGTTTGCATATTCCAAGTCCTCAAGAGCCATGCCTTGAGTCTGAGAGACCTGAGATTTGGATACAAGATTTCCCCCTGGTGGGAAGTCAACAGGTTGTGCCTCCTGGGTAAGTGTATTGGTTTGGCTACCAACATGGAAAGTAATAGAGGGTACCAAGGCTGCCTGGCCCAGTCTGGTGCTATTAGAACCATTGATGCAGGTTGTGACCTGAGTTTGATCAGGACTCTGAAGATGAGAGGGAAGGGAGGAAAAGCATACAGACTTTTCCCTGACCAGTCCAGAGACAGAGCATCCAGTGGGATTGTGCCCTTGGCTGGTTATCTGCAACAAAAGAGGGGCAGAAGGTGTTTTTCTTGGGATGCAAAGAGATCCACCTCTGGTGTACCCCATCTTCTGAACAGTGAGTCCAGCATCTGCTTGTTGATGGACCACTCGTGATGTGCCTGGCTGATTCTGCTCAGTGCATCTGCAAGGGTATTGTTCTTCCCTTGTACGTGAATGGCCTGTAATGAGGCTTTTAGTGAGTAAACCAGACTCCAGACTTTCATAGCCTCTGTACATAAAGGGTCTGACCTTGTTCCCCTTTGCTTGTTTATATAGTACATCGTTGTGTTGTTGTCTGTCCTGACTTGCACCACTTTCCCTTGTACTAGATGGGCGAATGCTTTCAGGGCCAGAAACACTGCCCTTAGTGCCAGCAAATTCATATGCACGAGTGACTCTGTGATGGACCAGGTTCCAGGAGTGGTGTGATCCCCTAAGTGAGCACCCCATCCTAACAGAGAGGTGTCGGTTCTGAGGATAAATGATGGTGTTCCCTTTGGAAGGGTACCCCTTCCCTGAGGTTGTCTGCTTCCTTCCACCACTGGAGTGCTTGAAGCAGGGTTTTTGTTACTGGAACTGGTTTTGTCAGTTTGCCTTTTCTCTGGCACCAGTGTGCTCTGAGATGAAACTGTATATCTCTCATCTGGAACCTGGCTCCCAGCACCGTGCCTATTGCTGTAGCCATATGTCCCAGGATTTGCAGAAACTGTCCTGCTGGTTGTGGCTTGTTCAGCTTGAATGAGGCAGCTAATTGTAGAATGCTTTGTACTGTATTCTGAGGGAAGGAAGCTCTTCCCTGTATTGTGTTCATAGAAACATAGAATTTGACAGCAGATAAGGACCGCTTGGCCCACCTAGTCTGCCCATTTCCCTACCTAATGGATAAGCTGCAGATCCTAGTTTACCAACAGCCTACTTCATCCTACCCCCCACTAGAATTGCCTTATGTCTGTCCCATGCATTCTTGAATTCCCCCACTGTTTTTGACTCTACGACCTCCGCAGGAAGGCTGTTCCATGTATCCACAACCCTCTCTGTGAAGAAATTTCCTCACATTACCTCTGAGCCATCCCCCCTCTATCTTCAAATTGTGCCTCTTGTTTTTGCACATCTCTTTTCTGAAAGATGCTACCCTCTTGGACTTTGTTGATTCCCTTGAGGTATTTGAAAGTTTCTATCATGTCCCCCTCTTCCTCCTTTCCTCGAGGCTATACATCTTTAGTTCCTTTAGTCTTTCTTCATATGTCTTCTGATACAGACCCTGCATCATTTTGGTTGCCCTCCTCTGGACAGCCTCCACCCTGTCTATGTCTTTGCAGAGATGGGGTCTCCAGAACTGTACACTGTACTCCAGATGTGGTCTTACCAACTGTCTGTACAGAGGGCCAACAACTTCCTGTTTTCTACTGGTGATGCCACTCCCTATGCATCCCAGTGTCCCCCAAGCCCTCCTTACTGCCTCCTCACATTGCTGGCCCACCTTTAGGTCATCTGATATGACTACCCCCAGGTCCCTTTCCATTTTTGTTGTTGTAAGTATCTCACCCCCCATTGTGTACTCTTCCCCTGGGTTTTTGTTTCCCCGGTGCATTAATTTGCATTTCTTTACATTGAATCTAAGCTGCCATACATTTGACCATTCCTCCAACCTTGCCAAGTCCCTTTTCATCCTTTCCACTCCACTTTGTGTATCAATCCTGTTGAAAATCTTTGTGTCATCTGCAAAGAGACATACTTTCCCTTCCAGTCCCTCTGCAATGTCACTTATAAAGACATTAAAAAGGACCGGCCCCAGTACTGAACCCTGCAGTACCCCACTAGTAACCCTCTTTTCTTCACTGTGGACTCCATTTACTATTACCGCTGTGTCCTGTTGTCCAACCAGTGTTTTTGCAGGCTACCACCCTAGGACCCACTCCCAGGCTGGCTAATTTGTTTATTAATCTTTGTGTGGACTGTGTCAAATGCCTTGCTAAAGTCTAGGTAGGCCATGTCCACAGCCCCTCCTGGTCTACTGCTTTGGTCACCCAGTCAAAGAAATCAATTAGATTTGTCTAACATGACCTTCCCGTGAATCCATACTGCCTTGGGTCCTGTGCCCCACTGGCCTCTAGGTACTCAACAGTTCTTTCCTTCAGAAGTGATTCCATCATTTTCCTACCACTGAGGTCAAACTGACAGGTCTGTAGTTTCCTGCCTCTGTCTTGCTCCCGCTTTTGTGAAGGGGAATCACATCCACCCTCCTCCAGTCCTCAGGTACCACCCCATCCTCCCATGATTTATTAAAAAGGGTAGTCAGTGGTGTTACTAGTTCTTCCCTTAGTTCTTTTAAAATCCTTGGGTGAATCCCATCAGGCCCCATTGCTTTATCAACCTTCAGTTTTAAGAGCTCTTTCAGAACCCTTTCTTCTGTGAAAGAGCTAATATCAACCATCCCTATCCAGAGTGCTTCTAGTGACCGGATTAGGTATTTCCCCCTGCTTTTCCATTGTGAATACTGAGCAGAAGTATTCCTTCAGTATCCCTGTTTTTTCACTGTCACTCTCTGCCCAACCACCTTTCTCTTTGTTCAGCCTCAGTATCCCTGCCTTAGTCTTTCTTTGCTCCCTAATGTACCTATAAAAGGTTTTATCCCCCTTCTTAACCGAGTTGGCTATCTTTTCCTCGGTTTGGGCCTTTGCTATTCTGACTGCCTTACCCGCTTCCTTCTGCTTTAACTGGTACAGTTCTCTGTCCTGCTCCTTTTGTGTTTCCTTATTCTTCCTGAATGCTATCTTTTTCCCTTACCTTCCCCGCCACTTCTTTTTAGAACCATAGTGCTTTTTTCTTTCATTTTAATTTGTTTATTTGCTTCACACAAAGACTTGTTGCCTCTATGATGGCAGTTTTGATGTTTTCCCATTGTTGCTTCACCCCACCTTCTTGCCTGTTTGCTAGTGCTTTTCTGAGGCACTCTACCATTTTGACAAAATCAGCCCTCCTGAAGTCCAGTACCTTCACTTTTGTGTGGCTTGACTCCACAGCTAAGTTTATCGTGAACCACACTGTTTGGTGGTCACTTGTTCCCAGATGGCTACCTACTTCAAGATCAGAGATCCTCTCTCCATCCCCATTTGAGAGTACCAGGTCTAAGATTGCTCTCTCCCTAGTGGGTTCCAAAACTAGCTGTCTGAGGCATGCCCCCTGTAGGGCATCAAGAATGGCCCTGCTCTTGGATGTGGCTGCAGAAAAGGTGCTCCAGTCAACATCTGGCATATTCAGGTCCCCCATCAGCAATATCTCCCCTTTCTGTGCCATCCCAAGGATGCTTTCTATCATTTCCTTATCCATTTCCTCCCCCTGAGATGGGGGTCTGTATACAACCCCTGTGCAGATTGTGGAGCCATTTCCAGTCTCCAGGGTGACCCACAGTGCCTCCTCTCCTCCCTGTTTACCCTTTAGTTCTGTTGCTTTGATCCCTTCCCTTACATAGAGAGCTACTCCTCCTCCTCTTCTTCTTCCCTCCCTGTCCCTCCTGTAGATTGTGTACCCTGGTATGTTGACATCCCAGTAATGGTTCTCTGTGTACCATGTTTCTCTGACTGACACAATATCCAGGCAACCCTCTTCCATCAAGGCCACTGTTTCAGGGAGCTTTTTACCTAGACTACGGGCATTGGTACTCATTACCCTCAATTTTTTTTATGGCTTTATTTCTTTTTGCCCCATCCCTGTCCCTACTGCCTTTGTCTTTTTCTCCATTTATGACTGCCCTTCTCCCTATTGACTGCTCTATTTTGGTGTTTACCTCACTAATTACCCTGATTTTTTGGAGGGGGCTAGGGTTTCCCTTCTCCTCTTCAGTGCCTCCCCCCTTGGCTAGTTTAAATGCTTGCCACTGAAGCATTTAAACCTATCACCTAGGATCCTGGTTCCCCTCCAGGACAGATGCAGACATCACACCTGTATAGGCCTGTGTCCCTCCAGGTGGAGCCCCAGTCCCCAATGAAGCCAAATCCCTGAGCTTTGCATCAGCTTTTCAACCAGTCATTGAATCCCATGGTGTGGAGTGCCCTAGCCTCATCCATGCCATAGACAGGTAGCAGGTCTGAGAAAGTTACCATGTGTGCTACTTGTCTAAGGCCCCTCCCCAACTCCATAGACTCCTGTTGCACTGCTCTTATTCCATTCTCAGCCAGGTCGTTCGACCCTAGGTGGGTAATGACATTCAGCTCCTTCCCCCTTGCCACTGCTCCCACGATCCTGAGGATTCATTTCCTGTCCTTCCAAGCCTTGGCACCGGGCAGGCATCTTACCTCCCTTCCCTCCCTCCCTCCCCAGTTCTACCCCTTAACAATTGAGTCCCCCACCAGGAGTTGTTTCCTTCCCCTGTGGGGTCCTGGGCCACCCTCCTGTGGGTCTCCATTGTGGAAGTTCCCAGCATCCTCCTTAGTCTCCACTGCAGGTGCCTCCATAGAGGAACCATGCTTCACCAGAATGGCGAATGAATTTTGGAGAGGCACAACTAGAGGGATGCACCTCTGTTCCACCACCCTCAACCTCCCTGAGCCCAGCGTGGTCCAACCACTCCTCTTTCTTGGCAACCTCTGAGATAGTAGCAGTGGCCTGGGTGGTCCCTGGGTGGGGGAGCAGGTTTCCTGAATCCTTGCCAGGTCAGCATGGAGAAACCTATGCTGTCCAGAAACAATCACCTACAACTCTTACCCTCCACCCCGAGGAGTGCCTTCCTTCCTTTCAGAAATCTATTTCACAAAGGCTAAGTAACAGGTCTAGTCACAACTGACTGCAAATATCTCCCCGCTACAGTTCCTCCCTGGCAAATTAAAGTTAAAACTAAGAAAAGTCCACCCCAAAAACAGAATCAATATTAATTACTTACACAGGTCCAAAAAGTAATAATTCATTTCTGTGTAGTCTAGAAAATAACCTCCTTGATTCAAGGAAGCTGTGGCTGCTTTCTCACTCTCCCTGTCTTCAATGTGAGAAGGAGACTGCAACACCTCTGAGACAAAAAAACAAAACCTTTTCAGCGAAAAATAAATAAATGAAATAGGGGCAAACAGTAATTTTGCTTAGCCTAATGATAAAAAGTCACAAAAATTTAAACACCACCTGTAATAATTTCACAGAAGATATACCCTGTAAGAAACACTTTGCTACAGAGAAAAATAAAGAAGTAACAGAAGATATACCTTGAAAAGACAATTTGAATCAGAAGATTACAGAAGTAATTTGTTAGCACACACCTGTAGGCACACTTTATAATAATGCAGCAGAAGGTATACCCAGCAACAGCAATGTGAATCAGAGAAAAATAAAGCAATAAAATGTCAGCAACAAACAGTAATGATCACTGTGAGTACAAAATAAAAATAACACACAGTAAATCTGCCTAGCCAAAAGTCTTAATCCTTTCCCTTTCTCTGGTAAGGTTCTTAGTTCTGTCCTTTCAATCGAGCTAAAAGGAAAGAGCTCAGGTGAAGCTAGGTGTCTTGGCCAGCAAACCTAGCCTTCCCGGAGAGAATTCTACCACTGAACCACCAATGCTACAGCTAGTTCAGTTCTGCTCTTATGAAATGCAGGACTTGTACTGGAGTGAAAATGGATTTCTCCTGATTTACCAGGAATCCTAGAGACTAACAGGTTTAGTGTTACCTTTAGATTATCTTGTATCTGCTGTGGTGAATTTCCCACCACTAGCCAGTCGTCGAGGTAAGGGAAGATTCATATACCTAACCTTCTTAGGTATGCCACTACTACTGCCAGACACTTTGTAAACACCCTGAGTGCTAAAGTGAGACTAAAACGCAGACTTGAGAATTGGTAGTATCCTGATGGAAGTCTAAACCTGAGGCACTTCCTGTTATATTCTCTTATTGGGATGTAAAAGTAAGCGTCTTTAGATCTATAGATGCCAGCCAATCTCCCTGCTGGATTACTGGCAAAATCACTGCCAGTGTGACCATTCTGAACTTTGGTTTTATTAGATGCCTGTTCAAAAGCCTGAAGTCTAGAATAGGCTGTCACTCCCCATTTTTCTTTTTGGTGTGGACGTAGCTTGAATAGAATCCTCTTCCTTTCTGATGACTAGGAACACACTCCACTGCTTTTAGCTGGAGTAAGCTTTGAACCTCCTTCTCCAGGAGTTTTTTTCTCTATAAGGGAAGCTGGTTCGAATGCCCTTTTTCTCAAGGGAGGAAAAGACTTGAAACTCAGGGACAAACCCTGACTTACTACTTCCAGGACCCACTTGTCTGTGGTGATGGAATGCCAAGCCTGGAAATAGTAAGCCAGTCTGCCACCTACTGGTAGAGGGGAGGCGACCTTGATCATTAAGTCAGGGGTTATGCTTTGTCTGGGGCTGAGCTTGGGTAGTTTGGGAGCCTCTCTTAGAGCCGCTTCTACCTCTAGCCTGAAATACCCAGTCTGCTGTGGGTATTGTTGATACTGTGGGACAGTCTGTGCCTGACAAAAAGACCTACTATGAGCTGCTCTTCCTCTGCCTCCCCTTTCATATGGCCTATAGGAGGAAGAAGACCTTTCTTTTGAGGAATTACTCTTATAGGTGGCTTTATATTCATCCATCTTTCTCATGTATGCTTCAGTCTGTTGGCCAAATAACGAGTGATCCTCTACAGGAAAATCCATGGCTTTGGCCTGAGTATCATGTGTTAAATTAGTAGCCCAGAGCCTTGCCAGCCTTGTAAGGGCTATGGTAAGAACCATCCATCTGGCAGCACTGTCGCTGGCATCTGCTGCCATTTGAAATTGGTACTTTGCTGCTTCAAGTCTGAACCTGGCTGTTTCAGCCAAATCATCAGAGAGATGAAGGGGCCTTCTCTGCCTTGGCCAACACAGACTGCCACAGTGATTTTTGGTACTGTGCTGAGTAAGTTTGGTAGTTAGCCTGTTTTACTCCCAGTGAAGCAGCCAAATAACCTTTCTTTGACATGCTGTCTATTTTCCGAGAGTCTTTCTCAGGTGGGTGAAAAGATAAAGGAACAGGCTGCTTGCTGGACTATCCCTTGATGATCATGGCGAGAGAAGGGGAATTCAGCCTCTTTTCTGTCCAGTTGGTGCTTCTTATCCGCCTTCTTATCCAGAGGTGGAATAGAATTTGGAGTCTGCAGGATTTTAAACAAGTCTTTTTTAAAAGAACTTGTTTATTGGGAGAAGAATTTTCCTTGCGGGTGTTAACCCCATCATCTCCATATATTCTGCCTCCTCTTCATCTTCTATAACCTCTGTTGTAGCCAGGTCAGGGGCATCCATTATTTTCCTTACAAAGGAAAAATGAGAAGAAAAATTCCCTGGTCTGGGGGAGAGCCGAACTCCTGCCCTGGTGAGCTCTCTGGTTCAATAGGCTCACCTTCATCAATTTCAGGTAAATCATATTCTTCAAACTCCATCTCTTGAGGTGGGTTTGGTTCAGAGGAGGGAGCAACTGGGATTTGAACTGGTGGAGGGAGGGTTGGAGTAGGTATGAAACCCTACAGAACTTGTATGACCTTCATGACCTGGGCAATCTCCTCTGGTGAATGCAGGCTGTGAGGCACAGATGAAACCCCTTTTTGTTTATTAGTCAGGGGTACAATGTGCTTTGTTTCATTAGTTTTTTTGGTGGGAACTGGAGAGTCAGCCGGATCACCAATCCTTTATCCAGTAGTTGTTTCACCCTTGTCAGGGGTGTTTAAAGAAAAGACAGCGGTTTCACCCGCAGACTTGGAGGGTGTGAGCTGGTCAGAACCCGTAATACCCTTCTCTAATCTTTTCTGTAGTCTTTCCAATCTCTTTTCTACCATTTTCTGTGGAAAAGATTTGCAGATATCACAATCTGCTGAAAAATTATCATTCCCCAGGCAGACCATACATAAGTCATGCTTGCCTGCTTTTGTAAAACTGCCCCCACACTGCAGTTTTTAAACCTTAAGGAGGCCAGTCTTTTTCTTAGGTTTTTCTGCCATCGCCAACCGATGAAGAAAAACAAGAACCACAACAAAGATTTCACTCATTTTTTTTTGTGGTTGGTTCAGGAACTGATGAAAGTTCCGATAATGAACTGATAACTTAAGAATCCGAATCGGGTTAGCGGTTCACAGAAACTGGGTTAGTGGTTCACAGAAACCGGGTTAACGGTTCCAAACACAAAATTTACTTTAAATTAAATAAGCAAAACAGTTAAACTAAATAGCGGAATTTAGCAAATAAAGCTTCCGCAACGGTTACTAAACCCCGGTTCTTCGATGGTTATATTGAACCGTGAGGAACTGAGAAATTAAACTAAAACAACACTAAATAATAGTAATAAAACTAATGTTTAAGGTAAAAATTAGAAAATAAAGGCAGCAGTAAGAATAATAGCATAAGAACTACTTATATTCAGTGAAGAACCGCAAGGAACGACTGATATGGAAAGTCTCCTGGGCAGCTTGACTTTATTTATTTATTTATTTAGTTAAACATCAGTTTAGAAACCTTTGAGCCAGAGGCTCATTTACAAAGGTACCTCGTCACAAAGAGGACATCAGAACAGTAGTACAAGGGACACAGTACTTACAAACAAAAAAGTTACAGTTCAATTACAATTTTGTTACAATAGAGTACAATCTCCAACGAGCTAAAGATAACAAAAGGTGCAAAACTTATGGTCGGAGGAGAGCTGGTGGGGGTAGAAGGGAGGGAGATAGGGGAGGAGGAATAAGTAGGGAAAGGAAGGGGGGGGAGCCGCTCAGTGAGCATTGTCAGAGTATATGTATATATATATATATTTTTTTTTTTTACACTAGGCTAGCGACTTGTCAGGTGGAGAAAGAAATCTAATATATTGATGGAATATTGCAGCAAATAAGGGCAGAAGTTTGAATATGTGTCACAAGCCAATGATAGTTCTATCATTTGCATACAGTTCCATTTTCTCCAGGCAGCTCTGCTTAGGAGGCTGACTGCAGAGAGTTAGAATACCTGGGGTTAGAGTCATACATAAACAAATCAAGAATCCGGTGCAAGTTAGGCTAACATACAGAGATGGGGTAATAATACAGGTAAACAGTGCAAGATACAACAGACAAGGTGTGCAGAATTAAAGATATATATAAAATGCATATATACAGAGTAAGGTTGCAACATCCTCTAACAATAGGTCACAAAAACATCAGCAGAGCCAGCAGCATCAGGTAAATACAGAGTCCAAAAGAAAATAAGTTAACAGGCAGCAACTCAGCTACCATTAGGATAAAAAGTGACCAGTGAGCCAGTTTCAGGGTGGGAGAGAAAGGCAGCTAGCGTATGGGGGCACTGTGTAGAAGCAATTGGTAGTGAATTCTAAAGGCTGATCACCCTTAGACTAAACCATGATGCCCTCTTCCTGGTATGGTAAGTTTCTCCCTTCAAATGCAAGATGTGCGCTGTGGCATTATATCTGGTTTCTCTTATCCCTAAATCGAAGCAGTCTCATACATCATTGTTAGTGAAAGCCTTATAAACCAGGCATCGGTCCCCACCCTTAATCTTTTATACTCTAGGGAGTACAACCCTAGTTCGTGTAATCTTTCTTCATAACTCGGATAATTCACTGTGTTTATCATGTTTGTTGCTCTGTACTGTACTCTCTCCAGTGTCTTAATCTCAGCTTTACTGCAGGGGGACCCAAACTGTGCACAGTATTCAAGACCCAGTCTCACCAGGGATGTATACATAGGCAGCATCACACGCCTAGCCACAGCTCTCAACTGCTATGCATTTTGCATAGTGCTGATTTTCACTCTCAAATTTACCCTTGCTCCGCATAAGTTTACTGATGTTCTTAATAATGTTAGAGCTATTTCTGGACACACAAATTATTAAATCATTGAACTAAGTTAATAGAAACATTCCTTTGCACTTACTATATGGGGCCCACTATTTGTAGACATATTATTATTATTTAAATTAAGAAAGTGCTGCACCTTCTGGCCATTTGCTATGATTTTTAATGCTGAGAGCTTGAGAGGTATACTCCTATTGCATCTCCTGATATTTCTCTTTTGTTGCAATATTTATTTTGTTTCTAAATTGCCAGATACCAGTATAACTTGGTCCTTCTCCTCCTTAGTGCCTCTAAGATCCCTGTCTGCCAAATAATATTTGCAACACCTGTTATTTCTCCCCAAGTGCATAACTGCATATTTCTCTATACTCAGTGGGTGGGATATTCAGAAATGCGCCTGGCAGGGGCACAAGCAGGGCGCAGCGCAACTGGGATGCAACAGGGTGTGGACTGTGCGAAATTCAATGGAGTTGCACCGTGGCTCAGCACCGTTGAATATTGCAACTTGGCCACCCACATTGCGCATGGCGCAGTGGCACTGCGCCAGTGCAAGTGGAAAGAGTGGAGCAGAGGGATGCACCAGAGCAAGTGCGGTTGCACTAGGCGCAGGAGCCGCGATATTCAGCTGTGGATATGGAAATGGGGACATAATGCATGCAAGGCACAACTGGGGCCATTAGCATGTCATTATGGTCCCATTTGCATGCAGGTGCACTGTTCCCCTGTGACTTGTGCCTGGTGCCCTGCCGGCTGCAGCCGTCGGGGACCGACGCCCCCTGCACATTGCGGCAAAGTGCCCCAATGGCCGATCGTGGGCATACGGATAATTAAAGTCACGTCCAATGTCCCTGGTGATCCAGTGGACCGCTTCCAGCCCGATCGCAGGCATTAGTAAATTTCAAAGCATTTTACATTATCCCTGGTGGTCCAGTGGACCGCTTCCAGCCCGATCATGGGCATTAGTAAATATCAAAGCATTTTACATTATCCTTGGTGGTCCAGTGGACCGCTTCCAGCCCGATTGCAGGCATTAGTAGATTACAAAGCATTTTACATTATCCCTGGTGGTCCAGCGGTGCCCCCCTCTCCATCCACTGGGCTCTGCCACCCCGCTCCCCCCCCAGTCAGCGGCGGGAGGCAGTTTCTACCCGCAAACCGCCTGGCCACCCACCAACTGACTGCGTACTGTAGGGCTGTACGCCCATTTGTCCACAGTGTGGGCCAATGGGTATGCAGACCATACCGTACTACACAGACCCGATATGTAAATGGAACCATCCACAAATCTGTTGGCGGGCAGCCGTGTGGCTTGCGGGTGGGGAGCTGCTGCCTGCCGCTGACTGGGGGGGGGAGCGGGTGGCGGAGCTCAGTGGGTGGGTGGGGAGGAGGGGTACCGCTGGACCACCAGGGATAATGTAAAATGCTTTGAAAGTTACTAATGCCCGCGATCGGGCTGGAAGCGCTCCACTGGACCACCAGGGATATTGGACATTCTTCAATTATTCTTATGCCCACGATCGGGCTGGAAGTGGTCCACTGGACCACCAGGGATAGTGTATATTGCTTTGAAATTTACTAATGACCACAATCAGGCTGGAAGCGGTCCACTGGACCACCAAGGATACTGGACATGATTGTAAATATACATATGCCCGCGACTGGGTGGGGAGCCACCTTGACGGACCCTGGCCCCCAGGCTTGGGTGGCACCCCCCAGGTGGTGGCTGCCATGTTGCACCCTGCAATACAGCAGCTCACCTGTGGGTGGCCAGCCCTTGCTCCTATATCCTTACGGCTCAACTTTGAGCACCAGTGTGCGGCGCAAGTAGGGGTTGCACCAGTATATGCCCCACACATCCCAGGCTGAATATCAGGATGTGCAGTATATGCTTGGGCACACCCCCCGCACCTGTGCTGCATACATTAATGGTGCGCCCGGGCGCATTGGAATCTGTGCGGTGCAACATCCCCTTTTGAATATCGCGCTGGGGCACATCAGTGGGTTGCGCATGGTGCAACACTGTTGCGCCATGCACATGCCCTTTGAATATCCCACCAAGTTTGTCTGTTATTTTTGTTCCATAGTTCAATCCTTGTTAATGCCTCTTGCATTTTGTTTGCATCCTCTGTAGTTTCAACCACCCTCCCCACTTTGATATCGTCGGCAAACTTCGTCATATACCATCAGTTATTGGGACAGATGAAACATATAACTTGAACAAACAGGATCCCAGGACCAAGCCCTGCAGTACCCCACTCAAAACATCTGTCCAACTGGACTTATACCCTCTTATACCTACTCGTTCCTTTCTTCCTAAAAGCCGAGATTTAACTCATTTAGCCAGTGTACCATTTAAGCCTATGTTATGTAAAACCTGCAGAAGTAGATCATGAGGGACATTGTCAAAGGCCTTACTTAGATCCAGGAAAACCAAGTCCACCACTTTTCCCATGTTGACCTTGTAAGATTCAAGCATATTGGTTTGAGTAGATCTCCCTTCAGTGAACCCATGTTGAGTTGTATCCACCAAACCCAGACTGGTAACAAAATCCTCAATTTGATACTTAATAACTCCCTCCACTCCAATGTTTTCCCTGACATAGCGTTCAAACTGACTGGTCCATAGTTTTTGCAGATTTTCCTGGATCCCTTTTCAAAAAAATGTGTGTTACAACAGCCTCCATCCAGGAGATCACTACTCCTCTGTCTAGGGATTCTTGAAAAATCATTGTGACCAGTTCTGCCAACCTCATTTGCCAGTTCCTTAATCACCCCAGAATGTAATCCATCTGACCACTGTGGTTTGTTTGCATTTATCTTCTGAAGTCTTGCTCTTATGTCATTTATATCCATTTTTATAGATGCTGCTCCCCCTTGACTAGAATAACTAAGGTCAAAAACTCCTTTATCACTAAACACTGAGCTAAAATACTCATTTAGCATGTTGGCTATTTGTGTATCATCAGTTACCAAGTTCACATGTACATCCTCTAGTGGTCCCACCCGCATTTTGTTACCCCTCATATTAACATGCTTATAAACGGCTTTATAATTATCTTCAGTTCTATTGATTAATGCCATATCATAGCCAGCCTTTGCCTTCCCAATGTTGGCTTTAAGTTTAAAAGTGTAATCTGGTTCAAGGTCAGTTGGCATTTATCTGTATCCCCCTCCCCCGGGTCGTGCCTGAAATTAGGCAGGATTTGTCTAGTGCACTTACCCAGTCAACAAAAACTAAAATAAAAAAAAAAAAAAAAAGTTTCTCAGGCTACAGCCTTATATTTTAATCACACTGATTCATTTCCAGACTTTTTTGCTGATATATAAGCCATGTATTTTTTTGGTAATCCAATGATGTGTTTGATCATTCACATTTTTTTTTGTTTCCTAGTCCTTCTATATTTGTTCTTTGGAGGGTCATACTTGGCCTCTAGTCCTGCAATTTGGTTGTAAGGCTAAGGATTTGTCTTTTACTGCTGATGTGAGTTGAAAGCCTCAGACCTAAGGACTGTAATTATACCGGATAGTCCATAACTTTAGGTTGTCCTGCCTGCATTGGGTTATCTTGGGGGGCACTAGTATGAGCATTTCCTGCACTTAGAGGAGTATGCTTTCTTGTTGCTTGTTTTCTGGAAATGTTAAGCACCCTCAGCACCTCCTCTGACAGATTGAAAACAGAATTCTGGCTCTTCAAGAATCATGCCATTGGATGTAGTGTTCTGAGATCTGTGAGTGTTATTCTACCCTGGGATATGGTAAGTTGTGTCTCAGTGGCAGGCTGACTGGGATCCTCCTAGACAAGGTCAGGACAATTGAGTACAATGACTGACCCAGTTTGGAACTATCAAGAACATTGTTGCTGACTCTCTCCTGAGTTTTAAGAGCACTCTCCATACAAGTGGGAATGGTGGGAAGGCATACAGAAACCTCTCTGTTCAATCCAGAGGTAGGACATCCTCTGGACTGTGCACCTTGCCAGTGGCCTACATCAAATCTTTGGAAGAGGACTATTCTCCCAAGAGGAGAACAGATCTATTGGTGGAGCAGCCCTTCTTCTGAAGACCGAGGCCAACACGTGCTGGTTCAAAGTCCACGTGTGGCTTCCCTGGCTGATTCTGCTTAGGGAATCTGCCAGCACATCATCTTTGCCTGGCAGATGTACTGAAGAAATCACTGTGTGCAAGGAATAAGCCAGATCCTCATCACTCCTGTGCAGTTTTCAGGATTCTGTTCCTCCCTGCTTGTTTATGTAGTACATTGTTGTAGTAATGTCTGTCCAAATCTAGACAGACTGACCCTGGAGCTAGGAGAAAAAAGTCTGCATTGCTAGAGATACTGCCCTGAGCTCGAGGAGATATGCGGTATGTATTTGAGTCTCCTGTAGGCTCCAGGTGCCACCTGCTGTGGGAGCCTCTATGTGGGTGCCCTACCCTAGGAGAGAAGCATTTGTTGTGAAAACAGTTGATGGGGAGTGCTGGAGGAAGGGAATACCCTTTCTTAAGATTTGTTCTTCCTTCCACCACTTTAGTACTTGCACAAAGCCTTTGTTACTGACACTAGCTTGGCCAGTGAATCCAACCTTCGGGACCAGTGAACCCTTGTTACTGTATGTCCTTCATCTGCAATCTGGCCCACGGCTGCGGATGAGGCCATGTGGCCCTGTAACTGCAGAAAATTCCTTGCAGGCCCTGGGTGGATTAGTGTGAAGGATTCTGCACCTGCAAACACACATGTAGTCCAGCAGCAGAACTGGTTCTAACACTTCTGCTGTATTAGGAATCCTAGGATGATCCTTACCTTTTGTATGGAGGAACATACATCTTACTCTGTTTTCCCTGAGACTAGCCAGCCATCTAGGTAGGGAAAAACCATCACACTTTGAATTATAAGGGGTGCTGCCACCTCAGCTAGGCACATTGTGAATGCCCTTGGTGCTGAGATGAGGCTGAAAGAAAGGGCTAGAAACTGATGTAGACCACTTCCCAGCCTGAACTGGAGACATTTGCTGGGTTGGGTCTGACTAGGATGTAGAAGTAAGTGTCTTTTGGATCCACTGACCCCACCCAATCTCCTGACTGCAGTGATGGTATCACTGTGCCCAGTATGATCATCTTGAACTTTTTTTTGTATGTTTGTTCCAATAACTTATTTCTAAAATGGGTCACCACTCCCCATTTTCTTGTGGCAAGGTAGTATCTTGAAAACAGGCCTTTGCAATATGCTGACTGTGAATACCTCCCCGTTATCTATTTCAGAGAGACTTTATTGCTAGGACATGTTGATACTTCATGTGGAAGAACAGCTTTGTCATTCTCAGCAAAGACAGCCAGTGAATCTGCGATGGGTTGTAATTCCAAAATTGGTCTGTTCTTGGGAGGAACATATTTTCTGTCTATAGTTTTGCAGACAAAAGGAATGAAGAGCTGGCCTTGCCCACACCACTTCGGGCAAGGTCTCCAAAGGTGCGCGTACTGGTGGCGTAAGGTTTACTGGAATGTTAGGAACATGAAGCCACTCTAGGAGCAAAAGCCTACCTAGGTCCACAGAAGACGTCTGTAGAGTCAGGGTTGCCTTCATATTTCTGAGTAGAGACTGGAAGGAAATGTCTTCTAATGGGGTTTCAGTTGGAAGCAAGGGTTTGCTATCCAAACTATAGAATGAGTCTTCATCACCTTCTTCAGAAATGATAAGGTTGGGATCAGACTCATCTTGCTCCAAGTCCTCTTTGGGAGGGGTGGGAGCTGCTCCAAATAGGCCATTGCCTGGCCTTGTCAAAGGATAAACAGGAGACACTGGAACTTGTGCTGCGGGCTCCAGCACTGGACCACCAGGAAGTGGCACCAAAGCTGGTGCTGCATCGCAGCACCGAAGCTGGCGCCAAACCAAATGGTGCTGCCTGAAGATCCATAGGTAACTTAGAAGAATTAGGAGAAAAAGATGATACCTGTGCCAGTCCCTGCGAGGAAGCAGAGTGAGGAGGGAGGATACATGGAACAGGCATTGGTGGTGCAGGCACTGGCAAGCAAAAAAAATCTGTTGTTGAGACCGGATGCTCAACCTGCCCTGAAAGTCTCAACTGCAGCTCTGAAGTCCCTAGGCCAGAGGGCTCTGGGATCAGATCCTCAGGAAGGGGCAACCAAGACAGATACTGTACCCACTGCTCCATGAGAGTGGCCCACTGGTGACACTGCCCACCGGAAACCCTGCAAGAAGACAGAGAAGGGTTTCAGTGTTGAGAGTCTGAGTGACCAGGAGCAGAGGCTGCCGGAAACCAGAGGGAACTGGGGATGGCCTACCACTCCCGACCACTAAAGATGTCTTGGCAGATGTACCAGAGGGTGACCTCGAGCAGTACCTTTTCTTCCCCTTCCAATGGGAAGAAGAAGAGCTCAAGGCTGAGTAGTGCCAGGTCCCTGACCTAGATCAGGAACAGGCCCTCTTCATTTTGTGTTTACAGGAAGTCTGTCCTCCCTCCTGAACACCAGACTGCCCATGGTTGGACCCCCTCCTCTGGAGAGGGCAGCGGACCAGACATAGTCCAGCTACCACAGCAGCCTTCCACTGGACAGTCCCTACCATCACCATCCATGGTCGACTCCCTTGAATGGTACAGCGGAGAGGAAAATAAGAAATTTGTCTTCTTTTTTACATAAACAAAATAAAGTAAATCTGAATGATGCTGTTGTGTAGACGTGAAGATCTGACCCCTGGTGGGCGAGCATCGTCTTCACTGAAGCGCACTTGACGTCAGTGAAAAAAGGAAGTCAGGCAGCTGGAGGTCGACTCAGAGATAGCCTACACAGGCATGAGCCAGCCTTGCGGTGCCGTGAATGCACAGTCCTACCTCAGCACCGATCCTCCTTAAGATATTTGGCTCCCACAGGGCCCCATCGCCTCCTGATGGGAACCCAACAGTATGAATAAATGGCGAAAACTTTTTTTTTTAAGTTGTATATTCTTTTTACCCTCTTCTTCTTGCACCCAGTCCTTCCATTACCGCTCACCGGTCAGCCTGTCCTGCTGCTCCAATGCCCCATTATTCTGGATGGATCCCTTCACCATGAGGGCCCTTACCCACTCAGGGCTGTCAGGAGAGGGACCTGAGGGTATGTAGGCACTCCTTTACATCTTCGGGGGGTGTGTAAATGCAGCCACGGAGGCATCCCGGCAGAGCGGTGCGAAGAGGTGGGGCCACCATCATCTGGACGGCATGCGTGCTATTTTCATGCTTTTCTTGTTTCCCTCTACTGTGCCACCCTTGTAGTTCTCCCAGTCTGCACCGGAGGCTGCTACAGAGTGAGGTTATCCCCACAACCCACCCCAGGAGAGGAGAGGAGAGCAGTCCTATGGACGCTCAATCCTCTCCCTCCCCTGTCAGCCCCCGATGTCCCGTGTCCGTTCCCAAACCGGGGTTGCCAGTGTGGTGCGAGGGGTGAAGACTAAATCCAGGAAGATCTCTTGGTTAGGTGAGCTGTCAGGTTCTATGGGTGCACCTTCTTCCTCCTCTTCATTCTACATACCCTTCTCTTCAGGCAGGTAGTCTTAAAATGGAGCCGTGTGTGTGTGTGTGGGGGGGGTTATGCAGGCACATTAAAGAAGTTTCTCATAGCCTGGAAGGCTTGAAAAAATGATACCTTAGTCATATCCTCTGTTGAGGGCATTTGTTTCTGATCCACTGCCTGATCCTTTTCTTTTGCAAGAGTGGCATGTACATATTTGTTTTGTTAGCAGGCACTGGTTCCAGTACCTACTCTGAACCTCTTTTTTAATTTGTATTTTTGTCATTACTGGGATCAGGGTTCCCCCTTTTAGACACCCTGGCATCTTTACCATGTTTATCTGATAGCCGAGAAGGTTTATCTTTTTTTTTCTTTGTCCCCTCTAACAGAGACTGCAGATTACGAGAAGAACCCTCTGATACGTGCTTTCCACCATCATCAGGAACTCCCTCTGAGACTTTATTGTGCTTTGGTGACATAGAGGCAGACTGAAAAAACATAAAATGATTCTCTTGTTAAAATCCTTTTCTTTTGAGTTTTTGGGCAAAGCTTGTACAATGTTCACAGTCATAATCTGGACCCAGGCACTTTTCACAAACTTGTGTCAGACTGCCTTTGCCTGGCGCTGAAAACAAGTTGTACAATTTTTAAAGCCTATGGTTCCTGCTTTTTTTTTTATTTGATTAGGTCAATCAGTTATGCTAAAACACTGACAAGACCTGGACATCAATTTACTTGGTTCCCAGTTACAAACACAATAAAATATGTTTTTCTCTCAGAGTGTGAAAACTGCTAGAATGCTAGTAACCTTTTTGCTGCCAAGGTTGTTTGACATTTCAGTGCCATTTTTTTAAATGCACATTTTTATAAAAATGTCCATTTCCATTTATGCAACATTTCTCAATATACGTGGTTATTGAGAACAGAGCCTTAGTGTTTTTTTTTTTTTTTTAAATCTGTTTATCTCCCCCTACAACCGTCAAGCTCTGGTTCCTCCGGAGCGCCAATGGAGTCTGCCCCTGCTATTCACCTTACCTGGTCCATCCTGGTCCCCCCATAGAGTCATGGTTCACCCCCCTGTGTGGGGACGAGGTGGGGTCCGTACACCCCGAACACTTTTTTCGTTGGGTTCAGGCGGCCAGGTGGGTGGAAGCACATTAGAGTCTAGCTCCGGCGCTCTCCATCTCCTCAGAGCTAGAAGGCATATTCTCCCTTTTCTTGTGGATGTCACATGTGCCCTGATGTCAAGGCACATAGTGCCGATGTCTGTCCCACTGTGTCTACCTCAGTGCTTGCTATGCCCCAGACCTCTACCTGGGGCCAGTCAAGTGCTGAGATGCTACCCCCCTCCCTCTCTGGAGAAGACGAGCTGTCCCTGGGATGCTCAAGCCTCCTACCCCCAGCCGGCCCTCCAGCTCCTCAGGATCATTCCTGAATCTGGGCCTCTGGTGCCGAAAGTAGAAATCCAACCGCTGTGCCAACGGGCCAGCAAGCCTTAGTGTTTTAGGGCATACATATCTTGGTGGTAAATTTCACGCAATGCACAAAACCTGGGTGAAAACTGGCAAACTAGCCTTGTTTTCCATATAGATCAAGGACTCCACTGTGAAATGGTTAAAATACCATGTCTGCATTGCAACAATATTGCTCCAGCTCCTCAGCAATGTCCTAATGGAAATTATAAAAAGTGTCTGAGAAACAGCTGATTGTCTGCTAGCATTCTAGCATCCTTATGTTAATCTTTTATAAACATACATGTAGAACCTAATCATATGCTGAACTGGGTTTAACACTTTAAAAAAAAGTTATTATAATAGCAATAAGGCACTCCCAGACACTATATTAATGGTCAGTTAATTACCCTCTAGAGGCATGTGACACTCGGCTACACCTTGTGCAAAATTATACCCTTAGAGAGTGATTAACAGACCATTAACATAACCCATGATCATGCCTTATTGATTACTAATAAACAGCTTCCGATTGTAGATTTTTAGACTCGTTAGCTCCATGTACATATCTCTCCGGTGTCTACTACTTGCTGGGTGTTTGGGGCCAGACTTAGATCAGGTGTCCCCAACCATCTGATCAAACCTGCCCCATACATATTTTATCCCCGAGTCAAAAGTCTGCTTTTATTTTTTTTCCCTGGAGTCCTCTGCCATCTTTCTGATGTCCCCCCCCATGCCTAGCAATGGGTATTAGACCCCCTCTCCTCAACCCTGACTTACCCTTCATGGCAGGGGGTGGGGAGACCTCTTGACCCACCAGATCGGATTCAGTTATTCAGGGAGGCACCTTCCTGGGCTGTGCTGCAGTGGGGACAATCGTCATCCAGGCAGAGAACTACTGTTTTTCCCCATTCTTCTTTCCCTTGGGGGTGCAGCGTGCCATGATGCCAGCGGCGGCAACATGCATGCTCCCACGCATGCTCCTCCAGGCGTCTGCCGCACCCCGCCCGCCTACACCCTTCAGCGTCGGTGTGACACCACCTAGCCTCTGCTAGGGGGCAAGCGAGTGCCGAATATTGACATCTCTCCCCGAGCAGGACAGCAGTCCTTGGGACGCCCAATCCTTCCCTCCGCCTCGCCAACCCCCAGTGGCCTGTGCCGTTCCTGAACACAGGTCGCTGGCATGGTGCGAGATAAGGCATTCCAGTGCCTCAGTCCTCAGCACCATCTGGCTAGCAAAAATCTGCTTTATGATCTGAAAGTGAAACCAGTTTTTCTGATTCCTTTTCCAGTTCATCAAAAAGGTGACAATGCACGCCGTACGGCACAGGCCTGTGTGTGCAATTATCTTGCAGTATACCATATGCCAAAGGGAAGTGAACCGATTAAAACTAAAGGGGTTTAACTTTTTAGTCAGTAATGCAGTTTTGTTCCCCTCAGGCAGGAACTGCGTATTATAAATGACAAAAACTTCTTAAAAGTAATAAAATACCAACAGTTTAAATATTGCAAAGCTGTGTCTGCATCGCAAGTCTTCAAACTATTAAACTCAATATCAGACACCACCAGCCCTGGGTCCGACTCACTGGAACCTCGCCTACTAAAGGCGGACGCCCATCTCATCTCCTATCCTCTAGCCAAGGTATTCACCCTCTCCCTCTCCAACGGTACCTTCCCTGACATCTGGAAATCCACAAGAATCACCCCATCTTCAAAAGGGCAACAAAGTGAGATCTCAAACTACAGACCCATAGCTATTCTGTCAGTCCTCAGCAAAATACTTGAAAACTAGTAGCCACTCAGACCATTGATTTCCTTGAAACATCAAATCTGCTATGTGCAGCACAACATGGTTTCAGAAAACCACAGCACCACAACGGCGCTAGCCAAATTCACCACTGATACTCTCACAAGCATGGACAAAAGTCAGCTTACTGGTGCTATCTTTTATCGACCTTCACCAAGGCTTTCGAATTCGGTGGACCACCCCTACTCCTATTCACCCTTCATAAATGTGGCTTCTCACCCCCTGTCATAAGCTGGTTCAGGAGTTACTTAACCAACAGGACCCAAGTAGTCAAACTTAACTCATCAATCTCCGACAGTACTACCATCAACATTGGAGTGCCACAAGGATCAATACTGGGTTCCCTCCTATTTTCATTATTCATAAATAACCTGCCATACAGCATTGCGTCCTGTGACTCTCTCTCTCTCTCTCAAAGCAGATGACCTGGTTAGCTATGCTAGCTCTAATAATGTAGACCAACTTAACATGGCACTGACATCTGCTTTCCACGCTGTCCAGCTCTGGCTAAACACTCACCACCTTATACTGAACTCCAGCAAAACCAAACTGATGCTTCTGGGCACTGCCCACAAGATAAGGTCCTGCCACTCTCCTTTAAAAGTCCTTGACCTGGATGGGACCCCCCTTGAGGTTGTTACCTCCGTCCGTTATCTGGGCACCCTGCTAGACCAATCTCTGGACCTAAACCTGCACATCCAAGAAACATGTAAATCTGTGAACTGCAAACTGGGTGCTGCCTACAGTTCCAGCTACATGCCCACACCTGCAGCCAAACTAGCCATCGCCAGGGTCTCCTCCTACCCGCCTGACCTACTGTGCTCCCATCCTACCCATGGCGCATAAATCCACACTACAAAAATGGGATGTCACTTTCAACAATTTATGCAGGTATGCCTCAAAAGCCCCCAGACTTAAACATCACTGCCAACTGTATAAAGACCTCGACTGGCTCTCCCCCTCTGCCACCAGACTATACTACCTGGGCTGCCTTTGCGACTCCATCACTAGACTCAACAGACCAGCATCCATAACTGAACTGCTTCAGCCAGCCCTCCCTCCACGTGAGCTGAGATCCTCGGACAAATCCCTACTAAAATCCCCGCTGCGCTTTTGCTCCAAAGGGTCTGGGCGTTGGGTACACAGCCCCACAAGTGTGGAACCTCCTGCCACTCAACCTTAGATTGACATCTTCCCACCATCTTTAAGCTAAGCTACGTGAACACCTGCTTTCCATGGACCAGTGTGCCTGTTATGACCCTACCTGAGCTTGTCCTGCCAACCTCTCTCTCTTGCCCCACTACTCCCTCCTTCCTACTCCTTACCCTATTTTACTTACAACATTAACACTGTGATATATGTCTCCGCCCATATGCACTTCATTTTGAGCTCAAAACTCTGACCTCGAAGCCTACTTGCACTTGTCTAAAGTATGTAATTTTGTTGTAAGTTACTGTACCTTGACTACTGCATTGTTTACCTGTTATTGCTGTTTGCGCTATTGTACCTGTTACTGCTGCTTACTGAAATGTTTGTACAGACAATCTATGGGTACCAGGTACTGGCGTAGACAATGCCTAAGCACCCCCCAGCGGACCCGTTTCAGGGTACTTCTCTCTACTTGCACTTGTCTAGAGTGTGTAATTTTGTTGTAAGTTGCTGCGCCTTGACTACTGCATTGTTAACCTGTTATTGCTGCCTGCACTGCTCTACGTGTTACTGCTGCTTACTGGAACGTTTGTACTGATGATCTAGGGGTACCAGGTGCTGGCGCAGCCAATGCCTAAGCGCCCCCCAATGGACCCGTTCCTCTACTCCTATTGCCCCTGGACCTCCACAGCCCCCCCACCCCGCCTGAACACCGTTTCCCCTGCCCGGATACAGTTCCACAACCCCGGACTTTAGCTGCACCATCAGCCACTGAAACCGCTCACCCGCCGTACCTTACCCCGAACCCCCGCTATCTTTAGCCTCCCTCGCCGGCCTATGGCTCCACGATCCTAGGCTCCTCTAGTAGGCTCCTGCCGCTAAAACCGCTCACCCGCCACTTTCACCCCCGTATTCTCACACTCATCGATCTGTCCAACCTGCATACAATTTCCATGGACATGGTCTTATCCCTCAGCCCCCTGCCGCCATTCCCGCCATATCCCCCTAACACTGACTTTTCGCTTCCACACCCCCCAGTTAGACCCGTTTTGCTCTTAACCTCCACAGCCCCCTCCGACTATCCTGGCTGAGCACCGACTCCCCTGCCCGGGAACAGTACCACCACCCCCAGTACTTTGCGCACCTTCCAGCCGCTGATGCCGCTCCCCCGCCGTACCGAACCCCGCCATCCTAACTCTCCACTGCCGACTTTGGTTCCATGAACCCGGGCTTTTCTTGAGTGGTTCTGCCACTAAAGCCACCCCGTGGCCGTCTTCACCTCCGATCCCCTCCCCTGCAGCTCTCTCTAGCCGCCGCACGGTTCCATGGACTCGGTCTCTTCCCATAGCCTTCTACCACTTATGCCACCATATCCCCCTCACCCAGACTTATACCGTAAGCCCCCTGCCCCGTCCAAATGTTCCCCCGCTTCACTCCTCCTCTGGCCGCCGATGCCTATTATGTCCTTTCCTGCCCTGTTTTCGCGCCGCCTTTTACTCCTCTATAGCCCCACTGCAGGTGGTGTCTCCCCTGCCTCCAGCTCTGCCTGACCTACTCTCTCCCCCACCTCGACCATGTACCGCCACCATCCATTCACCTCCCACACCCAGACCCCCGTCCTGCCTCCTTCATCCCTGCTGCCACCTTAACCACTTAGCTGCAAGGTTGCCTTCCTGCATCCCCCTTTACCTGCTCACCCAGTTCCCCTCCCCGTTCTCTCCCCCTCCCCTGACCCACCTGTCCTTTGGATCTGCCCTGTATACCTTTACCCGCTCCCTAAATGCTACCTGTACACTGTAAATCTGCTGTTTTTCTCTTGACCTGTTGATTGTCTTTGAAGCTGCACTCCTTTATTGCCTTTTACTGAAAACTGTTCTCTGTATTGTTACTGCTTCCCTGTATTATGTAATTGAACTCTGTATTGTTACTGTACCTCCCGGGTCGTGCCTGAAAATAGTCACCTGTTTGGCTAGCGCACCTACCCGGTAAACAAAAACTAAATAAAATAAATAAAAATACAGTCAATGCCCTTTTAGTCAGGAATCATGTTACAACATGGCCTTCTCCGGTTCCTGTAACTGATCAGAAATTGGAGAAAACCGCAAAAACACAAGAAATTTAATAATAAACATCCCAACTAATAGAGAGTATCAAAAAAACTAACTAGAATACTATAAACAGATACAGATAGGGGACTGTGTATTGTGAGGCTTAAGAGGATTTAACACGTCACCAAAACCTTGAGAGGGGGTTACTACCAAGAATACATGGTCTGCTATATGTTAATTATTGTAACGAATGGATCGGAGTTTTATATTTTTTAGTTTTAAATTTGTCTTCCCATTTTGATTCATTTATTCATATTCTGCCTCTTTTTAGTATTATGTTCTAGTCAACTCAAAGGAAATTTCTAAGTTTAATACATGGACTCCACATCCAATTACCTTAGTGCCATGAGTAGACTTTTCTGATTAAAAATAATGTTTTAATAAGTCCAGTTTAGAAAGGAAGGGATCAAAATTCAGGTTGAACCGCTAGCCAGCTGATCCCTTCCACTTTCTGGTCTGCTGGCCCCTTCCTCGCACTCAGACATTTTGTGACGTCTAAGCAGAGAGCGAGCGAGGGTGTACCCCATGCAGGTCAATGGGGGTCATTTTAAAAATGACGTTATATATGTCTAAGAAACTGTTGATTAAAATGAAAGCCACTGCTCAACTGATCAGCGGTTTTCATTTTTAACATACAAGTTGACGGCAGATAACGACCGCAAGGCCCATCCAGTCTGCCCATTTTTTTCTACCTTATGAACATGCCATAGGCCTGTACTCTGTCAGTGGCCTATCTATTCATATTCATCTATTTATCAAAGGTTCCTTAAACACATAACATCGTTTTTAAAATGTTCCCCTACAGACCAGTATGGGGCATACATCGGTGCGCTCCCTTGGATGTCACAAATGTCTGAGTGAGCGGGCAGGACCGGTGGACCAGGAAGTGGAAGGGATCAGGCTGCCGTCAGATCGGCCCGAGTTTCGATCCCTTTCCTTCCAAACTGGACTTACTTATAAAAAGGTATTTTTCATCAGAAGATTATCATGACATTAAGGTAATTGGAAACAGATCCCAGGTGATAATTTTAGCAATTTACTTTAAAAGCACAAGCTGGCTTTTAAGTACATGATGGTTATAGTAAAAGCCAGTTCGTGCTCAGCATCCTTTCCTGCAAAACTATCACTGGAGCTGCATCAACAGTATTACAAGATCTCATAATACTATCAATGGACTGTAATGATGGTATTACAGGACAGTTTTCGTACAACTTTTTTTTTTTAACTTTAAAAGCAAAGTTTATTGAGAGCTTCATCAAGTTGACAATTAACATATTATCATTATACATTTATTACATATAGCTGAATCATATATTTCTTAGAACTTATAATTGGTTCCCACAAAAACCTTTTTTTATCACTACTGTTTTTTTGTTTTGTTTTTCAAATATCCAAGCATGACTTCTTAACAAGTCTCATTTATTTATTTTTTCCACAGGCATAGCCCATCTTCTGGGTCATCATCCATCTCCATCAAGGTCTTTCGCCTGTTCATTACTTGGGGAAATTGGAACTACTGCTTATACCAAATTGTCCATTCAGCTTTGATGGTAGTAGCTGATATCCATAATACTGCATATGATTAATTCGCTCTCTTTTCATTTATCATATCCATCTGATGTATATGCTTTCATTGTAACTTTATTTAATTACCTTTAAAACTTGTACCAAATGCTATAGTTAGTGAATGACCTTAATAACCGAATTTCTTAACCATGCATTGTAACTTTAATAAAAACTAATTTTGAGCTGCACAATTTGTCTCCTTCATTATTATACTGAATCCACTGTGATCCTAAGGGACAACTCTGAGTTAATAAGAAGATTCCCTAGAGCCCTACAAACATACAGCATTAATCTAATATACTGGATATCTAAGCTTTGTAAGACCTCTCTCTAATTCAATAATATTTGGCCCAAGTAAGGGATCCCTGTGTTTCACTACCATAATGAAAGTAAGGGTTCCACCTCAGGTTATACTCTTCCACCCCAAATCTTAACCTGGCTGTGACTTCCTCCATTTCCTTAATCTCTCTCACATTACTCCACCACCTGTCTTCACTGGGAGTTGTGGTGCTCAACCAATTCTGTGTGATCACCTTCAACCCCACAATCACTAGTACCCTAAACAGGTACTTTTGCACTTCTTGTCTAAATTCTATGGAGGTTAAGCCCAATATCAAGTGTTTAAACACTAGTGATTGTGTCAGATTTAGCATTCTCATCAGTACCTCCTTCAGACTATGCCAGTAATTTCTAATTTTGGGACACTCCCAAAAAATAGGAGTGTGTGTTCCACGATCACTGCATCCCCTCCAGCATTTGTCTGATGGATTTCTCCCCAAGTGTTTCATTATCATGGGGGTAATAAAAAAATCTGCCTGTTATCTTCCATCTATATTCTCACCATATGGCTGAGGAGGAGGTGTGATGCACATCTTTCCATATTTTGGTCCATTCCCCTTCATCTAAATGAATGTTTGCTTCCTTTTCCCATCTTTCCTGTATGGCTTGTATGGCCAACTAGCCTCCCTCTCCCGACAGGTTTTTATATATGTATGAAATAAATGTAGTATTATGTCTTGCCCTGTTGTTGATTACCTAAATTATTTCCTGTGGTATAGGTTCCAGCGCCCTATACCTATTTCTGTATTTATATAATGCCTACATTGTAGGAATCTGTAGAAATCTTTGTGTAGTAATTTATAATGATTTTGTAATGTATTATAGTCCACCATAATGCCTTCCTGGACAAATTGTGTAATATATTTTAAGCCCTGTTGTTCCCAGTTCTCAAAACATCTATCTGGTTTCTGTTTCAGAAAATCAGGTAGATATCCAAGCGGTATATAGGATCACACTCTTGATGGGTTTCCCCAATAAGTCCTAACTTTAAGTCAGCACTGCAGTGTGTGTTTCGTCCAACAATTTTTAATCTGTCCCAAATTTTTATTGAGAATCATCCAGGAAAGTATGTTTTTGGGGATTGTCATATGTGTGTTCCATTCTAGTGCACACCAGGTACCTTCCCCAGGATAGGATAACAATTTCAATATTGGGACCACTTGGGCTGCCAGATAATACTTATATAAATCTGGTAGTCCCCACCCCCTTCTTTATGAGTTAGTAAACATGTTCTTCTTATTCAGGGTCTCTTCCCTGCCCATAAGAAGAGATATTTATTTTCTGTGCACATCTCCAGTCTGGCCTTGGTATTAGGAGGGTAGAAAAGAGAAAAAGCAATCTGGGAAGGACATTTTGTTTGATGGTTTCGATTCTACTTGAAAAGGGTAGGGGAAGTAAATTCCATCTTTTTAAGTCTTCAAATATTTGTTGCCATAATCTAGTGTAGTTAGTACTTTATACAGATAATTAATATTTGTAGGGATCTATATCCCCAAATATCAGACTTTTTCCTTAACCCACTTAAACGGAATATTCTTTTTTTCTTCTTCTGTTATTGTCCCCCCCCCAAAAGCATGATTTCTGATTTTTTCTGTATTCACCTTAAACCCTGAAATAGTCCTATACTGGCGGAGTAAGCATGTAAATGAAGGTATTGAACTATGATGCTCATTTAAATAAATGAGCATATCATCTGCATATAGGGATACTGTGCAGACTTGAGATCCAGCCTTAATGCCTTGTATATTTGGGTTCTGTCTGATGCAACTGCCAGGGGTTCCAAACTGAGTGCAAACAATGGGGGGATAGTGGGCAACCTTGTCTCGTGCCTCTCTCAATCTTTATTGTATCTGATAAAGTTCCGTTCACTTTGATTTTGGCTGTAGGCTGAGAGTAGCATAACTGTACCCATCTAAGAAAATTCCCTCCCAGCCCCACATACTCCATTACTTCAAATAAATATTCCCAATTTAGCCTATCAAAGGCCTTTTCAGCATCAAGAAATATGGCTAACTGAGCTGTGTCCTTCTGTTTTCTACATTTTATTCTGTTTTGGGGTGAACGTTTCTTAGTTTTAACTTTAATTTGCCAGGGAGGAACTGTAGATGGGAGATATTTGCAGTCAGTTGTGACTAGACCTGTTACTTAGCCTTTGTGAAATAGGTGTCTGAAAGGAAGGAAGGCACTCCCCGAGGTGGAGGGCAAGAGCTGTAGGTGATTGTTTCTGGACGGCATAGGTTTACTCTCACCCAACTTCCCCTCACCCCATCCGCCCAAAGTGCATAACTTCCTTTATAGCAGGGGCTCTGACATCACTTCCTCAAAACTGCTAACAACATACACCTGTTCATATCCTTAAAGGCACAGCACACTAAATAGGGAGTAGAGACACTCACAAGCTTGCACACACTAAAACAAGAACAAAAAAGCATCTGTAACTGGAAGGGACACAAGACATGTGGGGAGTGGTGCAATGCACTGGCTGTGGAGCAGCAATCTTCTGGGAGACATTCTGAAGACTGTGTTGCTGCCTTATTTGCAGGCACCTCTCTGGTCTGAGGGAGGAGGTTGTTCGTCTCCATGCTGACCTGGCAAGGATTTGGGAAACCTGCTCCCCTACCCAGGGACCACCCAGGCCACTGCCACTATCTCAGAGGTTGCCAAGAAAGAGGAGTGGCTGGACCACGGTGGGCTCAGGCAGGGTGAGGGTGGCGGAACAGAGGTGCATCCCTCCACTTGTGCCTCTCCACAATTCATTCGCCACTATGGCAAAGCATGGTTCCTCTATGGAGACACCTGCAGGAGAGACCAAGGAGGATGATGAGAACCTCCACAATGAAGACCCACAGGAGGGTGGCCCAGGACCCCACAGGGGAAGGAAACAACTCCTGGTGGGGGACTCAATTGTAAGGGGGGGTAGAACTGGGGAGGGAGGGGAAAGGGAGGTAAGGTGCCTGCCCGGCACTAAGGCTCGGAGGGACAGGAAATGAATCCTCAGGATCGTGGGAGCAGCAACAAGTGGGAGGGATCTGGATGTCATTATCCACCTAGGGACAAATGACCCGGCTGAGAATGGGATCAGAACAGTGCAACAGGAGTTTGTGGAGTTGGGGAGGGGCCTTAGACAAGTAGCACACATGGTAACTTTCTTGGAAGTGCTACCTCTCTATGGCATGGATGAGGCTAGGGCACTCCACACCATGGGATTTAATGACTGGTTGAAAAGCTGGTGCATAGCTCAGGGATTTGGCTGCACTGGGGACTGGGGCTCCACCTGGAGGTATGCAGGCCTATACAGGTGCAATGGTCTGCATCTATCCTGGAGGGAAACCAAGATCCTAGGTGATAGGTTTAAATGCTTCAATGGCAAGCATTTAAACTAGCCAAGGGGGGAGGCACTGAAGAGGAGAAGGGAAATCCTGCCCCCCCCAAAATAAAAACAGGGTACTTAGTGAGGTAAACACCAAGATAGAGCAGTCAATAGGGAGAAGAGCTGGGGGTGAATGGAGAAAAAGACAAAGGCAGTAGGGACAGGGATGGTGCAAAAAGAAATAAAGCCATAAAAAAAATGGAGGGTAATGAGTACCAATGCCCGTAGTCTAGGTAAAAAGCTTCCTGAAATAGTGGCCTTGATGGAAGAGGGATGCCTGGATATTGTGGCAGTCACAGAAACATGGTACACAGAGAGCCATGACTGGTATCTCAACATACCAGGGTGCACAATCTACAGGAGGGACAGGAAGGGAAGAAGAGGAGGAGGAGGAGTAGCTCTCTGTGTAAGGGAAGGGATCAAAGCAACAGAACTAAAGGGTAAGCAGGGAGGAGAGAAGACACTGGGGGTCACCCTGGAGACTGGAAATGGCTCCACAATCCGCACAGGGGTTGTATACAGACCCTCATCTCAGGGGGAGGAAATGAACAAGGAAATGATAGAAGGCATCCTTGGGATGGCAGAGAAAGGGGGAGATATTGCTGATAAGGGACCTGAATATGCTAGATGTTGACTGGAGCACCTTTGCTGCAGCCACATCCAAGAGCAAGGCCATTCTCGATGCCCTACAGGGGGCATGCCTCAAACAGCTAGTTTTGGAACCCACTCAGGAGACAGCAATCTTAGTCCTGGTGCTCTCAAATGGGGACGGAGAGAGGATCTCTGATCTTGAAGTAGGTAGCCATCTGGGAACAAGAGATCACCAAACAATGTGGTTCATGATAAACTTAGCTGTAGAGTCAAGCCACACAAAAGTGAAGGTACTGGACTTCAGGAGGGCTGATTTTGTCAAAATGGGAGAGTGCCTCAGAAAAGCACCAGCAAACAGGCAAGAAGGTGGGGTGGAGCAACAATGAGGAAACATCAAAACCACCATCACAGAGGCAACAAGCCTTTGTGTGAAGCAAATAAACAAATCAAAACATAAGAAAAAAACACTATGGTTATCAAAAGAAGTGGCGGGAAAGGTAAGGGAGAAAAAGATAGCATTCAGGAAGTATAAGAAAACACAGAAGGAGCAGGACAGAGAACTGTACCAGTTAAAGCAGAAGAAAGAGGTAAGGCAGTCAGAATAGCAAAGGACGAAACCAAGGAAAAGATAGCCAACTCTGTTAAAAAGGGGGATAAAACCTTTTATAGGTACATTAGGGAGCAAAGAAAGACTAAGGCAGGGATACTGAAGCTGAACAAAGAGGAAGGTGGTTGGGCAGAGAGCGACAGTGAAAAAGCAGGGACACTAAACAAATACTTCTGCTCAGTATTCACAATGGAAAAGCGGGGGAAATACCTAATCAGGTCAATAGAAGCACTCTGGATAGGGGGTTTGATATTAGTCCTTTCACAGAAGAAAAGGTTCTGAAAGAACTCTTAAAACTGAAGGTGGATAAAGCAATGGGGCCTGATGGGATTCACCACAGAATTCTAAAAGAACTAAGGGAAGAACTAGTAATACCACTA
Organism: Neoceratodus forsteri; assembly: GCA_016271365.2. Lineage (NCBI taxonomy): Eukaryota > Metazoa > Chordata > Ceratodontiformes > Ceratodontidae > Neoceratodus > Neoceratodus forsteri. The sequence continues at coordinate 413,645,275 of CM057452.1, forward strand.
ACTACCCTTTTTAATAAATCATGGGAGGATGGTGTGGTACCTGAGGACTGGAGGAGGGCAGATGTGATTCCCCTTCACAAAAGTGGGAGCAAGACAGAGGCAGGAAACTACAGACCTGTCAGTTTGACCTCCATGGTAGGGAAAATGATTGGAATCACTTCTGAAGGAAAGAATTGTTGAGTACCTAGAGGCCAGTGGGGCACAGGACCCAAGGCAGCATGGATTCACAGCAGGAAGGTCATGTCAGACAAATCTAATTGATTTCTTTCACTGGGTGACCAAAGCAGTAGACCAGGGTGGAGCTGTGGACATGGCCTACTTAGACTTTAGCAAAGCATTTGACACAGTCCCGCACAAAAGATTAATAAACAAATTAGCCAGCCTGGGAGTGGGTCCCAGGGTGGTAGCCTGGGTAAAACACTGGTTGGACAACAGGACACAGTGGGTAATAGTAAATGGAGTCCACAGTGAAGAAAGGAGGGTTACTAGTGGGGTACCGCAGGGTTCAGTACTGGGGCGGTCCTTTTTAATGTCTTTATAAGTGACATTGCAGAGGGACTGGAAGGGAAAGTATGTCTCTTTGCAGATGAAACAAAGATCTGCAACAGGGATGATACACAAGGTGGGGAGGAAAGGATGAAAAGGGACTTGGCAAGGCTGGAGGAATGGTCAAATGTGTGGCAGCTTAGATTCAATGCAAAGAAGTGCAAAGTAATGCACCTGGGAAACAAAAACCCAGGGGAAGAGTACACAATGGGGGGTGAGATACTGACAACAACAAAAATGGAGAGAGACCTAGAAGTAGTCATATCAGATGACCTAAAGGTGGGCCAGCAATGTGAGAAGGCAGTAAGGAGGGCTCGGGGCATACTGGGATGCATAGGGAGAGGCATCACCGGTAGAAAACAGGAAGTTGTTGGCCCTCTGTACAGACAGTTGGTAAGACCACATCTGGAGTACTGTGTACAGTTCTGGAGACCCCATCTTCGTAAGGACATAGACATGGTGGAGGCTGTCCAGAGGAGGGCAACCAAAATGATGCTGGGTTTGCACCAGAAGACATAGGAAGAAAGACTAAATGAGCTTAAGATGTATAGCCTCAAGGAGGGGGGGGGGCATGATAGAAACTTTCAAATACCTCAAGGGAATCAACGAAGTCCAAGAGGGTAGCATCTTTCAGAAAAGAGATGTGCAAAAACAAGGGGGCACAATTTGAAGATAGAGGGGGGATGGCTCAGAGGTAATGTGAGGAAGAATTTCTTCACAGAGAGGGTTGTGGATACATTGAACAGCCTTTCTGAGGATGTCGTAGAGTCAAAAACAGTGGGGGAATTCAAGAATGCATGGGACAGACATAAGGCAATTCTAGTGGGGGGTAGGAGGAAGTAGGCTGTTGGTTAACTAGGATCTGCAGCTTATCCGTTAGGTAGAGAAATGGGCAGACTAGGTGGGTCAAGTGGTCCTTATCGGCCATCAAATTCTATGTTTCTATGTTATGATATTGAGAAGTTTTCTAATATTATCCATTAAGGATAAAACCTGTTTGGTCAGGGTGGATTAGAGATTCAATGTGTTTCTGTAGTCATGTGGCCAGTATTTTTGTTAAAATTTTTAAATCCTGATTTAGAAGGGAAATGGGGTGGTATGCCTCACATGTATCTGGTGGCTTACCTGGTTTGGGAATTGTGGGTATTATAGCTTCCTGCTAGGAAGTTGGGGCTTTCTCTTCTGTAAGACAGTCATTATATACCTGGGTCAAAATAGGGGCCAGTGGGCTAACAAATTTTTTATAGAAAGCTGAACAAAAGCCGTCAGGGCCAGGTGCCTTCCATACCAGGAGTGACTGTATTGTCATTCTTACCTCAGCCTCTGATGCCTTTACCCATAACTTCTTCTATTGTTTTTTCTAAATTGGTTAGTTTATATGTCTTTAAAAATTCTCTTGTGGCTTCTTGTATATTTACCTCTTGCTCTTCTTTTTTTATATAGTTTCTTATAGTAGTTCCCAAACTGCTCTTTTATGTCTTCTGGTTTATACCACGGTTTTGTGGGGTCTTTATTTTTCAGCTTTGGCACTATTCTGTCTGCTTGACTTTTCTTGAGCCTAAATGCAAGCAGCCTAGCAGTCTGCTCCCGTTTCATAATATTTCTGGTTACAGAATTTAAGGTTTCCTTCTACTCTTTTGTTTTCATGCCTTGTAAGCGCCTCCCTGGCTTTAACCAACCTTTGGAAAATCTTTTTCTTGCCCGGATTCTTTTTATGCTGCTCCTCACATTCTTTAATATCCTGAAGCAGTCTATTATAAGTCAATAAATGTAATCTTTTCTTTGTGGATGTGCAGCTAATTAGTTCTCCCCTTATCACCAATTTTAAAGCCTCCCAAGTAGAGATCTGAGAGCATCCCTGTTAAATATTAATTGTATGAATGTCTTTTATTTTATCAGCTAACTGATTTACAAAGTGCTTGTCATTTAACAAAGAGACATTCAGTCTCCACAATGTTCATTTTGGATTGCCATATAAACTCAGTTTTATTGAAACAGGAGCATGACCCGAGAGAGTAATATGGTGAATCTTTGACTGTTTAATATTACACATCTTACTCTGTTGTGTATAAAAAAGATCTATCCTCAAATAAGAGGCATGAGGATTTGAGTAAAAAGCGTAATCCTTTTCACCCATATGTTGGTCTCTCCAGATGTCCCTTAATCCCAGCTCTCTAGTCATCCTCGCTAATACTTTAGTTGATTTCTTATTTTGGATCTGCGTTGATGTTGATCTATCTAGGGTTGCGTTTGGAGCTACATTAAAATCTCCACCAAGAATGATTTGCCCCTGGGGCAAGTCTGAAATCTTTTTAAATACCTTATCCAAAACATTTGCTGCATCTTGAATCAGGGTATAGATATTTATAAAGTGAAGTGTCTCCCCTTGATATTCTGCAGACACCCTTATGTAGTGTCCTTCCTTATCTATCAGTGTGCCTTTGATCACACTACCTTTCTTGAACAAAATGGCTACCCCGCTTTCTTTCTATTATTAGATGCTGCCACTTCTACCTGTCCCACCCAACCTCGTCTAAGCTTTAGATGCTCCCCCTCCGTAAAATGTGTTTCTTGAAATAACGCCACTTCACAATTTTTTTTTTTTTAATTCTGACAACAGGCGTGTACGTTTAATGGGGAATGGATTCCCTTCCCATTATATAAAATTATCTGTATGTCTGCCATTTGTGCCAATTTGATGTTTCAAACAGACTTTTTTCTCTAGATCTCCTCTTATGTCTGCCCCACTCTTTCTTCTCTTCCTGTCCTTTTGTTGTGTGTAGCTCATTTTCTATAAACAATAATAACAAAGTGCAATCCCAACATGGATCATTTATAAAATTCCAACAATTAACATAAGTGCAGAACAAGTTAACTTTCCTTCCACCATTACCCTCCATAATCACTTCCAAGGTGAGATGTTTAACCCTACTGGGCTAAAGCTACTGTATTCCCGTGTGTTACCACGGGAGGAAGGCCGAGTGCAACAATTGAGTGCTCCTGTTCTCACTATGCACCCCCCCAGGCCCTCTTCAGAGAGCTATTTCAACTCTCTACCTTGTGCACCCTCAGTCCCCTGTCCGGGGGACACTTCTTGAATATTATGCCCTCCCTTATTTCTTTTGCAGCTTAACTGAGCTGCTATGACCTTTAAACATTCCTCCCTTTTCCTCTTCATTCTACCCCTTTGAACATGTGTTAACATTTTAAGACACTGAAGGGATGAAATAGTTAAACAAAACAAGGCAGGGCTTTAAAAACAATTTGAATTCTTCTGCATTATTTAAGTGCTGAGAGTCTCTCTGACTGACTCTATGCCTAAATCGGCAGCCATTATACGCAAGAGAAATGAGAGGCCAGAGAAAAGCAAAAAGAAGAAAACTGCATTCTCCTAACTCAGAAATGTTTGTAATCAGTCCTCTCCATTGGGATGATGTGCCTCTTCTGTAGTTGCACTGACTGTCAATTTCTTTGCCAGCCTGGTAACAACAGGTGAGAGGTGGTTAGGGAATTGCCAGGGTGGGTTTCGTTTTTTCCCCCTTTGCACCCATATTCCAGATGCCCGTGTTTAGTTTCTTCTCGAGCGTTTCCATGGTCAGATCTGGAAGTGTGACTGTGTTCTTTCAGGAATGTCACAGCCTCAACCAGTGAGTTGTAAATTTTGGGTTTTTCTGTAGTAATAACCTTGAACCTTGCTGGGAACAGTAACTGTGCTTTTATTTGCTTTTCTTTTAATTCTTTTATGACTGTTTTCACCATATTTCTTTTAACTTGTAACTCTGTCAAGTGATCTTGGTCAAATAAATTACAGTTTAAATAAATTTGATTAAAAAAAATTGCAGATTTAATGGAGGAAGGAAGGAACCCCCTTCTGCGTACAAAAGCGTGTTTGAATATTCAGAAACAACTGAGAATACTGATTAAAAACTGGGGGTAAATATTAAAAGGAAAACTTACACCAGGAGAAACTTTGTAAAAGCGTGAATTTTAGAAATATGTCAACTTATGCCTGACATATTTTCTGTATTTAGCTTAATCTTTTTCCTAATAACTATCCACATTAGCATTACAACAGTATCCCTGCCCCCCCCCCAGAACATCATCTGTTCGGACTTCTTATTCATGCCTAGCATCGCTATGCTCTGTCTGAGCTATATTACAATTCATCTTGGTCATTTCATTCTGTGACAACTTGCCCTAGACTATTGGCTCCGGCATCAGTTGGCTCCCATGTCAATTTGTCCCCAGACAATTTTCCCTCAGTGTAAATATTATTAAATAAACTCCAGCTGGGTGCAATTCACCCACCAGATGAGACTATGACAAGACCGCCCCATATGTATGTATGTACTGTTAAGATATGATAGACAGACAGACACACACACACACACACACACACAGGTGTGGTGTTTCAGAATTAAGCCACTGGCACTTTAAGTATCCTATGAAAGAAAAAAAAAAAAACATGGGGAAAGATTTTTTTTTTTTTTCAACTGAGTGCTGGGCCTTCGCCCTCAGACAAATCAAAGGACTGGGAGCCAGGAACTGGTTTAAATGAAATCAATTAAAACATCATTCGTGTTTGAATGTCTAGACCTCACAACCAGGAAAATGGTGACATGATGTCTGGGTCCTTTTGTACTGTATGTTGTGGGTTTCTGGAGATCAAAGGGCAGGATTGTCTCTCACCAGAAACTGTTCAGCAGGGTGTCAACATGCTATAAACTAAGCTCATTACACCACAGCAGGTTGGGGGGGGTAGAATGGTGGACAGAGATCACAATTTGAAGTATTTTCTTGTATTTTATATTCTGGAAAAACTAGGGTGGAGCAACAGAGACCCCTCCAGAAAAAAAGGGTGAACTGCTGAAACAACCCAGCCTAAATAGCTGACCAATCAAAAGGGCAGGCTGGAATTACATCACTTGAGGTATATTTAAAAAAGAAATACATATAGAAAGCAGTGCTTTTTGGTGCAATTTTGCCAAGTGTTAGCTTTGGGTAGTTTTGCTGAAAAAGAATTACTGATTAGTGGGGAGAGCTGCCTCACTGAAGAAAGAGAGAAAAACTCTTGGGAAAGGAGCTTTTCTCTGAAAAAAAATTAATTCTGCTGAAGAAGAAAATTCAGAGACTGACTTATCTTGCTGAACTTTTTGAAGACTATTTTCAGAAAACCTGAAGAAGTTTTCTGACAGATGGGACTTTTCATACCTTGGACTCCAAACATCATTAAGGTAGAACATTTTAGAATTCATAGTGTGTAGGTTTATTGTTCAATTGCACATTTTTTTAATATTATTGTCTGCAACCCAATATCCTAAATTGCATTAAATATTTTAATGTGTCTTTCTTTAAAACTTTTATGATTTTCTTACCAACTCTGCCCGTCTAATTTGTGTGGTTTAACGTTTTAAGAGAAAAGGTTTTGTTAGACTGATGCCTCATAGTAGGACCGCTCGACTACAAACTACTGCATTTTAGGAAAAAAAAAGGCTTCTTGGATAGGAGAGGAAGCTCTCCTTCTTGACAGTCACAGTGTTAATCAATGGGGGAAGGGGTCTCCTGGAAGTAGGAGATCCAGTTGTGCCTAGGGGTGAGCCGTGACAGATTTGGTACCAGCTACTGGGATTTCTGAATTGTCTGTACAAAACCACAACACAATAGAGGGCAGAAACTGGAAAAGGGAAATAAACTGCTTGCAGACAATAATACCCTACCCTATTTACATTTTTTCTTTTGAGAAACAATAATTAGTGTTAGTATTGGGGCAGAACATGGCTTCCAAGTGCATCAATTTAAATATGGAACAGCTAAAGCAGCAGTGTGATGAAAAGGGAATTTCAAATGAGAATCAAAATAAAAAGCAGCTCACTGAAGCCCTCGTGACGGCTGATGCAGAGGCAGCCACAAGGAACGTGGAGAGACAGTCGGTAACTCAAGGTGAGTAGACCTCAAACGTGGAGGGGCCAGAAAGAAACAAAGAGCCACAGGTCCAGAAGGAGGCATCTGAAGACAAGGAGCTGGAAAGGCTGAGACTCCAGGCAGAGCTGCAGAAAGCACAGCTAGCCCAATAGCAGAAGATGGAGCTGGAGCAGAGAAGGTTCAAAATGGAGAGGGAGGAAAAACGGTGCCAAAGAGAGGCCAAGGCAGAGGAAAAGCAGCGCCAAAGGGAGACAGAGGAAAAGCAGTGCCAAAGAGAGGCTCAGATGGAGGAAAAGCAGCACCAGAGAGTGAACTGGAGAAGCTGAAAATCCAACCAACTGCACCTGAACAGGTAAATGGTAAAGGTGAACCTAAGACTCCAGGGCTGGGGTATACATTAAATTCTAAACTGACTGCTTAATTTAAAGAGGGGAGGATATGGACACATTTTTAAATTCATTTGAAAAGGTCTGTATCCAGGCCAACATACCCAAGGAGGCCTGGAGCTTTCATGTATCCTCACTGCTTACTGGTAAGGGGCGTGAAGCACTGGGACAGATGGACAATGTGGATAGCTGAGATTATGAAAAGCTAAAAACTGCATTGTTAAAAAAATATGATTTGAACCCCAAGGCCTACAGGGCAAAATTTCGGAAACTGGCAGGCTCGATGATGGTCCGCCGCTCCCGGAGGCCATCCCCGGATTGGGTCTCTGGCAGGGAGGAGAAGCCGGCAACCTCCTTCCTGATCCCACTGTGGGGGGACTACTGGGGATCGGCAAGTACGGAGTGGCGGGACCAGAGAGAGAGAGTCCCTCCATCAGGAGGGCAGAAGCTGCCTGCCAGAGCTCTGAAGGTGACAACTGTCTATGGAAAAAAAAAAAAAAAAAAAAGAACAATTCTTTTGGGCATGTTCAACAGAGCTGAAAACCTGGCTGGAGGACCGAGATCCTCAGACAGCCCAACAGGCTGCTGAGCTGGCAGACCACTATGCTTGGAGCAGGCCTGCTCTCAAGGGAAATGCGGGAGCAGGGAATACAGGGGCAAATTAGGTAAAGTGAGATTTCCTTCTTTTTTGTAGAGGTAATGTGGCTTTTAGCTGTCCAAAAGGCACACCTTTCCCTTGGGATTTGGGGGGAAGAAAAAATGCTGAGTGCTGATTGTGCAAAAAGCCAGGCCATATTGGCAATGTCCTAAAAAGACACAAAATGGAAAGGGGCCTGTGCCAACTAAGCTGGTTGCAAACTGTATTCCTGAAGGTATTCCTGCGAATATGAGAAAGTTCATTCACCCAATTACAGTCAATGGGGTAAAGACTTGAGGGTTAAGAGATACTGGAGCATCTCTTACTCTAGTAAAAGGGAATCTGGTGGGACCTGAACAAATCCTGCCAAATCAGTTTGTATCTGTAAGGGATTCCACTGAGGTGGAGACAATCTACCCCTTAGCCTGTGTTACCCTGGATTGGGGAGATGCAGATGAAGGAATATGGAAGGTGGCTGTAGGCAACACCCTCATTATGGATGTTTTTGTAGAAAAGTACAGTTATGTAAGAACTTACCGTAACAGTAGATCTTCGAAAGACGCTCTTGCAGTAGGTAATTACATATAGGACTGACGTCGGCAGGACCCCATAGAAAAATTTCTAGTTAGCAGTCCCTGGCGAGGGACCGCCCCCATGTCAGGTGACCGGCGTCAGGAGATGTCGGTATAAAGGGGCGGTCCCTGACTCCCACCTTTCAGTTCTTTCCCGCCACAGGCCAGAAAGGCCGGACAAGAGAGGAGTGGATATTTCCATCACTGGAAAAGGAGCTGAAAAAGCCTAGGGGGATGGAGGGCGGGAAGGTAGTACCTACTGCAAGAGCCTCTCTCAAAGATCTACTGTTACGGTAAGTTCTTACGTAACTGTACTATCTTACTTCGAGAGGGCTCTTGCAGTAGGTAATTACATATAGGACTGAATCCCAAGCAGTCTGGAACAAAGAGAGGCACCGGGAGGAGGAAAACTACTCCAAGAAGCAGTTCTAGCTGTGCAAGCCTCAAGATAAGAGGCCTTGCAGAACAGCCAGTCCGAGGCCTGCTCTACGGCGAGAGGCAACATCCAAACTGTAGTATTTAGTAAAGGTATGGGCGGAAGTCCAGGTGGCGGCAGCACAGATGTCTGCCACAGACATATTTTTGAAACAAGCCGCTGAGGCAGCTACTCCTCTGGTGGAGTGGCCTCTTACCTGACCCGGGAGGGTCTTGTTGTATTTGTCATAACAGAAAGTGATGCAATGAGCCAACCACTTAGATAAGCATTGCTTAGAAACAGCATTGCCTTCCCTTTTATGAGCAAAAGAGACGAACAACTGATCAGTCTCTCTGAGAACCTTCGTCCTCAGTGTAGTATCTCAGAATCCGGTGAACATCCATAGTATGGAGTAAGTACTCCCCTTGATTAGAGTACTGCGTGAAAAAAGCGGGTAACTCTATGGAGTGATTTAGAGTAGACTCCGCTACTACTTTAGGGAGAAACTTAGGATTCATGCGAAGAGCAACACGTTCCTTGTGAAAAATCAAGTATGGAATTTTACAAGGCACTGGAGCTCAGGAAATTCTCGGCGGAAGTAATAGCCTCAGGAAGAGAGTCTTCCATGAAAGAACTTCAAATCCATGAAGCTGCCAGTTGAAGGAGGCAGAGTAAGTTTTCAAGAACAAAGTTCAAGTCCCAAGGGGGAGCAGGAGTACGGATAGGGGGTCTCAGATGGAGGAACCCTCTGAGAAAGGTCTTAGAGACCTCCAATTGAGTGACAGTTTTGTCTGCAAAGGGGACATGATAGGCTAAGATGGCCGCCATGTGTACCTTCAGAGAAGAATGACTGAGATCCAGGTCAAACAGGTGACGTAAATACTCCAGCAGAAGCCTCGCTGAGCAGGAGAAAGGTTCCGCGTTCTTGGAAGCGGCCCAGATGGTGAATCTTTTCCACTTCATGGCGTAAGTGGATCCAGTGGAGGGTTTTCTGGTCTCCACCAAAATCTCCGCCACTTGGGGAGACACCCCAAAATGGGACTGAACTAAGTCTGCAGGAGCCATGCGTGCAGCTGAAGGGATTTGAGGCCTGGATAGACCAGGGTCCCCTGATCCTGGGTCAGTAAACCTCGAGATAGAGGAAGAGGATGATCCTCTGAGTATTGTTGTAGAAGAGAGAACCAAACTTGCCTGGGCCAGAAGGAGCAATCAGAATCATTCATGCTCCTTCTGAAGCTAGTTTCTGCAAGACTCGTGGGATAAGTGGAATTGGGGGAAAGGCATAAACGAATCTGTCCTTCAAGTCTAGAGACAGAGCATCTCTCCAGAAGGCACCTCGCTCTGGAACGAGCGAGCAGAAGACGGGAAGCTTTGCGTTTAGAGGGGATGCGAACAGGTCAACCTGTGGTGTTCCCCAAAGTCGGAAGAGATTGTCTAGGACCCCTTGGTCCAATTCCCACTCGTGAGTCAGAGCAGAAGAGCGATTTAGCTTGTCTGCCAGGGTGTTGTCAACTCCCAGAACGTGAATTGCCGTGAGGTGAAGGTCGTGTTGTGTTGTCCAATCCCAAACCCTCATTGCCTCCCTGCAAAGTGGGTATGACAGAGTACCTCCTTGTTTGTTGATGTACCAAACCACACACATAGTCCGTCTGGACGGCTAGGTGGCCGGGAAGGATGTATTGGTGAAGGGCTTGGAGAGCATACAACACTGCCCGGAGCTCGAGCACATTGATGTGGAGAGCTTGTTCAAGCTTGGACCAGGAGCCCTGGGTCCGATGAGGGTCTAGATGGGCTCCCCAATCTTCGCCTGAGGTGTCTGTGGTTAGAGTCTGGGAGGGGGGAGGACAAAAGAAAGGAACTCCCCGAACTAGGTTCTCTCAAACCATCCACCATTGCAAGTCTCGAAGCATCGGCTAGGAGACCAGAACTGGGTGATCTAGGTCATCCACTAACTGATCCCATTGGGAGCGTAGAGTCCACTGAGAGAGACTCATGTGGAGTTGTGCACAAGGAACTGTCGGGATAGCAGCAGCCATGAGTCCAAGAAGGCAAAGGACTGACCTTGCAGAGACCCACCTGTGACTGGACAGCAGACTTATCTGAGTCTGGAGGGTGGACGCCCTGTCCGGTGGCAGGAAGGCCTTGCCCATGGTCATATCGAGAATCACCCCAATAAACTGTAGTCTCTGGGATGGGATCAGGTGAGACTTGGAATGGTTGATGGTAACACCCAGGCATGCAAAAACCTGCTGGGTAAGGGAGAGGCAGGGCAGGAGTTCCTCCCTGGATGAGGTTGCCAGGAGCCAATTGTCCAGGTACGGAAAAACCTGCACTGCCTGGTACGCAGGTGGGACGCCACCACTGCCAGACATTTGGTAAAAACTCGGGGTGCCGAGGATAGGCCAAATGGAAGTGCCTTGAATCGGTAGTGGTCCCCCTGGAACGCAAAATGAAGATATTTGCGGTGAGACAGGCGAATGGAAATGTGCAGGTAAGCATCCTGCATATCCAGGGCACACAGCCATTGACCCGGCCGGAGGAGGGGCAGAAGGCTCTGCAAAGAGAGCATCCTGAACCTTTTGTATTCCACAAAGAGATTCAGGGAAATGAGATCTAGAATTGGTCTGAGATCTCCTGTCTTCTTTGGGACCGGGAAGAAATGGGAATAGTAACCCATCCCTTGCAGATGAAGGGGGACAGGTTCTATTGCCTGTTTCAGCAGTAGAGCTGAAATTTCCTCCTGGACCAAGAAAAGATGTTCCCTTCAATACGACGACTTCAGAGGGGGGTGGCAAGGTGGTTTCTGAAGAAATTCTATCGAGTGTCCTTCTGCGATGAGCTGGAGCACCCAAGAATCTGTTGTTATCCTCTCCCAGCCCGGAAGGTGGAGGGAAAACCTCCCTCCCTCCCTCCTACCGGTTCCTCCAGGGAGTCTGGAGGCTGTGGGAGAGGGAAGGTGTCAGGTGGTGTGGGACAGCGCTGCAGCTGAAGCACCCGCTGCTTTTTTGGGTGGGGGGGCTTAGCAGCTGTGGGGGCCCGGCATTTTGTGGCCCGCCTTCCCTGAGGTTTCGCCTTAGAAACATAGAATTTGACGGCAGATAAGGACCGCTTGGCCCACCCAGTCTGCCCATTTCCTTACCTGATGATAAGCTGCAGATCCTAGTTAACCAGCAGCCTACTTCTTCCTACCCCACCCCTAGAATTGCCTTATGACTGTCCCATGCATGCTTGAATTCCACCACTGTTTTTGACTCCACAACCTCCTCTGGAAGGCCGTTCCATACATCCACAACCCTCTCTGTGAAAAAATACTTCCTTAAATTACCTCTGAGCCGCCCCCTTCTATCTTCAAATTGTGCCCCCTTGTTCTTGCACACCTCTTTTTTTGAAAGATGCTACCCTCTTGGACTTTGTTGATTCCCTTGAGGTACTTGAAAGTTTCTATCATGTCCCCCCTCTCCCTCCTTTCCTTGAGGCTATACATATTAAGCTCCTTAAGTCTCTCTTCATATGTCTTCCGGTGCAGACCCTGTACTATTTTAGTTGCCTTCCTCTGGACAGCTTCCATCCTGTCTATGTCTTTGCGGAGATTGGGTCTCCAGAACTGCACGCAGTACTCCAGATGTGGTCTCACCAGCTGTCTGTACAGAGGGATAATAACTTCTTGTTTTCTACTGGTGATGCCCTCTATGCATCCCAGTATTCCCCAGCCCTCCTTGCTGCCCTCTCATTGCTTGCCCACCTTTAGGTCATCTGATATGACTACCCCCAGGTCCCTTTCCATTTTTTTGTTGTTAGTATCTCACCCCCCATTGTGTACTCTTCCCCTGGGTTTTTGTTTCCCAGGTGCATTACCTTGCACTTCTTAGCATTGAATCTAAGCTGCCATACATTTGACCATCCCTCTAACCTTGCCAACTCCCTTCTCATCCTTTCCACCCCACCTTGTGCATCAACTCTGTTGCAGATCTTTGTGTCATCTGCAGAGACATACTTTTCCTTCCAGTCCCTCTGCAATGTACCATAAAGACATTGAAGAGGACTGGTCCTAATACTGAACCTCACGGTCCCCACTACTAACCACCCTTTTTCAGAGTGGGCTCCATTTACTATTACTCTCTGTGTCTATTCTCCAGCCAATTCTTTACCCAGGCTGTCATCTTGGGACCCACTCCCAGGCTGGCTAACTTGTGTATTAATCTTTTGTGTGGGACTGTGTCAAATGCCTTGCTAAAGTCTAGGAAGGCCATGTCCACAGCCCTCCCTGATCAACTACTTTGGTCACCCAGTCAAAGAAATCAATCAGATTTGTCTGGCATGACCTTCCCGCTACGAATCCATGCTGCCTTGGGTTCTGTGCCCCTCTGGCCTCTAGATACTCAACAATTCTTTCCTTCAGAAGTGATTCCATCATTTTCCCTACCACTGAGGTTAAACTAACAGGTCTGTAGTTTCCTGCTTCTGCCTTGCTCCCACTTTTGTGAAGGGGAATCACATCTGCCCTCCTCCATTCCTCAGGTACCACCCATCCTCCCATGATTTGTTAAAGAGGGTAGTCAGTGGTGTCACTAGTTCTACCCTTAGTTCTTTTAGAATTCTGGGATGAATCCCATCAGGCCCCATTGCTTTGTCCACCTTCAGTTTTAAGAGCTCTTTCAGAACCCTTTCTTCTGTAAATGGGCTGGTATCAACTTCTGTATCCAGAGTGTTTCTACTGTTTGTTTTAGGCACCTCCCCCTCTTCCTTTGTAAATACTGAGCAAAAATATTTGTTTAGTATCTCTGCCTTTTCACAGTCACCCTCTGCCCACCCTCCCTCCCTTTATTAAGCCTCACTATCCCTCCCTTGGTCTTCCTTCGCTCCCTGATGTACCTATAAAAGGTTTTATCCCCCTTCTTAACTGAGTTGGCTATCTTTTCCTCGGTTTGGGCCTTTGCTGTTCTTACTGCCTTTCCAGCTTCCTTTTGCTTTAACTGATACAGTTCTCTGTCCTGTTCCTTCTGTGATTCCTTGTACTTCCTGAATGCTTTCTTTTTCTCTTGAACCTTCACTGCCACTTCCTTTGAGAACCATAGTGGTTTCTTACCTTGTTTCATTTTGTTTGCTTTACACAAAGGCTTGTTACCTCTGTGATGGCAGTTTTCATTATTCCCCATTGTTCTTCCACCCCTCCTTCCTGCCCATTTGCTAGTGCATTCCTTAGGCACTCACCCATTTTGGCAAAGTCAGCCCTCCTAAAATCCAGTACCTTTGTTTTTGTATGGCTTGACTCTATTGCTGTGTTTATTGTGAGCCATACTGTTCGATGGTCGCTAGTTCCCAGATGGCTACCCACATCTACATCTGTGATCCTCTCTTCATCTCCATTTGAGAGAACCAGATCTAAGACTGCTCCCTCTCGAGTGGGCTCCAATACTAGTTGTCTAAAGCAAGCCCCCTGTAGGGCATCTAGAATAAACCCACTCTTAGAAGTGGCTGCTGCAACTGCACTCCAGTTAACATCTGGCATATTCAGATCACTCATCAGCAATATCTCCCTTTATCTGCCATTCTAAGTATACTTTCTATCATTTCCTTGTCCATTTCCTCCCCCTGAGAGGGGGGGTCTGTATACAACCTCTGTGTGGACTGTGGTGCCATTGCCTGCCTCCAAATTGACCCACAGTGCTTCTTCTCCTCCCTGTTTACCCTTTTGTGCTGTTGCTTTGATTTCTTCTCTTATGTACAGAGCTACTCCTCCTCCCCTTTTACCCTCCCTCCTGTAGATAGTGTATCCTGGTATGTTTATGTCCCAGTCATGGTTCTGTGTGTACCATGTTTCTGTGACTGCCATGATATCCAGATCTTCCTCCTCCATCAAGGCCACTAATTCAGGAAGCTTGTTACCCAGACTACGGGCATTGGTACTCATTGCTCTCCATTTTTTGATGGCTTTACCTTCTGTAGCGGCATCCCCCACTGACCTTTCTACCTTGGTCTTTTTCTCATTTAGTACCCTGTTTTGTAGGGGGAGGCTGGGATTTTCCTGCTGCTTATCAGTGCCTCCCCCCTTAACTAGTTTAAAGGCTTGCCAATGAGGCATTTAAACCGATTGCCCAAAAGACTTGTTCCCTTCCTGGACAGATGCAGACCATCCTGCCAGTATAGGCTGGTGTCCCTCCAGGTGGAACCCCAGTCCCCAATGAAGCCAAACCCCTGTGCTCCACACCATTTTTCAACCATTTGTTAAACTGCATGGTGCAAAGTACCCTCGCCTCACCCATGCCACTGACAGGCAGTACCTCTGAGAAGGATACTGTGTGTGCTACTTGTCTTAAGCCCCTCCCCAACTCTACAAAGTCCTTCTGCACTGCTCTAATCTCATGATGAGCTAAGTCATTTGTCCCTAGGTGGACAATGACATCCAGCTCAGACTCCTGCATCAACTGTTCTCGTGATCCTAAGGATGCGCTCTGTCCCTCCAAGCCATGGCACCAGGCAGGCACCTTACTTCAGTTTTCCCTGCCCCCAGTTCTATCCCCTAATAATTGAGTCCCCACCAGGAGCTGCTTTCTTTCCCTGTGGTGCCCTCTGCCTCCTTCCTGAGGCCTCCTTGTGACAGTTGTCTGCACCTCCTTAGTCTCTCTGCGGGTGCATCCATAGGGGAACTATGCTCCCCAGAATGGTCCAAGTGATTGTGGGGGAACAACTGACTGGTGTGCCTCTGTTCCACCACACCCCACCTCCCTGAGCCCACTGTGGTCCAACTGCTGTGCTTTCTTCACAACCTCTGAGGTAGTGGTGGTGGTGGCTCTGGTGCTCCCTGGATGGGGAGGTTCCCTTGCCACTGTCCAGTGCGGCCTGAAGACGGGCAATTTCCTCCCTCAGGGCAGATAGTTGTCTGCAAACAGGGCAGCATCTCAGCCTCCAGAAAGACTCCCGGAAGACTGCTGCCATACAGCCATTACATTGTACTACTCCCCACATAACTGTCTGCCTTGTTTAGTTTTTTTGTGTGTGTGTGTGTGTGTGTGTGTGTGTGTGTGTGTGTGTGATTGGTGTGTTATACAGAAATATATATATACATACATAGATACATAGACGGTGTTGGCAGATAAGGGCCTATGGCCCACCCAGTCTGTCCATTTGAGCTTGTAAGTTCAGTTTGTTTTCCTAGAAGTCTGTTGTACCTTACTCTGACCTCCAGAATTCCTTTATGTTTATCCATGCATTCTTAAATCCCATGATTGTTTCAGCCCCACCACTTCCTCTGGCAGGGTGTTCCACTTGTCCACCACCGTTCTGTGAAGAAATTCTTTCTCATGTTTCCTCTGAATCGTCCTCCTCCAACTTCATCCCATGCCTCTAGTCCTGGAACATCTTTTTCGCTTAAAAATAGTGTTTTCCTGCACCCTGTTCCTCCCTGTAAGATACTTGTATGTCTCTATCATATCCCCTCTCTCCCCCCTCCTCCAGGGAGTACATGTTTAGTTCCTTCAACCTGTCTTCATAGGACTTGTGATGCAATCCATGCACCATCTTTGTTGCCCTCCTCTGAACCTTCTCTACCCTGTCTATGTCCTTACATAGGTATGGTCTCCAGAACTGTACACTGTACTCCAGGTGGAGCCTCACTAGTGTCTTGTATAGCGGAATTATGACTTCCTTCTCTGCTGGTAATGCCCCTGCCTATACATCCCAGCATCCTATTTGCTTTACCTGCTGCCTTGTCACACTGTTTCTCCTACCTTGAGGTCATCAGAGATGATAACCCCAAGATCCCTTTCCTGCTTGGTGCATGCTATATCCTCACCCCCCAACTGATATATTGTGCCAGGGTTTTTGTGCCCCATATGCATTATCTTGCACTTCTTTGCATTGAATTTCAACTGCCAAACCCTGACCATTCTTCAAGTTTCTGCAGGTCGCTTCTCATTCTGTCTACACCCTCTGGTGTGTCTACTCTGTTACAGAGCTTTGTGTCATCAGTGAAAAGTGAAATTCTGCCTTCTAGGTCCTGCGCAATGTCACTGATGAAGATGTTGAATAGGACCGGTCCCAGCACTGATCCCTGTGGTACCCCACTGGTCACTCTTCCCTCTGTGGAGTGACAGCCATTTACCACCACCCTCTGTGTCCTGCCACCCAGCCAGTTACCTACCTACCCACCACACTACTGTCCTGCCCACACCCATATTCCCCAGTTTGTGTAATAGTCTTCTATGTGGCACAGTGTCAAGGCCTTGCTGAAGTCCAGATAGGCCATGTCCACTGCCTCCCTTATCCACCTCCCTAGTCACCCAGTCAAAAATTCAATGAGGTTGGTCTGACATGACCTCCCCTGGTGAAACCATGCTGCCTTGGGTCCTGTAGTCCATTGACAACCAGATGTTCCACCAATCTCTGCTTCAGTAGTGCTTCCATGATCTTCCCACTACCGAGGTGAGGCTGACTGGTCTGTAGTTCCTGCTTCCTCTTTGTTCCCACTTTTGTATAAGGGACTACATCTGCTGTCCTCAGTCTTTGGGTACCTCCCCTGTTTCCAGTGATTGGCTAAACAGGATAGCCAGAGGTTCAGCCACCACCTCTCTTAGTTCTTTAAGGACCTGGGGTGCACCCCATCTGGCCCCATTGCTTTATAAACTCTTATTACTTCCAGTTCCTTCAGAACCCTTTCTCGTGTAAAGGGACTTGTGTCCATTTCTGCACCATTCTCACCCTTGTACTCCTTCAGACCCATTACCCTCCTTTTCCTCAGTAAAGACTGAGCAGAAATACTGTTCAGTATGTCAGCTTTACTGCTGTCATCCTCCACCTGCCCCCATCCTCCCTCTTCAGTCTCACTATCCCTCCCTTTGTCTTTCTTTTTCACTTATGTACCTGTAAAGGTTTTGTCCCTCTACCCACTGATTTTGCAATGTGTTCTTCTGTCTGAGCTTTGGCTCCCTTACTGACCTCCTGCCTCCCTTTGCTTCTCCTGGTACTTCTCCCTATCCCTTCTGCCTGTGTCTTTTGTATTGCCTGAATGCTATCTTTTTGGCTTTCACTTTCTTTGCTACCTCTTTGGAAAACCATAATGGTCTCCTCTTCCTTTTCCTCTTGCTAACCTGCTTAATACATAATTCTGTTGTTCTTGTAATCCCCATTTTAAATACTGCCCACTGTTCCTCAACCCCTGATTCCTGTCCCATTCCCCTTAATGCCTCTTTCAAGTATCTCCCCATTTTCCCAAAGTCTGCCCCCCTAAAATCCAGGATACGTGTTTTGTGTGGTTTGGTTCTGCTCTTTCTGTGATTTCAAACCACAATGACTGGTGGTCACTGTTTCCCAGGTGCTCCCCCACTGTTACCCCCATCACACTGTCCCTGTTTGTGAGCACAAGGTCCAGTATTGCCTTCTGCAGAGTTGGTTCCATGACCAGTTGCTTGAGGAAGGCACCCTGAAAGGAGTCCAGGATAAAGATGCTGCTGCTGGGATGCTCCAGTCCACATCTGAAATATTGAAGTCTCCAACCAGTACTACCTCACCCTTGTCTGCCATCCTTTGGATGGCTAGCATCAGCTCCCTATCTGTTTCTTCCTCCTGGGCTGGTGGTCTATAGACCACACCTGTGCGGATGGCTGTCCCATTTTCCTTTCCAGCTTAACCCACAGTATCTCTCCCCATTTTGTTCCTCCTGGATCTCTGTGGCCCTTATGTCATTTTTCACATAGAGTGCCACTCCTCCCTTCCTTCCTGCCTGCTCTGTCTCTTCTGAATATGTTGTAGCCAGGTATGGCCATCTCCCAGTCGTGGTTATCATTACACCAGGTTTCAGTGATGGCCACAATGTCCAGGTCTGACTGCACCATGACAGCCTCCAGATCTTCCATCTTGTTGCTAAGACTCCTGGCATTTGCACACATGGCTTTCCATGATTTGACCTCCCTAGACTGTCTCACTGTTCTACTCCAGCCCCTTCCTTGGTTGTCATTTATCCCTGGTTCTCCTTGCTGGGTTCGGGTCTGGCCTGCTGAATTTTGCCCCTTTTCTGCTTATCCACCTCTTGGGCACTAATCTACATCTTTTGCTCACCGCTTTGCAGAGATAGCCACTCCTCTGGTTCACTGGTTCCACTGCTAGCTGTGGGGGGTGAGCAAGTAGGTACCCTCCTTGCTGGCCTGCCACCCCCCTTTGCATATGAATTTATATATGTATTTGTATAATGTGTATGCTTATATTGTCAGTGTAGTGTACT
Organism: Neoceratodus forsteri; assembly: GCA_016271365.2. Taxonomy (NCBI): domain Eukaryota; kingdom Metazoa; phylum Chordata; order Ceratodontiformes; family Ceratodontidae; genus Neoceratodus; species Neoceratodus forsteri. The sequence goes on from CM057452.1 coordinate 413,663,969, forward strand.
AGACAGGATATGACAGTGACAAGTACCTTGCCCTCTTGAGGAAATGATGTCAGAACCCCAGGTATAAATGAACTATTTCCAGGGGTGGGTGGGGTGAGGTGTGGGAAGGGGTTGGGCCTAAACTGTGCCCTCACGAAACAATCAGCTAAACGCTCTGACCTACTGATGCGATGAGTGCCTTTCTGTCAGCAAGATGCCATACACAATTTGTAATACTGCTTCAAACCAATTTGACAGAGAAAATACTCTGCTAATCAAACAGAGAAAAATCCAAACATCCGAGTCAGACACAGTAAACCTCCCCAGCTCCAAAAGAGCCTGGTGACTTGTGCTCTGAAAACAGTCAGCCCCACAACACATCAGCTGTGCAGAAGGGCAGACACAGAAAACAGTATTCAGCCTATGTGGGTTTAAACTCTTTCTGCACTGAAAACCTTAACACTTGTAACAAAAGTAAAGCAAACTCCACCTCCCTCTGTTGATTGAAAGACTGCCTTTTCTGATAATTCTAAGTTCCTTATTTCACCCTTCAGTTAGAATTATCCTCCACCTGAAGAATATTAACTTTCCTAAGGAATCTGCTTCAAACCAAAGACAATTGTAAGGTTCACCTCCCTCTGTTGTGAGCACTACTCGCTTTCTTGCAAATCTTAAGTCCAATGTTGCAGCTTGCAGCCAGAGGTAGCTTCACCTGAAGACTATGAGGTTATCTGATGAGCCTGCTAAAATTAGTACTTTTATCAAGGTCTGTAAGATTATTCCAGAGCTATTGGCTGTTAAGTAGCTGTGATGTAAGCACTTCCTGACACAGTCTGGCTTGGCCTTATAAGGCACACTGAGGTAAACAAAGAAAAACCAGTTTCCACCCCTAGGCACTGTCTGGGTCCAATACACAGCCTGTAACCTGCTCTCAATTCAGGGCTTATGACAAATTCTTAGCCCAGTGAATACTCACAGTATTACAAATATTGCAATGCAAACAGTCAATCACTAACTCCAATCAAGTCAGAAGGGCAGAAAACAGTAAAATCTTAACAATTGTAACACGTAAAGCAAACTCCACCTCCCTCTGTTGATTGAAAGACTGCCTTTTCTGATAATTCTAAGTTCCTTATTTCACCCTTCACTTAGAAGTATCCTCCACCTAAAGAATATTAACTTTCCTAAGGAATCCGCTTCAAACCAAAGACAATTGTAAATTCTAAGGTTCACCTCCCTCTGTTGTGAGCACTACTCGCTTTCTTGCAAATCTTAAGTCCAGTGTTGCAGCTTGCAGCCAGAGGTAGCTTCACCTGAAGACTAGGCCTTGGCCGATTCCGTCTGTGAAAGGGACGGCGCTGCTGCTGATGGGGGGGTACATGGGTTGACAGACTTCAGTGCCATCCCTTCTCCCAAATCGGTGATGTCCTTGACATCACCACCACTTTACCGACCCCGGAAGGCGCGCTTCCTGGATAGCACTCCTGGAACAACCCTACACGCAGAGCCAAGCATGACGCACGAGGGCCTATGGCACAAGCTGAGGCTCCATCCAGCAGTGTCCACTGCATCGTATGTCGTGACCAAGCATGTGTCGACTGGCCGAACGTGCAGAGTAGACAAGATCAGCCAACTCCTGCTTGACTTGGGAGTCCGCAGGAGTCCAATTTGGCTTCCACCTGGGTCAGAATGGCCTTCTGGTAGTCCCCCATATGGCCGACATAATTCAGGGCCCTAATCCCCAGCATGGAGGAAGCAAAGATCTTCTTCCCATACTGGTCCAGAAGGTGGGATTCTTTGTCAGGTGGTGACGAGCTGAGGTGTTTTGGGTTGGCCGACCAGCCGTGAGTGGCGCTAATCACAACCAAGTTGGCACGAAGGTGAGAATCTAGGAAATCAATGCCCTCTGGAGCCTGATATAGGCTATTCGACTTCCTTGGAAGTGGGGCTAAAGCTGACGGCTGTTTCCATATGGTGGTGACGAGGTCGGCATGAGGCTCTATCCAGTGTGGCACCAAGGTAGGAGCTGTCACGGGCAGATCCAGATGTTCAGCGAGTTTCAGATGCTGAGGATCTGGTTCCAAGGAGTGCCACTGATGAACCTCCTAGATTTTCCTTAGCAACTCCTTAAAAGAAGGATCCTCTGGAGGAGACTTCGGAGGAGTCCTTGGCCTGGGCTCCGATGGAGAGCGTGGCTCATCGTCCCTTTCGGAGCATCCGTGGGAGGAATCTGAGGAGTCCGAGGGTGAAGAGGAGGAGGAAGAGGAAGAGGAAAAGACTCCCTTTCCTGACCAGGGGGAGGAATGGACCCCTTGGGAAGCCCCCGGAGAAGCGTGTCCTGCCCCTCTCTGGACCCAGACGGAAGAGCCCTGGAGTCCAGAGGTGGTGAGGGAGTGTGACGCCTCGGATGTACAGGAACCTGAGATGGCACCGTTGTCAGTAGGCGGCTCTCGACCTCCCTGGTGAGCTGAGCCTTGGCCTCAGCCCACCAGGAGGCCAGAGCCTCCTGCAAGTCCACCGGCGGCTGTGGGGGCAGTGGAGGAGGCAGGGGATAAGGATACAGGCTGTACCCATTTGGAGAGTATCCAAAACCAGGCTGTGGAAAGCCCGACATCAGGTATTGTGGTGTCGGGTACTGTGGTGTCGGAAAGACTGGCGTTGGGTACTGCAGCGCCGGATACTGTGGTCCCGGGTACGTTGGCGTCGGATAGGATGGAGGGTACCCGGGAGCCAGGGGAGCTGCTGGAGCAGACGGCCCGGCCGGCGGCCTCACGGGCAGATCCACATTGGAGAGCCCAGAGGGCGGAGGGCCCGGTGGTGGGGGGACATCTGGAAGTGGGATGTCAGCTGGAGTCGGTAGAACCAGTGTCGGGACCGGCATTGGGGGCCCGGCGTCGGAGGTACCGGCGTCCGGGGAGCAGACGTCAGATCCGGCGCACCTACAGGAGGATGGTTTGATGGAGGAAGGTCCCAGCGTTGCCGAGGATACAGGAAAAATCCCCAGGGTCGAGCTGGGAGGTGGGTCCCAGAAGGCAGCGAGGCCTACGGAGGCCGGGAGCGGCGGCGTGGGGGTCCGTCGTCGGTTCCGTCGCCCACTGGGCATTGGACGAACCCGACGTGCGGCTTAACGCGAAGCTCCCGGCGGGCGCGGAGGAGCTGGCATCCAGCTTATGGAAGGGCCTTCACGGAGGCAGACGAGAGAAGGATCAGCCTGGTCCGATGGAGAGAGACGCGCACCCGAAGGTCGTGCGTCTTACCAGCCTTCTCCGAGCGGACGTTGGAGGGGCCGACGCCCGACTTACTGGAGTCGCCCATGCCAGTAGGCCGCGAGCCTGTGGCCGAAACGGGGGCGGAGGCCTCCAATTGCCCGGAGGCACCCGAAAGGCCCGAGCGCGATCCAGACGGGCGGGCCGATGCCCCCTCAGGAACCTCCAAGGCAGCTGTTGAGGAGTGGTCCCCCGGATGGGATGTTACCTGTATTCCGGTGGCTCCCGAGGGAGACGTGGTAGAGGAGCCCTTGTCCTGGTGTCTCTCCTTATCTTTCTTCTTCCGATGGCCTTCGGGGGAAGTGGACGCCTCCCTCAGTTTTTTGAGCTCCTTCTCCATCAAACTCATCTTTTTCTTCAAAATATGGGCTTCCAGGGATTGCTGCCACCTTTTCCTGGTAGCCGCATTGAAGCTGAGGCAGTGCTGGCACTTCTCGACCGGGTGTTCGGGGCCTAGGCAGAACAGGCACAAGGAATGGCAGTCCTTGTGCGGTGGTTAGGCGCCACACGAATCGCACTTATTTTTGTGCTCGGAGGGTGTAGGGGCGAGCACATACCGATGATGGTACCAGCGTTGATCGAAAAATAAATTACTCGTAAAACCTGACAAACGTCTGATCGGGTTATGAACTTTTCCGCGAGGTGCTGCACGAGCTAACAGCGGGAAAGGACTGAAAGGTGGGCGTCAGGGACCGGCCTTTATACTGACCTCTCCTGACGCCATTCACCCGACATGGGGGTGGTCCCTCGCCAGGGACTGCTAGCTAGAAATTATTCCGTGGGGTCCTGCTGCCTGCCGACGTCAGTCCTATATGTAATTACCTACTGCAAGAGCCCTCTCGAAGTAATATATATTGTTCCACAGGGGTTGGTATGTGCTGTCACCTGAAGCCAGCTGGCTAGGGGTGCCCGTGACCTTCAGGACCCCACAGAGATTCCTACAGGAGAGGTTAGGAGACAGGCCAGCCAGCCTGTGGTTCTTGAAAGAGAGGGTGCTAACGGGGATGGCACTTCCCCTAGTAGCAGTTCACCAAACTGCTACTGAGGTTTGCACTAAAGGGGGGGGTAACACATAACCAGAGGGAGGGGGATGGTTATGATACTGAGTCCCCTACGGCCATAGCTATGGACCTCAGTCTGGGAACTGACGGGGGCATACCCTATGCTTTGGGCAAGCATGAGGAGTTAGCAGAAGCACAGTGAACTAACCCTAGCTTGGGGAAGCTGCGAGCCTGTGCAGAGTCTGATGGGACACAGGGAGGTGACGGAAAATATTTTGGGACAATGGGCTGTTGTATACCCAGGACATAAAGACGGGGTGGGGGGTGATGGGCAGACAGCTTGTTGTTCCCCATGGGTATTGTGAGTCGTTGCTCAAGGTGGCTCATGATATTCCCATGTCTGGCTGGGCATTGTTTGCACAACTAAGCACTTAGCCCAAAATTTCTATTGGCCAAATTTCACCAAGCAAGTGAAGGAGTACTGCCAATCTTGTCGCCAGCCTCAGGAAATAGGGAACTCTGGAAGCAAAGCCAGGGCTCCCCGGATTCCTTTGCCAATTGTGGAGAAACCATTCCAAAGGGTGGGAATGGATATTGTGGGTCCTTTGAATACCCCAAGCTCCTCCGGAAAAAGGTACGATACATATTGACAGTAGTCGATTAGTCCAGAAGCCACTGCCCTCTCCTCTATAAGGTGTCAGAGTGGCTGAGTTGATAGCACATCCGCCTCTGGACCAGAAAGTTGTGAGTTCTCATCCCACACCGGGATTGGACTTGCACCTAAAATCGCTGGCATCTGAGTGCAGTATTGTGGGGTGCTGTATTGCTGGGGTGTGCCGTCCTTCAGATGAGACATTAAACCGAGGTCCCTTCTGCCCATCCTGGTGTTGTCCTGGTGGGTGTCCAGGTGGAAGTAAAAGAACCCAGGGCACTCTTCGCAAAGAGTAGGGAACATTCCCGGTGTCCTGGTCAACATTCCCCTTCCCATAAACCGGTTCATGCAATTATCCAGGCTGTGTGTGGGTGATGATGTGCGATATGGCCGCCTCCACACATTCAATCACTTCACTACCAGTCTAGCATTGCTTGTAAAGCGTTTTGGATGTATGAAAAGCGCTATATAAATGCTGATTCTTCTTCTTCTTCTATTAAGATGGACAAAATGGCGGATGCATTGTTAGGGATTTTCTCCCATGTAGGGTTTCCACAGGAGGTTCTCTCTGATCAAGGGAGTAACTTCATGTCAGACCTTATGAAGTGTTTGTGGAAGAAGTGTATTATCATACAGAGATGCACACCTTACAACCCACAAGCCAATGGTCTCGTAGAGAAATTTAATGGGACCCTAAAGGCTATGCTTATGGCATTTGCAGAACAGCATTGGCAGGACTGGGAGAGGTACAGCGCCAACTTGCTGTTTGCCTACAGGGCAGTGCCACAAGAATTGACAGGGTTTTTAACCTTCAACCTCTTGTATGTATGCAACCCCAGGCTAGCATGTTGTTTGTATCTGACAGCTCTACCAGGTGGGCTGGGTTCGGGGAGGAATATGCCACTCGGCACAAAGGCTAGGTTTGGCTACTCTGCACAGTGGCACCCAAGTAACTCCGAACACAGGAAGCAATAACTGTAATGTCCAATACCAGAAATGGGATTCTAAAGTGTGGCTTTTATTCACATCCAAACAGAATAAACAAAGCATAGATGGACCCCCACGGGGCTACACTCCTGGTAATGCAGATTAAAAGAGACCAGAACACTTCTTCATCTCTTTAGCCCTCAGGCTCTACAACACACTGGGCACACAGCCCGGACTTGTACGCTGCTTTGGGTTACACAGCCTGAACTTGTACACTGTTCTGGGTATTCCCTGGCTCGGCTCCCTTGCCAGCCACTTGCACAACTTCCATACTTCATGGAAACATTTTCTGGTGGCTCCCTAAACCACCTAAGAGCACCTCGGCTCCATCAGGGAATCCTCTTTAATCCCACGTCTGGGTACTTTCCTCAGACACTGGCCAAGTACCTGAGAGAAAGCAACAGGTGTCTCAGAGCAAATCTGTAGAGGTGAATTTGGTTACTATTGATGGGGGGTCTCCCACCTCTCGCTCCCACAATTCATACCCGGCCATTTCTCTGGACTGTAAACACCTCATCCTATAACACTTTGCTGTGTAGATTCTTGCTAAATGTATTTCACATTCAATCTACTTGTCTCGCTTCCCATTTGTGCTGGACTTGAACATACTTAAGTGGCATTGTCCATTACTCTAGACCTCCCATAGATTAAGCAGTCCAATCCCCACCTTCTTTCTTTCCATTTGTGCTGGCCTTGAACATACTTATAAGTGGCTTTGTCCATTACTCTAGACCCCCCACTGAGTTAAGCAGTCCAATCCCCACATCTTCCAACTCTACTTGGCTGTCTTGTCCTGACCCCATTGTAACAGTCCCTTTAGGTTTCCTTCTGTTTCAGGTGAAAAAACACTTGGCCCTTTTTCAGAGCGAACTCACCCTTCGGTTGCAGGTACCCTACAGGCGTTTCCTTCACATGGAATCTCTTACAGAGCTTCTGGTTACTCAGCACAACTCAAACAGGCAGCTTCTTTCCCTTAGCTGGACCCAGGGGGGTTTGCCCCTGGAAAATAGGCAGACACCTTCCCCCTCAGGGATGGGGCTCTGAACCATTAAGAGCTGTCTCCACCACTTCAATTACCAGTTCCTGTGTTCCTCTTCAGGTGAAAACACACACCAAAAACAAAAGTAGCTCTGTAGCACAGCTTAAAGCTCTGAGAGCCTGCACACACTCTGCTGCGCTACAGTCTCCAATAAGACTGCACACAGACTGGCTTCAAATTCTCCAACGTTCTACTCTAACCTCCAACTGCAACATTTTCCAGTGTAGCTTATGCAGCTGTGACAGTTCTAAAATGATGTCATCCCTCAGTCTCAGCTGAGACTGAGAACAGAGTGAGACAGTGTGAAATCCATGTAACTGGAGTTTCACAAGCTGCCTACCACAAGGTCTTACTGGGATTCTAGTAACCCCGGGTAACAGGGGGGTTACATGTACACAGGGTGAGGGGACTGCTAGATCTGATATGAGAAGACTGGGAAGGTAAGAATACCACCCAGGGGACTCCCATAGTGGAGTATGTTAAACAAAATTCAGGGAGAAGCTGAAGGAACTTATGGGTATGGCCCAGAGCAACCTGTCAGCAGCCCAGCAAAAACAAAAGATCTGGTGCAATCGTGGAGCCAGAGCTCACTTGTATGGGGTAGTACAGGAGGTAATGGTTCTGATCCAAGTCCAGAAGGACAAGCTGCAGGCAGAGTGGGCAGGACCATACAAGGTAGTTCTGCAGGTAAATGATGTGAGCTACACTGTAGAGTTACCTGACCAAAAGCACATCCATAGGATGTACCATATAAATATGATGAAGTCCTATTTCAATAGGGCTGACATGGTACTTGCGGTTTGCAGTCCTGGGGAAGAGGTAGGTGAGGAGGACACCCTTCTCGACTTATTAGCAGAAAGTAAGCAGGAGTCATCTGTGGGGACCATTCCTTTGTTACCCCAGTTGACACCTGTACAGGCTCAAGAAGTAAAGAAGGTTATGTAGGAATTTTTCCCCTTATTTACATCCAAGCCGGGATGGACCCCATTAGCAGTGCATTACGTAGACACAGTGACACAAGCACCCAAACATAGGACAGCCTACCAGGTGTCTGAGACAGTTCTCAAAGACATTAGGAGGGAGGTGGGGGAGATGCTGGATCTAGGGGTGATCCAAAAATCCCAAAGTCCCTGGGCCTCACCTGTAGTCCTTGTTCCAAGCCACATCGGACTACATGGTTCTGCGCAGACTATCGTGGGCTCAACGCCATCACAAAATCTGATACTCACTGAATGCCCCGCACAGAAAAATTGCTGGACAAGCTGGGAGGGGTAACATAACCACTTTAGACCTGACAAAAAGGTTCTGGCAAGTAGAACTCACTGACAGGGATAGAGAAAGATCAGCTTTCATCGCTCCAATTGGCCTGTATGAATTTAAGGCCATGCCTTTTGGGATGAAGAACACCACTACCACATTTCAACGGTTACTGAATAAGGTGTTACAGGGTACGGAGGACTTTGTAGTCACCCACCTGGATGACATAGCTATATTCAGCCATAGTTAGGAGGAACACCTGACATATTTGAGGGGAGTGTTTGGCAGAATACAGGCTGCAAGGCTCACTATCAAAGCAGAGCAGTGCTAGGTGGCCATGGCAGAGGTCACTTATTTGGGAAATGTCGTGGGAAGGTGCCAATTCCAACCAAACCAGGCAAAAGTAAGAGGCAATTGCGGCCTGGCCCATGCCTGAAACCCCAAAACAAGTTAGGAGCTTTCTTGGAACAGCAGGGTATTGTATGAAATTTGTACCCAATTACAGTTCTCTGGCAGCTCCTTTATCTGAGCTGTTAAAAAAGAAGCAGTCTAAGACAGTAAAATAGAACCCGGCCTGTGACAGGGCCTTCGCACAACTAAAAACTTCATTGTGCAGTGCCCCAGTGCTGGCACACCCAGACTACACCCTGCCATTTGTGGTGCAACTGGATGCCTCAGTTGTGGGAATAGGGGTCTGTACTCAAGTCAGGTATCTAATCAAGGTAAAGAACACCCCATAGTATACCTCAGCAAGAAGCTGCTTCCTCATGAACAAGTCTATTCCACAGTTGAAAAAGAATGCCTTGCTTTGGTATGGTCACTGAAAAAGTTGGAACCGTACCTTTATAGGAGACATTTTGAGGAACAGACTGACCATAACCAGTTAATGTGGTTGGGCCAAATGGGTAAAACGAATGGAAAACTCCTTAGATGGAGTATTGCCCCACAGGCCCAGATCTGAAAATGGGAATGCAGACGGCCTATCTTGCATATTGGAACAATGACAGAACTATGAGAACTCTGCTGTAAAAAGGGGCGTGTTCCCACAGGTTCAGTCTTAGGAGGGAGGGATGTGAAAAAATAGCCCCATATATATGTACTATTCAGATAGGATATATATTCATGTGTGGTATTTCAGAATTAAGCCACCGGCCCTTGAAACATCCGATCAAAATAACATGCCGAACTTTTTTTTTTCTTCAGCTGAGTGCTGGGACTAACCCTCAGACAGGTTTACATATCAAAGGACTGGAAGCCAGAAACTGGCTTAAATGAATAATTTGAAAAGCCATTTTGTGTTAGAATGTCTAGACCTTACAAACAGGAGAGTGGTGACGTCTGGGGTCCTTTTGTACTGTATGTTGTGGGTTTCCTGAGATCAAAGGGCAGGAATGTCTTACCAGAAACTGTTCAGCAGGGGGTCAACATGCTAAACTAAGCTCCTTATACCACATTGGGAGGGGGACTAGAATGGTGGACAGAGACCACAATTTGAAGGATCTTCTGTTTTTTTTTTTTTAATGCTCTGGAGAAACAGTGACGCAAGAGAGACCCCTCCAGGAAAAAAGGGTGAACTGCTGAAACATTCCAGTCTAAACCGCTGACCAATCAAAAGGGTAGTCTGGAATGACATCACTTGAGGTATTAAAAAGGAATCCAGCCAGAAAACAGTGCTTTTTGGTATTATTTTGCCAAGTGTTAGCTTTGGGTAGTTTTGTTGAAAAATAACTACTGATTATTGAGGAGAACTTCTCCTCACTGAAGAAAGAGAGAATAACTTTTAGGAAAGGAACCTTTCTCTGAAAAATCCCAGAATTTTGCTGAAGAAAATTCAGAAACTGATTTATGTCGTTGAACTTTTTGAGAACTATTTTCAGAAAACTTGAAGAAGCTTTCTGGCAGATGGGACTTTGCATACCTTGGACTCCAAACATCAATAAGGTAGAAAATCTTAGCATTCATAGTGTGTAGGTTTATTTTTCAATTGCACATTTTTTTTTTTTTAACATTGTTGTCTGAACCCAATACCCTAAATTGTGTAAAATATTTTAATGTGTTTTCTTCCTTAAAGTAAACTTTTTATGGATTTTCTCAACTCTGCCTGGGTCTGAATTTGTGTGGTTTAACATTTTAAGGGAAAAGGTTTTGTCGGACTGATGCCTCATATTAGTAGGCTCGCTCGACTACTACCGAATTTGAGGAAAAAATGCTCCTTGGATACAAGAGGAAGCTCTCCTTGACAGTCACAGGGTTCGTCAAGTGGGATGGGGGTCTCCTGGGAGTACAGGATCAATAGGGTTGAGCTTGTGACACAGGCATTGTGGTCCAGAGTTGTGGAAGTTGTACTGCAATTGTTGTTGGGAGTACAGCACAATATGTAGTGGAAGTGAGCTGATGCCAGAGCTAATAGTCTGGGGTGAGTTGTCATGGAGTGAAATAACCAGGACGAATTGACGTGTGTTTCCTTCTGTTTAATGCATCAGTTGTTTCCAAAGCAACAGATTATGATGTCACGTGTAGGTTAAGTAGCCAGAGCAGATGGAGTCTAGGGGGACAGTGATACTGTTTTTATGTCAATGTACTGAAAATGGGAAGCAAAATGAATAAAACACATGGATTATAATCTGAATGTCAGATAATATATATATATTTTTTTTTAAGTTTTTCCTGTGTGGTCCATGGCCCTTTAAATAAAAAAAAATGCTATGACAGACTCAAAAGGAAGAAAAGGGCACGTTCCAAGTCAGCAGAAATTGTGCTATTAAAACAAACAAAAAAAAGGACAAAAGGTACATTTTCCCTGTAACATACATTGCTGCTTTAAACAGCATAGTAACCCAACATTTCTTTTTTTTTTTGAAATTGCAATTTTATTATTTCTTTTTTTTTTTCCAAACAATAAGAAGTTACAGATAAAGAAAAGGATAAACACAGAGAGGCCGAATACATTTTCGCAAGATTGAGAAAGACAGAGAATACAGCCCAAACAATTAATCAGGCCTTATCCTACCTAATACAGTTATTAGGTAACTATGCTAGCTGTTAAAGCGTACAGAAACTTCAAGGATGTTACTTTAGGGTTCAATTACATTTAAGGTCTAGCCTCAAGCCTCCAACTTAAAAAAATTACAAGAAAGGGCGACTCCCCCCTACCCTCTAAACATCAGGGTGGAAGGGCAAAGAAAAACAAGAGGAGAAAATAACAATACATACATATACATAAGAACCCCCAAACTACCCCCCAGACCCGTGGTGAAAAAAATCCTTCCAAAATTGCCCCAGGGTACAAAGCTGTTTCCTAGTATGCCCTACCCCATCAGTTAGTCCAATTATCTGTCCTCGCAGGCCCTTTAGTCCAAGACTTCTCTTGCCAGGATTTCTAAGGTAGTAACTCCCTCCTTTCTACTCAGGTACTCAAAAAATGGAAACCAGCAAGATGTATATAGATCTGGTTTTAAATTCAGATTAGTTATAAGTCTTTCCATTACTTTAATTTGGTTACAACACAACAGCCACTGTTCTTTACCGGGGGGGGGGGTTAGAAAGCCACAACTTGGTAATGGTGCCCTGGCTGGTGCTATATTCATTGACCTGTCTAAAGCATTCGATACTGTTTCACATCCTCTTTTGCTCTCCACCCTCGACCTAATAGGCTTTGCCTCAGGACCTGTTTCCTGGTGCACCAGCTATCTCTCCGCCCGCTCCCAATGTGTGAAAGTCAACGGTACTCTCTCTGAAACATGCCCCATTCGCTTGGGTGCCGTGGAGGGCTCAATTCTTGGACCCTACTATTCTCACTCTTTCTTAACTCCCTACCCAGCAGTTGTACGGGTAAGATGCTCTCTATGCTGATGATGCTGTTCTCGTTGCCTCCCACAATGACCCCATGCTGCTACAGAACTCCCTCCAACTAGTCTTTGACTCTGCAGCTACCTGGTTCACTGAGCACCGACTTATCAACCTTAAGAAAACAAAACGATGCTCTTCTCCCACCCCAAAATAAGTACAGCAAGTTTCCTTAGCTGTCCACTCCACACCAATCTCGTCATTGACCAGGTGCAATCCTATAAATATCTTGGTATAACCTTTGACCCTGCACTTTCATTTCCATGGACATATATCTGCCCTAAATTCTGTCGCCAACTCATGGCTAGGCATTCTTTACGGCACAAGAAATGCCTCCGTCCTCCCTGATGCCCTCCGCCTGGCTGTCACTTCCTCTGTCATGTCTCTCATTGACTATGGCCTTCCGGTCTATGGCTCAGCAGATCAGACTGCCCTCAACAAGGTTCGTCTCACAGTAAATAAGGCCTGCAGACTTATCACTGGTGCTCCCAGACTCACTCACACATGTGAGCTGTACACCCTGGCTACCCTACTCAACCTGGAAGAGCGACTCATGTATCAGACATGCCAGCTCACCTTTAAAGCCCTGCATGGCCTATCCAACTCCATTCACCGTACTGCACCGACCCTGATCACGCGCAGCTTGTCAAGAGCTACCCTAGTTATTCCGAGAGCCAGGACCTCACAAGGTCAGAGCGCATTCCCCTACCGTGCACCCCACTGGTATAACTCCCTCCCTGCCAGTGTCTCAAACTCTCTAACCTTAGCTTGCTTTAAGCCCAGACTCAGAAACTTCCTGCTTAGCTCTCGTAAATGCAACTGCCGCTAGCCTAGTGTAAAAATATATATATATATATATACTCTGTTTGACAATGCTCCACTGAGCAGCTCCCCTTCCTTTCCCTACTTATTCCTCCTCTCCCTATCTCCCTCTCTTCTACCCCCACTAGCTCTCCCCCGACCATAAGTTTTGCACCTTTTGTTATCTTTAGCTCGTTGGAGATTGTACTCTATTGTAACAAAATTGTAATTGAACTGTAACTTTTTTGTTTGTAAGTACTGTGTCCCTTGTACTACTGTTCTGATGTCCTCTTTGTGACGAGGTACCTTTGTAAATGAGCCTCTGGCTCAAAGGTTTCTAAACTGATGTTTAACTAAATAAATAAATGGCCTTCTGGGCCGCTGCCAGTAGGATTGGGAACAGATAATTGGCCTTACGGCCTACCAAACCTTGAGGGGGTTCCCCTAGTAGCAGATGACGGGGCTGGTCCACATTGGCTGCCTGAAAAATCTGCTTCAGCCTGAGACTAATATCCTCCCAATAGTTTTTAATTCTAGGGCATCCCCAGAAAATATGTTCATGCGTCCCCACCTGCCCGCAGCCCCTCCAGCATCTATCCAAGCAGGATTGGCCAAAATGTTTGGTTAGTACTGGTGACCTAAGAAATCTTGTGAGCACCTTCCACCTAAACTCCCTCCATGAGGGTGAGGCCAAAGTTCTGTGTGCCATCCTCCAGATAAGCTCCCACCTTAGCACCCCCTCTTCCAAGAACAGTTCCTTCTCCCAAACAGTCTGGATTTGCAGTCTGGGTTTTGGATTCACCGGTTCGCCTGCCGCATACAACTTGAAAATAAGGTAAGTCACCCGAGGAAGATTCCCTTAACTCCATAAGGAGGTCCATAAGTGGACTGCCAGCCCCAGACCTATGTTCCTCTCCCCTCCCACCTTCCGTTTGTAGATAGTGTCTGATTTGCAAATAAGCAAAAAAATCGGAAGGAGAAATTTTAAACTCGTTGAATCTGAGTGAAACTTTTCAGTGTGTCCCCACTGAATAATTGTAAAAATGTACCTAGCCCCAGCTTCATCCACTTCCGAAAGACTGGGTTCTCCGACCCTGGTTTAAATTCAGGCCTTTCAAGAATTTTCCCCTGCCTTAACACTAGTAGCAGAGTCCCTGATTCCTTCACCGTCTGCAGCCAAAGTGTAACTAGTGTTTTAAGCCCAGGATTAGGCAGGACCTGAATTGGCCTGAGGTTCCTTTTATTGAAGAGAACTGATGGAAGGGTACAAGGGTGTAAGAGCTGCCTATCCATTTTGGCCCAACTCTGCACTGGAGCAGGAGACGCATAAACCACCAAGTGCTGTAACTGAGCCGCTCTATAGTATCTTAAAATCTGGGACTCCCAGGCCTCCCTTTCCCTTAGGTAACTTCAGTAGGGCCCAGCTTAACCTGAGTCTCCTACCTGCCCAGATGAAATTGCTTATCATTTTTTGAATATCTGCTCAAAACTTTTTCGGAGGACAGAGGGAGAGCATCGAACAAGAACAGCATCCTTGGAAGGAAGTTCATTCTTACAGACTCCACCCTACCAGAAATGGTGAGTGGCAGAGTGGCCCATCTAGCACAGTCTTCCCTCAGGCATTCCAACAAGTTGAGATAATTAACCTGGAACAGTTTACCCAGATCCCTCAGAACATGTACTCCCAGGTATCGGAAACTAGTTGTGTTCCACCTTAAATCGGTCATACTCCTTATCAAAGGTGGGAGTCCCGCTCCTAAGGGAACTATCTCTGATTTGGATTCATTAATCTTAAACCCGAAATAAAGCTAAACTCCCTCAGCATGTTCATCGCTGCTGGTAAGGAAAATTGAGGGTCAATTAAGTACAGGAGGGTGTCATTTGCATACAAAGATATGCTGTTATCTACCCCACCCACTGAACCCCTTTAATGCCCTCATGCAACCTGAAAGCTTCTGCCACAGGCTCCATACTTAGGGCAAAAAGAAGGGGCCAGAGGGGGCAACCCTGCCTCATTCCCCTTCTGATGGAAAAGGGTTGGGAGAACAATCCATTCAGTCGCACCCTTGCTGAGGGATTGGAATATAGGGTACCCACCCATGCTTGAAATTTAGGGCCAAATCCGAACAACTTAAGGACTTCACCGAGATATCCCCATTCAAGGCGATCAAAGGCCTTTTCTGTGTCCAGCGTAATCACTACCACTTGCTGTCCTCTCCCCCTGGACCGAGCATGGGCCATTACTGTAAGCAGCCTTCTGACATTATCATGGAGATGCCTCCCTGGCATGAAGCCCTACTTGATCCGGATGGATCAGCTAAGTCACCACTGCCTGGAGTCTGTTTGCTATCATCCTGGCAAAGATCTTGACATCCAAATTAAACAACGAAATAGGGCGATAGCTGCTGCACAAGGACGCATCCTTGTCCGGCTTGGGGATAACAGATATAGGGCTTGTGCCCAAGTGTCTGGGGCTTCTGAGGGAATGTGGGCCTCATTGCAAACTTAGAGAAGCAGCGGGGCTATCTGGTCACTAAATCTCTGATAGTGCTCTGCTATATAGCCATCCAGGCCAGGTGCCTTATTATGCTTAAGCTGTTTAATTACCCCTTTCAATTCCAGCAGGGAGAATGGTCTCCTCCTTTTTTATGAATCTCCTCTAGCTCTTTAATTTTTTGTTCTAAGCTGTCCTGCTGCTGTTGCCTGGCCTTCTTTTGCTATGTTGAGTATGAAATCACTTCGCCCCTAACCACCGCCTTCAGCCCGTCCCAGAGGTACCTCACCTTCGACACCAACCCAGTGTTTTTCCTGAGGTAGTTTTCTATCACGTCTTTTATCTTGGAAATAAAAACCTTGTCCCTAAGTAGCCCAGCATTCAACCGCCACAAGGATTGCTTGTGTTGCCCTCCAAGGGAGATCGAAAGACTGACTTTTGCATGATCTGAGAGATATATGGGATATATCTGCTGGTCTACTATAGAGTCTACCCAGGATTTAGGCATATAAAATCTGTCTAATCGTGAATATGAGTCCTGTGGGTGGGAGGAGAAGGTGAAGTCCCTACTGGAAAGGTAACTGTCTCTCCACGTGTCCACCAGCCCCAACTCCGTTTGAAGATGGGATAATGTCTTAGGCCCTGCACCCTTCTCCCTGCCATCGTGACTTCCTGATCTATCTAACCTTACATCCTCTACGCAATTCCAGCCACCCCCTATGACTAGTTGGCCTTCTGGGAGCGTAGCTACTACCCCGAGAGCGTACCTAAAGAACTCAAGGTTACAGGTGTGGGGGCATATATATAGACAATATGAATAACCTTGTCTGCATTCTTCCCCAAGGGAACTACCAGTCTGCCCTCTTCGTCAGAAAAGGATTCCAGTGGAACCAAACCTAGGCCCTTTCGCACTAAGATAGCCACCCCAGCCTTTTTTGAATTCTTATGTGATGAGGCAAAAACCTCTCCCACCCACAGGCGGCGAAGTTTCTTATGCTCCATTGCTGAGAGGTGGGTTTCCTGCAATACACCAATGTCACAATGCACTTTCACTAGATCTCTCAATATGCTGTGCCTCTGCAGGAAAACCCAGCCCCTTAACATTATACGTGATCAATTTTAGGGTCCCCATACTGATCCGTTCTTTAAGCTTCTCAGCCCCCACCATGTTCCCTGCCTGATGCTCCTGCACCAGTCTCCCTTACCCTGGAGGACAACACACAGAACACCATCTACAACATCAAAAGCACAATCACCACATGTCACCCTCCCCATTCCCCATAAACCCCCCCAATTCCCTGTTTTCCACCCTGACATCCCCAAAAAACTATATACACATACAAATCCCCAACCAGAAACTCGCACTTTCGCGAGTGAACTATATACAATACAGTCCATTAGGACTACGCTCAAAGGGAAGCTGCCTCCGACCAGGAGCATGGGCTGCTGTATAGCCCTAGACCCCCCCCCAACGATGGGTGATAGGGAGGGTAATCTCCTGGGGTGGGCTTTCAGCGGGAAGGCTCTAACCCTTAGTGAGTGTCAGCGTGAACCAAGGAAGGCACAGAAAAAAAAAAACCACGATCGGCTGATCTCCGCAGGGGTACCTATCCCCTGAATTGGCTTCCGGTGCTGGTGGTGCGATAATTAAATCAATCAAGACTGGTAGATTGACAGGAGCACAGAGGAACAGTCCCGCCCTCCCCACCAGAATGTAGCTTAAACCGGTGCTCACCTTAGCAAATAAACAAGAGAAAGGAGGGGGGAGAATAGGGGCTCCCGCCTGGCACCCTCTAGGCCACTCCTCAGGTGTGTTGTACAAGGCCTTAGAAGTCTGAGCGCCCGGCCAAGCAGAAGGCCCCCCCCACCTGAAAGAACTAATAATCCCTTGCACCTGCTTTATCAGGGACAACAGGAGAAGAAAGAAGAAAACTTTTCCAATTCAGGGCTAGTCAGCACAAGTCGCTGAAATAAACGCGGATTACGTCAGGTCTGGAACCACCACAAGGCCCGGCTCCGCCTCCCCGCAGGAGAAGGCCCGCCGGCTATCCAGTGATTTCAGACCCTCCGCGCACTAGTCCATAACCTTACCCCTGAGGCCCTCCTGGGTATCCAGGCCCAGATCCAAGACGCGGCTGACTGGCCTCTCCAGTCACCCCCTCCCCGACTACCGTTACCCCTGCCCAAGGGATTGGGCGAAATCACTCACAGGTGGCAGGAGGGAGGCCATTTAATCAATATACTTCACATATAATTAACCAGGTACTTTAATCAGATCAGTCTATTAGGAGCAGAGAGGCAGAAGGACAAACCAACATGTCCTGCCTGGTCACCATCAGTTCACTTTCCTGGCCTGTAGGCTTTTTCCCAATTGACAAAGATCTTTACAGAGCTGATCATCTGGGCCCACAGTTTTGAAACTTTCTCTTCTCCCAGGACCTTTAGTTGTCGTCGACCAGTTCAGGTGCATCAGCATCTGTTCTGAGATGTCTGGCTGAAGGTCCGGGAGCTCAACTGCAGCCTTTTGTAGCGGCTTTTTGGCTTGTAGGAGCGATTCATACAGCTTGCTACCTATAGACCAGTGCACTAACAGTCTTGCCGGATACCTAAGAAAAGCCTTTATTTGCTTCTCCCTCAGCTGCTTAATGACTGCGAGGACCCGCTTCCTCTTCTGCATAGTGACCGGGGGGAAATCATGATCTAGGTATACATGCTTCCCATCCAGATTCAGATCTCGTTTACCCCATGCCTTTCATAGCACCATCTCTTTGACAGGGTACAGGGTGAATTTAGCCAAAATTGAATGAGGGGGGCATCTTTTTTCGGCTTCGGGCCCGATGCACTCTTACAAGCTCCAGAGGCTCAGTGCTGGGGATATCCAATTCCTGGTGTAGCCAGGACTTGACAAACTCAACTGGATCATCTTGTTCAGCGCCTTCTGGAAAGCCGAAAGATCCGGATCGTCTTTCTCCTCCCCCTCGACTCCGTGTCTTCAGCCCTTGCTGTTAACTCTCTCTCTCCCTTCTGGCCAGATAAATTACTGCACTGCTGAGCCACATGGAGTCTTCGCGGAGCTCATCTAGGCCAGACTCGAGATCCTGTGTCCATCTCTCCAGGTGTTTTAAACCCTGTTTAATGTCCTTAACATTGCTCTCGCTCCTCTGTAGCATTTTAACAATGTGGGCCGTCGATGGAGCTCCCCCTAGAGACTGTCTCCTTGTCTTCTTCTCTCTCGGAGCCCGCAGCCGATTCCGAGGCCCTGGACAGTGGGACACTTGGGCTGCGATCTGATCTTTATCTCCGGTTACTTGAAGATTTCTTAGTGCTTCTGCCCCACAATTTCACCAGCTGGCTCATTGTTTAAACTGCAGGCTCAACACAAAGTCGATTCAGTTAACCAACCACACCGGATTAACAACGATTTTCGGACCACCACCGCGGAGCTTAGAGCTAAGCCGCCATTCGGTCGGATGACGTCACCGGCAGTCGTAACCCAACATTTCTAAACGTGTACATTAACCACCATATTCTTTTAAAAAAAAAAACAAAAAAAACTTTGTTTGAAGATATGAGACAACCCCAAAAGCAGACATCTACAAGGATACATCATCACAAAATTAACAAGTCTCCAATTCTGTTGGGACATATCAGGGAAAAAAAAAAATATTCACCATAGTAATATTGTTTCTTCTAAAGGGATCCCTCACTATGTGACACCCCGGAGACAGAAACTATACAAATTTTAGAATCTGGAATGTAGGTTCAAAGTCTGCATCCATGCTCCACTCTGGCCATAGCTCAGATCTGCTTCCAAGCCAGAGTGGAGCAGTGGCTAGTGAAACTAGCTAAAAGGCTACCAAACAAAAAATGTTTTGAAACCCCCAAAAAAAAAAAAACACACACACACATCAAACAAACTGAAAGCAGAACTGAGAGAATTTTTTTTTTTATATATATATATATAAACCAAAACAATGAACTTACAATTGTAGGCACTATAACAGTAATGCTCAAGCAACCTCAGTGAAAAGGAACCGATTCTTGTGTGAACCTGTTTCAGGTTTAGGAGGGGGAGGCAGTGCAGGGAGTGTAAACAGAGAGGGATCCTTTAAGAAGAAACAGCATTACTACAGTAATTTTTTCTTCTAACCCTAGGATCTCTTACTTAAATGTTTACACTTTATGCCGACTCTGTAGCAGTACCTCGGGAGGCTGGGTCCAGAACATATTTACAAGTTGGTGACGGTGAGAGGCATGCTGAGCCGAGGCTCGTTTCCAGCTACAACCTGGGGTAGAGAGAAAAGGCGGCGTACAAAGTTCATGAGATAATATAAATACAGGCAATAAAATTAGATCATAATGAGATAAATAGGTGCCTTGAGACTGCGATTAAAGTAACAAGAATTAGGAGACAAAAAAGTAAAGGAGATAGAGGTGTGCAGAGAGAGAAAACTGGTGAGTGGAGTTTTAAGAGCAGTTCTCTGAGCTACAGGAGCAAGGGGGAGGAGAGGTTTGGGATAGAGCATGTTAAGCAGTGCAGTGGGGGAGACAGTCTGAGAGAGCTTGGGAGAGAGTCACAGAGTGAGGGTAATTGGTAGAAGTCTTAGGAAGTTGGGAAGAAGTTCCAGAGCTGGCATCCTTTCTGGACTGCATGTCCAAACAGTAGTGCTTTTTTTAAGAAGTTTCCAGGGAGCTGCTTTGCAAATATCTAACAATGGGATGCCCCAGAGGCAGAGGTATTCCTTGTAGAGTGTGTCCTTCAACCTTTTGGTGGCACTTTCACAACGTTTTCATAGCAGCACTGAATGCAAGAGACTATCTTGTGAGAGACAGATCTCTTTGCAGCTGGTTTGCCTTTGCTAACTTCACCACACGTAACAAAAAGCTGGGCACTGTAGACATCCTTTGGTCCAAATACAAAGGACTCTCCAAGTCCAGTCTATGCAACTTTTCCTCACCTAGACTAGAACGTTCTGGATTGAGTACATTCAGGTGGAATTCAGATACCACCTTAGGAAGGAATATTCTGTTGGTTCCAAGAACTACTTTATTTTTGTCAAAAAATATGTAGCTTGGCTTTGTGCAGAGGGTGTGCAATTCACTTACCCTCCTAGCAGAGGTCTTTGTTATCAGGAATATGGTTTTCCATGTGACATACTTGGTCAAGTTTCAATAGGCTCAAAGGGAGCGTCCATAAGCTGGGCAAGGCATATGTTGAGGTCTCAGTAGTTTAGGCCTTTAAAAAAACTAAGATGGGTTGTAAGGCCAAAGATCTCCATGCCAGCTGATATGTATGCTGATACTGCTGCTAAGTGCACCTTTAAAGTTGAAGACCGTAGGCCTAATGACTGTAGGTGCACTAGGTATTTCAGAATTATGGGCAACCCTGCCTCCACTAGGTTTAGTTTTCTGGAGGCACACCAGAAAGAAAACATTTTCCATTTAGAGGAGTAAGCTTTTCTGGTAGCAGGTTTCCTTGAAACTTTAAACACCTTCAAGACTTCTTACGCGAGATCCAGTCCCAAACATTCGAAGTCCTCAAGAAATATGCCCTCAGGCACAGGGTCGAGTAATGTAATTCTGCACTGGGATAAAGTCAACAGATGGTGATGGAGTGGCAGGCTGATTGGACTCTTGTCGGACAGTGCTGGAAGACAGTACCAGGCCTGTCTGGAGCAATCATGATCACTGCTGCAGGTTCCCTCCTGAGTTTCTGGAGTACTTTCTGAACGAGCACCAACAGTTCAATCTGATTCTGTTTTTCAGTTTGAATCTGTAGCTTCCCCCTCTCCCCAGGGATGAGGCTGAAAATAGGCAGAATTGCCTAGTCCTCCTCTCCCAGTCAACAAAAACTAAAGTGGTGGGAAGGCATACAGAAACTTCCCTGTCCAGTCCAGTACAGGGTGTCTTCTGGCTGGTGGTCTGCAACAAGATTAGGAGCTTATAGTTCTCCCAAGATGTAAACAGGTTCATCTTAGGAATGCCCCACCTTCTGAAAACTGTGGCCAGCACCTGCTGGTTTAAGGCCCATTTGTGATTTATCTAGTGAATTCTGTTTAGAGAATCTGCCATGGCATTGTATTGCAAATATGCTTGCTTCTAAGGAATATGGCAGGTGCCAATCCTCATTGCCTTTGTACACAGTTTTGAGGATCTTGTTTCTTCCTGTTCATGTAATATATTGTTGTGGTGTTGTCTGTCCTGATTTGGACAGTCTGACTCTGTAGCTGGCAGGAGAAAGACTGCATTGCTAGCAGTACTGCTCTGAGCTCCAACAGGTTTATGTGCTGTGGTGACTCCTATGTGCTTCATATGCCACTTACTGTACGGTCCTGTAGGTGGGCACCCCACCCCAAGAGCAAGGTATCTGTAGTAGGAATACTTGCTGGTGACTGCTGAAGGAAGGGGAATGCCCTCTTGGAGCTTCCTTCCACCATTGTAACGACTCCACTACTGCTTTTGTCACTGGCACTAGCTTTAAAAGTGGATCCTACCTTTGGGACCAATTGACCCTTAAGTGGTACTGGATATCTTTCATATGGAACCTGGCCCAATGGACCACAGCCATGTGACCTAGTAAAGTACAGTCACCTAAGAACCTACCATAATAGTAGATCTGCGAGTGAATCTCTTGCAGCAAGCCACATGAATGGAACATAAGCTGTCAGGCACTAGGACCACACGGTAACTTTTTCCAGCAGTACCAATAGAGGAAGCCACGATGTTGAATGTTGCTACCCTTACATAAGCGTGGGCGACCCAGACCCTCCTCAGTTCCCTGTTGGAGATCCAGTTCAAAGGACCTCCCTACAGGGATCCAAGACAGGGACTATGGCTCTTCCCATTAGGAAAAGCAGAAAGCAGGAGAGAAGCCTGAAGAAGAAAAGGAGGGCAAGACAGAGGGCCGCCACAGAAACACAGGAGGTGACGGCAGGTTAAAACCATGTGGCTCACCTAGTCTGCCCCTTTTCCCTACCTAATGCAATACTGCAGACCCTAGTTAATCTGCAGCTTACCCTCTCTTCCGACTGTGACAGTACTCTTATGTCCACCCCATGCATTCTTGAATTCCCCAACCGTTTTTGCGCCCCACCACCTCCACGGGGAGGTTGTTCCAAGCATCCACTACTTTCTATGAAAAAGTACTTCCTCACGTTGCCCCCGAGCCTACCCTCTCTAGCCCCATATCATGCCCCCTTGTTCTTGTACACCTTCTTTTCTGAAAGATGCTACCCTCCCAAACCTTGTTTATATCCCTGAGGTACTTGAATGTTACCACCATATCCCCCCACCCCAAGGGAATACTCAGAGGTCCTCTAGTCTTTCCTCATATGACTTTTGGTGCAGTCCCTGCACCATTTTTGTTGCCCTTCTCTGGACTGCCTCCATTTTATTTCCTTCTGGAGGTGCGGCCTCCAAAACTGGACACAGTACTCCAGATGAGGTCTCACTAGTGATCTGTACAGTAGCATAACCACCACCTTTTTCCCGCTGGCGATACCTCTCCTATGCACCCTAGCATCCCACTGACTCTCCCCCACAGCCTTTTCACACTGTTTGATTACCTTTAGGTCATCAAATATGATTACCCCCAGGCCCCTTTCTTGATAGGTGGCCATTAGTACCTCTCCCCCCATCTTGTACTCCTCCCTTGGATTTCTGTGCCCCAAATACATGATTTTGCACTTCTTTGCTCCGAATCCTAGCTGTCACACTCTCGACCACTCCTCAAGCATATTTAGGCTCATCCTCATTCCCCCCATCCCCTTGAAGTGTCAACCCTGTTGCCATGCCAGTGGCCGAGAGGAAGAGAGAAAGAAGTTGTGCTGAACAAGGGAGGCAGAGACAGCAGAGAAGCACTGGATAGTGAAAGGGTCACGGGAGGGCCACACCCCCAGAACCAAGAAAAGGGAACAAGGTGCCACCTGGCAAGGAACAAGAGAAAGGAGGGGACCAACCACCAGAAGGCGCTGGCACAACAAATAGTTTGCCCTGGAGAGGAGGGAAGGAGCTAAAGAAAAAATAGAACTCCTCCTAGGGAACCAATGGAGGGTCAAAGGTTCCCACCACTGTAGACGTGAGACAGGAGGGTAGCTATCACAGAGAGATACAAAGACACAGAGAAGCAAAGAGGAAGGAAGGAGGGAGGGACAGTATGGCTTGGGACAAGAGTTTCTCTCAAAGATCTACTGTTATGGTAAGTTCTTGAGTAACTGTACTATCTGTCTTCAAGGATATCTCTTGCAGCAAGCCACACCTATGGAACAAGTCGCAAGCAGTTCTGACATCGAGACAGTCTGGGTGGCAGGATGCAACAGGTTGAAGAAAGAAAGCCTTGGAACACCGTTAGGCTGAAGCTTGCCTGGCTTAGAGAGGTAAGGTCCAGACTGTAGAGACTAGTGAAAGTGTGGACAGCAGGCCAGGTAGCAGCTGCACAAATCTCAGCAACTGAAACATTCCTGAGGTAAGCAACAAAAGTGGCCATGGCTCGAGGAGAGGGGCCATGGACAGCACCAGGACACTCCATACTTTACTTCCTGTAACAAAAAGGTAACAGTACGCCAATCATTTGGACAAGCACTGCTTCAAAACTGGAATGCCCTCTTTCCCAGGGGCAAAAGAAACAACCAGCTGACAACCTCCTAAAGTCCTCTGTAGGGTGAACATAATACCTAAGTATGCTACGTACACCTAGAGTGTGGAGCAATGCTTCTCCTGGATTGGCATGCTCAGGAACATAAACTGGCATGTGGATGGATTGACTTAAGGAGGCAGTATAGCGCAGTGGTTTAAGGCACTGAGCTGCAAACCTGAAGACCTGGGTTTGAATCTCACAGCCCCCGACTGCATACTGTGTGACCCTGGGCAAGTCACTTAACTTCCTTGTACTCCCAGATCGCACCTGTAAACAAGCTTCAGCTTACTGTGTCTCTCCTGGTTAAAAACAAACAAAAAAAAACAGGACATTCGGACACCACCTTCAGTAGGAACTTAAGATTGGCACACCAAGACAGCCTGTCTCCGTGAAAAGTCAAATAAGGAGGCTCACACACAAGAGCCTGAAGCTCGGAAATCCATTGAGCAGAAGTAATAGCAACCAAAAATAACGCTTTCCATGACAGAAGGTGTACCTTGTGAGTTACGGCTGGCTTGAACAATGCCAAAGTAAATTTCTATAACACAAAGTTCAGCCCCCAAGGTTGGCACTCCCACATAAACGTGAGTGGCCCCTTCCCTCTTCAGTTCCCTGCCGGAGACCATGCTCAGAGGACCTCCCTCTAGAGAACCAAGAGAGAACTTACAGTTCTGCCTACCAAGCGAGGCTGGAAACAGAGAAAGAGACAGGAGTTACAGCGCTCTGAATCCAAGGGGGACAGAGGGTGGGATGGCATGGTCTGAAAAAGATTCAAAGATCTACTGTTATGATAAATAGATAACTGTTTTATCTTATTCGAGGATCTCTCTCATCAGGCCACACCAATGGAACGAAAACCAAGCACTACTGACAAATAGTCTAGGTGGCTGGAGCCTACAAGCCTAAGAAAGGAGGCCTTAAAGTTCAGCAAGGCCAAAAAAACAGGTTACTCACCTGTAACAGTAGATCTAGGAGTGGTATATGTTCATCTACATTTTCTGGCAGTGCCTTTCCCTTTAAGACTTCGCCAGAACATCTTCAAGCTGGCTCCTCTCACCCACCCAGGTGGTAAATCCCTCTGCTCCGCCTCATGACACCAGATCTTGCCCGCTAGAAGCAGTTGTGTGTGCCAAGGCTAGGGGAGGTTGGCTGGGTCATGTGGATGATCATATACCACTTCTAGAACTACTGTTACAGGTGAGTAACCTGTTTTTCTACAGATGTGGATATGATGTTCTATCCACACTTTCTGGCAGACTCCTAGCAGTTCTCCAGTAGAAGGGAGGCAAGGTGCACACCCCCTACTTCGGGAACAGATTGGAGAACTGAGGCCTCAAAAACAGCCTCCCGGGGTGACTCAAGTTCAATGTGGTAATGGGAAATAAAGGCGTGTGCTGACCTCCAGGTAGCAGCCCTGCAGAGTTCCTGGATAGAGATATCCCTGGAAGCAGCCACTGAGGCAGTGGTATGATGGATGGAATGAGCCCTTCGCCCTACGGGAGGCTCCCTACCCGCCAACCTATAGAAGAGATCAATGCAGGAGACACTCCACCTGCCAATCGTCCACTTAGCTGCCACTTTGCCAGGTGCGGCTTTAGCACAAGTGACAAACAGCTGGCGAACATCTACCAGAACTCCAGCCGTGCACTCCTTGTAGTATGTGAGCATTCACCACTGGTCCAAATTATGGAGCCTGTGCTCGGCCTCCAAAGTATGGTTGGTGAAATATATTGGAAGGTGAAAATCCGACACAACCTTGTCCCTGTGGAAGACCAGGTATGGAGACTCCAACAAAAGCACCTAGAGCTCACTGATCCTTCTGGCTGATGTGACAGCCACCAGGAAGTCAGTCGTCCACGACTGGTGTGATATCTCACACCTGTGCATCAGTTTGAATGACTTGCCCATGAGTTTTGCCAAAACCAGCAACAGATCCCAAGGTGGTGGTTGGTTCATGCACCGGGGGAGAAATGTGGTCAAAGCCTTTGAAGAAGCGCCAGACCACTTTCTCCTGTGCCACAGACTGCTGACCGACCTGCGCCCAGTAAGCAGAGATGGCTGCCTGATGCACCTTGAGGGTTGTCAACAGAAGGGCCGACAGAGAGGGACCATAGGTAATCAAGGATGCTAGCCACCGGACAGGACAGAGGGTCCAACCCTTTGCCCTGACACCAAATGGAGAACTTCTTCCATTTGAAGGTGTAGCACTTCCTGGTCAGCTTCTTCCAAGATGCCACCACCACAGTGAGGGCATCTTCGGAGAGACCCAGAGCTTGGAACTCTAGTCCCTCAGAAACTAGGCTGTCAGGTGCATGGATTGAAGGTCTGGATGGAGTACTTTCCCATAATTGATGGAGAGCAGGTCTGGGCACAGAGGAAGACACCTTGGGGGGCTTGCTGCTGAGGAGATTGAGGTATCAAAACTGGCATGGCCAATCCAGAGCCACCAGCATCACCTATGCCTTGTCCCTCCTGGCCTTGAGAAGCACCTTGTGGATCAAGGGAACTGGAGGAAAGGCAGAGAAGAGGCCTGGTGTTCAGGGCCTTGATAAGGCAGCCCCCTGCAGCATTCCCTGTTAAGGTGGGCAGGCACAAAAGAACCTCAGCTCTGCGTTTTCCCTGGAGGCGAACAGGTCCTCCTGAGGGGTGCCACACTGGGAGAACAGACTGTACACTACCTCTGGGTGGAGAGACCACTCGTGAGATGCCTTGCTCACACAGCTGAGAGCATCTGCCAGCTGGTTGAAGGCCCCTGCCACATGGATGACCAGGAGATTGCCCCCAGGCTGCACGAGGGTCCACACATGGAGAGCTTCCTTGCATAGCGGCAGGGAGTGTGTCCCGCCCTGTTTGTTGCGGTAGTACATTGTCATGGTGGTGTCCATCTGGACCTGGACCACCTGACTCAGAATGTGAGGAACAAAGGTAGTCGGTGCCAGCCAAAGTGCTCGGAGCTCCAGCAGGTTGAGGTGGCATTGGGAGTCCTCAGAGGTCCACAGCCTGTGGACTCTGTGCTCCTCCATGTGGGTACCCCAACCCATAAGAGAGGCATCGGTCACCAGGATGACCGTTAGCTCTTGGTGGACAAGAAAAAATTACTCACCTTAGTAATTATGTTTCTTCTATTGGAGTCTTGCTGTATTCTGGCAAGTGCAGTTAGCCCCAGCCTTTAAACTGCCCCAGAGAACAAAGGGTTAAACTTTCTATGCAGAGCATAGAATGCTGAGCTCAGTTGATGTCTCTGTCCGTTTCCCTTTGAAAGCTAACCATCAGATTCTTACAAGCAACACTCTAATAGTATTCTATGTGGAAATTGCAAAACACAATTTTTAATAGCCAACTGGCAACAAAAAGTTTTGGACTACCAAAAGACGACTCAAGTCCGGAAACCCAAAACTCAAAACCCAAACCAAACAGGAATATGACAAAATAAACACCCACACAAGAAGAGGGTGTAAAAAAAGCAGCCCTGAGGTGCAACACTGCACCTGCCCACCCACTTCCCAAAAACCGGTTCTGAGTGGGGAGGCAGGTCAGAATACAGCAAGACTCCAACAGAAGAAACATAATTACTAAGGTGAGTAATTTTTTTCTTCAAACAACTTGGAAGTCTTGCTGTATTCCGACAAGTACAGACTACCAAGCAGTACCTCCATGGAGGAGGGACGGAACCTATTTTGGGAATAGGCTCTGAAGTACTGCCGTGCCAAATGAAGCATCACTCCTAGCCTGGATATCCCGAGAGTAATGCTTGGTAAAGATATGGGCTGTTTTCCAGGTGGCTGCTTGACAAATTTCTAAGACAGGGATATCCCTGGCAGCAGCTGTACCTCTTGTGGAATGAGCCCTCAGGCCTGAGGGTGGAGTTTTTCATAGCAGAACTGTATACAAGACACAATCCACCTGGCAACAGATCTCCTGGTGGCAGGTTTGCCCTTTTCCACTTCTCCATAAGCGAGGAACAACTGGAGGGAGTCAAACCTGTGACCCTTGGTACGCTCTATGTAGTAACTAAGGGCTCTTTTAACATCTAAACTGTGTAGCCTCCTCTCTCCTGAGGAAGAATGATCAGTGAAGAAGACAGGAAGAGACAGATTGGTTTAAATGGAAGTCTGAAACCACTTTGGGCAAGAACCTTCTATTGGTTCTAAGGACCACTTTATCCCTGTGAAAGGAGATAAAATCAGGTTCCACTGACAGGGCTTGCAATTCACTGATACACCTGGCAGAGGTAATGGCTACCAAGAACACAGTTTTCCAAGTCAAGTACTTAAGCTCTGCTGAAGACATAGGCTCAAAAGGGGGTTGCATAAGTTGAGCAATGCAAACATTCAAATCCCAGGCAGGGGCAGGGTCTCTAAAAGGAGGATTGGTGTGAAGCAATCTTTTAAAAAATTTACAGAACACAGGATGAGAAGATAGTGAGGAAGACTTCCCCACAGACAGAAATGCAGAAACAGCTGACAAGTGTACCTTGAGAGTAGCTGGTCTGAGGCCTAGGCCATTAAGATGGACCATATAATCCAGAACCGTAGGCAATCCAGAAGTATCTGGAGAAATATGCTTCTTAGCTGAATCTCTTCCATTTGGAATTATAAGTTTTTCTGGTGGAGGGCCTTTGAGAAGCTTTGAGAATATCCAGAACCCCTTGGGAAAGATGCAGATCTGCAAACTCTAAATCTTCAAGAGCCATGCCTTGAGATTGAGAGACTGAAGATTGGGGTACCAAATCCTCCCGAGAGGATGTTAACAGGTTGTAATTCCTGGGAAGAGACAGGGGAAGATGGACTGCTAGGAACAGCAACAGGGGGTACCAGGACTGTCTGGCACAATCTGGAGCAATCAGAATCACTTTGCAAGGTTGAGACCTTATTTTGACTAAAACTTTGAACAGGAGAGGGAAAGCATACAGAAACTTCCCTTCCCAATTCAGAATCAGGGCGTCCAGGGGGACTGAGCCCAAGACTGGAGGTCTGCAACAAAAGAGAGAGTTGGTGATTGTCTGGGGCTGCAAAGAGATCTATCTCTGGAGTGCCCCACCTTGAAAAAAATCACTTTCAACACCTGAGGGTCCAGGGTCCATTCGTGATCCTGCTCAGTGCATCTGCTAGCACATTGTCCTTGCCTGGAAGGTGAACTGCTACCCGGGAGGTTTGCAGGGAATAAGCCAGGGACCACAATTTCACGGCTTCCGTGCACAAGGCCTTGGACCGAGTGTCTCCCTGCTTGTTGATGTACCACATGGTGGTGGTGTCTGTTCTGACCTGAACCACCTTGTTCTGTACTGACAGAGAAAGCTTTCAGGGCCAGAAAAACTGCCCTGAGCTCTAGGAAATTGATATGGTGAAGAGATTCTTGGGGGGACCACAGCCCCTGGGAAGTGAGGGCTCCCGAGTCCAGAAGAGAAGAGTCCGTGGTAAGGACCACTGAACAAGGCTGAGTGGCAAAAGGAACACACAGATACATAGACAGTGTCGGCAGATAAGGGCCTATGGCCCACCCAGTCTGCCCATTTAAGTCTGTAAGTTCAGTTTATGTTTTCCAAGAAGTCTGTTGCCCCTTACCCCTGACCTCCAGAATTCCTTTATGTCTATCCCATGCATTCTTAAATCCCATGATTGTTTCAGCCCCCACCACTTCCTCTGGCAGGGTGTTCCACTTGTCCACCACCCGTTCTGTGAAGAAATTCTTCCTCACGTTTCCTCTGAATCGTCCTCCCTCCAACTTCATCCCATGCCCTCTAGTCCTGGAACATCTTTTTCGCTTAAAAATAGTGCATTCCTGCACCCTGTTCCTTCCTGTAAGACACTTGTAAGTCTCTATCATATCCCCTCTCTCCCTCCAGGGAGTACATGTTCAGTGCCTTCAACCTGTCCTCATAGGACTTGTGATGCAATCCATGCACCGTCTTTGTTGCCCTCCTCTGAACCTTCTCTACCCTATGTCCTTAAGTAGGTAAGGTCTCCAGAACTGCACAGTGTACTCCAGGTGCGGCCTCACTAGTGTCTTGTATAGTGGAATTATGACCTCCCTTTTCCTGCTGGTGATGCCCCTGCCTATGCATCCCAGCATCCTATTTGCTTTACCTGCTGCCTTGTCACACTGTTTCCTGCCTTGAGGTCATCAGAGATGATAACCCCAAGATCCCTTTCCTGCTTGGTGCATGCTATATCCTCACCCCCCAACTGATATATTGTGCCAGGGTTTTTGTGCCCCATATGCATTATCTTGCACTTCCTTGCATTGAATTTCAACTGCCAAACCCCTGACCATTCTTCAAGTTTCTGCAGGTCCCTTCTCATTCTGTCTACACCCTCTGGTGTGTCTACTCTGTTACAGAGCTTTGTATCATCAGCGAACAGTGAAATTCTGCCTTCTAGGTCCTGCAATGTCACTGATGAAGATATTGAATAGTACGGTCCCAGCACTGATCCCTGTGGTACCCCACTGGTCACTCTTCCTCTGTGGAGTGACAGCCATTTACCACCACCCTCTGTGTCCTGCTGTCCAGCCAGTTACCTACCCACCGTACTACTGTCCTGCCCACACTCATATTCCCAGTTTGTGCAATAGTCTTCTATGTGGCAGTGTCAAAGGCCTTGCTGAAGTCCAGATAGGCCATGTCCACTGCCCTCCCCTGATCCATCCTCCTAGTCACCCAGTCAAAAATTCAATGAGGTTGGTCTGACATGACCTTCCCTGGTGAAACCATGCTGCCTTGGGTCCTGTAGTCCATTGACAACCAGATGTTCCACCAATCTCTCCTTCAGTAGTGCTTCCATGATCTTCCCCACTACCGAGGTGAGGCTGACTGGTCTGTAGTTCCCCGCTTCCTCTTTGTTCCCACTTTTGTATAGGGGACATCTGCTATCCTCCAGTCTTTGGGTACCTCCCCTGTTTCTAGTGATCGGCTAAACAGGATAGCAAGAGGTTCAGCCACCACCTCTCTTAGTTCTTTAAGGACCCTGGGGTGCACCCCATCTGGCCCCATTGCTTTATCAACTCTTATTACTTCCAGTTCCTTCAGGACCCTTTCTCGTAAAGGGACTTGTGTCCATTTCTGCACCATTCTCACCCCTTGTACTCCGCTCAGACCCATTACCCTCCTCTTCCTCAGTAAAGACTGAGCAGAAATACCTGTTCAATATGTCAGCTTTACTGTTGTCATCCTCCACACAGCCCCCATCCTCCCCCTTCAGTCTCACTATCCCTCCATTTGCCTTTCTTTTTACTTATGTACCTGTAAAAGGTTTTGTCCCCTCTACCCACTGATTTTGCAATGTGTTCTTCTGTCTGAGCTTTGGCTTCCCTGCCTCCCTTTGCTTCTCCTGGTACTTCTCCCTATCCCCTTCTGCCTGTGCCTTTTTGTATTTCCTGAATGCAATATTTTTGGCTTTCACTTTCTTTGCTACCTCTTTGGAAAACCATAATGGTCTCCTCTTCCTTTTCCTCTTGCTAACCTGCTTAATACATAATTATGTTGCTCTTGTAATCCCCATTTTAAATACTTTCCACTGTTCCTCAACCCCTGATTCCTGCCCCATTCCCCTTAATGCCTCTTTCAAGTATCTCCCCATTTTCCCAAAGTTTGCCCCCCTAAAATCCAAGATACATGTTTTTGTGTGGTTTGGTTCTGCTCTTTCTGTGATTTCAAACCACAGTAACTGGTGGTCACTGTTCCCCAGGTGCTCCCCCACTCTTACCCCCATCACACTGTCCCTGTTTGTGAGCACAAGGTCCAGTATTGCCTTCTGCCGAGTTGGTTCCATGACCAGTTGCTTGAGGAAGGCACCCTGAAGTGAGTCCAGGATAAATCTGCTTCTAGTTGATGCTGCTGGGATGCTCCAGTCCACGTCTGGAATATTGAAGTCTCCAACCAGTACTACCTCACCCTTGTCTGCCATCCTCTGGATGGCTAGCATCAGCTCCCTATCTGTTTCTTTCTCCTGGGCTGGTGGTCTATAGACCACACCTGTGCGGATGGCTGGCCCCATTTTCCTTTCCAGCTTAACACACAGTATCTCTCCCCCATTTTGTTCCTCCTGGATCTCTGTGGCCCTTATGTCATTTTTCACATACAGTGCCACTCCTCCTCCCTTCCTGCCTGCCCTGTCTCTTCTGAATATGTTGTAGCCAGGTATGGCCAACTCCCAGTCATGGTTATCATTACACCAGGTTTCAGTGATGGCCACAATGTCCAGGTCTGACTGCACCATGACAGCCTCCAGATCTTCCATCTTGTTGCTAAGGCTCCTGGCATTTGCACACATGGCTTTCCATGATTTGACCTCCCTAGACTGTTTCACTGTTCTACTCCAGCCCCTTCCTTGGTTGTCTTTTATCCCTGGTTCACCTTGTTGTCTGCCCTTCTGCTGAATTTTGCCCCTATTCTGCCTATCCACCTCCTGGGTGCTAATCTCCATCTTTTGGACACTGCTTTGTAGAGACAGCAACTCCTCTGGTTCCACTGCTAGCTGTGGGGGGTGAACAAGTAGGTGCCCTCCTTGCTGGCCTGAACCCCCCCTTTGCTAGTTTAAATGCTTGTCAATGTAGCATTTAAACTTATCATTGAGTGCTTGGATTCCCCTCCAGGATGGATGCAGGCCGTCAGGCTTGAACAAACCTCCATCCCTCCAGGTGGGTCCCCAGTCACCAATGAATCCAAACCCTTCCTCACAGCACCAGTTCTTCAACCATGAGTTAAAATTCCTGGTGTATGCACCCCTATGCTCTCCCTTGCCTCTCACAGGTAGTACTTCTGAGAAAAAGAAACACCTTGTCTTAAACTGTCTTGATCCTGCCACCACTGGAGGGCTTGGATCAAGGTCAGAGTCATTGGGATCAGTTTGGTAAGGGAATCCTTCCTTTGAGACCAAAAGGCTCTCAGATGGAACTGAATATCCCTCATCTGGAATCTTGCCCCTTGGACCACTGCTGTTGAAGCTGCCATGTGCCCCAAGAGCTGGAGGAAATGCCATGCTGGTCAAGATACCCGAAGGCTGAAGGAAGAGGCTAGTTCCATAAGAACCCTTGCCCTTTCTAAAGGAAGAAAGGCTCTTGGCTCTGAGTGTGTCCAGTTATGCCCCTATAAAGGTAAAAAGCTGGACTGGTTCGAGAACGGACTTGGGAAGGTTGAGAAGAAATCCTAGAGAAGTGAGCACTTGCTGGGTCACTTGCAGGTGAGACTTGACTTGGTCTGGAGACTGGCCAACTATTAGCCAATCGTACAGATATGGAAAAATGGAAATCTGTTGCCTTCTTAGAAAGGCAACTATTACTGCCAGGCACTTTGTGAAAACCCTTGGGGCTGAGGTTAGGTCAAAGGGCATTGCTCTGAACTGATAGTGGCCTGAGAGCAACTCGAACCTGAGGTACTTTTTGTGGGAGCACCTGATGGGAATGTGAAAGTAGGAATCTTTGAGGTCCAGGGAGGCTAACCAGTCCCCTGGCCTTAGAGAGGGAAGGATTATTCCCAGAGTTACCATCTTGAACTTTGGTTTTAAAAGATGTTTGTTTAGATATCTTAGGTCTAGGATGGGTCACCACTCCCCTGTCTTTTTTGGGCCAGGAAGTACCTGGAGTACAGCCCTTTGCCCCAGTGTAGGGAAGGTACTCTCTCTATGGCTCTTAAGGATAGAAGAGAAGAAACCTCTGCCTCTAGGGCAAGGGTTTCCGAGAGATTTTCAGGTGGAAAAGATCTGGCTTGCATCTTTGGAAATTTTCTGAAGCTGAGAACCAGTCCCTGGCTCACTACTTCCAGGACCCACTTGTCTGATGTAACAGACATCCAGTCCTGGACAAAATAAGCCAGCCTGCCCCGTACTGGAATAGGAGAGTCAACCCGGGCAGGCCCATCAGGGTGTCTGCTTGGCAGGGGCTTTAGGCTGAGGGGTGGCTGCAGGCCTGCTCATCCCCCTTCTGCCTCTCCCTCTGAAGAATCCCCCTCTGTGAAAAGGAAGAAGAGGCCTGTGCTTGGTAAAAAGGCCTTTGAAAAGGCCTGCCCTTGCCCCTAGACTGCTGCCTTTGAGGAGCTGCCTGCCTGCCTCTCCTTGGCCTGAGCACTCCTGTAGGTGGTCCTGTACTCATCCATTTTCTTCATGTAATTCTCTGTCTGCTCCCCAAACAGAGAATTACCCACTACAGGAAAATCCATGGCCTTAGCCTGGGTAACCTGTGAGAGGTTAGTACATCTGAGCCAAGCCATTCTCTGAAGAGCCACAGATGTAGCCATGACTCTTGATGACACATCATTAGAGTCCAAAGCAGCATGAAACTGAACTTTAGATGCCTCAATCCCATCCGCAGCCACTGCCTCCAGCTCCTTGGCTAGCTGGAGGGAGGCCTGTTTAGCCAGTGCCAGTACAGTGTCCCACCTGGACTTCTGGTACCTAGCTGTATAGGCCATATAATTCGCCTGTCTGAGTCCCAAGGAAGATGCCATGTACAGCTTTTTTGCCATGGCATCAACCTTCCTAGAGTCTCTGTCGGGGGGGGGGTGAAGCCAAGTGAATGCTTGCCTTATCACAGGCAACAGCCTGCACAACCCCAACATGGCTGCAGTGATGGTATAAAAACTCTGTTTCTGAGCGTGAGAGTGTATACCTCTTGTCCATTCTTCTGTCCACAGGAGGTATAGAATTGGGAGACTTCAGAATTTTTTGTGTCCGCTTCCCAAAAGATTTGTGGAGGGGAATAGACAGTCTTCCTGGACTCTGGGATGTCCATCATTTCTACATAATCAGGCTCCTCCTGATCCTCCATTGCCTCTTCCATAGGAAGCTGGAGGGTCTCAGCCACCTTTCTGTAGAACATAAAGTGGGAAGGGGACTCAAAGCCTAGGAGGGGATACACCTGAAGGTCTGTCTGGGGAGATGTCTGGTTCCACAGGCACATCTAGACTTTCACCATCACCATCTTCAAACTCCCCTTCCTCCTCAAACTCCGGTTCATAAAATTCTTCCAAAGTATAATCGTAAACCGGAAGAACCGACTGAACCGAGCCCCTGACAAAAAGTGCCGGAACAGTCGGAACTGGGCGAAGAGATTCCACAATCCGAATCGCTCTGGCTATTTCTTTGGCGGTCGGAACATGGACTTCTGGATCCAAACCGGACAATTTTTCTTTGCGCTTTCTTTTAGTCGGAACCAATCCCTCGGGATCTGCTGTCCTTTTGCCTGAAGAAGTATCGCCCTGGTCAGAGGGCACTCCTTCTGGTTCGGTCGGAACCGAACCAGGCTGGCCATCCGGGTCAGTGGACTTCTCAGCCTCCTTTTCCCTCAGTCTACCTAATCTCTTTTCCAGGGTAGATTTGGGAAATGTTTGCAAATTTGGTAGTCTGAATTGAGGTGGTGAAACCCCAGACAATAAACACAGGTGGTGTGGGGATCGGCCTTAGCAAAGACCTCCACACACTCACTGCAGTGTTGAAACCCAGTGGGCCCGTTTTTTTTCTTGGGTTTCTCAGACATGGCCAACCTAACCAAACTTACCCTTTTTTCGGCAACCGCCAAGCAAGACTCCCTTATCGGTTCTTAACCGTGTCACGGGTCTTGGAAAAAAATGTTTCAAAACACGTTTTTTTAGAACCGATAAGAACCGGTAACCACACACTAAAGTTACACAAGAATTAAACAAATGATCGGTTTGGCCAAACCGATCCACACTTTTTACAAGTTCCATACAGAAACACAGTACAAAACCTATCTAGTACTCACGGTACCACAGACAGAGATTGAACAGACTATGCAGGAAACTTTTTCGGTTAGAAACCAATGAAAAAAACAACACTTAAACTGACTTTTGAACCGAGCTGCAGGAGACATCTCCGGAGCAACTGTTCAGTGAGGCGAGTAAAGAATCTGATGGTTAGCTTTCAAAGGGAAACAGAAAGAGACATCAACCGAGCTCGAGCTCAGCATTCTATGCTCTGCATAGAAAGGTTTACCCTTTGTTCTCTGGGGCAGTTTAAAGGCTGGGGCTAACTGCACTTGTCAGAATATAGCAAGACTTCAAATTGTTTGAAACGGAATCCTTTCCTGCAGATGTTCTGAGACTAACCACCACTGCAGAGTGTCCCACATCTTCTGGGTTACAGTGACCAGCTGGCCGAAGTGAACCCTGCCCTGAGACCACTGGCTGGCCAGCTCCCACTGTAGAGAGCGCATTCTCCAATGGACCACGCTGGTGCAGACCGCCATGTAACCCAGCAGGCGCAGGAAGTTCTGGACAGGGCGCAACTGCCCAACCCAAAATGATCGGGCAAAGGAGGAGAGGGCTTCCGTCCTGTCTGCCGGGCTCTGACTCTGCAAGAGTCAAGCTCCGACTTAATGATGATGATCAACTGAGAAGGCACAAGTTTCAAATTGGCCTCGTTGACCAGGAGGCCAAGGGAGACATAGGCCCGGAGGGCCAGGTCCCTGGACCACTCTACCACCTGCCTGGAGGGACCCACGATCAGCCAGCTGTCCAGGTAGGGAAAATCTGGACCCCTCGGTGCCTTAGGTAAGCTGCCACCACTGCAGTGCACTTAGTGAAGACCCTGGGGGCAGAGAATAGGTCGAATGGCATGGCCTGGAACTCATAGAGGGCTCCCTCTGCTTGGAAGCAGAGGAAACTTCAGCCAGACGGACGGATCGGAACTGAAAGAATGCGTCCTGAAGATCCAGGTAGCAAAACGTTTTGCTCTAAAGATGGAATAATCTACCCTCCCCTTGGATACCCTCACCTACAATACCTCTCTCTGGTCACCCTGCCACACTCTACCTCTCCTCCTACCCCCTCTTCCAGTTAACATAGCCGAACACTGGCCTACCCCACACTCAATTAAGCACTTACAACCTACCCCCCTTATATGCACTTTAGTCCACCCTGTCTGCTTTGAAAATCGTGTTCTGTCTGCATCTCTCCATAAATTTCCTTTCTCTTCTACCATTATACCCTCCATAATTGTTCGTTCCCTCCTTCCATTCTTCCTCTCTTTACTCCCAATCACTGTAAATCTTGAATATCTATGTTACACTAATGGCTACCAATTACTACTGGGTCACCTTACAATCTAGTGCTACACACTGTTACCAAGTTATTGTGTGTGTTCCACTGTTACCAACTGTTGCCAATTTGCTGTGTGTGTCTTCATGTCTACTACACTTAACTGTTGCATTGTTAGCCAATGTTATCCACCTGTAATCCCTCCTCCTCTTATTGTATGCAAGCAAGCAAATTGTATTCTAACACTAACATTTCTCTGTATTCTATCCCATTGTTCCCTACCCCCCAGGTCGCACAGGAAGACAAGCAACTTGTTGCTCAGCGTGCCTTCCTGGTGAAACATTTCAACAAATAAAAATAAAATAATTGGAGCCAGATTTACCATCCTGAAGGCGTGCGACTTGAGAAACTTGTTTGGGTCATGCAGATCTAGAATGGGGCACCAGCCCCCTGTTCATTTTGGCACCAGGAAGTACCTGGAGAAAACCCCTGGGTATTCTGGAGGATCCGTGACAGGAACCACAACCTCCTTGAGGAGGAGCTGGGCAATGTTGTCCTGAAGAGCCAGCAGAATGTCTACGGATACCAAGTCCTCCCATGGGGCACGGGCTCGGCAAAGAGGGTACTGCTCGAACTCCAGAGGCAGACCCTGGCCTACCACCTCAAGAACCCACCTGCTCGTGGTGACAGCAGACCAGGTGAAAAGGAAGTGGCGGAGCTGGACCCTCAAGGGAGGTGTGATGGGCATGAGGGTGGCACCCCTCATCCTGTCACTGGGCTGGCTTGGAGGAGGGCCCAGCTGAGGCGCCACCAGGGCCTCTCCCTTCAGGCTTGTGGACAACCAAGGCCACTGACTTAGGCTGAAGTCATCAGGCCCAAGCCTGTTGCCAAGCCTAGGGCTGGTCTGGTTTAGCCGCAGGAGTAGAGGTGAACCAAAAGGGCTTCTTTTTCTGCTTCTTGGAGCCCTTGGGGGGTCCCTCTGAATGGATGTCACAGAGTCCAAGGTGGCACTGGACTTTTCAATATGGGTGAGATGGCCCTCAACTCTGAGCCCAAACAAGTCAGTGCCCAGGAAAGGGACATCCGCCAGCTTGTGCTGGGTATCTGCCGTGAAGATAGAGATCCGCAGCCAAGCCCTGCGGTGCATGGTCACTGCGGCCGCCACAAAGTGGGCACAGGAGTCCCCAATATCCATGGCTGTCTGCAGCAGGAGCTTAATACGTATATGCCCTCGAGGAAAGGAGGGAGAGGGGGGGACATGACAGACACTTTCAAGTACCTCAAGGGAATCAACAAAGTCCAAGAGGGTAACATTTTTCAGAAAAAAAAAAGATGTGCAAGAACAAAGGGGCACAATTTGAAGATGGGGGAGGCTCAGAGGTAATATG
This sequence comes from Neoceratodus forsteri, assembly GCA_016271365.2. Taxonomy (NCBI): domain Eukaryota; kingdom Metazoa; phylum Chordata; order Ceratodontiformes; family Ceratodontidae; genus Neoceratodus; species Neoceratodus forsteri. The sequence goes on from CM057452.1 coordinate 413,702,302, forward strand.
AGGAAACATTTCTTTCACAGAGAGGGTTGTGGATGCATGGAACGGCATTCCTGAGGAGGCCATAGAGTCAAAAACAGTGGGAGAATTCAGGAATGCATAGGACAGACATAAGGCAATTCTAGTGGGGGGTAGGGGGAAGTAGGCTGTTGGTTAACTGGGGGGGCGCAGCGTGGAAGAAAAAACAGGACAAATTACTAATTAAGGATTGTTTATGTGATATTGGTGGGAAAAATGATTTCGATTTTAAATGAAGTGTTTTTTGTAAATGAAGTGCATGATGGCCAGAAATGTTTTGTGCCATTAATTGACAACATGGATCCTTATAATGTTGATCAAAATGTTTTGAGTGGTAATAATGTTAACGATGAGTCATCGTCAACTGATTCAAATGTTGTAATTAATGACATCGTTCAGCCCTATAGGCAAATGATATCTAATGCAGTCTCTGTTCATGTAGATAATGGTGTAAGTAGTGGTTCCATAAATGAATTAGCACGTTATTAATTTATCTAATTATACATTAACTCAATATGAACTGGCAATTCTTAGTAAAGGTTTATCCTTTTGTCCAGAAAAAGGAATTGATTTCTTTAACACCTTTGCAGACTTACATAAATTTGGGAGAAATTTAACTTTAAAATGTATTTATGATCAGGATGATGTGGGCAGGAACTCAGACTGTCTGAGGTTACAACCAAGATCAGAATATTGTCCGCCAATCAATCCTATTGTGGCAGTTTTTATCAAAAAATGTGAATTAGATCTAAAATCTTTCCAAGAAAAAACTGGAAGATTCAATTTCAATTGTAGTAAAAATGAAATGGAGGCTTTAAAATGTTTAAGAGCTAATAAAGCAATCACAATTAAACCGGCAGATAAAGGTGGGGCGATTGTGGTGCTCAATACCTCGGATTATATTGGAGAGATCACAAGGCTTATTAAGGATGAAACATTTTATGTTAAAACTGCTTATCGAACTATAGATGTCTTTAAACAAAAAATAGACAAATGTTTGAACAAGGGTTTTTTAAAGGGTTATATTTCAGATATGGAATATAAAACTTTAACAGTAACATACCTTGTTATTCCTGTTATTTATGCACTTCTGAAAATTCATAAAGATCTAGAAAATCCTCCAGGGAGACCAATTGTTTCCGGTAAGAGGTGGTTGACAGAACCCATCTCTATGTACTTAGATGGTTTTTTACAACCGCTAGTACAGAGTTTGAGATCTTATCTGAAAGATTCAACTCAGGTAGTACAGATTGTGGAGGATTTATATATGAACAAAACATGGTACTTTTCAGTGGTGGATGTTAATTCACTATATACAGTTATACCTCATGATGAAGGTTTGGAAGCTATGAGATTTTTTTGAATACTAGAACTGAGGAGAGTTTAGTTAAAGTTCCTACAGAATTTTTGTTACAGCTGGCTGAATTGGTACTTACTATGAATATTTTTATGTTTGAAGGGATTCTGTATTATCAAATCTGAGGTACAGCTATGGGCACCACAATGGCCCCAAGTTATGCTAATTTGTTTGTAGGCAAATGGGAAATTGATTTTTTGTATGAACCAGATACTAATCCATTTTATTTACAAGGTAGATTTATGGCGTCGTTTTATTGACGATATTTTGATAGTATGGAAATGTTCAGTGGAGGAATTTGGGCATTTTGTTAAATGGATGGAATCAACTAGTAGTTGTTTGACGTACAAATATGATGTACATCAAAAAAGTATTAATTTCTTGGATTTGAAAATCTATAAGGATAGCCATGAAGGGAGTGTGTACTACTTTATTTCAGAAACCTACAGACAGAAACACTATACTGAGATATGATAGTTGTCACCCTTTTCACACAAAATTTAATATACCAAAAAGTCAACTAATTAGAACATTTAGAAATTGTTCTGAATCCTCTGAATTCAAGATTAAAGGAAGTCAGCAAGTGCAACGTTTTAAGAACAGGGGGTACAGCAACAGTAGTATAGCATCAGCTATTAGAAAAGTAGACAAATTGGATAGAAAAGAGGTGTTAAACTATAAAAAAGTTTCCAAATCTAAAGTGGACTGTCCCTTTGTTACTGATTTTTCAAACCAAGCAAATGAAATAAAACAGGTTTTAAATAATAACTGGTCTATTCTAAAATTGGTGCCGAAATTGAAAGAAATAATAAAAGAAGGTACCAATGTAGTGTACAGGAAGAGCAAAAGCATTATGATTATGTAGTATCTAATATGGCAGGCCCAGTATAAAAGCTAGACAAACATTGCTTACCACAAAACCAAAAGGAACACATAGATGCGGGAATTGTGTTTACTGCAAATATATTAATTGCTGTAAAATCTTTACACATCCTGTTACTGGGAAGATTGTGGAGTTATGTGACTTCATTACATGTAACAGTACGAGTGTTATATATTTATTAACTTGTGAGTGTGGGGCCTATTATGTTGGACGTACTATACGTAAATTAAAAATGAGAATAGGTGAACACATTAGAGCAATAGAAAAGAGAGATGATTCATATGCCATAGTGAAGCATGTTTTGAAGTATGGTCAAATAAATCATAAGTTTAGCTTTTTAGGGTTGGAGTTTGTTACATTGGGACCGAGGGGTGGAGACTTAAATAAGAAAATAGGCCAGAGAGAAAGTTTCTGGATATATACTCTAGGAGCTTGTGAAAATAAGGGCCTTAATGATAATTTTGAGTTAGCCACATTTCTGAAGGAGTACAAATGATGTATGGGTTCTTTAAATTATGAATTTGGAGGAAATTCTTAAAATATTTGAAACAAAATAAATTTAGTTCCATGAGCATAAATTTATATAAATGATTTACTAATGCAAGCACAAAGTAACGCATTTTGTTAAAATTCATCTATTGAATGGCAGAGTTTATTTGGATAACTTGTCCCCTTCAATACTTGTACTTTTTTATGTTTTTTATTTAAACAAATAACATAAAAGAGTTTTTTGTGTATTGAGTAATTGTGATTATTCTAGTTTTGTATAAATTAAGTGTGAAATGTTGGAAGATAGCACTTTTGGAATTGTTTTGATGTTTTTGAGGTAGTTCTTAGTATTTATATGGGAACAATGGATATATACGTTTTGGGCCTTTAAGAACTGTTCATTCAAACAACTGGTATATAATTGTTAGTGTATGTGTATTGGTGCAATAGAAATCACATGGTATGGTGAACAAAGTATTTAAGTAAAACACTTGAAAGATGTCTTTTACTCTGAGGAAGCTTGGCAGTCGGCCAAGTGAAACGTCAGTCTGTGTAGTGTGCGTTTTAATTTTGGTCTATAATAAATGCGATTTTTTATCCATGGGACGTTTTCTGAGTATGTTGTGCAGGTGCTTATACCCATCTTGATTCATGTTTAACTAGGATCTGCAGTTTATCCATTAGGTAGGGAAATGGGCAGACTGGGTGGGACAAACGGTCCTTATCTGCTGTCAAATTCTACGTTTCTAAATTTGCTACAGCTCAGCCCTGGTCCTGGACATGTTTGACCTTGGTCTGGATGTCCACAGGTAGGTGAGCAAGCACCTCATCCAAAGTGCCCAAAAGGGCATTGGAGAAATGGATCATGAGAAGAGCCGAGCTTGCCTATCAAAGAGGCAAAGTAGACTTTTTTTTTAGCCGCATGGTCCAGCTTCTTGGACTCTGTCAGGTGGCTTGTCAATGTCCCTTGTGTTGCCAGCATGCCTGAACATAGAACCTGCCACCAATCCCTTGGCCGAGGGGTGTTCTGTGAATTCCGGTAGGGACCGCGTGTTTGCGGGCCAACCGGGCAGACGGTGTTGGGCAGGAAGCGTGGTGCTGCCAAAGCGCCAAGGCAGGGTCGAGAATGGCCTCTGCCACTGGGAAGGCCTCACCAGGGGTGTCTCCCCTGTCCAGAATCTCAGTTAACAACGAGCCTGTTTCTGGACAGGCTCCATTTTCATACCCGTGGACTCTGAGATCGGGAGGAAAAGGCCTGTAAAGGAAGTAGGGCCTTCATCTGTCGAGAGGCCCCCTACCGACTACATGACGGGACTGCAAGGAGGAACCCTCCTACTCAAAGGAGTTGTTAAAGAGGGGTTGATCACCAGAATCCTCGCTGACCTTCCGGACAATCAGGAGTGATGGTGACCAACATCCAGTGGGGGAGCCCAGCTGAGACTCCTTGGTTGGAGTGTCAGATTTCAGCTATTTAGGTGGTGGCTCCACGGGAATCGGTAGAGATGTTGGGGTCAGCCGAGCCAGGACCGTCTTGGTCGGCTCCTGAGGTGGAGAAAGTGTCATCCGTTGAGGCGAAAGTCAGGTGATGGCTGGCGTAGGAGCCGGGGAGACCACCAGCTGTTGCCATGAGATCATCGTAGTGTTGATGCAACTTGTGCCAAAGCCCTTCTTCACCCGACACTTCCCAGGGCATTGAGATGGAAGCACTGATGATGGGAACCGCTTGAGCCTCAGAAGTAGGACGGAGTCCACTGGGGGGGACCGGTGGCGGGGCTTGGAAGGAGCTGGCGAAAGCCGAGGAACCTCCAGGTCTTGGTTGATGGCCAGAGGCGGCGGGTCAGTGGACTGATCCGTTCTTCCAACAGTCTGGATCAGGACTGGAGTCCTGGAAAAGAGAAGTGTCGGCCTCTTCAGTCAACAACTGGTCGAGCAGAAAAATCTCAGCCGAAAGATTGACCAGTGTCTCTGCCAACTGGCCCAGTGAGGGTATTGTGGAGCCTGCGACGAAGATTCGACCAAAGCTGGATCAGGAGAAGCGCGGGAATCCGAAGCCCTTGACAGAGCGTTCACGATCCAATGATTGACGGCGAGACCATTTTTTGGTCTCCTTTTTCAATTTGTGCCCCGAAGAAGGTCCCTGACCTAGAGTCGGTAAAGCCTGGCACAACTGCTTGAATGACCCTGTGAAAGAGTCACCTAGTGAAAGTGGAATGAAGGCTGAAGCTGATGAGGTGTGAGTTGCATCCTGGGCTGCTGCCTCCTCTAACGCCGCTAACTGTTCGGTGGACTCTGCAGACACGGAGACCACCCAAGTATTTTCTGATTTGACCGGAGGGTTTCGGTCACTCGGACGGCTTAGGGTAAGTCGGGCTTGATGGTCCTTGAGACAGAAAGGTGGAAAATCCGACAAATGTCGCAGGCCTGAGGATCAAGCTCATGTCCCAGGCAATAGAGACACATGGTGTGTAAATCTGTTCAGGACATCTTCTGCCTGCAAAGGCACTGACTGAACCCCACAGCTGACTTGTCGTCATCCATCGTGGTAGTGATCAAAGATTGAGCCTGAAGATAGAAGGATTTTAATAAGGTTGGAAGAAAAACCGAAGATTTGGCAGCAAAGGGCTTACTCAGCTTGAGAGCGGCAAGGAGGGAACCTGCTTCTTCCAGCAGAAAGGTCTGGCATTGGAGTCAAGGGAGTTATCACCCAGGTGGGTGGGAGGAGCCAGCCTGAAGATGTTCCAACGAAGTTTTAAAGGGTAAGGCACTGCCAGAAAGTGTGGATATAATATCACGTCCATGTCCCTAGAACCTGCCCTTTTTCAAGAGGCAATGTCCTGAGTGTAATGTTTAGTGAAGGTGTGGACAGTACTCTAGGTGACAACTGCACAGATTTCTGCAGCCGACACATTTTTTAAACAGGCAACAGAAGTGGCCATGCCCCTTGTGGAATGGCCCTGAACAACCCCAGGAAGTTCCTTACCATACCTACTATAACAGAAAGTAATACAATTGGCCAACCATTTGGACATTGTTTCGAAACAGGTGCGTTCTCCTTCCCAGGGGCAAAGGAAACAAAAAGCTGTGTGGACTTCCAGCAGTCCTTTGTATTCCATGTACATCTAAAGTCTGGAGCAATGCTTCTCTTGGATTGGCGTGCTCAGGAAAATAAATTGGCAGGTAGATGGTTTGATTTAAAGGAAACAGACACCAGCTTAGGACGAATATTTGGCTTAGTAAGTAAAGGCACACTGTCTTTGTGAAAAATGAAATAAGGAGGCTCATACATTAGAGCCTGAAGCTCTGATATTCCCTCGAGCAGAAGTAACAGCAACTAAAAATAATGCTTTCCAAGACGGAAAGCGTAGGCCACAAGTCGTGGCTGGCTCAAAAGGAGCCAAAGTAAGCTTTCTAACACAAAATTCAGGTCTCTTAAAACCTACGGGCCATCTCCAACTGAGGAACCATACGATCATCAATAGGCACATGAAAAGCTGAAACAGCTACAAGTGCACTTTGATAGAGGAGCACTGCAAACCTGCATCTGACAAGGACAGGAAATACTCTAGAACCTGATTTACCAGACAGGTAAAGGGATCCAGCTGGTGAGAAGTGGCCCATAAAGCAAACCACTTCCACTTCATGGAATAAGTGGTTCTGGTGGGAGGTTTCGTAGCATCCACCAGAACATCAGCTACTTTTTGAGAAAGCACACACCTAGCAATGGCTATGTCTTCAGGAGCCATGCATGGACATGGAGTGACTTGGGGTCCAGATAGACCAGGATTCCCTGTTCGTGGGACAGTAGGCTCTTGCACAGGGGCAGAGGCACTGGTGGTTCCACCAACTTCTGCAATAAGGGGAACCAGATCTGACGAGGCCAAAAAGAAGCAAGGAGTATTAATGTTACTCCATTCATCTGGAGCTTGATTAGCCCCCTTTGGATCAGAGGAAAGGGAGGATAGGCATAACGGAACCTCCCCTTCTAAAAGAGGAACGTGTCTCACTAAACAACTCCAGGCCCTGGAGCAAGCGTGCAGAAGAGTGGCAGTTTTGCGTTGTGTGGGGATGCAAAAAGGTCCCGGGCTGGGTGACCCCACCTGTTGAACTGTTCTTCTGCCACCGAGTTCAACAGCTCCCACTTATGCATTCTGGACTGTGACCCACTTAGCCTGTCTGCCACGACGTTTCAGACGCCTGGAACATGTACTGCTGACAACTCTAGACCGTGTTCCAGAGCCCAATACCAAACCCTCATCGCTTCTCTGCATAGGGGGTAGGAGTGAGTCCCCACTGCTTGCTGATATAATGCATCACGCTGATGCTGTCTGTTTGCACCAGCAGAGATCCTGGTGACAGTAATGGGTATGAAGGCTTGTAGGCCATACAGAACACCCCTCATTTCTAGCACATTTATGTTAAGGGGTACTCTTCATTCTGGTCCATGTTCCTTGTGTCTGATGTGGCCCCAAATGTGCCCCCCAGCCCATCCCTGAGGCATCTGTAGTGAGAATCTAATGAGGGGGACGGGATCAAGAAAGGAAGAAACCCTTTTATTTTTATTTTTTCAATTTTTTTCTTTTAGCCCCATCAGTCGCCGATCATCCGCCCAGTCTTGGTGCCTCTCGACTTCCACCTCTGTGCTGTGCTCTCCCCCCCCCGACTTGCCCCTCAGAGGGTGGGGTCGCGGCACTGGCCAGGTGCTGCGAAACCAGTAACTAACTGGGGGAGCCGGCGAGGGAGGCTAACTTTAGCCGGAGGCTGGTGACAGCAGGATTTTCTTCCCCATTTTTACCTGGGGGGGCGGGGACGTGCAATAACGTCCTGCGTCCGCCCCCTCGAGTACTGTTATGCGCCGGTAGCTGCGGTGCCCCTGGCCTCCGCCAGGGGTCCGTCAAGCACCGGACGGGATCCTAACCCTCTCCCCCAGAGAAGGAGAGCAGTCCTGGGGACACTCCATCCTTCTCACCCCGGCCGGCCCTCCAGTAATCAGAGTGTGTTCTCAAACCCGGGTCGCTGGCGTTGCAAGCGGAAATTCAACTGCTGTGCTGACGGGCCGGCCAAGGAACCCCTTTCAACAAATAAATGGGTTCCATCCACCACAGCAGTATCTTCCAAACAGGAATGTTTACTAGAACATTCTGTTCTAAGTCTTCTATCCGTTGATCCCACTGAACCCTTAAGGTCCACTTGGGAATCCTCATATGCAGTCTGGCCATTGGTACCGTTGCAATGGCTGCAGTCACCAGGCCTACCAGTCTCAGGAATGTCATAGCTGTGACATCCTCTTGTTGTATGCCATCTGGGCCTGTGCAATCAGACTTTCGGCCCTGTCCTGGGGCAGGAAGGCTAAGCCCTGGGCTCTGTCCAAGACTGCCCCATGTACTGCAGATGCTGACGGGGGGAAGGGTCAAGACTGATTTAAGCACACCGACCATGATCCCAAGGGCATCGAACTGCTGCCTGGTGTGTGCTAGAGTCTGAAAAAGCTACTCTTTGGAGAGGGCTTTGAGTAGCCAGTCGTCCAGGTAAGTGAAGATATACAGTCCCTTCTCTCCTGAGGGCTGCTGCCACTACTGCTAAGCATTTGGTAAAGACCCGTGACTCATATGATAAGCCACAGGGCAATACCCTGAACTGATACTGTTCTCCTGGAAAGGAATCGGAGGTAATTCCTGGGGGGCAAATCTTGATATGCAGGTAAGCATCCTGCATGTCCAGGGAACAAATCCAGCCCCCCTACTTGCAGCAGTGATAGCAGGCCTTGTAGAGTAACCATTCTGAACTTCTTGTATTGAATAAAGAGGTTCAGATCACTTAGCTCCAGGATGGGTCTCAGATCTCCTGTACATTTTGGGACTAGGAAGTAGTGAGAATAGAACCCCATGTTCCTTTGTTCCCAAGGAACTGGTTTTTATAGTCTTTTTCTGGATCAGGGTATGCACTTCCTCTAGCAGCAGTGTTCTGGAGGATAAGAAGAAGGCACTTGTGGATGGGTCTGGAGGTAATTCCAGAAACTGGAGTATGACCCAGTTCTATTATCAGCAGGACCCAAGAATTTGATGTAACCTTCCTCCACTGGTCCAGGTGGAGAGAAAGATGACCCCCTACAACCACCCCAAAGCTACTGGTGGCTGGGGGTCTCGGAAGGTCTATTATCTGCAGGACCCAAGCATCTGATGTAACACTCCTCTCCACTGGTACACGTAAAGGGAAAGGCAACCCCCTTCAACCACCTCCGTAGGTATTGATGGGTGGGTTCTAGGAAGGAGTCACACAGATGCAGATCCTACGTTCTGCGGCAGGATCTCATGCTTGCTGCGGTCAGGCTATGAGCAATTCTGCAGGGATTCTGCAGCAATTCTGTGATGGACTTTATATTCTCAGGCAACTCAAATGAGCCCCCAAATAAAATCTAGTTACCCAGAAAGAATGCTCAGGAAGCAGAAGCCTGGGACAGTGACAAATGCACAGGCAAGGCAATGCAAAGCAATTCTGGCATGATTTGGACTAGATGTAGGGCATGGAAGAATTGAAGGGTTATTTATTTTTGTAACTGCAGTCTGTTTTATTGTCCCATGGCTCCCTCTCACCTGCCCAGTGCTGCTTTACCCCAGCTATGCTCCTGAGAATTTAGTCTGCCTGCCCAGTTGCTTGAAGACCAGTACTGCCTGGTTGTAAAACAATGCTGCTCCAATGGCTGCCTCCCATTCACTTGCTTGAAGCCTGGTGGTGATAGTTTGTGCTGTTACGCTGCTCTAGTTGCTTCCTCCTGCTCACGCAGTCCAACACTGGTGGTGTCGTTTATGTCAATGCCACCTGGCTTCCATGTCTTCTTCTCTCCCACTCTGTAAGGATTAACTGTGAGACTAGAGATTAGCTGGACCATTTTACATTAGACAAAGATCCAGAAAGCCTGCCATCTTTTGTCAGCAATAATTACGAATACTTTTTTTATTCCATTGTTCTGCAATTGGCAAATAGAACCACCATTCTTTCTTGTGAAATAGACTTCCTGAAGTTCCTTCAGTGTTTGTAGAAGGCCATAATGGTCATAATCTTCAGGGCTGAGTGCCAGTGGATTGCAAAGGGGAAGGGCCATTGACTACTGCAACCTGTGGGGGGGGGGGGGTGGATAATGAAGCTGCCAACAGCTCACATTAATGCCATTTTAAGCTTGCTTACTCTTATTTTAGCCATTTAATTGGGGTCTTCAGTGGTGACGGACATTTTTACTGCACCAAAAAATGCTGTTTCTGCAGGAGAGGCTTGTTCCTGTGGCAGTTGCTGCAACCGCAGAATACACAGGGCCCTGGTAATAAGTAGAGCGTAAAAGATGCTTATCTTCATCTGCCCCTGCCTGAAGGGCCTTTACTAGCTCCTGCTTAGGAGTATCCTCTGGCAGGGTTGGGGCAACTGCCCTGGCCTTCCTCCAGAGGGTATTCTGGTATTTTACCATATGGACCTGATAATTTGCAATCCTCAGGCCCAAGGCAGCAGAAGCAAAGGGTCTTCCCCAGAACATCTAGTCTCCTACACTCCTTGACAAGAAGGAGAGAATGAAGATGTTTAGGCACTTTGGACCCATCACAGAGTGCATTTATGGCAAATGAATCAGCCTCAAGTTGGCCTGCAAAAAACGGGCTTACCTGAGGGTGTCTGGTACATTTTATCTGCCTTCCTAGGTATGGCAGGTATCATATTTGGTATGTGCCAAGCGGCCAGGGTGGCATCCTTCAGGGCAGGCAGTAGAGAAGGAACAATAACTGGTGGGGAGTAAGGCATTTCGAGGAACTCTACCAAATTTCCTTTGGTGATGTCCTGCTCTTCAGATAGATTTGAACCCCCATGGCAGACTGGAGTTGCTACATCATGGAGATGAATGAAGGGTATTCAGGACAGGACCCTGTGGTATATACTATGGAGTCCTCACTCCCTGTGGAGATGCTGGAGCTAGACCTCTCACAATAGCTCTCTACATACTCTTTCTCTTGTATAATGAGGTAAGGGTTATAATTCCTGATCCTCACTGATGGTTTCTGTAGCCTCAAAGAGGGAACAGATAAGGTCACCAGTGCCCTGGAAGGCAACTAGCGCATCAACCTGACAGATGCCAGTGCTAGAGCTTGCCAGAGGTGTCCCACTGATGCTGCTCCTGTCACAGGAGGGGGAGAAGGAGGCAGCAGGCGTTGCAACATGTCTGCGAAGGACGAAAGCACTGCTTGCACATCGGCACTGGTTTGAACTGCAGGCGCTTTCTGTGATGTTGATGAGGAGGTACCATCCCCAATGTCGACTATGCTGCACCAGCCGTGTTAGGTCTAGTGATGCTTGCAGCCTGTCCTGACCTGGAGTGGTCAACAGTCTGGGTGGCCGGTGGCACTGGCGCTGGGGTGGTCGACGGCACTGGGATGGAGGGGTGACCTACAGTGTAACAGGGAGGTTTTCTCTTTGCTCCCTCTCCTTGTGCTTATGTTGTCCAGACGTTTTCTCCTAGGACTTAGATGAAAGAGAGATCAAGAAGTGGGCTGGCGACGCAGTGGAGCTCTTTCTGCTTCCTCGCTACCTGCTGTTTTAAAAGGTGAGTCTCCAAGGTATTCTTTTTGTTTTGTCAGGTAGCATTGTTAAACTTTAAGGTGAATTTGACTGGCCTTGACGTTATAGGCTGCGCCGAGGCAGTACACGCAGATGTCGTGTGAGTTGCCAGAGTAAAGCTTTTCACCACGTTCGCAGTACCTATACAGCTTAATGGGTTCTTCAGGTGACATACACATCAGGTATCAGTAAACTAGGGAGAGAAATACACAGAATAGCGGCTGACTATAGTGGTGGCGTCTCTGTGTAGAGTCCAGCAAGTTGACGGCAGGAAAAGAACTGAGGAGGGAAGAGGCTGTCCACATTTATATGGGAGTGCCAAGGTAGGACGTCTTTGTGACGGCCCCTAGCGGACTACTTGCAAAAAGTTTCCATGTGGTCCTAATGCCAGATAGCTATGGTTCCACAGGTGTGGCCTGACGAAAGAGATATCCTCGAAGAAATGTCTAGTCCAGTGTTTAGTAAAAGACATGAATATATGACCAGTGTTGTCTAACAAGGCTGAAGCAGATGCTTGAACTCTTCACCTATGATGTGGCACATGCTCTAATAGAACAAGTCCTGACATATTCAGAAGGGATCATGTCCGAGACCTTGGAGGTGTGGCCTTAGTTATGAGCCATCTGGACTGCATAATAGTATGCTTTGACGCTGCTTGGCTGTGGAGTCTTGGTGAAACACACTGTTTTTTGCTTAAAAAATGCCTAAAATAGTAAGGGAATTTTTTTTAATTTTTTTTTTAAGACACATTTCAGCTTACATTTTTAGCTTTTGTTCTGCTTAGCGTTCCCCTTTTGTCAATAATGATACAAATTAACAAGAACATTATATGCTGGCCAACCGGCGCAGCAGCAGGGTGTCTGCTTGCGATGCCGACACGCTGGGTTCAGGAATGGACCCAGGAGTTGGACGGCTGGCCGGGACAGAAAGGATTAACTCTCCTTCTTTGGGGGAGACAAGCATTGATCCACTAGGACCCTGGCGGAGGTTAGGAGCCACAAAGAACCGAGGCCACGTTAAGGAAGGCAGGACAGGTGGGAATTGTGCCCGTTGACGTCATTGCACATTCCGCCTCCAGGGAATACAAGCATCCTCAAAACTCTGGCCCCGAGAGTGAAACTCTCGCCGCCTCCGCCGCCACTCTCGTGACCAAGGACCTCCGGGGAGAGGGGGGATTCCTGCTCCTGTGGCCCTGTCCTGGGGCGTAGCCAGGGCTCACAACCGAACATGGGGCGGCCCTGCCCGGGGGAAGTCTGTGGCTAAGGGGTGGCGAGTGAGAGCGAGGGCTAAGGAAGCCTCTGCCTGATCGGTGAGAGGTGCGGGGTACTGGACCGAAAAAAACAACAAAAAAAAACAAACAAAGAAAACCAACCAAGAACACTGTAACTGTCCCCTAGGCCTCATCTCCTGTGGCTGCTTGCCCACAACCAACTTCGCAATCATCCACTTACAACATAATCTAGATTTTTTTTTTTTTTATTTAAACACGCCTTTATATATTTCAAGGTAGAGCGCCATACTAAAAAAAAATTACAAACTGAAGTCTCTGCTGTGGAAACAATCAAAATGTAAAACAGGATTATGATGTCTTGTGAAGACAAGCAGCCAGAGCAGATGAAGTCTAGGGGACAGTGATCCTGTTTTCAAGTTAATGTGGTTAATGATTATGAAAATGGTGAAGCCACCTACAGAAAATATGGAATATAAACTGAAACATGCCTTTAAAATCAGATTATCTATACTTCCTTGTGACATTAGGGACTCAAACTACTGTCTAACTATAACTTTCTGCTCTTCCAATACACAATGTATGTCACCTTTCAAGAACTGAGCTAGAAACAATCAGTTTACTTCCTGACGCAAAGGGGAATCTGTACAAATCTTAAAATGGATTCCAGTACAGTGCAGAACACTACCCTTACGATTACAAAAAATGATGTACAGCTCTTTTATTTAACTTTACTTTTTATTGGGACAGAGAGAAGGATCTTGACAATTCACATGGAAACCAGCCCAAGAGTGATCCTAAGCAGTATAATTTAGGAGGTGCAAAGCATTCTCTTACCCTATTTAAAATGCAAAGAATTAGTTTGACAAAGCTATACAAGCCTAATTTAAAGCAACAGTGCACTAAATAGCTTTAGCTACAGTTAAAATACACCTGTTAAATTTAGTTAGCTAGATACTGCTTGTGCTACGCATCACACATATTTTATTTTCTCAATCTTATCCCCAATTTTAACCTTTCTCATGCCCACAATGCTATTTCTAAGGTGAAGAAAGTGTCCATATTTTATTCAGAAAATAAAAATACTTAAATTCTGGTAGAACATAAACATTGTACACGCAAATTAAAGTAGAAATCTGAAATCTTTTAATTAAAAAAGGTAGGGTCAGATTGTTTGCCTTTGCTACACTGCTGCTTTACGTAGTGAAGTATACAGACAAGGTTAATAAGACACTATAACTTAAAACAAAAGATCCACAAATTAGCTTTATAGTTCATCTGTTTTAGTTTACAGGCCCCCCCCCCAAAAAAGTGAAAGTTCTCAGACAGTTTTTTTGGGGGGGCCTGGACACCCCGGCACCAACCGCCCATGGGCAGAGGCACTTCAGCCCCTGTCGACCACACACCACCCCCAAGACCAGGCTTACCCCCCCTCAGACGAGGCACCCCTCCCCAGGACAAACAGTCGCGAGCCCTGGCTTACCATCCAGGATGGGGCCATGGGAGCGGGACCCCCTGGCTGTCTACTGTCTCTTAGGGGTGGAAGCAAAGGCAGAAGCTTCATTTATGGGGCCAGATTTTTGTGGATGCTGACCATGGAGGCAGGAGGTGCAATGCAGTCAATGGGCGTGCGCCCAATGTCTGTCCCAGCCTCCTATGATGTGTGGCTTAGGTACCTGCGGTAGCCCCAGCCTCCATCAGGGTCTGCTGATGTACAGAGCGCTCACGCCCACCTCTGGGAGGAGAGTCACCAGAAGGCACCCAATCCTTCTCTGCCCCGGCCGGCCCTCCGACTCCTGAGTCCGTTCCTGAACCCAGGTCATCGGCATCGTGATCAGAAGCCTCGCCGTTGCGCCGGCACTCAGATTCTTATCAGAATTATGGTTTCCTGAGAGCTGGATATCCATTTCGAAAAACATTTGTGCTATGCCTGGACCACCAAAACAAAGTGGTCTTGCCTTGGATAATAACCACATTTTTGGGGGTGAATGTAAAATAACTGTCGAGTGATGACTAAAATGTCAGGGGGAAAAAAGCAAATCCTTTTTCCTTGGAAAAGCACTGTTGCAGCAAGGTCATTCCTGACAGCAGAGTACCTTGTTGAACGCCATGGTACTGTTGTTGCTCTCCCTGACTGGGGAAAACAACTTTATCACAGTTACCACCACTGCATACTATGAAAGAGAATCAACCTGGTATCTGGAAATTACCAGTCTTGGGCAATAGGATTAGCCTATTCCTGCAGTTACATAAGTAATGAGCCATTAACTTACGATAGCAGGGACAGTACAAGACCCTTATCAGGTTGTGGTAAACGCAAATTACCAGTGAAAAGGTAATGATAAAACTTGTTTTACTCTTTGGTAGCCAGATGAGATACAAACACATCAGATTTTAGAGTCCACCATAAAACCAAGAAGCCAAAGCAGAAAACAAAACTGCAACACATTCTGAAAACTGAAATGTACTATCACGTTAGCATAGAAATGTTGATGGCAAACGTGAGCAACATGCTACTCATACCTGAATGGTAGCAATTACTAATGTAAAGGCTTACTGGCTGGTCCTCTTAAAGCAGCACAGGAATCACTGCAATTTTATAATATAAATCTGTGCGCTCCTACAGATTAACGGTGCTGCTAAACATCAGTGTGGTCTTGTTTTTAGAGTTTTGCCCAGAGTTTTTATCTATCCCTAATCTGCTGCTCTCATCTCCTACAGCAAAAGTCGGCATAGCTCATCTTTGCCAGAAAACAAATTTACAGAAAAGTAAAGACAGTAACCTGGCAAGAGTCTGTACAGAACTAACAATGTTATAACTAAAACCAAAATGAATGGGGCTAGTACGTAATGTTATACCTACTGGAATGCTTTTGTAATTGTTTGACATTCTTCTCCAATCATGGATGTTTATGTCTACAACTGGCTTAACATGAAACACTTCCTTATGGATAAAGGTCTGGTTACAAACGGACATTTCAGTAGCTCCAGCAAGATACTAGTAACTTCAAGTTATTTATAATTTCAGATCCTGCATATTAGCAAACAAGTACTGGAGGAAAGGTTATCAGCAAGTTACAGTCCCCCAAAATACCAGGGGGAATGACTCTTTCAAGGATATAAAACAGATGAATTGGTTTGAATACTTGTCTGAAGTCCTGCACTTGTAGTAAGGCGCAATCAGGATACCTGAATATTTAACCGTAGTAAACCACAGCCAATACAAAAATATCTCTCGCAGTATGCATATTATAAGTAATCTGGATGAACACAAGCAGAAAGTGTAGTGTTCGTAATGGCTCCTCCTACAATTTAGTGCACTTTAACCACTCGGAAACAAACTAGACTAATAAATTAGCCATTGGTACAGGTCTCCGACACATGGAATTCATGAATGCTTTCTTATATGTTGTAAGACAGCTGACTAGTAGGAATCCCCAGACTACATTGAACAGGGTCAGGTCATGGCAACTCTGAAGATACACCTTCAAACCTTTACAAGCCAGTATCCCCACCAGTAAGACACTCTTCTAGTAATAATCAAGCGTTAACATACTTAAAACAGAAAAAAAGCTGTTGCCTGTTTAACTGGACTTGACACCTGATGCGTTTAGTTCAGTTCCATACTCAGCAGTAGGGCTCCTCTGAAACAACCTGGTTACTAAAGGCTCTTGAAAAGTAGATAGCACTACAGAAGTCAGGGCACAGAAACACTCATTTTCAAATAATTTAAAGTGTAATGAAAAATATAAGACTTGCAGTACATTCGTTTTTTGAAAAGATTTTTGACATCTGTCAATATACAAGTATTCCCAATACCTCCTAAGTAAAATGAGAATATTCCTGTTTTACAGTGTATAACACTTAGAATTTATGATCAAATTCCTAAAAATCTGTGAAAACAAGGGTATTTACATTTTCATTTTTACAATTTCACTAAACAGAATTTGAAAAGATGAAATTTATGAAAAAGGAAACAAATAAAAAGGAAATTACCAATGGCAGTTTCTTCAGGCAAGAATGATACTCATGTAATAAATATTTCTGCTGAGCATTTTTATTTGACAAAATACTTAGGATCTAGGTCTTTTGCAGGCAAACGTGCTAGTTGCTGCTCCTCAGGCTTTCAGTTAATAGTCAAAAAATGTAAAACAAAATCATATCCAGAGTTATTTTAATAAATGATCTCTAATCCAAGTTTCCAGTCAAATATATATGGGATGGTACTGTTTGTGGTTTAGTTTCTTTCTGCAGGTTGGGCAAGAGTGAGCATTCTTTAGAGAGTCTCGAAGGCACTGGCTACAGAAGATGTGACCACATTTTGTAGATACTACAAGTCGATGACTCTGAACAATCTACAGGGGAGGAAAAAAGTGAAAGTTTAAATGTTCGTAATATAACTGTAACGCGACATGCAAATCCTGTAAAGACTTACATAATTATTTATGTCAGGAAGCACTACATCACACAACGAGCTGTGAACACTTGAAAAGATTTTCAGAACAAGTGGCATTAGTTAATACCGTAATCAGTGGCAAGCCAAGATACAACGAACTTTGAAGTAAGAGCATTTACACACTGAGTCTGTGGGAGAAACCTGATAAACCAGTGACAGTGCTGAGGTACTTAAACCTGGGTCAAATACGAACCAGTGGAGTAAAAATATGTGGTCAAACCAGAAACCTACTTGGTTAGAAACTAATAAAAAGTACACATTTCTCCAGCACAGTAACCCAAAACTGTCAGAACACCTTCCCCCTTTCCTTCCTTCAGATACTATAGAGCATGAGCATAACTACGGACCCACTGACATGGGGAAAGGGTAATTTCTGGAAATATTTTAACTTCTGCCCATTTAACTGCATGTTAGGACTGTCCCTCAACCAGTTATCTTCTTGCTTCCTTAAAGGGAAACATCCCAGTTAAAAATGTTGCACAACTACAGTGTGGGGCAGCAGCCGAGTTAGCTTTTTGCCTAAAATTTAAAATGTTTACCGTACGAGGTTGTCATGATTTCATTTTATCAGATTAATCCTGCTGTCTCTCTGGCTGTTATTTTATATTGAGCTCCAATTGTGATGCATCCCAGAACCTCCCACGGGAGTGTTGCAGATTATTTCCTTAATTTGAACAGGACCCTCTGGATCAGTGGGACTGGAGGGAATGCATAGAGAAGTTTGTGTCCAAGAAAGGGACAGGGCATCCTAAGGGACTGTCCCTGGTATGGGTGGTGAACAAAG
Source organism: Neoceratodus forsteri (assembly GCA_016271365.2). Taxonomy (NCBI): domain Eukaryota; kingdom Metazoa; phylum Chordata; order Ceratodontiformes; family Ceratodontidae; genus Neoceratodus; species Neoceratodus forsteri. The sequence continues at coordinate 413,720,106 of CM057452.1, forward strand.
CACGGGGGATTCCTGTTCTTCTAAGAAGCAAATAGTATACCTGTGGAACTCCCCAACTTTGAAACCTGGAAAAGGAACGTCTGTGAAACAAACTGCATCATAAAAGCATCAGTCACTCTACTGTTGAGGACGTCAGATGTTGCAGAAGACAGAACAACAGCAAAAGGGCACTACTGGCTATGCTAGCACACCACACCCGGAACCTACCTGGTGTTTTGAGAACAGTACTAGGCAAGGGGTGGATTCTTGCTGCCACACACATATATTCTGCAACAGCAATCCATGGCAGGAACATAAAATACAATCAATATCTACACCAGTATGGAGTTAGAAAGTACAGTTACACAAGAACTTACAGTAACAGTAAATCTTAGAGAAGAGCTCTTGCAGCAGGCTACACCTTAAGGACTATGCCACCAAGCACCAGGACCCCACGGAAACTTTCTAGCTAGCAGTACTCAGCGGGAACTGCCCCTGATGTCGGACCACCTCTGTCAGCCAATGGCATAAAGGGGTGGTCCCCAGCCCCATCTCAGTTCTCCCACCGGAGACCTGGCTCACAGGAAAAAAATGGAGAACTGAGGGGGTTCACTGTTCCCACACAAAGGAAGTGAAACAAAAGAGCAGGGGGAAGGAGGGAGGGAAAGGAGCACCTGCTGCAAGAGCTCTTCTCGAAGATCTACTGTTACAGTAAGTTCTTATGTAATTGTACTATCTTACTTCGAATTGGAACTCTTGCAGCAGGCTGCACCTTAAGGACCGAGCATGGTAAGGGTTTGTCATACTTGTTGCAACAGAAAGTGATGCAATCCACTAACCATTTAGATAGTGTCTGTTTAGCCACTGGTGCTCCTATGGACTTAGGGGCGAAGGAGACAAATAACTGGTATGATTTCCTAGCAGATTGGGTGCAATCAACATAATAACACACCACCCTATGGATGTCTAGAATATGTAGAAGGGCTTCTCCCCGATTAGCATACTCAGGATAATACACAGGCAAGTGAATGTCCTGACTGAGGGTAAACTCAGACACCACCTTGGGAAGAAACTTAGGATTGGTTCTCAAAGACACCCCCCTGTTCTTGTGGAAAAACAAATACGGCTCTTTATACATAAGAGCCTGAAGCATGGAAATCCTCCTGGCAGAAATAATGGCAACTAAAAATGACGCTTTCCACGACACAAAGTGAAGCTCACGATCCGCGGCAGGCTCAAATGGGGGCAGGGTAAGTTTCTTTAACAAAAACAAAAGATCCCAAGGGGGGAATAGGATCCCTAAGGAGGTTTTAGATGCATTATGCTGCGCAGAAAGGTGCTGAGCAAGTCCAGCTGGACAATGTTCTTGCCCTCCTCGGGTGCATGATAGGCTGAAACTCCCGAAAGGTGCACCTTAAAGGAAAACTACACCCAAAACTTGAAAAAATATATGTTGTGCAGAGTGTTTTAATTTGTATGTGAAGTTCTAGTGTTTCCTTCCCTCTGACTGGCATTAGGAGTTTTTCCCAAATTAGCCTGCTAGTTTTAAGACCCCTGGGGATCTTCATCCCTGATAGCTTAATTGTATTTCTTGTTCCCACAGTGCATCTTGTCCCATGTGACTGATGTAAGAGAGACCAAACATTCAGCACACACATGCCAAATAAACTAAATACCTTGGAAGCTTTACAAGCTGCACAAAAATTACCAGCAGCAAAGTTTTTCAGGACAGTAAAACCTTTAGGATGAGGGTGGTCACCAGCTGAATTCTACAGATTTAAAAATATAGCCATCTCTATTGTTGTGAACTGACTGTAATGCAATGCTTTCTGCTGGATTTATGGGCTCTGCCACATCACCATCACATGAAACAAGGTGCATTGTAGGACAAAGAAATACAATTAAGCTATTTGATATGGAGATGTCCAGGGGTCCTAAAACTACCCTAAAGCTAGCAGGCTAATTTAGGAAAAACTCCTAATACCAGTCAGAGGGAAGGAAACACTAGAACTTCACATACAAATTAAAACACTCTGCACAACATATATTTTTTCAAGTTTTGGGTGTAGTTTTCCTTTAATGGAGGAATAGCGGAGTCCAAAAGGGAAAGGAAGTACTCCAGGATAGAGTTCACTAGGATCCAGGACATGGGTGGAGCCCATAAACAGAAAAGCTTCAATTTCATGGCACAAGTTGTCCTGGTGGAAGGTTTCTGAGTTGCAACCAAGGTGGGAGCCCCAGGGGAAACCCCGAAGCTGGCCATGACTATGTCTGTAGGAATCAGACATGCAGGTGTACAGACCTGAGATCCGGATGGATCAGGGAGCCCTGCTCCTGGGATAGCAAGTGCAAGGTCAGTGGTGGTGGTGGTGGGGGGGATTGGAGGTTCCACTGCCAGTTGCTGAAGCACTAGGAACCAAATCTGACAGGGCCAGAGTGGGGCGATTAGGATAATGCCCGTGCACTCTGCCTAAAGCTTGAGCAGGACTCTTTGGAGGAGAGGGAAGGCATCTAGAAACCTCTCTTCCCAACAAAGGGACAACACGTATCGCCAGAAAGCACCAGGCTCTGGATCTGCTGAGCAAAAATTGGGCAGTTTGGCATTGGATGGGGGAGGCAAAGGTATCCAGTTCTGGACTTTCCTACCATTCGAATAAGTCCTCCGCCACGGACTGGAGGAGCTCCCACTTGTGGGCCTTGGACAGAGATCAGCTTAAGCTGTCAGCCAAGGAGTTCTGGACTCCTGGAATATGAACCGCATTGAGGGACAGACCGTGGTCTATGGTCCAGAACCATAGCCTCCCAACAGAAAGGACAGGAGTGGGTCCCCCCATTTGTTGATGTAAAAGACGACTGGCATACTGTCTATCTGAATTAACAGGGAGCCCGGCAGAAGGTCCGGCTGAAACGCCTGAAGAGCACAGAGAATTGCTCTCATCTCCAGGACGTTGATATGAAGGTTTTGTTCCACTGCAGACCAGGTGCCCTGGGTTTGTTGATCCCAAAAATGGACTCAGCCAGACGTGTCTGTTAGGATCTGTAGCGGAGAATCCTTCCGAAAGGGAACTCCCAACTCCAGATTGGGGGGAGTCCGCCACCAGGACAGGGTCTGAACCACTGCTCTGGAGATCTGAACAGACTGATCGAGATTGTCTGATCATTGGTCCCACTGTACTCAGAATCCTCTGGGGAACTGATGTGGAGTTGAGCTAATGAGACCGTCACTATGGCCGCCGCCACCATGCGACCTAGCAGCTGGAGCAGTGTCTGGTCTGGGACTTGGCAGGAAGAGAAAATCCTCTGAGCCAATTTCTGAAGCCGGGCTGCCCTGTCAGTAGATAAAAAGTCCTTTCCCTGTGCAATGTCCAATATGGCCCCAATGTATTGCAGGCGTTGGCTGGGCCAAGGGGACAACTTGGGGATGTTCGGTGTGATTCCCAAATCTCTGAACTGGAAAGTATTGGACAGGGTGGCCAGTAGCCAATCTCTGATGGTGGCTGCTAGAAGCCAGTCATCCAGGTAGGGACAGACGTAATGGCCCTGCCTTCTGAGAGCCACAGCCACCATTGAAAGGCACTTTGTGAAAATGTGCGGTGCTGAGGAAAGGCCGAAGGGCAAGGCCTGAAACTGGTAATGCTTCCCCTGGAAGGAAAACCAAAGAAACCTCCTGTGGGATGGAATCACCAAGATATGGAGGTATGTGTCCTGCATATCTAGGGAACAAAGCCAATCCCCTTGTTGAAGCATGGGGATGAGGCCTGGCAGGGTCACCATCCTCAACTTCTTGTACTCGATATCAATTGTTCAGGAGGCATAGGTCTAGGATAGGGCGACGATCCCCAGTCTTCTTGGGGATCAGGAAGAAGTGTGAGCAGAACCCTTTCCTCTGGGGGGAACGGTTCTATGTCCTGCTTGTCCAGGAGGGCCTGAATTTCTTCCTGAATGAGGCGGCGTGAGATGGGGAGTAGGAGGAGGGGACAGGAAGGTTGTCTGGAGGAATCTGAACAAACTCCAGCATGTGTCCCTTCTCTATTATATGAAGGACCCAGGCATTTGATGTATTTTTGGTCCATCTCCCTAGACAGAAGGAGAAGCAACCCCCTACCGCTTTCCCCACAGATTTTTCTGGGGCGGCAGGAAGTCAGGTGGAGGCTCCGGGAGTGGGCAGGGAGGCCTGGGAGGACATAGCATTCCTAGGTCTTGAGGTCCCGGAGGGCTGACAGGGGGCCTTACACTTGAAAGGACCTCTAGCTTATTGGCCTTTGGATCGCTGACCCGCAGGGCAACGAAAAGGCTTCCATTTTGCCAGGTTTCGCTCTGATTTGTACATCTGGTACACGGACTGAACCGCTTTGCCAGAGTCTTGAAGACCCGTGATAATTTTCTTGGAGTTCTCTCCGAATAAAACAGACCCATGGAAGTGGGCATCAAGGATAGTCTCCTGGAGAGCCTATCTGAAACCCGAAACCCTGAGCCACGGGTATTGTCTTAGGCAGACGCCGGTGGTTACAGCCCTAAGCTGCGGTGTCCATCGAGTCGTAGGAAGTCCTCAGAACATGTTTTCCTACATCTAGGCCCGACTGAAGGACATCTAGCATTTCTGTCCTCGGGGGGAGTCTGGCTGTTTTTGGGCCAACTCCAGGGCCTTCTACCATAACGATTTTTGATATTGCACCATATGTGCCAGGAAATTGAGCAAATGTATGGTGCAGGTGGCCAAGGAGTAAACCTTGCAGCCAAATTGGTCCAGCTTCTTGGATTCCTTGTCTGGCGGCTGTGAGCTCATATGCCGAGGCTGTTTAGTCCTGCCTTGGGCGGCTGTGAGGACCATAGAGTCAGCCTTTGGGTGTTCTCCTAAGAAGGGTTCATTTTTTTACGAGTCATGTACAGCTGGTTCACCTTTTTTGGGACAGCTGAGGTTGAGGAAGGATGTCTCCAAATTAGCTTGGTGACATCTTGGAAAGGGGCCACCAAAGGTGGTACAACCAATGGCTTAGGATCACTCATGCCCAGGAAGTGCTCAAGCCGCTGTCGCTCCAAGTCCAAGTCCTCAACATCCCATTGGTTCAGGAATTGAATATGGCACATCATGTCCATGAAAGTAGGGTCGTCCAGAGGCGACCTGGGGAATCAACATGGATGTCAAGCTGAGCAGGAGGAGATGTAAATCCCTCCGAGGACCTTAAGGATGAAGAGGAGCTCCTCTTGGATGAGTCCAAATAGGAAGATCTGGTGTACGAGTGCCTGGACCGGTGACCGTAAGAGCGGAGTCTGGAGGAAGACCATGACGAAGAGTGATGTCTCCGTCTAAGATGCCCAGCGGACTCCCCATCTGAAGGTTCCGGAGGAGGAGTGACCTTCTTGGGTGGAGGTGACAGTCTCCTGGGTAGTGGGGTAGGTGGTCTCACAGGACCCTGAGGTATATTCGAGGGACAGAGATCTGACAAAGGGGATGGGCGTTCCTTGAGCAGGAGGTTCCCCTTTATGGTGTTCCACTACAAGGCAAATAGGGCACCTACGTCCAACAATGGGACTAGAGGACTCCTGGATTGTCTGGAGCCAGTGGAGGTACATCAGGTTTGCCCTGAATTGGGTCTATAAGTGCGGAAGGCCCAGTTGTCAGGTCTGGGGACACTGGCATCTCAGGCGGCGGTCCGACAGGCGCCAGGGTGGGTGATGCCCGGTCGTCGGGCTGGTTGGGTGGTGTCTGGTTGTCAGACATAGGCTGATCTGGCGTCGGAGGTGGGGGCACCGGTTTGGCAGGCAGCTTGAGAGAAGCTGGCAGGGGGTGTCACCCGGTTCGACCCCAGAGAGGCAGACGGTGAGGACGTCGGGGTCAGATGATGGGTATCTGTCATCTTGTGCTTGTGGAAGCGTACTCCAGACTGGAGTTCCTGCTCCTGGCATCTCTTCCTGTCATCAGACCCTGATGGGCAGCCCAACAAAGAGGTTGTACCAGCAAGGTGGATGATGGGCCCCTGCCCACTGTCTGAAGAGGAGCAGGCTGGGCCCCCGTCTTAGACCTGGACGGATGCTGAAACCGTCCAAGACTCAAGGTGGGAGGCGTAGGCCCTTGCCCTGAAGTCCCTCTGCCTGACGGATAAGGGCAGGGGCTTCATCAACGGTAGCCCTGAGGGAATTAGGGCTGCTGGGGCTGGGGGTGCACAATCCACTAGTGGGGACTCGAGGAATCTGCCTTCCAATGCGGAGATCTGGAGCAGGAGTGTGATCTGGGTCTTTCTTTTTCTTTGTGGTGGTGCTTCCCACTGGTCTTTTTATTTTTGTGGGAAGAAGTCAAAGACCGAAGAGGAGCTGTGGCTAAAAGAGGTTCTCTGCATGGCAGCTAGTTGCTGCTCCAAGACATAGGTCTTCAAGGCCTTCAGGCGATGGATGCCATCGGGGGAGGTTCCTGCTGAGTACTGCTAGCTAGAATTTCCCGTTGGATCCTAGTGCCTAGCAGCATAGACCTTAAGGTGTAGCCTGCTGCAAGAGCTCCAACTTGAAGTTAAGATCATAAATCACACCAAGAAACAAAGTCCAACACAACAGGTGTGAATTTAGCTCTGAAGGGGTTGGTTGCCAAAACATTCCTTGAGCCTGAAACTGTAGGTAGGTTCAGGGACCATTTGTGGGTCATCAGACACATCCTGCTCGGTGAATCTGCTAGTACACTGGTTCTAGTCTACAGTAAATGTACTGCAGAAATACTTGCATTTAAAGAGTATTCTATGGTAGCAAGACCGGCGCAGACTGTTGAGTGGAGAAACTATTAAACTGATTACGTGACGTATATGCTTGATACTGAGGGACTAAATTGGGAAAGATTAGAATTGATACCCTCTGCATCAGAGGCATGGACATACTTTCATCGAGAATTTGTGAGGGTCTGTGAACAACACTACCCCATGAAATGAAGGAGATAAAAGCCTCTAACACTAATTGGCATAACACAGACCTGCACAGACTTAGAAAGTACAGGGATAATAAATGGCATAAGGCAAACCTAACGGCACAGCTGAGGATTGGAATTCCTATAGGCAGGCCAGAAACAAACATACCCATGAGAACAGATTGGCTAAGCAAAATTACTACAGAGTTAGAAACAAATAGAAATACAAGTCCAAGATCCTTTTGGAGTACTATAGCAAATTTAATGGGTAAAACAAACAAGGAACAGGTGAAAAGAATTTAAGTAAATGGCCATCTGGTTTAACTGAGTGGCACAGTGGCAAATGATTTTTTTTTTTGTAGCAGATGGAACGCAAGTCTTAGGATCTTCCCCTTTTGGGTTAGGATCAAAGGATAAAAATCAAGAAAATGAGGATATTCAAAAAAATGGACAGGTCAGGAGTGTTTAACTTAAAAAACATCCAAATGAAAGAAGGGACAAGCTGTTAAAAATAGATACTAGAAAAGCCAGTGGATTGGATAACATTCTGGTTAAATTATTGAAATATGCAGCCCCATGCATTCCTTATCCCAGGACTTATATTTTTTACTTTTCCCTCTGTACTGGTGAGTTTCCAAAGGGATGGAAGTCGGCAAAAATAATATAGACTTACAAAGGTGGATCATGACATGAATTAAATTATCGCCCAATTTTGCTCCTTCCCATAATATCCAAAATCTTTGAGAAACTGGTATCCAGGCAACTGAAGAACTTACTGGAATCAAATAAAATGATAAATGAATACCAGTCAGGCTTTAGATCCAAACACAGTACCCCATACTGCCTTGATGAAAGTTGTAGGAGATGTACAGCAGAGTCTAGACAAGAGAATGGGTACCATATTTGTGGACCTGTCCAAGACCTTTGATACCTTGCACTACAGCATTCTCCTGTCCAGACTGTGAAATGGGGATTCAAAATGAGGAACGAGACAGTTCAAATCGTATTTAGTGGGACAAGATCAATTGATGGAGATAGGCCCTTATAGATCCACAACAACTGTTATAAAAAGCAGTGTTCCTCAGGGGTCCATATCGGGCCTGCTCTTGTTTAAAATCTTTATCAATAATTTGCAATTTCATGATCCCTTGGTTAACTACCATATTTACACTGACGACACTATGATCTATGTAGAAGGAAAAGAAATATGAGATAAATACAGGTTACTCACCTGTAACAGGAGTTCTAGGAATGGTATATGTTGTTCATCCACACTGTCTGGCAGGTTCCTTGCCGCTCTAAATCTTGCCGGAAGGTCTTCAAGCTGGCTCCTCCCACCCACCTGGGTGGTAAAACTCTCAGCTCTGCCCCATGATGCCAGATCTAGCCCGCTGGAAGCCAGGTTGTGCGTCGAAGCCAGGGAGGTCGGGTGGGTCGTGTGGATGAACAACATATACCATTCCTAGAACTCCTGTTACAGGTGAGTAACCTGTATTTCTAGGGACATGGATATGTTGTTCATCCACACTGTCTGGCAGACTAGCAGTTCTCCGGGAGGAGGGAGACAAGGCGCACACCCCCTACTTAGGGAATAGAGACTGGAGAACTGAGGCCCCAAAACCAGCATCCCAGCGTGACTCAAGGTCGATGTGGTAGTGGGTAATGAAGGTGTGTGCTGACTTCCAGGTAGCAGCCCTGCAGATTTCCTGGATAGGGACATCCGTGGAAGCAGCCACTGATGCAGCGATATGGCGGGTAGAATGAGCTCTTATCCCTCTGGGAGGCTCCATGCCCGCCAACCTATAGTAGAGATCTATGCAGGAGATGACCCACCTGCCTATCGTCCACTTGGCTGCAGGTCTGCCAGGTGCGGCTTCAGCGTAGGTGACAAACAGCTGGCGAACCTCTCCCCGAACTTCAGCCGTCCGCTCCTTGCAATAAGCAAGCACTCTTCTAGGGTCCAAAGCATGGAGCCTATATTTGGCCGCCGAGGTGTGATTGGGGTAGAACACCGGCAGAGTCAACACCTGATTAAGGTGAAACTCCAACACCACCTTCGGAAGGAATTTCGGGTTGGGGCGCAGGACAACCTTGTCCCTGTGGAAGACCAGATATGAGACTCGATGGAAAGCGCCTGGAGCTCTCCCATCCTTCTGGCTGACGGATAGCCACCAAGAAGGCGGTCTTCCACGACAGGTGAGAGATGTCACACCTGTGCATCGGGTTCAATGGCTTGCCCATGAGCTTAGCCAATACCAGCAGTAGATCCCATCGGAGGTGGAGGTTCTCGCACCGGAGGATATGTGATCAAGGCTTTGAAAAGCACCCAACCACCTTCTCCTGCGCCACCGACTGCTTCCCAGCCCGCGCCTGCAAGCAGAGATGGCTGCCAGGTGCACTCTTTAAGGTTGTCGATCAAGCCCTAGCTGAGAAAGGACCTACAGGTAGTCCAGTACGCTACCAAGGAACAGGAGGAAGGGTCCAGACCCTTGCCCTGACACCAAATGGAGAATCTCTTCCATTTGAAGGCGAGCACTTTCTGGTCGACTTCATGGGACGCTTCAATGATGTTGAGGACCTCGTCGGAAAGACCCAAGGCCTGGAACTCTAACCGCTCAGGAACCAGGCCGTCAGGTGCAGGGGTTGAAGGTCCAGATGGAATACCTTCCCCTGATTGACTGAGATCAGGTCCAGGCGGGCTGGAAGCCGCCCGGAGCCTGGAGCGAGACTGAGGAGATCTGATACCAGAACTGGCGGGCCAGTCTGGGGCTACCAGAATCACCTGCGCCTTGTCCCTCTTCACCTTGAGAAGCACCTTGTGGATCAAGGAAAATGGGGAAAGGCGAGAAGAGGCCCGGGGTCCACGGCCTCGAGAAGGCATCCCCCTGCAGCGAGCCCTGCTGAGGGGGGTTGGCATGAAACAGTCTCAGCTTCGCATTCTCCCTGAAGGCAAACAGGTCCGCCTGAGGCGTGCCCCAGTGGGAGAGGAGATCTTGTACTACCTCTGGCAGGAGAGACCACTCGTGAGACGCAGCCCTTATCCGGCTTGGGGCATCGGCCAGGGTGTTGGAGGCTCCTGCCACGTGAATGGCGAGGAGATCCGCCTACAGGCTGCGCACGACAGACCAAATGTGGAGAGCTTCCCTGCACAAAGGCATGGAGCACGTCCTGCCCTGGCGGTTTAGGTAGTACATGGTCGTATTGTCCGTCTGGACATGAACCACTTGACCCCGTAGAAACAGAGCGAAGGCGGTGAGGGCTAGATGAACCACTTGAAGCTCCAGCAGGTTGATGTGGCATCGGGATTCCTGAGGGGACCAGAGGCCGTGTGCTCTGTGCTCCCCCAGATGGGCACCCCAACCCATCAGAGAGGCATCGGTCGACAGAGACACAGTCAGCTCGAGGCGGACAAACGGGATGCCCTCCTGCAGATGTGCCGGAACGGTCCACCACTGGAGAGTGTTCCACATCCCCTGGGTCACTGTCACTAGCTGATCCAACGGATCGAAGTGCTGTGACCACTGGCTGGCCAGTCTCCATTGAAGGGGACGCATGTACCAGCGGGCCCAATGGACCACGCTGGTGCAGGCTGCCATGAGGCCCAGGAAGTCCCGGGCAGGGCGCGATTGCCCAACCTGAAATGATTGGGCAAAGGAGGAAAGAACCTCGGCCCTGTCTGCGGGAGCCGTGCTCTGGCTCGAAGAGAGTCGAGCTCTGCCCCGATGAAATGTATCACCTGCTTTGGCACGAGTTCCGACTTCGCCTTGTTGATGAGGAGGCCAATCTGAGAGCAAACCTGGAGGGCCAGATCTCTGGACCGCTCCACCTCCACTCTGTAGGGGGCTGCAATCAGCCAGTCATCCAGGTAGGGGTACACCTGGACCCTTCGGCGCCGCAGGAATGCTGTCACCACTGCCATGCATTTGGTGAAGACCCTGGGAGCTAGGGAGAGGCCGAAGGGCATGGCCCGGAACTCTGAAGCGGAGGAATCTCTGATGAGACGGACGGATTGGGACGTGAAAGAACATGTCCAGGAGGTCCAGAGAACAGAACCACACGCCTCGTTCCAAGGATGGGATTATCTGAGCCAGAGTGACCATCCTGAAGGTCCGAGACCTTAGGAACCTGTTCAGGTAGTGCAGGTCGAGAATGGGGCGCCAGCCCCCCGTCCGTTTTGGGACCAGGAAATACCTGGACACAAACCCCGGGTCTGGAGGAGGATCCGCCACCTTCCTGATCACCTCTTTTTCGAGGAGCAGGGCAATATCGGCTCGGCGGGCCAACAGCGAGGCTGCGGACCCCGTGGCCCTCGAGGGGTGACGGCTCAGAAAGGTGGAGCCTGCTCGAACTCCAGAGGCAGGCCCTTTCCTACCACCTCCAACACCCAGCGGTCCGTGGTGATAGCGGACCAGGCGGAAAGGAAGTGGCGGAGTCGTCCCCCCACGGGGAACCCAGGGGGGAGTGACGAGGCTGGGGGCGACACCCCTCAACCCGTCACTGGGCAGGCTTGGAGGAGGGACCGGCTGAGGGACCTCCTGGGCCTTTACCTCCCTGCTTCCTACTAGAGGAAGCCACGGGCTTGGGTTTGGGATGCCAAGTGCGAGCCTGCTGGCCCTGGTGCAGTTGGGCCGGACGTGCCGCAGGTGCAGAAGGACGAAAGAGCTTGTGCTGCTGCTGTCGGCGGCCTTTGTCCTTCTGGGCGGAGGTGACAGAGTCCAGAGTGGCACTGGACTTCTCGATCCGCTGGAGGTGACCTTCCACTCCAGGGCCGAAGAGGTCAGTCCCCAAGAAGGGGACGTCCGCCAATTTGTGCTGGGTATCCGCCGTGAAGGTGGATATCTTCAGCCATGCTCTGCGGCACATGGCCACCGCAGCCGCAACCGATCTGGCACAGGAGTCTCCTATGTCCAGAGCTGTTTGGAGCTGCTGCTTCACCACCACCCCACCCTGGTCCCGAACCTGCCGGACTGTGGTCGGCCGGGAGATGAGGGATCACCTCATCCAGGGAGCCCATGAGGGCGTGGGAGAAGTGTGCCATCAGCATGGCCCAGCTGGCCTGGCGGAGGCCAAGGGAGGACGCAGCGTACACCTTGCGCCCGGCGTAGTCCAGCTTTTTGGACACCTTGTCGGGGGGCTTGTCCACGTCCCTAGCGTTCCCGGAACACCGGAAAACGCTGTCGGTGACCAACTCCTTGGCAGAGGGGTGTTCCGAAAACCCGGGCAAAGAGCCGGTAGGGACCGCATACTTCCTGGCCACCTTGGCCGAGGGCGCAGGACAGGAAGCAGGCCGCTGCCAAAGCTCCAAGGCTGGGCCTACAATGGCCTCAGTCACTGGAAAGACCTCTGTGGGTGAATCCCCTCAGTCCAGTATCTCCGTCAGGGGATACTTGGCCCGTTTGGATACGGGCTCGAGCTGCATCCCGGTGGACTCTGAGATGAGCCGAAGCAGACCCATGAAGGACGATGGGCTTTCGTCCAGTGACTGGCCCCCGGAGGACTCCGGGTCAACCAGTCTGGAGAACAGGGAGGAGTCCGCGAAGAGCTGCCTAGGGCCTGAGCCACCCTCCACCTGTCGAGGACGGTCGGGAGTGAGGGTGACCGACACCCTGTGGGGCAGGCCTTGACCCGACCGAGAGTCCTTGGTCGGCGCCCCCGATTTCGGTTGCGGAGGCGGAGGTTCCACCACAATCGGTGGGGCAGCAGGTTTCGGCCGACCAACCGGCCCAGGTTTGAGCATCTCGACTGCAGCGAGAGATTGTTTCGGCCGCTCGGGTGACAGCCACTTGATGGCCGGGGAGGGCGTCGGTGTCGACTTGCTCCTGGACAAAAGTAACTGCTGCCACATCAGGTCCTCGTAGCGTCAACGCATTTGCGCCAAAGCCTTTCCTCTTCCGAGGAGGAAGACAAAGACGAGCAGCGTCGCTGCTTACTTCGGGGCCAAGACCGAGACCGCCGATGTCAGCGGGATCGGCTGGACCGTGAAGAAGTCAGACACAGAGACTGAGATCCTCGGTGTTTCCAAGGACGGGCCTGGGAAGGAGCGGGGGACACCCGCTCTTCTCTCGGCTTGGACACATTAACCGGGGACTGCTGCTCCGAGGGCGCAGGCAGATCCTTGGTCTCCACCGGAGGAACCGGCGAAGAAGGGTTGTCGGCTTCACCAGTCGACAAAAATCTCGATCGTGTCGACGGGAGTCTCGGCCGGCTGACCTGAGGGGGACGCCGTGAAGCCAGCGGCCTTAGCCGCAACCTCGACCGAAGTCGACAGTCGGCTGTCCGGGGAAGGGGACCTCTCCTGCTCCCACGAACGCCGACAATGGGACTTACCCTTAGAATCCTTCTTTTTGGACCGAGAGGAATGTCCCGATGGCCCGTCTCCCTTCGTGGATAGGGATTGGCAAAGCTCCTTGAACAAAGCAGAATACGAGGTACCCAAAGAGAGCGGGATAAATGCCGTGGCTGCGGATCGAGGAGGAGGAAGATGCGGCTGGGCCGCCTCTCGCGGCGATCATCTGCTCGAGCTGCTTAGCCGAGCCAGCCGCCGTGGTAACCGCCCAACGGGCCTCTTTCGACTTTACCGGCGGATAGTGCTTCTCGGGGCGTCCAAGCTTCAACCGGGCAGCGCGGTCCTCCAGAACGTTGGACGAGAACGAACAGCATGACTCGCAGGCCTGCGGGTCGTGTTCCAGGCCGAGGCACTAGACACACGTGGAGTGCGGATCCGTCCTGGACATCTTCTGCCCACAAGGGCACCGCCGAAAACTGGGAGTCGATTTGTCCATCGCAGCCATGAGGGAAAAGGATGACCGAAGTCTTGAAAATTTTAAAATGAGTTTCGGACGAACCGAAGAATTAGGATCCCGTCTAACATGCAGAGCGTTAAGGAGGGAACCTGAGCTTCCAAGCGGTAAGGAAGATCTGGTGTCATGGGGTGGAGCCGAGGGTTTTACCACCCGGGTGGGTGGGAGGAGCCAGCTTGAAGACCTTCCGGCAAGATTTAAAGCGGCAAGGAACCTGCCAGACAGTGTGGATGAACAACATATCCATGTCCCTAGAAACAAAAATTACAGGAGGCTTTTTCTGGCTTTCAGAACTTTCTTAGGAAACCGAAATTGTGCTTAAATACTAAAAAAACGCAGTCAGTATTGTTCACGCGTATCAATAAAAGCTATGTTCCCCTTTGTGATCCAGGTTCAGGATGGAGCACATATACAACAGGTGACAGTGTATAAATACCTGGGAGCTTTACTAGATGCTTAAATTAAATTGGGAAACGCGCCTTGAGACTTTATTGAAAAATATGGGCAAAAAATTGGGAATACTGTATAAATTAAAAAGTTATGAGACCACTGGAATAGGCCTAAAATTATTAACTTTATGGTGCTTCCTGTATTAGATTATGGGGATATTGTCTATGCTGGGGCATCGAGGACGTGAGCTATCAAAGTTGAATGAATGTACAAATAGGATGGCTCGTCATCTGCAATGCCCCCAGGGGGATGCATCATTGCAATCTATGTAGACCACTGAATTGGTTGAAGCTTGCAGAAAGAAGGAATTGGCATCTCCTGACATATATGATTAAGATACAAAAAGAAAATCTGCCCCAATATATCTTGGATTTCTTCCAAGTCAGAGGAACCAGGGAGTCTCAGAGATCTGCACAAGGGGTGGAGTATACAGTCCCAAAATGAAATTTAGGAAATGGGAGGTCATCTACATAGTTTAGGGGCCCTGTTTTGTGGAATTCTATGCCTATAGAGTTAAGAGGTGTGACTACACCAATATGCCAAGGCCCAATAAAACAATGGTTTCATGACAGGGCTCTGGCATCATCACAATGCTGCCATGAGGGAATAACTTGAATGTAGAAACTGAAGAATTTGCCATGCTTATAATGCACTTTGTTTTAATGCATTTGTGAACTGCATTGTGTCATTTATTTAGTGACGTATTGTGCAATTGTTAATATATTTATAATTAATGTATAGGTGACCATCTTGCTCAATGGAGCTGTAACATCCTATCCTGCTCATAATTTTTTTATGAATAAAATGTATTACTACTACATATCTTCATAACTTACTTTAAATCCCACCTAAATATATCTGTTATGCCTGCCCCTCCCCTTTCACATTGTGAATCTCTGCACACTCTTCTACTGCTAGGAGGAGCCAAGAAGCTCCACATCATTTGTACCTATAACCACCCAGCAGGTGGCTCTGCTGGTCTAACAGAACTTTGCTTGTAATTCTGGTAATTTTAAATATTTTGACCCCCAAATGTTCAACACAGCCACATTTTTACACCACCTCATGAATGTGACCGCTGTCATTTTTCAAATCCTGGCTAAACCGTCTTTTCGCACCTGTGGCATGGAATGATGTTGCGGTTGCGTGGAATCACATATTGCCAGTAATTTGGAATGTTTCAGTACTGTGTACATGAGGTGCGGTAATAAGAAGGATATGCTGAAAATTTGGTTGCTGTTGTACTACAAATGGAAGTGCAGGATCCTCTGGGCCCTGCATTTCCACAGCAACACACACATATATATGGATTTCTGGAGGGTGGAAGTGCAGGGACTGCAGAGCCCTGAGTCCCCACAGGCAAATAAGGATACAATTACACTATCTCAGAAATTATGGCTGGATGGGAGTGCAGGGCTGGGAGGGTCCCGAGCTCCCACACGGAAATATGGATACAATTATACTATCTTAAAAAGTAATGTAATCGATTGTCAAAAACTCTGTTAATGCGCTAGTTAGGGTTAAAGCAAAAAAAGCAGGGAAATGTGGCATTAGGGTTTCGAACTCTAACACCCCACTCCCAACCTGCAGGCAACAAATCAGGCATGTGGTTGTCAAGCTTAATGCTCACCCCAATTTGAAGCCTCTCCCCTACGGATGTTCTTGTGACTTAATAGTGGGTACTGTACATAAATAAAAAGAATGGTTGCATGGGGGAGGGGAGAGAAAGGTGAGTTGGGTCTTGGGGAACCGAGGATTGCAATGGAGCAGCTCAGTGGCTTCTTCCTCTTCCTCCCAATGGTGCCCAAAGCTTACAGGATGGGCCTGGTGGCAGTAGGGAGGCACTCTATGCTATAGAGACTATATTTCAGTGGCTACCATTAACTGCATATTATGAAGTGCCTTCTAGGAACTCTGCTGAAACCAGTGAGGAGACACTGAATGGAAACACAAAATCTCCAGACTGGACATGTTAACTCTGATGGTACGAGTATGGAAAAAAACGTGGGAAGAGAATTAAATAGATCTGGATTGATACAAAAGTTGGAAAACTGAATTAAATAACTAGACAAAGTCACTAACAAGATGGAGACTAGATACCAAAGTGTGGATGTACATTCGCTGAGGGGGGGAGTTAGTTCTATAAATTAAAATGTCTGAATAATGAAGCTGTTTATTTCTGCCCCCAAGCACTTAAATTTACATAGAGGGGCATGAAGTGAGCGGATAAACAATCAGACATTGTAATAGGATGGGGGCCGTGGTGTTATTGCTGATATTGGCTATCTGCTATGGGGGAGGGCACAGTCCCAAGGAATCCCCCGCAAAATGGCCAGGCCCTAGACTCCAACTTGGGCTAATAGTCCCAGAGAGGACATCAGCCAGTAGGGACCCAACTGTCCATACTGACCAAGGAAGAGACAAACTAAACCGCAGGAACCCTCCTCAGCACTCTTACACTGTGTTGTACGAGGGGGAGGCTCCTTCGGAACAGCAAATATTATTTTCCTGTTTGGTTCTCTTGCTGCGAGGGGCCTTTTATATGCTCCTTTTAAGGGAACAAGCTGGGGGGTCATTTTCCATAACATCATGGAACAGTTGTGATGAGTTTCAATTTCCAGCTCAAGTTTTAAGAGCTGGACATCAAGTTTTCTTGTTCAAGAGTGTTATACTCCCACCTTGTGGGGAAAATGTGAAATGTTTTAAATGTTTACAGTTAAGTTATTGCCAGTTTTATATCTGGACAAAGTCTGATTTACTACTGAGCCAAGACAGGCATCCTTATTATAGGGAGTAAAACACATCATCTCTAGATATATGTAATAGGTTGCAGACTTACACACTACGAAGTTAACAGTGAGACAGGTGCTGGGGTGCGGGAAGAAATTGTTTTAAGTTGGGCTCGGTGGAGACAGGGGGCCCCCAAATGCAAATCAATACCCCTCAAAATAAAAATGGCCACAATTATTTTCCCAATATAGTCTTTACTGAAAGATTTTACCATTTACCAGTCACAATTTACATTATTGTAATTAATTACTTTAGACAAGGTTACAGTTCATATAATGGAGCAATATCATTCATCATACATGCAACTTCAGGTTCATTTGCAATCATGGCTTTATGTCCTGAGAAAGCCCTTACTCAGGGTACCTCCAATCCATACTTCTTGACCCAGTAGCTCTATTCTCAGAACCCCCCTGCCAGTCCCCACCTTGGCTCTTTTTCTTCTGTAGTACATCCTTCAGCCAATTCCCAAAGCCTAAATGAAGTGGAGCATGTGTTCAGGGAACAAAGCATGGGTCCTTGGACATAATATATAGAATCCATCTATTCCATTTGATGGAACAGGCCTCTGCTCTATCATTTAGAGAATATGTGAGTTTCTCAGATCTGTATATGTGATTGACTATTTCTCTCCACTCCAGAACTGAAGGAATCACTGCAGTGAACCAGCGTTTAGTAATAGCCTTTTTCGCTGCCAGCAGGCACTCCCAATAAATACTGGTGGCGGAGGGTTTGTAAGTCCTGTGGCAGCACATGTAGGACAAAGAACTCCCCCGTAAAGGGGGGCAGCAAACCAAATAGCTCCTCAAACTCCTCCCACAGACCCTGGAGAAAAGGCTGTAACCTTGGACAAAACCAGAGAATGTAGGAATGGTGGGGATTACCTCCTCCACACTGCCGCCAGCAGACCGCAGCGCCCCAGTTATTGTAGTGGGCTGTTACTACTGGGGTCCGAAAGAATCATATCAATATTTGCCATGAAAACAAACGCCATGTATGGGAACAAGTAATTCTCGCTGAGGATTGGCACACTTCTTCCCCACTGTTGGAGTTATTTGGAACCTAGCTCCCCATTCACTTCTCTCTTATAAGCGTCTATGTTTTCATCTGACGTTTCCATCAGGGATTTATATAGTACTGAGATGAAGTGGGATAAGCTCTTGGTTTTAATTGCTTGCTGGAGAGTTTGGATCAAGTGGGGACATTCCCCAGGGACACGGATGTCCCGAGGAAGAGCCTCGTAAAAATGTCTTAGTTGTAGGAACCGAAAAAAGTCAGATTGGCGTAATTGAAATTCCCACCGAAGTGTCGCAAAATCCTTGAAAAAGGGTCCATCCAGAAGCTGAGAAAAACCCGTGAGGTGGGAATGTCTCCATGCTCGAAAGGTATGATCCTGTAGGGCTGGGAGGAAATTCTCTAGGAGGTCTATTGGGCAAATCAGCACTAGAAAAGGGGAGAGCTTAAGGGATCTGCGTGCCGAGTACCAGACTTTAATTTGATGTATAATCCAGGGGTTCTGAGTCAGCTGCCCCAACGAGGGAGGGTTTTTATGAATAATAAGCCTTTGGTAATCATATTGTGGGAGGATGCTCTCCTCAATTTCATCCCCGCGGGAGTGGAACATTCCCACCAGTCGGTGCGTTATAAAGGACACATGTGATGCCCAGTAGTATTGTTTAAGATTTGGGAGTGCAAGGCCTCCCTGTGATCTAGGGAGGAAAAGAGTTTTCAATTTAATCCTGGGATGTCTGCCTGCCCAAACAAATCTGGAAATAGCTTTGTTCCAGACATGAAATAGTTTATTGGGTAATTTGAGTGGGACATTCTGAAATAAATAGAGGGCCCTTGGGAGGATCACCATCCTCACTACATCTATTCTCTGGATCATGTTCAGAGGGAGGACATTCCATCTCTCAAGATCGTGCTTCAGCTGTGCTGTAAAGGGTTGGAAGTTATTATTCAGAGCATCATCAACTCTGTGGGAGAGAAAAGTGCTGAGATATTTCAATTTGGAGAGAGCCCACCGGAATGGGTATCACCTCTTGAGCGCCTCGGGAGGTGTAAATTGAAAAGTAAGGGCATCAGTCTTGCTAGTGTTAAGCCAATACCCTGAGTACGCCCCAAATTCCTCCAGGATTTGAAAAACTGAGGGAATGGATTGAATGGGGTTGGTAAGGTATAATAGGACATCATCCGCATAGATGGTTATGCGGTGCTCTGATTCCTCTTTTTGAACTCCCGAGATCCTAGGTGACAGTCTAATTGCCTCGGCTAGGGGCTCAATAAATATAGCAAACAAACCAGGGGATAAGGGGCAACCCTGACGTGTTCCCCTGTATAGCGGAAAATAGTCAGAGTGATGACCTGAAACCTTCACGCATGCCTGAGGGGAGGAATATATTGCCCTAAGTATAGCCACAAAGGACACCGGGAACCCCATTACGGCGAGGGTGGAAAAAAGAAAGGGCCAAGAGACCTTATCAAAAGCCTTCTCAGCATCAAGGCTGAGAAGGACTGCTGGCGAGTTTGCATAACATGCACTAGATGCAGGGCTCTTCGGGTATTGTCTGAGGTGGATCTGGACCTCACAAACCCTGTCTGATCCACGTTTATCAGTGTCGGGAGAATTGCATCCATCCTGCAGGCCAAGATGGACATAAAATACTTGTAGTCCATGTTAAGTACAGAGATTGGCCTATAAGAGCCACATTGTAAGG
Source organism: Neoceratodus forsteri (assembly GCA_016271365.2). Lineage (NCBI taxonomy): Eukaryota > Metazoa > Chordata > Ceratodontiformes > Ceratodontidae > Neoceratodus > Neoceratodus forsteri. The sequence continues at coordinate 413,739,728 of CM057452.1, forward strand.
GATCTTTGTTTGGTTTGGGTATGAGCGAAATGGTTGAGTATGACCAACTGGGTGGTGGGGCCTCTCCCAGAAGGATTTCATTAAAGGTACTCCTCAGTAGCTGGCAGATTGACTGCGCTGTACCCTTGTAAAATTCTGCCCCGAATCCGTCGGGGCCCAGTGCCTTCTGCGTTTTAGATTTAGAGATGGCCAGTATCAGTTCCTCGAAGCTGATCGGGTTCATCAAGCTGTTCTGCTGGTCCTGATTCAGCTTAGGAAGTTTTAGGGCTGACAGGAAGGCATTAGAGCGAGTTGGATCGGGCGGATGGTCTATGGTATAGAGGGACTTGTAATATTGGCAAAAGGCTTGGGTTATATTTTAAGTCTGGTATGGTGCAGACCTGTGTTTGGGTCTTTTATTGCAGTGATAGTAGACATTTTGCGCTGCTAGCATAAGCAGGTATGCTAAAGGCGGAGGCTCGAGGCCTATCTCACCATATCTTTACCCTGAATATGCCAAGGCTACCTCAGTTTGTTGGATACATAGGTTATCCAGGTCCTTTTAGTCTGTTTAATCTGGGCCAGGACTGAGTGATCCCTTGTTGGTGAGCCAACTGAAGGAATTGTAATGTCTGCTCCAGATGTGTTTGTCTTTCTTTACGTTCCTTAGCCAAAGAGGATGTGTATTTAATCAAGTGGCCCCTCAGGACTGCCTTCAAGGTGTCCCACTGGATTGCGGGCGAAATTCCCAGGGTGGCATCATCTTGGATAATTTCCTGGATTTTCTCTTTGAGGAAATTTTTAAATTGATCACTCTTCATGTGAGTGGGGTTAAATCTCCATCTGGTGTTGCGCCTCTCTAAGCCCAGCTTCCAGGTGGTTATTAGTGGTGCATGATCTGTGTGTGCTATTGTGCCCAATGTGGAGCTGATTAGAGGTCCTGACATTCCCTCTGTGTATAGCAGTGGTCTATCCTTGTGTAAGTCCCATGAACCACTGAGTAGTAGGAGTACCCTCTATCTCTGGGGTGTAGGGATCGCCACACATCGAGCCACCCAACCTCCCCGATGAATTGTTTGAAGAACCTGTGTGGGGTTGGCTGTCTTCCCCCCGAAACCCTGGTAGAGTCCATAGATGTATTTGGGGCGATTTTGAAATCCCCTGCAAGAATCAGGGTCCCCCTGGTTAGATCAATTACTTTACCAAGCAGGTGCCGGATCGTTGGAATGTTTGAGGCTGGTGGGAGGTAAATATGAAAAAATTACTCACCTTAGTAATGTTGTTTCTTCTAATGGAGTCTTGCTATATTATGACAATCGCAGTATGACCGCAGGTTAGAACTGCTCCGGAGGTGAAATAGTTAACTTTCCATGCAGGCATGGAACTTAAGAGCGTGAGCTCGGTTGAAAACTCTGTCTGTTGTGCTTCAAATGCATACTGTCAGATCTTTATGAGCTAAAACTCACGAAGGTTCTGTGTGGAAGCTGTAAACCTACACTAGCCAGCTGGCTACTAACATAAACACTCATTTTTGGCCTAAAACAAAGATTCAAGTCAGGAGACCCAAAAAGGTAGGTGAAAAAACAACAAGGTGGGCATCAGAAACAAAGTGCCAACCCGGTACTGCCCACCCACATCCCCAAAACAGAGGTTCTGAGAGGGGCAGGCAGGGAGGGAGGTCATAATATAGCAAGACTCCATTAGAAGAAACATTACTAAGGTGAGTAATTTTTTCTTCAAACAACATGAAGTCTTGCTATATTATGACAACTGCAGACTACACAGCAGTACCCCCATGGAGGAGGGACAGAACCTACTTAGGAAATAGGCTCTGAAGCACGGCTGTGCTGAAACGAGCATCACTCCTAGCCTGGATGTCCAGGAGTAATGCTTGAAAAGTGTGAACTGTTTTCCAGGTAGCTGCTTGACATATTTCTAGAATAGGAATGTCTCTGGCAGCAGCCAGAGAAGCAGCTGTACCTCTGGTAGAGTGAGCCTCAGGCCTGAGGGGGGAACTACCCAACTTCATAGCAGAATTGGATACAAGAGACAATCCACCTGGCAATGGATCTTTAGTGGCTGGCTTCCCTTACCAACCTCGCCATAGGTGAGGAACAGTTGGAGGGAGTCAAATCTATGACCCTTGGTACGCTTTATGTAGTAACTAAGGGCTCTCTTCACATCTAGGCTGTGCAGCTTCCTCTCCCCAGAAGAGGAGTGGTCAGTGAAGTATACTGGAAGTGAAATAGATTGATTAAGGTGGAAATCTGAAACCACCTTAGGCAGGAACTTTCTGTTAGTCCGAAGGACCACCTTATCTCTGTGAAAAGAGATAAACTCCTGCTCCACTGACTATGCTTGTAATTCACTTATGCGTCTGGCAGAGGTGATGGCTACCAAAACACAGTTTTCCAAGTCAAGTACTTGAGCTCAGCTGAAGACAAGGGCTCAAAGGGGGGTTGCATAAGCTGAGCAATGCAAACGTTAAGATCCCAGGCAGGGGCAGGATCCCTGAATGGAGGGTTGGTGTGAAACAACCCCTTAAAAAACTTGGAAAATACAGGATGAGCTGAAAGGGAAGAGGATTTACCTGCTGAAATAAAAGCAGATAGTTGCCAAGTGCACCTTCAGGGTAGCTGGTCTCAGCCCCAAAGAATTCAGGTGGACCATATAATCCAGGACCGTGGGTAGATCAGCAGAGACTGGGGAAACATGCTTTTCCGAGCACCATATGGAAAACCTTTTCCATTTGGAATTGTAAGTAGCCCTGGTGGAAGGCTTCCTTGCGGCCTTCAATATATCCATTACACCTCGGGAAAGGTATAAATCAGCAAACTCTAACTCTTCAAGAACCAAGCCTTGAGACTGAGAGATTTGAGATTCGGGTACCAGACCCTTCCCTGGGCACAGGTTAACAGATTGTGATTCCTGATAAGGGACAGGGGAGGATGGACTGTTAAGGACAGCAGGAGTGGATACTAGGGCTGTCTGGCCCAATCCGGAGCTATCAGAATGACTTTGCATGATTGGGATCTGATTTTGACTAGCACTTTGAACAGGAGAGGAAAGGGAGGGAAGGCATAGAGAAACTTCCCCTCCCAACTGAGGGCTAAGGCATCCAGGGGGAGTGAGCCCAACACTGGGGCCTGCAGCAAAAACAGGAAGTTGGTGATTGTCTGGGGCTGCAAAAGATCCATCTGCGGGTGCCCCATCTGGCAAATACTACTCCCAAGACCAGGATCCAGTGACCATTGTGGTGGCCCTGGAAATCCTGCTGAGCATCTGCCAGGACATTGTCCTTGCCTGGGAGAGTGAACTGCCGTGAGGAGGTGTTCAGGGAGTAAGCCAGAGACCACAACTTCATCGCTTCGGTGCACAAGGCCGTAGACCGAGTGCCCCCTTGCTTGTTGATGTACCACATTGTAGTGGTGTTGTCTGTTCTGACCTGAATACCCTTGTTCTGAACAGATTTGGAAAAAGCTTGAAGTGCTAGAAAAACTGCTCTGAGCTCCAACAGGTTGATGTGGAGCAGAGATTCCTGGGGAAACCAAAGACCCTGGGAGGTGAGGTCGCCCATGTGAGCTCCCCAGCCCAAGAGGGACGCATCTGTAGTAAGGATTAGAGAATGAGACTGAGTGACAAAAGGAACCCTTGTCTCAGGTTGCTCTGATCCTGCCACCACTGTAGGGCTTGGATCAGGGTTCGAGTTACTGGGATCAGTTTGGTAAGAGGATCCTTTCTTTGAGACCAAAAGCTCTCAAATGGAACTGGATGTCCCTCATCTGAAATCTTGCTCCTGCACAACTGCTGTGGAAGCAGCCATGTGTCCCAGGAGCTGCAGAAAATGCCTTGCTGGCGGGAGACCCAGGGTAAATGAGGAGGCCAGAGAGACTAGGGTCTTTGCCCTGTCCGGGGAGAAGGCCCTGGCTTCCTGTGTGTTCAGTTCTGCGCCTATGAAGGTAAGAAGCTGGACGGCTCTAGAACTGACTTTGAGAGACTGAGGAAAACCTAAGAGGTAAGCAGTTGCTGCGTTATCTGAAGGTGTAAATTGACCTGGTCGGGACTGGCCTACTATGAGCCAATCGTCCAGGTAAGGAAAGATGGCAATCTTTGCCTTCTTAGGTAGGCAACTGCTACAGCCAGGCATTTGGTGAATACCCTTGGGGCAGAAGTGAGGCCGAAGGGCATTGCTCTGAACTGGTAGTGGCCTGAGGGCAGCTCGAACCTGAGGTACTTCGATGGGAGCTTCTGATGGGAATATGGAAGTAGGCATCCTTGAGGTCCAGGGAAGCTAGCCAGTCCCCTGGCCTTAGAGAGGGTAGGATAATTCCCAGAGTCACCATTTTGAACTTTGGCTTTAAAAGGTGCTTGTTTAAATATCTGAGATCCAGGATGGGCCGCCATTCTCCTGTCTTTTTGGGGTAAGGAAGTACCTGGAGTACAAACCTTTGCCCTGGTGTAGGGAGGACTTTCCATAGCTCTGAGAGCTAGGAGGGTAGAGACCTCTGCCTCTAGGGCGAGTGCCTCTGATGGAGCTGCAGGTGGAAAGATCTGGTTCTCAGCTTTGGAAATTTTTTGAGCGAGAACCAGTCCCTGATTACTACTTCCAGGACCCACTTGTCTGATGTTAAAGACTTCCAGTCCTGGATAAAGTAAGCCAGCCCCCCTACAGGTGAGAGGAGATCTGCCAGGCAATCCCATCAGGGTGCCTGCATGGCAGGGGCTTTGGGCCGAGGGGTGAAGCAGACCTGCTTGTACTCCGTCTGCCTCTCCCTCTAAGAACCCCCTCTGAGCATGGCGGAGGAGGAAGCTTGGGCTTGGTAAAAGGCCTATGAAAGGCCTGCCCCTGCCTCTGGAAGCTGCTTTTGAGGGTGGCCTGCCTTTCCTAGCCTGTGCACTCCTATAGGTGGTCCTATATTCATCCATTTTCTTCATGTAATTCTCTGTTTGCTCCCAAAAGAAATTTCCTAACAAAGGAAAATCCATTGCCTTAGACTAGGTATCCTGGACGACAGGTAGTACATCTGAGCCAAGCCATCCTGCGAAGCCACAGATGTAGCCATGACTCTTGATGAAACATCATTAGAGTCCACTGCAGCAGTAAATTGCACCTTGGATGCCTCAATACCATCCATAGCCACCTGTTCCAGCTCCTGGCAAGCTGGTCAGGGACTTGTTCACAGCTAGAACCAGCACAGTATCCCATCTGGATTTTGGTACTTAGCAGCATAAGCCATATAATTTGCTTGTCTGGTACCAAAGATGCTGCCATGTACTGTTTCTTTGCCATAGCATCAATCTTCCTGGAGTCCTTCTCAGGGTGTGTGAAGCTAGGGGAATATTAGCCTTGTCACAGGCTGCAGCCTGCACTACCCCCATGGCTGCATTGTTGAGTGAGGAAATCGGTGTCAGAGCCTGATAAGGTATACCTCGTCCATCCTTTTATCCACAGGAGGTATAGTGTGAGGAGTTTTAAAACTTTTACTGTCTGTTTCGAAAGATTGATACAAAGGAATAGACAGTCTCCTAGACTCTGGAATATCCATCATTCTACGCGATCTGGCTCCTCTTGGTCATCAACTAGCTTTCTCAAGAGGGAGCTGGAGAGTTTCAACAACTTTTATAAAACATGAAATGAGAGGAGACTCAGAAAGCCTTGGAGGAGAAACCCTAAAGGGTCTATCTGGAGAGATGTCCGGATCAATGGGCACATCCAGATCTTCAAAACCATATTCACTCTCCTCATATTCCTCTTCCCCTCTCCCCGGTTCATAAAAATCCTCAAATCATAATCTTGAACCACGAGTGGAACAGCAAGACAAATGCTTACCTGAAGGTGTCAGTTCAGTTGAACTGGAAGAAGACTGGACAATTGAATTGCTTTAGCTATTTCCTCAGCAGTTAGGAGAACTTTTGGCTCTACACTGCTGACTTTCTGTCCTTTGCTGGAACGGCTCTCGTTTGCCCGAGTATCGCCCTGGTCAGAGGCACTCCCTCGATTCGGTTGGCACCGAGCCGGGCTGGCCATCTGGGTCAGCGGACTTTTGAGCCTCCCTTTCCTGAGCCTACCAACTCTCTTATCTATGGTGGCAGCAGGGAAATTGTGACCGTCTGGCAGTCTGAATTGGGTGGTCAAACCCCAGACAATGAACACATGTGGTGTGTGGGTCAGCCTTAGCAAAAGCTTCCCCACAAACACTACAGTGTTGAAACCCAGTGGGTCTGTTTTTTCTTTTGGGTTTCTCAGACATAATGCCAGCCTAACCAACTTGCCCGTTTATGGCAATCCACCAAGCAAGACACCCTTATCGGTTCCCAACCGTGTCACGGGTTGTGGAAAAAAATGTAATGAAATCCGTTTTTTTTAGAACCGATAAGAACTGGGAACCACACTCTAAAAAAGGACTTGTAGATTTTAAATACAACCTGATCGGTTCAAACCGAACCGATAAAGAATTGCAAGTTCCACACAGAAAAAATAAATGTAAACCTATCTATTACTTACATTACCACAGACAGAGCTTGAACAGACCGGTTGCAGTTTAATTTATTTAAAAACGAGAAAAATAACGCTTTAAACTGACAAATGAGACCAAGCAGAAGAAGAAATCTCTGGAGCGACTGTTCAGTGAGGTGGAGTAAAGAATCTGACAGTTTGCGTTTGAAGCACAACAGACAGTTTTCAACCGAGCTCGCGCTCTAAGTTCCTTGCCTGCAAGGAAAGTTAACTATTTCACCTCCGGAGCAGTTCTAACCTGCGGTCATACTGCAATTGTCATAATATAGCAAGACTTCATGTTGTTTGAATAGCCAAGGTCACCTCTTGCTCCTGCAGGGTCCCCTGGACTACCACCGAATGGCCCTCAGGATCGGCCCATTCTTTTACCATCCGAAAGGGGGTGTGGCCCGAGACTAATATGGCGACCCCTCTTTTCCTGCCACCCACCCTCGCTGAGGAAAAGACCTGAGAGAAACCCCTTCCTTTTAGTTTCTTATGTTCCACGGGTGACGTGTGTTTCCTGCATGTACACAATGTCAGTGTGGACTTCTTAACTAGTGATATAATTCTTGATCTTTTAATCAGGCTACTCAGTCATTCACATTCAATGAATATACTCTCAGGTGTTTATCTGCCATTTAAGATGTAAAAACATGTCTAACAAGATTAACCTTCTGTCGCATGACTTGAACTGCAACCTTTGATCGAATAAAATAAACCAATGTGACTGTGACCTAGTTAGGGTCCCTCTGTGAGAACCCCCAAATTATTCTAAAGACAATTACTCTCAACCATTCTAGGGCCTTTCAAGGCCTTTAACAAAAACTTTAGGCTGAAATCCAGCCTGCCTGATAACAAATACTGAACCTCTAAACTTGTTGAGGAGAAAATCCCTGCTACAAAATAGTAGCCCATAACAGAAACCTGTGGGCTGAAACAGCTGACTTTTCTGTAACTTTAGGGAGTACATATCCCCCATGTCTCGGAGGCTCATTGGGAACTCTTGGGCCAACAGGGCCATCAACATCAGTCTGAACCTCCAAGACACTGTTGAACTTCCAACATACTGGTAATTTTCTATGACTCGAAGGAGGCTCAGGGCCTACCTTCTACATCCCCTGTATAATACGAGGACCTCTGACACTATCAATGTCTGAGATGGGGAAATCAGGAAACTGGCACAAGAGGCAAAGGGGAGAGGGATAAAATAAAACAAAAAGGGGGAATGAGCTGAAGGTTTTGGGACGTCCTGACTACCATCTTCACCCTTCATATTTGAACGACTTGTTCTTCAAAGAATGGGAGGGTGAAAGCAGTCATGTGGAGCGAGGGATAAAAAACAGTCTGGAGTAGAAATCTTTTGTTTGTGAGTATGTGGTTATCTGTAGCCTACATGAAGCGGAGGATCCAGTCCTGAACACAAGTCCATGTTTCTTCCTTGGAGGGAGAGAGGGGCACGATCGACTCTCCCAGACCTCCCTGACACTTGGGGGGTGTGGAGGGCGCCAAGGGCATCCACCAGTTCATATACATTCTAGAGATCCTTTTACATCAAATACAATTAGCGCACCCTCAGCACACTCTCCCAATTAAACCTTTCACCCGCCCCAGCAGCCACCCATAAAGAGTTAGATGATGAGTTAGTTGGGGAGGGGAAGAAGGGCGCCCAGTCAAGATAGGAAAAAAATGGAAAATCTTAAGATCCCATAGGCCTAGGGCAATGCTCTCCATTAGCACACTAGCCCTTCCTGCACTGGGGATCTTGGACAATTCTAGTGTCCTCAACCCGAAGAGGGGCGGGGCTGATATGAGAGAGGGGTAGGTGACATGGGTTAGTAGCAGTCTAGACAATAGGAGGAAACAGAATTGTTAAAGCATTTGAAACAAAAGATTATTAATTTTGACTGGGACTTATCTGAGTTAGCAGCATCATTCAGTCTCTTGCAGGTCTCTGGCTGGTGTGAACTGTGTAGCTGGAGGAAATCACTAGCGATGAGGAATGTTTCCCTCACAAGAAGGGCCAGGCTGCTCCCACCAAATGAGTTCTCACTGAATCGATGGGGAGAGGGCACCCCATTCTGGAAATACGGCTCACCGCGGAGATCTGGAGTTAGAGTCCGTCGGGAGATGCTGAGTAGATCGGGGCCGCTGGTCCTGGGCACTAAGTATGTTTGTTATCCTCTGGATGGCGTCTCGACCTTGCTTTCTCCTTGAGTCACGCTGGCTACTGCTCCACAGCTGCTGAGCTAATTTGGCAGCAATTGAGGGTTTCTGGGGTCTCTGCTCTAAAGGCACCTCAATGTTGTGTCTTTTCAACTCGCCAGTCGCCTCCACTGCACTGCTAAAGGTTTGGGACCCTTCCGGAAAGAGGACCGTTAGCTCTGCAGGGTAGGGGGTCCTGAAGCGGATTCCTGCAGATTTCAAGGCTTTCATTAGGGGGATATACTGCCTACGGTGGAGCATTACTTCAGGGGCATAGTCATTTTCAAAACAGAGCCTGTTTGTGTGATAGGTAACTGTACCTTGTTTCCAGGCTGTGTGAAGTACAGACTCTTTCCTGAAATTTTAAAAATCGAACTAGAATCGTTCGAGGGCGCACTTCCTCGGCGGGTCTTGGGTCTAGAGTTCGGTGGGCCCTCTCTAACTCCAGCGTGAGATTCTCTGGAACAGTAATGACTTCTCTCAGAAGCTCCCGAATAAATTGCAGCATGTCTGAACCCTGAGATCCTTCTGGGGCACCGGAGATGTGAATGTTATTTCGCCTATTTCGGCATCCTCTGCCCTTGCCTGCAGACCTTGGATACTCTCATGAAGGTGTAGAATTGCTTGTTCAGCACTGTCGACCCGCCGATCCACACCAGTTGCTTGCTGCTCGAGCGATTCCTGCTGTTTCTCTAATTTAGATATATCCGTGCGTAGCGCCGTGGACCTCATCTCCTTCCTGAAGTCCCTTAATTCACTTAGCACAAGGGACATCTGTCTTTGTATCGTGGATAGGGATAACTGCTGTGCCCGGGAGCTACCTTGGCGTGAGGATGACGAGGCCTGCGAGCCCTCACTGCCCGAATTGCCCTCCGATAATCCCCCAACATCTCGCTCTGTAGGCAGCTTTCTTGCAGGTTGGTCACCCTTCCTAGGCATTACTGTTACCCTCGGTGTGTAGATCAGTGAGATGCTCTGCATAAAAGGTTTTAAATGCGAGGATTTTGAAGGGCTAGATGGGGGCTCGTGAAATTAAGTGGCCATTAGATGCGTGACGTCACCGGAAGTCCAAAATGGCCACAATTATAACTAACGTTTAAACAATATTAATGGTATGACTAATCCTATTAAAAGGAAACAAACCCCAAAATTTATTAGAGACCAAAAATGTGAAATAAATTTCTTTCAAGAAATGCACTCGTCTCCTACCGAAGCCATGAAACTTAAAACAAGGGTCTTCCTTGTCCTTTATCTTGCATCACTTGAGAAGGGGCGAAAACAGGGAGTGGCGATTCTGTTGTCAAGAGACCTTCCCTTTGAGGAGGAGGAAGTAATGGTGGATCCCGAGGACCGCTACTTAGTAGTGGTGGGGAGGATACAAGAGGCCTGGATAACATTAGTCAACTTATATACCCCTCCGGGGTCTCCATCCTCCTTCCTCACAAAACTTATACAGTTGGTAGCACAGAAGGCCAAGGGGGCGGTGGTTGTTGGGGGGAACTGGAACCTGATTTTAAATAGACGAATGGATTCCACCTCAGGGATCCCCACCAAAGAGCGGGGCGTAGCAACCCAATTTTCCAGATTACTGGATGACTGTGGTCTAGTGGATATATGAAAAGAGAAGTACCCCACAGCAAAAGAACATCTCTACTACTCTCCCCGGTATAAGACATATTCAAGGCTGGACAGATTCTTTACATATAACAGGGATCTGCCAATAATTCACTCTATGTGGGTGGGTACAGCTATGCTATCTGATCATCAACCTATCTTTCTGGAGCTGGATTTGCAGCTTCCTAAAAAGCCTACACACTGGTGACAATGTAAGTCTGCTAAGGGATGAGGCAATAAAAGAGGAGGTCGGACAGGTGATTCGGCAGACCCTAGAGTTTAATGAAACACTGGAAACCACCCCGCAGATCCTATGGGACACAGTCAAAACCATAGTAAGGGGGACATTGATTTCTTTGGCATCATACCAAAAAAAGAGAAAGACAAATGCAAAACCTCAAAGAACAATTAAGATCTCTAGAAACTCAACAGAAACAATTATGGGACAAAGACAGGGATCTTGAAATTAAGGAACTCAAAAGCAAACTTCAAAAAATAAATAATGCAGCAAAGGAAAGGGCACTATTTTGTTTGAAACAGACTTATTACGAGGGGGGGTGCCCGAGCAGCAAAACAGTTAGCATACAGCCTCAGACAAAGGGCTGCTAAGACCACGATCACAGGGGTCGGGTACCGGAGGTTGGGCATACATAGGCAGAGGTGGGTGCAGATCACAGAATCATTTGTCACATACTATAAAACCCTCTATAAAGCAGATGTAGGGATCCCAATGGAATATACAACTAAATTCCTTAGAGAACTTGGGTTACCTAGATTAGATGAAACTCAAGCCCAGATACTTATGGCTCCAATCTCTATGGCCGAGATTCAGGCAACAATAAAAACAATGAAGCCCGGTAATTGCCCAGGACCGGACGGATACTGTGGGGGAATTTTATTCTTTGTCCCAGAGACAACACCCCTACTGTAAAATGCATTTTATCCGATTTGGCTGGAGGGACAGCCTGTCTCCCCCCCCACCCCCCTTCGTGGAACTATACCACCGTAACAGTAATACCTAAAGAAGGAAAGGATCCAGAAGAATGTAGTTCATACAGGCCCGTTTCCCTATTGAATGTAGACTATAAAATTTTCACGGCCATTTTGGCAACAAGAGTTAACCCTCTGCTGACCCAAATCATTCAACCGTGTCAAACAGGCTTCATCGAGGGGAGACAGGCTCAAGAGGGGTTCAGAAGGACAATAAACATAATTGATCTAATAAATAGGCACCGCTCCCCAGCTTGCCTTCTTGGATTAGATGCCGAGAAGGCCTTTGACAAGGTCAGCTGGAATTTTTTGTTTGCGGTACTTCAGAGGATGGGATTCCCTGATAATTTTCTAGGAGCAATTCAAGTCCTACATGCCACCCCCCACCCCTCCCCCCAGGCGTATGTTAAGAGTAAATGGAGGGATATCACAAAGGTTCTCCCTGGGGAGGGGAACTAGACAGGGTTGCCCCTTATCACTATTATTATTTGCTATATATATTGAACCCCTCGCGAAGGCGATCAGGGAGGATCCAGACATTAGAGGTTTTAGGGCAGGAGAAACAGAACAAAAGATTTCCCTTTATGCAAATGATGTTCTGCTCTTTATCACCCATCCAGAGGAAACCCTACCAAAAGTTTGGGACCTGCACAAATTTGGGCAATTATCAGGTTATACTGTAAACAAAAATAAAAATGAAATGCTACGATTCTATTATGCCCCTTCCCCAAAATAAATTTACTTCTCCCACTGAGATAGAATACCTCTAAAATAAAATATTTAGGAACACATATCCCTAAAAACCTTAGTCACCACTTTATGAACAATTTCGATCCCCTTATGGGACACATTAAAAAGGACATCTAAAGGTGGGCACTCCTAAACCTGCCTCTCTATTCTAGGATAGAGACCATCTCGATAAACGTACTGCCTAGGTTTTTATAACTTTTCCAGTGCCTACCCCTCAAAATACATCTGGAATAATTTAAAATCTGGCAAAGGATAATGATGAGATTTATTTGGGCCAATAAAAAAACTTGAATTAAAAATCTGATACTGCAGACCAATAAAACATTTGGCAGAAGAGCAGTCCCAAACCTGGAAGATTATTACCTGGCAGCTCAACTAAGAAATGCCCTGTTGTGGGCGGTCCCAGATTACCAGGCGATATGGAAGGTACTGGAAAGGGATGACACAGAGGGAGCCCCTCTCTTTGCCACGATATTTACCCCTAAATTTACAAACAAGGGCAAGGGATCCACACTGCTCTCAGTAAAGAACACTTTAGATGCAGTCCATAGAATATGGACTAAACATGGGCTCTAAGAAAGACTGGACATCAAAGTGGTTTGCCTGGGATGGGGAGTTTGGACCGGCCAGGCAAGACCTTACTTTCAAGAGGTGGGGTAGACTAGGCTTGAATACCTTGGGACAGTTTTTAAATGGAAATGTGATCAGAGATTTTGAGGATATTAGAGCAATGTTTCAATTAAGACAAACTAACCACTTCCGATATCTTCAGGTCCGGGCCCCACATTCAAAAACTAGAGATGAAATATGGACATGATCCAGAATTATTGGCCATACAGACAATTATAGGGGAAATACTGCACTCCCAATTAATTAAGGGACATGTCTCAGCTATTTATGGAGCCCTCAGAGACCTAGAAAAGGAACTTACTACTCCCCTCAAGAACAGATGGGAGAGAGAGTTAGGGGAACAATTAACAGAAAAAGAGTGGGACAACATCTTCACACAAGCCCACAAAACCACTTATTCCCAGAGATGGAAAGAATTTGAATGGAAGGTTTGAACAAGACTTTTTATCACCTCGGTGTTGAAAAATAAATGGGAAAGGGGGCACAGATCTAACTGTTGGAGAGACAGTGGGTGTGGGGAGGGACAGGCAGGTCACTTGCATGTTTTTAGGCAGTGCCCACGTTTGGTGCACTTCCGGCAGGGAGTAACGAGTGCTATGGACAGCATTTTTTTCCCCTAGCGAAGTTCTGCCCCTGAAGCATCTGGTGCTTGGTCTGCCCTGGTAGGGGTGAAGAGCAAGGACCAGGCACACCGCTGGAATGTCTTGACTGCAGCCGCCCATAAAGCTGTGACTAGGAGATGGCTCTCCCCAGAACCATCCACAATGGGACAATGGTATGAAATAGTGGGGGAGATACAAGAAATGGAAAACCTGACACATAAGATTAATTTTAGAACCTCAGTGCTTGTGAACAGATGGACCAGATGGCTGATGTGGAGAGGGGCCTCCGAGGAGCAGGTGCAGGGGGGCTCACGGGGGAACACTTAAACAAGAAACACCCACGTGAGGGATTCCAGACAGAAATAGGGATGGTCTCATTAAGGGTAAGAAATATCTGACTCACTGCATCATTATTCAAATTTGGGTGAAGGGGCACTACGGTGGGTCTAATGATGAACTGCTCTCCTAGACTGGGCTAGCCTTTGTTCTTTAGCACTCTGTACAAGAGGAAAGCAAGATGTAACTGTGATTAACTGAACGACATAAGATCTGTAACTATTTATAAGAAATTGCATTTTTACTTTGCAATGATGTACTCTGTAACTATGCCTGAATATTCAATAAACTTGAATTAAAAAAAAAAAAGCTTAATGGTCACCCCATTCTCATACACTGTACACATCTCAGCTTATTTACTAATGGAATGGGGTGAACACTGGGCTCGACAACCCCAAGGCACACTCCACGCCAATTTGCTGCCTGTAGGTGGGGGGGTAGGGTTGGCAGCCCTAATGCCACATTCCCTACTTTTTCCTTTTAACAGTGCATTAACGACATTTTTGCAATGTGTATTATCTCTCCATATATTTATATCTACATATATGTGTAATATACATGTGTAAAATTATATATCTACACACACACACACGTACAGGGGATATGACATGGCCGGACAAAAGATTAATATACAAGTTAGCCAGCCTGGGAGTGGGTCCCAAGATGACAGCCTGGGTAAAGAATTGGCTGGAGAATAGGACACAGAGTAACAGTAAATGGAGTCCACTCTGAAGAAAGGGGGGTTACTAGTGGGGTGCTGCAGGGTTCAGTATTAGGACCGGTCCCCTTCAATGTCTTTGTAAGCGACATTGCAGAGGGACTGGAAGGAAAAGTATGTCTCTTTGCAGATGACACAAAGATCTGCAACAGAGTTGATGCACAAGGTGGGGTGGAAAGGATGAGAAGGGACTTGGCAAGGTTAGAGAATGGTCAAATGTATGGCAGCTTAGATTCAATGCTAAGAAGTGCAAAGTAATGCACCTGGGAAAAAAACCCAGGGAAGAGTACACAATGGGGGTGAGATACTAACAACAACAAAAATGGAAAGGGACCTGGGGGTAGTCATATCAGATGACTTAAAGGTGGGCAAGCAATGTGAGAGGGCAGCAAGGAGGGCTGGGGGATACTGGGATGCATAGGGAGAGGCATCACCAGTAGAAAACAGGAAGTTATTATCCCTCTGTACAGACAGCTGGTGAGACCCCATCTGAGTACTGTGTGCAGTTCTGGAGACCCAATCTCCCAAGGACACAGACAAGATGGAAGCTGTCCAGAGGGGCAACTAAAATGGTGCAGGATCTGCACCGGAAGACATATGAAGAGACTAGAGGAGCTTAATATGTATATTCTAGGAAAAGAGGAGAGGGACATGATAGAAACTTTCAAGTACCTCAAGGGAATCAACAAAGTCAAGAAGGTAGCATCTTTCAAAAAGAGGCATGCAAGAACAAGGGGCACAATTTGAAGACAGAAGGGGGGGCTCAGAGGTAATGTAAGGAAGTATTTTTCACAGAGAGGGTTGTGGATGCATGGAACAGCCTTCCAGAGGAGGTTGTGGAGTCAAAAACAGTGGTTGAATTCAAGCATGCATGGGACAGCCATAAGGCAATTCTAGGGGTGGGGGTAGAAAGAAGTAGGCTGCTGGTTAACTAGGATCTGCAGCTTATCCATTAGGTAGAGAAATGGGCAGACTGGGTGGGCCAAGCGGTCCTTATCTGCCGTCAAAGTCTATGTTTATATGTTTCTATCCAATAGGAAGGAAAATGGGCAGACTGGGTGGGCCAAGTGGTCCTTATCTGCCGTCAAAGTCTAAGTTTCCATGTTTATCTTCACAAGAGGCCAGTATCATCATGATATCTCACGAGTGGCGAAGCCATAAGTAAGATATCTTGACATCACTGGCCTCTAAGGAAGATAAATATGATATCTTCAGTCAGGCCATGTCATGTCCTGTTTATGCAACATATGTTTTGGACAGTGGCGGATCGGGGCCGGGGGGTGAAGAGGGCTTGTTTGCTTTTACTGCATTTCACTTTACTAGAGAAGACTAATATAATGATTGTATTGTAAATTGTCACTTAAAAAAAACGAAACAAAAAAATAAAACTTATCTTGCTGATCCTGCCTTCATTTTTAAATAGTTATTTAAAAAACTTATCAGGATCATTATACCATTTTCAGACAGTCTTCCTGTACAAGGACTTTCACTTTTGCTCCTCTAATGTAGCGTAACCGAGCAGTGTCAATTGCGGTAAATGATTTGCTGGCAGACACTTAAAATAAGGCACTTTCTGATTCAAAAAGCAACAAAAATGTGTTTTTAGCTAAACTCCACTTAGCTTTGTTTAAAAGAAGCTGTGTACTGTAGACAGAGGCCAGCGAGGGGAGAGAGAGTGAGTCAGCAGCCAGCACATCATTTACTGCAATTAACAAGGCTCGGTCATGCTATATTAGAGGAACAAAAGTGAAAGTTCTTGTATGGGAAGACAGTCTGAAAATGGCAGGATCAATCAGATGTTTTTTAAATAACTATTTAAAAATTATGGCAGTATCAACCAGATGTCAGAGCTGTGTGCGTGTGTGTTTTTTTTTTTGGGGGGGGGGGGCTGTAGGTTGTACAGTAAGAGCCTTCCAGTATGACATATAGGAACTTACACTATGATGTATAGGAATGGAGATATCAGTGGTATCTCCACTGTCTGCCTCAAACAGTGCTTTTTATGGCTGCAGTGGGAGGGTGCCTGCAGCCATCGTGCTGTAGCTGAAAAAAGAGGATACCGAAGCACAAATCTGGAGTTGCAGTATTTCCTTCCACAACTCCATATCAGTGCACCCCCAAATGCACTACTTTTTCTGCCATCGCCCGCCAAACTTGATTAACTCATGGAAGAACATGGCACAGTCTGCTGTGTCCCGATGGCTGCCAGTGCGCATGCATGACTTCACTTATGCAGTTGTGGTGAAGTTGAGCACTGAGGTCTCAGAATATTCCACTGTGCCCAAGATGGCAGCTGAAGTTCAGTGCGCATACACTTCACTGCAACTGCAGAAGTGAAGCCAGGCATACACGATGACTTGCACATGTGCACTTATCTCCGGCAGCCATCCTGCACATAGCGGACTGTGCAGTGTTCCACCATGAGTTCAGCTGCAGCCCTATAGGCTCTGGCTAGAGTTTGTTATCTCTATGGACATCCCAAAACTTATGTTGTATAAATATATATGTCTATATATCTGTGTACACACACAGTCAAACACATTTTTTTTTTGCTTCAGACCCATCACAGATCTAGATGACATCTGTTACCTAGAGAAGATGTTTTTTCTTACCTCTGTATATCCATCCATGCATATTGGACAGCTAACAGTTCCTGAGGTAGGTCTGTAAATAAAGGGTTACATATGATGTAAATGTAATCATTATTGACAACCATAAAATTCCTCAGTTGTGTTACTGAACATGTGAAAAACCAGAGGAACAGGCAACTTCTGAATTTAAAATTTTTATTTTAAAATAGATCAAATTTTTACATCATCTGACATTTTTAAAGGTTTAAATCTAGAACAGTATTATGTTCTGATGAATGCAGATGGACATATTTTACAAGGGTCACAAAGGCTGACCACGGATGTATAGAGTCAGCACCCACATTGTCATCTGGGAGATAAATAGCAGTTACATAAGAACTTACTGCAACAGTAGATCTTTGAGAGAGGCTCCTGCAGTAGGTCTTCACATATAGGACTGCGCCCCCTGGTATCAGGACTACACGGCAAACTTGTAGCTAGCAATCATCGGTGGGGACCGCCCCCCGGCGTCAGGTGACGGGACGTCAGCGTGACTATAAAAGGGGCAGTTGTCTGCCCGCCCTCCAGTTCTTCTGCCAGAGACCTCTAAAGAAGAAGCAGAAAAAGGGAGTGAAACCCCAAAAAAAAAACTCCTGAGACCCTGTGCCCTGGATGAGAAAGTCCTGGGAAGGGAATAAAGAGAAAAAACGCAGGAGCTGGGGGAAAGGTGGGTGGGAAATCTAGACCTACTGCAGGAACCTGTCTGGAAGATCTACTGTTATGGTAAGTTCTTACGTAACTGCTGTATCTTACCTAGAGAGTTCCTGCAGTAGGTCTTCACATACAGGACTGAATACCAAGCAGTCTAACGAAAAAGGAGGAGTTGGAGATGAGGTTCCAGGAGGACAAAAATGTTTGCCAACTGAATGTCTAATCAAGACAAGAGGCCTTGCAGGACTTCAAGACCGAAACCAGCCCTACGCCTAGAGGCAATGTCCAGACTGTAATGCTTAGTGAAGGTGTGGATGGAGGACCAAGTGGCCGCTGCACAAATGTCTGCAGTGGACACATTCCTGAAGAAGGCAGTAGAAGTGGCCACACTCCTAGTGGAGTGACCCTTAACCGTACCCGGAAGGGGCTTCTCATACTTCTGGTAAATGTAATGGATACTATTTGATAGCCACCTAGACAAATTCTGTTTCGCAATAGCCTTGCCCTGGCACTCAGGGACAAAGGCTACAAAATGGGTTCGACTTTCGAACCTCCTTAGTCCTTGAGGTATAATACCCCAAAGTCCTGTGCACATCAAGGGTGTGCAGAACATACAACCCCAATTGGAATGCTCTGGGAAGAACACCAGCAGTTCAACACTCTGGTTAAGTGTCAATTCCAAAACCACTTTTAGAAGGAAGGAAGGGTTAGTTCGCAGAACCACCCGGTCTCTATGGAAAATTAAATAAGGCTCTCTACAAACTAGAGCCTGAAGCTCTGAAACTCTTCGAGTTGAAGTGACAGCAACTAAAAAGAGTGTTTTCCATGCTAAAAAAAATGCATATCATAGCTTTCTGCTGGTTCAAAAGGAGGCAAAGTAAGCTTTTCCATCATAACGTTAAGATCCCAAGCCGGACCGGTGGCGCTGAGGGTTGAGATGCTGGACACCACACCTCGTGGCACGCTGGTGACCCAGGTTCGGGAGCGAGCTCGGGACGTCAGGGGTTGGGGAAGGATCAGCGTCCTAAGGACTGCTCTCCTTCGGGGGAAGGATTCCACCAGCCGATGCGCTGGTGACCTCTGGCGGTGGCTAGAGGTACACAGGGCATGGGCCGAGATAGCAAGGAGATTGGGCTCGGTGGATGTCTTTTGGGCAAGCACGGGAGCGTGCATGCAACGAGCGGGACGTCTTTGCACATCCAAGCCCAGCGGAGAAAAACCAAAGAAATACCCCTACCGCAGGGAGGCGACAGAACCTCCAGTGGACTGGGCCCATACATCCAACGTCGGACAGCAACTCCTACTTCACCATGGGGATCTCGGGCCTCTCTGAAGGGGTCTGGGGGAGCCGAGATCTTGAACCCGATTTCGCGGTCAGAGGTGGCAGGTTCAGTCGGGTGGTTAGAAGCACAGGTGCCGAGTGAGGATTCGCGAGAGATGCCCCAACGGTAGGAGCATAAATAGAGTAAAATAAATAAATAAATAATTTAAGATCCTGGGGGAAAAGGATTCCGGACCGGAGGTTTGATATGAAGGATCACCTTCAAGAATGTTCTGGAAACCTCTAGCCGCGCTAGGGTTTTACCCTCCATCGGAGGTGGCAGGCCGAAACCGAAGAGAGATGGCCCTTCAGGGAGGAAAAACTGAGGCTCAACTTTGACAGATGCAAGAGGTACTCTAAAACCTTGGAGGCCTACCAGGAAAAGGGGTCTAGGCCTTTAGCTGATGCCCAGATGGAAAATCTCTTCCACTTCATAGCGTATGTGGATCTGGTGGAGGGTTTCCTGGCCTCCACTAAGACCCGAGCGACTCCAGAAGAGACGCCATAGCGAGAAATCGCTAAGTCCACAAGTGTCAGGCATGAAGATGAAGAGACCCGAGGCTCGGATGTACCAGGGTGTCCTGCTCCTGGGACAGAAGGTCGTGGGAAAGAGATACTGGGGGATCCAGTACCAAGTGCTGTAGCAATGGAAACCAAATCTGCCAAGGCCAGAGGAGGGGCTATTAGAATCATGTGTGCCCCCTCTGCCTGAAGCTTCAGCAGACCCCTTTGAAGAATAGGAAAGGTAGGGAAAGCGTACAGAAATCTCCCTGTCCAGGAAAGAGTGTGCGTCTCGCCAAAAAGCACCACGCCCAGGAATGAGTGAGCAAAAGCTGGGTAGTTTTGTGTTAGGTGGGGAGGCGAAGAGATCCAAGTCTGGTCAACCCCACTGAAGAAACAGATCTACTACTGCCTGCTTTAAAGCCCTGGCGACTGATTGGCTGAGACTGTCCTCCAGAATGTTGTGAACACTCAGCACGTGGACTGCTGTCAAGAATAGGCTGTGCTGTACCGCCCAGTACCACATATGCATCGCCTCCCTGCATAGAGAGGACGACCGGGTGCCTCCCTCTTTGTTTAAGTACCAGATGATGGCCATATTGTCTGTCTGGATAAGAAGAGTTCCTGGAGTCAAAAGCGACTGGAAGGCCTGGAGAGCTAAGAGCACTACTCTCATCTCCAGAATGATGATACGAAGGTTCTCCCCCGTGGGAAACCAAGAGCCTTGGGTCAGATGATCTCCCAGATGCACCCTCCATCCCAAGTTCAAAGCATCAGAGGTGAGAATTGTGGAGGACGATGGAGGGTGGAAGGGGACTCCCACTGAAAGGCTGGCTGGGTCCTGCCACCAAAGGAGTCCCTTTTGCAGGCTGTTGGAGACAAGGACTCTGGTCCATGTCGTCCAGGTGCTGATCCCATTGGACTCGAAGAGACCACTGGGTAACCCTCATGTGCAGTCTGGTCAGAGGGACTGTGGGTATGACAGCCGCCATCAACCCCAGCAGCCGCAAGACTGAATGCGCCGTGGTCCACCAGGATGAAGTCACAGGCGCTGCTTGGGAGATTAAGGTCTCTGCTCAGCTGGCTGGAAGAAAGGCCTTGCTCTGGATCGTGTCCAGCACCGCTCTAATAAATCAAAGGTAACAGCAGGGACTTGGGGAAGTTGACCGAAATGCCCAGCCTGGAGAAAAGGTCCAGAGTGAAGAAAAGGGATTCCTTCAGACTATCTGGAGAAGGGGTGGAAAAGAGCCAGCCGTCCAGATATGGGAACACATAAATGCCCCTGCGGCATAGAAACGCTGCAACTACCGCTAGGCACTTGGTGAATATCAGTGGTGCTGAGGAGAGGCCGAATGGAAGGGCTCCAAACTGGAAATGATCCTCCAGGAAAGAGGACCTCAGTAAGCAACGGTGGGCTGGTAGAATGGGGATATGGAGGTAAGCATCCTGCATATCCAGAGAGCACAGCCAAGTGTTAGGCAGGAGCAGGGGTAACAGTCCCTGGAGGGTCTGCATGCGGAACTTCATGTACTCTACAAAGAGATTGAGCATGCTGAGATCTAGGATGGGCCTTAGATTCCCCCGTCTTTTTGGAAACCAGGAAGAAGTGGGAGTAAACCCCCCCCCCATCTGTGTGTTCTGGTGGAACTTTCTGCAGTAGAGCTTGGATCTCTTGGAAGACCAGATGTTGTTGGCCTGATGGGCAGTAAGACCTTCCCGGAGGGTTGGAGGGAGGTATCTCCAGGAATTCTATCAAGTGACCTCTTTCTTTGAGTTGAAGAACCCATGCATCTGCGGTGACGGCCTTCCAACCGTCCAGCTGGAGGCCGACCCTTCCCCCTAACGATTCCTCCATGGGAACAGGAGGGAGCAGAAGTAGGGAGTCAGGACACGGAGGGGAGGGACGCTTCCCCGCCAGAGGCAGTTTTGAGAAACCTGGCCTGGAGGGTTTGGGCACTGGAACCCGGGGAGCGATGCTTGGTCTGTCTGCTGCCGTGGTTCTGCTTGTTCCATTTCCACTGGCGAAGAAATAGCTGCTGATGTTGTTTTGTCCAGAATGGACATCCTTCAAGGATTTGCCGCTCTCCTGCAGCTCAGTAATAATGTATTTGGCGTTGCCGGCGAACAGAACTGGATCCCTGAATGGAGTGTCCAAAAAACAGAACTTTGCACATCTTGAGCCAACCTTGCCAGGCGAAGCCAAGCTAGGCGTCTAAGGCAGACACCAGTAGCTGAACCTCATGCCACAGAGTCGCAGGTGGCACAGAATGCATGGCGGCAGGATGACTTCTTCATCCAAATCTTGTCCGGGAACCTATTCCTGAGCTGCTCATCGGGAATCTCCTGCAGGTCGTTTTCCAAATCTGATAGGGAACATTCCTGGAAAGCCACCACATGAGAGACATATTTAAGGGGCGAATGGCGCAGGTGGAAGATGAGTAAATCTTACGACCATACTGGTCCACCTGCATTGACATCTTATCGGGGGGGGTGCGCTAAGATGCTTAGGTTGGGTCGATCTGTCATTACAATAGAACTGGCCTTAGGCTGGGCAGTCAGGTGGGAAACCCCTTCCGGGAGATGGTAGGTCCTATCAGCCTTCTTAGAAAACAGCTGGTATGGACGAAAGCTGCTGCCAGATGGTGGACATGAGGTCTTCATGTGGCCCCATTTAAGGAGGGATGGGGAAGGGGTCCGCATTGACCATGTCCAGGTGCTCTGCCAACCTCTTGCATTTGGGGTCCAGTTCTTGGGAAGTCCATCTGCAGGATATTTGGATAGTCTGCAAAGGAAGGATCCTCAGGAGGGGATTTTAGAGATCCTTTTGGCTGAGGCTCAACTGGAGAATGAGGTTCAGACTTGTCTCCCACGTCAGAATCCTCATCCTATTCAGACAATTCCGGCCTACTGGGCAAAGATGCCTCCAGTACCGTGACCGGGAGCCTGTGTTCTGTGATGCCGGAAGGCAGAACACTCAAGTCTCTGTCAGAGACTTGGCTAGAGCATGCAGGGCTACCTGGTAACACCCTATGAGGTGGGGTGGCCCTGACAACTATTTGAGGCTGGCCCAACTCCTGGAGAACTTGGGACTTAGCATCTTTCCACCATGCGGAAATGACCTCCGGTTCTGTCTGTGAAGGAGGTGGAGGATAACCTGGGTATCCTGCAGGATAGGAAGGGTAGCCAGGTGCCTGGTACCAGTAAGGGTACTGATAACCCTGACAGTGGAAAGCTGACCTGGGCGCGGGTAGCCCGGCGTCAGAAGAAAAATAACCACGTGACGGACCCCCTGGATACTGTGGATATGGAGGAATATAACCAGGGTACTACCCGGTTGGGCCCAACGGAGGAACGAAGGGCCCCGCCAGAGGGGGTGCCGAAGGGCCACTAGGTGGAGGGTCCCACAGCGGAGTAGGAGGGGGGATCCCCGAGGGTCCCGAAGGAGGAAGAGTTCATACCACCTCCAGAAGTATCCGGCGTCAGATGACAATCCGTCGGCGGAAGAGAACCTGGTGAAGGGGAAGAGTTCTTGTACAGCCCCCGAAGGGTTCTGAAAGGTATCCGACAGAAGAGGGATTTGAAAATCAGGCTCAAAAATGTCGGATATGGGTAGCAAATCCTGGGAGAGAGAGAACCCTGGTGGGATGAGGAGGGACCTGCGAGCACACTCTGCCTGGCATTGGGGTCCACAAGGGAGTTCAAAAGGGGAAAAGATACCATGTGGGCACCAGGCGGTCTGACTTAGAGGTAACGGCCAGGCGAATGACAGAGGAGCTGTCGATTGACTTACTGGATGCGACTGGGCCGACAAAAGCTACAGTCAGGCTGATCGACCTGGGCCAGGTGGCAGAGCTGGAGGGCGACTTTGTGGCAGGGCTCGAATCAGGTACCCTGGATGGATCCTCTGAAGAAAAAAACACTGACTGCCCGCTGACCTCGGCGGGGGGAGGGCGTCTGGTGGAGCAGAAGAACGCCTTAGAGATGGGGGTACTCACGGAGGTGGAGGACCCAACCGAAATGGCGTTGGCTGTCTGGCTGGATTTCCCCTGAGGAAGCGGCTCCACTCCCGGCGTCTCTCCTTGCCCTTTTTCTCTTCTCTGGGGCTGGCGACAATGAGCTTTCCCTCAGCTCCTGGAGCTTTTTTCCATTGATGCCAGTCTTTGGGTCAACAAATGGTTATCGGGGGTCCTCTTATGATGGGTGCACGTGGCCTGGTTGAGCCCCTGACAAATGGAGTACTTTGTGGAGTTATGTTTAGGCCCCAGGCAGAGGACTCACCAGGAATGGTTGTCCCCGTGTGGAATCTGCACACTGCACTTCAAGCACCACTTCTTGGGCCAACGAGACGACATACACCGTTATGATTATTGGAAATTAGAAAAAAGATACACTATGAAAAATGGTGGACGACTGATAGCTGTTCTACCACGTTAGGTTGGATGATACAGTTCCATGGTGGGAAAGAACTGGAGGGCGGGCGGGGTCCACCCCTTTTATAGTCATGCTGACATCCAGTCACCTGACACCAGGGGCATTTCCCACCAATGACTGCTAGCTACAAATTTGCTGTTTGGTCCTGACGCCAGGGGGTGCAGTCCTATATGTGAAGACCTACTGCAGGAACCCTCTCGAAGTAAGATCATTATTAACTGAGGTATTTGACTCTCAACAGAGGGCACAGGTCGCCAGATGTTCAAATATCCTCTGGCAGATGGTTTTTGAGTGGCATTGACTATGAAAGAGGATGCAACCCTAGCAGCCAACAGTCAAGGCAGATGATGGGAAAAATTTGGGGCAAAGAAAAATGGCAACACAATGCATTTCTAAACAATGACAATAGAGATCTAGTTGTCTGCAGACATTGCATTATTAAATGTAGCTGCAAGGAACAGACATTTTGGGAACACTTAAGTGAGACGAACTGGAGACTGGCAATGGTGACATTCAGACTTTTGTTCCCAATATTTTCTGACCATTGCTTTCAGAAGAAAAAAATTACTCACCTTAGTAATGTTTCTTCTAATGGAGTCTTGCTGTATTCTGACATATGCAGTTAGGTCCTGCCTTTCAACTGCCCCCGGAGAACAAAGAGTTAAACTTTCCATGGCCAGCATGGAATGTTCACTACGAGCACAGAATGAGTACAGAACCACTTACAGGAGTGCTCAGGCCAAAGAAAGGCAAGCAACTCCTCAAAGGCAGCAGTCCAGGGGCAGGGGCAGGCCTTTCCAAAGGCCTTTTTACCAAGCTCAGACCTCCTCTTCTTCCTTTTCCCAGAGGGGGTTCTTTAGAGGGAGAGGCAGAAGGGGGGATGAGCAGGCCTGCATCCACCCCTCAGACTAAAGCCCCTGCCAAGCAGACACCCTGATGGGTCTGTCCAGGCCGATTCTCCCATACCAGTAGGGGGCATGTTGGCTTACTTTGTCCAGGACTGGAAGTCTACCACATCAGACAAGTGGGTCCTGGAAGTAGTAAGCCAGGGACTGGTTCTCAGCTTCAAAAAATGTCCCAGGATGAGAACCAGATCCTTTCCACCTGCAGATCTCTGAGACCCTTGCCATAGAGGCAGAGGTTTCTTCTCTCCTAGCTCTCAGAGCTATAGAGAAGGTTCCCACCCTACACAAGGGCAAAGGACTGTACTCCAGGTACTTCCTAACCCCCAAAAAGACAGGAGAATGGCGGCCCATCCTGGACCTAAGATATCTGAACAAACACCTTTTGAAGCCAAAGTTCAAAATGGTAACTCTGGGAATTATCCTTCCCTCTCTAAGGCCAGGGGACTGGCTAGCCTTCCTGGACCACAAAGATGCCTATTTTCACATTCCCATCAGGTGCTCCCACAGAAAGTACCTCAGGTTCGAGTTGCCCTCAGGCCACTATCAATTCAGAGCAATGCCCTTTGGCCTAACATCAGCCCCAAGGGTTTTCACAAAGTGTATGGCAGTAGTTGTTGCTTTCCTAAGAAGAAAAAAGATCTCCATCTTTCCGTACTTGGATGACTGGCTCAAAGTAGGTCAGTCTCCAGACCAAGTCAAGTCACATCTGCAAGTGACCCAGCAAGTGCTCACTTCCTTAGGATTCCTTCTCAACCTTTCGAAGTCATAGGTGCAGAACTGGATACAGTAAAGGCAAGAGCCTTCCTTCTCCTGGAAAGGGCAAGGAACCTTATGGAACTGGCCTCTTCATTCACCCTTCAGGTGTCTCAACCAGCAAGGCATTTCCTTCAGCTTCTGGGCCACATGGCAGCTTCCACAGCAGTGGTCCAAGGGGCAAGATCCCAGATGAGGGACATTCAGTTCCACTTAAGAGCCTTCTGGTCCCAAACAAAGGATTCCCTTACCACATTAGTCCCAGTGACTCGGACCCTAATCCAAGCCTTGCAATGGTGGCAGGATCAGGACAATTTGAGACAAGGGGTTCCATTTGTCACTCAGTCTCATTCAGTGATACTCACCACAGATGCTTCCTTGCTGGGCTGGGGAGCCCATTCGGGGGATCTTACCACCCAAGGACTGTGGTCACCTCAGGAATCTCTGCTTCACATCAATCTCTTGGAACTCAGAGCAGTGTTTCTGGCACTGCAAGCTTTTTCCAAATCTGTACAGAACAAGGTGGTTCAGGTCAGAACAGACACCACCACCACCATGTGGTACATCAACAAGCAAGGAGGCACTCTGTCTACGGCCTTGTGCACAGAAGCAATGAAGTTGTGGTCCCTGACCTATTCCCTGCAAACCTCCCTGATAGCACTTCACCTCCCAGCGAAGGACAATGTCCTAGCAGACGCACTGAGCAGAATATCCCAGGGCCATCATGAATGGGCCCTAGATCCTCTAGTTTTTAAAGTGATTTTCTCGAGATGGGGCACACCAGAGAGAGAACTTTTTGCAGCCCCAGACAATCACCAACTTCCTCTCTTTTGTTGCAGACCCCCAGTCTTGGGCTCAGTCCCCCAAGATGCTCTGATTCTGAACTGGGAAGGGACATTTCTGTATGCTTTTCCCCCTTCCCTCTCCTGTTCAAAGTGTTAGTCAAGATAAGGTCACAACAATGCAAAGTGATTCTGATTGCTCCAGACTCAAGGCATGGCTCTTGAAGAGTTAAGAGTTTGCAGATTTGCATCTTTCCCAAGGGGTTGTGGATATCCTTAAGGCTTCTTCTCGAAAGCCTTCCACCAGGAAGAGTTACAACTCCAAATGGAAAAGATTCAGCATTTGGTGTTCTAAGAAGAATTTTTCTCCAGACTCTGCTGAATTGCCTACGGTTCTGGACTATATGGTCCATCTTAATGGCCTAAGCCTCAGACCGGCTACCCTTAAAGTACACTTGGCAGCTGTTTCTGCTTTCTTTTCAGTAGGCAAGCCTTCCTCTCTATCATCCCATCCTGTATATTGTAAGTTTTTCAAGGGATTGCTTCACACCAAACCCCCCTTTAGGGATCCTGCTCCTGCTTGGGACCTTAATGTTTGCATTGCTCAGCTTATGCAACCTCCCTTTGAGCCTTTGTCCTCAGCAAAGCTTAAGTACTTGACTTGGAAAACTGTGTTTTTGGTAGCCATTACTTCTGCCAGGCGTATCAGTGAATTGCAAGCTCGGTCAGTGGAATCTGATTACATTTCTTTCCATAGAAATAAAGCGGTCCTTAGGACTAACAGAAAGTTCTTACCTAAAGTGGTTTCAGATTTCCACCTCAACCAGTCTATATCTCTCCCTGTTTTCTTCACTGATCATTCCTCCTTGGGAGAGAGGAGGCTACACAGCTTGGATGTTAAAAGAGCCCTTAGCTACTACATAAAGCGTACCAAGGGTCACAGGTTTCAATCCCTCCAGTTGTTCCTTACGTATGGAGAAGTTGGTAAGGACAAACCTGCCACTAACAGATCTATTGCCAGGTGGATTGTTTCTTGTACACAATTCTGCTATAAAAAACTGGGTAGAACTCCACCCTCAGGCCTGAGGGCTCATTCCACTAGAGGTACAGCTGCTGCCAGGGATATTCCTCTCTTAGAAATTTGTCAAGCAGCCACCTGGAAAACAGTCCATACTTTCATCAGGCATTACTCTCTGGATATCCAGGCTAGGAGTGATGCTCGGTTTGGCACAGCAGTACTTCAGAGCCTGTTTCCAAAGTAGGTTCTGTCCCCCCTCCATGGAGGTACTGCTTGGTAGTCTGCATATGTCAGAATACAGCAAGACTTCATGTTGTTTGAAGAAAAAATTACTCACCTTAGTAATGTTGTTTGGAGTCTTGCTGTATTCTGACCTCCGTCCCTGCCTCCCCTCTCAGAACCTAGATTTTGGGATGTGGGTGGGCAGGAGCAGTGTTGGCACCCTAGGGGTGTCCTTTTTTTTTTCACCCTCTTTTGGTTTGGGTGAGGGGTTGTGTTTGGATGTGTTTTGTTTTTGGGATTCTTGACTTGAGTCTTCCTTTTGAAACCAAAAAACCTTTTTATATAGATATGTTTGCCAGTTGGCTAGTAAGAATTTTACAGTTTCCACTCAGAACATCTAGCGAGTCTTTGCTCGTAAAGATCTGACGGTTGCAGTTTAAACAACAGCAGACAGGGGCTTCAACCGAGCTCGCGGTGAACATTCCATGCTGGCCATGGAAAGTTTAACTCTTTGTTCTCCGGGGCAGTTGAAAGGCAGGACCTAACTGCATATGCCAGAATACAGCAAGACTTCATGTTGTTTGAACATAAAGGAGATTCTTCTGCACTCGGGTAGTTGGGATATGGAACAATCTGTCAGCTGAAATAGCAAACATTACATCAAACAGCATATTCAAAGACACACTGGACAGATACATGAGGGAGAGGATACTACACTGAGAAGTTGGAGAGCAATCTCAATGCGTGTCATCAGCCTTCTTTTGCCCTTATGACCTCAGTTCACCAGGGCCCTTTTTCCCTACAAAGTTGTCATACTTCTGAGTTTGACTTGGACTTGGGTGGACGTGTGCATCCAACCTTCCCAGGCATGCCTTTTGTAGGAACATTCTCCAACTTGTTTTCAGCTATTTCCTCCTTCTAACCAGTCCTATCGTCAGGTTCTCTTTCTGGAGTGTTCGAACCCAGATCCAAGCACTCTCACACTGATCACACTCCTCCCACTGGGAGAAGAAACCATTTAGAGGGCAACAAAAATCAAGGTGGGGAGAGGAGATACGTATGCTTTAGATAAGTCACAATATACATTTTTAAGTTAAAAAAAAAAATCACAATCTAATGATTACAATAATTTGTAGCATTTCTAATTCAAGGCACCTGCACCATGGGGGCCAAGAATGCCACAAGAACCGTGTGCGCTGAAGATACGGCACATGGGACTTGCGGCATTCCCTGGCCGGCGATCAGTATTCTCGATCCTGTGCGTTGACTGCTGCAAGTTAGACCAGCTTTTTTTGGTCTAGCTTGTTTCAGTCTAGGGTACCCTTTTTACGGGGCTTGCACCAAATGTTTGACACAAACTACTGTAAACTGGGAAAAATTTTTGTAAAAGCGCCCAATCGTCCTGAATCAGGTGCAGTGTGCAGCACAGTTTTCTGTGCAGCTGAGCTGACCACCAGCTTAGATGCAGAGCTTGACGCAAGCCCTGCTTCATCCTTTGTGCAGCCGGCTCATGGATCTTTATTTTCTCAAATCCTAACCCCCTATCAGATCCATCTCTAAGCTAAATGAAACGGCCATCTTTTTTTCTTGAGAAAAGAAACTAAACACATAAATACTCAAACGTAGGTGAAACTGCAACATTTTACCACCGAACAAAAGTGGGAGATGCCTGGAAACTTTTATAGTGGAAAAACAATTGTTGGGTAGTTTTTTTTGCCAAATTTCATTGCACTGCTGCTTTAAACTGCAAATGAAACTTTTTTTTTTACCTCAGTAGCTTTACACTGCGTTCTTCTCCAGTCTCAAACAATATCTTCATTTACTCCTTGATTCAGTTTGCTACATGAGGTAACCCTTGAACTATTACAAAACTAAATAACCCTCACATTTTAGCAATTCTTGAGCTTTGCTCTCAGGATCACATGTCACAGAATCCACTTGGTGTTAAGAAAAAGCCAGTTCTTAACACTTGGTGATTAATTATTCTATATAACTTTCAGCATGAGTGTCATGGAAAAATACCATTATTGTGATACACTGTCTTTTTGAGATCTTCGGGGATCTCTCTCATCAGGTCACACCTATGGAACTTAACCGCCAAGCGCTAGGATCCCACGGAAACCTTTTTTGTAGCGGTCCACTAGGGGCCGCCAGACATCATGTGCCGATGTCACAACTCCATATAAGCATGGGGGCCTCGCCACCACCTCAGTTCTTTTCCTGCTGTTGACCACTTTGCACGAACCCTGCAGGAGCCTTGCCGTCAGTCAACTGCCACATGTTCTATTTTTGTTTTCCTTTTTAGCAACGTTTGCTCCTTTCACTTTACCCATAGATTTTTGTGCAGCGGAAGGCGATTCTCATTGTTAGCGCCCTGGGATGCGGCACTGACTGCCCTGGGCCTATTCTCTCATTTTCTTCTGTGAGCCATACTGGCTGCCTCGGTTTTGTCCCTGGCACTGCCTTGTGGGTGCTCTGCTCTCCTCTCCTTCCTCCCGGGAACAACCAGCAGAGGGACTGGAACAGGGGCTCTCTGGGGCTTCCTTTTTTCAGCTATAGATTTTTGGCCTTCTTGGCCTGGGGCAGACCTGCAGGTATAATAGCTCTTAGCTTCGGCTACGATTTCCCCTGCCATGCTGGCCTTTGCTCCTTCCAGGCCTCCCACAGCAGAGTGCTAATCAAGCCTTCCTTGGCTGCTGGAGGGTCGTCGACCCCCTGGGTTGTATGCCTCAGCCCCATCAAATGACTCCCTGCAATGCAAGGTCCAGTAGGCAAGGTTCTTCCCCAGCCTCTTCTAGGCGCGCCAGTCTACACTCAGCTGGCTTAGGGTTGGCATCCTTCACGGTTGTTGGTCCCAACCCCGCCGTCGCAACCTCTTGTTCAGCATAGTTCCATGGGTGCTGGGCTCCACCAACTTTGCTGTGGTCGGTTGGTCAACGGAACAGGGGTCGTTCTCCTCCCCGTCTCACTAGGTGACAACGGCATTCCCTTCACTCGCCGTCTGCCTCACCGTGGTGTTTCTCTCCTGGGCCTGCCAGCCGCCGACCCTTTGCTATTGGAACTGGTTTTAGCACCCCTCCACGTTATTATTCCTCACAGAAGGCTGTTCCTCTGGCATCCAGCCCAGCATGCTCCCTTCCATGCCAGGAGGGCTGTCGAGCCACCCACCTGGACCCTCATCAGAGGTAATCATGCTGGCTCACAGGTCAGCGGTGGCTAAGCACCTTAACTCCCTCACCCTATCGGAGACTCCATAGGGACCGTACTCTGGGACGAGGAACCCAACTGACGTTGCCTCTGTGAGGCTACAGGCTGTCCGTTATGTGTACTCCAACCCTCCCTCCTATGAGGACCCTAGGAGTGTAGATTTTTGGGAGGTCTGAGAACCTTCGACCTCTTTGGACCTCAGGACTGCCAACTATCTGTTTCTTCTGGTTCAGTGCCACAACACCCTCTGGATGTAAGACACATTCAGGCGCTTTCTGAGTTTTCTCAGAGGGAGCTCCACTTGGTTCTCCAGGCTACAGGGGTTGCCAGTATGTATTTCCCTAGAACCGCTTCTGATACGGAAGCCTCCATGGCTGTTGCCACTTTCCCTAGAGCTAATTCTGCTACGGAAGCCTCCATGGCTGTTGTCACTGGCCTCTGCCTCCAGCCTCCTAAGGGCTCTTCAAGTGGCAGAGCATGTCTGTAAACACCCCCTTAGGGCCCCTGATGACAGGGAGGATGTCACTGCCAGAGCTGCAGTCATTGACATCTGCCTTAGGCACCACTCCTGGCTTAGGATTTTCAGATTTTGCTGATGTTCAGCAGAAGGTGTTATATGTCCACTCAGGAGGCTTCAAATTCATTGGTCCAGACTTGCAGGTTATCACCTATTACCTTCGCGCCTCTGGCAATACCCTTAGGCAGTGCAAAAGGTTCAGGATGGTCACTCTGCAGAGCCTCCTACCTTTGCTGACACAAGGGGACTGGTTATGCTCCCTGGATACGCAAGCTGCCTATCTGCATGCTACAGACTGCCCTCCACAAAGAAGGTACCTCAGATCCTACTTCCTGGGGGAGCACACTAGCAGTCCAGAGTCTTGCCCTTTGGCTTATCCTCTGCTTTACCCGGTACTTAGCGGCTGTGGCAGAAGCCCTCAGGCGAGAAGGCCTTTGTATGATCCCAAGTCTGGACTGGCTACTGAAAACGCAGTCCAGAATGCTGTGTGTGCAGACCCTTCACCGTTTTCTGCAGCTGTTCCAGTCACTGGGCACAGCATTCACCTTGCCTGGGTCCTTTGCTACAGCTGCAGTACATAGGAGCTACTCTGGGCTCTTCCAAGGACAAGGCCTTCCTTCCTTCCTCAGGACAGGGCAGAAGGCCGGATAGCTCAGGTCCACTTTGTGTCTCAGCACTAGTATGTCACTGCCAGGGCCTTTCTGAAGCTGCTGGGCTTGATGGCCGTGGACACTGTCACTGTTTCTCAGGCCAGACTGCACATGCAGATGCCTCGATGGACCTTAGGAGTCCAATGGGATCACCGCAGTGCCGATGAGGATCCTCCAGAAAAAGGAGAAGAGGCCGTCAGGGAACGAGATCAACTTTGGGGGGGTTGGGGGAGTGGTTGTGATCTAGGTCTTTTTATTACTTTTCTGCAAGGATTTGGCTTGGGCTTTGGAGGCCTGGGAACACGACGATCCTGTTGGCGACACAGGCTTGGACCCTGGAGGACCCTTGCCCGGAACTGGCTACTTGTTGATCCATCAGAAAATTTTTGAGAGCCTTTCTGTGTTGCCTTAGAGGGTTGTTTGGTTAAACTTCTGGCAGAGCTCACAGTCAGAAACTTTATAGTCAGGCCCAGGACAGCAGATACAGAGAGAATGCTCGTCTGTAGAAGCCACCTTCATTCTGCAGTGATGGAACAGAGAAGCCGAAGGATTAACTCTCAACAAACAATTTGGAGGAATCTCTTTAATAAGAGAAATTCTGAAAAAAAAGTGAAGAAAAAGCCGTAGGCGAAAAAGGCACAAATACTGCGTTGGAGCTTTCGTCGAGACCCACGTAAGCGAGTCAACAGCGGGAAAGAATTGAGGAGGGAGTGGGTCTGCCCATGCCTTTATAGGGTTGGTGACATCGATGGATGTTGACGATGTGGGCGGCCCCAGTTGTACTGCTGAAAATCTTCTGTGTGGATCCTGCTTCACCGACGGTGAAGTTCCTGTGATATGACCTGATGACAGATAACCCTGACGAAGACATACAGCCATCAGGCACTAGAACCAGATGGAAACTTTTCTAGCAAGCAGTCTACTCAGGCTGCCAATGACGTCACTCCTTCTATAAGAAAATACACAAGTGGGAGGTCCCATGCCCTCCTCAGTTCCCCCGCCGGAGACCATCTACAGAGGATGTCCTCTGAGGGAACTGAGGTTCCCGTCACTGTAGGATGAAAAACAGAAGGTGAAGCATTCTGAAGAAGGAGACAGACAGAAAGCTGGGTGAAGGAGGGAGGGAGGGTCGGCATGGCCTGCTGCAAGAGAGTCTCATGAAGATCTACTGTTACAGTAAGTTCTTACATAACTGTACTTTCTTCAGTGAGGATATCTCTTGCAGCAAGCCACCCCTATGGAACGAGTCAAAAGCAGTTCTGACATAAAAACAGGCTGGGTGGCTGGAAACAACAGGCCTAAAAAAGAAGGCCTTAAAGCACAAATAGGCCAAAACCTGCCCTTCTTCTAGGAGCAATGTCCAGAGTGTAGTGTCTAGTGAAAGTGTGGACAGGTAGCGGTTGCACAGATCTCAGCAACTGAAACATTCCAGGAACAGGCAGCAGAAGTGGCCATACCCTGAGGTGAGTGGCCACGCAAACCACAAGGAAGTTTTTTATCTTACTTCCTATAACAAAAGGTAATGCAGGTGGCCAAACACTATTTAAAAACCGACATGCCCACTTTCGCAGGGGCGAAAGAAGCAAACAGCTGTGAGGACTTCCAAACATCCTTCGTATGATTGACATAATACCTGAGAATTCTATGTAGATCTAAAGTATGGAGAAATGCTTCTGCTGGATTGGCATGCTCCAGAAAATATACAGGCAGGTGAAACACAGAAACTTAGACTTTGATGGCAGATAAGGACCACTTGGCCCACCCAGTCTGCCCATTTCCCTACCTATTGGATAAGCTGCAGATTCTAGTTAACCAACAGCCTACTTCCTGCAACCCCCCACTATAATTGCCTTATGTCTGTCCCATGCATGTTTGAATTCCTCCGCTGTTTTAGACCCCACAACCTCTCTAGGAAGGCGGTTCCATGCGTACACCGTGCTCTCCGTGAGAAAGAATTTCCTCACATTACCCCTGAGCCATCCCCCCTCTAACTTTAAATTGTGCCCCCTTGCTCTTACACATCTCTTTCTGAAAGATGCTACCCTCCTGGACTTTGTAGATTCCCTTGAGGTACTTAAAAGTTTCTATCATGTCCCCCCTGTCCCTCCTTTCATCAAGTGTATACATATTAAGCTCTCTCGGTCTCTCTTCATATGGTTTCTGATGTAGACCCTGCACCATTTTAGTTGCCCTCCTCTGGACTGCTTCCATCCTATGTCCTTGCGTAGATGAGGTCTCCAAAACTACACGCAGTACTCCAGATGGGGTCTCACCAACTGTCTGTATAGAGGGATAACCACTTCCCTTTTTCTACTTGTGATGCCCCATCCTATGCATCCCAGTATCCTCCTGGCTCTCCTTACTGACTTCTCACATTGCTTACCCACCTTTAGGTCATCTGATATGACTACACCCAGATCCCTTTCCATTACTGTTGTCGTTAGTACCTCCCCTGCTATTGTGTACTCTTCTCCTGGATTTTTATTTCCCAGGTGCATTACTTTGCACTTCTTTGCATTGAATCTAAGTTGCCATGTCTGACCATTCCTCCAACCTTGCCAAGTCCCTTCTCATCCTTTCTAGCCCCCCCCTTGTGTATCAACTCTGTTACAGATCTTTGTGTCATCCGCAAAGAGGCATACCTTTCCTTCCAGACCCTCTGCAATGTCACCTATAAAGACGTTAAAGAGGACTGGACCCAGTACTGAGCCCTGAGGTACTCCACTAGTAACCCCCCTTTCTTCAGAATGTATTGCATTCACTATTACCTTCTGTGTCCTGTTGTGCAGCCAGTTTGCTACCCAGGCTACCACATTGTGACCCACTCCCAGGCTGGCTAACTTGATTATTAATCTTTTGTGCGGGACTGTGTCAAATGCCTTGCTAAAGTCTAGGTAGGCCATATCCACAGCCCCTCCCTGGTATATTACTTTGGTCACCCAGTCAAAGAAATCGATTAGATTCGTCTGACATGACCTTCCTACTGTGAATCCATGCTGCTTTGGGTCCTGTGCCCCGCTGGCCTCTAGGTACTCAACAATTCTTTCTTTCAGAAGTGATTTCATCACTTTCCCCACCACTGAGGTTAAACTAACAGGTCTGTAGTTTCCTGCTTCTGCCTTGCTCCCACTTTTGTGAAGGGGAATCACATCTGCCCTCCTCCAGTCCTCAGGTACCACCCCATCTTCCCATGATTTGTTAAAAAGTGTGGTTAGTGGTGTCACTAGGTCCTCCCTTAGCTCCTTTAGGATTCTAGGGTGAATCCCGTCAGGCCCCATTGCTTTGTCCACCTTGAGTTTTAGGAGTTCTTTCAGTACTCTTTCTTCTGTAAATGGACTGGTGTCAACCCCACTATCCAGAGTGCTTCTACTGTTTGGTTTAGGTAACTCCTCCTCTTCCTCTTTTGTGAATACTCCTTTTCACTGTCTCCCTCTGCCCACCTCCCCTCCCCTTTATTAATCTTCCCTATCCCTCCCTTAACCTTTCTATGCTCCCTAATGTACCTATAAAAGGTTTTATCTCCCTTCTTAACTGAGTTGGCTATCTTCTCCTCAGTTTGGGCTTTTGCTTTCCTGACTGCCTTCCCCACTTCTTTCTGCTTTAATTGATACGGTTCCCTGTCATGCTCCGTCTGTGACTCCTTATACTTTTTGAATGCAGCCTTTTTCTCCTTAACCTTCCCTGACACCTCTTTTGAGAGCCATATTGTTTTTTATTTCGCTTTGTTTTCTTTGTTTCACACAAAGGCTTGTTGCCTCCATGATGGCAGTTTTGATTTTTCTCCATTGTTCTTCCACCCCTCCTTTCTGGCCATTTGCTAATGCATTCCTCAGGTATTCACCCATTATGCCAAAGTCAGCCCTTCTAAAGTCCAGTATCCTTGTCTTTGTATGGCTTGTCTCTATGGTTGTGTTTATTGTGAAGCACACTGTGCAGTGGTCGCTTGTTTCCAAATGTCTACTGACTTATAAGTTTGTGATCCTCTCTCCATTTGAGAGCACCAGGTCTAATATTGCTCCCTCCAGAGTGGGTTCCACCACTAGCTGTCTAAGAAATGCTCCCTCTAGGGCAACGAGAATGACCCTGCTCTTGGATGTGGCTGCAGTCCATGTCGCACAGTTAACATCTGGCATATTTAGGTCCCCCATCAACAGTATCTCCCCTTTTTCAGCCATTTTGAGAATACCCTCTATCATTTTCTTGTCCATTTCCTCCCCTTGAGATGGGGGTGGGTATACAACCCTGTGGATTGTGATGCATTCCCTGTCTCCAAGGTGACAAGTTCCTCTTGTCCTCCCCTTTACTTTTTAGTTCTGTAGCTTTGATCCCTTCCCTTATGTAGAGAGCTACTCCACCTCTTTTACTCTCCCTGTCCCTTCTGTAGATTGTGTACCCTGGTATGTTGACATCCCAGTCATGGTTCTCCATGTACCATGTTTCTGTGACTGCCACAATATTCAAGTGTTCCTCTTCCATCAGGACTACTAGCTCTGGAAGCTTGTTTCCCAGACTACGGGCATTGGTACTCATTGCCCTCCATTTAATGTTGGCTTTATCCTTTTTTACCCCATCCCTGCTCTTATTGCCCTTGTCATCTTTCCATTTACCCCTGTCCTGCCCTCTGTCAAGCTCTCTACTTCAGTGTTTACCCTACTACCTGCCATGTTTTGTGGGGGGAGGCTTGAACTTTCCTGTAACCTATCAGCACCTCCCCCCTGGGCTAGTTTAAAAGCTTGCCAAGGAAGCATTTAAACCTGTCACCTAGGAGCGTGTTTCCCTTCCTGGACAGATGCAGACCACCATGCCAGTATAGACCTTCATCTCTCCAGGTGGACCCCCAGTCCCCAATGAAGCCAAAGCCCTGTGCTCTGCACCAGTTTTGCAACCATTCTTTAAACTGCATGGTGTGCAGTACCCTAGCCTCACTCCTGCCATAGACTGGCAGCACCTCTGAGAAGGTTACCGTGCTTGCTACCTGTCTGAGGTGCCTCCCCAACTCTACAAATTCATCCTGCACTGCACTGATCTCATGCCTAGCTAGGTCATTTGTCCCGAGGTGGACAATGATATCTAGTTTCCTCTCCTGTGATGCTGCTTCTGCAATCCTGAGGATTTGCTTCCTGTCCCTCCAAACCATGGCACCAGGCAGGCACCTTACTTCCCTCTCCTCTCCCTTCCCCAGGTCTACACCCCCAACAACTGAGTCCCCTATCAGAAGCTGTTTCTTTCCCCTGTGGTGTCCCTTGCCACTCTTTTGTGGGTCTCCCTTGTGGATGTTCCCAGCATTCTTCTTGGTCTCCAACGAGGGTATCACAGAGGAACCTTGATTTGCCAGACTGACATATGATTTGTGTAGAGGTGCAACTCAGGGGCTACGCCTCTGTTCCACCACCCTCACCCTCCCAGAACCTACTGTGGTTCATCTGCTCTTCACACATGGCAACCTCTGAGGCAGTGGTTGTGGAACTGATGCTCTTTGGGTGGGGGAAGCCTCCTTAGTCCTTGCCAGTTGAGCCTGGAGGTGGATGGGTTGATTTAAAGTTAACTCATACAACACCTTAGACTGAAACTTAGGACTGGTATGCAAAGACACCCTGTCTTTGTGAAAATGCAAATAAGGAGGTTCACACATGAGAGCCTGAAGCTCTGAAATACTTCAAGCAGAAGTAATGGCAACTACATATAATGCTTTCCATGACAGTAAGCATAGCTCTCAAGTTACGGCTGGCTCAAGCAGAGCCAAATTAAGCTTCTCTAACACAAAATTCATATCCCAAGGTGGGGCTGGATTACAAATTGGCAGTTTCAAATGAGGGATGCCCCTCAAGAAAGTACAAGATACATTCAGCTGTACCACTGTATGGCCATCAACAGGTACATGGAAGGCTGAAATGGCTGACAGGTGCATCTTAACTGAAGAGTAACGCAACCTGGCATCGAACAGGGAGCGCAGGTACTCTAGAATCTGATTCATTGGACAGGTGAACAGATCAAGATAATAGAAGGCAGCCCACATAGCAAAGCGCTTCCACTTCTGGAATAAGTAGCCCTGGTGGGGGGTTTTCTAATGGCCATGAATCAGCCACCTTCTGAGAATCTCCAAACCTCACAATGGTTATGTCTTCAGGAGCCATGCATGAAGGCAAAGAGATTTGAGGTCTGGACGGACTACAGCGCCCTGCTCCTGTGATAGCAAGTCGGGGCGCAGCGCAGAGGTAGAGGAGGTTCCACTGTCAGCTGCTTCAGTAAGGGAAACCAGATCTGAAGAGGCCAGAAGGGAGCTATGAGGCTCAAAGTAGCTCCTTCCCTCTGACGCTTGATCAGAACCCTCTGAATTAGAGGGAAGGCATAGAGAAACCTCCCTTTCCAGAAGAAGGACAACGCCTCTTGCCAGAAAACTCCAAGCCCTGGAGTGAGCAAGCAGAAGCGCGGCAATTTTGTTTTGAGTGGGGATGCAAAACGGTCTAACTCTGAATGATCCAACCTGCCGAAAATAGAAATTACATACTTACTGTAATTACTAATCTTCCCAAATATCTTTACCATTCATTACCTATGGGTTCTACTGGAGGTCAAGACCCTGCACGGAAAGAAAATGAGCGCTGCCTCTTTAAATTTTTCTGAGCTAGAGGAGTCGATGTTGGGACGACACTGCCCACGAGGGCCAGCTTTCTACGTGGCGCTCGCGAGTTGGACAGTAATCAACGCCTACCCCTTCCATAACTTAGTTCTTGTCCGCCAAGCAAGGAAGAAAGGATAAGGATAGGGAAAAAAAAGAGGGCAAGGGTGCTCGAATGATAGACATGGGGGGGGGAAATAAATATAAAGCCAACTGAAAGAAGGGAGTATAGCCAAGAGTGACAAACTAATAAGATAGAGGTGACCAGCACACTGGGCAGCCCGAAGGCAGAAGAAAAATGTAACAAAAATTTAGATATGGGAAAAGGAAATAAAGAGGGGAAAAGAGCTAACAGTCTCCCCATGAGGAGGGATCCACTCCCCAACAGTTCCTCTCCCTCCTAGACACCCAGTCCCCTGCGAGAGGACAAGGCAGACTCCACAGACTTAAGAATTGAAGACATATTGAAATGTAGGCCCTGACGGACCAGAGGCGCCACAAAGTTAGCAGTTCCTGACCAGAGCGCTGTCATAAGAACAGGTGGGAGAAGGACAAAAGGAGGGGAAGGAGGGAAAACCTTCCCAATCCTCAAGAGAGAAAAAAGCAGAGGCTCAGGTAGCCACTCTTTCTTTCAAAAGCTTCAGAGGAGTTTCCGGAAGAAGATCCTGAAGACCCCCTCCCCCCAAAAAAAAAAACAAAGAATTTGTTCATACCGAAATCCTTCCCGATTGTCTTCCATCATCATCCCCTATCTTTTTTTTTTTGTTAGGAGTAGCCACAACCGTGGACCCCGCCACAACCTGTTCAAGAAAGGGTCGAAATCTTGACGCCACAGCCAAGAGACCAAGTTAGGAGGCTAACTGGTATCACAACCACTAGATGTAGGAATCTTCCCCAGAGCATTTGGCCAG
The DNA here is from genome assembly GCA_016271365.2 of Neoceratodus forsteri. Classification (NCBI taxonomy): domain Eukaryota; kingdom Metazoa; phylum Chordata; order Ceratodontiformes; family Ceratodontidae; genus Neoceratodus; species Neoceratodus forsteri. The sequence goes on from CM057452.1 coordinate 413,779,166, forward strand.
ACTTTAGCATTGAACAAATGTGACCCTTAGTGGGATCAGACCAGCTGACACCAATAAGAAAATCCTTAAGTGGGATATTCCCTACCCCTATGGGGGAATGAAAGGAAAAAGGGGTTTTAGAAAACCAACCCAGGAAGGCTGACAGAGCCAGCAATTGGAAAACAGGGTTTGCCTCCCAGAAAAGCTATCCCTCCCCTTGTCTCTTGTCCTAAATCAGGAAGTAGGGAGAGAGAAAAGGGACAACGCTGCCCGGCGTCTGGTTACAGGGAGGGTGGGTGGTGAGTGTAGCAGAATGGTGAAGATATTTGGGAAGATCAATGATTACAGTAATACGTAATTTACATATCTTCCTCAAATTAGTCTTCACCATTCATTACAATGGGTCCAGTGCCAAGATGGCAAACCCTGAGGGAAAAAAATATTTCACCTGCCTCCTGTGGTGGATAACCACAGGAGGGGGCACATTTACAAGCCTGGAGAGGCTCGCGGACAAGAATGGGCCAGCGGGTGCTCCCGAGACCCATGAAAGGTGGAGCTCCATTATCTCCGCCCGGAAACGCTGAACACTGGTAGGATGTAGAGTCCCCATTAGCAGAAAAGTGGTGAGAGGAAACCCCTTCCTCGGAGGAAGCAGAAGATGAAGAGGAGTCTGAATCAGAGCTTGGCGGCGCAGAAGTGTGAGGTCTAAAAATGACCTCGGAGATGGCCCTGAAGAAACGTGAGAAAGCAGTCACTGAAGCCCTGAACTGCTCCCGGGTGGGAGGGCCCCTGGGCCAAGAAGCCCAGGGAAATGAGGAGGGGAAGGCAGAGAAACTGGAGGAAGGACAACTTGGCCATGCCAGGAAGGTTCTCTGTCAGAGCTGTGGGTTCGTGCAGGGGACACCTCCTGAAGGGGGGGCTGCCAAACCTGCCCACCCCAGTGCACCTCAACTGTCGTGGGGCATGCGAGGTTGCTCAGGGGTACCCTATGAGGAGCCTGAGCGTGCAGAGTCCATCGGAGGCTCCCGCCACCAGCCAAGACGACCACCACAAAGCAAAGGAAGGCAAGACGGAGTTGCACTGTGACCCGAACGGTCTTCTATAGGGCTCCAAAAGGCAGTAGATGCTCAGACCCGATCCTGCCAACCTTTGACTCTAAAGAGAGAAACCTGCCCCTTGGAGGGGGCCTAGTGGAAGACTCTGGACTGGGCGCCTTGGGGGGGCTAGCCCCAGCTCCCACAGGAGGAGAGGTGGGGCCCTCCTGAGTATCCTCATGGCCGGGATCCAAATCACAGTAGGTCTGGCCAACCAGAATACACTCGCCCCCAAGCTGACACTGGTGGTGGCGTCTGAGGCTGAGGCAGCGCAGACTGCGGCGCCATCACCAGATGCAGCACTTACTGTGGAGCCACCACATGAAACGGGGCCGGACGCAGCATGGCCACTCACAGAGGCTCCTGAGAGGGCACCGACAGAGCCCCCAGTACAGGAGGTGGTGCCAGATGAGTCACGAGCAGCGATACCACCCGCAGGTACTGCCCGACGATACCGTCCTGGAAACTTCGAGAGACCCCGGAGAGGCCCAGTCGGAATCTGAGGAGCTTGGAACACAGTCAGGATCATCCCAATCAATGTCCTCCGAAGTGTGGGACGAGATCAGGAAGTTGCCCTCCCTGAGGATGGCTGCCCCAACAACCCCTTGCTGGGACCCCTTACCCCAGCAAGCTGTGGGGCAGAGGGGGTCTCCTCCCCGCTGGCTCATATAGAGCTGAGATGGGGGGGGGGGCTCACAGGTGGAGCCTAAAGACCGTCTCTTGGAGTACCGAGGGCGACGATGCCCTCGGAACGTTGTTGGGGGAGGGGTTCTCCCCAACTGCTGCGCCGCATGAATAATGACAGTGTGATAATCCACTGAAAAACAGGCATCGCACTCATACATCATGTGAGGAGACCTAGACAGGCGAAACACGGTCGAGCGCTATAGGGCAACTCCCCGCGCTTGGAAACCAATCTACACCCCGACTCCAACATATCGTGCAAATAAGATAATAAAATGGGGAAAATACCATGAAACTACTCGGCACTGCGATAACAACAAGAAAAGAAAATACTGGCACTGAAGTGGCACAGCACCAGACAAGAGTACACGCCTAGGTTCTGCTGAACGTCAAGGTCGAGGTTGGCCCTACACCTAGCAGCAATGTCCAGACTGTAATGCTTGATGAAGGTAAGGATAGAACTCCAGGTGATGGCTGCACAGATGTCCGCAGCAGATATTTCTGAAACAAGCCATGGAGGTGGCTATACCCCTGGTGGAATGGCCCTTAACCACTCCTGGAAGGTCACTGTTGTACTTAGGGTAGCAAAAAATGCAACTGGCTAACCACTTAGACAAGCATTGTTTGGGACACTGGCGCACACTCTCTCAGGGCCGAATGAAACATACAACTGATCAGACTTCCTTAAAGTCTTGGTCCGGTGTGTATAGTATCACAAGATTCTATGTACATCCAAAGCATGGAGCAAAGCCTCCCCCTGATTAAAATACTCAGGAAAGTAAACAGGTAGGTGAATGGATTGGTTCAAAGTAAGCTCCAACACCACCTTGGGAAGAAACTTGGGATTAGTATGCAAAGACACCCTGTATTTGTGAAAAACCAAATAAGACTCTTTACATATAAGAGCCTGAAGTTCAGAAATCATTCGAGCAAGAAGTTACACCATCTAAAAAGAGCACTTTCTATGACAGAAAGTGCAGCTCGAAACTTGCCGCCGGTTCAAAGGGAGGTAACGTAAAATTAAGGTCCCATGGAAGGACCGGGTCCCAAATGGGAGGGTTCAGGTGCAAAATGCCCCAGAGGAAGGTGCGAGACACCTCAAGCTGAGCCACGGCCCCACCCTCGATAGGTGCATGATACACAGAGATGGCAGAAAGATGCACCTTTTTTTTTCCCAATTCTATTTATGCACCCTGCGTCCTGGAACTTTCTCGGGCTGCCTCTGTTCACAGCTGCTCTACCGCCGACCTGGTCCCAAGCCTCCTCAGAGGGTATGTTAACCCTCCACCAACCTCCAACCGGGAAGCCCCAACTCTGAGCCCCAGACGAATCCCTCCATCCGGAGCTCTATCTACAATGCAGTGCCGGCAGGGCAAAGCCTGACATTGGCGTGTGGCGGTGGTCCGGAGAGGAGCTATCGCTTATCCAGGTGCAGGGGGATTTTTTCCTGTGTGTTGTTACCCTCCCCCGTGAGCCAGACGTGCAGTGACGCCTGCACAGAGAAGCTGTAAGCATCTGCCGTGCTCCTCCCCTTATGTTCCAGGCACAGGTAGTACACCCGGTCTACACTGGGTGTCACTACTGCGCTGAGAAGCCCCCGAACCCACCCCAGGGAGAGGACAGCTGTCCTCTGGACGCTCAATCCTCTCCCTCCCCTGCTAACCCCCGGCGGTCTGGGCTCATTCCTGAACCCGGGTCGCCGGCGTGAGGTGTGCAGTCCAGCGCATCAACCCTCAGCGCCACCAGGCCGGCTAGAAAGATGCACCTTAAACAGCAACTTTTTATGTTGTCCCCCCCCCAAGAAGCACAAAGAACCCTTACCTGCCCCCAAATCCAATACTTGTAATCTTATCTTGTGTGCGTGCCCCTATTCAGGAATGGAAGAAAAAATTACTCACCTTAGTAATGTTGTTTCTTCTAATGGAGTCTTGCTATATTATGACATATGCAGTATAACCCCAGGTTAGAACTGCTCCGGAGGTGAAAGAGTTGACTTCCATGCAGAGCATGGAATCTTGAGCGCGAGCTCGGAGGAACACTGTCTGTTGAAGCTCAAACTTAAACTGTCAGATCTTTACAAGCAAAAACTCATTAAGGTTCTGTGTGGAAGCCGTAAACCTACACTAGTTGTTGGCTACTAACTACAAAAACACCTTTTTGATCTTGATCCCAAAACAAAGACTCAAGTCGGGGGATTCAAGAAGAAACTTAAACATAACACCTAAGCACCCAAGGAGGGTGAAATAAAGTGGGCAAAGAAGTGCCAACATTGCATTGCCCACCCACCTCCCAAAAAGAGAGGTTCTGAGAGGGGTAGGTTTGGGGGTCATAATATAGCAAGACTCCATTAGAAGAAACAACATTACTAAGGTGAGTAATTTTTCTTCAAACAACATGAAGTCTTGCTATATTATGACATATGCAGACTACACAGCAGTACCTCCAAGGAGGAGGGACAGAACCTACTTGGGAAATAGGCTCTGAAGCACAGCTGTGCCAAATCGAGCATCACTCCTAGCCTGGATATCCAAGGAGCAATGCTTAGTAAAAGTGTGAACTGTTTTCCAGGTAGCTGCTTGACATATCTCTAGGATAGGAATGTCCCTGGCAGCAGCCAGAGACGCAGCTGTACCTCTGGTAGAGTGAGCCCTCAGGCCTGAGGGAGGAACCTTACCCAGTTTTTCGTAACAGAATTGGATACATACATAGATACATAGACAGTGTCAGCAGATAAGGGCCTATGGCCCACCTAGTCTGCCCATTTGAGTTTGTAACTTCAGTTTATGTTTTCCTAGAACTCTGCTGCCCCTTACCCCCGACCTCTAGAATTCCTTTATGTCTATCCCATGCATTCTTAAATCCCGTGATTGTTTCAGCCCCCACCACTTCCTCAGGCAGAGTGTTCCACTTGTTCACCACCCGTTCTATGAAGAAATTCTTCCTCACATTTCCTCTGAATCGTCCTCCCTCCAACTTCATCCCATGCCCTCTAGTCCTGGAACATCTTTTTCGCTTAAAAATAGTGTATTCTTGCACCCTTTTCCGCCCTCTAAGATACTTGTATGTCTCTATCATGTCCCCTCTCTCCCTCCTCTCCTCCAGGGAGTACATATTCAATTCCTTCAATCTGGATACAAGAGACAATCCACCTGGCAATGGATCTTTTAGTGGCAGGTTTCCCTTTACCAACCTCACCATAAGTGAGGAACAATTGGAGGGATTCGAACCTGTGACCCTTGGTACGTTCTGTATAGTAACTAAGGGCTCTTTTGACATCTAAACTGTGCAATCTCCTCTCACCAGAGGAGGAATGGTCAGTGAAGTACACATGGAGACATGGATTGATTAAGGTGAAAGTCTGAAACCACCTTAGGCAAAAACTTCCTGTTAGTCCTGAGGACTACCTTATCTCTATGAAAGGAGATAAAATCAGGCTCCACTGACAAGGCTTGTAGCTCACTTATGCGCCTGGCAGAGGTGATGGCTACCAGAAACACAGTTTTCCAAGTCAAGTACTTCAGCTCTGCTGAAGACAATGGCTCAAAGGGGTTGCATAAGCTGAGCGATGCAAATATTAAGATCCCAAGCAGGGGCAGGATCCCTGAACGGGGGATTGGTGTGAAGCAACCCTTTAAAAAACTTGGGAGAACACAGGGTGAGCTGATAAAGAAGAGGGCTTACCTGCTGACAAGAAGACAGACACAGCTGCCAAGTGCACCTATAGAGCAGCTGGCCTCAGCCCCAAGGAATTCAAATGCACCAAATAATCCAGGATCGTGGGCACAGCAGCAGATTCTGGGGAAATATGTTTACCAGCACACCATATAGAAAATCTCTTCCATTTTGAATTATAGGTAGCCCTGGTGGAAGGCTTCCTAGAGGCCTTCAAGATATCCAATACACCTTGAGAAAGATGTAGTTCAGCAAACTACAACTCTTCAAGAGCCAAGCCTTGAGATTGAGAGATTTGAGGTTCGGATACCAAACTCTCCCCTGGGCACAGGTTAACAGGTTGTGATTCCTGGGAAGGCATAGGGGAGGGTGGACTGCTAAGGACATGAGGAGTGGGTACCAGGGCTGCCTGGTCCAATCTGGAGCAATCAGGATCATCTTGCAGGATTGAGATCTGATTCTGACTAGCACTTTGAAAAGAAGGGGGAAGGGGGGAAAAGCATAGAGAAACTTCCCTTCCCAGCTGAGAAGGAAGGTATCCAGAGGGACTGAGCCCAACACTGGGGGCCTGCAACAAAAAAGGGGAAGTTGGTGATTGGGGCTGCAAAGAGATCTATTTGCGGAGTGCCCCATCTGGCAAATATTACCTCCAGTACTAGGGGATCCAGTGCCCATTCGTGATGGCCCTGGGAAATCCTGCTGAGAGCATCCGCTAGGACATTGTCCTTGCCTGGGAGGTGAACTGCCATAAGGGAGGCATTCAGAGAATATGCCAGAGACCACAACTTCATTGCTTTGGTGCACAAGGCCGTAGACCGAGTGCCCCCTTGCTTGTTGATGTACCACATTGTAGTGGTATTGTCTGTTCTGACCTGAACTACCTTGTTCTGGACAGCTGTGAAGAAAACCTGAAGTGCTAGAAAAACTGCTCTGAGCTCCAGCAAATTGATGTGGAGCAGAGATTCCTGAGGGACCACAGCCCTTGGGTGGAAAGGTCGCCCATGTGAGCTCCCCACCCCAAGAGGGATGCATCTGTAGTAAGGGTCAAGGAATGAGACTGGGAGTGAAGGAACCCCTGTCTCAGATTGTTCTGATCCTGCCACCACTGGAGGGTCTGGATCAGGGTTCGAGTCACTGGAATCAATTTGGTTAGGGGATCCGTCCTTTGAGACCAAAAGGCTCTCAAATGGAACTGAATGTCCCTCATCTGAAATCTCGCTCCCTGCACTACTGCTGTAGAAGCAGCCATGTGCCCCAGGAGCTGTAGAAAATGCCTTGCTGGTCGAGAGACCTGCAGGGTGAAAGAGGAAGCCAGAGACACCAGGGTCCTTGCTCTCTCCAGAGGAAGGAAGGCTCTGGCTTCTTTTGTGTTCAGTTCTGCGCCTATAAAGGTGAGAAGCTGGACAGGCTCCAGAACTGACTTTGGAAGATTGAGAAGGAAACCTAGAGATGTAAGCAGGTGCTGGGTTACTTGTAAATGAAGTTTGACCTGTTCTGGAGACTGGCCTACAATGAGCCAGTCGTCCAGATAAGGAAAGATGGCAATCTTTGCCTTCTTAAATGAGCAACTCTACTGCCAGGCATTTTGTGAAGCATCTGGAGCCGAAGAGGGCCAAGGGCATTGCTCTGAACTGGTAATGGCCTGAGGCAGTTCGAATCTGAGGTACTTCGATGGGACCTTCTGATGAGAACACGGAAGTAGGCATCCTTGAGGTCCAGGAGGCTAGCCAGTCCCTGGCCTTAGAGAGGAAAATAATCCCCAGGGTCACCATTCTGAACTTTGGTTTTGAAAGGTGCTTGTTTAGATACCTGAGATCCAGAATGGGCCGCCATTCTCCTGTCTTTTTTGGGGTAAGGAAGTACCTGGAGTACAACCCTTTGCCCTGGTGCATGGGTAGAACCCTTTCCAAGGCTCTGAGAGCCAGGAGGGCAGAAACTTCTGCTTCCAGGGCAAATGCCTCTGATGGGTTTGCAGGTGGAAAAGATCTGGCTCTCATCTTCGGAAATTTTTTGAAGCTGAGAACCAGTCCCTGGCTTACTACCTCCAGGACTCACTTGTCTGATGTTAAAGACTTCCAGTCCTGGACAAAGTAAGCCAGCCTGCCCCCTACCGGTACTGGAGAATTGGCCCTGGCTACCCCATCAGGGAGCCTGTTTTGCATGGGCTTTGGGTTCAGGGGTAGAAGCAGGCTTACTAGAGCCCCTTCTGCCCCTTCCTCTAAAGAACCCCCTCTGGGCATAAGCAGAAGAGGAGGCCTGGGCTTGGTAAAACGGCCTATGAAAAGGCCTGCCCCTGCCCCTGACATGCTGCCTTTGAGGAGTGACTTGCCTTTCTTTGGCCTGTGCACTCCTATAGGTGGTCCTATACTCATCCATTTTCTTCATAAAATTCTCTGTCTGCTCCCCAAACAGAGAATTTCCCACAACAGGAAAATCCATAGCCTTAGACTGGGTATCCTGTGACAGGGCAGTACATCTGAGCCAGGCCATTCTGCGAAGAGACACAGATGTAGCCATAACTCTAGATGAAACATCATTAGAGTCTACAGCAGCATGAAACTGCACCTTGGATGCCTCAATACTGTCCGCAGCCACCTGCTCCAGCTCCCTGGCAAGCTGTTCAGGGGCCCGTTTTGCTAGGGCCAGGACAGTATCCCACCTGGATTTCTGGTACCTAGCTGCGTAAGCCATATAATTTGCCTGTCTGAGTCCCAAAGATGCTGCCATGTACTGCTTTTTTGCCATGGCATCCATCCTCCTGGAATCCTTTTCAGGAGGGTGAAAGACTAGAGGAATATTAGCCTTGTCACAGGCTGCAGCCTGCACTACCCCGACATATGAGATAGGAACTCTGTATCAGAGCCTGATAAAGCATACCTCTTGTCCATCCTTTTATCCACAGGGAGGATAGAATGAGGAGTTTTCAGAATGTTTACTGTCTGTTTCCTTTTTTTTTTTAAACTTTCTTTATTTATGTATATTTTCTTTTTTTCCATACCCCATCCCATGGAGACCACACTTACAAACAAAAGTATAAGAGTGACAAATTTTCCAGGTACATGATGGTTCTGAGAGGATACCGTGTCGCATTAATTATACATTCATCATCAATCTGTGTGAGGGTATATTTCTTCCTAAAACATACTTTTCTCTCTCCTTTTCAGTCGACATATCTTTAATTTGCATATTCCTTTTGTCTGCGCTCTGTCATAGTTTAAACTGTAGCCCAAGGACCTCAGCTTCCCAAGGGTACAATCAAATCCCTCAGATGTTAAATATTTTAGATTTTAAGAATAAAATTCAGGGTCCATTTACCATATAAAGCACCATCTTCTCCAAATCAACTCAAATTTGGTGAGCTTCTTATTAAGTAAGGCTGTGAGTGCCTCTAATCTATATAGTTTGATCATTATGTCATGCCACCCCTGGATGTTAATCTCCTTCTGAGAAAGCCAATTTTTTGTAATTATTTTTTGTGCTGCTAGGCATGCCATTTTTAAGAATTTACCTGTGTTAGGATCCCTGCATCCCCTGGGATAATCCATAAAGAAAAAAAGGGAAGGGGTGAGTTGTAAATTCGGATCAATTATACTCTGTAAGGTCTGCTGTAGGTCCTTTAGGAAACTTTGGACTTTTGCTGGGGAATATCCGCACTTCCTCCAACACCTTGAAGCTTCCTCCCCTTGATATTTCCCTTGAATCGCAGGGGTCTTAAAAAATCTCACTAACATTTTCCAAGCAAACTCCTTCCAACTGACCGCCGAAGTCCCCCACTGTGTTCTTTGTAGTGCCCATTTCCATTGCTCTTCTTGTATCCTAATACCCAAATCCCTCTCCCAGGTCTCTTTGGTACTCTGAATAATATCTCCTTTCCAATTGATAAGAGCTGTGTATATAATTGAAATTATATGCTCCTTAGGCGGTTTGCCCTCTATAGCTGATTTTAATATTTTCGCAATCTGAGGGGGAGGACCTAATCCCGGGGGCAACTGTGCCTGCAGCGATCTAATATATGCTCTTATCTGGAAGTATCTGAATCTATCTTTCCATGATATATCATATCTGACAACTAAAGTCTGAAAGTCCAAAATCTGATCCCCCTCCAAGAAATGCCATATTAAGTGCAATTTTTTCTCTTCCCATTTTTTGAAACCCTTGTTCCACTTAACTGGGGTGAAGGATGTCAGGTAGGGCACCGACAGCATTAGGTACCTCCATCCTTTGGCCTTTGAGTCTAAGAGGATGTTATACCAACTGTTTAGGGTGGCTTCCGTATGCGGGTTTCTCTCCTCCCCTAGGTCTCTAGCCCTCTTTTGTGAGAGCAGGGCCAGGTTGAGATCCTCCAGGCCCCCCCTCCCCATTTCTATATCCTTCCATCTAGCCTCATATGTTTGATCCAACCAATACATGACAGTTCTAAGTTGGGCTGCTTGGTGGTATAGTTTCAAATTAGGAAGGGCAAGGCCTCCCCCCTCCTTCGGAGTCTGAAGCACCGAGGGCGAACTCTTGGCTTCTGCTGGCCCCACAAAAAGTGAGAAATTCTCCCATGCAATGCCATAAAGAAGGAGTCTGGGACAGTGATGGGTAGTGTTTGGGTTAAATATAAGAATCTGGGAAGCAATACCATTTTAACTGCCTCCACTCTTTGCACTAAGGGGATAGGGGTCGGAGCCCATCTCTCCAGCTCTGACCTAAGCTTGTCTAAAGTTGGGTTAAAATTAAGTGCATACAAATGTCCTACCTCAGAACTAAGAAGGACCCCCAAGTACCTAATGTATGTGCGGTCCCATTTAAATGGGAATGACTCCATCAAATTCACTGAGGGTGTATAATGGACCTTCAATACTTCAGTTTTAGTAGTATTTAGCTTATACCCTGCTAATTCACTAAATTCTGTTAGGCAATTCCACAGCGATCCCATTGAACACTCGGGATCTGACAAATAGATGAGTAGGTCATCCGCATATAGCAAGCTTATGTGTTCATCCCTTGTCTCCCAACCCTCACCTCTCTCTCTGCGTATTCTCTGGGCTAGTGGTTCCAAGTAGAGGCGAACAGAAGAGGCGAGAGGGACAACCCCTCGTGCCTCTATGCAGCTGGAAGGCGGATACCTGCCCGTTTATTTTAACATAGGCCTTCGGTTTTGTATATATGTTTTCAATAGCTTTAATCATTGAGTCGGAAACCAAATCTAGCAAGGGTCAGACTTAGGAACCTCCATTCTACCGATCAAGCGCCTTCTCCCATCTAAGCTCATCAGCAGGAGCAGGGGAGCCTGACCTAGTAGCATGATGCAGTATGTGCAAGGTTCTTTTAATATTATCTTGTGTCTGTCTCCCTAGTATGAATCCAGTTTGATCCAACGCTACCAGTTCAGGCATTACTTTTTCCATACGCCTAGCTAGTATGGCTGTATATACTTTATAGTCAATGTTCAGCACCGATATAGGCCTAAACGATTTACATTGCGTGATGTCTTTTCCTGGCTTTGGAATACTTGAAATATGACAAAATTCCAACTGTCTGGAAGAGGTTCCCCCGACTGTATCTCTCTACATGTCTCTAATAACTGAGAGCTAATCTCTTCTCTGAAAAATTTAAAGAATTCTGGGGTGTATCCATCTGGACCTGGTGATTTTTTAGATTTAAGTTTCTTGATTGCATTATCTATCTCTGCCAACTCAATGGGCCTTTCCAATACCTCTCTCACTTCCTGTGTTAAACTTGGCAGGTTAAGCCTCCTTAAATAATCTTGGATCTCTAACTCACTTGGGCTTCTATCTGATGTATATAACGACTGGTAAAACCTGTTAAAACAGTTTAATACCTTTTCGGACCTCTCATATTTCCCTGACACAGGATCTCTAATCTGGGTAATAGTATTTTATGCGGTCTGTTGTCTCAGCCTATGGGCCAAGAGGCGTGTGGCTCTTGGGCCTACCTCGTAGTATTTCTGGCGAACCCGTTGTAGCGCCTGTTCAGTTCTGATGTCAATCAGCTTCTGAATTTTTTGTTTAATTTCTTTTATGTTAGTGTATACTGTCTCATCACCGGCTGCGTGCTGTCTTTGCAATTCTAGCAATTGAGTTTGCAGCTTCTCCATCTGCTGAGTTTGCTGTCTCTTAAAGTACGCCGCATATTTGATACAAACCCCTCTAAAAACTGTTTTTATTGTGTCCCAGAGAATACCTTTTGAGACTTCAGGTGTTTCATTCTCTCTAACTATTTGTTCCAATCTGGATTTAGCCATGTCCGTGAATTCCTTCAAATTCAACATATAGTTGTTAAATTTCCACAGGGTCTGACCTCTTTTCCTATTCCATTCCATTTCCATCAGGATCATAGAATGGTCCGAGGTGTAGAAGGGATGTGCCTACAGCTAGTCACTAAGTTTTGGTGTTCTCCGATGTTAAAATATAGTCTATTGATGTGTATGACCCATGCGGGTAAGAAAAATGTGTGTATTCTCTTCTCCCTGGGTTCTCTCTCTCCAGGTGTCTACCAAAGGCCTTTCTCAGATGGGCCTTTATCTCTTACTAGTGGGATTCTGCCTAAAATTGCCCTTCCTAGAGGTGTCTATTTGTGTCCAGATTTGATTTAGGTCCCTCCTATGATTAGCCTTCCTTCTGCAAATCCACTATTTTCTGCAGTAGGACCCTGGTGACCTCCTCGTTGTCCCGGTGGAAGATAGAGACACCAGTGTAACATCTCTCCTCAAATTCCCCACCAGTATCACAAGCGTCCCTCCGGGTCTGCATAGGTGGAAGTCGACCGAAACTGGATATTTTTGGGTACCAGGATGGCTACCCCTCCTTTTTCCCTTATATGCCCGCTATCTGACTAAAGCCCAGCTTCTGCAGTTTCTGGTGCTCCTCCCTACTTAAATGCTTCTGGAGAAGTACAAAGGAGGGCCTCAGCCTCTTTATGTCTGTCAGAACCTTATACCTCTTAATCGGGTTATTCAAACCATTAACATTCTGAGAAAGTACCCTTAACATAGTTTTATCAATCATTTTGGTATATATATATACTTGCCTTATACTAGAACCCCCTGTTGCATCATGACATTTACCCCCTGTAGCTTTCTCAACTAAAAAACATTTGTCTCTCTTAATCTTACACAGAAAAAGAAGGTATACATAGCACCTCCATCCCTCAGACAAAATTGTGTGTGTCTCCAACCTTATTAAACAATGCCCTTCATTGGCCCCCATACAGAGCCTTAGAAACAACCCCTTCAGCCACCCCTCCCCCAAACTATGTACAAAGTGACCTCCAAGGTAGGGGGACAATTTCTCGTGTCCCCTACTGACTCGGGAAGCTAATACCCGAGTTAGAGGAAGGGAGATCAAGACCCTATCTCGTTCCTCTTGGACCTTAAAATCAGGTCCTGGCCTGCTGTTTTGGCCTGTCCGCATCAAAAGTTCCCCTGCGCCTCCAAGATTCGTCATGATATTAGCTATCGATCCCACATTCAAGGAGGCTGCCCATATCATCCAGCTCAGAAAAAAGAACATCCGAGTGGGAGGTCTAATCATGAATCCCTCGAAAGAGACGCCCCCCTTTCACCCACCAGCTTCATAAAACAGATGCATTACTTTGAGTCTAAGCAAATCCTTTGTTTCCCATATCCTCTCCCCATGTTTGCTCCGCAACTGAGCCACTCGCCTGACAAACTGTGGGAAAAAAAAAAAAAAACCACCAGCCCCCTTATTTTACCTCGTTGCCTCCTCCTTTCCCCCTCCTTTTAAAGAGATCACATAACAGAAGAATTATGTCCATATAGAGTCCCAGTAGAATGAAATAAAAAGGCCTACGACTTAGTGGGCTACTAGTCCTGATTTCCAAGTGTCCCAAAGTTTATATAGTAGTAGATTGTCCAAAGTGTCCCAAGACCTTAATATTCCTTCATATGTGGATCTGGCTGTTAGTCCCATCTAGAAAAAGACTAATGTTCGTTATACAGTACCCCCATATAGAGGGAGATTCATGATTTCCTGTTCTTCACCCCACCTCCTGCAGTCCTCCATTCTCTCTCTCTCTCCGGTTGTTTCTCTGTGCTCCGGTAAAGTTAAATTATGAAGCAGCCTTTAATCTCATTCATAGTGTACGATGATGACGCTTCTCCCAGCGGTCTATTGTCCTTCTTTGTAGATAATTTCCACTGAGCCCGGTATGAGGCCTGAGTGTCCTTTTGGTTTCTCATCAGTTGCACTTCATGCCCTTATTTTTCATTGCTTGATATGCTTCCTCCAATGTTTGATACAGTTCAGTACCGACTCCCAGAACACCCTGAGGCGGAGGAGAGAGGTCTGGCAGAACTCCCAACTGTCTCAATTTCCGTAATATTGGCGCGTAGGCCAGTCTCTGTTGTTGTATGGAGGGTGGGTAATCCTGATCAAAAATAACCTTGCCCTTTATATTCCACTGTATAGTTGTCTCATGCCATTCTCAAAATATGCTCCTTGTCCCTGTAACTGGAGAATTTTGCAATAATAGATCTAAGCCTCGCCTTCTCCGAGATAGGGATTAGGCACTAAGGCCCTGTGTGCTCTCGATTCTGAAATTAAAGGCTTGTGGCAGATCTAATACATTTCTCAGCATTTCTTGATAAACTCACACATGTTTCAGTTCAGTTTTTCTGGTAAGCCATATATTCTTAAATTGTCTCTTCGCGATCTGGCTTCGAGGTCTAAACATTTGGATCTGAAAAATTCCTGTTGTTGAATAATTTTCTCGATTGTACTCGATAGGCCCACCAAATCGTCCTCTGCTGTGGATACTCTCTCCTCGATGGTTGCTATGCAATTCTCCAGTTTGAGTAGGTCGTTATGTATTTGCTCCAACCCTCGCTTAGTGTCCGATCTTGATTGTTTAATTTCTCCGAGTAATATTTCAAATCTGGAACGAGAAAGAGCTTCTAGCTCTGATTCAGTGTCTGCTCCCGCTGTACTCGCGGGTGAAGCCCTCCGCTAATCGTCGAACTCGCGGGATAAATATGCGGCAGATCGCGTTGAGCTTCTCATTTTTAGCGTGCGATCTCTTCCCTGCTTTGCCTCCACTGTGTGTTTTGTGCATATTTCACCAAAAAAGATGCTGTTTGAGTCTGTGTGGAGTCGTTTCTTGCTGGGAGGCGAGAGGGGCTCTTGGTTTAAGCTGCCATGCTTTCGATGACGTCACCGGGAGTCTACTGTCCGTTTCCTAAAAGATTTATGCAAGGGAATAGACAGTCTCCTAGACTCTGGAATATCCATAATTTCCACAAAATCAGACTCTTCTTGATCATCAACAGCTTCCTCAACAGGGAGTTGCAGAGTGTCAGCAACTTTCTTGTAAAACAAAAAATGAGAAGGGGACTCGGATAGCCTGGGAGGGGATACTCCTGGGGGTCTGTCTGGAGAGATGTCTGGTTCAATGGGCACATCTAGACTGTCAAAATCACTCACTCTCCTCGTACCCCTCCTCCCCTTCCCCTGGTTCATAAAAATCTTCAAAATCATAATCTTCAACCGAGGGAACCGACCGACTCGGGCGCTTGCCCAATGGTGCCTGTTCGGACGGAACTGGGGAAAGAGTCTGGACAATTTGGATAGCTTTGGCTATTTCCTCAGCGGTTGGAGAAAGAACTTTTGGCCCCAAACTAGCTGACCTTCTAGCCCTTTTAGTTGGAACCGGCTCCTCAGAGCTGGCTCTTCGTTCCCGAGGAAGCATCGCCCTGGTCAGAGGCACTCCCTCAGGTTCGGTTGGAACCGAACGGGCTGAATATGGGTCAGCGGACTTTTGGCCTCCTTTCCTGAGCCTACCAACTCTTTTTCCACGGTGGCAGCAAGAAAATTCTTACAAATCTGGCAGTCTGCATTGAGGTGGTCAAACCCCAGACAATATACACAAATGGTGTGTGGGTCAGCTTTGGCAAAGGCTTCCCCACAGAGGCCACAGTGCTGAAACCCAGTGGGTTCGGTTTTTCTTTTGGGTTTCTCAGACATAGTGCCGGCCTAACCAAAACTTGCCCGTTAATGGCAATCCACCAAGCAAGACTCTCTTATCAGTTCCCAACTGTGTCACGGGTCGTGGAAAAAATGTAATAAAATCCGTTTTTTTAGAACTGATAAGAACCGAGAACCACACTCTAAAGGGCTAGAAAGTAATTTTTAAACCCCTCTGATCGGTTCAAACCGAACCGAAAAAGTCGTTTACAAGTTCCTCACAGAAGAAAAAATAATAAATAAGCCTATCTATTACTTACAATACCACAGACAGAGCTTGAACCGACGATTGCGGTTAAATTTCGGTAAAATAAACCGAGAATTACACTTTAAAACCGACAAACGAACCGAGCAGCAGGACGAATCTCCGGAGTGACTGTTCAGTGAGGCGGAGTAAAGAATCTGACAGTTTAAGTTTGAGCTTCAACAGACAGTGTGTTCATCCGAGCTCGCGCTCAAAATTCCATGCTCTGCATGGAAGTTAACAAGACTTTCTATAGATACATTAGTGAAAGGAGAAAGTCCAGAGGGGGTATTGCTAAGCTTAATGGAGAAAAGGGAGCATGTGAGGAGGAGGACCCTGTAAAGGCATCTATCCTAAATAGATACTTTTGCTCAGTATTTACTGAAGAGAAGGTAGGGCAGGGCCCACAGCTCAGCATCATGGACACAGGGGGGAGGGAGGTGAGCACTACTCCCTTCACAAAAGAAAGGGTCCTACAAGAGCTTGCTAAGCTCAGGGTGGATAAGGCAATGGGACCTGATGGCATACATCCCAGGGTACTTAAGGAGGTACTAACAGAGCCATTAGCAGAATTGTTTAGTGAGTCTCTGAGCACAGGAGAGGTCCCAGAAGACTGGAGAAGGGCTCATGTGATCCCACTCCACAAGAGTGGTAGCAGGGAGGAGGCGGGGAACTACAGACCGGTCAGTCTTACCTCAGTAGTGGGCAAGATTATGGAGGCACTCCTTAAGGAAAGGATAGTGCAACACCTGGAATCCATAGGGCACAGGATCCAAGACAGCATGGGTTTACAAAGGAAGGTCCTGTCAAACTAATCTCATAGATTTCTTTGACTGGGTAACCAGAGTGGTGGACCAAGGGGAGCAGTTGATGTCGCCTACCTTGACTTCAGCAAAGCTTTTGACACTGTTCCACATAAAGATTGATAAATAAGCTAGGTAGGCTGGGTGGGTCAGAAGTTGGTCAACTGGGTGGCAAACTGGTTGACTGGCAGAAAACAGAGAGTGGTGGTAAATGGTATACAGTCAGAAGAGATGCAAGTCACAAGTGGGGTACCTCAGGGATCAGTCCTGGGGCCAGTCCTATTCAACATCTTCATTAGTGACCTACGAGATGGACTAGAGGGTAAGGCTTGTCTGTTTGCAGATGACACCAAGATCTGCAACAGAGTAGATGATCCAGATGGGGTGGGCAGAATGAGAAGAGATCTGGATAAACTAGCAGAATGGTCAGAAGAGTGGCAACTGGGATTTAATGCAAAGAAGTGCAAAATCATGCACATAGGGAAGAGAAACCCTGAAGCCACTTATAGGCTGGGAGGGGAGTTGCTAGCAGTCACAAAGGTAGAAAGAGACTTGGGCATCATCATCACTGATGACCTAAAATCATCCAAGCAGACCTCTAAAGCAGTAGGTAAGGCTAGGGGTGTTAGGGTGTATTAGTAGGGGTATCACAAGTCGTAAGAGGGAGTAATAATCCCTCTGTACAAGACATTAGTTAGGCCCCATCTGGAGTACTCCGTGCAGTATTGGAGGCCACACCTTCACAAGGACATTAACCAAATTGAGGCAGTCCAGAGAAGGGCAACCAAAATGGTGCAGGGACTGCATCAGAAGACATATGAGGACAGATTAAGGAGCTCAATATGTATACCCTTGAGCAAAGGAGGAGAGAGGTGATATGATCGAGACATTTAAACACCTTAAGGGCATAAACAAGGTGAAAGAGTCTAACATGTTTAAATATAAGAAAAATAGCAGGACAAGAGGACACAGCATGAGATTAGAGGGAGGCCAATTAAGGGGGAATGTGAGGAAATTCTTTTTCACAGAAAGGGTGGTAGATGCATGGAATGGCTTACCACAAGAAGTGGTGGCTCTGAATACAGTGCAGAGCTTCAAACAGGCATGGGATAGGCATAAGGGAGCAATACAAATGACTATGAATAGATAGGTCACTGACAGAGCAAAGGCCGATGGCACATTTATAAGGTAGAAAAAGAAATGGGCAGACTGGATGGGCCTTGCGGTCCTTATCTGCCGTCAACTTCTATGTTTCTATGTTTCACCTCCGGAGCAGTTCTAACCTGGGGTTATACTGCATATGTCATAATATAGCAAGACTTCATGTTGTGTGAAGGGATTGTATTTTGGCTCTGAGGAGCCCCACCACACCGATCTCTTCCAATTCCCTGTACCTCTGCAGAATGCACTACACCCCCAATCCGCCCCCATGCTACCACGTTTTATGACATCACTATATGAAGAGCGTGGGGGCGCGCTCCTATAGACATGAATGGGGGCTTTTTTTTTTTAATTAAATTTTGGTAGTTTAGATGACCATTCGGAATAAATCATGGCCACCGCTTAACGAACAAGGACCCTGGTGGCAATTCAGGGCGGAGCGCACTCTGCAGAGGTACAAGTAAGTGGAAGGGATCAGTGTGTGGGGGCTCCTCAGAGCCAGAGTATGATCCCTTCCTAAACTGGGGCACCTACACAAGAAAAGATTACAAGGACTGGATTTGGGGGCAGGTAAGGCTTCTTTGTGTTTCTTGGGGGGGAATTTGCTAAAGAACGCGATAGTTGCTCTTTAAGACAGGAATACCACAAGCCCATGTTCGAGAGGGAGAGAAGGTACTCCAACACTTGATTCAATGGACAGGTGAAGGGGTCCAGCTGGTGCGAAGCAGCCCATAGGGTGAAGCACTTCCATTTCATGGTGTAAGTGGCCCTAGTGGAGGGCTTTTTAGTGACCACCAGGATATTCTCGACCCTAAAGAAAACCCCAAAGCGGGCAATGGCTAAGTCCGCAGGAGCCATATATGGAAACACAGAAACACAGACTTTGACTGTAGTTGAGGACCGCTTGGCCCACCCAGTCTGCCCATTTCCCTACCTATTGGATAAGCTGCAGAATCTAGTTAACCAACAGCCTACTTCCTCCTACCCCTCCACTACTTATTTATTTTATTTCAGATTGGGATTAATACCTTTGAGTCTCGGACTCATTTACAAAGGTTCCAAGTTGATACAGATACACAAGACAAACAAACTACACATAGGTTACACAGGTTCCTTAGTAATTTACACTGTAGGTTACAAAGGGTAAATGATAACATTAGCTGTAGAGGAAAAGTAACCCTGGTAACTCAGGGCACAACAGCTAGTTATAATTCAATGCGAGATTGGGAAATTGTTACTAGTGCAAATGTTCAGCGTAAGTGCAAAGTACAGAAGAAGACTATGGAATTCATTCGGTGATCTTGCTAGAGGCAGCCAGAGAAGGCTTTGTCAGTGCGTGGCGTAGAATGAGGAAAGGAGGACTGGAAGAGGGCAGACATGATTCCCCTTCACAAAAGTGGGAGCAAGGCAGAAGCAGGAAACTACAGACCTGTTAGTTTGACCTCAGTGGTAGGGACAATTATGAAATCACTTCTGAAAGAAAGAACTGTTGAATACCTAGAGGCCAGCGGGGCATAGGACCCAAAGCAGCATGGATTCACAGCAGGAAGATCATGTCAGACAAATCTAATTGATTTCTTTGACTGGGTGACCCAAGTAATAGACCAGGGAGGGGTTGTGGATATGGCCTACCTAGACTTTAGTAAGGCATTTGACACAGTCCCGCACAAAAGATTAATAATCAAGTTAGTCAGCCTGGCAGTGGGTCCCAGGGTGGTAGCCTGGGTAGCAACCTGGCTGCACAACAGGACACAGAAGGTAATAGTGAATGGAACTCATTCTGAAGAAAGGGGGGTTACTAGTGGAGTACCTCAGGGCTCAGTACTGGGTCCAGTCCTCTTTAACGTCTTTATAGATGACATTGCAGAGGGTCTGGAAGGAAAGGTATGCCTCCTTGCAGATGACACAAAGATCTGTAACAGAGTTGATACACAAGGGCGGGGGGGGTACAAGGGATGAGAAGCGACTTGGCAAAGTTGGAGGAATGGTCAGACGTATGACAACTTAAGATTCAATGCAAAGAAATGCACCTGGGAAACAAAAACCCAAAAGAAGAGTACACAATGGCAGGGGAGGTACTAACAACAACAATAATGGAAAGGGACCTGGGGATAGTCATATCAGATGACCTAAAGGTAGGTAAGCAATGTGAAAAGTCAGTAAGGAGAGCCAGGGGGATACTGGGATGCATAGGGAGGGGCATCACAAGTAGAAAAAGGAAGTGGTTATCCCTCTGTACAGACAGTTGGTGAGACCCCATCTGGAGTACTGTGTGCAGTTTTGGAGACCCTATCTACGCAAGGATATAGACAGGATGGAAGCAATCCAGAGAAGGGCAACTAAAATGGTGCAGGGTCTGCTCCAGAAGACATACGAAGAGAGACTAAAGGAGCTTAATATGTATACCCTTGATGAAAGAAGGGACAGGGTGGACATGATAGAAACTTTCAAGTACCTCAAGGGAATCAACAAAGTCCAGGGTACTGAAGGAGCTGGCAGAGGTCTTTGCGGAACCTTTGGCAGACCTATTTAATGCCTCACTACACTTGGGGTGTGCACCTCAGGACTGGAGGATGG
The DNA here is from genome assembly GCA_016271365.2 of Neoceratodus forsteri. Lineage (NCBI taxonomy): Eukaryota > Metazoa > Chordata > Ceratodontiformes > Ceratodontidae > Neoceratodus > Neoceratodus forsteri. Next base: position 413,799,366 of record CM057452.1, read on the forward strand.
CTCATGTAGTGCCCCTCCACAAGAGTGGCCCCAAGGACGAAACGGGGAACTACAGACCAGTGAGCTGCACATCCATCGTGGGTAAGCTAATGGAGACTATCCTGAAGGAGAGGCTGGTGGCCCTCCTAGAGGCCAAAGGACTACAGGACAGCAGACAGCATGGCTTCATATGTGGCAGATCCTGCCAAACCAACCTGGTGGAGTTCTATGACTGGGTAACTAGGCAACTGGACAGGGGCCATGCAGTGGATGTCCTGTATCTGGACTTCAGTAAGGCATTCGACTCGGTGGCACATGGAAGGCTGGGAATTAAGTTAGAAGGCACAGGGGCGGGTGCAAAGCTGGTGAGATGGGTAGAGAACTGGCTTCAGGGAAGGCAACAGAGGTTGGTGGTGGGTGGTGAGCTCTCACACCCAAGGGTAGTGGCAAGCGGTGTTCCACAGGGCTTGGTGTTGGGACCAGTGTTGTTTGGGATATTCATTGCAGACATATCATTGGACATCAAGAGCAAGATTAGTCTGTTTGCTGATGATACCAAGACAGGAGTGGTGGCAGGGGTTGCAGTATGATCAGGCAAAGCTTGAAATCTGGTCAGACACCTGGCTACTGGAGATTAATGCTAAAAAGTGCAAGGTGCTGCATTTTGGGATGAAGAACCCAAGGAGGAGTTACCAGCTGGGGGGAGTGCAGCTAGCCCAGACAGAGGAGAAGGATCTGGGGGTGCTCATTACAGGGTCAATAAACAACTCGGCACAATGTAGGAAGGCAGCTGCAAAGGCCAACAAAATGCTGGGTTGCATTGCAAGGGGTATATCCTCGAGGAGGGAGGAGGTGATTCTGCCGATGTATAGGTCATTGGTTAGACCACACCTGGAATACTGCATGCAGTACTGGAGCCCGTATCTGAAGAGGGACATTAAGTTACTGGAGGGGGTGCTGCGCAGGGCGACAAAGATTATCAAGGGGCTGGGGGACGTATCATATGAGAGGAGGCTGAGGCAGCTGAACATGTACTCGCTGGAGGAGAGGAGGGAGAGGGGGGACATGACTGAAACCTTTAAGTACATGAAAGGAATAAACAAGACAGGTACAGAGGGGCTGTCCAAAGTAAGGGAGGGGAGGGACACCAGGGGCCATGATATGAGACTGGAGGGAGGAAGGTTCAGGAGGGAGATGAGGAGACACTTTTTTTTTTTTTTTTTTTCAGAGAGGGTGGTAGCTGGGTGGAATGCATTACCTGCAGAAGTGGTAACCAGTAGAACAGTACACTACTTCAAAAGGGGATGGGACAGGACAAGGAGGAGGGTCAATGCAGGGGAAGGGTGGAAGGGAAGGGCAGCTGCAGAATAAGGGGTGCTAGCTGCACATTTGAGCAGACTTGATAGACCTTTAGGCCTTTATCTGCTGGCAAATTTCATATGTTCGTATCTCTGCCCCTCCAACTGAATTTTGTGGAGCACCCCCTGAAGGAGTGGGAAGGTGTACAGAAACCTCCCCTTCCAGGAGAGGGACAATGTGTCTTGCCAGAAAACTCTAGGCCTGGGATCGAGTGAGCAAAAAAGCGGCAGTTTTGTGTTGAGTGGGGATGTAAAAATGTCAACCCCCATCTGTCCAAGAGATCTTCGACCACCGGAGTTAGAAGCTTCCACTCGTGAGCCTTGGACCAGGAGCGGCTCAGACGGTCCGCCAGGATGTTTTGGATGCCTGGAACATGGATGGTTGAGAGCTCCAGACTGTGCTCAATGGCCCAATCTCAAACCCTCATCGACTCCCTGCACAGGGGGTAAGAGTGAGTCCCCCCCCCCCCCAATTAACGTAATATACCACACACATGGTGTCCGTCTGCATCAAGAGCAGACCGGGGAGGAGATGAGTCTGTAAGGCCTGCAGAATGCACAGAACCACACAAATCTCCAGAACTATGATGTGGAGACCTTGTTCTACGTCTGTCCAAGTGCCTTGAATCTGGCAAGTGCCCAAGTGAGCTCCCCAACCGAGAGCCGAGGCTTCCGTCGTGAGGATCTGACGAGGGGCCGAGATCTGAAAGGAAACCCCTCTGAAGTAGGTTGGTCAGCTCTAGTCACTACGACAGGACTCTTTTCTCCGGACTGGAGACCATGACCATCTCAGATCATCCGTGTGCTGGTCCCACTGGACTCTTAATGTCCATAGAGGTATCCGTATGTGAAGGCAGACAAGGAGAACCATGGCAATGGCTGCTGCCATGTGGCCCAGGAGGTGCATGGAGACCCTGGCAGGGACTTGGCGACTGGAGACCAGGCGAGCCCGGGCCATCAGGAGTTCCACCCTGTCCACTGGCAAGAAGACCATGTCCTGTGCGGTATCCAGGACAGCCCCTAAATACTGGAACCACTGGCAAGGAGACAGGCAGGACTTTGGCTGGTTGATGGTGATACTCAAGACCTGGAAAAGGTGAAAGGTATGCTCCAGGATCTGGACAAGATAGTCCCTGGAGGAAGCCAGTCATCCTGTCAGGGAAATCTGCAGAAGCCCTGCCACCTCAAGGCAGCTGCTACCACTTGCCAAGCATTTGGTAAAGACCCTGGGGGCTGAGGACAGGTCAAAATAGAGGGTCCTAAATTGGAAATGGGCTCAATGGAAATGGAAGCAGAGGAAGCGCAGATGGGAAGAAAAATTGTAATATGCAGATAAGCATCCTGTATGTCCAGAGAACAGAGCCAGTCTCCGTGCTGCAGAAGGGGCCGCAAACCCTGAAGTGTTTATACTCTATATACAAGTTGAGATGACTCAGATCCAGGATGGCCCAGAGATGTCTGGTCCTCTTGGAGACCAGGAAGAAGTGGGAGTAGGACAGCCTCTATGGCACTTTTTGCAGAAGAGCCTGTATTTCCTACCAGAAAAGGGGAAAATGAGCTGGGGGAGGGTAAGACGAGTTGACTGAAAGAGTTTCTGGGGCCACTCCAGAAGCTCAATTGTGTGGCCATGTTCTGTAATCTGCAGTACCCAGTTGTCCAAGTAACGCCTGTCACCCATCGAGGAGAAGGAGGAGACAACCCTGACTGCCTCCCCCAGCCCTTTCTGGGGCGCCGAGGAGTCAGTATGTAGGCAGGCACCAGGAGGCTGCGAGCGCTCAAGGGGCTTTGACAGTAGGCTGCGGATAAGGCTGTCGCCACTTTGCATTTGCCCTAACCTTTAGCAGGTGGGCAGGCCTGCCTGCAGGAGAAGCAGCGAAAGGGCAGTAGCTGACCAGACTTAGGCTGGGTATGGTACAGTGAGTAAATGGACCAGAGGGCACGGTCCAACTCTTGCAGGAAGGAAATTAGATCCTGGACACCCCCCAAAAAGGGGTATCCAAAATACTGGACTGCACATCAGAGGCAAAATCAGACACCTGGAGCTAAGAATGGTGTCGGGGACACATGCCAGCAGCCGCTCCTCTGCCTGAAGCATCTACAGCATCATAGACAGCTCAAAGGATGCAAGTCCCCACGTTGGAGCCTACCTTGAGAACCTGGGTGAGCTGTTTCTCCCCACCCCTATTCATGTACATCCCTTTTTCCGCTTTTCCAGGACCACCTCCACCCTGTCTATGTTCTTTCTGAGATGCAGTCTCCAAAACTGGACACAGTACTCCAAGCAGGGTATCACCAACAAGTGATATAGTGGCAACACTGCCTCTCACCCCCTGCTGGAGAAACCTCTCCCTATGCACCCAGCATTCCACTAGCCATACCCAATGCCTTGCCAACTTGAGGTTCTTGGGTATGATAACCCCAAGGTCCCTTTCTTGTCAAGTGACGGTCAGTACCTTCACCCATCCTATACTCTGCACCTGGGTTCCTATGCCCCGGATGCATAATTCTTCACTTTCTGGCACTGAACCCCAACTGCCATGTTTTTGACCACTCCCATAGTTTCTCCAAGATCCCTGCACATTCTGTCCACCCCCTCCCGACTGCCCACCCTACCGCAGATTTTGGTATCCTCTGCAAAAAGGCATGCTTTCACTCACTTCCAATTCTTCTGCAATGTTCTCTATGAAGACAATGACGTGGTCCCAGTACAGACCCATGGGGTACCTTGCTGGTCACTCTCCCATCATTAGGGTGAGTGCAGTTAACAACCACCTTCTGTCTCCTATCTGTTAACCAGTTTCTAACCCATTTCACCACTCTAGATCTTGCTCCTAGGATATGCAACTTCTTTATCAGCCTCCTTAGCGACACAGTGTCAAAGACCTTGCTGAAGTCCAGATAGGCCACGTCTACTGCCCTCCCTGATCTATTTACCTAGTTATCCAGTTAAAGACATCTATCAAATTTGTTTGACATGAGCTTCCCCACTGTGAATCCGTGCTGCCTGTGGTCCTGCAGCCCACTGGATTCAAGATATTCTACCAGTCTTTCAGTAAGACTTCCACTTATTTTCCTACCATTGAAGTAAAACTGACCAGCCTATAGTTGGTAGCCTCTTCCCTGCTGCCACTCTTTAGTACAGGGACCATATCAGCCCTTCTCCAATCCTCCGGAACCATTCCCATTTCCAGTAAACTGTCAAACAAGGCTGTCAGTAGGACAGCTAGCACTTCCCAGAGTTCTTTTAGTACCCTGGGGTGTATATCATCTAGTCCTATAGCCTTGTCCACCATCAGGGCTAAAAGTCCTTTCAGGAGGAAGTAGACTGTTGGTTAACTAGGATCTGCACCTTATCCAATAGGTAGGGAAATGGGCAGACTAGATGGGCCAACCGGTCCTTAACTACTGTCAAAGTCTATGTTTCTGTGACTCTTTCCTCTGAAAATGGACTTGTGTCTACCTCCCCTCCTCCATCTGCTATGAAAACTGAGCAGAAGTACCTGTTTAGGATGTCAGCCTTTTCTTGGGTCTCCTGTGCAGTGTCCCCCTTCTACACTTCTACCCCTTACTATCCCTGCCCTTGCTTTCCTCTTCTTGTTACGTGTTGCTGAAGAAAAGTATTATTAGTGACCCCTCTGGCTATCCTTTACTCTGTGCCTTTGCTCTCCCCCCCCCACTGCCTTGCATACTTCTGCTTTACTTGGTATAGCTCCCTGTCCTTCTCCCTCTGTGTTTCCTTATGCCTCCTGAATTTTCCCCTTCACCACCTTTGCCACTTCTTTACAGAACAGTAACAGCCTCTTTCCTTCTGCTTTTGATCACTTCCTTCACCCAGAGGTTGGCTGCTTTAACTATGCCCTTCCTTATATTTTCCCCATTGTGCCTCTAACTCTTCCCTGACGACTCCCTTTTTGACACAATTTCTGAGAAGTCCTTCATTTCTTCAAGACTGTCTCTCAAAATCCAGGGCTCTCATCCTTGTGTGGAGTTTGCCTCTCCTCCAGTTTTTATGTTGATCCACACTGTGTGGGGATCACTGGTACCTAGGGGACTGCCCACTGTGATGTCTACAATGCTGCCTTGGTTTGTAAGAACCAGGTCCAGCACTGTGAAATCCTTAGGGGGTTCTTTGACTAGCTGCTCGACAAAAGACCCTTGTAGGGAGTGAAGGACTGCCGTGCTCCTTACTAAAGCCACAGTAGGAAGGCCTCATTCCACATCAGGCAGACTGGAGTCGTGAACTAGCAGCACCTCCTCCCTCTTACTTGCCGTTTTGATGATGGCTTCCCCAAATGGCTTATCTTTCTCCTCTCCCTGTTCTGAAAGTCACTGTGATACCCCAGTACAGATAGCAGTCCCAGAGCTTGTTTCTAAGATGACTGACAGCACTTCCAGCACCTCCTTTTCCCCCTTAGTGATTTTGTTTCCCTCAGTCACATATAATACAACCCCTCCTCCCTGCCCTGTCTCTCCTGAAGAAAGAGTAACCTGGTATGGCCATGTCCCAGTTATGGTGCTCAGTGCACCATGACTCTTTTATGGTCACAAAATCCAGGCTAGCCTCTGCCATGACGGCTTCCAAGTCTGGAATTTTTTTTCCAAGACTCCTTGTGTTAGCACACATGGTTCTCCACAGCCCCCCCCCCCACTTATGCCTGTGTTGTTCTCTGAAGCCGCCTCCCCACTCACCTCTTTCCGTTTTACCTTCACTATTCCTCATCTTCTTCAATTCTCTATCCTCTTCTCCCCAAGTTTTAACCTGCTTTTCTGTGTTCTCGTTCCCATCCCCGCCTTTCAGCACCCCCGCCCTAGGGCAGTTTACACCCCTCGGACCCTCTCTACTTGCCACTCCACCATCGGAGGTGGGGGACTGGACTACTGCTTCCCTTGGTTTTACTCTGTCCCCTCCTTGCCAGTTTAAATGCTCATACAAGCAGCATAAAACCTGAGACAAAAAATGTGGTCCCCTGCCTAAAATGATGCAGGCCATCTCCCTTATAGTGGGCCCATATCCTCCCAGGTTGGTCTCCATATGTAGCCAAACAACCACTCATTAAATGCCCTGGTGTGGAACGACATTGCCTCTCCCCAGCCATGCACAAGTAGCACCTCAGAAAAAGCTACCATACGTGCTACCTGCTTAAGGCCCCTCCCCAGCTCCCTGAAATTTCCCTGCACTACTCCTGCCTTCTCCCTTCCCAGGTCATTTATCCCAAGGTGGATAACGACAACTAGCTCCCTCCCAGCTCCCTTTGCCCTTACAATCCTCTGAATATGCTTTCCGTCCCTCCAAGCCAAAACACTGCACAGGCATTCCATCTCCCTATCCCTTCCCCACCTCTGACTCCCCAAGTCTATCCCGCTCACAACTGCTTCCTCTTGGGCGGAGGGGCCTCTCCCTCTCTGGGGCCTCTATTTAGGAGGACCCCCACCTCCTCCCTTCTGACTGAAATGGGTACCTCCTCTTGGTTGCCCTGCTCCACCAGTATGGCAAAGGTGTTCTGCTGTGGTATAAGTGGAGGGCATGCACCTTTCCACCTACCCCTACCTTCCTGGGACCCAAAAGGGTCCATCTGCTCTGCCTCTATCTAGGCATCCTCTGGAGGAGTGGCACCAGACTTTGTGGCCACTGGGTGGGGTAGCAAGTTTGCAGTACCCTTGCTATTCATCCTGGAGTCCAGCAACCTGTGCCTGCAACCCTGGAAGGTGAGTACATATGGGACAGCACCTCAGTCTCCAGAAGGTGTCCTGAAAGACTGCAGCACCACAACCACTGCACAATGAATGAAATGAACAGTCAACCAACTCTCCTGGAATACAGACTACAGGTCCATCCACAGTATGTCTAAATAAACAGCAAGCTCGATGGGAACGAGAGCCTGATGAGGACAAGATTGACAACAGTCTCGACTTATGAAGTTGATGAGTGTCAGAAGAGAGATAAAGATCTCAACCTCGAGTAATGACGACCATACACATACGCTGGGTACTGACTGGTACGATGACATCCATGATTGGGGCAAACATCTTAAATAAGCAGAGTACTATTTCAGTACAGTATGAGGCGGAGTGCTCTTGTTCCATTGATGTCAATGTGTATTATGTTTTGGCACCATCGTAGGGGCACATCTGGGCATAAGTTTGAAACACAGGCTTCTCAGGTCCACCTCTGGCTTCATAAGCAGGTATTAATATGCATGCTATGTCAAACACATTTGAGTATTCATGCATACAGGAAAAAGGGGCTCTGATTTGCACCTCTCTCATTCTCTGCCCAGGAACTGATACTCAAGATGCCAACCTAATAATCCAAAATAGATAAGAACTTAACAGCTTACTTTATCAAGCACATTATTTCCTGCTGCATGTGCTAATGACACTTTATAGACTTAATACGCACCTTGAACTCCTGAGCTCTTCCATGTCCATAACTTGCCTGGTTTCACCATTTTTAACATACACATCTTCATCATCATCCTCATCATCACCACTGCTGACTACACAGCTGTCAGTCTGCTGTTGATTCCTAGCTGATCTGTTGTCTGGAAAATAAAAGTACTGCTAATAAAATTTAAAGGAAAAAAAAAAAACATTTCTTACTTTTTTTTTTTCCTTGAACTTTGCTTTGGTTTTACTGATGATCGCAAACTACTGTCCTACAGAACACAGTTCAGAAATCTGGATAAAAAAAAAGAAGATATTCTATTAGACTAATTTATTTTTGTTAGCTCCAACACTGTCAGTGGGGATTACTTAACATGAGTAATATGAACCCAGAGCTGGGGCTCATTGGTACAGCTATAGCTTTTGGTTTACAATGTTTTTATTGGAGTTTATGTAAAAACAATACAAAAAACAAAAAGCCATACATAGACAAAACAAGAGTCTAATACTATCAAATCATACAACTTTAATAATACTTGCACGGATTAACAGTGAAGAATATATACTACATATCTTGCAGTAAAGATGTAGGACAATATCCAGTAACTTAGCAAAGGGAAGGCATAATTTTGAGTACAATACAGACCACTACTGCATACAGATTGTTTTCTAATAAGAGGTTATGCAATGTCCCTGTTTTCAAAGTAAAGAGAATTAAGCATAACAATCTAGGATACTCACCTGTAACTATAGTTCTGTTAGTGTTATTTAGTTCACATCCACACTGTGGCAGTTCTGCTGGAGACAGCTAAATCATTTGAAGTCTTCAAGCTAAGCTCCTCCCAACACCCTGGTGGCATATCCTTCCGCCCCCGCCCTATGATGTCAGATCTTTTGCATACTCGAAGCAGGAATCAAGGGGCCACTTGCCAGCTGAGGGTGGGCTGTATGGATGTGAACTGAACACCACTAACAGAACTACGGTTACATGTAAATAACCTGGATTTCTAATAACATAGATTCAGTTCACTATCAACACCCTGGCAGACTCCGAAGAGTCTTCCAGGAGGAGGGGACGAGGAGTGCTCCCCTATTTGGTGAACAGAGACTGAAGGACTGCCGACTCAAATGCAGCATCCAGACAACTTACGATGTCAGTGCTGTATCAGGAGATGAATGTGTGTGCTTTGTGCCAAGTTGCAGCCCTGCAAATCTCCACAATGGTGAAGTCCCTGGAAGCAGCCACCAAGGCAGTAGTATGTCTGGTGGAATGAACCTCTTAAGGCCCTTGGCAACTCCCTACCAGCCAACCTACAGCTGAAGTCTATGCATGATGTAATCCACCGGGCACTCGTCTGCTTTGCTACTAATCTGTTAGACACTGCAGCAGCAGATGTCCCGCGGTGGTTGCTAGGGCACCGAGGAGCTGCTCTCCCCCAGCAATTCTCACCCGAACAGCAGCAAGCTGCAGCAGACGTCCTGCAGTGGTCGCGAGCGCTCCGAGGAGCTGCCCTCCCTCAGCAATTCCCACCTGAACAGCAGCAAGCTGCAGCAGATGCCTGCGGTGGTCGCGAGGGCTCCGAGGAGCTGCACCCCCAGCAATACTCACTCGAACAGCAGCAAGCTGCAGCACATGTCCCGCGATGGCTCAGACGAGCTGCCGTCCCCCCAGCAATTCTCACTTGAACAGCAGCAAGGTACGTCAGGGATTGGCTTACTGGGATGGCATGGAAGGCTCAAAGTCGCTGTGCAAATGACTGCTTTTAGGTGCCAAACTGAATTTTCAAACCTTGCCTACTTTGTTGTGGACTTCGAGCTCCAGGCTGCTACCTTTAATTTATTTGTCACCTTAGGTCTACAGACCGTTTTCTTATCCCAAATCATGTTGTACTCTGCGACTGTTTTTTGGCAATAATCTAGATTACTTTAAGGGAGACTGCCTAGAATTTTCACACACATTTATTTATTACACCTGCCCAAAGAGGGATTACAGCTAAACTGTGTTTAAACTACATGATCCTAGACTGCATGATCCTAGATAGACACATGTATTATTTAAAGCCCTGTTAACTGCTGCGGCTTACTTTTGGCATGGATTGAGAGTTGTTAGATCAGTTTACTGTATTCTGTGCTCCTACTTTCAGACCTCTCTCCCCTGATTACAACCCCTTGCCACATGGATAAACCCCCCACCCCTTGTTTGATTAGCACCCCCCCCATCTACCTTCTATTTAAACTGCGTTTCTGTTCTCTCTCAGCTGCAGCAGACGTCCCGCGGTGGTCGCGAGGGCTCAGAGGAGCTGCCCTCCCCCAGCAATTCTCACCCGAACAGCAGCAAGGTACGTCAGGGATCGGCTTACTGGGACGGCGTGGAAGGCTCAAAGTCGCTGTGGCGACAACACGTAATCCCTGTTAGCTATGCACTCCCAAGCTTTTCGCCATGCTACTTCTTCACATCTCTCCATTTGTTTCTCTCTTAACCCTTGCATCACTACCCCCCCTCCATTCATCCATCAATTGAGCCAGACAATTTGGTGCCCCTAGTTGAGACCGTGGCTACTGCAGCACTGGCTACCCTACACACTGATATAAACCCCTTGTCTCAATCCTGGAACTGGCCGACTAACCACTCTATACTACTACCCTCCTTTAATTTAGGTCTCCTAGCCCAGCACTCTAGCAGCAGTAGCCTAACTCCTGATGCGTCCCTGCCTTTTCCTGCACCTCGCAAGCCCCGGAAAGCCATCCCTTTTGCCAATCTCTTCGTAACCGTGCTCCTCCTACTTGCCAGGGATATCAAACCTAACACTAGGCCTACAAATACCCCACTAGTACTCCCCCGGTGGCTCAAGCTAATGCACCTAAATATCTGCAGCCTCTTGCACAAAATAACCTCACTCCAGCAAACTGTATTTTCCCTGAAGCCTGGCATGATGATTATTTCAGAAACCTGGCTCAAGCCCCACAACAAAGACCCCAAATTCTCCTTCCCGGGGTACTCCATTATCCGCCAAGACTGCCCTGGCAGGAAAAAGGGCAGGGGGTTAGCAATGTACATCTCGACCTCCCTCCAGTACACCCAAGTCAATATACCTACAACTCCGAGAGTCAATCGAGGCCTTGCTGATCAAGCTCTCCCTCCCCTATACAACCCCCATCTTCATTGCTGGCTCATATTGCCCCCCAGACTCCTCCCTGGCTGCCATCGTGCACTTCTTGGGTACAGTGAAATCCCTCACCACTGGTGGTGAGATTCATATACTGGGTGATCTCAATGTAAACTGGTTTGCCAGGGGAAATTCAAAACTTTGAAATCAAATAGCCGCACTAAATTTGGCACAGCTGCTCTCTGAACCCACAAGGCTAAACTGTAAATCGCTAAATCACGCCATCCTCGACTGGTCCCTGACCTCACACCAGCACCACGTTATAGCCTCGGGCATCCTGCCCGACTCCCTCGGTGATCACCATATGATCTACTCTGTCCGTAAAATTTTCAGGCCAAAGCACCCCAAAATATGATTCTTACTGTTCATACAAATCCTGGATCTAACTTCCCTCTAACAGACCTTACATCCACTGACTGGTCCTTTATTCCAAAGGCCACTTCTCTCGATGCAACTTGCACTACTTCAAGTTCAGAGTCCTAGCTGTGTGGGATCGGCATGATCCGTTCAGATGTTCACGGGTGAGGGGAGCCCACTTGCCCTGGATCACCCCTAACATCCTGTCTCTTACCAAAGCTAGAGACCAGGCATGGAAATATTTCAAGGCCTCTAGCTTCCCGACCACCAAATCTTATACCGCACCCTACATAACAGCTGTACTTCACAAATCAGACTAGCCAAATCAAATTACTTCAAAGCCCCCTTCCAGGCTAATATAAAATTGCCCAACAAAATTTTGGAAGGTGGTAAAATCACTTTTTCCCTCCCTCCATCCCGCTCTAAATATACGCAGGGCTATCATAAATGACCCGGAAACAGTTGCCTCTGAATTCAATGCCTCATTTACAAGCTGCACCTCTATACTACTCTCCATTCCCCTCCTCCCAGCCCAACCTCTCCCCTCCTGACCTCTCTGCCCAATCTCCTCCTCCCAATACTCCCCCCTTCTTTTTTCAGCAGGTCACGTCTCCAGAAGTCTATCATGTCTTACTCTCCCTAAACCCTCATAAAGGTAAATGCCCCTCTGGTCTGGACTCTAGGATGCTACACCTGGCTGCCCCAGCTATCGCCGCCCCCTTGGCTGACCTTCTAAACCTCTCTTTCGCCTTAGGATCCATTCCCAAGGACTGGAAGCATGAAACAGTCATCCCACTCCATAAGGGTGGTGATACCTCAGTCCCTGGCAACTACCGGCCTATCTCCCTCCTACCTATTATGGCCAAGCTATAAGAACAAAGTCCTCTCTCAACTCCTTTTCCTTCTTCTCACCCTACCAGTCTGGATTCCGGAAATCGCATTCTACTGCGACCTCGCTCCTCAGGCTCACTGATAACATCCTCGAAGGTATGGACAAAGGCCTTATCACCACAGCCATTTTTGTCGATCTAGCAAAGGCTTTAGACACAGTCTCCCACATCCTCCTACTTGAAAAACTCTCCCGGGCTGGGCTCTCTACCCTGGCCTCTAGCTGGTTCAGCTCCTACCTGGTCGACCGCTCCCAGGCAGTAAAAACTGGAAGCACCAGCTCATCTCCCCTTCCTGTTACCTCTGGGGTCCCCCAAGGCTCTGTCCTGGGACCGCTACAATTCTCCATCTTCCTGAATGATCTGCCCTCCGCCTGCCCTCACTCATCCATCCATCCAAATGTACGCAGATGACAGTCTTACATACGTCTGGCCTGTCAACAGTTGATGTTCAGTCCAGGTTACAGCAGGATTTTCACGATGTTCAGCACTTGTGTCCATGCTAACCAGCTTTTTTCTCAATGCCAAGATGTCTGTCTCCTTGACCTTCGGCACACGTCAGACTCTCTAGGCTCCCAGCTACCCCCACCGTACACACTCTGGACGGGATTACTCTGGAGGCCTGCTCCTCCTTCAGATACCTTGGGGTATGGCTCGACCAGCATCTCGACTTTTCCGTACATGTCGATGCCTTACTCAAAAAGCTACACCCTAAATTGGGCGCCCCCTATCGTAGTAGTGGCTGCTTACCGCCGCCAGCTCGCCGTGCAACCGATACAGAAAATGATACTCCCTATTTTTGATTACGGTGACGTAGTCTACAGTGCTGCTCCCAAGTCCATACTAGCCAGACTGGACCATCTCTTCCACTCTTTCTGCACTTTTGCACTGGATAGCCCACCCTCCACTGCACGCTCTACAGGTCCCTCTCCTTTATCTCACTCCATGACCGCCGCCTATCCCACTGCACCAAACTCACTGCCAAATACTGGTCCCTGACCTTGCCCACCTATCTCTCTGATGTGTTGGCTATTCCTACCCCTCCTGTCCATTCCCTTAGGAACTATGGCACACACATCTTGGTAGTCCTGTGGGTAACCATCTCTAGCGGCCAAGCATCCTTCAGATACTGGATGCCCAAACTGTGGAATTCCCTCCCGCCTGCCGTCAGACATATGTCCCAGACTAAGCACTTCAGCTCTCTCGACAATCCCCATTTCACGTCATCTTGTGCCTGCGGGTAAATTGTGTCTAATAAACATAAAGCAGCAGTCAGTTTAGGGATTCCAGTCTCCTATGGTCACATTTACCTGGTGCTTCTGCAGTATTTCTGTTTTATTTCTGTATTATTTGTATTACTAACTATGACTTACATTTGCCACTGCTCCCGTTTTTACTCTAAATTGGTGCAAATCTGCTCCGCTCGTATGCTGTCTGTACTCTAGCTTCCTGATAAGTACGTACTGTATTACCCAGTGTTTATTTCAAATTATTCGATGTTTTACCGCCTTATGTATATATAGCTTCCCCTCTGCTCCTTTCCCCCAGGACACATCTGGAATCGAGCACTACTGCTCAGTGTGCCTTCCTGGTAAAACTTTTAAATAAATAAATAGACACGGTTTCAGCGTATGTCAAACAGCTGGCAAGCCTCACCCCGCTGTATGTTCCCAGGGTTTTAAATAAGCTGCGAAAATTGATTAGCACTTTGTGCTAATCAACTGTGAAGATGCATAGCACTTGCCTCAATCTGATTATCAAAAATAAAAAATACTAAAAATGTGTATATACATGCAATTAAAAAAAAACAAGTATTCTGAATAAAAATTCTCATTAAAATTAGCTCTGTCTTTGCGTGATCTGTTTCAATACATACTACAGACACAGGCCTAACTGGCAAGCCTAAGGTTAGGGTAATGCAATAAGCTGTGAATGAGCTTGGTACATCCAGTAGACCTGGGTTTGATTCCCAAAACCTCCACTTGCATACTGTGCAACTCTGAGCAAATCACTTAACCTCCCCTGAAAACAGGCACTTATCTAGTTGGCCATACCTGGTTACTAAAGAATCTTCCCACTCCAGCAGACCTGGGTTTGATTCCCACATCCTCCACTGCATAGTGTGACTGAGCAAGCACTATACCTTCCCTGAAAAGTGCCATACCTGGTTAGCAAAGAAATTCCCCACTCCAGCAGACAGAGGTTTGATTCCCACAACTTTTAGTGTATACTGTGTGACTGAGCAAGCACACACAACCTCCCCTGAAAACAGGCACTTGCTCATACCTGGTTACCAAGGAAATTCCCCACTCCAGCACACAAGGGTTTGATTCCCACAACTTTCAGTGCACACTGTGTGACTCAGAGCAAGCACTTAACTTCCCCTGAAAACAGGCACTTGTATATTGGGCCATACCTGGTTACCAAAGAAAGTCCCCACTCCAGCAGGCAAGGGTTTGATTTCCACAACCTCTAATGCATACTGTGCAATTCTGATAAGCAAGCAGCTTGGCGCCAAAATGCAGAACCCACAGGCGCCGAAGGCAGAAGAAGTGCACCACTGCGACAGTGTGTGTGTGTGTGTTGCAGTCAGCCAGTGCACAGGAACCACTGGAGAGCCGGGGGACCAGTGTTAAACTCCCCCTCAAGTGCAATGGAGTTTAAGTGCTGTGCTGCCCATTAACAGTCTCACCACCCGCGGCCCCAGGTGCCGGCAATCGCTCCCTGTTGTGCTTTGCAAGCAATACCGCAAAGCACTGCAGTAGCGATTGCCGAGAACTGCTGTTTACTGAACTGTTACTATATTATGGGCAGCTAAGAAGGTTCAGTCAATGGATTGCACTTTTTTGCGATCACCCCCAAAAATGGGTCGCGTTTGAAGCCAGTTTGCATTGCAAAATGCGATGCGATATTGGCTATTTAAAATGCTGGCACCTTATAGTAAGCAAGCACCCTCCACAGGTCCTACACATGGAGCCTGTGATCAGCCTCCAATGTTGGGTTGGTAACGTATACTGGTAAATTAACTGCCTGGTTAAGTTGAAACTCCGATACGACCTTGAGGAGAAACTTCGGGTGGGGGCGAAGTATGACCTTGTCCTTGTGGAAGACCAGGTAAGAGGACTCCACCAAAAGCACCTGGAGCTCACTCATCCTTCTGGATGATGTAATGGCCCCCAAGAAGGCAGTCTACTATGACAGGTATGACACCTCACACCTGTACCCAAGCTCAAATGGCTTGCCCATGAGCACTGCCAACACCTGCAGTAGGTTCCACGGAGGTGAAGGTTCACACACCGGAGATGACAAGTGATCCAGGCCTTTGAAAAAGTGCCAGATGATCTTCTCCTGGGCCAGCGTCGGCATACCAGCCCATGTTTGGTATGTAGAGATGGCTGTTAGGTGCTCCTTAAAGATAGTCGCTTGCAGTCCTGACGGGAAGGAGGGCCAAAGACTGTCGAGGATGCTCGCAGTGGCACAGGTAAGGGGATCAAGCTCCTGACACACAATCAAGAACCTCTCCCACAAGTGGACTCGTCACAGAACACCTCCACAACCTGCAGTACATCTTCCCAAAGGCCCAGAGCCTGAAACTCTCATATGTCAGGAACCTGGCTGAGAGGTGCAGGACCCTCCCCTACTGTCTGATCAGTAGATCTGGGCAGAGGGGTAACCTCCACAGAGGTCTGCTGCTGTGGCTGAGGAGATCCAGACACCAGAACTATCTGGGCCAGTATGGAACGATCAGAATCATTCGCGCATTGACCATGACCTTGTGGACTAAAGAGAAGGTGCACATAAGGCTTGAGGTCCAGGGCCTCATGATACATCCCCTAAGTGTGTCCTAGACTGTGGGGGACAGGCACAAAACATCCTCAGTTTTCTGTTCTCCCATGAGGCAAACAGATCCACCAGAGGAATGCTCCACTGGGAGAGCAGGTGGTCTACTACCTCCTCATTCAGGGACCCCTTGTGTAACATGTCTCTGACCCTGGTGAGTGTCCACCAGCCGACGGTGCTCTCCCCTTGACATGGATCACCAGATCTGCACCAAGGCTGTGCACAAGGGTCCAAGCATGAAGAACCTCCTGACACAATGAAAGGGAGTGCGTTCCATCCTGCCTGTTCAGGTAGAACATGGTGGTTGTACTGTCTCTCTGGTGTGGAGATGGAACTTCTTAGAGAAGACCACAGGTGTCCCACACCACTGAAGACACAGCCGTCATGAGCACGACAGGTGGATGGTTCTGGGCAGGCAGGCAGACTGGATTCCCTCTTCTAGATGTTGTGGGTCCAGCCACCACTGGAAGACATCCCCCATCGGCTGGGTCACTATGACAGACTGGTCCAAGGGACCTAGGTGCTGACACCACTGATGGCCCAATTCCATCTGTAGGTCATGCACCAGCCAGCAAGCCCAAAGGGTCATGCTGGAAGATGCCACATACTCAATTAGCAGCAGGAAGTCCTGGGCAAGTGTGAGTGTCCAACCAAATAATTATCTGGCAATGGAGGCAAGATCCAGTGCCTGCTCTGCATGGAGGCAGATCTTGCTTCAATGAACTTGATCACATGCAAGGGAACCAGCTCTGACTTGTCTAGGTTGACAAGAAGGCCCAAGTCACCACAGGTCTGGAGGGCTAGATCCCCGGACCTCTTCACAGCCTCTTTGGACAGTATGACTATCAGTCAATCATCCAGGTAGGAATACACCCTGATGCCCCTGCACAGCAGGAAGGCTGCCACCACTGCAGTGTATTTGGTGAAGACCCTGGGTATGGACGAAGACCCTGGGTGTGGACAAAGGCCAAAGGGCAAGACTTGGAACTGGTACAGGATCCCCAGGGATATGGAAAACCACATCTAGTAGGTCCAGGGAGCAGAACCACTTGTCTTTATAACATCCATTTTAGGATATCATTTACTGTTGAAATACTTGACTGTGGCGTCAAAGCCTCAGCCTGATGAAGCCTCATGCTACAGAGGTGAAGCACCAGGGTAGAAGTGCTGTGAATCAACAGCTGCACTAAACCCAGATGGTTTGATCTTTCAATTCGTGAGCCTATTTATCTTTTTACTTTTCTTATTACTTTTTTTTTTGGGTGCTGCTCAAGTGTGTTTTTCTCTTGGTTTGTAATTAGAAGTCAACAACCCCTTGCATGAGTAGTACGTGTTTATGTACCAGCAGAACCACATGCCATTTAACACAGACAGAATTATCCAGAACTTGCACTTCTACATGAACTACTTCGGATCATGCAGCTCCAGTACTGGGTGCCAACCCCAGTTTCAGGACCAGGAAGTACCAGTACACACATTCCTCAGTGGCCGGGGGGTCTGGGAGATGGGCTACCACCCTACCCTCTGGAAGCAGAGTGATGTTGGCTCAAAGCATGGACAGTGTGTCCTCTGACACCCTGAACTTCCGAGGAGCTTGGAGTGGGTATGGCAGGAAAGCCTAGAAATCCAGAGACAACGCTCTGCCCACCACTTCTAGAACCCATCTGTCAGAGGTAATGATGGACCACTGTGGCAAAAACTAGTACAACCGACTCCAGACCGGAAGGAGGGAAAAGGACTAGATGGGAGGGGGATGACACCACACAACCGTTCACTGCACAGCCTTGGAGTATGGCTCCAGTTGCATGGGCCGCGGAGGCACCACCACCTCTGCTCCTTTTTTTGGCCCTGGCTGCTGCAAGAGAAGTCACTCACCAGAACAGTAGATCTTCAAGATCTGTCATCCCCCCTCCAATCAGATTGCTTCTCATTATGAACCACAAATGCAGTCACTAATGCCTTATGTGCCTATACATGCAATGGTTCTTTTGTCCACTATTGTTCTCACTGAAACTTACTAAGAAAGCTTAATTGATGCTGCTCTTGTTCTTTTCTGTTCTGCTTTGTAAATTCCTACATTTCAATGCTTTGCCTGTGACCTCTTCCAGTTTGATGAGGAACTTTTGTAAATGAGCTCCAGAGCTCAAAGGTGCATCTCCGACTGCACAAATAAATGCATACATACATACATAAATAAAAAATCTCCTCCACTGGGCCACACCTTTGGAACTGTAAGCTGCTGGTATCAGGACCATCCATAAACTTTTGCCAGCAGGGGCCACCAAGCTCGGACAGCCTCTTACCGTTAGGAACTAGGAGATAAAACCAGTACCAGGCACACAGAGTGGCATGGGGCTGAAAACATAGCGGATATAAGGCACTTATGGACACCTCCAGACAAGGCAATGGACAAACTTGCCAACTTATAACATAACGGGGGCAGGAGGGTGGGTGCGCTGTGGCCCAATGGATGAGATTCTCAAATATCTACTGTTACTGTGAATAACTGTTCTATCTTCATCTCAGTGGTAGAAGAAAAAGAAGAGGCAGAACCCCCACCCCCCAAAAAGGCTGAAAGAGAGAGTAAGGAGGTCCTGAGGCGTGAGACTCCCACCATGGTGTAAGTTAATCAAGGAAGCAGGGGGTTAGCAAAGGGGGGGGGGCAGAAGAGGGAGGAAGGGGGGAAGTCACAAGCAAAGAGTAACAAAATCTGATGGCCGTGTGTGCTAATGCTAGTCTGGGAAATAAGATCTGAGACCTAGAGGCCATCATGGCAGTGGCTGACCTGGATACTGTGGTCATTACTGAATCGTGGCACGCTGACAACCATGACTAGGATGTGGTCATACTAAGTTACAAAAGGAGAGAGTGTGGCGTTTTATGTGAAGGAAATCATAAAAGCAACAGAAATACAAGGAATTCGGGGAGTGGGGCAGAGGTGTTGTGGGTCACCTCTGAGTCATGAAATGGAGCGATTATTCAGACCAATGTGATCTACAGGCCTCCGGTACAGGGGGAGGACACAGATAAGGGAAATGTTAGAAATAACTGGCATAATGGCTGAAAAGGGGAAGTGTTGCTTCTGGAGGACTTCAATAGAAACACAGAATTTGACGGCAGATAAGGACCACTTGGCCCACCCAGTCTGCCCATTTCCCTACCTAATGGATAAGCTGCAGATCCTGGTTAACCAGCAGCCTACTTATTTCTACCCCCAACCCCTAGAATTGCCTTATGACTGTCCCATGCATGCTTGAATTCAACCACTGTTTTTCACTCCACAACCTCCTCCTAAAGGCCGTTCCATGCATCCACAACCCTCTCTGTGAAAAAATACTTCCTTACATTACCGATGAGCCACCCCCCCATCTTCAAATTGTACCCCCTTGTTCTTGCACACCTCTTTTTTTGAAAGATGCTACCCCTCTTGGACTTCGTTGATTCCCTTGAGGTACTTAAAAGTTTCTATCTTGTCCCCCCTCTCCCTCCAGGCTATACATATTAACCTCCTTTAGTCTCTCTTCATATGTCTTCCGGTGCAGACCTTGCACCATTTTAGTTGCCCTCCTCTGGACAGCTTCCATCCTGTCTATGTCCTTGCGGAGACTGGGTCTCCAGAACTGCACACAGTACTTCAGATAGGTCTTACCAGCTGTCTGTACAGAGGATAACAACTTCCTGTTTTCTACTGGTGATGCCTCTCCCTATGCATCCCAGTATCCCCCAGCCCTCCTTACTGCCCTCTCACATTGCTTGCCCACCTTTAAGTCATCTGATATGACTAACCCCAGGTCCCTTTCTATTTTTGTTGTTGTTAGTATCTCACCCCCCATTGTGTACTCTTCCCCTGGGTTTTTGTTTCCCAGGTGCATTACCTTGCACTTCTTAGCACTGAATCTAAGCTGCCATACATTTGACCATTCCTCTAACCTTGCCAAGTCCCTTCTCATCCTTTCCACCCCACCTTGTGCATCAACTCTATTGCAGATCTTTATGTTATCTGCAAAGAGACATACTTTCCTTCCAGTCCCTCTGCAATGTAAACATAAAGACATTGAAGAGGACAGTCTAATACTGAACCCTAAGCTATCCCACTAGTAACCCCCTTTCTTCAGAGTGGACTCCATTTACTATTACCCTCTGTGTCCTATTCTCCAGCCAATTCTTTACCCAGGCTATCATTTTGGGACCCATCCCAGGCTGGCTAACTTGTATATTAATCTTTGTGTGGGACTGTGTCAAATGCGTTGCTAAAGTCTAGGTAGGCCATGTCCAAAGCCCCTCCCTGATCTACTACTTTGGTCACCCAGTCAAAGAAATCGATTAGATTCGTCTGAGGACCTTCCCGCTGTGAATCCATGCTGCCTTGGGTCCTGTTCGCCTCTGGCCTCTAAGTACTCGACAATTCTTTCCTTCAGAAGCGATTCCATCATTTTCCTTATCGCTGAAGTTAAACTAACAGGTCTGTAGTTTCCTGCTTCTGCCCTGCTCCCACTTTTGTGAAGGGGAATCACACCTGCCCTCCTCCAGTCCTCAGGTACCTCCCCATCCTCCCATGATTTGTTAAAGAGGGTAGTCATTGGTGTCACTAGTTCTACCCTTAGTTCTTTTAGAATTCTGGGATGAATCCCATCAGGCCCCATTGCTTTGTCCACCTTCAGTTTTAAGAGTTCTTTCAGAACCCTTTCTTCTGTAAATGGGCTGGTATCAACTTCTGTATCCAGAGTGTTTCTATTGTTTTAGGTACCTCCCCCTCTTCATTTGTAAATACTGAGCAAAAATATTTGTTTAGTATCTCTGCCTTTTCACAGTCACCCTCTGACCACCCCCTCTCCTCTTTATTAAGCCTCACTATCCCTCCCTTGGTCTTCCTTCGCTCCCTGATGTACCTAAAAAAGGTTTTATCCCCCTTCTTAACTGAGTTGGCTATCTTTTCCTTGGTTCGGGCCTTTGCTGTTCTGACTGACTTACCAGCTTTCTTTTGCTTTATCTGATACAATTCTCTGCCCTGCTCCTTCTGTGATTCCTTGTACTTCCTGAATGCTTTCTTTTTCTCTTGAACATTCACTGCCACCTCCTTTGAGAACCATAGTGGTTTCTTACATTGTTTTGTTTTATTTGCTTCATACAAAGGTTTGTTACCTCTGTGATGGCAGTTTTTATTATTCCCCATTGTTCTTCCACCTCTCCTTCCTGCTCATTTGCTAGTGCATTCCTTAGGCACTCACCATTTTAGCAAAGTCAGCCCTCCTAAAGTCCAGTACTTTGCCTTGTATGGCTTGACTCTATTGCTGTGTTTATTGTGAACCATACTGTTCGATGGTCGCTAGTTCCCAGATGGCTAACCACTTCTACATCTGTGATCTCTCTCCATCTCCATTTGAGAGAACCAGGTCTAAGACTGCTCCTCTCGAGTGGGTTCCAATACTAGCTGTCTAAGGCATGCCCCTGTAGGGCATCTAGAATAATCCCACTCTTAGAAGTGGCTGCTGCAACTGCACTCCAGTTAACATCTGGCATATTCAGATCACCCATTAGCAATATCTCCCCTTTTTCTGCCATTCTAAGTATACTTTATATCATTTCCTTGTCCATTTCCTCCCCCTGAGAGGGGGTCTGTATACAACCCCTGTGCTGATTGTGGTGCCATCGCCTGTCTCCAAATAGACCCACAGTGCTTCTTCTCCTCCCTGTTTACCCTTTTGTTCTGTTGCTTTGATTCCTTCCCTTATGTAGAGAGCTACTCCTCCTCTTTTACCTCCCTGTCCCTCCTGTAGATAGTGTATCCTGGTATGTTTACGTCCCAGTCATGGTTCTGTGTGTACCATGTTTCTGTGACTGCCACGATATCCAGATGTTCCTCCTCCATCAAGGCCACTAATTCAGGAAGCTTCTTGCAGAATATGGGCATTGGGTACTCACTGCTCTCCATTTTTTGATGGCTTTACCTTTTGTAGCAGCCCCCCCCACTGACCCTTCTACCTTGGTCTTTTTCTCATTTAGTACCCTGTTTTGTAGGGGGAGGCTGGGATTTTCCTGCTGCTTATCAGTGCCTCCCCCTTGACTAGTTTAAAAGCTTGCCCATGAAGCATTTAAACCGACTGCCCAAAAGACTTGCTTCCTTCCTGGACAGATGCAGACCATCCTGCCATTATAGGCTGGTGTCCCTCAGGTGGAACCCCAGTCCCCAATGAAGCCAAACCCTGTGCTCCACACCATTTTTTCAACCATTTGTTAAACTGCATGGTGCAAAGTACCCTCGCCTCACCCATGCCACTGACAGGCAGCACCTCTGAGAAGGATACTGTGTGTGCTACTTGTCTTAGGCCCCTCCCCAACTCTACAACGTCCTTCTGCACTACTCAATCTGCTGGATGTGTAGACTGGAGTCTCCCAGCTGTGACTTTAGCTAAAAGCAGGGGCATCCTGGACTCTCTGCAGGGAGCATTCTTCATGCGACTAGTCAATGAACCCACACATGATGGGGCAATACTGGACCTGGTGCTTACTAACAGGGAACTCCTGCCATCTTGAGGACTGACCTTTTCTTAAATCTGCTGCGACAGTTCTTCTATGTCTTAGCCTAATCTATTCTTTAGGATTTCTAATCCATAAGGTTGGCCACCGATGGGCACCCCTTCCCTTTCTTGACTATGCTATAGTGTCCTCTTTCATTTTCCTTTCCCTCTCAGGTCCTAGTACAGGGAGATTATTGTAGTGACCTCCGAGCTTATGTAAAACAACAGGCTGTTTATCACTGTTGGATTTAGTATGCAATGGTACTATGTCATAAAATAATATGATAACTTATGTGTATGAAACCAGTGAATGTTGAAAGTACCATGGCACTAGGAGTTCTTGATAAAGATAAAACGTACTAGGTGACTAATACAGAAATTAAGTTAGATGTGACATTTAAAATGCATGTAAATTGCTGTAAGTTGAACAAGTCTGAAATATCATGGTGGTCTGCATTTATCCCATGATGCTTTGCATTATGGAAGTATATGTGCTGTTGTGTTTCTTTGAAACTTGGCTTACTGTCAATGCCCTTTGGGGTAACCCTTGTTCCAGTGCTTCTGCTCTGAAGTTGTCGTTAGTTTTTTTTTTATTTGAGTCCCTCCACCCAAGCAAACAGGGCCCGCATAAGGGAGGCTGAATCTCAACTGATAAGTCAGATCAGAGATCAGTGAGTCAAGTAGGTGCTGGCTAAGTGCAGAGAAAGGACATACAGAGTCTGTTGCAAACTGAAGTGCTGAAGAAGGGATATGCCATTGCTTAAGGTTATCGACTGTATTTTGAACAGACATCCCACAGAGACTGTGTGCTGAACATGAAGTTTGGTGTCTGGTCCATCTGTTATCCCACAACCCCTCCACAAACAGTACTGTAGACATCAAGGTGGGAAGTCATCTGGGGACCAGAGAGCATCATAGAGTGTGGTTCAACATAAGAACAGCTGCAGAATCCAGAATCTAACCACATAATTACGAGAGTCCTGGACTTCAGAAGGGGTGATTTTATAAAGATGGGTGAATGCCTCAGGAATGGCCTGGTTTGGGGGGGGTGCTAGGGACCACTGGGGAAAACTAAAAGAAGGCATTGTGAAGGCACCAAACCTCTATGTCACACAGGTAAGCAAAAGTAGGAGACCGCTATGGTTCTCAAAGGAAGTGGCAGCAAAGGTTAAGGCTAAAAGAGTGGCATTCAGAAAGTATAAGGAGACCCAGAGAGGGGAGGATAGGGAAGTATATCAGGAAAAACAAAGAGAGACCAGAAAAGCAGTAAGGAGCGCAAAGGTGCAAACTGAAGAAAGAATAGCTCAGGCAGTATCAAAGGGAGTTGAGTTGGTTTTTTTTTGGTAAAAAAAGTAAGACAAAGGGTGGGACTGTATGGTAAAAGAAGGAGGAGGGGGGGGATTGTACGGAGAGGTATCAAGAAAAGGCAGACATCTTAAACAAATACTTTCAAGTAGTGTTCACAGTAGATGAGGAAGGGGAGGACCATAAAAAGGCACTAGGAGCTTTGATGGGAGGGAAATGGAGACTAGTCCTTTGTCTGTGGAGAGTGTCAGGAAAGCACTCGCTACCTGAAGATGGACAAAGCTATGGGGCCAGATGGGGTGCATCCAAGGGTACTGAGGGAGCTCAGGAACTTACTAGCTGTATCTCTGATAGCTGTATCTAACAGGTCACTGAAGACCAGAATGGTCCTGGAGGACTGGAGAACAGAAGTAGTCCCACTTCACAAAAGTGGTACCAAGGAAGAGGGGAGCAGTTACAGGCCCGTCAGCCTGACCTCAAACACTACTAAAGGAAAGGACTGTAGAGTATCTGGAATCAGACGGGTTACAGGAATTGAGGAAGCATGGATTCACAGGGGGAAGGTCATGCTAAACAAATCTGATAGATTTCTTTGATTGGTTGACCAAGGAGCTAGATCAGGGAGAAGCAGTGGACATAGCCTACCTGGATTTCAGCAAGGCTTTCAAAATCATGCCACATAGAAGACTGGTAAGCAAGTTGGGTAGCTTGGGGGTGGACAATAAGGTGGTAACCTAGGTAAGAAACTGGGTAAGAGCTAGGAGACAGAGGGTACTGATAAACGGAGTTCATTCCAAGCAAGGGAGGGTGACCAGTGGGGTACCTCAGGGGTTAGTGCTGGGACAGGTCCTCTTTAATATCTTTATAGGTGACATAGCTGGTGTGTGTGTGTAAAGGATGGGCAGGGGTCTGAAAAAAACTGGAGGAGTGGACAAGGGTACAGCAGCTGGGTTTTAATGCAAAACAGTACAGAATAATGCACTTGGGATGTGGAAACCTGGGGGTGGAGTAAAAAAATGGGGGAAGTGATACTGACAATGATCAAGCCAGAAAAATGACCTGGGGTAATCATACTGGATGACCTAATGGTGGCCAGGCAGTGTGACAAGACAGTTAGGAGGGCTAGTGGGATGCTAGGTGCATAGGCAGGGGTATCACCAGCAGAAGAGGAAAGCAGTAGTAGTAAAAAGTTTATTTCTGATATCAGAAACAGGATAAAACCCAATTTAGCATCAGCTAATTTACAATGGGGTCCTACTGTACAAAAATATCAGTTTCATTCTAAGAAAATACAATACATACATTATACATACATACATGCAGCACAGTACATACATGGACAAAGAAAGATGAGAAAAAAAAAATTACAACAATATACCATATATGCAAATATCTCAAATACAACAAGTTTTAAGGACACTGCTTCCTTTACAAGCCATGATTTTATTACATTCCAAGATGTTTTATTTGTGCATAACCTCAGATGTCCTGGCAAAGAGTTCCACAATTTCGGACCCTCATATACATAACAATGTTGGCCCCTCACTGTTCTCATAAATGGTACCCTAAATTTTATTTCCCATGCAGATCTCAGCCCTTCCTTAACATTCCACTCCTCCAGGAACTCCACTGAATATCCTGGTGCTTTTTTAAAATAACAGCGATAGATTAACCATTGCACATGCATATTTCGCCGTTCTGTCAAGGATATCCAATTTAAGTTCCTGTAAAGGGTACAATGGTGTGTTTTCCAAGATGCGTCCAAAACAAAATGTGCATATCTATTATAGATAACATCAAGCTTTCCCAAACTGCCCCTAGCTGCCCCATTATATACGACATCACCATAATCAATATGAGGAATTATCATCGAATTCACAATCTTTAACCTAGCATCAAATGAGAGGCAATTTCTATGTTTATACAACGGCCCCAACTTTTTACTCAGTTTTTGTATTAAGTTATCAATATGAAAATCCCAACTACAATGGGAGTCCAACCAGACTCCCAAATATTTATAGCAGTCCACAGAGGCCAGGCTACACCCATCCAATGTCTCAATGTCCAAGTCCATAGGTACTTTTTTATTTGAAAACAGCATTACCTGTGACTTTTGTGGGTTTAAAACCAAACCATGTTCTGAAAAATATATTTGTAGTATATTGAAATATTTCTGTAATTTTTCCTGTATATGTCCCACAGATTTCCCTTCAAGATACAATATTGTATCATCTGCATACAAATGATGCCGGACTTCATTCATCAGATGTCCGACACCGTTTGCATATATATTGAATAGGATGGGTCCTAACACTGACCCCTGAGGTATGCCAGATTTAATATTTAAATAACTGGATACAAAATTACTGCCCAACCTAACCCTTTGTTGTCTGCCATCCAGGTAGCCATGGAACCAGTCCAGGGCTCCCTGGCTGAGGACAACAGATCAGTTTTTCCATCAACACCTGATGGCCCAAAGTGTCGAAAGCCTTCGACAGATCGATAAATATGGCCCCAACCAGGAGGCCCCTGTCCATGGCCACCTGGATGGCCGACACAACTTTAACAAGTGTAGTAGTGGTACTATGTTGTGCCCTAAAAGCTGATTGATATTTATTATGTTTTTTAATTTTTTTCAAGGTAACTATTTCATTGAGAAACCACAATTTTTTCCAAACACTTTAGAAGTGACCGAAAGCTATGATATTGGTCTATAATTTCGCATATCATTTTTCTGGCCTCCCTTAAACACTGGTATCACTTCTGCCTGTTTCCAGGCTAATGGGTAGGTACCAGTTTTTAATGAAAAATTAAAGAAGTCAGCCAAATATTGGGGCTATCACTGGAGCAGCAATTTTAAGCAGGAAAGATGGAATCCCATCTGGACCTTGGGCCTTATTTATATTCAGTTTCAGCAATTCCCGATAAACTTGACATGGAATAATATTTTGAAAACAGAACGGTCCATTTTCAGCCCTCTTTTCTTGGTTTTTCTCTTGCTGTATTGTACCAAGAGGAGGACATACATTAATCTGGGAAAGCCCTACATCAACAAACATTTTATTTAATACAGCAGCTGCCCCATCTGAAAGTTTCAATGGGCCATTTTCTACCATAAAAACATTAGGCAACTCTGAGATCTTATTTCCTTGTAACTTTTTAACCATATTCCAAAAATCCCTAGGTTTTTTAAACTGTTCAGCTGCCAATCCAGTTAAATAAAAATCTGATTTTGCTTTCCTTATTTGTGTAATATACAGGTTACGTGCTGCTCGATATTTTTCCCAAAGCACTCTCTCATTTTTTTCTTTGCTAACCTCCATGCAGCATCCCTTTTCTTACGGTAAATTCTTAAATTTGCAGTGTACCAAAGGGAATTTTTCTGTTTAACTTTCCTGCTTTGAGTACGTGCAAAATTGTCACATACAGACATAAATTCGCAGCAAAAATATGACCAAGCACTATCTATATCAGGGATCAGAGTTAGTCTATTCCAGTTTTTAGATTCCAATTCAACCATAAAAGATGTATAATCCAAGTTTTGAAAACTACGGTAAAATTTAACTTGGGGAACACTCAATTGCTTGTCTGTTTTCCTAACACAAAACGTTATCTGATGGTCACTAAAAGTGTCTGGAAACACTCCAACCACTGAATATTTCATAGGATCAGAGGTGAATATCAGATTCAAAATAGTGGAAGAATTGGGAGTTTTGGCATTCAATCTTGTAGCCGTAGTAATTAACTGAGACAAACTCAGCGTTGTTTTTAAATCCATTAATTTGCTGGTGGGTGGTACCCTCGCCCAATCGGTATACATATCCCCCACAATCATAAGCTCATGACTTTCCCTATAAGGGAGCAGAAAATCTTGGGAGGACAAGAAACTGCTGATCATCTCCCTTAGGGGGAGGTAACAACCCACCAGTAATAATGGTCTACCAATATGGAATTTTTATCTCCAAAACTACTTTTTCCATACCTGATGTACTAACACAATTTAAGATGTTTAATTTCCAAAACTGTAGTACCATAAACCAAAACACCCCACCCCTTTTCCCACGATCGTGCCTCCATATTTGATAACCAGGTACCTGTATTTCTTCATCCTGTACCTTTTTATTTAACCAGGATTCAGTTATTATTATGACATCTGGTTTATATTCCAGAATCCACTCCTGTATCATATCAAATTTTGGAACAAAACTCCTAGCATTCAGCTGAACAAACGAAAGCTTAATACTTTGTAAAATATCAGCTGTGTATATATTCTCATCACCTGGCCCTGGATTTAAATGGATATTTCCTGACATCAATAAACTCAGAATTATAAGAAGTTTTAATTTTGCCACCATTCCATACTGTTTTAAAGAGTCTTTGAATCATGAGACAAAAATAATATCTATAGTTTGCCTCAATTCAATTTCCATTTACCTATCAAAACAGCCAATTTGCAAAATATCGAACTTTGAATTTGAGTTAACAGCTGGGCAATTGGCCTAATCTTTGTCCCCAAGATAACTAAAGGTAAAGTTTGAGTATACTAACATACTATTTGCCAGCAGATTAGGCCTTACGGTCTATCGAGTCTGCTCGAACCTCAGATCCCTAGTTGGGTGCAGAGGCCCTCCCCTCCCTTGTGTTCCAGAAACCCCTATCATCCATCCCACCCCTCTGGGACAGGCCATCATCTGATACATCCACTTTCTGTGTCTGTCCCACCCTCTCTTGAAGCCCTCCACTGTGGATCTCTGAACCAGCTCGTCAGGCAGTGCATTCCAAGGGTTCACCACCCTCTCAGTGAAAACCCTCCTCCTCTTTTCCCCCTCACCCTTCCTCCTTCCAACTTCAAACCATGCCCTCTGGTAATACCTCCCTGCTTTAGTCTAAAGATCCCCTCCATGTTTACCCTATTTATTCCCTTGAGGTACTTGAAGACCTCAATCATGTCCCCCCTGTCCCTCCTCTCCTCCAATGAAAACAGGCAGAGCTCCTCAAGTCTGTCCTCATACGTCAAATCCCCTAGCCCTCGTATCATCTTAGTTGCCCTCCTCTGTACCCTCTCCAGGAGCTGTATGTCCGTCTTCAAGTGTGGTCTCCAATACTGCACACAGTACTCAAGGTGTGGTCTAACCAGTCCATTGTACAGCGGCAAAATCACTTCCTTGCTCCTAGAGGTGACCCCCCTTACGATGCATCCCAACATCCTGTTTGCCTTGCTAGCCTCTCTCCTGCACTACTCAGAGTTATTCACACATGCATCCACCATGACCCCTAGGTCTTTTTCCCCTATCAAGGCCTCCAGCTCCAGTATCCCCATATTGTTTAACAGACAATTTTCCCAAACTATCCCCAGTCACATTTCCATGCTTAAAATTTACATTTCCAGGCTTAAAAGAAATACCTAGCATAGAACATACTACCACCAAAAAAATGGTTAATGTTTTGCCCATGTTCCAAAGTATGTATCCAAACTAAAAACTAATGAAAGTTACCATATGTAGATTTTCCAAATATAACAGGGTTTAATCTCTTATTATATAATGGCAAGAAAGAATCCTGGTCTCTGATTGGTCAGTTTGGGGCTGGACCTGTGGCGTTATCCCAGCACGTCGCCACAGGTCTAGTCTCAGCACTGTGAACCAATATGGATGATGACCAGCACCACCATGATGACTTCTTTTTTTGCATCTTCTTTGAGAAACAAAAATATTTTTCCACACTAACAAAAACATTCTTTAAAATTATTTTTTTATATAACAAGCCATTGTATAATAGGAATAATGCACTCCAGGGTGTGTGTCGTTTGGGATAACGCCACACCTGGGGCATTGGATGCACTCGGCCTGCGGCCTCGTGCCCAACCCCCCCCAGGCGTGGCGTTATCCCAGCACGACACACACCCTGTCGTGCATTATTCCTTTAATAAAAACTATCTCAACACCATAAGGAACCCGTACAAATGTAAAGCAGGTATATTTAAAACAACAAAGTGGTGCTGCCCCAAATAGATCACTGGTAAGACCCCACCTTGAGTACTGTGTCCAGTTCTGGAGACCACATCTCAGGAAGGACAAAGTAGAGGTGGTCCACAGGAGAGCTACACAAATGGTGCAGGGTCTGCATCAAAAGCCCTAGATGCAGAGGCTAAAGGAGCTCAATATGTACACACTGGAGGAGAGGAGAGAGAGAGGGGGCATGTGATACAGACCTTTAAATACCTCACTGGGGTCAATAAGGTACAGGCGGGGGTATTTTCCAGAGAAAAATGTGCTCTAGAACAATGGGACATTCTATGAAGCTGGAAAGAGGTAGATTCAGGAGAGGTGTGAGGAAGTACTTCTTCACAGAAAGGGTGGGATTCCCGGAGTAGCCTTCCAGTGGAGGTAGTGGAGGCAAAAACAGTGATGGGGTTCAAAAATGACTGGGATAGGCACAAGGAAAGCATTATGGGGGGGGGGGGCAGAAGAGACAGTGCCGCAGATGAAGGGTCTGCAGCACAAATTAAGATAACAGCAATGGGCAGTTGGGGTGGGCCCAGCGGCCCTTATCTGCCATCAGTTTCTATGTTTCATCGAGGATATCTATTCCATTGGGCAACTCCTTTGGAACAATTTCAACACAGTATACACGGTACCCAGGGAAGATAGAAAAGTCCTAATATGCAATCAGGACAGGACTTGCAGAACAGAAAGACCAAAGCCAGCATGTCTGCATGAGACTATATTAAGACTGTAGTATTTAATGAAAGTATGCTGCGTTATCAGCTGCCGAAACATTCTGAGAACAGGCAACAAAAGTGACCATACCATGTGTAGTGGCCAAGTATAGCACTGGGAAGTTCCTTACCATACTTCCTATAAAAACACAACTCAATACAGTGAGCCAGGCATTAGGACAGGCACTGTTTAGTAACAGATGTGGCCTCTTTCCTAGGAGCAAACAAGACAACAAGCTGACTGGACTTTCTGCAGTCCTAAGTGCAATCAAGATACAAACATACTTGTCTATGTACATCAAGCGTATGGAGCAATGCCTCACCTTTGTTAACATGCTCAGGATAATGCATGGGAAGGTCTATGGTCTGATTTCAATATGGAATTGAGACCACCTTGGGTAGAAAGCATGGATTGATTATGCAAGGATATTCTGTCCTTGTGGAAAATCAGACAAGGAGGCTTGTGTATGAGAGCCTGACGCTTGGAAATCCTTTACGCAGGTTACAGCAACCAAAAATCTTCCATACAATGAAGTGCATTTCACAAGTTATGGGAGGCTCGAATAGAGCCAGAGTCAATGTTTCAAGGATGAAATTTAGGTCCCAAGGTGGAACCTGTTTATGAATTGGGGGAAGCATATGCAGAATACACTTAAAGAACGTACAAAACACTTCTATTTGAGCCAACGTGAGCCCATCAGTAGGGACATGGAAAGCCAAAATGGCAGCCAAGTGCACTTTAATGGACGAATACTGGAGACTAGGGTAGGACAGAGACAGCAGGTGGGCCAGTACAGTACTGACAGTACATGTAAATGGGTCCCCTTGAATGGGAAGCACACCATATGGAGAAAAGCTTCCATTTTTGTGAATTGGTATGCCTTGTAGAGAGCCTCCTAGCTGCCAGTAAGAAATCAGCCACCTGGGAAGAAACCCCAAATCGGGCAATGGATAGGTCTTCAAGAGCCATGTGTGCAGAAGTAGGGATTGCAGGTCTGGACTGACCAAGAACCCCTTGCCCTATGACAGTAGACTCCCAACACAAAGGTAGTTGAACAGGAGGCTGTAGTGCTAGATGCTGTAGCAGGGGAAACCATATTTGGCGAGGCCAAAAGGGAGCTTCCAATATTAGGGTGGCCTACACTGCCCACAGCTTCAGCAGAATCCTCTGAATGAGTGGGATCATAGGGAATGCATAAAGGAACCTCCCTTTCCAGAAGACAGACAATGTGCCTCGCCAAGAAACTCCATGTCCTGGAGTGAGCAGAAATGGAGCATCTTTGCATTGTGTGGGGACATAAAAAGGTCCAACTCTGGACGGCCCCATCTTGTGAAGAGGTCGTTTATCATGAATGTCAGTAGTTTCCACTCATGTACTTGTGACTGGGACCAACTTAGCCTGTCTGCTGTAATGTTTTGGACACACAGGAGAAACAGCTGACAGCTGAAGGCCGTAAGACATCACCCAGTACCATACTCCCATCACTTCCCTGTATAGGGGATAAGAAAAAAATTACTCACCATAGTAATGTTGTTTCTTCTAATGGAGTCTTGCTGCATTCAGACATAATGCAGTTAGCCCCAGCATTTGAACTGCCCCGGAGAGAGGAAAGAGTTAACTCTATGCAGAAGCATAGAACGCTGAGCTCGAGCTCGGTTTTCAAACCTCTGTCTACGGTACTTCCCAGTGTAACAGTCAGATTCTTACGAGCACACTAACATACTATAGTATGAAATTGTTCAACATATAGCCAAAGGGCAAACAATTCTTTTGGGCCCAAAAGACTCAAGTCGAGAACCCAAGAAGAAAAGGTAGTGACAATATTTAAGTATAAAACACCAGAAAAATAATAACATCCACCCCACCCAAGAGGGAGAGTACAAAGTACACCCCTGAGGTGCAACACTGTACCTGCCAGCCCACTTCCCAAAAACCAGGTTCTGAGAGGGGAGTAGGGGGAAGGTCTGAGTACAGCAAGACTCCATTAGAAGAAACAACATTACTATGGTGAGTAATTTTTTCTTCAAACAACATGAAGTCTTGCTGTATTCAGACATAATGCAGACTATCAGGCAGTTCCCTATGGAGGAGGGAATGCAGAACCTACTTTAGGAATAGGCTCTGCAGTACTGCTGTGCCAAACCTAGCATCACTCCTAGCCTGAATGTCCAGAGAGTAATGCTTGGTAAAAGTATGTACTGTTTTCCAGGTGGCTGCTTTACAGATCTCTAACAAAGGTACATCTCTGGCCGCAGCTAGAGAAGCAGCTGTACCCCTAGTTGAATAAGCCCTCAGGCCTGAAGGGGGCATTCTACCCAACTTGTCATAACAGAATTGTATACAAGAAACAATCCACCTGGCAACAGTTCTTTTAGTGGCAGGCTTACCTTTCCCCACTTCACCATAAGTGAGAAACAATTGAAGACGGTCATTCTATGTGCCTTAGTATGCTGAATGTAGTAGCTAAGGGCCCTCTTAGCATCCAGACTGTGTAACCTTCTTTCACCTGAAAAAGAATGATCAGTGAAAAACACAGGGAGAGATATAGACTGGTTCAGATGAAAATCCGATACCACTTTGGGCAAGAATCTCCTACTGGTTCTTAGGACCACTTTGTCCCTATGGAAGGAGATGAAATCAGGTTCAACTGAGAGAGCCTATAACTCACTAATCCACCTGGCAGAAGTAATAGCTACCAGGAACACAGTTTTCCAGGTCAAGTACTTTAATTCAGCCGAAGCCAGAGGTTCAAAGGGTGGCTGCATAAGCTGATCTATGCAGGCATTAAGATCCTAAGGTGGAGTGGTCTCCCTATAGGGAGGGTTAATGTGAACCAGACCTTTGAAAAACTTTCTGAAAACAGGATGAGATGCCAGGGAAGAGCCCTTCCCTGCTGAGAGGAATGCAGAGACAGCTGCTAGATGAACTTTCAGAGTGGCAGGCCTAAGGCCTAGACCATTCAGATGAACTAGATAGTTTAAGGTTGTGGAAATGTCTGCAGAATCAGGCAGGATGCCTTTCTGAGAGCACCAAATTCTGAACCTTTTCCATTTGGAGTTGTAAGTTTTTCTAGTGGAAGGCTTTCTGGAGACCTTCAGAATATCCAGAACTCCCTGAAAAAGATGTAGTGCTGCATATTCTAACTCTTCAAGAGCCAGGCCTTGAGATTGAGAGACTGGAGATTGGGGTACCACATCCGCCCCTGGGAGGAGGAGGACAGGAGATTGTTTGTCCTGGGCAGAGACAGGGGACGTGACACTGACAAGGACAGCAGCAGAGGATACCGCGGCTGTCTGGCCCAATCTGGAGCCACCAGTATCACTGTGCAGGGTTGAGTCCTGATCTTGATCAGAGCTCTGAACAGCAGAAGGAAGGGAGGGAAGGCATAGAGAAACCTGCCCTTCCAGTCCAAAAAGACAGAATCCTGGGGAACCGTCCCCAGGACTGGAGGTCTGCAACAAAACAGAGGAAGTTGATGATTGTCCGGTGCTGCAAAGAGATCTATCTCTGGAGTGTCCCACCTGGAGAAGATGACCTTCAGGATGTGAGGATCCAGGGACCATTCGTGATGCCCCCTGTGAAATTCTGCTCAGAGCATCTGCTAGTACATTGTCCTTCCCTGGAAGGTGAACTGCTACCAGAGAAGTCTGAAGAGAATAGGCCAGAGACCACAGCTTCAAGGCTGAGGACCGAGTGCCTCCCTGTTTGCTGATGTGCCACATTGTGGTGGTGTTGTCTGTCCTGACTTGGACCACCTTGCCCTTGACTGAATCCAAGAAGCTCTGCAGGGCTAGGAAAACTGCCCTGAGTTCCAGGAGATTTATATGAAGGAGAGACTCTTGTGGGGACCAGACCCCTTGAGCTGTCAGGGCTCCCCACCCTAGGAGAGAAGCAACCGTAGTTAGAACTACTGATGGGACTTGATAAGAGAAATGGAACCCCTTGTCTGAGGTTGTCCTGGTCCAGCCACCACTGGAGAGCTTGGACCAGAGTCTGAGTCACTGGGATCAGTTTGGTAAGTGAATCCTTCTTTTGAGACCAAAACGACCTTAGATTAAACTGAATGTCCCTCATCTGGAACCTTGCTCCCTGCACCACTGCCGTGGAAGCTGCCATGTGGCCCAGGAGCTGAAGGAACTGTCTTGCTGGGCGGGAGACCTGAGGTCGAAAGGAGGAAGTGAGATCCTCTAGGGCCTTCACCCTTGCCAGTGGCAGGAAGACTTTTGCTTGTACAGTGTCCAACTCTATGCCTATAAAGGTGAGAAGTTGAACTGGTTCAAGGAAAGATTTTGAAAGATTGAGAAGAAACCCCAAGGAGCTGAGTAGATCCTGGGTAGTTTGAAGAGTTGACTTGACCTGTAAAGGTGACTGATCCACTAAGAGCCAGTCATCCAGATACGGGAAGATGGTGATACCCTGTCTTCTGAGGTAAGCCACCACTACTGCAAGACACTTTGTGAACACCCCTGGAGCTGATGTTAGGCCGAATGGCATAGCTCTCAATTGGTAATGGCCTGAAGGCAACTCGAACCCAAGGTATTTTTTGTGGGAACACCTGATAGGAATATGGAAGTAGGCATCCTTGAGGTCCAGAGATGCTAGCCAGTCCCCTGGCCATAGAGAGGGTAGGATTATTCCCAGAGTTACCATTTTGAATTTGGGCTTTGAAATGTGTTTGTTCAAATACCTTAGGTCTAGGATGGGTCACCACTCCCCTGTTTTCTTTGGGGTAAGGAAGTACCTGGAGTACAGTCCTTTTCCCCTGTGCTGAGTACGAACCTTCTCTATAGCTCTGAGAGCTAGAAGAGAGGAAACCTCTGCCTCTAGGGCAATGGTTTCTGAGAGTGATGCAGGTGGAAAAGACTTGGCCCTCTTTTTTTGGAAATTTTTTTGAAGCTGAGGGCCAGTCCCTGGCTTACTACTTCAAGGACCCACTTGTCTGAGGTCATCGACTTCCAGGCCTGGAAGCAGTAAGCCAGCCTGCCTCCTACTGGAAATGGGGAGTTGACCCGGGCTGACACATCAGGGTGTCTGCTTGGCAGGAGTCTTAGACTGAGAGGAGGAGGAAGCAGCTCTGCTCATCCCCCTCCTGCCCTTCCCTCTGAAGAACCCTCTCTGTGGGAAGGGAGAGGAGGCCTGGGCTTGGTAAAAAGGCCTTTGAAAGGGCCTGCCCCTGCCCCTAGACTGCTGCTTGTGCGGAGTGGCTTACCTTTCTTTGGCCTGAGCACTCCTGTAAGTGGTTCTGTACTCATCCATCTTTATCATGTAGTTCTATGTCTGCTCCCCAAACAAAGAATTACCAATTACAGGAAAATCCATGGCCTTAGCCTGGGTATCCTGTGAAAGGCTAGTACATCTGAGCCAAGCATGTCTTCTGAGACACAGAGATGTAGCCATGACTCTAGATGCCACATCACTGGAGTCCACAGCAGCATGAAATTGCATTTTGGATGCCTCAATTCCATCAGTAGTCACCTCCTCCAGCTCCTTGGCTAACTGGGGAGAGGCCTGTTTAGCCAGTTCCAGAACCATATCCCATCTGGATTTCTGGTACCTGGCTGTGTAGGCCATATAAGAAGCCTGCCCGAGTCCCAAAGAGGATGCCAAATAATGTTTTTTGGCCATGGCATCCACTTTCCTGGAGTCCTTATCCGGGGTGTGTGAAGCAAAAGGAATGTTAGCCCTGTCACAGACTGCAGCCTGCAGTATCCCAACATGGCTGCAATGGCTATAAAGGAACTCCGCAGCTAAGCCTGAAAACAAGTATCTCCTGTCCATTCTCTTATTCACAGGAGGTACTGAATTAGGGGTTTGTAAAATTTTGTCTCTCTCTTTCCCCAAGGATTTATGAAGAGGGATGGACAGTCTTTTGGACTCTGGGATGTCCATTATTTCCACAAAAATCAGACTCTTCATCCTCCCCTGCAGCTTCAACCAAGGGAAGCTGCTGGGTTTCTGCAAAATGTGAAGGGGACTCAAAGAGCCTCCTCCTCCCCCTCCCCCTCCTCCGGATCCTCCTCCTCTGGATAGTCTTCGTCTCCCTCCCACTCCTCATAAAAAGCATCTGGATCATAATCCGGAGGAGACTGATCCCACCGAACCGACTGCCTAACTGGCAGTACCGGTTCGGACGGAACCGCTCTAAGCGACTGAACAATGCTAATCGCTTTGGCTATTTTGTCCGCGGTTGGAGAGTGCGATACCAGATCTGAACCGGCAGACTTACGCTTCTTTTTTGATGGAACCGACCCCTCGGGGTCAGCTCTCCTTTTGCCTGAGGAGGTATCGCCTAGGTCAGTAGGCACCTCCTCAGGTTTGGACGCAACCGAACCAGGCTGGCCATCCGGATCTACGGATTTCTCGGCCTCCCTTTCCTTCAGCCTAATCAGTCTTTTGTCTAGAGTAGATTTAGAAAAGTTTTTACAGATTTGTCCGTCTGACTTGAGGTGGTCAAACCCCAGACAATAAACACAGATGAGGTGGGGGTCAACCTTAGCAAAGGCCTCCCCACACTCAGTACAGTGCTGAAACCCAGTGGGACCGGTTTTCTCAGACATGGCCAACCTAACAAATTACCCTACTGCAGCTTTCAAGCCAGGTAATACAATAACCGATCGGTTACAAACCGTGTCACAGGCTTTTTAAAAGAACCGGCAAAAAACCTTGGTTCTTTTGAAACCGATCGGTACCGGAACACCACTCTACTCCCAGAAATAAATTTAAACAGAATAGGTCGGTTCCAAACCGGACCGACCGGAAAGAAACCGAAGAAAAGAACAATTTCTAACTTTTTCACAGAATAAAACACTGTCACTACATATCTACACACTACCTGTACCATAGACAGAGGCTGGAAATCCAAAAATAGCAAAAAATTATATGGTTTAAACCGACGCTTTACTTTTACCGAACCGAGCAAAGGAAATCTCCGGAGCGACTTCACTGTTAGGCGGAGTAAAGAATCTGACGGTTACACTGGGAAGTACCACAGACTTAGGTTTGAAAACCGAGCTCGATCTCAACGTTCTATGCTTCTGCATAGAGTTAACTCTTTCCTCTCCGGGGCAGTTCAAGTGCTGGGGCTAACTGCATTATGTCTGAATACAGCAAGATTTCATGTTGTTTGAAGAATGAGTTCCCCTTTACTTGTTGATGTAGTGCATTACACGAACATTGTCCTTATCCAAAAGGGACTGGGACTGAAGTCTTCTGCGAAGGCTTGTGGACCAAGCAGAACACCCCAAGCTTGGCACCTCATATAGCAACAAAAGCTGCATCCAGTTAGCAGCCCGCCAGGAAACTTTAGCTAAAATGATACTCCCCATTATTGATTATAGCGATATTGTCTACAGTGCTGCCCCAAAGACCACCCTGGCCAGACTGAACCCTCTCTTTCACTCCTTCTGCTGTTTTGCCTTGGACTGCCCGCCCTACACTCACCACCGCTCTTTTACTCTACCCTCTCCCTCCCCTTCCTAAATCGCCACCTAACCCACTGTGCTCCTTTCATTTCGAAATTCTGGCTGGCATCTCTCCCCCTACCTTAAATCTCTACTCTCCCCTTTGCTCTCATCCTTGTACTCCCTCTGTAACTCAGGCCACCATTCCCTTGTGCTTCCCTCTCATAAATCCCTGTCTGGTCAAGCTGCCTTCTCTTTCTGCTTTCCTAAACTCTGGAATTCTCTCCCCCTAAAAATGCGCTCCACTTCATCCAAACTCTCTCTCTTCTCGACTCCAAGTACACACCGCTCCCTCCTGTAATTGCCCATAGTCAAATCCCTGCCCCACTCCCTTTTACCTCCTCTTGTTTCTACTTCTTGCACTCCTCTACACCGTCCCCACTTCTGCTCTACCTTACCTCCCTCTCCCTTCCATACTAGTTCTCTACTTCCCTTGTTCCTCCACCTCTGTATGCCTCCCCTCTGCACTCTTTCTCCTACTGCCTTCACTGAGATAATCTCCCTCTCTGTTCGTAGGGCTATGCCTTCCGCCCTCACCTGATTTTGATATTTATTTATTTTTTATACATCCCTAATGAACAAAACTATACACTGTTTAATTCTCAGTAAGAAGTTTTTGTATAATCTTTTGTTTCATCACACAATCTTGTTTTATTGTATAATCTATTGTACTACTCTGTACTTATCCCTCTACCCCTTCCACCTAGGACTCATCTGGAAAAGAGCCATTTGTAGCTCAGTATGTCTTTCCTGGTGAAACGTTTAAAATAAACTGTTACAATAGCAGACACCATAAATCCCATCAGACAGAATGTGAACCAACTGGGCCTGGGCAACTAGGCCATTTGCTCTCTCTGCAGGCAGAAATGCACTACCCACTGCTATGTCCAGTACTGCGCCAATAAATTGCAGGTGCTGACAATGGGAGTATGGATTTTGGTACTCTGATTGTTACATTCAGGTCCATGAACAGCTGTGTTCTAGGCAAGGTGTGCTGAACTAATTCCCTGAATGGGCCCTTCAGTAGCCAGTCATCCAGACAGGGGAAGACATAAAGCCCATCCCTCCGTAGGGCTGCTGCAATAACTGTGAAGCATTTGATAAATGCTTATGGTGCCGAGGATAAGCCAAAGGGCAAAACTAGGAACTGATAATGGCAGCCCTCCAGCTAAAACAGAGGTACTGGTTGTGACATTTTCCGATTTCTTACCGGAAGGTAAGCGTAGCACAGAACCAATCCTCATTTTGTAGTAGGGTGGTGAGAGGTTGAAGAGACACCATTCTAAACTTTTTTTTTGTCTTATTTATTTATGCTCTCCCAAGCCCTTGGACAGCCACTCCTTTGGGTCACAGAGATCTACCGCCGTTACATCCTTTTAGCCATCCACCGCCCCCATAAGTGCTGTGACCCGGGTAACCCGATGTATTCCTTAGTCAGGAGGGCACCTTCCATATGGGGGACAACTGGGAGAGGAGAGCTGCCCGTAGGCATTCTGAGTATCCTGGGCACAGCAGGGGTTGGTACGGACACCTCCGGGCTTTGTGGTGAGCAGGGAATGGCCGAGCAGCTGATTCTCCGGTTTTCTACTGACACACCCAGTAGTGGTCCTGCCACGGCTGCATCCTTGGGGCATGGGAGTTCAGCTATGCATCAATGCCACATGCTGCCAAGAACAGCAACCACTAACCATGAGCCAACAAACAGCTGTCTGCCCCCCCCCAGGGAGGGAAGCGTCCAAAAGATGCTCTAAACTCTCTTCTTGCCACACTCTATTCCTGTCATCCGGGCTCAAGGCACAAACCCTGGTCACCAGTGTGCCGAGCGAACACCCATCGCTCGCGCCACACAGCTGGCTCCATTCTAAACTTTTTGGACTCAAACATGTTCAGGTCTCTGAGATCCATTACAGGGTGCATGTTTCCTGTCCCTTTGGGAAGCAGCAAGTACATGGAAGAGAATCTCTATTCTTTGAGGGAAAGGTTCAATTGCATTCTATTGCATTTGTAAGTGTACTTCTCTCAAAAGGGACGAGTGACCCAGAGGAAAAGAAGAAGAAGGAGCTGAAGGGTGAAATAGATGGCTGGGCATAAAGTCCAGAGCATGCCCCTTTTCTATTATTTCCAGGGCCACTCGTCCATGGTGATCTCACTACATTTTGACAGATGAAGGGAGACCCCCCCCCCAAAAAAAATGTGCATACCTGTAGGCAACAGTGGAGGGGAAAGTAGGGAGACAGAAAGTACCTGAGGCGTCAGGGATGCCTAGTGCCTTACTACAGGCAGCAGGGGTTGGAGAGCCCGGAAGGGGGCCACCACAATCTCGAGAGGGCTGACAGTAGTCAAGACAGCCACAGACTGTGGGCCTACAAAACTGAACCCCTTACTGCGTCCTTTGGCAGGTTGAGGGGGTCAGGAATTTAACAGACCTTAATGTCATTTTTGGTGACTGAAGTCCCCACAAGGCTATTATCAACAACCGGTCCAAACAGCATGGAGCCCCTTAAAGGAGCATTCCATGCAGCATATTGTGCATCAGTAGCAAAACCAGCCACCCGGAGCCAGGAATATCTTCTGAGGCAAATGCCAGAGGCAGCAACTCTAGTAGATGCATCATATGCCTATCGTAACAGATTCTTTCCAGTATTTCTACCAGCTGAAGCAGCTTCAAGCAGTCCTGCCTTGGCAGGACTATCAGGCAAAGTCTGAACTGCAGTCATGGCAGATTTCCACAAAGTTATTCTGATATTTCACCATACATAGTACACCTGAACATGTACAATTCTTAGGCCCAAGGATAAAGAGGCATGAATGAGTCTGTTTGCCCACAGCATCCAGCCTCCTAGATTCCTTGTCATGAGGCAAAGTACTCATGACTCTTGGAGCTCTAGGACGATCACAGAATTGTAGAATCAATTTCTGGCTGGGAAGTACATTAACTCAATTTTTCCTTGGCGGCCATCTTATCAAGGTTAAGCAATGGAAAGCTCGGACTTCAAAAAAACGCTCCAGGTAGTAAGGCTTAACAGACAGCGCAGGGTACTATTTATCAGCCTTTCTAGGGACTAAGTTAGGCCTATGCCAGGCAGCAAAGGGAGCATCCTCCAATAAAGGGTATATAGGAGGCACCATAGAAGTGGGTGCAGCTGCAACCCCTTAAAACTCCATTAAATTTTACTAGGCATCTTCCTCTTCAAAGCACACGACATCCTGGATTTATCTGAGCAAAATCTGAAAAAAAGGGATCTTTAAGAGGAGACCTGGGTTATGAACCACAGAATCCTAACTGCAAGAGAATAGGGTAGAGCTGGAAGGGGGCCCTCCTTCATAGCAATTTTCCTCTCTATCCTCATTCTCTAAATCACCCTCCATGTTTCGGAGATCAGAGTTACATTTCTCCTTCTCCTCACCTTGAATGACAACAGAAGTAAATCGACTGAGTTGGTGATGGGGGCAGCTATGATAGAAGGATGGTAGATGTGCTTTTATGTCCAGGGGCTGTGGTGGAAGTGGCTCAATCCTAAGAGGTGGAGAAGCAGACAGTGGGGACTGCTGAGGAGCATGGACCAGCGTGGGAATGACTAAA
This sequence comes from Neoceratodus forsteri, assembly GCA_016271365.2. Lineage (NCBI taxonomy): Eukaryota > Metazoa > Chordata > Ceratodontiformes > Ceratodontidae > Neoceratodus > Neoceratodus forsteri. Next base: position 413,840,923 of record CM057452.1, read on the forward strand.
GTAGGTCAAGGGACTGAAGGTCCAGGGGGCAGAACCCTACCCTTTCCAACCGTGGTCCACTGTTGCCAGAGGACCTCCTCATTGCAACAATGCATTTTTCATCACTGCCTCTCCCCGCAAGTGTCGATGGTGACACTTCCTGGTCAAGAGAGATCGAGAGTGCAAGTGGTGCCTCAACCTCACTGTCATCCTGAGGGTTAAAACTGACCAGAGTCCTGTAGTAACACCCCAGCATCCTACCAAAATATTGTGTATGTTTATGGAATGATAGAAGCCTGCATTGGGACAGCTATAACATAATGAAGTAATTACTTAGGAACTGCAAAGAGAACCAGTATTGTGATTACTTGCAAACTGTGATAAATATAGAATAATGCATGGGGAAGTGTGGTTAACAAGGATTTAATGCATACCTGAGGTGTGCAATGTCCCATAGACCCCCAAGGGCGAAGCCCAAGGGGTTTATCCGGGCATCGCACACCAAGGGTGTGCATAAAATCCAAGTTTGTACACACTTCACCATGTTTTATTTTTTATATTTACTGGTATGAGGGGGATCCACAGAGAGAGTATCTTACATCTCTCCAACACCTCGCATCAGTGAGGGATACCAAAAGAACGAGACACACACACACACACACTCACTGCAATGCTGCCGATCGAGAGTACCACAATGAGGGAGCGAGAGAGAGAGAGAGAGAAAGAGACAGAGTGGACCTGTCTCACATCTGTCCCTATTCGTAAGCATGCAACAGGAAAAGGTTGCCATTTAAAAATAAATTTCTGTCAGAGTTTTTACTTAAACAGTCTGCCCAGTTTTCTTTTTTTGTGCGAGAAGGCTGTCGTTCGAGCTGGTGGTTTTCTGTAAGCAGCATGAGAGAACAGCAAGCATGAGGACAGTTTCTCGCACAGGTGCTCAGGTGCACTTGTGGCTATTTTTGGAACCGTGGTTTATGGAACTGCATAACTCACACACGTGAATTATGCAGTTTATGAGGTTGTGCTACCTGGTGACCAGTGCAGTCCATCCCCTATGGAGCCGTGGTTAGACCCTCCAAGGCAGGTACGGGGTGGGAGCCCTTACACCCCGATGCATCTCTCTGCATTTCGTCGGAACGCTGTCTCCGGGCCGGTAAGGGCACTGAAGGTCGGGCCTGGTGCTCACGTCTACTGGGAGGCTCTGGCAGTTATTTTCCTGATGTTCTCGGCGTGCCAGTGCCCGGATGTCAGGTGCTGGCGCGTGTCAACACGCCGCCCTCTGTTGAGCTTGAACTTGCTGTACCTCGGGTCTCCACCCAGGGCCAGACAAGAGCCGAGCTCTAGTTCCCCCTCCCCGGAGAAGGCAGAGCAGTCCTGGGGCCGCTCAAGTCCTCCCAGCAGCCCTCCAGCCCCCGGGCTCGTTCCCGAACCCGGGTCGCTGGCATCGCAAGGGGAAATCCAACCACTGCGCCGGCGGGCCGGCCCTCACCAGTTGTTAATTTTATTTTTTTATTCCTTTCTTGGATTACATACATCTTTGAGCCAGAGACTCTTTTAGGTGTCAGTGTGGCTCAGTTGGAAGCACATCCGCCTCTGGACCAGAAGGTAGTGGGTTCTCGTCCCACACTGGGATTGGACTTGCACCTAAAAATCACTGGCATCCGAGTGCAGTATTGGGGGGTGCTGCACTGCTGGGGTGTGCCGTCCTTCGGATGAGACGTTAAACCGAGGTCCCTTCTGCTCAACCTGGTGTTGTCCTGGCCAACATTCCCCTTCCCATAAACCGGTTCATGCAATTATCCAGGCTGTGTGTGGATGATGATGTGCGTTATGGCCGCCACCACACATTCAGTCACTTCACTACCAGTCTAACATTGCTTGTAAAGTGCTTTGGATGTATGAAAAGCGCTATATAAATGCTGATTCTTCTTCTTTACAAAGGTTCCACGTCTGAATGAACAGTAAATTAACAACAATGGAAGAGCTGAGTAAACCTAGCAACTAATTAGGCGAGAGACAGTACACATAACAGGGTAACAATACAGAAGTGGATTCAGTGGGTATACGTCAAAAGTAGACAGTAGTTTAACAGCACAGAACAAAGTGACTAATGTAGAAACAAGTGGACGAGAAAATTACAACTTTCTGGGTTAACAAGTTAACATGTGTAACCATTGGGAACCTGAGGAACCCAAGGGCACAGACAGTGAGATCAAATAATAGTATCTGTGCTTTTGTGGAACTAGTGGGTACATTTGGAACCAGAGGCACTGACAATGAAAACATGTAGCAACATTTGTGCAGTCAGTAAGATGACTTTGTCAAACAGCGTAAATGGTACCAAACCCATTAAAAGAATATAAGCAGCAATCGGGGTTACAATGTAAAGGAAACAGCGGTAACAGGTAGGAAGATTATAGATAAATACTACAATTTTGCATTACAGATAACAGGTAGGTGTAATAATTGTGCATTGTGACGACAGAGCCGTCAGTATATTGACTTTGTCAAGTACAATAGTGGACAGTGAGGGTGTGGAGGCAAAAGTAGAGCACTCTACATGAAGACATTGTCATGTACCAGACTGGAGTGTGGGGTAGCGGGGCAGAGGGATGGGGGTGGAAGAGGCGAGCAGATGACAGTGCAGTCAGTATACTGACTTTGTCACGTACCAGAGTGGGGGAGGCAAAAGCAGAGCAGTCTGCAAGGAGACATTCTCATGTGCCAAACTGGAGAATGTGAGGTAGTAGGATAGAGGGAGAGGGTCGGAAGGGTTAGTGAGTAGGGGTCAAAGCAGTATCAGAAAAAGAAGGAATAAGAGGGAGGAGGAAGGAAGGATCAGAAAGCCGTCCGAGGCAAGGAGATGGGTGATGATTTTGGGGGGGGGGGGGGAGAGAATATGGGTAGGAAGGTCAGGGGAGCTGAGTGGGGAGGAAGTAAGTGGGTACTAGAGCCATTAGCTGAGTGGAGGTGGAGTCGTTCTACTGGGTGGAGGCTAGTTGGGGCAGTCACAGCTGCTAAGTGCAGTAAGGTGTTTTCGGAGTTTGTGCTTGAAAGGACCAAGCTTGGATTCTTCTCAGCCCACACCAGCCCACTCGAAACACCAGAAGCTCTAACAATCAAGTCTTCAGAGTCCCTAGATGCCGTACGGTGCTTGCACAGCATGCCTTTGCCCATAATGCCCCGCTCTGGACGAACTCACTCCAGCCCGAAATAAACTCTTCCACCTCAATTGGTCTCTTCAAGTGCAAACTTTGATCTCATCTTCTTTCAAGATCCACCTGTGATTGCTACCACCAAGTCCTCCACAGTACTTAGACTAATGCACTTTAGCCTGCACCCCTGCACTCCTCTGACCCCATAGGTCACACCTAGCACTTACTGCCCCCTGCCATGCCACCCCTAACCCCTCCTCTCATCACTACCATGCCTCCTCCCACCCTTTTCTCTCCCTCAGTCCCCTCCTCCTCCCTCACTTCATGCCACTGTTCCCATACCCGCTGACCAGCTTTCTCCCTTCCCCTCATCCTTTCCCCCTTCTGGCACACCACTGTCTGTCCTCCTGTTCTACCAGACAAGGGTTTTTTATTACCAGCCTGAGACCTGCTATATAGCCATTTTCTTGTTATTCTCGTACTTCGTTGATTGTAATGAACTGTTCTGATTTACCTGTAACAATGTCTTGCCTGTATACCCAGTACCTTTACTGTCTGTGTGCACTGTACTTGTCTTTGACGTGGAACCTATGTAAAGAGCTGTTGCTCAAAGGTATGAATCCTAGCTTCAATAAATAAATAAATATCAAGTATGTTTGCACTTTAATGTGCTATCACATAGCCACCTGACAGTTCAGCTTTTTTGTTGACCTGAACCATAATCTCACAGAGTTATTTCAATTAACAGCTGTTTTGCATTGTGAGCTGGGTATTAAAATGGTCAACTTGCCACTTAGATGTCACCCACTGACGAAGACTTAATGTCGAAGCGCTGTGATGTCTAGTGGTTTTTCACCAGCCCACCTTCAATGTGTATGAATGTACTTTGGATTCATCCAGGATGTCAGAGAGGAGACCATTTAGCCAGCTAGGAGCACAGAACATAAGACCATTGGGCCTGAGTGGTTCAGCAGAATGGGACCTGGTATGCATGTCCTGACGCCTCCTAGTACTCATTAGATGGCGCATGTGAAGATGCGGGTGGTAGGTGGAGTAAACCCAAGGCTGATTTTCCTTGCAAGCAGGCAGGTCTGATATGAGATCCTCTCTTTGAGGTGCATCCAATTTAAGTTAATTGGCACTAACCAGTAAATATTAACTGATACTGGACCTGCCCTGCCACAAATACATATAGACAGAGACAGCTAGGGGCACACACGTGTTAGCTTAGATCCACCAAAGTGGAAACCATTGTAATTTTTCTCTCTCTCTCTTTTTTCCTTGCAAATAGCATAATCTCCTTGCAAACACCATAGCTATGTATAACAGCTGGGGGGGGGGGGCAACTGGCGACACAACTACCTGGTTGCTGGAAGGGAGAGGTGGTTACTGACTTGCTAAAACTATGAGTGCTTTTCTAAAATATAGCAAGATGTTTTTGTGATGAGATAATGAGAAAATACAACCTCAGCAACTGCGTAAGAACAGTTTTGTTAGGGGACTGTATAAAATATCAGCTCGCAGACTGATCAGTGTGCTGAGCTAGCTAGCCACTCCAGAAGGAGGAGGGCAGGGGCTGTAGTGGATCAGACCTACGTCTCCCACGATGACCACTGTAATCTAACAGTCTAGGAGGCTGGTTGACTGTTGCAAGTTACCCGATTTTTATTGCGTCATACTCAAGCTTTCGGACTTCTATGCTTGGTGTTGGTTTTTGTTGGACTGTCACAACTCGTGTAACCCATATTATTCCTTAAAGTCTTCTGGAGGTTTTGTATAAACCACCTGCATAGGCAGGTTGAGCATTAGAGGCTTTGGAGGTACAACCACTGCCAGAGGCAGTTTCCAATAAAATTCAGCTGGGGGTCACTAACTGGGTCTCGTCCTCCGGGGTGAGGACCGTGAGAACTGGAGTATGGGAGATTGACTATCTCCTACTACAGCCTATCAACAGGCTTGAGAAAAATCTCTACTGCCTGCTCAACCAGAGTCAAGGTCGACAAGCCTGACTAGGTTTCCATAGAACCCTTGACTGTCCCTTTGACTGCAAGAAGCTCGACCGAGGATGAGCAGTCAGGGGAACCGAAGGAGCATAAACAGCATGATCTTTCCCAATTCCACGACAGACCTTTCTTGTGTTTCTTGCTGGTGGTGAATAGGGCTCTCCCTGAGCGTCTGCAGGGCCAGATACATTTCCCTGAACTAATCAGAGAATGACCCTCCAACGCTGGCCCCAGCCAGGAACAGCACCAAAACTGACGAGGAACTCACCACTGCTGCCTTTTCTTCAATGACTGCAAGCTGAGCAGCCGAGCCAGCCACCACAGAGGGCTTTTTGCGGCCTTTCAGCTGACTGAGGGCCAAACGAGCCTTCTGATCTTCGATGGACACTGGCAGAATGACCCAGCACAAATGGCATCCCTCGATACCGTGTTCATCGCTCAGGCAGTAAAAGCACATTTCATGCCGATCCATGGCCGACATTTATTACCTACACAGAGTACAGAAGTTTCTTGTTGTCCATCGTGATGCAGCGCTGAAGACTGCAGAGCACCTTTAAAGAGCATCTTTCTCGGTGCTGCCACGAATTAAGAGGAAGCTCCCTTACCTAAGCGGGAGCTCCTCTGTGGCAAAATCAGCTTCTGTAATCATAGCCCTGAGGGAAGAGATGCAATCGTAAATTGCCCGAGGGGCTAGCAGTCTAATCCTTTCCACCTCCTGCTGTGACCATGCCTCCACGCTACAACGTTTATGATGCCAGAACAGGAAAGCACGGGGGCCTGACGCATTAAAGTGTATGGGCGTGATTTTTAAAACACAGTTTATTGTTTTAGTAAAACTGGAGCCAGAGTTCAACTAACAAGACTCTTGTTGGTTGAACCATGGCTCTGATTTTACCCAATGGCCACTTAAACGGTCGAAAACTGTATTTAAATTCACGCTTCATACACATTCAATGGAGCGTGCCCCCTGCGCTCTCCCTATTGCCATGTCATAAAATGGGCAGGGTTAATTTCTGGGTGGGAGACTGGGACAATTGGCACTCAGTTTTTAATTTTGACTCCCCTTTTCTTCTCCCCTGGGGACAACCTGCTCACTGTTCTACAGGTTTTACACTGCTGTTTTATGAATCTGGGCTCGACTGAACAATACGACCCATTATTTTTTCATTTGACCCTTACTTTTTATGCTCAGTGGTCACTGCCCCACACAGATAAATATCTGAAATGAACCCTGAATGGGGCATGGAGAGCAACAGGGAACTGGAAAGGGATTGCGCTGCTAGCCCCTCGGGGGCAGTTTACGATCCCTTCCCTTCCTTCGGGGGTGTAATTATAAAAGCCATTTTTTCTACAGAGCACCTCCCAAAGCAGTAAGGGAGTTTCCTCTTATTTTGGAGGGAGTTTTAAATTTGTTTGGAATGGTTCTCTTTAAAATGGAATATGGACTGAAACACTAAGATTCACCTGAAAAAGCACGTTGAAAACTTGCAATTCTTCAAGGTTGCAGAACTGAGAATAAGGAGACTTTTCCCTTCCAGGAGAAAGAATAGCCTGACATCACAGGGTTGAGTCAGAGGATGTACCTTCCGGGTAGTGGGAGGAGCTTAGCTTCAGAACTTCCAATGACTTGGCTGTCTCCAGCAGAACTACTGGTATGTGGATAGTGAACCGAATCCATGTTACTAGAACCATACTATTCAGCATATGTAATTTCCCTTGTGTTTTTCCAATTCTTTGAGTCCAAGTTGGTTTTTTTTTTTTTTTTTGTTTGTTTTTTTAAACAGACATTGCCATCATGACTATCCAATGTTTCATCGTCTCATTGATCCCAAAAGGAACCTTTCCAATTAAACACAATTTCTGGACAGAAGGCATCCCCCAGACTCAGTCTGGTACTTTTTTATTGCAATTCTTTAAAAAGCATACACAAAAGAAAAATACATACATTACACAAGACAAGGATTCAATATAATCAAATCATTTAACTCTAAGGTTACTTGCATAGGTTAACAGTAAGAAAAGTACAGTTACGTAAGAACTTACCATAACAGCAGATCTTCGAGAGAGGCTCCTGCAGTAGGTAATCACTTGTAGGACTGCGCCCCCTGGCGTCAGGACCACACGGATACTTTTGCTAGCAGTGTCTGACAGAGGACCGCCCCCCGTCACATGACAGACATCAGCGTGACACTATATAGTGGGCGGTCCCCACGTCTGCCCTCCAGTTCTCCTGCCGGAGACCATCATTAGTCATAACAAGAGAAAGAAAAGAGGCTCCTGAATCCAAAAAATGGCTTTCTGGAAGAAGAGCTGTAAGCAAAAAGAGGGGTAATGTGGTGGGAAAAAGGTTACCTACTGCAAGAGCCTCTCTCGAAGATCTACTGTTACAGTAAGTTCTTCCGGGACTGTACTATCTTACTTCAAAAGGGCTCTTGCAGTAGGTAATCACTTGTAGTACTGAGCCTCAAGCAGTAGAAAAGTCCAAGGGACAAGAAAAAAACATGGGAGGCACATGATCCTAATAGAATGTCTGAATTAAGACAGGAGTCCCTGAAGGACCGCTAGTACAAAATCGGCCCTATGCCTCGAGGCAATGTCCAAACTATAATGTTTTGTGAAAGTGTGGACAGAACTCCAAGTAGCTGCCGTGCAAATGTCTGCAGCCGATACATTTCTGAAACAGGCTGTGGAAGCAGCCATTCCCCCAGCAGAATGTCCTTTTACCTGACCCGGAAGGACCTTACCATACTTCTGGTAACAAAAAGTAATGCAGTTTGCCAGCCATCTTGAAAGGCACTGTTTGGAAACTGCCACACCCTCCTTTTTGGTGCTAAAGAAATTAAAAATTGTTCCGTCTTGCAGACATCTTTAGTCCTGTTCGCGTAATAAAGTATAGTTACATAAGAACTTACTGTAACAGTAGATCTTCGAGAGAGGCTCTTGCAGTAGGTAATTACATATAGGACTGAAGCCTTCAGGCACTAGGACCCCACGGAAAAATTTCTAGGTAGCAGTCTCTGGAGGGGGACCGCCCCCACGGCAGGTGACCGACGTCAAGCAACGTCATTATAAAGGGGCGGTCCCCCACGTCCACCTTCCAGTTCTTTCCTGCCAAGGGCCAAAAGACAAGATGAGAGAAAAGCGGATATTTCCCTTCCTGGAAAATGAGCTGAAAAAGCTAAGGGGATGGAGGGTGGGAAGGTATTACCTACAGCAACAGCCTCTCTTGAAGATCTACTGTTACGGTAAGTTCTTACGTAACTGTACTATCTTACTTCAAGAGGGCTCTTGTAGTAGGTAATTACATATAGGACGGGAGTCCCAAGCAGTCTGGAACAAAGAAAAGCACTCGGGAGGAGGAAAACTACCAACTAATAAACCTCTGGCTGTAAGGGTCTAAGAAAGAAGACCTTGCAGAACAGCCAACCTGAACCCTGCTCTACAGCGAGAGGCAATGTCCAAACTGTAATGTTTTGTAACGGTATGGACAGAAGTCCAAGTTGCGGCTGCGCGGATGTTTGCCGCTGACACAGTCTTGAAACAAGCAGCAGAGGCAGCTACTCCTCTGGTGGAGTGACCTCTGACTTGACCCAGCAGGGTCTTGTGGTACTTGTGGTAACAGAAAGTGATACAGTGAGCCAACCACTTTGATAGGCATTGCTTAGAAACAGCATTGCCCTCTCTTTTGTGAGCAAAAGAGACAAAGAGAGCTGATCAGACTTCCTGAGATCCTTAGTCCTAGAGGTATAGTATCTCAGGATCCTGTGAACATCCAAAGTAGGCAAGAGGTATTCCCCTTGATTGAAGTGTTCTGTAAAGAAAGCAGGCAGCTCCATGGATTGGTTCAGCATAGATTCCTCTACCACCTTAGGGAGAAACTTAGGGTTGGCACGCAGTGCCACACGTTCCTTGTAGAAAATTAAATAAGAGATTTTGCACATCAAGGCCTGAAGCTTGGAAATTTGTCGAGCCAAGTTAATGGCCACTAGGAAGAGAGTCTTCCAAGACAGGAACTTCAGGTCTGCTGTAGCTGCCGGTTCAAAGCAGGGGCACAGTAAGCTTCTCGAGAACAAAGTTCAAATCCCAAGGTGGCGCAGGAACACAGATGGGGGCTCTTAAATGAAGAGCCCCTCTGACAAAAGTCTTAGAAACTTCTAACTGCGCGAAAGTCCTGTCACCAAAAGGGATGTGGTAGGCCGATGCGGCAGACATATGGACCTTCAAAGAGGAATGACTGAGACCCAGGTCAAAGAGGTGATGAATGTAAGTCCAGGACTCTCTCAACCGGGCAAGAGAAGGGCTGCAAGCAGGGTATGAAATTCGTGAAAAAAAGTACATGCCCACTTGGGCATGTAAGAAGAAAATGTACATGCCCAACAAACTATTTACATGCTGCCCCTTAGTTTATATAATTTTAGACGTCATCTTCACTGGACCAAGCACTTTCGTTTTCATCACCACCACTAGGGCTGGCAGAAGCAGCATGCAGTGACAGTGTTAAGGAGCCATAAGCTTTCGTAGTGGCCTTCTTTGCCATTTTCCACCACAGTGATATGGCACCTTCAGGGTTATAAGTAGCTAAGCTGGGGTCCATTCAGAATATAGACATTAGGTCGTGTAGGGTGTCTGGGCGTAATCCAACCCTCCAGTCATTTTATTCTTCCCATCAGAGAGAAGCCTCGTTCTGCAGCAGCAGTGTGCACAGGAATCAGGAGAATGATTCTGACAACGGCCAGCACATTTGAAATTGTTGATCCTGCACATCCATAAGAATCACTTTCTGCCACAATTTCAGAGACTTACAACTTTCAACAGACAGCAAGTGAGTACATGCTTTTAAGTCTAGCCACTCCAGCAGTACCAAGGTAACATCAACTCCATGAGACTCTAGGACCACTTTATAGTGATCAACAATTGTTTGAATTGCTTGATCTCCATATGTTTCAAGTGCCTCTGTGGATGTTGGCCAGGACTGAAAATTTAAAGCTCTTGCAGCTAGTAGCACTTTATTGGTCGTGAAGGACTGGCGAGATTCAATGTGCTGTGGCGTTTTCTGAAGAATTTTTTTATCTCTGAAATTGTAGCTTACAATGTCTGAAGGAGAACCTGATCTGTGCCTGCTAGTTTCATTAGTTAAGTCAACACTGTTGTACTGAGTTAGGTTCTCATTTACAGATGTAAGTGTTATCGGTGAAGAGTTTCTTGATTTGAGAGACCATTTAGTTTTTGGATGTGCTTTCTACTCTGCTGTGAACTTTTTCAACAGTGGCATCCTCTTGCTGAAAGCACAGACTAAAACAGATAAGTAACCAAAAACACTTTCAGAAAGTTCATGTATATAACACATTTAAAGTCTTAAGCACTTTAAGTATTCCTAGTGCTTTTTGGCCATGATCCTGCTTGTTTGTCAGTGACACATGTGAGGTGAGGCACTAATGCGCCCAATTCCTTTCAAGGGCAGAAATGGCCCGTTCTCTGTGTGCAAGCCACCTAGTGCCACCAGTGTTAACTGGTTTGACCACATTAATATTTAAAAGGGATCCTGTTTCCTGTAGGCCTTTCCAACTTTTGGTGATCTGTGGTAAAATGAGTAAATGTTCAGCAGAAGTTGTTCTAATGACTTGTAAAATGGGCAGTCTGAGCAGATCCTTTACAGCAAACTCTAAGCGATGTGCACAACAATGTATGTCAATGAGGTGTGGGCACTGGCAATCTTGTTTTATTCGACTAAGGACACCTGAAGTGCTCCCCAACATTACAGCAGCACCATCAGATGCCGCACTTATCAGCTTATGTTTCCAACCACCATCCCTTAAACCACCTTCACCCTCTAAAGCATTAATCACAGTATTTAAAATGCTTTCTGAATTAGGGACACTGACTGGTTTCAGTGCAAGAAATCTTGTTACAGGTAGGCCATTTTCAAAAACACGTACATAAATGCCCTCCTCCTCAGTCACACTTTTATCTGTGCAGGAATCAACAAGAAAAGAAGTCATTGTCTTGTAGCAGACTAGCAGTAGTGCTTTGAATATCTTGGGCAATATAGTGAATGAAGACACGGCATTGCTTGTCACTGCTGTAACTGTGACTCATAGCATCATCCCCATGATTTCTTCTTTGTAAATCTATCAACCAGGAAAATCCCTGAAAGGCCTTTCGGTCCTAACAGCGTAATATGCAGTACAGAACAATTTACAAATTTGATCCATTTCTTTTTGTTCCATAAATAGTATGGATTTCTCTATTGGTCTTTCTCAACTTTTGTTTTATTTGCAATGTATGCCCTCTCAGCATTTTTGTGTGCTATGGACACTTCATGTGCTGAGATAATGTGTACTCTAAAAGTACTGCATCCAGTTCTGAAATTATTTTGCTTTGGCTTTTATCATAACTCTGACACCATGTACACAACATGGCACAGTTATCGGTGTCATATATAAGCCACTTCCTGCCTTTTCCAGGATTCCTGAAATTTTCTAACTTTCAGGGCCTTAACACTGCTTTCAGTACAAGCAGTAGCACTTGAGAAACTTCAGTGGTCATAACAGTTTCATTGTCTGGGCAAGGAGATGGTGGTGTTATAGCTGTGCCTGTAGTAGTAGTACTAGTACTTGGTGTTAGTGAATCCGAGTCAGCTCCCGAGTCTCATCAAAGCGCTTTCTCTTAAATCCAAATTTAAAAGACTCATGGTGTCTGCCTGGCTGTTCGGAGTTGAACTTGTGAATACTGATTTTAAGAATTTGTTATTTATATTACACAGTATTAATAAATGCAACAAGGAAAAAGTGTTTTTATAATAAACTTAAGAAAACCTGACTGTGTTGTCTGATTATTTTTATAACAGTATACAGATTTTAGACAGTCCACAGACAGTGTAGCCTGTAAAAGCTAGAGATTTTAGACAGTCCATTACCACAATGAGATATTTTTAATAACAGTATTTAGATTTGAGATAGTCAGCTCCACATAAAGTAGCTTTATTAGCTAGTAGAGTAATAGTAGACCCCCTGAGTTTTAGGTGTTCCAAGTTCAAAAGCTTTTAGAACTTTATTAAACAATTACTTTTAATTAAATGTTCTCAGTCCACACAGTAGCTAAATAGATTTTTATAACTGGTCCCTGGATTTACACTTAGTTTAGTCCACACTCAGCAATTTTATTTTTATAACACACTGATCCTGGTTGTTTCAGTATTTAGTCAGATTTTAGTTAGTCCTCCACACACACAGTAGCTAGCTAGTAGAAAATATGGAACAGTAGATTTACATTTAAGTTAGTGCAGAGAAGTTTGTAAATGAATGCAGCTTTCTTTATAGACTGGGTGAGCTGACTGAGCAACACTGAGCTCCTTTAGTTCAAAGGGACTGCAGGCAGTGCTAGTCTGACTCTCTGTACTGTCTCTATAACAAATCAAAAGGCCAACCCAGTACAGATTACTTTTTAATTACTTGGCTGGATATATAGTGCATGTGCAGTTAGACTAGTCTCTGCAGTGCTTCACCACAGCCTGCATTCAGTGCCCCTCCCGCTGATATTACAGACTGCTGCTGCCACTGGTTTTATTAGAAATTGTAGAGCAGTTGAGCAGACTGATTAATTTAGATAGATTTGTTTGCTTTGCTTTTTATTTTCTGTTTACTGCCTGGTTTTTATCCTGCTGAATTGTCTCCTCTCCTTTGTACCTCTCCTAACTTAAAATTCCTTCCATTCCCTTCTTTCTGCAGTTTAATCCCCCAACAGATTTCCTTTCTTTTCTGCAGATTTTCTTTAGTCCTGACTGCAGAGTGACCCACGTTAGTCTCCACACAGACACTCCTCCTCCCCAGCTGCTCCAATTTACAAGTTACAATCCCCGACTCCCTCCTTTGCAGTCCCGTTTTCTGGGAGAGTGGTTAAAGAAATGTAGCTCTTAAAAGAGCTTTTAGTTATTATTTTGCTGATCGCGATTGTTGAGGTTGAGGCAGCCTGTCTCCATGAATGCAGTCTACAGATGGCGCGCTATGCTCGGTCCTTGCGTCCACGCTGTTTGGAGGGGTGGGCAAATACTCACATAGAGCGCACCTACTGGTGCATATGCTGCTGTAGCCCACCTCAACAGTGACTGAGGACACATGAAGAATTGACTGGCTGATCTGTGTGCCAGTCAACTGTAATGAGGGGCACATCAACCTGCTCTAAACTCGTTCCCTCCATGTGTGTTGCAGACAAGCAGTCAGCTGACATCCAGACGAGCAGACTCGTGATCGGCTCTACAGATGTCAGCTCTGCGTCTGCGCTACTCTGCTGGCTCCCCTGCCCCCAAGGAAAAAGAAAAAAAAAAACGGCAAGGTCTGGGGAGAAAAAAAAAACGGAACTCTGCGGGGAGAAAAAAAAAACGGAACTCTGCTGAAATACTTTAGGTGCCCAAACGGGCAGGCACTAAACAGCTTTAGGTGTCCTGAAGCAAAAGTGCCTGCCCTGGGGCACCTAAAGTATAGGAATTTCGCACCCTGGCTGCAAGCCCTTTGAAGTGACCCGTATAGAGAAATGCTTCCACTTTATAGTGTAGGTGGCTCCAGTGGAAGGCTTCCTGGCCTCCACCAAAATGTCTGCGACGAGCGAAGAAACATCAAAACAGGCTTGGACCATGTCTGCAGGAGCCACACATGCAAGTTAAGGGATTTGAGACTTGGATGGACCTGGGCCCCCTGGTCCTATGTCAGTAAGTGCTGCGACAGAGGAAGAGGAAGTTGAGGTTCCTCCGAAAACTGTTGCAGAAGAGAGAACCAAACTTGCCCAGGCCAGAATGGAGCAATGAGAATCATTCGAGCTCCTTCTGCTTGGAGTTTGTGTAAGACCTTCGAGACTAAGGGAATTGGAGGGAAAGCATAGATGAATCTGTCCTTCCAATCGAGTGACAGGGCGTCCCGCCAAAAAATGCCTCACCCTGGCGCGAGCGAGCTAAAGGCGGGAAGTTTTGCGTTTTGGGGAGATGCGAACAGGTCTAACTGAGGGATTACCCAATGCAGGAAGACTTCAACTAGTACCTCCTGATCCAGTTCCCATTCGTGGGCATCGGCTGACGACCAAATGAGGTGGTCCGCCAGCGTATTGTCTACTCCCAGAAAGTTTACTGCCGTCAGGTGAAGGTTGTGCTGAGCTGCCCAACTCCAAACTCTCATTGCTTCCCTGCACAGAGGGTAGGAACGAGTTCCTCCCTCCTTGTTGATGTACCAGACTACGCACATGCTGTCCGTCTGGATTGCTAGATGACCGGGAAGAATACAAGAGTAGAGAGCTTGAAGAGCATACAGAACAAGCTCTGAGCTCGAGCACATTGATGTGTAGAGTGTGCTCGAGACTGGACCAGGAGCCTTGAGCCCTGTGAGGTCCCAGGTGGGCTCCCCAGCCTTCTCCTGAGGCATCTGTTGTCAACATTTGGGAGGGAGGTTCCAGACAGAACGGAACTCCCTGGCAAAGGTTCTCCTGCACCACCCACCAATGTAAGTCCCGGATCAAGGTGTCAGAGACCAGAACCCCCTGGTCGAGGTCATCCAAAGTCTGGTCCCATTGAGAGATTCTCATATGGAGCCGAGCGCGAAGGACTATCAGAACTGCAGCCGCCAAGAGCCTGAGGAGGCGAAGGACTGACCGGGTGCCGATCCTTCTGTGGCTGGACAACAGTCGTGCTTGCGCCTGAAGTGTGTCCACTCTGTCCGGTGGCAGAAAGGCTTTGCCAATGGTCGTGTCCAAGATCGCCCCAATGAACTGAAGTCTCTGACAAGGGACCAGATGGGACTTGGCCTGGTTGATGGTGATACCCAGGCTGGTGAAGACCTGCCGGGTAAGTGAAAGGGAATGCTGGAGTTCCTCCCTGGACGAGGCCGCCAGGAGCCAATCGTCCAGGTACGGGAAAACCAGTACCCCTGGGCTGCTACTACTGAAAGGCATTTGGTGAATACTCGGGGGGGGGGGGGTAGGAAAGACGAAATGGGAGGGCCTTGACATGGTAGTGGCCCCCCTGAAATGAAAACTGGAGGACTTTGCGGTGGAAAGGGTGTATGGGGATATGCAGATAGGCATCCTGCATATCCAAGGCACATAGCCACAGTCCCGGCAGAAGGCCCTGCAGGGAGAGCATTCTGAAACGCTTGTACTCCACAAACATGTTCAGGGAGCGGAGGTCAAAAATAGGTCTCACATCTCCCGTTTTCTTTGGAACTAGGAAGAAATGGAAATAGTACCCGGTCCCCAAAAGGTAGGTGGGGACTGGTTCTGCCACTGTCTTCAAGAGAAGGGAGGATATTTCTTCCTGAACCAGAGGAAGATGCGCCAGGGAGAAAGATTATTTGGGGGGTGGCCTTCTTGGTGGTTTCTGAAGAAACTTGATTGAGTGTCCTTCTGCTATCAGCTGGAGCACCCAAGCATCCAATGTAATCCTCTCCCAGCCCGGCAGATGTAAGGAGAACCTCCCTCCTACTGGTTCCTCTGGAGAGTCCAGAGGCTGTGGGAGAGGAAAGGAATCAGGTGGTGTGAGGCAGTGTGGCAGCCGCGGTTCCTGCAGCTTTTTTAGGCGACGGAGTCTTGGCTGCCGTAGGGGCCCAACGCTTATTGGTCCGCTTGCCCTGAGGTTTTGCTTTTCGACGAAAACTTCTGCGAAAGGGGCGACGCTGTCCCTGACAGGGCTTGTACAAAGGGTCAACAGACTTAAGTGCAGTGCCCTTCTCTTGCAGGTCGGCGATGATGTCCTTGACATCTCCACCGAACAGCACCAAACCCCTGAAGGGCACATCCTGAATAGCGGATTGCACTTCAGGGACCAATCCTGACACCCGGAGCCAGGCATGACGTTGAAGGCCCATGGCTAAAGCCGAACTCCTATCAGCAGTGTCGACTGCATCATATGTGGCACGTAGCATGTGCCGACTGGCCAAACGAGCAGATGGGACAAGATCAGCCACTTCCTGCTTGGTCTGAGATTCAGGAAGAGAGTTCAGTTTTGATTCCACCTGACTAAGGATAGTCTTCTGGTAGTCCCCCATATGTGCGACATAATTCAGGGCCCTGATTCCCAGTGTGGAAGAAGCGTACACCTTCTTCCGTACTGGACAGAGGCAGGATTCCTTGTCTGGTGAAGACAAGCTAAGGTGCTGAGTTAGTCAACTTGACCATGGCGTACAGTCACAACTAAATCGGCCTTGGTGTGTGTGTTCAATGAATCCACACCTTCGGGAGCCTGGTATAGCCTATCCGCCTTCCTTGGAAGGGGGGAGGGGGCCACAGCGGACGGTTGCTTCCAAATAGTGGAAACAAGGTCAGCGTGAGGCTCGATACAGGGTGGAATCAATGTTGGAGCTGTTTCAGGCAGATCCAAATGGGCAGCGAGTTTCTTCCGCTGTGGATCTGGCTCCAGAGATTGCCACTGGTGGACCTCCTGGATCTTTCTCAGCAACTCCAGAAAGGAGGGCTCTTCCGGAGGAGACTTCAGAGGAGTCCTCGGCCTGGGATGGTCTGGAGAACGAGGCTCATTGTCAGGATCGGTGCACCCCCTGGAATCTGAGTCGGAGGTCTCTAAAGAAGAGTGAGAAGAAGACTCCTGCCTGCGTGGGGGAGGAACGGACCCCTTGGGCAGCCCTCAGGGAAGCGTATCCTCCCCAGCCCTGGCACCTGAAGGCTCACTTCTGGTGTTGGGCGGAGGGGAAGGAGTCTCTTGTCTCCGGCGAAGAAGATCCGGTACTGGGTCCATCATTGGTAGACAGCTCTCCACCTCCCTGGTGAGTTGAGCCTTGGCCTCAGCCCACCAGGCAGCCAGAGCCTCCTTCAAATCCACCGGCAGCTGAGGGGGCAGTGGAGGAGGAGGGGGTACAGATACTTGGGGTATCCGTAGCCTGACAGCGGGAAGCCCGGCGTCGGGTACTGCGGCGTCGGATAGGCTAGCGTCAGGTACTGTGGTGCGGGATACTGCGGTCCTGGGTAGGACGGCGTCGGATAAGACGGAGTCGGGTACCCAGGAACCAGGGGCTCTGTTGGTGCAGAAGGCCCTGGAAGAGGCCCAGCGGGCGGGCCTGGAACAGGTGGACCCGTGGGCGTCTGGTCCGGCATTGGGACAGCGTCCGGTAACGGAATGTCGCCCGGCGTCGGATAGGCTGGCATCTTGAGCCAGTGTCCGAGGGTCCAGCGTCAGAGGATCCAGTCCTGAAGGAGGGAGACCTGGCCGGTGGCGTACCGGCGTCCCTATGTCGCCCAGGAAGGAGGTCTAAAATCCCGGGATCCAGCAAGGGAGATGCTGGGGCCTCGACATAGGGCGAGCCGGGAGCGCAGTCTGGTCGGAGGGTCCGACATCGGCTCTTTAACATCGTGCGATCATTGGAGAGCTGATGACCGTCTTACGGTGGGATCAGCGGATGTCTGAAGCTGGGGTCCAACACCGGAGACCCATGCCAGGCGAAGGCTGCACAAGGAGGCGGTCTTGGCGGGCGGCTTAGCAGCTGTGCGTGCCCCGAAGGGTCGGCGACTTATCAGCCCTGTCCGGGCGGACGTCGGTGGTGCTGCCAGCGTCCGACTGCGGACCAGCTCGACCCGCAGGGCGCGAGACATCAGCTTCTGGGGCGGGGCCTCCTTTCCCCGGAGGCTCCTTTGGGCCCAGCCGCGAGCCCGACAGGAGGCCGCCGCCGCCCTGGAAGTCTCCAAGACGGCCGTCAAGGATCGGTCCACTGGGGGGGGGGAAAGAACGTTCCTTCTTTTTCTTATGATGACCCTCAGGTGAAGTGGAGGCCTGCCTTAGCTTCTTCAACTCCTTCTCCATACAGGACATCATCTTTCTCAAACTATGGGACTCCAGAGATTGCTGCCTCAATTTACGGGTGGTGGCGTTGAATTTCAGGCAGTGCTGACACTTCTCTATGAGGTGATCTGGGTCTAGGCAGAAGAGGCACAGGGAATGACCGTCCTTATGCGGGAGCTGGGCGTCGCACGAGTTGCACTTGTTTTTATGCAAATCGGATGGTGTAGGGGACAACATACACAACGTTTTTTCTAGAGAAAATCGAAAAAATGAGAAGAAATTTGGTTTTAAAGACCGACGATTGACTAACGAGCGGTAGGAACTTAACCACGAGGCACTATGGCAAGCAGACGGTGGGAAATAACTGGAAGGCCGGCATGGGGGATCGCCCCTTTATACTAACATTGCTTGATGTCTGTTACCTGACGAGGGGGCAGTCCCCCGCCAGAGACTGCTAGCTAGAAATTTTTCCGTGGCGTCCTGGCGCCTGACAGCTTCAGTCCTATATGTAATTACCTACTGCAAGGGCCCTCTCGAAGTAAGATCTTAAAATCCTGTGAACATCTAACGTATGTAGGATGGCTTCCTCCCAGATTAGAATGCTTGGGGTAATAAACCGGCAATTCTAAAGACTGATTAAGGGTATCCCCGAAACAAACTTAGGATTTGTACATGAAAGCTACCTTGTCTCTGTGAAAAATCAAATACGGCACCTTACACATCAGGGCCTGAAGCTTGGAAATTCTACGAGCTAAGTAACTGCAACTAAAAAGAGAGCTTTCCAGGACAAAAAGCGCATATCACAGGAAGCTGCCAGCTTGAAGGGAGGTAAGGCCAATTTCTCTAAAAAAAAAAAAAAATGAAGGTCCCATGGTGGAGCAGGGTTATGCACCAGAGGTTTCAGATGCAAGATACCTTTCAAAAAGGTTTTTCTTTCTATACATACTTATTTTGTATTTCTATTTTACCCCCAGTACATGCGTTATACGTGCATGAGCGCATGCACCGCCAGGATCGGTGGCCTTCTGCCCCTCCCAGACTTGCGTCATTGCTCCGACCGCCTGCTACACTGGACCTCCACCGGTGAGAGCTGGACTACGCGGGCAGGCACCCTCCACCCCTATGGAGGAAGTCATGCCAGCGATCCCGTTCCAACCCCAAATCTGCACCCCAGCGACCGAAGTGGTTGCGAACCTGGGTTGCTGGCATGAGTGCGGTTAGACCAGCGCCCAGCCCTCTGCGCCACCGGGCGGCCCTCAAAAGGTTTTGGAGACCTCTAACCAAGCCATTGTCTTGCCTCCTACTGGATCATGGTACATACATAGATACATAGACAGTGTCGGCAGGTAAGGGCCTATGGCCCACCTAGTCTGCCCATTTGAGTTTGTAACTTCAGTTTATGTTTTCCTAGAACTCTGCTGCCCCTTACCCCCGACCTCTAGAATTCCTTTATGTCTATCCCATGCATTCTTAAATCCCGGGATTGTTTCAGCCCCCACCACTTCCTCAGGCAGGGTGTTCCACTTGTCCACCACCCGTTCTGTGAAGAAATTCTTCCTCACATTTCCTCTGAATCGTCTTCCCTCCAACTTCATCCCATGCCCTCTAGTCCTGGAACATCTTTTTCGCTTAAAAATAGTGTATTCTTGCACCCTGTTCCGCCCTCTAAGATACTTGTATGTCTCTATCATGTCCCCTCTCTCCCTCCTCTCCTCCAGGGAGTACATATTCAATTCCTTCAATCTGTCCTCATAGGACTTGTGATGCAATCCATGTACCATCTTTGTTGCCCTCCTCTTAACCTTCTCTACCCTGTCTATGTCCTTACGTAGGAAAGGTCTCCAGAACTGTACCCTGTACTCCAGGAGGGGCCTCACTAGTGTCTTGTATAGTGGAATCATGACCTCCCTTTCCCTGCTGGTGATGCCCCTGCCTATGCATCCCAGCATCCTATTTGTTTTACCTGCTGCCTTGTCACACTGTTTCCCTACCTTGAGGTCATCAGAGATGATAACCCAAAGATCCCTTTCCTGCTTGGTGCATGCTGTATCCTCACCTCCCAAATGATATATTGTGCCAGGGTTTTTGTGCCCCATATGCATTATCTTGCACTTCCTTGCACTGAATTTCAACTGCCAAACCCCTGACCATTCTTCAAGTTTCTGCAGGTCCCTTCTCATTCTGTCTACACCCTCTGGTGTGTCTACTCTATTACAGAGCTTTGTGTCATCAGCGAACAATGAAATTCTGCCTTCTAGGTCCTGCGCAATGTCACTGATGAAGATGTTGAATAGGACCAGTCCCAGTACTGATCCCTGTGGTACCCCACTGGTCACTCTTCCCTCTGTGGAGTGACAGCCATTTACCACCACCCTCTGTGTCCTGCTGCCCAGCCAGTTACCTACCCACCACACTACTGTCCTGCCCACACCCATATTCCCTAGTTTGTGTAATAGTCTTCTATGTGGCACAGTGTCAAAGGCCTTGTTGAAGTCCAGATAGGCCATGTCCACTGCCCTCCCCTGATCCATCTCCCTAGTCACCCAGTCAAAAAATTCAATGAGGTTGGTCTGACATGACCTCCCCCTGGTGAAACCATGCTGCCTTGGATCCTGCAGTCCATTGACAACCAGATGTTCCACCAATCTCTCCTTCAGTAGTGCTTCCATGATCTTCCCCACTACCGAGGTGAGGCTGACTGGTCTGTAGTTCCCCACCTCCCCTTTGTTCCCACTTTTGTATAAGGGGACTACATCTGCTGTCCTCCAGTCTTTGGGTACCTCCCCTGTTTCCAGTGATCGGCTAAACAGGATAGCCAGGGGTTCAGCCACCACCTCTCTTAGTTCTTTAAGGACCATGGGGTGCACCCCATCTGACCCCATTGCTTTATCAACTCTTATTACTTCCAGTTCCTTTAGGACCCTTTCTCGTGTAAAGGGACTTGTGTCCATTTCTGCACCATTCTCACCCCTTGTACTCCCTTCAGACCCATTACCCTCCTCTTTCTCAGTAAAGACTGAGCAGAAATATCTGTTCAGTATGTCAGCTTTACTGTTGTCATCCTCCACACGGCCCCCATCCTCCCCCTTCAGTATCACTATCCCTCTCTTTGCCTTTCTTTTTTCACTTATGTACCTGTAAAAGGTTTTGTCCCCTCTACCCACTGATTTTGCAATCTGCTCTTCTGTCTGAGCTTTGGCTTCCCTTACTGACCTCCCTGCCTCCCTTTGCTTCTCCTGGTACTTCTCCTATCCCCTTCTGCCTGTGTCTTTTGTATTGCCTGAATGCAATCTTTTTGGCTTTCACTTTCTTTGCTACCTCTTTGGAAAACCATAATGGCCTCCTCTTCCTTTTCAGCTTGCTAACCTGTTAATGCATAATTCTGTTGCTCTTGTAATCCCGTTTAAATACTGCCCACTGTTCCTCAACCCGATTCCTTCATTCCCTTAATGCCTCTTTCAAGTATCTCCCCATTTTCCCAAAGTCTGCCCCCTAAAATCCAGGATCGTGTTTTTGTGTGGTTTGGTTCTGCTCCTTCTGTGATTTCAAACCACAATGACTGGTAGTCACTGTTCCCCAGGTGCTCCCCCACTCTTACCCCCATCACACTGTCCCTGTTTGTGAGCACAAGGTCCAGTATTGCCTTCTGCCGAGTTGGTTCCATGACCAGTTGCTTGAGGCAGGCAACCTGAAGGGAGTCCAGGCTAAATCTGCTGCTAGTTGATGCTGCTGCTGAGATGCTCCAGTCCACATCTGGAATATTGAAGTCTCCAACCAGTACTACCTCACCCTTGTCTGCCATCCTTTGGATGGCTAGCATCAGCTCCCTATCCGTTTCTTTCTCCTGGGCTGGTGGTCTATAGACCACACCTGTGTGGATGGCTGGCCCCATTTTCCTTTCCAGCTTAACCCACAATATCTCTCCCCCATTTTGTTCCTCCTGGATCTCTGTGGCCCTTATGTCATTTTTCACATACAGTGCCACTCTTCCTCCCTTTCTACCTGCCCGGTCTCTTCTGAATATGTTGTAGCCAGGAATGGCCATCTCCCAGTCATGGTTATCATTACACCAGGTTTCTGTGATGGCCACAATGTCCAGGTCTGACTGCACCATGACAGCCTCCAGATCTTCCATCTTGTTGCTAAGGCTCCTGGCATTGGCACACATGGCTTTTCATGATTTGACCTCCCTAGACTGTTTAGCTGTTCTACTCAGCCCCTTCCCTGGTTGTCCTTTATCCTGGTTCTCCTTGCTGTCTGCCCTTCTGCTGATTTTGCCCCTTTCTGCTAGCCACCTCTTGGCGCTAATCTCCATCTTTTGCACACTGCTTTGTTGAGATATCCACTCCTCCAGTTCACTGGTTCCACTGCTAGCTGTGGGGGGGGGGGTGAGCAAGTAGGTACGCTCCTTGCTGGCCTGCCACCCCCCTTGGCTAGTTTAAATGCTTTTCAATGTAGCATTTAAACTTATCATTGAGTGCTTGGATTCCCCTCCAGGATGGATGCAGGCTGTCAGGCTTGAACAAATCTCCATCCCTCCAGGTGGGTCTCTAGTCACCAATGAATCCAAACCCCTTCCTCACAGCACCAGTTCTTCAACCATGAGTTAAAGTTCCTGGTGCATGCAGCCCTATGCTCACCCATGCCTCTTGCAGGTAGTACTTCTGAGAAGGAGACAGAAGTAGTTACTTGCTTGAGACCCCTCCCCAATTTCCTCAACTCTTCCTGAACTTCCTTTGACTCCCCATTTGCCAGGTCATTAGTACCTAGGTGGATAATGACATCCAGCTCACCCTCCAGTCTTGCCTTCCCAGTGATCCCCAGGATCTTCCTTCCATCCCTCCGTGCCGTGGCACCTGGCAGGCACCTCACCTCCCGGTCCTCCCTCTCCCCCTCCTGTGTTCCTAGCTGGATCCCTCTTATGATGGAGTCCCCCACCAGGATTTGCTTCCTCCTCCTCTGGGGTCCACTGCTCTCCCCGCTGAGGTCACCTCCTTGGTTAACCTCCACATCCTTTCCTTCCACTTCTCTGGGTGCCTCTATTTGGTTGCCCCCATTTGCCAGTGTGGCATAGGAGTTCTTGAGTGGAACAGGATCTGGGATGTGCCTCTGCCTGACCGTCTTAACCCGCCCTGAGCCCACTGTCATCCAAGTGCTCCTTGTTCTCGGCATCTTTTGAGGCAGCGGCATTGGACTGGGTGGTCTCTGGATAGGGGCGATGGTACTCCTGACCCCGTTTACTTCCGCACTGAGTCTGGCTACCTCATCCCGCAGTCCAGAGAGATGCATGCAGATAGGGCAGCACCTCAGTGTCCAGAAGGACTGCCTGAATATGGCTGCCCCACAGCTACTGCATTGCATCACTCCCCACATTATACTGCAATTATACTGCTATTCCACTACTTGTGGTAGGCAGAGACGGCCGCTAGATACACCTTCAGGGATGAATGACCCAAGCCCAGGTCTGAAAGATGAAGAAGGTACTCCATAACCATGGGAGCAGGACACGTGAAGGGATCCAGATCTTTCGCGGTAGCCCAACTGGAGAAACGCTTCCCCTTCATGGCGTAGGCAGTTCTGGTGGACGGTTTTCGTGCCTCCACCAAAATTTGAGCTACCCTGCAGGAAACCCCATATCTAAAAGAGGCACCATGCATTAAGATGAAGGGACTTTAGCCCCAGATGTACCACTGTGTCCCCTTCCTGGGTGAGTATATCGTAGGATAGAGGTAGAGGGATCGGAGACTCCGCTGCTAATTGCTGAAGCAGTGGAAACCAGATTTGCAGAGGCCAAAATGGAGCTATCAAAATCATTTTGTGCTCCTTCTGACCGGAGCTTGGTCAACACTCTCTGTAGTACTGGAAAGGAAGGGAACATGTACAGACATCTCCCTGTCCAAGAAAGCGACAGTGCGTCTTGCCAGAAAGCACCATGCCCGGGATTGAGCGAGCAAAACTTGGTAAGTTTTGCGTTTGATGGAGCTGCAAACAGATCAACCTCTGGACAACCCCAAAGGTCGAAGATGTGATCTATTACATCTTGCTTCAGCTCCCATTCGTGAGCCCTTACCCAGGTGCAACTGAGACCGTCTGCGAGAACGTTCTGCACCCCTGGGACGTGAACCGCCTGGAGTCGGATTTTGTGCACAACTGCCCAGTTCAACACCCGCATCCCTTCTCTGCAAAGACAGTACCAGCGGGTGCCCCCCTGTTTGTTGATGTACCACACCACGTACATATTGTCTGTGTCTGGGTCAACAGGACTTCTTGAAGAAGGATGTGCTGAAAAGCCTGAGGAGCATAAAGCACTGCTCTCATTCTCTAGCACATTGATGTGTAGGTGCGTTTCTACAGGGGACCACAGGCCCGCGGTCCCAGATGGGCACCCTGCACCCCATCCCTGTCCTGACGCATCTGTAGTCAGTATTTTGGAGTGAGGAGGTGTCTGGAAAGGGACTCCTAGTAACAGATTGTTGGGAGTCCTGCCACCACAACAGGTCCTGTTGCACTGGGGTGGAGATAAGGACTGAATGGTCCAAGTTGTCTTCCCTCTGATCCCACTGGGATCTTAGAGTCCACTGCGAAATATGCATGTGGAGTCTGGCCAATGGGACCGTGGGAATAGCCGCTGCCATGAGACCAAGAAGACTGAGAACCGCTCTGGCCGAGATATGTCGACTGGAAGATACCAGCTTGGCCTGACTCTCCATGATCTACCCTGTCCAGGGGGAGAAAAGCCATGCGCTGCAATGTGTTCAACACCGCCCCAATAAATTGAAGGCATTGGGACGGAGCAAGCTGGGACTTGGGGTAACTGACCGTGATACCCAGGTGCTCGAACAGATGCAGAGTAGCGAATAAGGAGGCTTCCAACCCCTCCCTCGTAGCAGCTGTGAGGAGCCAAACGTCAAGGCAGGAAAAGACAGCGTGCCCCTGACACCACTGCTAGGCATTTGGTAAAAACCCGCGGGGTGGAAGACTGGCCAAAAGAGAGAGCCTTGAACTGGAAATGCTCCCCTTGGAAGGAAAACCTGAGGAATTTGTGGGGAGGACTGAAGATTGGTATATGAAGATACGCATCTTTCATGTCCAGCGCACTAAGCCACTGACCCTGAGATATGAGAGGCAGAAGGTTTTGCAAAGTCTGCATCCGAAACCTCTTGTATTCTATGAAGAGGTTCAGGGTACTGAGATCCAAAAATCGGGCGAGACTCCCCAGTCTTTTTGGGTACCAGAAAGAAATGGGAGTAGAATCCCTTTCCTATCTGGTTTGTCGGCACTGGCTCTATTGCTTCTTTGTGAGGAAGAGGCGTGATTTCCTCCCTGAGATGGGGAATATGTGCCCCCTGGGCAATGAGAAGACCTTGTTGGGTTGTCTGGAGGTTTTTCTCGAAATTCGAGAACGAGACCACCACCTCCCCTCCTACTACTCGCCACTCATTCTACTCCTATTGACAAGGTCTTCTGTCGGCTTACCCCTCTTCTTCTCATTACCCGCTTCTTTCTTCTCCACTACTAAAGTTATTAACCAAGAACTATATTTTTGCAGTGCAGTAACAAATACAATAAAAATCAATTAAAACAGAAAAAAAAAGTTTATTTTATTTTTTTGTATGTCAAAAAAGGGGGACCACTGTATAATCGCAATATACCACTCAAGGATGTGGGTTAATGCTAGGATTTACAATGCCTTGTGTGTTTTGCTCACTTGGGCTGCGGCCTCGTGATCAAACACCACACCAGGCATTGTAAATCCTAGCATAACCCACACCCTGTGGTGGTATATTGCTTAAATCTCTTCCATTTCAAGGCACAGCATTTCCTGGTTAACTCCTTCCGAGATGCCTCCACCATAGTGAGGACATCTTCAGAGAGACCCAAAGCCTGGAACTCTAGCCGCTCAGGAACCAGGCTATCAGGTGCAGGGATTAAAGGTCCGGATGGAGTACCTTCCTCTGACCGATGGAGAGCAGGTCCGGGCGGAGAGGAAGACACTGTGGGAGCTTGCTGCTGAGGAGATCGGGGTACCAGAACTGGCGTGGCGAGTCTGGAGCCACCAAGATCACCTGTGCCTTGTCCCTCCTGGCCTTGAGCAGCTTCTGTGGATCAAGGGGAGTGGAAGGAAGGCACAGAAGAGGCCTGGGGTCCAGGGCTATGAGAAGGCATCTCTCTACAATGTTCCCTGCTATGGGGGGGGGACACAAAACAGCCTTAGCTTTGCAGTCTCCCTGGAGGCAAGCATGTCCACCTAAGGGGTGCCACAGTGGGAGAACAGACTGTCTACTACCTCTGGATGGAGAGACCACTCATGAGATGCCTCGCCAACCCGGCTGAGAGCGTCTGCCAGCTGGTTGGAGGCCCCTGCCAGATGGATGGCTAGGCGATAGGCCCCCAGGCTGCGCACGAGGGTCCACACATAGAGAACTTTCTTGCACAACAGCAGGGGAGTGCAACCCGCTCTGTTTGTTGAGGTAGTATATGGTCGTGGTGTTGTCAGTCTGGTCCTGGACCACCTGACCCCAAATGTGAGAAGCCAAGGCAGTCAGCGCAAGCTGAACTGCCCAGAACTCCAGCAGGTTGAGGTGGCATCGGGACTCCTCAGGGGTCCAGAGTCCGTGGACTCTGTGTTCCCCCAGCTGGGCACCCCAGCCCATGACAGTGGAGTCAGTTGTCAGGATGACTGTTGGCTCCGGGCGGACAAATGGGATCCCTTCCTGCAGATGTTCCGGGAGTAACCAACACTGGAGTGTGTCCCACATCCGCTGGGTCACAGTGACCAGATGGTCGAAGTGACCCCTGTGTTGAGACCACTGGCTGGCCAGCTCCCACTGCAGCGAGCGCATTCTCCAGCGGGCCCACTGGACCACGCTGGTGCAGGCTGCCATGTAACCCAGTAGGTGCAGGAAGTCCCAGGCAGGGCGCGATTGACTAACCAGAAATGATCGGGCAAAGGAAGAGAGCCTCTGCCCCATCCGCCTGGAGCAGAGCCCTAGCTCTGTAACAGTTGAGCTCTGCCCCGATGAAGATGATCACCTGCGAGGGCACGAGTTCCGACTTGGCCTCACTGACCAGGAGGCCAAGAGAGACACAGGTCTGGAGGGCCAGGTCTCTGGACCACTCCACTTCCTTCCTGGAGGGACTCGCTATCAGCCAGTTGTCCAGGTAGGGGTAAACCTGGACCTCTCGGCGCCTCAGGTAAGCTGCCACCACCGCAATGCACTTGGTGAAGACCCTGGGGGCTGAGGAGAGGCCGAATGGCATGGCCTGGGACTTGTAGAGGGCTCCCTCTGCTCAGAAGCGGAGGAATCTTCTGTGAGACAGACGGATCGGGAAATGAAAGAACGAGTCCTGAAGATCCAGGGAGCAAAAACACATGTTTTGCTCCATAGATGGTGTGATCTGAGACAGAGTTACCATCCTGAAGATGCGTGACTTGAGAAACTTGTTCAGGTTGTGCAGATCTAGAATAAGGCGTCAGCCCTTCCATCCGTTTTGGCACCAGGAAATACCTGGAGACAAGTCCTGGGTGTTCTGGAGGATTTGCGACAGGAACCACAATCACCTTACGGAGGAGCTGGGCAATGTCATCTCGAAGAGCCAACAGGACGTCTGCGGATACCAAGTCCTCCCATAGGGCACGGGCTCAGCAAGGAGGGTACTGCTCAAATCCCAGAGGCAGACCCTGACTCACCATCTCGAGGACCCACCTGTCCATGGGGACAGCAGACCAGGTGGTAAGGAAGTGGTGGAGCCAGCCCCCCCATGGGAGGACCCAGGGGAGGTGAGACGGATATGAGGGAGGCACCTCTCATCCTGTCACTGGGCAGACTTGGAGGAGGAGGGTCTGACTGAGGAGCCACCAGAGCCTCTTCCCCCAGGCTTACGGGCGACCAAGGCCACTGACTTTGGTTGAGGTCGCCAGGCCTGGGCCTGCTGACCAGCCTGAGACTGGGCTGGCCAAAGGAGCAGAGGTGGACAGAAAGAGCTTCCTTTTCTGCTGCTGCTTAGAGCCCTTGGGGTCCTTTTGGGCAGATGTCACAGAGTCCAAGGTGGCACTGGACTTCTCAATGGGAGGAGGTGACTCTTGACCCCAGGCTCGAACAAGTCTGTGCCCAGGAACGGGACATCTGCCAGCTTGTGCTGAGTGTCAGCCGTGAAGGTCGAGATCCTCAGCCAAGCTGTGTGGTGCAGGGCCTCTGCGGCCGCCATGAAAAGGGCACAGGAGTCCCCAGTGTCCATGGCTGCCTGGAGCTGTTGCTTAGCTACAGCCCGGCCCTGGTTCCGGATCTGTTTGACCATGGTCTGGAGGTCTCCCAGCAGATGAGGAAGCACCTCATCCAGGGTTCCCAGCAGGGCAAGGGAAAAGTGGGCCATAAGGAAGGTTGAGCTCACCTGGCGAAGACCAAGCGAGGAGGCAGTGGAGACCTTCTTAGCCACATGGTCCAACTTCTTGGAGACTCTGTTGGGCAGCTTGTCCACGTCCCCAGTGTTGCCAGAGCAGCTGAACACAGAATCGGAAAACAGCCCCTCGGCCAAGGGGTGTTCTGTGAATCCTGACAGAGAACTGGTAGGTACCGCATACTTCCGAGCCATCTGGGCAGACAGCACAGGGTACTGCCAAAGCTCCAAAACAGAGCCATGGGTGGCCTCCCCAGGTGTTTCTTCCCGGTCCAGAATCTCAGTCAAAGTATCGAGCCTGTTTTTGGACTGGCTCCATTTTCATACCCGTGGATTCCGAGATCAGGCGGAGAAGGCCCATAAAGGAAGTAGTACCTTGGTCCATCAATAGGTCCCCCACCGACTCCATGTCGACGAGAGGAGTGCAAGGAGGAACCCTCCGACTCAGAGTTGTTACAGAGGGGTCGACCACCAGAGTCCCCATTGGCCCTCAGTCGACGGTCAGGGGTGACTGTGACCGACAGCTGATGGGGAAGCCCCTTGGTTGGCCAAGACTCTTTGGTCGGAGCACCGGTAGTCGGTTGAACAGGTGGCGACTCCACGGAAATTGGTGGAGACACCGGGAGTGGTTGAGCCAGAACCATCTTAGACGACTCCTGAGGCGGAGAAGGCATCAGCCTATCGGGCAAGAGCCAGGTGATGGCTGGTGTAGGAGCTGGAACCGGCTTCACACCAGTGAACACCAGCTGCTGCCACAGGAGATCCTCGTAGCATCGACACAATTTGTGCCAAAGCCTAGCAGGACGAGGATTTAGAGTAGCGCCGGTGCTGCTTCCTGGAGCGTTGAGAGTGGGACCGCTAATGTCAGCAGGAACCGCTCGACCCATGGGAATAAGCCCAACATCTCAACTGCTGGGACGGACTGGTGGAAGGACTCGGAGGGAGTCTGGGAGTGAAAAGTCTCCTCCGGGTCTTGGTCGCTGACCAGAGACAGTGGACCGATCCGTCCCTGAAACGGTTTGGGTCAGGTCCGGAGTACTGGAAAGAGAAGTGTGAGCCTCTTCGGTCGACAACTGGTCGACCGGCTCGAGAAAAATCTCGTCCGGAAGATCAACCAGCGTCTCGACCAACTGGACTGACAGGGTAACTGTAGAGCTGGCGGCCTGGGCCGAGGATTCAACCGAAGTCATATCCAGAGAAGCGCGGGAATCCAAAGCCCTTGACCGAGAGCACTCCCAATCCCACGATCGACAGCAAGACCATTTATTTTGGTCTTTTTCTTCAACCTGGATTTGTGCCCAGAGGGGCCCTGACCAAGGGTTGGCAGAGCCTGGCACAATTCTTTGAAAGACCCCATAAACGAGGCACCAGCTGAAGTGGCACGAAGGCTAAAGCCAAGGAGTTGTGAGCTGCAGCCTGGGCTGCCGCCGCCTCAAACGTCACAAACTGTTTGGCGGACCCCGCAGCCACGGAGGCCACCCGACAGGCAACTTTGGATTTGACCAGAGGGTACCATTCGCTCGGTCGGCCTAATTAGTCGGGCTAGACATTCCTCCAGAACGGTAGGATGGAACGTTCGACAAATGTCACAGAACTGGGGATCGTGCTCATGCCCCAGGCAATACACGCCACACGGTGTGTGAATCAGTATGGGACATTTTCTGCCCACAAAGGCACTGGCAGAACCCAGGAGCTGACTTGTCGTCATCAATCATGTTTACGATCGACGATCGAGCTGAAGACAAATGTTTTTTGAAGTAAATCTGAAGATTTAAGTCGCAAGGGCCTACTCAGCGCAAGAATGGTAAGGAGGGAACCTGCTTCTTCCAAGCAGAAAGAAGATCTAGTGTCATGGGGCGAAGGTGATGGAGTTACCACTTGGGTGGTTGGGAGGAGCCAGCTTGAAGGCGTTTCGGCCAGAATTAAAGGGAATGGCAATTACCAGAAAGTGAGGATATAACATCATATCCAAGTCTCTAGAATGTGGCAATTTTACATTGTGTGGAGACGCAAAAAGGTCCAACTCTGGACAACCCCATCTTGCGAAGAGGTTGTTTACTACGGAGGTCAGTAGTTCCCACTGGTGTACCAGAGTCTGGGACTGACTTAGCTTGTCGGCCAAGATGTTTTGTACTCCTGGGAGAAAAATGTCTGTCAACTACAGGCCATGAGAGAGTGGTCACTACTTTACTCTCATTACTTCCCTACACAGAGTGTACTAGTGAGAGACCCTTGCTTGTTGATAAAGTGGATTACACCGATGTTGTCTGTACATATCAAGAGAGGACCTGGAGAGGGGTGCTCTTTGAAGGCATACAGCTCAAGAAGAACATCCCTCATCTTCAGAACACTGATGCAGAAATCTGTCCACAACCCCTAGGTCTAGTATAGGCCCAGGTGGGCACCCCCATCCCATCCTGGAGGCATTCTCTGTAAGGATCTGTTTCAGAGTGGGGGAAATGAATGCAATATATCAAAAAAAGAGGTGCGATCACTCAGAAAAAGCTCCAGTAAAATTATTTAATACAGATGGGACATCAATTCCCCGGCACGTCAAGGGATAACCCTCTTCAATCAGGGGGGTGGAGCCCAATTAAATTAAGACCAATTTATATACCACACAAACCACAGTGAATTTCAAAATTACAAAATTCTTCCAATCACATTCACTTAAAGTGCTTATATCACACGTGACCCTTGTTAGTGCATACAAAAAGTTTGAATGTACTTCACAAACTTTGTTTTAAATGCCCCAAAAGCATGTTATAATTTTTAACAATTTGAACAATCCCATTTATGTTTAAGTAACAACTGCACAATATTTACCAGTCGAGCCACATAAGGTGGTGAATGTACAAAACATTGCTCCTGTATTAGTTGAATAGACAAGCAAATGAGTGATTATTAACCAATCCACATGCAGTAATTCATTTTAATAGTGCTGAGCCGCTAAACAGCGATCAAGCAAAAAATTTCATTTACAGAATTTATTATTTTCAAACCAGGACTTTAAAAAAAAAAAAAAAATTATGGCTCGAAAAAGTAAATCATGAGAGTGAATATGGGGCATTTTTCAAGACAGAACCAGATTTAATGGACTAAAGCTTAAAGTACTAGTCATTTTGGTTTTGACAAAGATCAAAAATCGAGAATACAAAAATATCTATATTACCCTATATTTATTTAAAATAAATAGTACTAACAGACTCTTTTGTTCCTAGCTTCTTAAAAGACCAATTGTCTATTCGTTTAAATATAAATTGTCAAGTTCTCTGTTCAGACCCCTGGGGTGCATGAATTCTAGTGTAAAAATCCATCTCGTCTCCTTTCTCAGCAGTAGCTGCTTTCTGTCACCCTTTCTGGGCAGTGGCTTCACATGTTCCTAGATAGTAAATCTCACAGTACTTGGATCAACCTGATGGTGTTCCATATAATGTGCTGCTATAGCGGATTCCCAATTTGCATTTCTAATATCTCTAAGATGTTCTAAAAAACATTCCTTAGTAGGTCTAATTGTTTTTCCCACATAAATACATTTACATGGGCATTTTGTGCAATGTATACAACAACATTTGTAGAACAATTAAACTCTCTGATCTCAACTTTATAACCACTTATGGGATGCACAAACACTTTCTCTTGTGTCATATTTGCAGGCACTACAGTGTACACAACAAAAACATCTTATGGGTTTATTAGGTAACCATATTTATGTATTTTTCTTCACTGGGACATGGTGACTGACTTAACAAGTCACCCAAGTTCCTCCCCCTGCTAAACGTGATCCTCGGTGATTCAGAGAATAAGTCTGGGACACTACAGGACTCTAACAGTGTCCAATTATTTAACAGAATAGATCTGACTTTTGGAGAGACCGAATTGTATTCCATCACAAACATCATGTTTTTATCCTCATCAGTTTTCTTGCTCTTTGGTTTCAGTAGGTTTTTTCTATCCTGGCTAGCTGCCTTCTGCATAGCATTATCAAGAATATGTTTTTCATACCCCCTTTCTTGAAATCTCAGATACATCTCCCTAGCATTTTTTCACAATCACTATGGGTGGAACAGTTCCTTTTTAAGCGTAGAAACTGTCCATAAGGTAAGAAATTTATGAGGGCTGGAGCAATTTTTCATACATTCACCTTTTTCTTATATGGCTTAATTGGTAAATACTGTGCAGTTGTTACTTAAATGGGATTGTTCAAATTGTTAAAAATTACAACATGCTTTTGGGGAATTTAAAACAAAGTTTGCAAAGTACATTCGAAGCTTTTGCATGCACTAACAAGGTTCACATGTGTGATGTAAGCACTTTAAGTGAATGTGATTGGAGGAATTTTGTAATTTGAAATTCACTATGGTTTGTGAGGTGTATATATATATATTGGTCTTACTTTAATTGGGCTCCACCCCCTTGATGAAGAGGGTTATCCCTCTAAGAGCCGCAGAATTTGTTATGTCCATCTGTATTAAATAAATAATTTTACAGGGGCGGTTTCCGAGTGATCGCACCTCTTTTTTGATACGTGAACTTTGCTTGAGATTGGTGCTGATCCACGGAGAGACCTGTAAGTGTGTTGGTTTGTGTGTTGGAAAGGAATGGGATATCCTGCAGCAAATGCAGAGATTCCATCCACCACATCAGAGACTTTCTCAGAGGTGACGAGGCTCATGTGTTCCTACTCGTCCGTTAGTTGGTTCTACTGCAACTGAAGAATCGATTGTGTGATTTGCATAAAGGGGTGCCAGTGAG
Source organism: Neoceratodus forsteri (assembly GCA_016271365.2). Lineage (NCBI taxonomy): Eukaryota > Metazoa > Chordata > Ceratodontiformes > Ceratodontidae > Neoceratodus > Neoceratodus forsteri. Next base: position 413,873,979 of record CM057452.1, read on the forward strand.
ATGGTTACAATGGCAGCTGCCATAAGGCCCAGGAGGCGGAGTATAGACCTGGTGGACACGTAATGACTCCTGTAGCCGGGTCTCAGCAATCAGTGCCTCAGCTCTACCCTAGAGCAGGAATGCACTGCCCACTGCCGTACCCGGAACTGTTCCAATATATTGGAGGTGTTGTCAGAGAGTGAGAACGGATTTCAGTACACTGACTGTGATACCCAGGTCCTCAAATAACTGCTAAATTAGACATACTGTGTACTGGACCACATCCATGGACAGGCCCTGCAGAAGCCAGTCATCCAAATGGGGAAGACATAAAGCCCTTCATTTCATAGGGCTGCTGCTACAACTATGAAGCATTTGGTAAATACCTGCAGTGTAGAGAATAAGTCAAAGGACAATATTCCGAGCACAAAATGGCAGCCCTCCAGTGTGAACCTGAGGTACTGTGTGTGTGGCATGTTCTGATACTGATATGAAGGTAAGCAACCTTCATGTCCAGAGCACAAAGTCAGTCCCCTTTTTACAAAAGTGGAATGACAGCCTGACAATACACCATTCAAAACTTTTTGTATCTGATGACTCTGTTTAGGGCTCTGAGATACAACACAGGCTGCAAGTCTCCTGTGGCTTTCTTTTGGGATTAAAAAAGTACTGTGAGTAAAATCCCCCGTACCTTTCTTTGAGAGGAACAGGCTCTATGGCCTTTTCCTGCAGTAGGTACTGAACTTCTTACCTCAACAGTGAAAGGTGTCCCAGCAGGTAATCAGAATGGGCTAGACGATGCACTGAAGGGTTGGAAAGCAGCTCCACTGCATGCCTTCTTTCCACTATTTCCATGACCCATTTGTGTAAGGTGATCTCCCTCATTTTGGCAGCTGAAGGAAGAGCCCTCCCACTTGTACCCCTGGCACTGGCCGTGGAGGGGGAGGAAGTAGGGAGTCAGAAGGTGCAAGGAACAGCAGGGACAGCTGAACTAGAACCTTTGGAGTGGCCAGCAGACTTCTGAAAACATAGAAACACAGAATTTCCCGGCAGATAAGGATCACTTGCCCCTATGGGTGATGGTGGCCATGGCCTCCCCGGCCAGCAGGCCTCTGAAAACACAAAAACATAGAATTTGCCAGCAGATAAAGATGATTTGCCCCACCTAGTCTGGCAATTGTTCCCTGCTTACAGTATCACTGCAGATCCTACCTGATCTCAGGCCCATTCTCCTACCCCCCTTTCTCCCCCCTCCCTCCCAAGATACTCTTGTGCCTATCCCATGCATTTTTGAACCTTACCAACGTTTTCACCCACCACCACCTCCGCAGGAAGGCTGTTCCAGGAATCCAGTACTCTTTCTGAGAAGATGTATTTCCCCACATTTCTCCTGAAACTTCCCTCTCCACCTTCATATAATGTCCCCTTGTTCTTGAGCACCTTTCTTTTCTGAAAATACTTCCCTCTTGTATCTTATTTACCCCAATGAGGTATTTGAAGGTCTCATCATATCCACCCTTTCCCCTCCTTTGTTCCAGGGTGGTACATTTTTAGGTCCTTAACTCTCTTCTTGCAGAGCTTCTTTTGCAGACCCTGCACCACTTTAGCTGCCCTTCTGGAGATATGGTCTCCAGAACTGCACACAGTACTCTAGGGGAGGTCTTTACCAACTATCTATATACAGAGGCAACACCACTTCCCACATCTTGCTGGTGATACCCCTCCATTCTTGGCATTTCCTTCTGGAAGAATCTGAGGTGCAGCTTTGCCAGCCTTCCACAGGCTATTTTGATACTTGATCATGTGGGCCCAGTATTTTGCAATACAAAGGCCTAGTGAGGCAGAGACATTTGTTCGCTTGCCCATCACATCAAGCCTCCAGGATTCCTTATCAGGGGGCTCATTTGGTTTCTTATGTACAGTTACATAAGAACTTACCGTAACAGTAGATCTTTGAGAGAAGCTCTTGCAGCAGGCCACACTGGTAGGACTAAGTCATCAGGCGCCAGGACCACACAGCAAAGTTCTAGCTAGCAGTCTACTACGGGGGGCCGCCCACGACCAACGTCAGCTGCTGACGTCAGCCTATCCTATAAAGGCAGATGTCCCTCACATCTACCTCAGTTCTCCCGCTGGAGACCCCAAACAAGCAGCGAATGGAGAAAGAAGAAGGTTCCCAAGAGCCAAAAGAAAGGCAGAGGTCGCCGGCCCGGTGGCGCTGAGGTTTGAGGCGATGGACGCCACACCTCGCACCACGCCGGCAACCCGGGTTCGGGAGCGGACTCTGGTTGCAGGGGTCAGCAGGGAAGGAGGATCGGCGTCCCGGCGGATGCTCTCCTCCTTGAGGAGAAAACCAGGGTGTGTAAAATACAACCGATGTCCGGGAAAGCTGGTGGAAGCACCGACTCTCGGAAGCAGCGCTTCCACTGGTGGGAGCGAGGGAGGACGCCATCTGGCACTTGCAGGCGTATGAAGCACGCTCCACCTGGAGCCGGGCGCCCCTCAGCGGGATGGAGGAGGAACAGAGAGAAAAAAAACGGAAAACCCAGCGGCGTTCTTGGATGACGGCCGCTCCAGCCACCCAGTCTGCAATCACGGGCAGACCTCGCTGTGCAAGGAGCTCCGTGGAGGGAAGAGGAAGGTAGGCGTCACCAGAGGCACTCTAGGGGCAGACTTAGTGAGGGATTGGAGGGCACTGAGCAAGCCTGAAGGAGAGGAATGGCGAGGGCGACCAGGAGGGGATAAAAAGAAATTTCAAAAAAAAAAAAAAAAGAAAGGCAGAGGTAGTGTGAGAGGGACCAAGAGCAGCAGGAGGAAGGAGGGAGGGAAAGCAGGGCCTGCTGCAAGAACCTCTTTTGAAGATCTGCTGTTATGGTTACTTCTTACGTAACTGTACTATCTTACTTCGAGGAAAGCTCTTGCAGCAGGCCACACCGGCAGGACTCAGTCCCAAGCAGTACTGGGTATCACCAGAAGAACATTATCCCTCCATTCTTGGCATAATAATAAATATGTATACCCTCGAGGAAAGGAGGGCGAGGGGGTACATGATAGAAACTTTAAAGTATCTCAAGGGAATCAACAAAGTCCAAGAGGGTAGCATCTTTGAGAAAAAGAGATGTGCAAAAACAAGGGGGCACAATTTGAAGATAGAGGGGGGATGGCTCAGAGGTAATGTGAGGAAGTATTTTTTCACGGAGACGGTTAATGCATGGAACAGCCTTCCTGAGGAGATCGTGGAGTCAAAAACAGTGGGGGAATTCAAGAATGCATAGGACAGACATAAGGCAATTCTAGTGGGGGGGTAGGAGGAAGTAGGCTGTTGGTTAACTAGAATCTGCAGCTTATCCATTAGGTAGGAAAATGGGCAGACTAGGTGGGCCAAGCGGTCCTTATCTGCCATCAAATTCTATGTTTCTATGTTTACCAGGAGGAGGACAGATCAGCAGCCAAGAGCTCAGGAGAGAAGTCCCTGAAGTATTGCTAGGCTGAAATTGGCCCTGTGTCTAAAGGCGATGTGCAGACTGTAATGCTAGGTGAATTCGGTCGCACTATTTTAACCGGATCCCCTTGGGGTTTAATGTTAAAATTGCGCATGCACACATAGTGCATACTTAATATCACAAGATAATTATAGTGCGGAATTATATACTGCGTAAATAATAGCGCGAGTCTCTCTTTGCTCTACTGCCCACTAGCACTCAACATTGGGCAACACACACAGTTAACTGCTCATTACATTCTCACGTAAAACCCAGCAATCCCTCTTATATACTTGCAAATGGAAACTGCATGCAATAATAACTGCGATGCTCTACTGCCCAATAGCACCCAACACTGGGTCACACACACAGCTGACTGCTAATTACACTGTAATGTAATTACAATGTAATTGGTATTGCTATATAGCTGAAGTTACCATCAAGCCCTCCAGATACTCTGAAAATGTCGGTTTGTTTTTTGAAGAGCCAGAAAGGTGGAGATCGGGCAGTTCTGGATGGCTTTCTGTTCAGGAGAAAGAGAGTTACTTCAGATAAGACCTACTACAAGTGCCTAGAATATGATAAGGGACACTGTACAGCGTGAATGCACTTGAGAGGGGAGATTGTTCTAAAATGCACTGGTGAGCACAATCATGTCCCTGATCCAGCCAAAGTTGCTGTAAAAGCAGCAGTTGCCAACATCAAGGAGCGTGCAGGCATAACAGTGGAAACTACGCACCGAATAGTGTTTGCAGTGTTGTCTCAACTATCTCCTTCGGTGTCATCCCAACTACCTGCTATTCCACTTTTAAAATGAACAGTCAGGAGGAACCGTACGGCCCATGACCAACCACTACCAGAGCCAGCAGATGCCACATCCCTCATTATACCACCAGACTTTGTTCACAGTATTAAAAAATGAAAAGTTCCTCCAGTATGCCAGTGGTCCTGGCAGTGATAGAATCCTGATATTTACTACCACTGTCGACATGGAGTATCTAAAAATAAGTGACCACTGGTTTGCAGACGGGACTTTCAAGAGCTGCCCCACTATATTCACTCAAGTATACACCATTCATGCCATCAGGTATCGTAAAGTAATTCCGCTTGTTTACATTTTAATGTGTAAGCGAACAGCACCCGATTACATGAAAGTGCTTACAGAACTGCAGAATTTATGTGGACAAGTGTTGCCTGTGACCATACTTACAGACTGAGTTAGCAGCTATAAAAGCGTTTCAGCAATCATTCCTTAACTCCAAAATGAGGGGGTGTTTTTTCCATATGTGTCAGGCTATGTGGAGGAAAGTGCAGGAATTGCCTGATGTCTGTGGGCCTTACACTACTGGTCCTAACTTTGCCCTAAATGTTCGGATGCTGCTTGCTATTGCCTACGTGCCTGTTGCTGATGTTTGTACTACTTTCAATGAACTTAAGCAGACTGAGTTCTACCAAACAGTGAGATACTCTCAAATTTGGTAGATTATTTCGAGGATACGTGGCTCAGAAGACCACTTGCAAGGGGAGGACGAAGATGACCCATGTTTCGGGTTTCTCTATGGGCCTGCTACGATGCTCAGGACAGTGACTGCTGTTGAAGTGTGGCACAGGCATTTTAATCACCTTGCAGGAGTGCATCACCTCTCTATCTGGAGGTTCTTTGAACTTCTGAAGACAGAGCAACACATGAACACCACGGAGATGGAACAGTTAGTTGCTGGGTCTGCTGTGACTGCAGTTAGAAAGAAATATAAAGAGACAGCAAAGTGCATCGCAGTTATTGTTGCAGAGTACAATTTGAGACCCAGGATGGAGTATTTAAGGGGGACTGCATACAATTTCCCGTTGCAAGCATAACATCATGCTGTACTTCAGGAGACTGTCTGAAAAACTGCTGCTGTATATATAAGAGGGATTGCTGGGTTTGAGGTTTTATATTGTTTTCATATGTGCACATTTTAATTACTGCATTTTCAATAAAGAAGTCACAATTAAAAGCAACATACCGTGCCATTATGCGCCTATCTTCTGGAAGGAACGATTATGAATGGGTTGGGGACTGTGACTAGAACGGATGTGCTACACCAATGTGTCTCCCAGGCCAATCATTGCCTAGCTTGTTCGAGTACTGTTACCTTGAACACATGAGGGGACAAAGGTTGATTAGACCATACTTGTTAGAGTTCATCAGTGGTGCTATTAAGGTAAGTGCGATTAGCAAGACAAGCCATTTTTTTAAGCGTTATTTTGATTGCGCTATAATTGCATGCGCGAATTTGGTTGCGCTATTTTAACCGGATCCCCTTGGTCAAGATGTGGACAGAACTCCAGGTGGCAGCTGCACAGATGTTCGGATGCAGACACATTTCTGAAAGAAGCCACAGAAGTGGCCATACCCCTGATGGAATGACCCTTAACCACTCCCACAACAGCCTTGTTCTACTTGCGGTAGCAATAAACAATGTAATTCGCTAAATACTTAGACAAACACTGTTTGGAAACAGGAGTGCCCTCTCTCTTGGGGGCAAACAAAACAAACAACTAGTCAGATTTCCTTAAAGACTTGGTGCAGTTCATTTAGTACTGCAAAATCCTATGTACATCCAAGGTATGGAGCAAAGCCTCCCCCTGATTAGAATATTCAGGAAAATAAACTGGAAGGTGGATGGACTGATTCAAAGTAAACTCTGACAACACCTTGGGTAGAAACTTAGGATTAGTACGCAAAGACACCCTGTCTTTGTGAAAAATCAAAGAAGGCTCCTTGCACATAAATAAGAGCCTGGAGCTCAGAAATCCTTAGAGCAGAAGTAACAGCAACTAAAAAGATCTATTTCCACGACAAAAAGCGCAGCTCACAAAGGGAGGTAAAGTGAGTTTCTCCAACATAAAATTGAGGTTCCATGGAGGGACCAGGTCTTGAATGGGAAGTTTCAGATGCAGAATGACCCGCAGGAAGGTGCGGGACACCTCAAGCTGGGCAATAGCTATGCCCTTGATAGGTGCATGGTGCGCAGAGATGGCAGAAAGATGCACCTTGAGGGAGGAGTACCCTAAGCTGGACTCCAAAAGGGAAAAAAGGTGTTCCCAATACCTGATTTACTGGGCAGGTGAAACAGTCCGACTGGCACGCAGCAGCCCAAAGGGTAAAATCCTTCCATTTCATAGCATAAGTGGCTCTGGTGGAGGGTTCCCTAGCAGCCACCAGGACATCTGTGATCCTAGATGAAACCCCAAGGCGGGCAAAAGCCATGCATGGAGATGCAGGGACTTTAGGTCCAGATGGACTATGGTGCCCTCATCCTGGGACAGCAAGCCCGGTGCACAGGGGCAAGGGCACCGGAGGTTCCACCACCAGCTGCTGCAGCAAGGGAAATCAAATCTGACGTGACCAGAAGGGAGCTATGAGAATCATCTCCGCCCCTTCCAACTGCAGCTTGAGCAGACCCCTCTGTAGGAACGGGAAGGGAGAAAAGGTGTACAGAAACCTACCCTTCCAGGAGAGGGGCAATACATCTCACCAGAAAACTCCAGGCCCAGGATCGAGCGAGCAGAAAAGCGGCAGTTTTGCGCCGAGTGTCACGGCCCTCCCCAACTACAGGTAGCACTGGTAGTGGCGGTCTCTGCCCACGGTTCCTTAAGCTAATGGCCGACCTTATTGCCAAACCCCTGGTCACCATTTTTAATCTGTTGCTGACCTCCTCAACTATTCCATTACTATGTAAACAGGCCAGAGTTAGACCCATATTTAAATCAGGGGACCCTAACTCACTGGAGCTGAACTACCGCCCAGCGTCCATCCTCTCCCACCTTAGCAAAATACTGGAGAAAATTGTGTTTCAGAAAATTTCTGAACACATAACTAAGTATAACCCGTTTTCCCCTCACCAGCACAGTTTTAGAATGGGCCACAGTACCACCACCGCCTTGGCCTGTTTCACTGACCATGTCTTAAAACAAATAGATGATGGTAAACTAACAGGGGCCGCTTTCGTGGCCTTATCTAAAACCTCTGACCTTGTGAACCACGACATCCTTCTTAACAAGCTGCAGTATTCTGACTTCTTAACCACAACCACAGCCTTGTTCAGGCACTACCTCTCGGGAAAATCCCAAGTGGTCTGCACAAGGAAGGGGGCATTTCCAACTTGTTAGGGGTCAACAATGGGGTCCCCTCAGGGGTCCATATTCAGACCAATTCTGTTGTCTCGCTTTGTAAACCACCTCCCCAGAGATAGCAAAGGCTGCCACATGCTCACGTATGCTGATGACCTGATTCTCCATAACAGCGCCAAGTCCAACTGAGCTATCCATCTCCCCCTCCAGGGAGTTCAATACCGCCCAGAGGTGGTTTGCTTCAACCCGACTACTTGTGCCAAATAAACTAAGGCAATGCTCTTCAGGTCTAAACCCAAGCTCACTAACTGGACTATAAGCCCCAATACTCCTTAACCCTTAAATATTCAAACACAGGATGGGACCTCCCCTAAGGAGGTAACAGCATTTAAACCTCTTGGCGTAACACTGGACCCCTCCCCTAACCTCCTCTGACCACACTGTGATAACAGTGACTTGGACTGATCAGAAACTAGGGATCTGTTTCAGGTAAATGAAACTCATGGCCCCCGATGTATGGCTAGCCACAGCAAAAGGTACATGTCTCCCCCTCTTGGGTTACTGCTCACCTATCTTCTCCCATACCTCTAGTTGCAGCCTCTACAGACTTAACATGACCTACTTAAACATCTCTAGATTTGCCTTGCTGGCCACTTACAACACCCACCATTGCTCCCCCTATCTTATGCTGGGCTGACTCTCCCCTCAGGCTCACCAGGACTACCTCCTGGGATGCCTTGTTGATGAGTCTCTCGGAAAGGGAGCATTCCCCTCTATCAGCATTCCTTATTCCACCAAACTGGTGCTCATAACTTCCAGGCTGCCAGTCGTATGGAAGAAAGGGCCTTCTCCATAGCCGCCCTTAGACTTTGGAATTATCTGCCAGCCTCGCTCCACTAACTAGATATGTCCTCACCCTTCAAAGAATGCTTTCAAAGCAACTTCCTAGCCACCTCTGCCTGCAAGTGCCCTAGATGAAACTAAAAGTACAGTTACGTAAGAACGTACCGTAACAGTAGATCTTAGAGAGACTCTTGCAGTAGTGAATACATATAGGACTGACGCCGTCGGCCAGGACCCCATGGAAGAATTTCTAGCTAGCAGTGCCTGGCGGGGACCACTCCACGTCAGGTGACCGGCGCCATACGACGTCGTATAAAGGGGCGTGTCCCAGACGCCCGCTTCTTCCAGTTCTTTTTCCCCGCCACAGGCCCGGAAGGCCCGGACGAGAAGCAGATATTTCCTCAATGGAAAGGAGCTGAAAAAGCCTAGGGGGATGGAGGGTGGAAGGTATTACCTACTGCAAGAGCCTCTCTCGAAGATCTACTGTTACGGTAAGTTCTTACGTAACTGTACTATCTTACTTCGAGAGGGCTCTTGCAGTGGGTAATTACATACAGGACAGAATCCCAAGCAGTCTGGAATAAATGAAAAGGCACAGGGAGGAGGAACTACTCCAATAAGTAGTAAGAAAGCTTGCAAACCTCAAGAAAGGAGGCCCTGCAAGACCGCTAACCCGAAGCCTGCTCTACAGCGAGAGGCAATGTCCAAACTGTAATGTTTAGTGAATGTATGGACAGAAGTCCAAGTGGCAGCAGCACAGATGTCTGCCGCAGACACGTTCTTAAAACAAGCCACAGAGGCGGCAACTCCACAGTCGGAGTGACCTCTGACTTGACCCGGAAGGGTCTTGTTGTACTTGTCATAACAGAAAGTGATGCAATGGGCCAACCATTTTGATAGGCATTGCTTAGAGACAGCATTGCCTTCTCTTTTGAGAGCGAAAGAGATGAACAACTGATCAGTCTTTCTGAGATCCTTCGTCCTATCGGTGTAGTATCTCAGAATCTTGTGAACATCCATGGTATGCAGCAGGTATTCTCCTTGACTGGAGTACTGCGTGAAGAAAGCAGGTAATTCAATAGACTGATTCAAGGTAGATTCCACTACCACCTTCGGAAGAAACTTAGGATTCGTGCAAAGAGCTACTCGTTCTTTGTGAAAAATCAAAATAAGGGATTTTGCACATGAGGGCCTGGAGCTCGGAAATTCTGCGAGCAGAAGTAATGGCCACCAAGAAGAGCGTCTTCCACGATAAAAACTTCAAGTCTGCGGAAGCCGCAGGCTCAAAGGGAGGAAGGGTAAGTTTCTCGAGGACAAAGTTTAAGTCCCAAGGCGGAGCTGGAGCCCGGACAGGGGGCCTGAGATGAAGGACCCCTCTGAGGAAAGTTTTGGATACTTCCAGCTGGGCAAATGCCTTACCAGAGAAAGGGTCATGGTAGACTGAAATAGCCGCCATCTGGACTTTCAAAGAGGAGTGACTGAGACCCAGGTCGAAAAGATGACGCATGTATTCAGGAAGAATGGTCACAGGGCAGGAAAAAGGCTCCACGTTCCTGGACGCAGCCCAGATAGAAAATCTTTTCCATTTCATGGCATAGGTGGACCTAGTGGAGGGCTTTCTAGCCTCCACCAGAATCTTGGCCACCTTAGGAGAAACGCCAAAACGAGCTTGAGCTAGGTCTGCAGGAGCCATGCGTGAAGTTGAAGGGACTTGAGTCCCGGATGGACCAGGGTCCCCTGATCCTGGGTCAGCAATCCTGGAGATAAAGGAAGAGGAAGAGGAGGAACCTCTGAGTACTGTTGTAGAAGAGAGAACCAGATTTGCCTGGGCCAGAAAGGAGCGATCAGAATCATTCTCGCTTCTTCTAAAGCAAGCTTCTGTAGCACACGAGGGACCAGAGGAATTGGGGGGGAAAGCATAGACGAATCTGTCCTTCCAGCTTAGAGATAGAGCGTCGCTCCAGAAAGCGCCTTGCTCTGAAGCGAGCGAGCAAAAGATTGGAAGCTTTGCGTTTTGGGAGGAAGCAAACAGGTCTATCTGAGGAGTCCCCCAAGTCTGGAAGATGCTTTTTTAGAACTTTTTCGTCCAATTCCCACTCGTGTGGAAGAGCCGACGAGCGACTTAGTCTAACTGCCAGGACACTGTCGACTCCTGGAACATGGATCGCTGTGAGGTGAAGGTTGTGGAGAGTTGCCCAATCCCAAACCTTCATCGCTTCCCTGCACAGCGGGTAGGACCGAGTTCCTCCCTGCTTGTTGATGTACCACACCACGCACGTGTTGTCCATTTGGACAGCTAGGTGACCGGGAAGGATGTATTGGTGAAGGGCCTGGAGCGCATACAGCACTGCTTGAAGCTCGAGCACGTTGATGTGGAGAACTATCTCCAACTTTGACCAAAGTCCTTGGGCTCGGTGAGGACCCAGATGGGCTCCCCAACCTTCGCCTGAAGCGTCCGTGGTCAGAGTCTGATCGGGGGGAGGATGAAAAAAGGGGACCCCCGGAAGAGGTTCTCTCGAACCATCCACCATTGCAAGTCTCTTACCATCGGCGAGGAGATCAGAATCAGATGATCTAGGTCGTCTACTCGTTGATCCCACTGAGATCGAAGAGTCCACTGAGAGATTCTCATGTGGAGGCGCGCGCGCGGAACCGTCGGGATGGCCGCCGCCATAAGCCCCAGTAGACGGAGCACTGACCCCGGGACCCTCCTGTGTTCTGACAGGAGGGAAATCTGACTAGAGGGAGGCCCCCCTGTCCAGAGGCAGAAAGGCCTTGCACAAAGTTGTGTCGAGAATTGCCCCAATGAACTGGAGCTTCTGTGAAGGATCCAGGTGAGACTTGGAATGGTTGATGGCAATACCCAGGCCAGTGAAGACCTGCTGGGTGAGGGAGAGAAAATGCAGGAGTTCCTCCCTGGACGGGGCCGCCAGGAACCAGTCGTCCAGGTAGGGGAAAACCTGAGCTTCCAAAGAACGCAGGTGGCTGCTACCACCGCCAGGCATTTGGTAAAGACTCGGGGCAGAGGAAAGACCAAATGGGAGCGCAGGAATTGGTAGTGGACCCCCTTGAACGCAAACCTGAGGTACTTTTGGTGCGAAGGGCGAATGGGGATGTGCAGGTACGCATCCTGCATATCTAGTGCACAAAGCCATTGGCCCGGCCGAAGCAGGGGCAAAATGGATTGAAGGGAGAGTATCCTGAACCTCTTGTATTCCACATACAGATTCAGGGAGCTGAGATCGAGAATAGGTCTGAGATCTCCAGTCTTCTTTGGTACAAGGAAGAAGTGGGAATAGTACCCCGTCCCATAGAGGTGAGGAGGGACGGGCTCTATAGCCTGTTTCGCAAGGAGCGCTGAGATTTCTTCCCTGACCAAAGGAAGACGGTCCCTTGAGTAAACGGAGTTCAGAGGGAGGTGACATGGAGGTTTCTGTAGAAACTCTATGGAGTGCCCCTCTGCTATGATCTGAAGCAACCATGAATCCGAAGTTATCCTCTCCCAACCCGGAAGGTGGTGGGAGAACCTCCCTCCTACCGGTTCCTCCGGGACGTCCGGAGGCGGTGGGAGAGGAAAGGAGTCAGGTGGTGTGAGGCAGCGCCGCAGCTGGGGCACCCGTTGCTTTTTTGGGCGGCGGGGGCCTGGCAGCTGTGGGGGCCTGTTTAGTGGCCCGCCTTCCCTGAGGTTTCGCTTGAGGCCGGCTGCGTCTGCGAAAAGGACCGCGCTGTGGGGGATGGGGACGGTACATTGAATCAACGGACTTAAGGGCCAACCCCTTCTCCTACAAATCAGTGATGATGTCCTTGACATCACCACAGAAAAGCACAGAACCCCTGAAAGGTGCTTCTTGGATGGCTGACTGCACCTCCGGGACCAGATCTGACACACGGAGCCATGTGTGACGCCGAAGACTTACGGAAAATGCAGAGCTCCGTCCTGTGGTGTCCACTGTGTCGTAGGTCGTCCTCAGAATGTGACAACTGGCCGAACGAGCAGAACGGACCAGGTCGGCCAACTCCTGCTTGACTTGAGAGTCAGGCAAAGAGTCCATCTTGGATTCCGCCTGGGTAAGGACGGCCTTCTGGTAATCCCCCATATGAGCTACATAGTTCAGGGCCCTAATCCCCAGTGTGGAAGAAGCATAGATCTTCCTTCCATACTGATTCAGAAGGCGAGATTCTTATCCGGGGAGACGAGCTCAAGTTTGGTGTACGGACCCGTCAGTGAGCGCTAATCACAACCGAGTCTGCACGGGGGTGAGAGTCTAAAAAGTCTACACCCTCCGGAGCCTGGTATAGCCTATTCGACTTCCTGGGAAGTGGGGCTAAAGCCAACGGTTGCTTCCAAATAGTGGAAACAAGGTGGGAGTGAGGCTCGATCCAGGCTGGCACTAAGGTAGGAGCCGTAAGAGGCAAGTCCAGATGTTCGGCGAGTTTTACTCGTTGAGGATCTGGTTCTAAGGACTGCCACTGATGGACTTCCTGAATCTTCCTGAGCAACTCGTGAAGGACGTTGATCCGGAGGAGACTCCGGAGGAGTCCTCGGCCGGGCTTGGACGGAGAGTGGTTAGCGCTTTTCGAACATCCATCGGAGGAGTCCGAGAGAGAAGGGAGGAAGAATCTGAAGCAGAGTAAGACCTCAACTGCTCTAGGGGAGGAATGGGTTCTTTGGGAGGGATCCCAGAACGTTGTCCTGCTCTCTCTGGATCCCGAGGCAAAACCCAGGAACTGGAGGAGGTGAGGGAGAGTGCCGCCTAGGGCGACGGGAGCTGGGGTGGCACCGTCCCGTGGAAGACGGTTCCTCGACTTCTTGGTGAGCTGAGCCTTGGCCTCAGCCCAGGAGGCAAGAGTCTCCAGAAGATCCACTGGCGGCCTAGGGGGCAGTGGAGGAGGAGGAGGGGTATAATTGTACGGAGGAAATCCGTAGGGGGAGTATCCGTAACCCGGCTGCGGGTATCCCGGAGTCAGGTACTGCGGTGTCGAAGGAGTCGGCACCAGGTACAGCGGCGCAGGATACTGCGGGCCTGGGAAGACCGGAGTCGGATATGACGGCGATACCAGGCAGTGGAGGAGCTGCGAGCAGTACGGCACAGCCGGTACTCAATGTCAGATCAGCTGATAGGCCCGTGGGGGTGGAGGGCCCAAGGAAGAGGAAAATCCTCTCACCGCGCCGGAGGGTCGGAACTGCATCGATGGGCCAAGGCTGGAGGAGCCAAGGCCAGGGAACTAGCATCAGACCCGTTCTTCAGGAAGAGGATCGGACAGTAGCCCAGGGTCCCGAGTCTCATCCGGGGACGGAGGGGAAATCCCGGGTCAGGCAGGGGACTGGGGCTCCTGACGGCAGTGAAGGCTGGGGAGCCTGAACGACAGATACAGCAGGTTCACGCCGTGGGCTCAGAGGCGTGGCGATGTCAGAGGAGCCGCGTGTGGCGCTTATGGGCCGAACCGTGGACGCCAGAGGGGCCGGGCGTCCGGCTGGGGTCCCTCGTCGGAGGCGGGCCGAGGATGAGAGGAGGCCCGGTCCGAGGGAGACACTGCCGAGCACCTTAGAGGTTTTTCCCGGCGTAGATGCCGGAGAAGCCGACGTCGCTTAAGGGAGGTGCCTGCACCAGTAGGCCGAGGGCCCGCGGCGGTACTGGGGCTGGTCCTTTGCCCGAGATTTCGGGCGGCTCGGATCGAACCCGCCAGGCGGGCTTGATTCTCCAAAGCCTTGAGGCTGCCGCCGCTTATCCCCGAGGGGATGTTACCTTGCTCATCGACTTAAGAGGAGGCCTTCTCCCCGATGCCTTCCTTGTCCCGCCTATGCCCTTCAGGGAGGCTTCCATCGCCCGTCAAGTTTTCTCAACTCTTTTCCATCGCATCACATCTTCTTTTTGAGGAGATGGGCTTCGAGGGACTGCTGGCGTCGTCTGCGGGTGGCCGCGTTGAACCGAAGGCAGTGCGGACACTTGTCGACCGCGTGGTCGGGGCCTAGGCAGAAAAGGCAGAGGGAGTGACTGTCTTTGCGAGGCAGTTGGGCGCCGCACGAGTTGCAGTTATTCTTTGAAGGGGACGACGTATACTGACGTTCACCTGACGAAATAAGAATAAAATTCTATACTGAAAAAACTATTTGGAAAAAAACGACGAAGTAACAGGACTGAGCGATATGAACTTAACCGCGAGGCACTGCACGAGCTGACGGCGGGAAAGAACTGGAAGGCGGGTGTCCGGGACCGCCCCTTTATACCAACGTCGTATGACGCCGGTCACCTGACGTGGGGGCGGTCCCCACCAGAGACTGCTAGCTAGAAATTTTTCCGTGGGGTTCTGCCGCCGGCCGGCGCCAGTCCTATATGTAATTACCTACTGCAAGAGCCCTCTCAAAGTAAGATCTATGGTTACTCCATAATTTCTGAATCTTCCACAGTATTTATCTGCTTTCCAGAACACATGTTTTCATATCCTCAGAGGAGCTCCCCTCCAGTCAATTTTGCTTATATTATTTAATGAGATGGATTTATTCTTGGGTTGCTACTTTCATAATTTTTATTCATACTGTGCATCACTGGAACTTGCTCCACTCTTTATGGTCACATTTTTGTTTTTATCCTTTTTAATTACAATTTTAAATGTGCCATATCTGTGTAACCATACAGCGCTCTGCATTACTTGTCATGTTTTTGTTTAGCTTGTTTCTACTCCTTGTAATGTTGCATATCCATTACAACATGTGCCATCTTGATGGTCAGGGTCATGCCTGGAAACAGTGCGCACCCACCCAACTGACAAATAAATAAAAACAAGTGCTGCAACCTATCAAACCACTCCTTTTTTTTTTTTTTTACCATGCCCTCCCCAAACACACACACACACACACAAAATCACCATATCTTTCATTTATGCTCTTATCTTATTAGTTAGGCCTACTCGTATGGTTATAGACCCTATGATACTGACCTACTCAGATAGAGAATTTTGTCTAATGAGGATTTACCTGTAGGCCCTACAGTTAAACTACAATATTGTCCCATCCCAGATTGGGCCGGAATGTAGACTATTGTAGATTTTCATAGAGTCTGGATAAAAATTAAAAGAAATGTAAATTATATAGCAGCCCCTCTATACTTACTTGGTATTCCCTTCCTTCCAAGGATGTAGCACCCTATTTTTAGTTGCACCTCACTACTGCCACACTTACACTGACAGGCAGTTGGATCTATCTTGTTTGGTTTCTGTTTGGGCCGTATTTACCACTGATGTACGTTATTACTATACCCATGATTTAAACCTTAAACATAACACTGCAGTATTACAGCACACACATTATAAGTCATGTTACTGTATTGTATGACTAGAACTTGTGATGTTACTTATATGGTTTTGTGTTTTTTGTATTGTCTTGACAACTTGTGTAACATCATGGCTGTTTTCATACGGTCCCGGGTCGTGCATGAAAAAGGGCCTTGGCTCACTGCACTTACCTGGTAAATAAAAGTTTAAATAAATAAATAAAAAAGAGCGCACACTTTGCAAGATATGAAGACAGTAAAAGCTTTCCAGCTAACCCTTCTGCTTACCAATGGAATTTCAGGGTACCCTGGGAAGAAGGGCAGATGGACAACTCCTATAAAATAGTACTTTTGGATATGAAGCAAGGTGGGGGCATAAATCTGATGGACCTAGAGTCCATTCAGACACTGCATTATGATGTTAATGTTAGGTTACTTTCATATCATGAGGTACTGATTGACAATCAGAGAGGAAGATTTTTTAGAACCCATTTAATAATACACATTTCTATACCTGTTTATTTAGTGGCTCCTTTGAGTTAAACAAATTGCCCTCTAAAAAGCATATTAAAAGACACCCTATTCACTTCAACGGAGAATGCTGCGGTGCTCTCCCAACAATTTCCCCACAAGTCAGAGTATGGGGAGCAGGCTCTGTACAGGGAAATGGAAGGGATCGGGCTGCCAGTTCCTAAGAGACCATATATTATTTCTTCCACCTCTCAGCTCAAATACAGAAAAACTTATAGATTACACCATCTCCCTTACAGGGATGTAAGGTTCACTGTGCTTTATTCTTGCCTATTCAGAAGTTGAGCACGGCTGGAGCTCAAACGCAACCTGTTGTCTAGACAGTGCATGTTAGTGTACTGGTATAACATGGCAGAAGGCACAATGGGCTAGCCTCAGATGAGATGCCTTACGACTACACTTGTTCTGCTCTCGTAGCAATGGCAACTTAGCAACAGGCACAACAGTGAAGGAACAAAATTTTAAAACAGAATGGCGAGACGAGCTTCCACAATGGTATCTTACCAGTCAGAAATATAAAGCATCTAGCACAGGTTGGCAGCATAGCATAAAATTAGGTGAAAAGAACAGTTAGCCAAGCATTTCTGGCTCAAAATTCCAGCATTACCAACACTATACAATGTGTACTTAGGCAAGTAGTCTGGTCTCTATGTGCTTCAGTCAACCGAGCATCTAAACCAAGCAGAACCAGGAACATATACACCCCAGTTGAACTACATTGGTAACTAAATTCAGCATTCAAAAAAAAAAAAAAAAAAAAAAATTCAAGAACTCACCATCTACAATCTTGGAAGGATGAACAGGCAGCATTGTAAAAGAAAAGAAAAAGATACATTAGTCAACTGGTATACTGGATGTACAGAACTGTTTTCAAATAGCTGGCTTGTCTAAACTATTCAGAGTCTTTCAAGGAGCTACACAAAACAGGCTGGCATGCACTATACATACACACAAACCCTGTATCAATAAAAAGCACTAGGCCCACATTTAAAAGGAAACGCCACTTTCCCATTCCTGTTTTAGTTACCTTTTAGCACCACAACTTATTAAAATGCTCCGGAATGTCAACAATGGCCAGCTGCACGGCGGCATTTTGAGGACACAGAGTGGCTTCTTCTCGCTTACTTGTATGTATTCAATACAAGTGAGTGACACAGAACCATTCAGTATGCTTGAAATAATGCAATACAGTCCACTCCACTTATAGCACCCACGCTTTAATCGGGCAGCTGCTTTCATCGGACAATTCTTTAAAACCAAATGCCATCCCAATAGAGCCCAATGTTAAATATAGCGGTTATAGCAATTGTTAGCCGCCTGCTATTTCGGGCAGATTAGCTGGTAGTTATTGTCACTTCAGCATACAGTTAGTGGAGCTTGCCAGAGTGTGAACTGATGCTAATTAGCAGCTTACCGGCCCAAAATTCAGCAGTGTTTCAGTAGGAGTGCAAGAATTCTGTGCTGTTAATCCCTAGATAAGGCATTTAACACAGTCCCCTAACTCTGCACACTTTAGACACCCCAAGGCTCCACAGAACCCCCCCCTCTGATCCCTACATTTGTCTTACAGAGCTTTTCTTGTGTGAATGCAGGACGTCGGTAATGCCATCTTTAATCGACTGAAACCCCTTCTGATTGCCGATCGCTGTTACGATAGAGACAGCCGCAACTAAAGTACATTCCACTCCACTTGTACAGCCTACCTGCGACAAATGGAGGATGAGCAGAAGCAACGCCGATCCAGCATTACAGTACAGTACACATGAACTTTAAATCCTTAGGCTTGGCAGACACAAAGGAAATCTTCTAACTGTCGACCTTTTGCACCCCTTCACTTCTCAGAATGGGAGGTACAGTAATGTAAATTTTTTTCAACTGTGACATTACAGTGACCACTCGCTATAACGGGCAAAATGTGCCTGCACAAATGTGCCAGTTATAAGCGGTGGCGAATGTACTTAAATAATGCCGTGCAGCTTTGTTTACATATCGGAGCATTTTAGAAAGTTAATCAGTGCTACTAAAAAGTAATAAAAAGGGTGCGTGTGTATCAATCAGGGTTATAGCCTTTGGGTGGTGGGGTTTTAGTGGAAAGTGGAGCGCAGTATTAAAAAAAAAAAAAAAATACACAGAAACTAAGTTGTGGTCCCAGACTAAGGCACAATGGAGTCCACATACTGGGGCAGAAAAAAAAATGTGAAGTGAAAAAGTAAGTTTTATTCAAGGCCACTGTAAGTATATGGAATGTTCCAAAGGGTGCTTTTTTGCACCTTTACAGGAACCCCCTTCATGCTAATGTTCGTGCTTTTAATTGGAGAACACTGATATAGAAGCTAGGACAATAAATAACAGCTGTTTAGCTGCCCTCTTTCTTCTGGGACAGAAAACTCTGCAGAGGTTCGTCTTTTCAAAATCATGAGCCAGGCCCAAATAATCAACAGTCACGGCAGTCTGCCTTGGCCAGAAGCTGCATACAGTTACTGCACTTTTAAACATCTGTTTGGTTATCTTTTCAAGCTCTGTGTCATGTCAATGAGACTGAAAAGGGTGCCAACATAACCTGAATTTGTTATACTAGCAAAACAAAACAAACAAAAAAAGCATAACCATTTTTATAACAAAGCCAAAATGAATTCAAAATAATGAGATTTGAATAAGTTTAAAATTGAGAAAATGCAAAGCGAGAACCACGTAAACCATGGTTTTCTTGGTTCCAGGAACCGATCAGGAACAGAGAAAAAAAAAAAACACTAAACGCAACTCTAAATGAATATGTTAACTAGTATCTTCCATACTATTTCCAAAAACATTTTTTATATTTTTTAACGCCTAAAATTATATTTTGAATGTTGCAACATTTAAACTGGTAAGCATGACAAAAAAAAAGTTACTCACCGGTAACCATAGTTCTAGAAGTGGTATATGGCTCACATTCACACACTGGCAGTTCCACTGGAATAGTCTGACTGATCAGATATCTTTAAGCTAAGCTCCTCCTACCATCTGGGTGGTATATCCCCTTACTCTGCCCTGTGACGTCAGATTCTGCACAGCAGAAGCAGGGATCTGTGTGCCACTTGCCAAGAGGCCAGGTGGGTTGAGAGACTGTGAACCATATACTACACCTAGAAATAAAAATTGCTTACTCATCGTAATTGTTGACCTTCTTGGACCATCTTCACTATTGAGTTACACTGATGGATTCTTAGCTGAAGGCGCTAGGACCCTGCATGAGCCACAAATCTTCAGGAAGGCTAGCACCAAGGTAGGCTGCACTTATGTGTGGCACTGCGAGAGCTAGTCTTGCGCTGCATATCTTGGCAAGGGCCCCCCAAAACCACCTCAGTATTTTTTTGTCAAGGAAGTGCAGCATAATTTAACTAAATAAACACATAAGCTAACAAGGGCACAAGACAGCCTTTGAGACCCATGAAAGAAGAGTCAACAAGAACAGTGCCATCACAGCCCAAATCAAAGAACGGAAGTGAAGACCAATAACAGATGAGAGGAAAACATTACTTACCATAGTAATCTTGTTTCTTTCAAGGTAATCTTACAGTATTCTGACTGATGCAGTCAGGTCTCACCATAGGACTGCCCCGGAGCTGAAATGGTTAATAGAACCTATGCAAATGATAGAATGCAAGGCTCAAGCTCGGTTTTCAAACCACTGTCCCTGGTTACAGTTCTTCAACCGTCAGATTCTTACGAAGCATGTACAGTGAACTATATATTAACACTACTACTGAAAAAAAAAAAAAAAAACACCCCTTTATTAATTACCCCTTTCCAAACAATCAGAATGGCACCTCAAAGACTCAAGTCACAGATGCCCGAGAAAAACTCAATACCACAGGTTTGCAATAGTGCTTGTATAGCTGGAGTGCAGTGACCCATAGGTTCTTTGCAGGGGAGGTTGGGAGCTCAGAATACAGTAAGATTCCCTTGGAAGAAACAAGATTACTATGGTAAGTAATTTTTTCTTGAAACCCCAAGAAATCTTACTGTATTCTGACTAATGCAGACTACCCAAGCAGTGTCTTTGGAGGTGGGTACAGAACCTACTTAGGAAACAGGCTCTGCAGGACTGCTGTGCCAAACCTGGCATCCCCTCTGGCCTGAACATCCAAGCTTGGCAAATGTGTGGACAGTTTTTCAGGTAGTTGCTTTACAGATTTCCACCAGGGGAATATCCCTAGCAGCTGCTAAGGAAGCAGCTGTACCACTGGTCGAATGGGCACCGAGGCCTGTGGGTGGGTGGCTGTCCACTTTGCTGTAGTGAAATTGGATGCAAGCAACAATCCATCTTGCAATGGATCTTTTAGTGGCCAGTTTCCCTTTCTCTGCTTCTCCATAGGTGAGGAAGAGCTGAGTATGGTCCTGCCTGCGACCCTTTGTGTGATCCAGGAAGTAGCTGGTCGCTCTTTTTACATCCAAGCTATGCAGTCTACGTTCCCCTGAAGTGGAATGGTCAGTGAAGAAAACAGGCAATGTAATAGACTGACTGAGGCGGAATTCGGACACTACATTGGGCAGAAGTTTTCTGTTCGTCCTCAGAACGACTGTCTTTATGAACAGCAATGTAGTCAGGCTCTGTAGATAGGGCCTGGAGCTCGCTAATCCTCCTGGCAGAGGTAATTGCTGTCACAAACCCACTCAGCAGGTCAGCCCTCTACTCCCAAAGTGCCAACCTCTGAGTGTAGTCTTGTGAACAATGAACAGAACAAGGTAGCCCTCTTGTCTGTTTTGTGGATTCGAGTCACTTTAGTCCCAAGTTCTGGAGGGATTCAAACTTGTTAACCTTTTGTTAGCATACCCAATTGTCAGGCTCAGATAATTCTGTCTTCGGGGGGCCAGATATCTTTGCCTATGGGCACCTAACCAGATATTACAAAATGAACCCTTTTAGAACTCTATACAAGACCCAGAGAAACTCAAACTATTTCTCAGTTTGGTACACCCATAAACTCATGCACCATGTCAGCTTTAAAACCATCTAACTTCACTTCAAACTAAAGAAATGTTTCAAGGCACACCAGGCAGTTTCTGTTTTTAAAATATCTTTACTAAACAAAAGGTAAAATAGTAAACAGTAATATACAGAACTCTTATCACAAAAAACATACAGGTCATTAAACAAAAAGGTGTAAAAGTGCAACTATATTTCCTATTCACAAAATATTTATCTTCTAAAGGCTTGATGTTGCCGCTTCAAAGTCAGGTAAAGAAGTCAGTCTATGAAAGTGACAGCAACAGGGGGTACCAGGGCTGTCTGGCCAAATCTGGAGCAACCAGAATCACCTTGCAAGGTTGAGACCTTAATTTGACTAAAACTTTGAAAGGAGTGGGAAGGGGGGAAAGGCATACAGAAACTTCCCTTCCCAATTCAGAATCAGGGCGTCCAGGGGTACTGAGCCCAAGACTGGAGGTCTGCAACAAAAGAGAGGGAGTTGGTAATTGTCTGGGGCTGCAAAGAGATCTATCTCTGGAGTGCCCCACCTTGAAAAAATCACTTTCAACACCGGAGGGTCCAGGGGCCATTAGTGATGGCCCTGAGAAATCCTGCTCAGTGCATCTGCTAGCACACTGTTCTTGCCTGGAAGGTGAAGTGCTACAAGAGAGGTTTGCAGGGAATAAGCCAGGGACCACAACTTCATGGCTTCTGTGCACAAGGCTGTGGACCGAGTGCCTCCCTGCTTGTTGATGTACCACATGGTGGTAGTGTTGTCTGTTCTGACTTGAACCACCTTGTTCTGAACTGACTGTGAGAACGCTTTAGAGCTAGAAAACTGCCCTGAGCTCCAGAAGATTGATGTGGAGAAGGGATCTTGGGGACTACAGGCCCTGGGCAGTGTGAGGGACCGCAGGTGGGCTCCCCAGCCCAGAAGAGAAGCATCCGTGGTAAGGACCACTGAACAAGGCTGAGCAACAAAAGGAACACCTTGTCTTAAATTGTCCTGATCCTGCCAGCATTGGAGGGCTTGGATCAAGGTCAGAGTCACAGGGATCAGTTTGGCAAGGGAATCCTTCCTCTGAGACGAGAAAGCTCTCAGGTGGAACTGAATATCCCTCATCTGGAATCTTGCCCCTTGGACCACTGCTGTTGAAGCTGCCATGTGGCCCAAGAGCTGGAGGAAATGCCTTGCTGGTCGAGATACCTGAAGGCTGAAGGAAGAAGCTAGTTCCATAACAGCCCTTGCCCTTTCTAAAGGAAGAAAGGCTCTTGCTCTGAGTGTGTCCAATTCTGCCCCTACAAAGGTAAGGAGCTGGACTGGTTCAAGAACTGACTTGGGAAGGTTGAGAAGAAATCCTAGGGAAGTGAGCACTTGCTGGGTCACTTGCAGATCTGATATAAGAACTCTGTGTCTGAGCCTGACAGTGTATACCTCTTGTCCATTCTTTTATCCACAGGAGGTATAGTGATAGGAGACTAAGATTTTTTGTCTGTTTCCCAAAAGATTTATGGAGAGGAACAGACAGTCTCCTGGACTCTGGGATATCCATCATCTATACATAAATCAGGCTCTTGCTGATCTTCCACAGCCTCCTCCACAGGAAGCTGGAGGGCTTCAGCCACTTTCCTGTAAAACATAAAATGGGAAGGTGACTCCGGAAGCCTGGGGGGGGGAAGACACCTGATGGTCTGTCTGGGGAGATGTCCGGTTCCACAGGCACATCCAGACCTTCACTTACACCATAATCCTCAAATTCCCCTTCCTCTTCAAACTCTGGTTCATAAAAATCTTCAAGGATATACTCTTGAAACGGGAGAACCAACCGAACCGAACCCCTGCCAGAAGGAGCCGGATTGGTCGGAACCGGACATAACGATTCCACAATCTGAATCGCCCTGGCTATCTCTTCGGCAGTCGGAACATGAACCTTTGAATCCGAAATGGTCGATTTATCTTTGCGCTTTCTTTTTGTCGGAACCGATCCCTTAGAATCGGCTCTCCTTGGCTCCGAATAAGTATCGCCTGGTCAGAGGGCACCTTGGCCGGTCGAACCGAACCGGCTGGCCATCCGGTCAGCGGACTTCTCGGGCTCCTTTTCCCTCAGTCTACCTAATTTCTTCTCAAGGGTAGATCTGGGAAAATGTTTACATATTTGGCAGTCTGAATCAAGGTGGTCAAATCCCAGACAATAAACACAGGTGGTGTGGAGATCAGCCTTGGCAAAGACCTCTCCACACTCACTGCAGTGTTGAAACCCAGTGGGACCGTTTTTTTTTTCCTGGGTTTCTCAGAGATGGCCAACCTAACCAAACTTACCCTTTTTTCGGCAACCGCCAGGCAAGACTCCCTTATCGGTTTCTAACCATGTCACGGGTATTAGAAAAAAAAAAAAGGTAAAACACCTTTTTTTTTTAAGAACCGATAAGAACCGTTACCACACACTAAATACAGCAAAATTCACAATCAAATGGTTGGTTCAGCCAAACCGACAGCACTTTTACAAGTTCCACACAGAAATATAGAACAATTCCTATCTAGTACTCACGGCACCACAGACAGAGACTGACCAGACTATGCGGATACTTTTTTTCGGTTTAAACTGACGAAAAACTGAAAACTTTAACCGACTTCGAACCGAGCTGAAGGAGAAATCTCCGGAGCGACCGTTCAGTGAGGCGGAGTAAAGAATCTGATGGGTTGAGTTCAAAACACTCCAGCACTCCAGACAGAGACTTCAACTGAGCTCGAGCTCAGCATTCCATGCCGTGCATGGAAAGTTAACCCTTAGTTCTCCGGGGCAGTTCAAAGGTTGGGAATCACTGCAATTGTCAGTATAAAGCAAGACTTCATGTTGTTTGAAAGAAAAAGTTACTTACCAACTTATTTCTCCCAAGGGATACTCCAATATTCATAACTCTTCTGCAGTATACCTTTAAGGTCAGATCTGCCCAGAGATAGAATGCTATGCTAATGATGAAATCATTGGCATGAGCCACCTTCCAAATGCTGCCACCTATTGACTGCCTACATTCTAACCCTCAGATTTCATGGACGCCTGTAAAGACAGGGCCCACAATTTAAAAATATATTTTTTATTTATTTATTGAGGTTTCAGAAAAGTACCTTTGAGTCAGAGACTCCTTTACAAAGGTTCCAAGTCACAAAAGTCAGATACAAAACAGACAATACATGGTAATTCGTCTTCACAGGGTACAGATAAGCACAGACATAAAGCAGGGATAAGACTAACAGTTTGATACTAGGTATAATCAGCACAGTTCTTAAACAATATGTTGATACTACTCTACAGTGCCAGCTGAGCCTGACGGATCTAGGCTAGGCTCAACAGGAGTGGACGTAATCTGGCCAGGGGTCTTAGTCAGAGAGGGGAAGTAATCAGTGGCAATCACAGTTATTAGAGGACAGGAGGTGTTTCTTAAGCTGAGTTTTGAAGGCGCCGATAAGGTTTTCGTTAGTAAGGGAGGTGGGTAGGCCATTCATCCAGGAGGGGGCTCTATAGCTAAAGGACCTTTGGAATTGGGGTACTGTGAGGAGCTGCTTAATAGAGTTTTGGGTGCGCTTGAATGCTGGGGCCGAGCGGATTAGAAGGTTGAGTCCGGGGAGGGGTGAGGCCAAGGGTAACCTTTTTTGCTACGAGACAGGCGTGGTACCCGATTCTGTTTTCGGGGTTGAGCCAGGTGGTGGTAGTGTATAGCGAGCAAGTGTGGGTGAGATGGTCACAACCCAAGGTAAGGCGACATGCTTTATTAAGGGCAAGGCGTATTCTGGATAAAGCTGAGGTGCTTGCAGCACCATATACAAGTAAGCTGTAGTATATATAAATTTAAACCCCAAAATTCCCCACCCAAACCTCCAACTGGAGGAAATATAAATTTATCATAAATAATTCCACAAGCCTATGTCAGAATCACCTGAAAAAGGAGAAAACGTAAGAACAAGTTCTAATAAAGTAGAATGTGGCATGCAAACACCAAGGTACAGCATGGAATACAGAGGCCACTGGTTCTTAAACGGGGCGGCAGGGTAGGAGAGTTATGAATACGGGAGTATCCCCTGGGAAAAATAAGGTTACTATGGTTAGTAACTTTTTCTTCTCACCCCAGGAATACTCCAATATTCCTAACTCTTCTACAGACTAAAAAGCAGTACCCTAGGAGGCGGAAAGAACCTATTTTGGAAATGAGCTCTGCAGGACAGCTGTACTGAACCTGGCATCAGCTCTAGCCTGCATATCCAAGCAGTAATGCTTGACAAATGTGTGTACTGTTCGCCAGGTTGCTGCTTTACAGATATCCACCAAAGGTACATCCCTTGCAGTTGCCAATATTGCAGCTGTACCCCTTGTGGAGTGGGCTCTAAGTCCTGCTGGAGCTTCTTTGCCCACCTCTGAATAGCAAAGCTGGATACACTGGACAATCCAACAAGAAACAGACCTTTTAGATGCTGGATTTCCCTTTCCCACATCCCCATAAGTGAGGAAAAGTTAAGTTCTGTACTGCCTACAGGGCTTAGTGGCTGTCACATAGTAGCTCAAAGCTCTTTTGACATCCAGGCTATGCAGCCTACGTTCACCAGAAGAAAAAACTACTCACCATAGTAATGTTGTTTCTTCTAATGGAGTCTTGCTGTATTCTGACATATGCAGTTAGGTCCTACCTTTCAACTGCCCCGGAGAACAAAGAGCTAAACTTTCCATGGCCAGCATGGAATGTTCACCACGAGCTCGGCTGAAGTCCCTGTCTACTGCTGTTTAAACTGCAACCGTCAGATCTTTATGAGCAAAGACTTACTAGATGTTCTGTGTGGAAACTGTAAAATTCTTACTAGCCAACTGGCAAATATATCTATATATAAAGTTTTTGGGTTTCAAAAGAAAGACTCAAGTCAGGAAACCCAAAAACAAAACACATCCAAAAACCTCTCACCCAAACCAAAAGAGTGTGAAAAAGGGACACCCCTAGGGTGCCAACACTGCTCCTGCCCACCCACATCCCAAAATCTAGGTTCTGAGAGGGGAGGCCAGAATACAGCAAGACTCCATTAGAAGAAACAACATTACTAAGGTGAGTAATTTTTTCTTCAAACAACATGAAGTCTTGCTGTATTCTGACATATGCAGACTACCAAGCAGTACCTCCATGGAGGAGGGACAGAACCTACTTTGGAAACAGGCTCTGAAGTACTGCTGTGCCAAACCGAGCATCACTCCTAGCCTGGATATCCAGAGAGTAATGCTTGGTGAAAGCATGGACTGTTTTCCAGGTGACTGCTTGACAAATTTCTAACAGAGGAATATGCCTGGCAGCAGCCAGGGAAGCAGCTGTACCTCTAGTGGGATGAGCCCTCAGGCTTGAGGGTGGAGTTCTACCCAGTTTTTCATAGCAGAATTGTATACAAGAAACAATCCAACTGGCAATAGATCTCTTAGTGGCAGGTTTGCCCTTACCAACTTCTCCATACGTAAGGAACAACTGGAGGGATTCAAACCTGTGACCCTTGGTATGCTCTATGTAGTAGCTAAGGGCTCTTTAACGTCAAGTTGTGTAGCCTCTCTCCCGAGGAGGAATGGTCAGTGAAGAAAACAGGGAGAGATATAGACTGGTTGAGGTGGAAATCTGAAACCACTTTAGGTAAGAACTTTCTGTTAGTTCTAAGGACCACTTTATCTCTATGGAAAGAGATGAAATCAGATTCCACTGACAGGGCTTGCAATTCACTGATACGCCTGACAGAAGTAATGGCTACCAAAAACACAGTTTTCCAAGTCAAGTACTTAAGCTCTGCTGAGGACAAAGGCTCAAAGGGAGGTTGCATAAGCTGATCAATGCAAATATTAAGGTCCCAAGCAGGAACAGGATCGCTAAAGGGGGGATTGGTGTGAAGCAATCCCTTGAAAAACTTACAAAATACAGGATGGGATGATAGAGAGGAAGGCTTGCCTACTGACAAGAAAGCAGAAACAGCTGCCAAGTGTACTTTAAGGGTAGCTGGCCTGAGGCCTAGGCTATTAAGATGGACCATATAGTCCAGAACCGTAGGCAATTCAGCAAAGTCTGGAGAAATATTCTTCTTAGAACACCAAATGCTGAATCTCTTCCATTTGGAGTTGTAAGTCTTCCTGGTGGAAGGCTTTCCAGAAGCCTTAAGGATATCCAGAACCCCTTGGGAAAGATGCAGATCTGCAAACTAACTCTTCAAGAGCCATGCCTTGAGATTGAGAGACTGAAGATTCGGGTACCAAATCCTCCCCTGAGAGCATGTCAACAGGTTGTAATTCCTGGGAAGAGACTGGGGAAGGTGGACTGCTAGGGACAGCAACAAGGGATACCATGGCTGCCTGGCCCAGTCTGGAGCAATCAGAATCACTTTGCATGGTTGTGACCTTATTTTGACTAACACTTTGAACAGGAGAGGGAAGGGGGAAAGCATACAGAAATTTCCCTTCCCAGTTCAGAATCAGAGCATTCAGGGGGACTGAGCCCAAGACTGGGGGTCTGCAACAAAAGAGAGGAAGTTGGTGATTGACTGGGGCTGCAAAAAGATCTCTGGTGTGCCCCATCTCAAGAAAATCACTTTCAAAACTAGAGGATCTAGGGTCCATTCATGTTGGCCCTGGGATATTCTGCTCAGTGCATCTGCTAGGACATTGTCCTTCCCTGAGAGGTGAACTGCTATCAGAGAGGTTTGCAGGGAATAGGCCAGGGACCACAACTTTATTGCTTCTGTGCACAAGGCCATAGACCGAGTGCCTCCTTGCTTGTTGATGTACCACATGGTGGTGGTGTCTGTTCTGACCTGAACCACCTTGTTCTGTACAGATTTGGAAAAAGCTTGCAGTGCCAGAAACACTGCTCTGAGTTCCAAGAGATTGATGTGAAGCAGAGATTCCTGAGGTGACCACAGTCCTTGGGTGGTAAGATCCCCTAAATGGGCTCCCCAGCCCAGCAGGGAAGCATCTGTGGTGAGGATCACTGAATGAGATTGAGTGACAAATGGAACTCCTTGTCTCAAATTGTCCTGATCCTGCCACCACTGCAATGCTTGGATCAGGGTTCGAGTCACTGGGATTAGCTTGGTAAGGGAATCCTTTCTTTGGGACCAGAAGGCTCTTAAGTGGAACTGAATGTCCCTCATCTGGAATCTTGCCCCTTGGACCACTGCTGTGGAAGCTGCCATGTGGCCTAGAAGCTGAAGGAAATGCCTTGCTGGTGGAGACACCTGAAGGGTGAATGAAGAGGCCAGTTCCATAAGGTTCCTTGCCCTTTCCAGGGGAAGGAAGGCTCTTGCCTTTACTGTATCCAGTTCTGCACCTATGAAGGTGAGGAGTTGTACTGGTTCGAGAACTGACTTTGGAAGGTTGAGAAGGAATCCTAAGGAAGTGAGCACTTGCTGGATCACTTACAGATGTGACTTGACTTGGTCTGGAGACTGACCTACTATGAGCCAGTCGTCTAACTGGGTCCTGTCCTGGAAGTCCTGGAAGTAGTAAGCCAGGGACTGGTTCTCAGCTTCAAAAAATTCCCCTAGATGAGAACCAGATCCTTTCCACCTGCAAATCTCTCAGAGACCCTTGCCCTAGAGGCAGAGGTTTCTTCTCTCCTAGCTCTCGGAGCTATAGAGAGGGTTCCCACCCTACACAAGGGCAAAGGATTGTACTCCAGGTTCTTCCTAACCCCCAAAAAGACAGGAGAATGGCGGCCCATCCTGTACCTAAGATATCTGAACAAACACCTTTTGAAGCCAAAATTCAAAATGGAAACTCTGGGAATTATCCTTCCCTCTCTAAGGCCAGGGGACTGGTTAGCCTCCCTGGACCTCAAAGATGCCTACTTTCACATTCCCATCAGGTGCGCCCACAGAAAGTACCTCAGGTTCGAGTTGCCCTCAGGCCACTATCAGTTCAGAGCAATGCCCTTTGGCCTAACATCAGCCCCAAGGGTTTTCACAAAGTGCCTGGCAGTAGTAGTTACTTTCTTAAGAAGAAAAAAGATCTCCATCTTCCCATACTTGGACGACTGGCTCACCGGGCTGGCCATCCAGGTCAGCAGACTTCTCGGCCTCCCTTTCCCTCAGTCTACCTAATCTCTTTTCCAGGGTAGATTTGGGAAAATTCTTGCAAATTTGGCAGTCTGAATCGAGGTGGTCAAACCCCAGACAAACACAGGTGGTGTAGGGATCAGCCTTGGCAAAGACTTCCCCACACACACTGCAGTGTTGAAACCCAGTGGGCCCGGGTTTTTTCTTGGGTTTCTCAGACATGGCCAATCCTATCCAAAAACTTACCCTTTTTTCATCAATCCAAGGCAAGACTCCCCTATCGGTTCCTGACTGTGTCACGGGTCCTGGAAAAAAACGTAATTAAACTGTTTTTTTTTTAGAACCGATACGGACTGGTTACCACACTCTAAAGTAAGCACAAGCTTTTTTACCTCAAACTGATCAGTTCAGCCGAACTGATCCACAATTTACAAGTTCCACACAGAAACAAAACAAAAATCCTATCTAGTTCTCACGGTACCACAGACAGAGACTTGAACCGACTAAGCGGTAACAGCAATTCGGCAGAAACCGACCGAAAACCGACACTTCAACCGACTTTTTGAACCGACCAGCAGGAGAAATCTCTGGAGCGACTGTTCAGTGAGGCTGAGTAAAGAATCTGACAGTTGCTGTTTAAACAGCAGCAGACAGGGGCTTCAACCGAGCTCGTGATGAACATTCCATGCTGGCCATGGAAAGTTTAACTCTTTGTTCTCCGGGGCAGTTGAAAGGCAGGACTTAACTGCATATGTCAGAATATAGCAAGACTTCATGTTGTTTGAAGAAGAATGGTCAGTGAAGAACACTGGTAAAGTGATAGATTGGTTCAAACGGAAGTCTGAAACCACCTTGGGAAGGAATTTCCTATTTGTCTGAAGGACTACCTTATCCCCGTGGAAGGCAATGTAGTCCTTTTTAATGCATAAAGCCTGCAGCTCACTAATTCTTCTAGCTGAAGTAATGGCCACTAGAAACACTGTTTTCCATGTGACATACTTCAAAGGTGCTGAAAACATAGGCTCAAAGGGAGGGGCCATGAGTTGAGCAATGCAGATATTAAGGTCCCAAGCTGGCACCGGTTCTCTCACCAGTGGATACATATGTGAAAGGCCCTTGAAGAACCTTTTAAATATAGGGTTTGATGCCAAAGAAACTGACTTGCCTGCAGATGCATAGGCCGAGACTGAAGCCGAATGAATCTTTAGTGTAGAAGGCTGTAAGACTGAGGAATGTAAGTAGACCATGTAGTCCAGTACCAACGGTACTCCTGCCTGGGTTGGAACTATACTCCTATTAGAGCACCAAATAGAAAACCTCTTCCACTTTGCAGCATAGATTTTCATGGTAGAGGATTTCCTGTATCCCCTTAAGACATCCAATACTGGTTCAGAAAGATGTAAACCAGCATACTCTAGGCCCTCAAGAGCCAGACTTTGAGCCTGAGTGACCTGAGGTTTGGATACAAGAGCCTCTCCTGGTTGGAGGTCAGAAGATTGTGCCTCCTGGGAAGGTGTATTGGTTTGTCCACTGACATGGACAGTAATAGGGAGTACCATGGCTGCCTGGCCCAGTCCGGGGCTATCAGAATCATTGTTGCTGGCTGAGACCAGAGTTTCAACAGCATCCTGCATACCAGGGGAAATGGAGGGAACGCATACAGGAATTTCCCTGACCAATCCAGAATAAGGGCTTGCAAAGGAACCGTGCCCACTACTGGAGGTCTGCAAAAGAACTGTGATAAGTGATGACTCTGATGAGAGACAAAAAGGTCTATTTCTGGGGTGCCCCACCTCCTGAATAAGGTCTGCACCACTTGCCTGTTCAGGGACCATTCGTGATGGTCCTGGCTAATTTGACTCAGGGCATCTGCCAAAACATTGTCCTTGCCTGGCAGATGAATGGCCTTAAGTGAAGAGCCCAAAGAATAAGCTAGGGTCCAAATTCTCATAGCCTCCGTGCAAAGGAGGCTTGACCTTGTTTCCCCTTGCTCGTTTATGTAGTACATGGTGGTAGTGTTATCTGTCCTGACTTGCACTACCTTTCCCTGTATCAGTGGTTTGAAAGCTCGCATTGCTAGAAACACTGCCTGAGCTCTAACAAATTTATGTGTAAAAGAGTCTGGGTAGTGTGCTCTGCTAGATGAGCCCCTCAACCCAGGAGGGATGTATCTGCTGTGAGAATCATTGAAGGAAGTTCTTTTTGGAAAGGGACCCCTTCTAGGAGGTTGGTTTCCTCTTTTCACCACTGAAGGCTTGGATAAATGTTTTTGTTACAGGAACGAGCTTTGCCAGGGAATCCTTTTGTTGGCACCAATGAGGTCTTAAGTGAAATTGGATGTCCCTCATCTGAAACCTGTAGCCTAGCACTGTGCCTGTTGCAGTTGCTATGTGGCCCAGGAGCTGAAGAAAATGCCTTGCACGCCTTGGGACACTGAGTCTGAAAGGGGCTGCCAACTGCAGGATGCTTTTCACCCTGTCTCTTGAAAAGGAAGAAAAAACAGATTTTTCTAGATTTAAGAGGAAACCCAAGGATTGCAGAAGCTGCTGACTGAACTGCAGGTGTTCTGCTAACTGTTGTGGTGAATTTGCCACCACCAGCTAGTCGTCTAGATAGGGGAATACTGTGACACCTTGTCTGCGCAGGTGAGCCACTACCACAGCCAGACACTTTGTGAACACCCTTGGTGCTGAAGTGAGACCGAAGGAAGAGCTGAGAAAGTACAGTTATGTAAGAACTTACCGTAACAGTAGATCTTCGAGAACAGCTCTTGCAGCAGGTTACACCATTAGGACTGAAGCCGGCAGGCGTCAGGACACCACGGAAATCTTCTAGCTAGCAGTCTTCAGCGGGGACCGCCTCCCACGTCGGTCCTGCCCCCGACGTCAGGCGTAGTACATAAGGAGGCGGTCCCGCCAGAATCCCCAGTTCTCCCGCCGGAGACTTCCGGCCGCTGGATGACATCAGAAGTGGAGACCGAGGATCCGCCATCAGAAGAAGAAAAGAGGTAAGCTCCTGCCGAAGTCTGGTTAGGCCTTACCTCCTCCGAGGGGGAATGGTGGGCGGGAAGGTACTTGCTGCAAGAGCTGTTCTCTAAGATCTACTGTTACGGTAAGTTCTTACGTAACTTTACTATCTTACTTCGAGATACAGCTCTTGCAGCAGGTTACACCATTAGGACTGATTCCCAAGCAATAGCGCCTCTAGGCAGTCTGGGAGTAGGCATAACGGAGAGATCTTGAAAAATCCTGACTCTAGGACAGGAGACCCTGTAAAACGGTGAGGCCGAAACCTGCTCTCTGCCGTGAGGCAATGTCCAGGCTGTAATGCCTGATGAAGGTGTGCACTGAGCTCCAAGTAGCTGCAGCACAAATGGGCGAGGTGGAGAAGTTCCGCAGTGCTGCGAAGGAAGTAGCCACCCCCCTAGTCGAGTGGCCCCGAACTGTGCCCGGAAGGGGGCTTGTGTTTGTTGTTGTAACAAAACGAAATGCACTGGACAAGCCAGCGGGAAAGGGTCTGTTTTGAGACTGGTTGGCCCAACATCCTCTCAGCGAAGGAAATAAACAGCTGCTCGGAGCTGCGATGCTGTTTGGTCCTGGTCAAGTAGCATCTTAAGGAGCGGTGAACATCTAGGGTGTGAAGCAATGCTTCTCCTCTATTGGTGTACCTGGGGAAGTACACCGGCAGATCGATGTCCTGGTTAAGGGTAAGGGCTGAGACCACCTTAGGCAGGAATTTAGGATTCGTCCTC
This sequence comes from Neoceratodus forsteri, assembly GCA_016271365.2. NCBI lineage: Eukaryota > Metazoa > Chordata > Ceratodontiformes > Ceratodontidae > Neoceratodus > Neoceratodus forsteri. Next base: position 413,906,965 of record CM057452.1, read on the forward strand.
AGAGACACTCTGTCCTGGTGAAAACTCAAATAAGGTTCCTATACATAAGAGCGCAGTAGCTCAGAAATTCTCCTTGCTGACATGACAGCAACTAAAAATAACGCTTCCACGATAGAAAACGCAGCTCGCAATCTGCGCAGGTTCGAAGGGACAGGCATGAGCTGCTCCAGGACGAAGAGTATGTCCCAAGGAGGGACGGATCCTTGATGGGTGGCCTGAGTGTAACACCCTCATGAAATCACGAGAGACATCGAAGTTGTGCCACTGTGCGCGACCTATCGGGTAGTGATAGGTCAAATCGCACAGAGGTGAACTTTAATCGAGGTGAGTAGGCAAGGCCTGAGGAAGAGGTAAAGCAGGTATTCCAGAACTGATTTCTCTGGGCAATCTAAAGGGAGAGGCCACAGAATGCCTGAGACCACAGAGCAAACCGGCGCCATTTCATGGCATACGTCGCATGCGTTGCCTTCTTTCTGGCGGCAGAAAGAACTTCCGCCACCTCTTGCAAGACTCCGTGTCACATAATGGCTATGTCTCAAGGAGCCAAGCATGCAGGCTCAGTGAGTGTAAGTCCGGATGGACTAACGAACCCCCCTCTTGAGACAGCAGGTGGGAGCTGAAGGGCAACGGGAGTGGAGGTTCCCGGGACAACTGGGTCAGTATGGGGAACCAGATCTGTCTGGGCCAGAAAGGCACTACCAGGATCATTGTTGCATGCTCCCTGCGAAGTTTGAGAAGAACTCTCTGGATCAACGGGAAGGGAGGGAAAGCGTAGAGGAATCTGTTCGCCCAGGAGAGGGACAACGCGTCTCGCCAAAAAACACCAGGCCCTGGATCTAGCGAGCAAAAATTGGGCAGTTTTGCGTTGGATGGGGAAGCGAACAAGTCCAATTCTGGAGTGCCCCATCGAAGAAACAGATCCTCTGCTACCTCCTGAAGAAGTTCCCACTCGTGGACTCTGGCCTGGGAACGACTCAGGCCATCTGCGATTGTGTTGTCCACTCCGGGAACGTGAACTGCAATCAGGCTCGCGCTGTGTCGGATTACCCAATCCCACACTCTCATAGCTTCCCTGCAAAGGGGGCAAGAGTGTGTGCCTCCTTGTTTGTTGAGGTAATACATCACCGCCGTATTGTCTGTTTGAAGCAGAAGAGTACTCGGGGATTTCTGACTGGAAGGCCTGCAGGGCATAAAGGACCGCCCTCATCTCCAGAATGTTGATATGGAGGTGAGCTTCCTGAGGGGTCCACGTTCCCTGGGACCTCACCCCGTTCAGGTGTGCTCCCCACCCCAGCCCTGAGGCGTCTGTGGAGAGGATTACCTCCGGGGACGGCGCTGCAAACGGAACACCCACAGAGTGTGTCCCTGGGTCTAGCCACCATTGCCAGTCCCGAATCACGGCCTTCATGATTCTGACCGGCTGCTGCATGTGGTCTTGCCTTTGGTCCCATTGCACTTTTAGCATTCACTGGGTCACCCATCGTGGAGCCTTGCCATGGGACGGTTGGAATGGCCGCAGCTATGTGTCCGAGCAGGCGAGGACCAGTCTGGCGGGACAGTCTTTTGCTGAGAGGTCCCTGATGAGGGACCTGATGCGCCCGCTCTGTCCTCGGAAGAAAAGCTTTCCTTGGATGGTGTCCAGAACTGCGCCTATGAACTGCAGCTTCTGGGACGGTACCAGAAGAGACTTCTCAGTTGATAAGAATACCCAGTGACTGAAAAAGCGTTTGGGTGCTCTGGATGGTCGACAACAGCGCCTCTCTGGAGGCGGCCATGAGAAGCCAGTCGTCCAGGTACGGGAACACATAGTGGCCCTGTCTCCTTAGAGACGCTGCCACGACTGCCATACACTTGGTAAAGACCCTGGGGGCCGATGACAGTCCGAAAGGAAAAGCCCGGAACTGAAAGTGATGGCCGAGGAACTCGAAGCGCAGGAACCTCCTGTGCGCTTAAGCAACGTGGATGTGCAGGTAGGCGTCCTGCATGTCCAGAGACGCTAGAAAGGCGTCCTTCTTCAGCATGGGAATGAGCCCTTGGAGGGTCACTATGCGAAAACGTTTGTAGGCGACCGACATGTTGAGGACGCTGAGGTCCAATATTGGACGGAGGTCCCCTGTTTTCTTTGGAACCAGAAAGAAGTGGGAATAATAGCCGGCTCCTCTGTGGTTCTCCGAGACGTACTCCACTGCTCCTTTTTGTAGAAGCACGAGTACTTCCTGCCTGATGAGTGATCTGTGCTGACCCGAGTAACGGGAGAGCAGAGGAGGCCTTGTGGGTGGCTTGTCCATGAATTCTATAAAGTGGCCTTGTTCGACCAATTGAAGAACCCACCTGTCGGTGGTAATAGATTGCCACCCTGGCAGGTGGTCCGCAATACGACCCCCGACCTTGGTGTCCCGTTGATCCTGAGGGGCGGGGGCCCGGAAGGAGTCATGCTGTGGCGGCTGAGGGTCCTGCAGGCTGGGCCGACTTGGCAGGGTGTTGGCCTTGGCCTGCGGACGACTTACCCTGGGCTCTTCAGGAGAAGGAGCCCCTCTGTTGCAGGCCGGTGCAGGACTGTTGTCTCTGCATCCAGCTGCGAAAACGGCTCTGGTTCCTATGAAAGGAACCGAGCTTGGGTCTGTACATGGCTTGGACAGACCGCACCGCCTTCCCGGCCTCTTGAAGTTTGGTGAGAACCTTCTCCGAAGACTCACCAAAAAGAACTTCTCCATGGAACGAGGCATCCAGAATGTTTTCTGGACATCCGGGGTAAATCCAGGGACACAAAGCCATGAATGTCTCCGGAGGCATACGCCTGAGGCTGCCGCTCTGGCCGAGGAGTCCGCGGAATCATACGCGGCTCGCAGCACCTGGGTTCCCATGTCTGAACCCGTGCGGAGGAGCTGAAGCAACTCTTCCTTCTGCTCACCTTCTGACATCTTTTCTGTCAGGTCTAGTCCCTGCTCCCACAAGGCATTCTGAAACTGGACCATGTGGGTAAGATAGTTGAGGGACCCAATGGCGTAGGTAGCAGCTGCATACGTGCGCTTGCCCATTAAGGCTCCAATTGCTTGGACTCTGGGTCCGGTGGCAGGGTGCTCAGATGTTGTGCCTCTGGGACCCGGTCATGTGAGGCTGTGATGACCAGGAATCGCCAGAGGATGAGATGCCAAGTACTGGTCCTCCCTAGGGGCCTTGTACAGGCCGTCAGCCTTCTTCGGCATCGCCGTGAGCGAGTGTGGATGTTTCCACGCTGCCTTGGTGACGTCCATGAAAGTGTCCACCAAGGGTGGCACCACCACAGGCTTTGGGTCCTTTTGTCAAGATATCGCAAGGCGAGCCTCTCGGGTCAAGTTCCTCTGCGTCCCAGCCCATGTTCTCTTGAATATGCCTCATAATCTCCGAGAACGATGGGTCATCCGGAGGAGATCTTGGGAGCTCATGTGGGTCCGGCGAGGGGACGCTGATGGGAGAAGGAGATCTGGATCCGTCTGAGAAATCCGATCCCAAGTCCTCCGGCGAAGGCGAGTGGCGGCGTCTTCTGGGTCTCTTGGGGCTGGGTGACCCTGAACAAGATCTGGACGGAGGTCTCCACTTGTCTGGTCTGCCCCTAGGAGATTCCGCAGGCTCCTGGGGGGAAGGTACTCGGCCTGCTGCCCCAGATGGGGTTGGGGGCGCTGGGGCCGGTGGAGTCACGGGTGGAGGAGAAGGAGGTGTGGGAACCATGTCCTTCTTTATGGTAGCCCACCAGTAGGTGAATAACTCCTTGACCTCTGAAATACTGAGGCCCGACGGACCGGGCGCCGGCTCCCCAGGGGTCTCTGGTTCAGGGGAGGGTTCCCTGTGGGGTTCTACAGGACCGGGTTCGCCCGCCTGGTCTTCGGGCTGAGTCAACTACTCCTCCGTAAGCGCCTCCTGGCCGACGCTGGTAGGTGGCGTAGGGTTCCTCTCTCTACTGGGTCGGGTGTCGGGCAGTCATCGGGTCCTGGGACCAGTGATGCTTGGCCGACGTCGGGTCCGACGTCCTCTTGGGCGATGTCAGCTCCTTGGTCTGCCCTGGGGTGGAGGGGGCAAGGAGACCGACCGGACGTCAGGAGCCGGACTTGTGGTGGTGGCGGTCCCCTGACCTCGGCGAGGCCTTGGAAGAAGATGAAGAAGGCCTGGAGGTCTTAACAGGCTGTAGAGTAGAGGAACCCGAGGATGACTTGACTGCGACCGGGGGAGGCTGAGAGCGGGCCCGGGAAGGAGAGCGGTCGGACCGGGAGCTGGAGCTACGGGAGTCGGAAGCCCTAGAAGGGGATTTTGATCTCACCCTCTCCTTGCGCTTTTCGAGGTGCCGGCGGGCCTTCTCGGACGATTCCCCCTTGGAGACAGAATCCATGGCTTTCACTCTCTCTTCAAGAAGGTAAGCTTATAGGGCCTTCTGGCGATGGATCCGGGTCCGGCTATTAAATCCTTGACAGAAGGAACAGGCCCGGTGTCTGGTCCGGGCCTAGGCACCGCACGCAGGCTCTAATGCGGTCTTTAAGGGAATTTGCTTCCACAGGCGCACTTTAGATGGATGGCCTCCGCGAAGTTGGAGAGGACATCAGATGGCAGACGCTCGTTGAGAAAAAAGGTTTCCAATTCGGAAAAAGAACTTTTCCAGGCGTCGCGCGCTAGAAACAGACTGAAGGGTGGAGACATGCAAGTCGACGGTGGGAAAGAACTGGGGATTCTGGCGGGACCGCCTCCTTATGTACTACGTCTGACGTCGGGGGCCGGACCGACGTCGGAGGCGGTCCCCGCTGAAGACCGCTAGCTAGAAGATTTCCGTGGGGTCCTGACGCCTGCCGGCTTCAGTCCTAATGGTGTAACCTGCTGCAAGAGCTGTATCTCGAAGTAAGATCTGATAATGACCTGACAGGAGTCTGAACCTGAGATACCTTCTGTGAGACTCCCTTATGGGTATGTGGAAATAAGCACCCTTTAGGTCCAGTGATGCCAGCCAATCACCTTTTCAGAGTGCTGGTAGAATCAGAGATAAAGTCACCATTTTGAACTTTGGTTTTGCTAGGAACCTGAGATCCAATATAGGCCGCAGCTCTCCATTTTTCTTTGGGGTGAGAAAATACCTTGAGTAAAGTCCTTTTCCCCTTTGATGCAAAGGCACTGGATCCACTGCTTTTAGTGAAAGAAGGTGTTCCACCTCTTTTTCTAACCTTCTGCTTTCCAGGAGGGAAGCTGGTTTGAAAACTCTGCTTTTCTGAACAGGGGAGGAATTGAAACTTAGAGACAGGCCCTGACCCACTATCTCCAGAACCCACTTCTCTGTGGTGGTGGTTTTCCAATTCTGGAAAAATGGGTCAGCCTGCCCCCTACTGGCAAAGGAGAGGCAGGCTGATCGACGGAGTCAGGAGTCCTGCTTACAATGGGGCTTAGACTGGGCACGACGCCTGGCACCCCTTCTGCCCCTACCCCTGGAATACGCTTGCTGCAGGTATTGGTGTGCTTGAGGAATTACCATGGCCTGGTAAAAATGCTTGTAATGAAATTGTTTGCCCCTGCCTCCCATACTGAAGGGTCTAGAGGAAGTGGAGGGTCTTTCTTTTGCAGAATTGCTACGGAAGGTGGCTTTATATTCATCCATCTTTTTCATAAAGGCCTCTGTATGGCAGCCAAATAGGGAATTGCCCTCCATAGGAAAATCCAGAGTCTTATTCTGGGTATCCTGCATGAGGTTTGTGGCTCTCAACCAAGCAAACCTTCTCTGTGCGATGGTATTTGCCATCCACCTTGCAGCAGTCTCATTACTGTCTGCTGCCATCTGGAACTGGTATTTGGCAGCTTCCATGCCAAACCTAGCAGTTTCAGCCAGGTCTGCTGAAAGAGAAGAAGATGCTTTCTCAGCCATGTCCAGGACAGACTGCCAGAGAGCCTTCTGGTACTGGGCTGCATAGGCCTGACAATAAGCTTGCTTAATGGCCAGAGAGGCTAACAGGTAACCTTTCTTGGCAATACTTTCAATTTTTCAAGAGTCCTTCTCTGGAGAGTGGAAAGCCAAAGGGACTTTTGCCTTGTCACATGCTGCAGCTTGCACCACCCCTTGGTGGTCAGGGTGTGAAAATAGGAATTCAGCTCCTGTTCTGTCAAGCTGATACTTTTTATCCACCCTTTTGTCCAAAGTGGGGGCAGACCCAGGAGCTTGGAGGAGTTTTAAAATATATTTTTTAAAGAACTTATTTATGGGGAGTGACAGCTTTTCAGTAGGAGTCAGCCCCATCATTTCCAGATATTCAGCCTCCTCCTGATCCTCTACAGCTTCAGAGGTAGGGATGTCCAAGGCATCAGCAATTTTCCTGATGAAGGAAAAATGAGAAGAATAATCTTCTATGGGCCTGGGAGAGGAGCCAAACTCCTGTTCAGGGGAGACCTCAGGCTCTATAGGCTCACCTTCTTCTTCTTCCTCACCACGCTCAGGAAAAAAAGGTGGGTTGGAAGGTGCAGGGGTCTGGACTGGGGACTGTGAAACCACAGGCAGCAGACCCTGCAAGGTTTGCATTATTTTTATTGCTTGTACAATCTCAGAAGGAGAAGGCACAGTGGCAGGCATCACAGAAGTCCCCTTTTCCACAGGGAGTTTAGTGTGCTTTGTCTTCTTTAGCTTTTTAACTGGAACCGGAGAGCTAGCCAGTTCAGAGGGTCTCTTTTTACCTGTATCAGGGGTAGAAGTAGTGGTGTCACCCACAGACCCTGAGGGTTTCGGCTGGTCAGGGCCAGATGGACCCTTTAATCTCTTAGTCTCTTCAGACGTTTTTCCAAATGTTTTGTTTGGAAAAGATTTACAAATGTCACAATTAGTTTTCAAATGGTCAAAGCCCAGGCAGAAAACGCAAACAGAGTGCTTATCTGCCTTGACAAAGATCTCACCACACTCCGAACAATTTTTAAAACAGGGTTCTCTGGTTCTCATTTTAAGTTTTTCTGACATAATGGAGAAAAACCGCAACCGCAAAACACTACAGGTTTTTAAATTCAAAAAACTACAAATTTATCGGTTGCGGTCGGTTCAGGAATTGATCGGAGAAACTGAGCGGAACCGTGAACAGACAGAAATAGAACCGATTAGCAATTGGAACCAAATTTATCGGTTCTAAAAATAAAGATTTTAACACACAAACTTACAGAAACTATTTAATAAACGGGGGCAAACTAACTAACAGTACCTCGGTTCCTCAACGGTTATCCCGAACCTAGAGAAACAGAGAAAACAACACAAAACTAGCTAAATAAACTAACGATTATTAAAATAACACTGATAAGAGACAGTAAATAAAAAATAAATGTAAAATACTTAAGTATTTGTTAATAATAAAGGCTTCTGAGACTAGATGATGAAGAGGAAATCTCCAAGTGTCTGGTCTTGACAGGCAAGAGAGAAATCTGAGGGTTAGAATGTAGGCAATTGATAGGCGGCAGCATTTGAAGAGTGGCTCATGCCAATGATTCCATCATTAGCATAGCATTCTATCTCCGGGCAGATCTGACCAAAGGTATACCGCAGAAGAGTTAGGAATACTGGAGTATTCCTGGGGGTGAGAATAACTTCACAGTTTTCAGTCACTATAGAGCATGTAAACAAATGCTGATTTAAAGAAAAAGTACAGTTATGTAAGAACTCACTGTAACAGTAGATCTTCGAGAGGAGCTCTTGCAGCAGGTGATACCATTAGGACTAAGGCCGCAGGCGTTAGGACTCCTCAGAAAAATTTTCTAGCTAGCAGTCTGTAACGGGGGACCATGCCCGACGCCAGATGTGGTATAAAGGGGGCGGTCCCCTGGCGCCATCTCAGTTCTCTGCCGGAGACTCGGTTGGTAAATAATGGAGACCCGAGAAGGGACTCTTCACCATAGAGAGAAAAATTAGAGGTACAAACTGACCTGGGGGATGGAGGGTGGGAAAGCCATCTGCTGCAAGAGCTCCTCTCGAAGATCTACTGTTACGTTAAGTTCTTATGTAACTGCATTATCCGACTTCGAGGTGGAGCTCTTCCAGCAGGTAATACCATTAGGACTGAGTAGCAAGCAGTACCCCAAAAAAGGCCCAGATTAAAGGGGAGGAGGAATGACTGCGCGGGGACGAACAAGATCTCTTGCTCATGACAGCAGTCCCTGAAGAACAGCCAAACCGAAACCTACTCTCCTCCTAGAGGCTATGTCCAGACTGTAGTGCCAAATGAAGGTACGGACAGTGCTCCAGGTGGCTGCGGCACATAGGTCGGCCGCTGACACATTTCTTAGAGAGGCAAAATAGGTGGTGATAGCTCTGGTGGAATGACCCTTAACCGAGCCCAGTAAGGGTTTACCGTGATGCTCATAAAAAGATATGCAATTCACTAACCACTTGGATAGTGTTTGCTTAGTGACAGGACCCCCTGTCTTGTGCTTTGCAAATGCCACGAACAACTGGTCCATGTTCCGGACAAAACAAGTCCGGTCCAAATAATAAATCAGAATTCTGTGAATATCCAGAATATTTAACAAGGCCTCCACCGTGTTGGAGAACTCTGGGTAGTAGACCAGAAGTTGGATGTCCTGGTTCAGAGTCAAAGCAGACACCACTTTTGGCAGGAATGAAAAAATTACTCACCTTAGTAATTATGTTTCTTCTAATGGAGTCATGCTGTATTCCGACAATTGCAGTGATTCCCAACCTTTGAACTGCCCCGGAGAACAGAGAGTTAACTTTCTATGCAGGGCACAGAATGCTGAGCTCAAGCTTGGTTGAAGTCTCTGTCTGGAGTGATTCAAACCTAAACCATCAGATTCTTACGAGCCCAGCTAAACTAAAAATTCTATGTGGAAATTGTAAAAATTCTTACTAGCCAACTGGCTGAAAAAAGTTTTGGATTCCCAAGGAAGACTCAAGTCAGGAAACCCAAAACCAATCTACAATAAAGAATAATAAATCAGCACCCAAACAAAAAAGGAGGAGGGTGCAAACAAAAAACACCCCTGGGGTGCAACACTGCACCCGCCCACCCACTTCCCAAAACCAGGTTCTGAGAGGGGAGGGAGGTCAGAATACAGTAAGACTCCATTAGAAGAAACATAATTACTAAGGTGAGTAATTTTTTCTTAAAACAACATGAAGTCTTGCTGTATTCTGACAATTGCAGACTACCAAGCAGTACCTCCAAGGAGGAGGGACAGAACCTACTTTGGGAATAGGCTCTGAAGTACTGCTGTGCCAAACCGAGCATCACTCCTAGCCTGGATATCCAGAGAGTAATGCTTGGTTAAGATATGGACTGTTTTCCAGGTGGCTGCTTGACAAATTTCTAAAAGTGCTGCCAGGGAAGCAGCTCTGCCTCTTGTGGAATGAACCCTCAGGCCTCAGTGTGGAGTTTTTCCCAGTTTTTCATAGCAGAATTGTATACAAGACACAATCCACCTGGCAACAGATCTTTTGGTGGCAGGTTTGCCCTTTTCCACTTCTCCATAAGTGAGGAGCTGGAAGGAGTCAAACCTGTGATCCTCGGTACGCTCTATGTAGTAACTAAGGGCTCTTTTGACATCTAAACTGCGTAGCTTCCTCTCTCCGAGGAAGAATGATCAGTGAAGAAAACAGGGAGAGAGACAGACTGGTTTAAATGGAAGTCTGAGACCATTTTGGGCAAGAACGTTCTATTGGTTCTAAGGACCACTTTATCCTTGTGAAATGAGATAAAATCAGGTTCCACTGACAGGGCTTGCAATCCACTGATACGTTTGGCAGATGTAATCGCTACCAGGAACACAGTTTTCCAAGTCAAGTACTTAAGCTCTGCTGAAGACATAGGATCAAATTGGAGTTGCATAAGTTGAGCAGTGCAAACATTCAAATCCCAGGCAGGAGCAGGGTCTCTAAAAGGAGGATTGGTGTGAAGCAATTCTTTAAAAAATTTACAGAACACAGGATGGGAAGATAATGAGGAAGACTTCCCCACAGACAAAAACAGAGAAACAGCTGACAAGTGTACTTTGAGAGTAGCTGGTCTGAGGCCTAGGCCATTAAGATGGACCATATAATCCAGAACCGTAGGCAATCCAGCAGTGTCTGGAGAAATATGCTTCTTAGAACACTAAATGCTGAATCTTTTCTATTTGGAGTTGTAAGTCTTTCTGGTGGAGGGCTTTCGAGAAGCCTTGAGGATATCCAGAACCCCTTGGGAAAGATGCAGATCTGCAAATTCTAACTCTTCAAGTGCCATGCTTTGAGATTGAGAGACTGAAGACTGGGGTACCAAATCCTTCCCTGAGAGGATGTTAACAGTTTGTAATTCCTGGGAAGAGTCAGGGTAAGATGGACTGCTAGGGACAGCAACAGAGGGTACCAGGGCTGTCTGGCCCAATCTGGAGCAATCAGAATCACCTTGCAAGGTTGAGACCTTATTTATACCAAAACTTTGAACAGGAGTGGGAAGGGGGGAAAGGCATACAGAAACTTCCCTTCCCAATTCAGGATCAGGGCGTCCAGAGGGGCTGAACCCAAGACTGGAGGTCTGCAACAAAAGAAAGGGAGTTGGTGATTGTCTGGGGCTGCAAAGAGATCCATCTCGGAGTGACCCACCTTGAAAAAATCACTTTCAACACCTGAGGGTCCAGGGACCACTCGTGATGGCCCGAGAAATCCTGCTCAGTGCATCTGCTAGCACATTGTCCTTGCCTGGAAGATGAACTGCTACAAGAGAGGTTTGCAGGGAATAAGCCAGGGGCCACAACTTCATGGCTTCTGTGCACAAGGCCATGGACCGAGTGTCTCCCTGCTTGTCGATGTACCACATGGTAGTGGTGTTGTCTGTTCTGACTTGAACCACCTTGTTCTGTACTGACTGTGAGAAAGCTTTTAGAGCCAGAAAAACTGCTCTGAGCTCTAGAAGACTGATGTGGAGAAGGGATTCTTGGGGGGGACCACAGCCCCTGGGCAGTAAGGGACCCCAGATGGGCTCCCAAGCCCAGGAGAGAAGCATCCATGGTAAGGACCACTGAACAAGGCTGAGTAACAAAAGGAACACCTTGTCTTAAATTGTCCTGATCCTGCGCCATTGGAGGGCTTGGATCAAGGTCAGAGTCACTGGGATCAGTTTGGTAAGGGAATCCTTCCTCTGAGACGAGAAAGCTCTCAGGTGGAACTGAATATCCCTCATCTGAAATCTTGCCCCTTGGACCACTGCTGTTGAAGCTGCCATGTGGCCCAAAAGCTGGAAGAAATACCATGCTGGTCGAGACACCCAAAGGCTGAAGGAAGAAGCTAGTTCCATAAGAACCCTTGCCCTTTCTAGAGGAAGAAAGGCTTTTGCTCTGAGTGTGTCCAGTTCTGCCCCTATAAAGGTAAGAAGCTGGACTGATTCGAGAACTGACTTGGGAAGGTTGAGAAGAAATCCTAGAGAAGTGAGCACTTGCTGGGTCACTTACAGGTGAGACTTGACTTGGTCTGGAGACTGACCCACTATTAGCCAATCGTCCAGATATGGAAAAATGGAAATCTTTTGCCTTCTTAGAAAGGCAACTACTACTGCCAGGCACTTTGTGAAAACTCTTGGGGCTGAGGTTAGGCCAAAGGGCATTGTTCTGAACTGATAATGGCCTGAGGGCAACTCAAACCTGAGGTACTTTCTGTGGGAGCACCTGATGGGAATTTGAAAGTAGGCATCTTTGAGGTCCAGAGAGGCTAGCCAGTCCCCTGGCCTTAGAGAGGGAAGGATTATTCCCAGAGTTATCATCTTGAACTTTGGTTTTAAAAGATGTTTGCTTAGATATCTTAGGTCTAGGATGGATCGCCACTCCCCTGTCTTTTTGGGAGTCAGGAAGTACCTGGAGTACAGTCCTTTGCCCCAGTGTAGGGTAGGTACTCTTTCTATGGCTCTTAAAGCTAGAAGAGAAGAAACCTCTGCCTCTAAGGCAAGGGTTTCCGAGAGATTTGCAGGTGGAAAAGATCTGGTTCTCATCTTTGGAAATTTTTTGAACCTGAGAACCAGTCCCTGGCTTACTACTTCCAGGACCCACTTGTCTGATGTAATAGACATCCAGTCCTGGACAAAGTAAGCCAGCCTGCCCCCTACTGGAATAGGAGAGTTGACCCGGGCAGGCCCATCAGGGTGTCTGCTCGGCAGGGGCTTTAGGCTGAGGAGTGGATGCAAGCCTGCTCATCCCCCTTCTGCCTCTCCCTCTGAAGAACCCCCTCTGAGAAAGGAAGGAGAGGCCTGTGCTTGGTAAAAAGGCCTTTGAAAAGGCCTGCCCCTGCCCCTAGACTGCTGTCTTTGAGGAGTTGCCTGCCTTTCCTTGGCCTGAGCACTCCTGTAAGTGGTCCTGTACTCATCCATTTTCTTCATGTAATTCTCTGTCTGCTCCTCAAACAGAGAATTACCCACTACAGGAAAATCCATGGCCTTAGCCTGGGTGTCCTGCGAGAGGCTAGTACATCTGAGCCAAGCCATCCTCCGAAGTGCCACAGATGTAGCCATGACTCTTGATGACACATTAGAGTCCACAGCATCATGAAACTGAACCTTAGATGCTTCAATCCCATCTGTAGCCACCGCCTCCAGCTCCTTGGCTAGCTGTGGGGAGGCCTGTTTAGCCAGTGCCAGTACAGTGTCCCACCTGGACTTCTGGTACCTGGCTGTATAGGCCATGTAATTCACCTGCCTGAGTCTCAAAGAAGATGCCATGTACTGCTTCTTTGCCATGCAAATCTTCCTGGAGTCCTTGTCGGGGGGAAGCTAAGGGAATATTTGCTCTGTCACAGGCAGCAGTCTGCACTCACCTCAAAATGGCTGCATTGTTGATATAAGAACTCAGTGTCTGAGCCTGAAAGTGTATACCTCTTGTCCATTCTTCTATCCACAGGAGGTATAGTGTTAGGAGACTAAGATTTTTTGTGTCCATTTCCCAAAAGATTTATGGAGGGGAATAGACAGTCTCCTGGACTCTGGGATGTCCATCATCTCTACATAATCAGGCTCCTCTTGATCTTCCACAGCCTCCTCCATAGGAAGCTGGAGGGTTTCAGCCACCTTTCTGTAAAACAAAGTGAGAAGAGGACTCAGAAAGCCTAGGAGGGGAAACACCTGAAGGTCTATCTGGGGAGATGTCCGGTTCCACAGGCACATCCAGACCCTCACATCATCATCATCCTCAAATTCCCCTTCCTCTTCAAATTCCTGTTCACAAAAAATCTTCAAGGGCATAATCTTGAACCGGAGGAACCACCCGAACCCCTGCCAGAAGGAGCCAGATCAGTTGGAACCGGACGGAGCGATTCCACAATCTGAATCGCTCTGGCGATCTCTTCGGCGGTCAGAACATGAACCTCTAAATCCGAACCGGTCGATTTATCTTTCCGTTTTCCTTTTGTCGGAACCAATCCCTCGGAATCCGCTCTCCTTTTTCCCGAAGAAGTACCACCCTGGTCAGAGGGCACGCCTTCTGGTTCGGTCGAAACCGAACCGGGCTGGCCATCCGGGTCAGCGGACTTCTCGGCCTCCTTTTCTCTCAGTCTACCTAATCTCTTCTCAAGGGTAGATTTGGGAAAATGTTTACATATTTGGCAGTCTGAATCAAGGTGGTCAAACCGCAGACAATAAGCACAGGTGGTATGGGGATCAGCCTTAGCAAAGACCTCCCCACACTCACTGCAGTGTTGAAACCCAGTGGGCCCATTTTTTTCCTTGGGTTTCTCAGACATGTCCAAACTAACCAAACTTACCCTTTTTTCGGCAACCACCAGGCTTGATTCCCTTTTCGGTTCCTAACCGTGTCACGGGTGTTGGAAAAAAACCTTAAAAACACGTTTTGTTTTTTTTTAGAACCGATAACCAGTAACCACACACTAAGTAAAACACAAATTTCACTAACAAATGGCCGGTTCAGCCGAACCGAGCCACACTTTTACAAGTTCCACACAGAAAAAACAGAACAATTCCTATCTAGTACTCACGGCACCACAGACAGAGACTGAACCAACTATGCGGAAACTTTTTCGGTTTAAAAACCGACGTAAACTGATACTTTAACAGACTTTCGAACCAAGCTGAAGGAGAAATCTCCGGAGCGACCGTTCAGTGAGGCGGAGTAAAGAATCTGACAGTTTAGGTTTGAATCACTCCAGACAGAGACTTCAACCGAGCTCGAGCTCAGCATTCTATGCCCTGCATAGAAAGTTAACTCTTTGTTCTCCGGGGCAGTTCAAAGGTTGGGAATCACACTGCAATTGTCAGAATACAGCAAGACTTCATGTTGTTTAAATTGGGATTTGTACGTAGCTGCACCCTGTCCCTATGAAAAACAAGGTAAGACTCCTTGCCCATCAGGGCCTGCAGCTTGGAAATCCTCTGGGCTGAAGTAATGGCAACTAAAAATAACACCTTCCAAGAAAGAGAGCATAGCTCGCATGACACGACCGGTTCAAAAAGAGGGAGGGTGAGCTTTTCTAGAATAAACAGGAGGTCCCACAGAGGGACTGGATCCGTCCTGGGGGGTCTAATATGCAAGACCCCTATGAGGAAAGTCTTGCAAACATCAAGCTGTGCTAGAGTCCTTGCTCCAATTGCATCATGATACACCGGAATTGCGCAAAGATGCACCTTGACAGAGGAATAGCTCAGACCTAAGTCGAGGAGGTATTCTAGTACGAACTTGGCGGAGCACTGCAGAGGATCCAAGGATCGGGGTGCCACCCAGAGACAGAACAGTTTCCACTTCATGGCATAAGTGGCCCTGGTAGAGAGTTTTATTGCTGGCACCAAAATCTCTGCCACCCTCTGAGAAACTCCCAGTCTCTCCTCTGTTAGGACTGCAGGAGCCAAGCGTGCAGGTGAAGGGACCGTAGGGACAGGTGAACCAGCGTCCCTTGGTCCTGGGAGAGCAAGTGGGTGGAGAGAGGCAGTGGTACGGGGGAACCCACAGCCAACTGTTGAAGAAGCGGAAACCAAATCTGATGAGGCCAGAAAGGGGCTACCAAGATCATCCTGGCCCCTTCAGACTGCAATTTGAGCAATACTCTCTGAATCAGAGGGAAGGGAGGGAAGGCATAGAGGAACCTCCCTGCCCAAGAGCGGGACAATGCATCTCACCAGAAAACACCAGGCTCTGGATCTAGCAAGCAGAAATTTGGTCATTTGTCATTGCGCCAGGACGCAAAGAGGTCCAGCTCAAGATGACCCAATCTTGCGAACAGGTTGTCTGCTATGTCCTACAGCAACTCCCACTCGTGGTTCAGTGATAAAGAACAGCTTAGACTGTCGGCGAGAACGTTCTGAATGCCTGGCACGTGGACCACGACTAGGAACAGATTGTGTTTTATCACCCAGTCCCACATTCTCATGGCCTCTCTGCAAAGAGGTTATGATTACGTGCCTCCTTGCTTGTTCAGGTAAAAGACTACCTGGATTACCAGAGGGTCCAAGGAGAGCTGATCCTGGAAGGCCTGAAGGGCATAAAAAACTGCCCTCACCTCCAAAAATACTGATGTGGAGAGACCTTTCTGTGGCAGACCATGATCCTCTCGTCCGGTGCTCACGAAAGTGAGCACCCCAGCCTAGTCCAGAGGCATCTGTTGTGACAGACTGTGTCGGACTTTGCCTCTGAAAAGGGACACAGGCCGGTCCAACTCATCCGAACTCTGATCCTACTGTACCCTGAGGTGCCATTAGAGAGTTCTCATGTTGAGACGTGAGAAGGGAACTGTGGCTATGGCTGCAGCTATGTGACCCAACAACTGCAGGACTACTCTGGCAGGCACTTGATCCACTGACTAGATCCTGTGAGCTAGGGCTGAAAGTTGGAGTGCTCTGTCCACAGGAAGAAATGCCTTGCCTTGAAGAGTGTCTAGCACCGCTCCAATGTATCGAAGCCGTTTGGAGGGCCAGGGTTGGGATTTCGTCCAGTTCAGGGTAACTCCGAGAGACTGGAAGAGTTGTTCCGTCTCCCTTTGAATGCCCTAGGAGCTGATGCTCTGTAGGCAGCGATAGAAATGTCAAAGCATTGAGGTGAGGAGGGCAGGCGAAACATAGAGGCTGATGGCAGATAAGGACTCCAAGGCCCATCCAGTCTGCCCATTTCTTTTTCTACTGTATAAATGTGCCATCGGCCTTTGCTTGGTCAGTGGCCTATCTATTCATACTCATCTGTATTGCTCCCTTATGCCTATCCCATGCCTGTTTGAAGCCCTGCACTGTATTCATAGCCACCACTTCCTGAGGTAGGCCGTACCATGCATCTACCACTCTTTCTGTGAAAAAGAATTTCCTCACAGTCCCCCTTAATCGGCCTCCCTCTAATCTCATGCTGTGTCCTCTTGTCCTGCTATTTTTCTTATATTTAAACATGTTAGACTCTTTCACCTTGTTAATGCCCTTAAGGTGTTTGAATGTTTCGATCATATCACCTCTCTCCCTCCTTTGCTCAAGGGTATACATATTGAGCTCCATTAATCTGTCCTCATATGTCTTCTGATGCAGTCCCTGCACCATTTTGGTTGCCCTTCTCTGGACTGCCTCAATTTAGTTAATGTCCTTGTGAAGGTGTGGCCTCCAGTACTGCACGCAGTACTCCAGATGGGGCCTAACCAGTGTCTTGTAAAGAGGGATTGTTACCTCCTTCTTACGACTTGTGCTACCCCTACTAATACACCCCAACATCCCCCTAGCCTTACCTACTGCTTTAGAGGTCTGCTTGGATGATTTCAGGTCATCGGTAATGATGATGCCTAAGTCTCTTTCTTCCTTTGTGACTGCCAGCAACTCCCCTCCCAGCCTATAGGTGGCTTCAGGGTTTCTCTTCCCTATGTGCATGATCTTGCACTTCTTTGCATTAAATCCCAGTTGCCACTCTTCTGACCATTTTGCTAGTTTATCCAGATCTCTTCTCATTCTGCCCACCCCATCTGGATCATCTACTCTGTTGCAGATCTTGGTGTCATCTGCAAACAGACAAGCATTACCCTCTAGGACTCAGAGTGGTGTCGGGAATTTTTTCCTCAGCATCACTCTCCCTACCCTGCGGGGTACCGCAGGGTTCTATTTTAGCACCTATGTTGTTTTCGGTGTATATGCTACCGTTAGGGGTGATTAGACGATACGGTTTGGGTTTTCACTGCTATGCAGATGATACCCAGCTGTATATGTCTTTTGTGCCCGGCCAGGACGCTGCCTTGTCGGTATTTAATAACTGCCTTGAAGAAATCCAAGACTGGATGAATGGGAGTTGGCTGAGGTTAAACCCGGAGAAACTGAGGTGTTGGTTGTGGACAAAGGTCGCTGTGAGGCGGGTCTGCGAAGGGATCACCCTGAGGGCTTATGGCTTGGAGGTGTTCAACTGGCGACCTCAGATCAGGTCACGGAATCTTGTACGTGATAATTGGCGACAGTCTGACACTTAAATCTCAGGTGTCAGCGGTCGTCAAAACTTCCTTTTCATCTGAGGAATATTGCCAGGGTGAAGCACCTGGTTCCTCCAGAGGACCTTCCAACATTGATCCACGCCTTCATTACCTCCCGTCTTGACTACTGTAATTCCTTATACCTAGGGCTATTGGGGTTGAACTGCAGCTAGTGCAGAATGCGGCAGTTTAGGTTGTTGACTTGATCTTCTAGATCCATTATATAATGCCTGTGCTATGGACTGCACTGGTTGCCAGTGTTTGGGCGAATCACCTTCAAGGTCGGTTTACTGACCTATAAAGCCCTACATGATCTGGGACCTACCTACCTGAAAGAGCTCCTTTGCTCCTACAATCCCTCCCTCCCTCCGATCCACTGACGAGGGATTGCTAGAGATTCCAAGAGTTCGTTTGAAAACATCAGGTGCTAGATCGTTTAGTTTTATGGCACCAACCCTGTGGAATTCTCTACCTCGTCAGGTGCGAGATTGCCCGACCGTCCTTAGTTTTAAGGGAGCTTTGAAAACCCACCTTTTTAGCATAGCTTTTAAGGATTTATATTAGTTTTAATTTTATTGTATTTATTGTTTTGTGACTTTGTACAGGCGCTTTGATTTTAAGAAAAGCGCCTTCTAAAAATAAAGATGAATTGAATGGAATTGAATAGTCTATCTGCAATGTCACTAATGAAGATACTGAAGAGGACTGGCCCCAGGACTGATCCCGGAGGTACCCCACTTGTGACTTGTATCTCTTCTGACTGTATACCATTTACCACCACTCTCTGTTTTCTGTCCGTCAACCAGTTTGCCACCCAGTTGACCAACTTCTGAACCACCCCGAGCCTACCCAGCTTATTTATCAATCTTCTATGTGGAACAGTGTCGAAAGCTTTGCTGAAGTCAAGGTAGGCGACATCAACTGCTCCCCCTTGGTCCACCACTCTGGTTACCCAGTCAAAGAAATCTATGAGATTAGTTTGACAGGACCTTCCTTTTGTAAACCCATGCTGTCTTGGGATCCTGAGTCCTGGATTCCAGGTGTTGCACTATTCTTTCCTTAAGGAGTGCCTCCATAATCTTGCCCACTACCGAGGTAAGACTGACTGGTCTGTAGTTCCCTGCCTCCTCCCTGCTACCACTCTTGTGGAGCGGGATCACATGAGCCCTTCTCCAGTCTTCTGGGACCTCTCCTGTGCTCAGAGACTCACTAAACAGTTCTGCTAATGGCTCTGCTAGTTCCACCCTTAGCTCCTTTAGTACCCTGGGATGAATGCCATCAGGTCCCATTGCCTTGTCCACCCTGACCTTAGCGAGCTCTTGTAGGACCCTTTCTTTTGTGAAGGGGTAGTGCTCACCTCCCCACCCCATGTCCATGGTGCCGCTGTGGCCCTGCCCTACCTTCTCTTCAGTAAATGCTGAGCAAAAGTATCTATTTAGGATAGATGCTTTACAGGGTCCTCCTCCTCACATGCCCCTTTTCTCCTTTGTGCTTAGTAACCCCTCTGGACTTTCTCCTTTCACTAATGTATCTATAGAAAGTCTTGTCACCTTCTTTTACTGTTCGTGCTAGTATTTCCTCAGTTTGGGACTTTGTCTGCCTTACTGCCTTCCCTTAGGGCAGTTTGGATGCCTCCTATCTTCATCCCGCTGTGTTCCTTATATTTCCTGAAGGCCAGCCTTTTGGCTCTGACCTTTTCTGCTACTGTATTTGAGAACCAAAGTGGTTTCCTTCTTCTTTTGCACTTCCTTTTCTGTCTAACACAATGGGATGTTGCTTCAAGTATTGCATCCTTAATGCTTGCCCACTTTGTCTGTACCCCCTCACCTGTGTTTCTTTTTGCCAGGGCTAGCTTAACTCTGCTGGTCAGCTCATCAAAGTCAGCTCCTCTGAAGTCCCATATTTTTGCCTTGGAATGGGACCCCTTCTCCTCAACATTGCTGCAACTACTACAAGGCACTTGGTAAAGACCGTTGGGGTTGAGGAAAGGCCGAAGGGCAAGACCCTGAATTGGTAATGCTCGTCCCAGAACCAAAAGCACAGAAACTTCCTGTGCGAGGGCAGGATCTTTATGTTTATATAGGCGTCCTGCATGTCCAGGGAGCATTGCCAGTCCCCTTGGTGAAGGAGGGGAAACAGGCTTGTCAGGGTGAGCATCCGAAATCTTTTGTATAGGATGAACTCATTCAGGTGGCTGAGGTCTAGAATAGGGCGAAGGTCTCCAGTTTTCTTGGGCACCAAGAAAAAATGGGAGTAAAAGCCTTTACCTTGCTGGGACCTTGGGGCCTGGCTGGATGACCTTCTTCTGGAGAAGATAAATAATCTCTTGTTCCAGGAGAAGGGCATGTACTGCTGAGCAGTGAGATGCCACAGGCGGATTGTCTGGGGGGGACGCTGAGAAACTGTATGGCGTAAGCCCTTTGGATTATCTGTAGCACTCACTGGTCGATGTGATAGGTGGGACCATTCTGCAGGCAGAAGGGAGAATTTCTGCTGATTGTCTCCAAAGACTGCTGACTGGGGAGGACACTGGAAGTCATGTAGTTCCTTGTGGAGTGGTGGCTGGATGTCAGAGGGCTTTCGGCTGTTTAGAGCCTTGGCCTTCCACTTGCACAGGCTGGTTGCAGATTTTGAAGCCTTTGCCTTGGTAAGGGCGGCTTCCCTGTTGACTTTGCTTGCGAAATGTACGCTTACAGGCATGCTGAAGTTTGGACTTGTACACTTTATGCATGTCTGCGACTGCCTTACCCTTATTCTGGAGTCCCTTTATAATCCCTTCCACTTCCTGACCGAAGAGGACGGGACCCTGGAAGGGGACGGCCAAAATAGCATCCTGGAGGTCTTGCCTAAAGGACGTTGCCTGAAGTCAGGCATGCCTACGGAGACAGACACCCAATGCCGCTGCTCTAGCAGCCATATCAGCTGAGTAATACAAGCATCTCAAGACGTACTTGCCAACATCCAGACTGGACTGAGTGTAAGCCAACAGTTCGTTTTTTGTGTCAGAGTCTGGCTGGGACGCGAGAAGCTCTATGTTTTTTCCCCATAGTGACTTCTCATAAGTGACCATATGGGCCAAGAAGTTTAAAGACTTAATGGCCCCTGTGGCTGATGAACAGACCTTTCGTCCCCAGTGGTGTAGTTTCTTCGACTCTGGATCTGGGGGCTGTGTACTAAGGTGTCTTGGATGGGATTGTCTACTGTGTGCTACAGTCAAGACCGTAGATTCAGCCACTGGCTGCTCCACCAGGAACGGTTCTCCTTTAAGTGGTTCGTACAAGCAGTCAGCTTTTTGTGGAACTGCTGGTGTGGATGAAGGTTTCTTCCAGACTAGTTTGGCCATGTCCTGGAAGGGCTCCACTAGTGGGGGAATGACAAGGGGTTTCGGATCCTTCGTCCCCAAGAACTTCGCCAGACATTTCCTTTCTGGGTCGAGTTCTTCGGTGTCCCATTGGTATAAGGCCTTATGTGCCGCATAATATCAAGGAAAGTAAGGTCATCCGGTGGAGACCTGGAGGTATCCTTAGTGTCCGGTGTGGGTGGCCTCAGGTCCTCATAGTCCAAGGAATCTGGAGTGGATTCTCCTGCCTCATCCCCTGAAGTGGGAGTGGAGCAGCCGCTAGAGTCAGGGGTTGGGGAAGATTTCCTCTTCCTCTTACCCTTAGGGGCTAGTGATCTCTCTTCTGCACTTTCCTCGTGAGGGAGTGGTGGTGTAGGAGTCGGTGTTGGGGGCCTATAGAGGAGGTCACCTTTCAGAGTGTTCTGCCAAGAATTAAACAACGCTCCGACGTCTGCCAGGGGGATGACTGGTAGAGGCGTCGTCGGGGCTGACGGACCGGGGGTCGGTGGGGCGTCTGGTACTGGGATCTCCGTTGGGGCGACTGCCCCTGTTGCGTCAGGCTGTGGGGTTTTCTCCCTGGGAGAGTGATCACCTGACCCGGCGTCTGGAGTGACGTGTGCCTGAACTGGCGACTGGTCGTCTTGGGGGACACTGGACGGGTGGTCGCCCTCTGTGGAACGCCTGTCAGGCGACTGCCCCATCTGGGGCGAGAGCCTACTGTCTGGTGCAAGCGTTAACGTTTGTCCTTGTTAAGAGGGATCCCGACGGCCAGAGTCTGTGGAGGAGGCGTCCGGTGACAAACGACCTCCTGCCGCCGGTTGGAATCGTCTGGTCTCGTGTCTGTCAGAGGATCCCGTGGCGCTGAGGCCCTCCTCGGGCCTAACAGCAGGCGATTGTCCTTCCCGGACCAAGCCCTGTGAGGGTTTATGGGGCCGGTGAGCCAGGGGACCTGGGCCTGGCTGTGTCCCGAGGACAAAGGCTGCTGGGGTCTTCTCTCTCTGGGGAGACTCTCTAGCAGGCGAAGACGTACTGGGACCAGACAGGGACTTTTGCACGGCGGCTACTTTCTGCTCAAGGAGGTATGCCTTAAAGCCTTAGCCCTGCGGATCCTGGTTTTGCTGTTGAAATTCTGACAATGTTGGCAGTCGTCGGGCCGATGGTCGGGGCCTAGACAGATCAGGCAGGACTTGTGGCTGCCTTTGGCCGGGATCTGTTTGCCACAACGGCACTTCGACTTCCGCCAAGGAGGTGAAGGAGAAGACATTCATGAAAGGTGAATCTTTAGTGAAACTTGTCGAAATTATCGGGGAAAAAAGTACGCCTAAGCGATTTACTTATCTGTGGTCGACTGCTGTGAGTAGTAGCATTTAGGAGCCGAACAACGCCGGGTTGACGGCGGAAAGTAACTGAGATGAAGCCTAGGACTGCCCCCTTTATACCACATCTGACAAGCGTGTCTGACGCTGGGGCAGTCCCCCGCTACAGACTGCTAGATAGAAAATTTTTCATAGGGGTCCTAACGCCTGCAGCCTTAGTCCTAATGGTATTACCTGCTGCAAGAGCTCCACTTCAAAGTCAGATCCACAAAACCAAACAGCACGAAATTTTCAGGAAACACTAATCATGACACAGGGACTTGAATTTCAGCTTCTCAAGCTTTTATTAAAAATATGTAAAAAACCATTGCATATGATCTTCAAGCTGTCCATGACAGCATGAAACATTCTTAATATTATTATAATCCTAAACCCCCGTGAATGCCCCCCCCCATCGCTTGTTGATGTAATACACCACGCATATGTTGTCCATCTGCACCAGCAGCAGACCAGGGAGGAGACAAGTCTGAAAGGCCTGCAGACCATAAAGGACAGCCCGCATCTCCAGGATGTTGATATGGAGACCCTGTTCTACGACCCTCCATGTACCCTGGCTCTGGTGATTGGCCAGATGAGCACCCCATCCCAGGCCAGATGCATCTGTCGTGAGAATCTGACTGGGGGGAGGTCAAGAGCTGAAAAAAAGACTCCCGAAGGTTGGCCGGATCCAGCCACCACAACAGAACTCTCTGGACCGGGGTCAGAGACCAGGACCAACTGGTCCAGATCATCTGTGCGTCAGTCCTACTGGACCCTCAAGGTCCACTGAGGAACCCGCATATGCAGGTGGGCCAGGGGAACCGTGGCAATAGCTACTGCCATATAGACCAGAAAGCGCAGAAAAACCCTGGCAGGGACCTGTCGACTGAAGGAAACCAGACAGGCCTGCTCCATCAGTCGCTCTGCCTGGTCCTCAGGCAAAAAGGTCTTGCACCTGGTGTCCAGGATCACCGCTATGTACTGAAGGAGCTGGCAAGGAGAGAGGCAGGACTTCAGTAGATGGACAGTGACCCCTAAGGCCTGAAAAAAAACAGAACGTGTATTTCAGAGTCTGAACCAGGCGATCCCTGGAGAGGGCTGCTAGCAGCCAATCGTCCAGGTAGGGGAACATATAGAAGCCCTGCCTACTCAGAGCAGTCGCCACTACTGCCAGGCACTTGGTAAATACCCCGGGGGGGTAGGCACGCGTGAAGAAAGGTCAAAAGGGAGGGCCCAGAACTGAAAATGGGTTCCCTGAAAGTGGAAGAGATGGTGGGCAGGAAAAATCTGGATGTGCAGGTAATCATCCTGCATGTCCAGAGAGCAGAGCCAGTCCCCCTAGTGCTAAAGGGGTAACAGCTCCTGGAGAGTGACCATCCGAAAGTGCTTGTACTTGATGTACAGATTCAGATGGCTCAGGTCCAGGATGGGCCGCAGATCCCCGGTCTTTCTGGGGACGAGGAAGAAATGGAAGTAAAACCCCCTTTCCCTACTGAGCCGAAGGGATGGGCTCTATGGCTCTTTTTTGGAGAAGAGCCTGAATTTCCTCCCAGACTATGGACACATGGGAGGGAGGGTAAGTGGAGTTTACCAGGGGTTTTCTGGAGGCCACTAGAAACTCCAGTGTGTGACTATGCTCTATGATCTGAAGCACCCAGTTATCTGTGGTCACCCGGCCTCCACCCTTCTAGGTGAAGGGAGAACTGACCCCCAACCGCCTCCCTTGGGTCTTTGGCCGGGGTCGGCCACGGGGGTTAGGAGATGGGGTAGGTGGGGCCACTGGGGTTCTGGCAGCAGCAGAGGCCACTGTGGCTTTGCGCTTGTGCTGACCCTTGGCAGGCTGTTCAGAGACTGCTTACAGTATGACTTGCGAAAGGACTGATGTTGGCCCACTTTAGGCTGAATGTGATAAAGCAAACTGACTGACTTGAGGGCCGCCCGGACTCCTGCAGGGTGGAAATATGTCCCGAACTCCCGCCCAAAAAGACTGAACCCTGGAAGAGGCGTCTTAAATGCTGGACTGTACGTCAGAAGCAAAGCCAGACACCCAGAGTCAAGAATGGCGGCAGAGACAGACCCCAGCAGCTGCCCCATGCCCGGAGGCATCCACAGCATCATAAGCAACCTGAAGGACGTGACCGCCAACTTCTAAGCCCGATTTCAGAAGCTGGGCGAGCTGTGTCTTGGTGGGGTCCTCCAACAAAGTCTGCACCAGGTCCCTGGCTTGGTCCCATAGCACATTTTCATACTGGACAATGTGGGCCAGATAATTCAAGGCCCGGATAGACAGGGTAGTAGATGCGAACACACATTTGTCTGCCTGGATTCCCAATTAAGGGGAAGGGCACTATGGTGCTTGGGCTTTTGGTGCAGTCATGCGTCACATTGATAACCATGGAATATGCTTTAGGTTGGCTCCCTAAAATGGGCTGGTCAGCCGGGGCATGGTAAAGATGGTCTGCCTTCTTAGACAAAGGAGAGGTGGTAGATGGGTGATTGCATGCTGCCTATGTGACGTCCTCATAGGAGTCGATCAAAGGGGGCACCACCACGGGGAAGGCATCCCACTGCCTTAGATAAATGGCCAGAAGGCGTCTCTTGGGGTCTTGCTTCTCCATCTCCCAGCCCTTGTTGGACTGGATGTGGTGCATGACATCCGTAAAAGTTGGATCATCAAGAGGGGACTTCAGAACCTCCTTGGGAGGGTCTTCACCCTCTGAGGACTTCCTCAGAGAGGAGGAAGACTCAGGATTCTAATTCATTCTCACTAATCTCACTATCGGGGGGCGATGCTCGTCCCAGCATGAGCCTGAACCATCATTGGGTCCCGCCTCTGAGGACCCCCGAAGGGGAAGGATCCATGGGCAAAGGCCAAGCAGGCACCTGAGGGGAAGGAGACCCCGAAGGCAAAGGCAGAGGTGATACCAGAGAGGAGGAAGTGGTGGTAGCCTGCTGCGGGCATTGCCTGGAAGGGCTGACGTCAGATCCAGAAGCTGGAACCAACGAAGGCAGCACTGTGGCCGGGGGGAGGGGGGGCGCAATGGTGAAGAAACCAACACCTGGGGAACCAACGCCAGCCAAGCCACCTGGCTGAGAGCCTGTCGAAGATAAGGGCCTGAGCATCAGGGGCTGAGGAGCGGAACACAAAGTCCCCTTCCCTGAAGAGTTGCCGCCCGAGACAGCTATGAGACACTGGGAGCCTGGAAGAAGAGAGGGCTGGCGGGGCCTATAGTGCAGACACCCCGCGGGAGGACGACCCCGTCGTGGTGGACGGTTTGTGGGGCAATCGCGGATGTGAAGGTACTGGTCCTGGTCCCAGTGCTTGTGCTCCCAGATTTCTCCTTCTGAGAAGAAAAGGCCCCAGAGGACTGTGCCGGTGAGGCCGAAGAACTCCTGGCCTGCATTCTCCTTTTCTATTGCAGCCAACTTCTGCTTCAAAACAGTGTCTCGCCAGTGTTTTTAGACAAAATCTTGATGTACACTATGCACTGTACATCCTGATGTGCAGTGCACAGTATGATTCTGCTGCGGTAAGAAACCTGGCAGGACTCCTGCACGTGACACAGGCAGCACAGTAGGAGCCTGCCACCCAGATGCACAGCCTGATGGTACTTCTGCCCTTGGCACTGAAAGCAATAGGAGTTTGCCACCAAGGTGTGTAGCGTGGTGGTACAGTGTCATTGGGAGGCTTTGTGGGAGATTCATATGAAGAAACTGGAATAGGAGTCAACAGGAGTAGTGCCAGAAGTAAAGAATGAAATGCACTGCAGCACTCAGACAGTGTATCCTCCTGCCGAAAAGACACTCCACTCATGTTTTTTTTTTTTCCTAAGTGATAGCTCAGAAAAATCTTCAGAGAGGTTAATATTTCGCACTCGAAGTCACATTGTAGCCCCTTGCACATCTGTGACCAGCGTGAGAGGGCCACCTTGCTACAGGAAGCCTGTGCAACTGAAAACATGTCCACCCACTTGGCTGCATGCAAGAAGCACCAAAACAAAGGCCAAAAACAGCACCAAACCTAACATCAGGCCTAAAAACAGCAAGAAATAAAGTAAAATCCAGGCCTTAAGCTGCTGAAAGAAGCCCAACGTCCAACCATCACACAACAAGTAGTAACACTAGGGTAATCCCCTAAGGATGAGGGGGAGCATACCCACTGCTTGGCCGAACAGGAATAGCGCAAGATAAAAACGCATCAGCATAAGGCTCAAAGTCTGACTGGTCTAACCCCAAGAAACATGCTCAAAGAAAGGCAAGTACAAAAAATCATCTCTTAGTCAGACTGAACCATGCCTAGGGGTGCATTCACAGTGAAGTAGTTCAAGAAAACCTCCCAGTTTCACAAATTGTCACTGCCGTGATCGTGAAGTTTAAAGCATTGAACCTAACACTGAGACTTTTCAATCAGTCCTAGCAGAGAGGGAAAAATTGGCCACACCAACTACTGCCTGCCCACAAGAGCCAACACACAAGTGTTAATACTGTTTTAAGTGCAGTATTAAGCACTTGCCACAAAAAAGCCAACTTAAAAATACAGAGATAATCAAAGAATACATAACAGTAATAAAGACACTAAGTGCAAACTGCAAAGAAAAACTGATTTTATAGTGACTTACCACTACAGAATCATTGTTAGTGAGATCCACTACAACCAGTTCCGATGATTCACATGTTAGGTCCACTACTTCTTCTCCAGCTTATTTAAAAAAAAAAAAAAAAAAAAAAAAGAAAGTTACACCATTATCCAATGTTAAGAATACATAATGAATTTTTCAGCTGAAATGTTTACTCTTTTGCTTACCCCCCCCCCCACGAGAGACCATTTGTATTCAGTAACGCTACAACTGATTCAGATTAGAAGGCAGTGCGATTTAGTGGTGACAGGACCAAATCCAGGGGAACAAATCAGGGGAGTAAGGACAATTTTACAATACAATAACCATCATAAAATTACTGTGTTAACCTTTATATCGCGGTATAACATAAGTAATTTTTTCCCCCTTAATTCAGGTTTTTATCCCTCTTCCTCGATGCTGGCAGGCGGCTCTGGTCCCTCCGTCGGAGGGACTCACTCTCCTGCCCCCCACACCAGCTCCCCCAGGAATCCTGAATACAATATACAAACAATTAAAGGGAAAAAGCTTAAAGTTACAATATTCCATCACACAAGGAACGTAACATTCTACATAAGGGGCGTCACACTCAGGACAAAAGTGACATCTTAGCCAATGGGGTTCGCCATAAGAACCCTCGAGGGTGCAGCCAAGCAATAAATTCCTTCTTTACCGATCTAGATAAGCTTAAGACTCATCACCCGTGGATACCCCACCCTCCCCACAGAACAGTACTAATGTAACTCCCTTCTCTCCTAACTTCCACTTCAAGCTAGTATTTAAAAAAAAAAAAAAAAAAGAGGTCTAACATTTATTTAAAAAGATTAAAACCACTGGATTAGCTGGGTATGAAATTGGAACCCAGATTGCTTAATATCGCAGCCCCGGTCATTGCCTCCCCTATCACTTGACTTTTTAATAGATCCCTTCTTGTAGGGAAAGTCCCCGCACTATGGAAAGTGGCCCTGGTCATCCCTATCCACAAAGGTGGGTCGCGTGAGCAAGTAGAAAACTATAGGCCCATATCACTCCTCTCTCTGCATCCTAACTAAAGTGCTAGAGAGGATCGTGTATACCCAGGTGGTGGACTATGTTGAGCAACACCAACTATTAACGGTTTCAGGAAAAATCGTGGAACAAACACTGCTCTAGTCAGCCTCACCACTGACATCTACTTAACCTTTGATAAGGGCCTGCTAACTGGTGCATTTTTTTTTTTTTTATCTACCTCAACAAGGCCTTCGACTTGGTGAACCACCAACTGCTCATTACAAAACTGAAATCCCTAGGCCTTGATTACGTGACCTTACAGTGCTTCTCAGACAACCTACAGGGAAGGTCACAACTCATCAGGTGGCAATGGCGCATATTCTGACAAATGTCCGATCCTAGATGGGGTCCCCCAAGGATTTATCAACTGTAGCTGAGAGACAGAGGAGCCACCAGTTTCCTTAAAGCAAGGCGGTGATTTAATAAGAGTACACTGAACTGAATTCTTAATTTTGGGGCCTGTGCAAGTAAGTAGAAGTCAGTGTTTTGGTTCTCTGTTTTTGAGGTTGACTTTTCTTAGTGTAACTTATTTGCCAGGGAGGAAATCTAGCTGGGAGAATATTTGCAGTCATTTGTGACTAGACCCATTACTTAAACTCTGTAAAATAGGTGTCCGACAAGGGGAGGAACTAAAGGGGAGCCTGAGGAACTGTAAATTCAAAACAGGAGTTGTTTGTGGACTCTTGTCTCTGCTGTAGCTGAGACAGAGAGCAGCCACCAGCTTCCTTAAAGCAAGGAGGTGATTTGATGTTTTAAACTCTGTGAAACAGGTGTCTGAAACAAAGAAGGCACTCACTGGGGTGGTTGGTCAGAGTTGTAGATGATTGTTTCTGGAGGGCGCGGGCTTAATCACACCCCAAGTGCATCACTTCCTTTATATCAGAGGTTTGGACATTACTTCCCCCGAAGTGCAAAGAAAAGACATACACCCGAACGGGGGGGGGGGGGGACATGCACCTGAACAGGGGGTAAACACATTCACACACACTGAAGAAAAAAAATTAATAAAAAAAATCTTAAACAAGGTGGGAGACAGACATATGGAGAGTGGTGAAATGCACTGGCTGTGGAGCAGCAGTCTTCCGGGAGACGTTCTGGAGGCTGCGTTGCTGCCCTATTTGCAGGCACATCTCTGGTCTGAAGAAGGATGTTGTCTGTCTCCATGCTGACCTGGCGAGGATTCGGGAAACCTCTTCCCCCACCCAGGCCACTACCACTGCCTCAGAGGTTGCCAAGAAAGAGGAGCGGTTGGTGAGGGTGGTGGAACAGAGGCATATCCCTCCAGTTCTGCCTCTCCATAATTCATTCACCACTCTGGCGCAGCGTGGTTCCTCTATGGAGGCACCCGCAGTGGAGACCAAGGAGGATGCTGGGAACCACCACAAAGGAGACCCCCCACAGGAGGGTGGCACAGGACCCCAAAGGGAAAGGAAACAACTCCTGGTGGGGAACTGGATAGTTAGGGGGGTAGAACTGGGGGAGAGAGGTAAGGTGCCTGCCCAGTGCCATGGCTTGGAGGGACAGGAACTGAATCCTCAGGATCGTGGGAGCAGTTGTACAGGGTAGGGAGCTGGATGTCACTGTCCACCTATGGACAAATGACCTGGCTGGGAATGGGATCACAGTAGTGCAGCAGGAGTTTGTAGAGTTGGGAGGAGGCCTTAAGACAAGTAGCATGCATGGTAACTTTCTTGGAAGTGCTGCCTCTCTCTGGCATGGGTGAGGCTAGAGTACTCCGCACCATGGGATTCAATGACTGGTTGAAAAACTGAAGTGGAGCTCAGGGATTTGGCTTCATTGGGGACTGGGGTCCACCTGGAGGGATACAGGCCTATACTGGCTTGATGGTCTGCATCTGTACAGGAGGGGAACCAGGATTCTAGGTGATAAGTTTAAAGGCTTCACTGGCAAGCATTTAAACTAGCCAAGGGGAAGACACTGAAGAGAAGCAGGAAAATCCCATCCCCCAATACACAAAACAGGGTAGTTAGTGAAGTAGACACAAAGGTAGAGAAGTTGATAGGGAGTAGGACAGGGGTAAATCCAGAAAAAGGCAGAGGCAGTAAAGACAGGGATGTGCCTAAAAGGGGTAAGGCCATCAAAAAATGGAAGGCGAGGAGTACCAAAGCCCATAGTCTGGGCAACAAGCTCCCTGAACTAGTGGCCTTGATGGAAGAGGGACACCTGGATATCGTGGCAGTCACAGAAAACATGGTACACACAGAATCATGACTGGGATGTCAACATACTAAGGTACACAACCTATAGGAGGGAAAGGGAGGGTTGAAGAGGAGGAGAAGTAGCTTTCTACATAAGGGAAGGAATCAAAGTAACAGAACTAAAGGGTAAACAGGGAGGGGAGGAGGCACTGCGGGTCACCCTGGAGACAGGAAATGGCACCACAATCCGCACAGGAGTTGTTTACAGACCCCCATCTCGGGGGCAGGGGGGGCAATCGACAAGGAAATGGTAGAAGGGATCCTTAGAATAGCAGAAAAAGGAGAACTATTGTGGATAGGGGACCTGAATATGCCAAATGTTAACTGGAGCACTTTTACTGCAGCCACATCCAAACGCAGGGTCATTCTCGATGCCCTACAGGAGGCAAGCCTCAGACAGCTAGTGTTGGAACCCACTTGAGAGGGAGCAATCTTAGAGCTGGCATTCCCAAACGGGGATGGAGAGAGGATCTCAGATTTAAAAGTGGATAGCCACAAGGGAACAAGCGGCCACCAAACAATGTGGTTCACAAACACAGCTGCAGAGTCAAGCCATACAAAAGCAAGGGTGTTGGACTTTAGGAGGGCTGACTTTGGCAAAATGGGAGAGTGCCTCAGAAAAGCACTAGCAAACAGGCAAGAAGGAGGTGTGGAAGAACAATGGGGAAAAATCAAAACTGCCACCAGAGGCAACAAGCCTTTGTGTAAAGCACATTAACAAAACAAAATGAAAGAAAAAGCCACTATGGTTCTCTAAAGAGGTGGCAGGGAAGGTTAAGAAGGAAAGGACAGCATTAAGGAAATATAAGGAAACACAGAAAGAGCAGGACAGAGAACTGTATCAGTTGAAGCAGAAGGAGGCAGGGAAGAGTCAGAATAGCAAAGGCCCAAACTGAGGAAAAGACAGCTAACACTGTAAAGAAGGGGGATAAAACCTATTACAGGTACATTAGGCAGCAAAGAAAGACCAAGGAAGGGATACTGAGGCTTAATAAAGGGGAAGGAATGTGGCCAGAGGGTGACAGAAAAAAAGCAGGGATACTGAACGAATACTTCTGCTCAGCATTCACAAAAAAAGAGGGAAGGTACCTAAACCAAACAACAGAAGCGCTCTGGATAGGGGGGTCGATACCAGTCCATTCACAGAAGAAAGGGTTCTGAAAGAACTCTTAAAACTGAAGGTGGACAAAGCAATGGGGCCTGATGGGATTGAACCCAGAATTCTAAAAGAACTAAGGGGAGAACTAGTGACACCAGTGACTACCCTCTTTAACAAATCATGGGGGGATGGGGTGGTATCTGAGGACTCGAGGAGGGTAGATGCGATTCCACTTCACAAAAGGGTAAGCAAGGCAGAGGTAGGAAACCACAGACCTGTTAGTCTGACCTCAGTGGTAGGGAAAATGATGGAATCACTTCTGAAGTAAAGAACTGTTGAGTACCTAGAGGCCAGCGGGGCACAGGACCCAAGGCAGCATGAATTCACAGCAGGAAGGTTATGTCAGATAAATCTAATAGATTTCTTTGACTGGGTGACCAAAGTAGTAGATCAAGGAGGGGCTGTGGACATGGCCTACCTACACTTTAGCAAGGCATTTGACAATCCCATATAAAGATTAATACACAAGTTAGCCAGCCTGGGAGTGGGTCCCAAGGTGGCAGCCTGGATAAAAAATTGGTTGGACAACAGGACGCAGAGGGTAATAGTAAATGGAGTCCACTCTGAAGAAAGGGGGTGACTAGCGGGGTACCGCAGGGTTCAGTACTGGGACCAGTCCTCTTTAATATCTTTATAAGTGATATCACTGAAGGAAAAACATGTCTCTCTGCAGACGACACAATGATCTGCAACAGGGTTGATACACAAGGTGGGGTGGAAAGGATGAGAAGGGACTTGGCAAGGTTGGAGGAATGGTCAAATGTATGGCAGGTCATATCCAACGGAAAGAAGTGCAAAGTAATGCACCTGGGAAACAAAAACCAAGGGGAAGAGTACACAATGGGGCGTGAGATACTAGCAACAACAAAAACAGAAAGGGACCTGGGGGTAGTCATATCAGACGACCTAAAGGTGGGCAAGTAATGTGAGAAGGCAGTAAGGAGGGCTGGGGGGATATTGGGATGCATAGGGAGAGGCATCACCAGTAGAAAACAGGAAGTTATTATCCCTCTGTACAGACAGTTGGTGAGACCCCATGTGGAGTACTGCGGGCAGTCCTGGAGACCCAGTCTCTGCAAGAACATAAGACAGGATGGAGGCTGTCCCGAGGAGGGCAACCAAAATGGTGCAGGGTCTGCCATACGAAAGAGACTAAAGGAGCTTAATATAGATACCCTCAGGGAAAGAGGGGGGACATGATAAAAACTTTCAAGTACCTCAAGGGACTCTAAGTCCAAGAGTGTAACACCTTTCAGAAAAATAAATGTGCAAGAACAAGGGGGCACAATCTGAAGATAGAGGAAGGACAGCTCAGAAGTAATGTGAGGAAGTATTTTTTCATGGAGAAGCTTGTGGATGCATGGAATGGCCTTCCTGAGGAGGACGTGAAGTCAAAAACAGTGGGGGAATCCAAGAATGCATGGGACAGACATAAGGCAATTCTAGTGGGGGCTAGGAGGAAGCAGGCTGTTGGTTAACTAGGATCTGCAGCTTATTCATTAGGTAGGGAAATGGGCAGACTAGGTGGGCCAAGCGGTCCTTATCTGCCGTCAAATTCTATATTTCTATCTTGGGGCCTTTATTATTTTCTCTATTTATAAACTATATGCCAAAATATTTTGGAGGGGCAAACTTTGCACTGAATGCGGATGACACAGTATTATATAGGACCTCCCAGGACGCTGACCAATTGAATGGCTCACTTGAGAAAGACCTACTACTTCTTGAAGGGTGTCTGGAAACCAATAAACTTGTTCTAAATGGCAAAAAGACAAAGGCCATATCATTTGGCCCGAAAAGTCTAGGATCTGACAGATCACAAAATCTGACACGTACTCTCTAATGGTTCAAGGGTCAAAGTTGTGGATTCCCATTAAGTATCTAGGGGTTACTCTCAATCAAGACTGCAACTTCAAAGCACATACTGACCAGTTGACCAAGCCTCTGAACCAGAAATTAGGTCTACTATATCAACTAAGCCCTTTCCTTATAAATGACTCCCGACTAAAGGTACCAACTGGTACCCTATTACCCACCTTGTTAAATGGTTCCCCAGTTCTATACTCAGTAAAAGGGGCAGCGATGCAGAGGCTTAGAACAATATACCACAGGATTAGCCAATTCCCAGCAGGCGCCCCGTCCCTGGAGTATCACTGTCAAGTGTTGCAATCCTTAAACTGGCCTTCATTAGAAGGCAAACTGACATATCCTTCTCTGTGCCTAGCCTTCACACTCAGGCTTGGCAATGCCCCACAAGCCTGGCTGGTACAGTAAATGAAAATTACGTACCTACCATAATTCTTGATCTTCTTGTACAAGTCTTCACCATTTATTCATATTTATGTGTTTTAGACAGAAGCACTAGGACCCTGCGGGAGCTAAAAATCTTCAGGAGGCCCGGCACTGTGGTAGGACTTGCACATGCGCAGCACCGCGAAATTAGCTCACGCCTGTGTAGGCTACCTCAGCGCTGACCCTCCAACCACATCAGTACCTTTTTTACTGAGGAGATGCAGCGTAAACAAAACTAGGAAACACCTACCAAGGGAATAAAATAGTCCTTCTAGACAGCCCAAACCAATGAGGAAGTGATGATCAGAAACAGACTGAGTGAGCCTGGGGGATGGTAGGTGGGCATATGAATAAACGGTGAAGACTCATCCAAGAAAATCGAGAATTACGGTAGGTGCATAATTTTCATATCTTCCTGGACTTAATGTTTTCACTGTTTATTCATACTTCTCGGTTGGAGTACCAAGCTAAATCAATCCACCCCCACCCCAGTAGGGCAGCAGGAGAGAGCTCACTCAGGACAGAATTCCATTAAGGATTGTCCTGCCAAAAGAAGCATGTTGTCTGGCATAGACATCCAGAGCGCAGTGCTTCACAAAAGTGTGCACTAAGTTCCAAGTAGCTGATTTGCAAATCTCAGTAATTGGAACCAAGCAAATCCCCACCAGGGATGCAGCAACCACTCTAGCTGAGTGGCCGCATACCTGGCCTTCCAACTTGACCGGTGCCACAGAATAACAATGGCAAAGGCATGCCACTACCCAAGCAGAAATGTACTTCACGGATACCAGCAGACCCAGCCAGACTGTGCTGAAGGATACAGAGTTGCTTGGCTTGATAGATGTCCCCAGTCCTAGCCAAGCAGAATTGTAGGGCTCTCAACATCCATGGAATGAAGGGTGCGTTCCCCTTTATTCTGGAAGTTACTGAAGTAAGTAGGCAGAACCAAGAACTGGTTGAGATGGAACTTCGAAACCACCCTGGGTAGGAACTTGGGATGAGTACAGAGAAAGTACAGTTACGTAGGAACTTACTGTAACAGTAGATCTTCGAGACAGGTTCCTTCAGTAGATCATAACATATAGGACTGGCGCAATCTAGCGTCGAGCCGCACGGCAGACTTTTCCAGCAATCCCTGATGGGGGACCGCCCACCCGATGTTACGTGACTGACGTCAGAGTGGCTGTATATAGAGGGCGGTCGCCACGCCCGCCCTCCAGTTATCCCGCCGAGCCAGGAAGAGGCCTGACAGCAGCTGCGAACAGGATTTGGAGTCCCTGTGAGAATAAAAAAGAGGGGTAAGGAGGAAGAGACCTACTGAAGGAATGTCTCAAGAGCCATTGTTACGGTAAGTTCCTACTTAACTCTACTATCTTACTTCAAGAGGGCTCCTTCAGTAGGTCATCACATACAGGACAGAGTCCCAAGCAGTCCCTCCAAAGAGAGACCGAAAGAAACTAGGGAGGAGGAGAAATAACTCCAACAGAAAAAACTGGAATCCAGAATGGAGCCAGCCTAGGACAGAAGGCCCTGTAACATGGCTAGGCCGAAACCAGCCCTCCGCCTAGAAGCAATGTACAAACTGTAGTGTTTGGTAGGAATGGACAGAACTCCAAGTGGCTGTGATACAGATATCAGCCGCAGACACATTTCGTAAAAAGGCAGCGGAAGCAGCCATGCCCCTAGCAGAATGACCTCTTATGGTACCCGGCAGAGGTTTTTCATATTTCTGATAACACTAGCGAATGCAGTGGCCTGACCATTTGGAAAGGCCCTGCTTAGAAAACTGTTTACCTTTCAATCCGGGGGCAAAAGAAACAAAAAGTTGATCACAGCTACGGAATTCTTTAGACCAGTGGGTGTAGCACCGAAGAATCCGATGTACATCCAAGGTATGGAGGAGTGCCTCACCTCTATTAGAGGGGGTCGGAAAATACATAGGAAGCTCTACTGATTGGTTCAGTGTGGCTTCAGACACCACCTTAGTAAGAAACTTAGGATTCGTCCTAAGGACAGCCCAGTCCTTATGGAAAATAAGATAGGGCTCTTTGCAAACCACAGCGTGAAGCTCCGAAACCCTCTGAGCTGCCATGATGGTAACCAGAAACAATGCCTTCCAGGAAAGGAAGTGCAAGTCACAGCTCATAGGCGGCTCAAAAGCAGGACGGGCGAGCTATTCCAAAACAAAGTTCAAATCTCAAGGTGGAGATGGGCTGCGGTTGGGGGGTTTCAGATGGAGGATCCCTTTCAGAAATGTTTTAGACACTTCCAACTGAGCCACGGGTTTACCATCCACTAGCTCATGGTACGCTGAAATTGCAGAAAGGTGGACCTTCAAAGAGGAATAAGAAAGACCGGAGTGTGACAGATGAAGGAGGTATTCCATGACTTGAAGGGCAGAACAAGAGAAGGGGTTCCAACCCTTGGCGGTCGCCCAAATGGAAAACCGTTTCCACTTCACGGCATAAGTGGATCGAGTAGAGGGTTTTCTAGCCTCAATAAGGACTTGAGCGCCCGGGAGGAGACCCCAAAGTGAGAAATTGCTATGTCTGCAGGAGCCATGCATGAAGGTGCAGAGTCCTGAGCCCCGGATGCACTAACCGACCTTGGTCCTGAGTCAGGAAGTCATGGGTCACTGGAAATGGAACTGGTGGTTCCCTGGAAAGCTGTTGTAATAGCGGAAATCAAATCTGTCTCGGCAAGAGAGGGGCAACGAGGATCATCTTTGCCTTCTCTGCTTGAAGCTTGAGGAGGACCCTCTGAAGAACGGTAAATGGAGAGAAGGCGTACAAAAATTTCCCTGTCCAGGAGACAGCACGTCGTGCCAGAAAGCACCATGCCCTGGAACGAGCGAGCAAAAACTGGGAAGTTCTGTGTTGTAATGGAAGACGAAAAGGTCAATGGCTGGACACTCCCAATGTGGGAAGATGGATTCTGCCACTTTCTGATGTAATTCCCACTCATGAGCTAGGGTCCGAGACCTGCTAAGACTGTCCGCCAGGACATTTGGAATGCCTGGCACGTGCACGGCCAAGAGAGCCAGATTGTGCTGGGCCGCCCATTTCCACAGCCGCATCGCCTCCCTGCACAGGGGGTACGATCGGGTTCCTCCTTGTTTGCTGAGGTACAAAACTACCAACATGTTGTCCGTTTGGACCAGCAGTGATCCCTTGGGAAGGAGGGTCTGGAAAGCCTGTAAGGCGTACAAGACTGCCTTCATCTCCAGAACATTGATATGTAACATTGCCTCCAAGCTGGACCACAGTGCTTGGGCTTGGTGCTCCCCTAGATGTGCTCCCCATCCCATGTCTGAGACATCTCTAGTTTGGGACGCCGAGGGAGCTGGGTTCTGGAAGGGAAGGCCCAAAGAAAGATTGCAGGCATCCCTCCACCAAAGCAATTACTGCTGAGGAGACCAGTACCGGATAGTCCAGGTCATCCAGGAGTTGGTCCCACTGCATGCGCCAAGGACCACTGAGTAACCCTCATGTGAAGCCTCGCTAGGGGAACAGTGGTGATGGAGGCTGCCAACAGGCCGAGAAGGTGAAGGATCTCCCTGGCCGGGATGGTCCTGGAAGAAGCGACTCAAGAAGCCTGATGGATGAGGGTCTCCACCCTGTCTGGAGGGAGGAAGGCTCTGCAATGGAGCGTATCCAGGACTGCCCCAATGAAATGAAGTTTCTGGGACAGGGTCATGGAGGACTTGGGGATACTGATAGTAATCCCTAGTCTGTTGAAAAGGTCCAAGGTGAAAGAAAGAGCCTCTAGTAAAGAGTCCCTGGACAGGGCTGAGATCAGTCAGTCATCCAGGTATGGGAAAACTGCAATCCCCCTGCAGCGTAAAAAAGCCGCAGCCACTGCCAGGCACTTGGTTAACACCCGAGGTGCCGATGACAGACCAAAGGGGGAGCGCCCGGAATTGGAAGTGTTCCCCCTGGAACTGAAACCGCTGGAATCGGCGTCAGCTGGGGAAGATGGGGATATGCAGGTAAGCATCCTGCATGTCCAGAGTGCACAGCCAATGATTCTCCAGAAAGAGTGGGAGGAGGCTCTGGAGTGTCAACATCCAACATTTTTTGTACTCTACAAACTGATTTAGGTTGCTTAAGTCGAGGATCGGTCTGAAGTCCACAGTCTTTTTGGAGCTAGGAAAAAATGGGAGTTAAAACCCTCTTCCCCTATGCTGGAGGAGAACCTGCTCTATTGCCTCCTTGAGCAACAGGCTCTACACCTCTTCTCAGACAAGAAGAGCCTGATCCCTGAAATAGGAGGATCTTTTTGGTGGAGAATCTGGGGAAATTTCCAGAACCACTATTGTGTGTCTGACGGACACTAGTTGCAGAATCCATTAGTCGGAGGTTATTGCTCTCCACTTCTGCGCGTAGCAGGCGAACCTCCACCCCACCTGCTCCCCGTCGAGAGACTGAGGAGGTAGTGGGGACAAGGAGTCAGGAAGTGGCTGGATGTTTGGAGGGAGGGTCCCCCTGTTCATCTCTGGTTCTTGGAGGCTGGAGGAGTAATTGAACCCATGGACTTGCGCTTTCCCTGGAGTCAAGCCGGGGCTTGCTTCCTCTGCCTCCAAGTCCTTTTCTGAAATGGCTGTTGCTGTTGGTTGCCTGATCGGTACATGGACCTCACTGACCTGAGGGCGAGACCTCTGTCCTGTAGATCAGTGATGATGTCCTTGGTGTCACCTCCAAAGAGTACCGAGCCCCTAAAGGGGGTATCTTGAATAGCTGACTGAACTTCGTTAGCAAACCCAGAAAGGCGAAGTCAGGAGTGCCATCTAAGTGCAACAACAGTTGCCGAGGTGCGAGCCACGGAATCGACAGGGTCGTATGTAGCTCGCAAGGCATGCCTACACAAAATGCAGGAGAGGCGAAGATCCTTGGCAAGCTCCTCCTTCAAGCTCAAGGGTTCCATTGATTGAACCTGAGCTTCCAGCCTGGCCAAGGTAGCTTTATGGTGGGACACCATATGGGCCACATAACTGAAGGGCGCATGTGGCCGAAGCGTAAACTTTTCTCCTGAACTGGTCCATCTGCCTCGACTCTTTGTCTGGAGGAGAGGTGCTCATGTGCTTGGGTGCAGCGGAGCGGTCATGAGCAGCGGAGATGATCACAGAGTCAGCCTCAGGGTGTGCCTTAAGAAAAGGGTCATCTTTCGGCGCCCACTTGGGGACAGCGGGGAGGGAATGAGGCATCTGCCAGACCGTAGAGGTGAGGTCCTGATGCGGTTCAATCCACAGAGGAATGGGGATCGGAGATAGAGACTCTAGGTCCAGGTGCTCGGCTAATCTGTCTCATGGGGTCTTGTTCCTCCAACTCCCAGTCAAAGAAATTCTTCATGGACCTCAGAAGGTCCGAAAAGGTAGGGTAGTCTGGGGGGACTAAGGGGAAACTTTGCCTGATGGGCCCTCGGGCTCCTCCAGAACGTCCTCCACTGACTCGTCACCCCCCTCATCATCTCCCGTCGTCTGCCCCTTCGTCATGACGGTGACGGACATATGGAGTGTAATGTCCTGACGAGCCTTCCCAGAGACATGCACTGTGGATACGGAAGAACTGCTCAGGGACAGAGACCTTGGGAGCGGAACTCTCGTCTTCAGGTCAGACACCAACTCCGAACGCGCCCCCTGCCACCAAGACTGGATCAGAGTCTTAAAGTCTGGCATAGCCAGAGTGGGTGGAGGAGGAGGAGGAGGTGGTTGGGGCTGAGGGGGTGGCGGACCGTGGGGGAGGGTAGTGGTAACACTGGTAATGGTATGGGTGGAAGCCAGGGTAGTACTGCCCATACGAACTCCAGTCCAGAGGGGGACCAGCCGGGAAATGGTCCCCAGGATACCCAAGAGGGTAAAGTGGGACAGTCCGAGGTTGTGTGCAAATCCCCGTCGTCGGGTCTAACGTCGGGGGTACCCACATCGGACCAGCAGTAGTGTAGATAGGCTGTGGATCCGGCATGAGGATAGCCATCGTCAGGGGGACCGACGTCGGGACTGGCACCACCCGATCTGTCACCAGAAAGGGATCCGGAGTCGGAGGGGCTGGCGTCGGAGATGGACGAAGGGGGGTCTGGCGACGGAGCCAATGGCTGAGGCCGACCGCTGGGCCCTGGCTGAGGAGCGGTCCTCAGAACGTCCGGCGTTGGCATACGGTTCGCCAGGTCAGACAGTGGGATTGGGGCCGGTGCCGGCTTGATAGGAATCCCACCGGAGGGAGGAGGAGGGGCCTCTTTCTCCGTGACCCCGTCTGGAGAGTGCAGGATGGACACTAAGGCCTCGACAACGTCGAGGGGCTCTGCGCTCTCCTCGCCTGAAGTACCCGTTGGTGAAGTGGAGGATACAGGCGAAGGGAGAGGGGCCTTCTCCCCCTGGTCCTGCCAGTTGTTGGGTGAGGTGCCGCTAGGCCCCGATGGGCGAATCGTGCCTGAGTGGCCCTCAGGGATGGGCATCTTATCAGGCAGCGTTGGGTGGGCGAGCAGGAGGGCCCAGCGGGTTCCAGGCTGGGGAGCCATTTACGAGCGCCCGTCTGCGGTCCCGGAGGAGCAGAGCTCGACTCGCGGCTGTCGGAGGAGTTGACAACCAACTGACCCAAGGAGGATTTGCCAGACTTACCGTCAAACTTCTTGGGCGGTGGCTGGGCCTTGCTCGTCGAGGGCAGCGTGGTCTCTTCCACGGAGCACTCCCGCAACTTCTCTTTGTGGTGTTTCTTTGAAGGAGACGATTTTTTGGAAGAGGACTCCCTAATACGGTCCATCAGCTTCTCAAGAGATGCTAAGCGGGTCTTTAAGAGGTGGATCTCCAAAGCCTGCTGTCTCCGTTTCTTGGTGGCTTGGTTGAAAGTTTGGCACTCCGAGCAGGAAGAAACAGGGTGGTCCAGGCCCAGACAGATGACACACTTAAGGTGACTGTCCTTATGTGGGATCTGCGTGCCACAGGCCGAGCGTGTCTTCTTAGGTGACAACATCAAGTTAGCAAGTACTAAAGATGAGAGATTTAGGACGAAGGAAAAAATTCCGATGCAAGAACTTTACACAACAATCGCTGTATGGAAGTCTGCAATGCAACTGACACGAGGTGACGGCAGGAAAGAACTGGAGGGCAGGCGTGCGGACCGCCCACTATATACAGCCACGATGACGTCGGTTACGTGACGGGTGGGCAGTCCCCAGTCAGGAATTGCTGGAAAAGTCTGCCGTGCGGCCTGACGCCAGGTGGAACCAGTCCTATATGTGATGACCTACTGAAGGAACCCTCTCGAAGTAAGATCCACCGTGTCTTTTTGAAAGACAGTGTACGGAGGGTCTGTGACTAGGGCATGTACCTCAGACACCCTGTGAGCATAAGTGATGGCTACCAGAAAAGCAGTTTTCTAGGTCAGTAACTTCAACTCACACGTGGCTAGAGGCTCAAAAGGTTTACGAGTGAGCATATCCAGCACGACTCTGATATCCCATGCAGTAACCGGCTTTCTAACTGGAGGCCTTGTGTGTAGAATGCCTTTGAGGAATCTCTTGAACAAAGGCAGCTGAGCCAGGGACATATTCTGAACTGGCTCGTGATAGGCGTAAAGCGCACAGAGGTCTACCTTGACCACTGAATACTGCAGTCCTGCATCTGAAAGGTCTAAGAGGTACTCCAACACTTTATTTGGTGTGCATCGAGATGGGTCAAGAGGGATCTTAGCACACCACAGTGAAAAACGCTTCCATTTAGCGGTGTAAGTCTTCCTAATGGAGGGCTTACGTGTTGCCAAAAGACTCTAAGATTCTATGAGAAACTTTGAACCTGCCCACCTCTATCTCCTCAGAAGCCAGGCCTGTAGAGGAAGGGAGTATAGACTGGGATGAACCAGGGATCCCTGTGTAAGGAGGTCCATTCGTAGAGGTGGCAACCTCAGAGTGACCCCTGACAATTTGTTGATTAATAGAAACCAGATCTGCTGAGGCCAGCATGGTGCAATTCGAATTATCCTACCCACTGCGCCTCTAGTCTGAGTAGCACCCTCTGTATTAGGGGTAGTGGGGGAAAGGCATACAAGAAAGTGTTGTGCCCACCGCAGTCTGAATGCATCCTGACAGAGAAAGCCAGGTTCTGGATTTCTGAAGCAGAATAGAGGCAGTTTTGCATTGAGTGGGAATGCAAAAAGCTACACGACCGGACTGCCCCACTTGTCGAAGAGCGATTGCACGACATCTTGTTCAAGTGACCACTCACGAGGGTCTGCCTCTGTTTTGCTGAGGTCCTCCGCCAGATTGCTCTGAATTCCTGGCAGATAAACTGCCTGAATTACAGCGCTGTGCTCGAGGCACCATTCCCATACCCTCACGGCATCTCTCCACAAGGGGTAGGAGAGGGCTCCTCACCAGTTTGTTGATGTTATGCATCACTGCTTTGTCATCACCCTGAAGAAGGATTACTTTGTAACAGAGGACATCCTTCAGGGCTCGAACAGCATACAGTACAGCTCTCATTTTCAGAACACTGATGTGAAGATGAGACGACTCCTGGTTCCACAATCCCTCAGCGTGGAAGTCCTGGCAGTGAGCCCCCCAGCCGATCAGAGATGCATACATAGTGATAGTAATCTAAGACTCTGGAGGGGCAAAGGGCAAACCTTATCAAAGGTTGTCCTCCTGAATCCACCATGCAAGTGACCTCCTCAGAGGTTCTGTCACTTTGATGGGGTAAGATTGCAGGTGTGTCGCTGGGGACCACTGCGTGCTGAGCATCCACTGAGTGATCCTCCTGTGCAACTGAGCAAGAGACACTGTGAAAACAGACAAGACCATAACCCAACATCTGTTGCATGCAGTGAGTTCGCACAGGGTTGTTCTCTCATATGAAGCAAGCCATCTGGAGAATGTCATTCCTCCTGTGCTCTGGGAGAAAGGCCCTTGCCTTGGAAGAGTCTAGGAGTGCCCCTATGAAGAGGAGCTGCTGAGAGGCTTGAAGCTGCGACTTTCCCAGGTTCAGCAGAACCCCCATGGAGGTGAGGAACTAAGATGCCGTGGGGACAGCCTCCTGCGTCCCGTGCCAAGACCAGCTTGCTAGGAGCCAATCATCTAGATAGGAGAAAGTCTTGAACGCCGAGCTTTTGAAGGTACGCAGCAAGGACTGTGAAACACTTTGTAAAGACTCGAGGCACCGAGGAGAGCCCAAAGGGCAGGGACTCTGAACTGACAGTGTTGACCCAAGGCCACAAAACGGAGGTATCTGCATGTGACTTGGGTGCACTGGGACATGCTGGTAGGCATCCTTCATACCAGGGCCAGTCATAGTGATGAAGAAGTGGAAGTAGTGTCCCCAGGGCACTACTGCCAAGCATTTGGTGGAAACCCATGGTGCAGAAGACTAGTCAAAAGGCAATACTCTGAACTGGTAATGTCCCCCCCCCCCCCCAGTACAAAGCAGAGGCACTGCCTGTGGGATTTTCTGATCTTGACATTAAGGAATGCCTTAGTCATATGCAGAAAACAAAGCCAGTCTCCCGTTTGCAAAAGGGGAATCAGAGCTTGCAGGGACACCATTCGAAGCTTCTTGGATTCAATGGAGAAGTTGAGATCCCCAAGATCCAACATGGGATGCAGCTCCCCTGTTCATTTTGGGATAAGGAAGCAGTTGGAATACAACCCTTTGTTTCTCAGACGAGTAGGAACTGGTTCTATAGCACAGTTCTGGAGTAATGACTGCATTTCCTCCTTTAAAATGGACAAACTACCCAAAGAATAACAAGAAGGAGGCAAAGGATGATCTGGAGGGGTTTCTACAAGCTTCAGAGCATGCCCCCTTGTAATTATCTCCAGGACCCACTCATCCAAAGTAAACTCCTGTTACTGTTTTAGATGCATGGAAAGTCTGCCCCCCCTCCCCCGACGAAGTAACAGTGAAAGTGAGGGTGTACCTGGAAGACAGTCTGGCAGAACCAGTGGGGGCCATGCCACTGGTACAGACTGTATTGGGTGCTTTTGTGTGGGCACCTGGGGGGGAAGGGGGCCACTTCCCTTACATCAGCCTTGCTGTCAGACACGTCCACCTCTGGCAGAAAGTTGACAAAAGGATTCCCTCCCATAACCCCCAGCAGGAGTGGGATACAGGGACTTGACAGACCTTAAGAGTCATTATTGGGCTCTGAAGGCCTCTTCAACATCATATCCAGACAGTTTTGTCCCTCTGAAGGGGGCACTGAAAAACTGTTTGCTGCACATCACTGACAAAGCCACCAAACTGGAGCCAAGAATATCTTATACAAATGCCAGAAGCTGCAACCCTGGCAGAAACATCACAGGTTGAGTGTAGCAAGTGTTTGCCAATCTCAGTACCAAAAGTTAAGGTTTTGAGTAGCTCATTCTTGACAGAGCCCTCAGGCAAAGCCTGGGTTGCAGATTTGGCAGCTTTCCACAGGCTATTCTGACATTTTATTATATGGACCTGGTAGTCTGCATGCCTAAGGCTCAGTGAAGTAGAGGTAGAAGTATGCCTGCCCATTA
This sequence comes from Neoceratodus forsteri, assembly GCA_016271365.2. Lineage (NCBI taxonomy): Eukaryota > Metazoa > Chordata > Ceratodontiformes > Ceratodontidae > Neoceratodus > Neoceratodus forsteri. Next base: position 413,950,867 of record CM057452.1, read on the forward strand.
CATCCAGCCTCCTAGATTCTACGTCAGCAGACAAAAGTACTCATGTGTTTAGGTGCTCTAGACTCATCACAAGTAGCCATGATGATTACAGAGTCAGTTTCTGGATGGTTGGCATACTAAGGCTTAGTAGATGGGGCAGGATGCTGCTTACCAGCCTTTCTGGGAACTGCAGGCAGCGAGTCTGGTCTGTACTATGCAGCAAAGGTAGCATCCTCTAAAACTGGATATATAGGTAAAGGGTGTGCAAGGGACCTTCAAAAATGCCATCAGATTTCTTTTTGTGGAACTTCCTCTCCCACAGCAAAGCCCATGGCAGTTTGCATTTGCTGCATCACAGCTTGAAAAGTAAGATGGAGCAGAGTGAGGCTTCTATTAGTGGGTCCTATCTGCATTCCTAAAGTGGTATGAGTTGAGTTTTCATTGCTATGCTGATGATACTCAGCTCTACCTGTCCTTCATACCCAGGAGATCTGACGCTGTTGACGTGCTGAATGATTGATTGGCCGAGATCCGAGCTTAGACATCGTCAAACTGGCTGGGACTTAACCCGGAGAAGACTGAAGTGCTGGTGGTTGAGGCTGGGCGAGGGGCGGAGCACAGGCCTCTAGGGATAGGTTGGGGCTTTTCATTGGCCGACTGAACTGGAGGCCTACCCTAAGGTGAGGAATTTGGGCATTGTTCTGGATAACGCACAGACACTTGAAGCCCAGGAGTCGGCGGTTGTCCAGACCGGTTTCTACCATCTCCAAAACATCGCCTGAATTATTCCCCGATGACCTGACCACACTGGTAAATGCATTCATCACTTCGAGTCTCGATTACTGTAACGCACTCTTACCTCGGGGTCAGAGGAGGTGCAATGCGGCACCTGCAGCTTCTGCAGAATGCAACGGCCCAGTTGTTGACTAGACACTCTAGGTTCAGTCACATTACACCAATGCTGGGTGAACCGCATTGGCTGCCAGTGTGCTGGCGCATCACCTTTAAAATAAGTCTTTTGACCTATAAGGCCCTATATGGGTTGGGTCTGGGCTCCCTGAAGGAGCTTCTGCATCCTTACACCCAGTCTTGCTCTCTTAGCTCGGCTGGAGAGGCCCTTCTGGAGGTCCCTAGGGCCAGGTTAAAATCTTCCAGGGACGGGACATTCAAGGTGACAGGCCCAGTCCTCTGGAACTCGCTACCAAGGTACTTGCAGGAGGCACCATCCACAGAGGTTTTCAACAGAACACCACAAAACCTTCCTTTTCGAACAGGCCTTTGGGACTTGAAGAAATTAGTTTGAGACCCCCAGACAGTATGATAATTTATCTGATTTTAATGGGGTTTATTAATGGATTTTATGTATGTGGCTGACTCTAACTGCTGTTTGTGTTTAACTTGCTGTAAGGGCGCCCAAAATAAACTCTTTTACTACTGCTACTACTACTTAACCAGGCCTCAACATTCCCCCATCCACTGGTATTAATGGTCCTGTGACTATGGACCCGGAGGTCTAATGATCACAGCCACCCAGTCAAACCAGACCCAAGGCACTGGGTGTGGAAGCCTGGGGGGTTATAGAGGGAACCTGTTTTACAAAAACAGGTTTCCAAAACCTTCTATTAATTTTCTTCTAACATTAGCTCATAACCTTCACGGTTCAGTACATATGTAGTATAGCAAACAGAGAAATTTAAACTCACACATTTTGTTTTTTCAACCTTCAGAATTCTCAAGTCCTGATTCATATCCTGACAGAAAATCAGCACTGATATCCTCTTTCCCAGATTTGTGCATCACTTTAAATTTAAATGGCTGTAATGTCAGGTACCACAGTGATTCTGGAATTTTTATCCTTCATTTGGTTAAGCCAACAGAGAGTATTGTGATATGTTACATGTTCAAAGTCAGCTCCATGTGGACTCCACAGCCCACTTTGCTGCGAGGCATTCCTTTTCAATGGTGAAGTACCTTTTTTCTCTGTCATGCAATTTCTTACCGCTATATAGAATGGGATGTTCCTTCCCATCTATATTCTGACTCAAGACTGATTTTAGGCATACCTCTGATGCTGTCTCCAACAAAAAGTGTCGAAGTCTGAGCTTCTTGAAACAGGAGCTGAACAGAATGCATCCTTGATGGCATGAAAAGCTTCTTCACACTCTGGGGTCCATTTCACATTATTCAGGTACCATTTTTTTGTGAGTTCGGTGAGTGGAGTAGCTAGCTGGGAAAAGTTGGGAACAAATCTCCGATAATAACCAGCCTGTCCTAAAATGTCCAGACATGTTTGTTTGTTTTAGGGACAGGACTGTTAGCTACAGCTTCCGTCTTAGAAATCTCTAGCTTTACTTCTCCATTTCCCAAAACATAGCCCAAATATCTGGTTTCCTGCATGCCCAACACAAATTTGATAGGATTGTCAGACCTGCCTTACTGATAGATTGGATAACTGCTCGTAGGTGTTTCAGGTGACTTTTCCAGTCTGGACTATACACCACATCATCATCCAGGTACATAGCAAAATAACCTATATGAAGGGATACAATTATATCCATGTACCGTTGGAATGTAGCAGGTGTGCCATGTAAACCAAATGGCACGGTAGTGAACTGACAGAATCCAACAGGAGTGGCAAATGCAGTTTTGTCTCTGGATTCTTTAGCTAGGGAGATTTGCCAGTAACCCTTAGTCATTTATCTATTTATTTTTTTATTTATTTAAACAAACATTTAACCAGGAAATGCATACTGAGCTTCTAACAGCTCTTTTCCAAATGTGTCCTAGGGGAGGGAGACAGGAGATAATTAATCAATATAATAATAAAAGTACAAATGTAAGATACAATGATACATACAGACACACAGAATCGTAAATATTGAAAGCAATTTAGGACTCAATGCAATTAAAAAATATAATATCTTACATACCCTTGGTGAGATTGAGGGTATTGATATACTACTTGGCACTCCCCAATCTGTCCACCAAATCACCTACCCTTGGCATAGGATAACTGTCAAATTCTGACACTTGATTAAGTTTCCTGAACTCAATGCAAATTTATACTTCCCCTTCTTTTTTATTTACAGTTACCATTGGTGATGACCAAGCAAGTCTCGATTCTTCTCTTCTATGATACCCAGTTCTTTCATTTTTTTGTATTTCCTTAACCATGTCTGCTCTTAACCACTCTGGTAATCTATGTGTCTTTTTGTCTGATAGGGTGTGCATTCCCAGGCACTATTACATGCTTGACATCTTTAGCTCAGCCTGGCACTGTGGTAAAAGTACTGTTAAATGTCTTTAATAAGTTATGAATTTCTGCGGTTTGTTCAGAGGTTAAGGAAACATTCACTTTTACAGCATCAGCAGTTACAGTTTGTTCCAGTCTGTCGTAAGCTATGTTAATATCTTCTTTATCAGTTTCTAGCAAAGCAGTCTTTGGTGTTTTTTTCAACCCATTTCTTCAGGAGGTTAACGTGGTATACCCTGATAGGATTTTTCCCATCAAGTGTCTCAATTTCATAGTTAACTGTACCAGTACATCTAAGCACTTTATAAGGCCCTTGCTACTTCATTAACAGTTTATTTCGTGTAGTGGGTAAAAGTAGCAAGACCTTTTCACCTGGCTTAAAAATGTTTTCTTTTACCCCATGGTCACAATGTGCCTTCTGCTGGTTTGGGGCCTCTTCATGTTTACTATGGGCGATTTCAACATACTTTGCTAGTTTCTTTCTCAGGGCACACATATAAGATGTAATGGATTATTTCTGACTGGGGTTATCCTTTTTTTTTTTTATTAGTTTTATTATTATCACATCTAGCAGACCTCTAGGTGGTCTACCATGCAACATTTCAAATGGTGAAAAACCTGGTGATGCCTGTGGCACTTTTCTGTAAGCAAAAAGCAGGTGAGGTAAATATTGGTCCCAATCTTTCCCTTCCCCTTTTACAAACATTTTTAACATGCATTTCAAGGTTTGATTAAAACGCTCAACAAGACCATCTGTCTTAGGGTGATAAGGGGAGGTTCTTATGGCGCCGATACCTAGCAATCGATACAGATCCTTCAGCACAAAAACTACTACCCTGATCAGTAATCTCTTTAGGCATGCCCATCCTACTGAGAATTTTGGTAAGCTCTGCTGCCACTTTTGGGGCCATGACAGTACACGTAGGAACTGCTTCTGGGTATCAAGCAGCATAGTCACACACTACCGGAATGAATCAATTACCGTTTTTACTTTTGTCTAAGATGCCAACCACATCCATTGCAATTCTCTCAAAAGGCACACCTATCAAGGGTAGGGGCACCAGAGGCATTTTGTCTTTTTTAGTCACTGGGGCTACTTTCTGACATTCGGCACAAGAATTGCAATAGGTGTAGCAACATCTTCATGAATTCCAGGCCTATAAAATCTGTACAGCAATCTGGCAAGGGTGCAATCCCATCCTGAGTGACTAGCCATAGGACTATCATGTGCTATCTATAACAACTCAGATCTACACTTTTGTAGCATAACCAATTGTTCTATCTGTTCCTGTGTCTGGGGTTTAACTCAAACTCTGTACAGTAACCCATTACATCTTTTAAACATTGGTTCACCCAGTTTTTGTTTCACCTCCAGCGCTTAAAGTAACCCTGCAGAGAAACATTATTAGTTTGCTCTGAAACAAAGTCACAATCAGTTATAAGTTTGGTGTCAGCTTTTTCATGTATTAACCCCTTATGTCCAACAGTCTTTTGTTGCCACTGTTTCATCAGGTATCTTCTTTCCTGGACTACCAGATCTTGGAGCTGTGCTCAAACAAGTCCAAATCAAAATCCGCCTCTAAGCCGTTGCCTCCCACCTCTCCCAATACATCCTGGACTATAATATACTCTCTCCTGCCCAGCACGGCTTCAGGAAAGGGTACAGCACGTCCACCGCCCTTGCCACTGTCACCTCCCTGATCAGGGCAGGCACTGACCGAGGCAATCTCACTGGGGCCATTTTTGTCGACCTGTCCAAAGCCTTCAACAGAGTTAACCACTCCCTCCTCGGCTCTACGCTTCTATCCCTTGGGTTCTCCCCTTCTGCCCACGCCTGGTTCCAAAACTACCTTTCCAACCGACAGCAATACACCTACTTCAATCGGACTTCCTCCAACCTTTCCCCTGTCCTCTGTGGTGTACCTCAAGGGTCCGTCCTTGGTCCAACCCTATTCTCACTATTTATCAACGACCTACCTTCCGTCCCTACCCATGCCCAATCCACCCTTTACGCAGATGACCTCGTCCTCCTGGCCAGCTCGCAGGACATCTCCACTATTAACTCCGACTTTGAACGCATACATACTTGGCTGGGTGACCACAGGCTCACCCTCAATCTCAAAAAAACTCAAGCCATGTTGTTTGGGTCCACGAACAAAATAAAATCCTGCCCTGCTCCCCTGCGTATCCTCGGGGCCGATGGCTCTCCCCTCAAGATGGTTACCTCCACCAAGTACCTAGGTGTCACCCTCGACCAGCAGCTGGACCTCACCTTGCACATCCGTAACATCTGCAATGCCTCTAATTGCAAACTTGGCCTAGCTTATCGAGCCAACAGCTGCCTCACCCCTGCTGCCCGCCTAGCCCTCGCCCAGGGGGGTCCTCCTCCCCTCTCTGTGCTATGGCCTCGTAACTTTTGCCCCAGTCCCTAATACTAGCCTATCAAAATGGGACTCAGCCTACAACAATGTTTGCCGCTTTGCGCTTTCCGCACCTCCCCTTACCCACCGGTGTGACCTCTACAGCTGCCTAGAGTGGCTCCCCCCGGAGAAACACCGGTCCTTCGTTATAGGTAACTTCATTGGCAACATTGTCCGCTCTGGTTCGCCCTCCGCCCTTGCCCTTCCCCTTAACCCTAAGGCCCCATCCTACCATCTCAGGCCCGGGACAACCCAAGAACGTCTCGTTCCTAGGACACGCACCCTTGCGGGTGATCGGTCCTTCCACGTTTACGCCCCCAAACTCTGGAACTCGCTCCCAGAACTAGTCAGGGCCTCCTCCTCCCATCCAAGCTTTAAAGCCTCCTCTGGAATTTCCTGAAACCTTCTCCCCTGCCCCTGCAGCCCATAATCCTACTCTTGCCCCTCCCTCCTCTGGTTGGGTGGGGCCTCCTCCTCCCCACTCCCCCACCCTGCCTCACTTGCACTTTCTCCCTAGCTCCGCCCAGCAACCTGGTCCATCCCCCTGCCTTTGGCACTTCCGCTTGCACTTACCATTGTCACCGCTACTGTTTGGCGACAGCGCTTACCTTGTTCTAGAGCTAGCCTTTCTAACGCCTGTTGTGTTAAGTTACCTTCTTGTCTCCTCAAACTGACTAATCATGTACTCTACCCATCTGCGTTTTTTTGAGTTATTTCCTATGTTGTTACCTGTATTCCTCCCATGTATTTTCACAATTTACTGAACCACCTTTGTATTGCCTGGCTCTCCTATGGACTTTTCCCCTATTCTGTAATCTGTTAATTGTATGATGTCTGACTCCGGTAACTCTCCCGGGTCGCACCCATTCTGTAACTGTTGATGTACACTGTATGATACCTGTAACTCTCCCGGGTCACACCTGAAAATAGGCACATGGCTGTCTACTGTGCTTACCCAGTTAACAAAAGCAAATAAATAAATAAATAAATAAAATCATCGAAAGGAAAAGAGTCCCCACCATTTGAGATTTTCTATGCCTGTGGTCTTGTAATCACAGCTGCTGAAACTGCAGGACTTACTTCCTCTGTGACTAACTCACTAAATCCTGGAAAGTCGTTTCCAATTATCACAGGTACAGGTTAACTTTGGTACTACGCCATTTTCAGTTGGTGCAACACCCCATTAATATTAAGAGTCATGTGGGTGGTAGGATAGTAGTGAGTGTCCACTAGAGTCTGTCTGCTTCCCAAATCAACAAGTCCCTTCACAGTCTTATCTCCCACCGTGACATCTGTCAAGTACTTGCCCCAATTTGCTAAGGACAAATCTGCTCCAGTGTTACTCTCCTTGTCATCGCAATTTCTTGCAATATGGCCTGGATTATTACAATTATAGCAAATAAAGTCTTTGGGTGCAAATGTGTTACCCCCACCAGAGTTCTTATCAGACTTGAAGTTAAAATTGGGAAAAGAGGGTCCTACCGGTGCATGGCTGTTACCTCGCTGCTGTGGCGTCTGTCTGGCCATCTGGTAGTCTTTAGCCAAAGAAACAGCCTTTTCCCTACTTTCTGGTCAATGTTATTTTACCCAAAGCTGCAGGTCTGTAGGCAGGATGTTGATGAACTGCCCCATTGCAAGTGTGTTGATTTTCTGTGGGATGGTTTTGGCCTCTTGTTGGAACCATTTAATAAGCAGTTCTCAGAGTCCGGTGAAGGCTTCTCAAGAATTGTCGACTGGTACTTCAGAGACCAGAAACTTTGCCTGATGGCCTCTCCTAAGATGTCATGCCTTTTCAGGATTTCTCTTTTCACAAGGTCATAGTTTTCTGACTGTGTAGTGTCCATATTGTTGTAGGCAAGTTGGGCTTTACCTGTCGGGTAAGGCACCAGCCTGACTGCCCATTGCTGTTGTGGCCACTGGCAGGCTGTGGCAACCTTTTCAAAAGTTGTCAGGTATGCTTCAATATCATCCGAGGGACACAACTCTGTTAAGTTTAATGTCTTTTAAGTCATTTGTGTCTTGTTGCTCTGCTGGACCTGTGCCAGATCCTTCAGCTTTGATAGCTTGCAAGACCTCAGCCAACACTGCTCTTGTTGCTGCATCTCTTCTTTTCTTTGTGCCTCAATGCTGAATTTATTTTTCTCTCTGCTGAATCTCCTCTCTTTTTTGTTTCTCCATCTCTGCTCGCACCAGAGGGCACTGCATGCAGCTAAAGGGAGGTAGGTTCAAAAGCAACACTAGGAAGTTCTTCACAGAACGGGTTGTGGACCCCTGGAATAGTCTGCTGCAAGAAGTGGTTGCGTCTAAGACAGTTAGGGAGTTCAAGTTAGCATGGGATAGGTGCTATGGAAACCTGACAAGAAAGAATTAGCTGGGTGGAGGTAGCAAGGAAAAAGGGCATGCAAGATGGACCAAATGGTCCCCTTCTGCCGTCACTTTTCTTATGTTCTTCTTATGTTCTTTTTGTTGTATAGCCCACCATTTAAAAAGGGCAATCAGGCTTTCAGGTTACGTCACTGCCTGTTCTTCTTTTTCCATGATTGGTGCTGGCTGTACAGCCTCAGCTTGGATTTCTATCTATGCTAGTTCGGCTGCCATGCTTCTGGTAATGACTCCTGGGCTTGAAGCTGCAGAATCTATACCTTTCTGCTATGTTTCCTTGGTACCAGAGGTTTAGTATAAATGCAAAAAACTCTTGGCTTAGAGTACGCACATGGCGTAAATCCCACTTAGTATGACACCATCTGTCATCGAAGCACAGGTCAGGAAGCATAGGAAGACCAGGAGCAGTTGTAAAATTCGTAAGTGGTGTTTTATTATCAACAACAGTAAATTAAAAAATTAAAATTGTTCAGGATAGCTATTTACAAAGGCAGAACAAAAAACAAAAAGTCCTTCATCTGAAGTTCTCACAGAATGTACTTGTCAGTTTCTTTGCAGATGCAACAAATAGGATATAGTGACCCAGAAATGACCTCTTGTTGACAGCTCTGCAACGGGTTTGCAAACAAGCCTGAGAGGAGCTCAAACTGCATCTCAGGTTAACCCCCTAACGTCCAAAAAGCTTTCTGCAATCATTTCGACAGGATAACTATATACAGTTTCAAACAAAGGGATCCCAGTATCACTTGCAGTTTCACACAAAGACTCACATATTTATAACATTTGGTTGCACAACCAGACAGACAATGAACAGAAAAGGAGAGGATAGAACAGATCCTTGCTTTAAACTCTTTCTGCATAACAAATGGGACAGGGCCTAATTCAGCCTTGTCAAGGGGGATCTTCAATGACCTGTGCTGCCACAATATCGATGCCTCAGGAGGGACCTGCAGAACAGCAGCCTCCTAGTCCTAGGGGAAGAGTGGGTATGGTCTCCTGAGCCTGAAGATTCAACCATTAGGAAGACTGATCAGGTGTCCCAAGAAGGGGCCCATGATTGGGCAAAGGGCCCAGAAAAGGTAAGCCCCACTGCAGGGCCAAATCAAGATCAAGGACAGACACCTGTGACAGAAACAGAGGGGAGACAGACATCAGCACAGTGAGCAAGTAGGCTGGCAGCGACAGATGCAGAACCCTTTTACCACCAACTGCAGTACAGACATCAACATCAGACACTGTCAGCATTGACACCGCCAGTGCCTGCACTGCAGGCGGTGCTGACCCAGTGGGGGTGCCACTGGTCGGTGAAGTCACAGCTGACACCAAAGGCGACTGCTCCAACCAGGCTATGAAGAATGCTCCCCCTGCTGCACAGGAACTGAGGGGCCACCCAACACTACCACTAGAGACTGTTATGACCCCCAGTATGGTGGGGGAAGGGACAGCTCCATACCTCAGTGGACTCAAGAGTAGTAAGGGGACCTGGGGAAGGGTCCAAAGACCTGCCTGCCAACTTCATGGCTCAAGGTCTGCTGCCAAAGGTAGGTACAATATTGGTCTACTGTCTGTGAACCCCACACAATTCTGGGGGGGGGGGGCGCAAAACAGAAGAATTCACACGTAGACAGAACCTCTTCAATATAAATATCTGATTCCTTTATTATAAATATTTGCCCATTTGCTCTACGTTTCACCAATAAATCACTGGCTTCCTCAGGAGGTGCCTTTTAATCATACTTCTATCCATAAATGTGAATCAGTTTTAGTCACTTAAAAATGCTCCACTCAATGTTTCTTGTTCAGCCTCTTATTTTTCTGCACATCACAATTTTAGAAAACTGGTAAATAACCCCTTTTATGGACATTCTTGGCTTCTCACGTATACGTCCACGCTGTGGCTCGATGTTTTTCTGGATTATGTTGTAACAGTACTGGTCTACCAAACTTAAAGCATGGATTCTCAAGTATCCAGGGGCTCATAGAGAAGAAGGCACTGCAGAAATCCATACAGTGGTCAACATCAAGGCAGGTTATACACTGAACGGTGGTCATACTTTTCCCACTGGTGCAACATTGGAAAATAAGCACCTTTTCACACCCCTTCTATGAAACTGTTTCACATATTCTGAGAAAAAAATAAAATGAGACAAAGAAGAAATGCAGAAAATAAAGGTTAATGTGCTCCAACGGTGCACATTCAATGGCAGGAAAAACAGAACCGAGGTTGTTAGGTTGTTGGCAATGGTTACTGGTTGCATGGAGCACCACACGGTATGGATTTCTGCAGATCAGATAACCTCGTAGTCTTCAGGTGAAGCTACCTCTGGCTGCAAGCTGCAACACTGGACTTAAGATTTGCAAGAAAGTGAGTAGTGCTCACAACAGAGGGAGGTGAACTTTACAATTTACAATTGTGTTTGGTTTGAAGCAGATTCCTTAGGAAAGTTAATATTCTTCAGGTGGAGGATACTTCTAACTGAAGGGTGAAATAAGCAACTTAGAATTATCAGAAAAGGCAGTCTTTCAATCAACAGAGGGAGGTGGAGTTTGCTTTACTTGTATTACAAGTGTTAAGGTTTTCAGTGCAGAAAGAGTTTAAACCCACATAGGCTAAATACTGTTTTCTGTGTCTGCCCTTCTGCACAGCTGACGTGTTTTGGGGCCGACTGTTTTCAGAGCACAAGTCACCAGGCTCTTTTGGGGCTGGGGAGGTTTACCTGTGTCTGACTTGGATGTTTGGATTTTTCTCTGTTTGATTAGCAGGGTATTTTCTCTGTCAAATTGGTTTGAAGCAGTATTACAAATTGTCGTGTCTGGCATCTTGCTGACAGGAAGGCACTCATCGCATCGGTAGGTCAGAGCATTTAGCTGATTGTTTCGTGAGGGCACAGAGAAGAAATCAAAGCAACAGAACAAAAGGGTAAACAGGGAGGAGAAGAAGCACTGTGGGTCAATTTGGAGGCAGGCAATGGCACCACAATCCGCACAGGGGTTGTATACAGACCCCCCTCTCAGGGGGAGGAAATGGACAAGGAAGTGATAGAAAGTATACTTAGAATGGCAGATAAAGGGGAGATGTTGCTGATGGGTGATCTGAATATGCCAGATGTTAACTGGAGTGCAGTTGCAGCAGCCACTTCTAAGAGTGGGTTATTCTGGATGCCCTACAGGGGCATGCCTAGACAACTAGTATTGGAGCCCACTCGAGAGGAGCAATCTTAGACCTGGTTCTCTCAAACGGAGACGAAGAGGGATCACAGATGTAGAAGTGGGTAGCCATCTGGGAACTAGCGACCATCGAACAGTATGGTTCACAATAAACACAGCAATAGAGTCAAGCCATACAAAGACAAGGTACTGGATTTTAGGAGGGCTGACTTTGCCAAAATGGGTGAGTGCCTAAGGAATGCACTAGCAAATGGGCAGGAAGGAGGTGGAAGAACAATGGGAATAATAAAACTGCCATCACAGAGGTAACAAGCCTTTGTGTAAAGCAAATAAACAAAATGAAACGAGGTAAGAAACCACTATGGTTCTCAAAGGAAGTGGCAGTGAAGGTTCAAGAGAAAAAAAGCATTCAGGAAGTACAAGGAATCACAGAAGGAACAGGACAGAGAACTGTATCAGTTAAAGCAAAGGAAGCTGGAAAGGCAGTCAGAACAGCAAAGGCCCAAACCGAGGAAAAAATAGCCAACTCAGTTAAGAAGGGGCATAAAACCTTTTATAGGTACATCAGAGAGCAAAAGGAAGACCAAGGAGGGATAGTGAGGCTTAATAAAGGGAGGAGGGTGGGCAGAGGTGACTGTGAAAGGCAGAGATACTAAACAAATATTTTGCTCAGTATTTACAAAGGAAGAGGGAGGTACCTAAAACAAACAGTAGAAACACTCTGGATACAGAAGTTGATACCAGCCCATTTACAGAAGAAAGAGTTCTGAATGAGTCTCTTAAAACTGAAGGTGGACAAAGCAATGGGGCCTGATGGGATTCATCCCAGAATTCTAAAAGAACTAAGGATAGAACTAGTAACACCACTGACTACCCTCTTTAACAAATCATGGGAGGATGGGGTGGTACCTGAGGACTGGAGGAGGGCAGATGTGATTCCCTTCACAAAAGTGGGAGCAAGGCAGAAGCAGGAAACTACAGACCTGTTAGTTTAACCTCAGTGGTAGGAAAAATGATGGAATCACTTCTGAAGGAAAGAATTGGTTATGTAGTAGCCAGAGGGCACAGGACCCAAGGCAGCATGGATTCTGGCAACGGAAGGTCATGCCAGACAAATCTGATAGATTTCTTTGACTGGGTGACCAAAGTAGTAGATCAGGGAGGGCTGTGGACATGGCCTACCTAGACTTTAGCAAGGCATTGGACACAGTCCACACAAAGATTAATATACAAGTTAGCCAGCCTGGGAGTGGGTCCCAAGATGACAGCCTGGGTAAAGAATTGGCTGGAGAATAGGACACAGAGAGTAACAGTAAGTGGAGTCCACTCTGAAATAAGGGGGGTTAGCAGTGAGGTACCGCAGGGTTCAGTATTAGATCGGTCCTCTTCAATGTCTTTATAAGTGACATTGCAGAGGGACTGGAAGGAAAGTATGTCTTTTGCAGATGACACAAAGATCTGCAACAGAGTTGATGCACAAGGTGGGTGGAAAGGATGAGAAGGACTTGGCAAGGTTAGAGGAATGGTCAAATGTATGGCAGCTTAGATTCAATGCTAAGAAGTGCAAGGTAATGCACCTGGGAAACAAAAACCCAGAGGAAGAGTACACAATGGGGGGTGAGATACTAACAACAACAAAAATGGAAAGGGACCTGGGGGTAGTCATATCAAGTGACCTAAAGGTGGGCAAGCAATGTGAGAGGGCAGCAAGGAGGGCCGGGGGTATACTGGGATGCATAGGGAGAGGCATCACCAGCAGAAAACAAGAAGTTATTATCCCTCTGTACAGACAGCTGGTGAGACCACATCTGGAGTACTACGTGCAGTTCTGGAGACCCAATCTCCGAAAAGACATAAACAGGATGGAAGCTGTCCAGAGGAGGGCAACTAAAATGGTGCAGGGTCTGCACTGGAAGACATATGAAGTGAGACTTAAGGAGCTTAATATGTAAAGCCTCGAGGAAAGAAGTGAGAGGGGGGACATGATAGAAACTTTCAAGTACCTCAAGGGAATCAACAAAGTCCAAGAGGGTAGCATCTTTCAAAAAAAAGGTGTGTGCAAGAACAAGGGGGCACAATTTGAAGACAGAAGGGGGGCGGCTCAGAGGTAATTTAAGGAAGTATTTTTTCACAGAGAGGGTTGTGGATGCATGGAACAGCCTTCCAGAGGAGGTTGTGGAGTCAAAAACAGTGGTGGAATTCAAGCATGCATGGGACAGTCATAAGGCAATTCTACGGGCTGCGGGTAGGAAGAAGTAGGCTGCTGGTTAACTAAGATCTGCAGCTTATCCATCAGGTAGGGAAATGGGCAGACTGGGTGGGCTAAGCAGTCCTTATCTGCCATCAAATTCTATGTTTCTATGTTTCTATCACACACTGCTGTCACAAGTAGCCAGTGTGGACATCCTGACTAAAGGCATCTGATACTGTGGGGTACTAGCACCTAACTACCCAAAGATCAAAGAGTGGGGCTCTGTGGAGAAGACTAATTCTTAGAAGATTATACAGTTTTCAATCTGAGAAGAGACAGAAGACTTGCTCAATGAATTTTTTTTTTTTTTGTTTGTTTTTGAACAAACAAAAAATGCACTGTTTTGCTTCGGAAAACATACCACTTTCTTCAAGGTCTATCGCTTCTGTTGTCATTTCTGTATTTTCTGCCAGTGCTTCCACTCTGCCTCGTTTGTGGGCTCGCCTGGAGCTTGATGTTCCACTACGACGTTTTCTCTGAGTCTGAAACAAACAAAAAATGAATATACTAGTACACACAGAAAGTGCCTATATACATCTTTTACCAGGTTATCAACACTATATGACTTCTTTAGGCTGACTGGCCAATTCATTAAAACTAAGCCTTATCTTAGAGCTGAAGACCTAACACCCTGCTTGTGATACCATATTAATTTCCAACAGCAACAGATTAGTGCCACAAGAAGGGCACTGGTTAGTTACTGCGAATTTAATGATAAATTAGAAATGATTACAATACTGGAACCACTACCAGGGGGCTAGTGGCAATCCCGGACTCAGCCAAGATTTGGTCTAGGATGGAGAAACATAGAATTTGACGGCAGATAAGGACCGCTTGGCCCACCCAGTCTGCCCATTTCCCTACCTGATGGATAAGCTGCAGATCCTAGTTAACCAGCAGCCTACTTCTTCCTACCCCCACCCCCTAGAATTGCCTTATGACTGTCCCATGTATGCTTGAATTCCACCACTTGGTCATGGTGCCCAGGGTTTAGTATTAGAAGTCCCAACCTGACATGTTGGAGTGGTTTGCAGACATTATTAGATTAAAATAAAAACACTGCATAAAACATATATGCATGGAAAGAATTACTTATATTTTTCTAAGCAAAATAATGAGCAAAAATAAAAATTTATTTTCGCATATTCCCCAGAACAATAAGCAACAAGAAACTGATCACGTAGCCGTTATAAGCTAGTATTTCTATCATTAAGCAGTTATTTTGGCCAAGCCTAAATAAAATAAATATTTCCCCCAAAAAGCAGTTTTTCCTGGCATAGCCTCAACCACTGATTTGTGCATGAAATGGCCGTCATACTAAGCTAAGAGCAGAGCAATTTCCTTACCGCAATATCGATTTGTGGCTATTTGTCTCTTTATGACCCCATCACTGCAAGTCTAGCTGAGACCTGCTGGACCTCACATGGCAGCCATTTTGGAGCATCTCCACAGAGTATCCTCCTAGAGAAAAATCAGCACCCTTCTTATAGTCTCTTCTTTGGCCACAGAGAACAAAATGGAAATTTTTAGCAAGCATGTGTGCCAAGAACTGGTCTAAGAGGTCCTTGCAAAATAATGCCAGCAAGATCTTGGGTTTTTCCATGCTAGTGATTTGCCTGTCAAAAACTGATTTGCATTTGTAGTGGGGAGCATCCCACAAAGTGCAGGTACTTAGCCATGTGTGTACATATATAAAATTAGTGAGAGGAAACACTGCTGATAAGAGAAAAGCCATTAGATTGGTTTGGTATTTTTTAATATGACTGACCTTGACTGGCTATAGCTAAGTTTAGGTTTTATTTTCTGTTAGAAATACAAAGTATTGGGCCTTATTCACACTTGAATCCTTAATCGGCCTGTTGAACATAAGTCCTTTTTTGCTTTTTGATCAGCCTGGGTATCCCAGGTCACTGGAAGAGCCTGTTCTGGTGACAGAACACAGGAAATAAATACTTTTTAATTCACTGTAATAATATTTACATGAGTGTAAGAGTCAATGCGTTTTCAGGAATTTACTGGTTCTAGTAGTAGTAGTAGCAGTAAAGAGCAATATTTTTACGGCTGCAGTGTGCATAGCCCTGCAGACCTTTTGCTATGAGAAAAGGACTCCCGCATTCCTTCCAACCGAACAACACGTTGAGAGTTTCAGCACAACTGCCGCCACATCTGTGATGCATTCTGCTCGCTGTCTCTATAGGCAGTTGCAATGCACTATTTTATTTTACTTATTTTTATTTAATCCTTAGGTTGCCAACAGAATTAGAACGTATACAAATTCTGGGCTGATATCAGTCCGCAGCACAGCAAGGGTTACAATTTTAGTTACCAGGAAAAGCACCCAGAGACAAGGCTCATTTCCAGGTGCGACCTGAGGTTGGGGTTACAGAAGGAAGCAAACAGGCTTGGTTGGTTACAGGCAACTCTACAGGGTAGTCACAGTACGAGAAGAATCAAAATGTACATTTACATCAAAGATGTTAAGACTATTTGGGTCGTGGTGTCATTACTACCAAGTACCCTGAGAATTATGCTGTTGGGAAGTGGGATGATCAGAAACATGAGCAAAGAGGGGGAGAGGCGCAAGTGCTGTTTGATGGACGGGTTGGAAGGCAGGTTCCGAAACCGGGGAGACTTTATGCTCCATATAGCTGGGAGCCTGAAGAAGGCAGCTTTACCTGCTGAGGATGAGGGGGTGGGGAGGGAGAAAGTGTGGGAGTCCCTGTCACATATATTGTAGAGTGAGATGGCTACTGGCGAAAGTATTTCTGATAGGTAAGGTGGATGAAGGTCGAACCAGTATTTGGCTACGAGGCAAAGGGAGTGGATAATGCGCCTATGTGACAGAGGTGCAAGGCCTGGGGAGGAGTAGAGTTGGTAGTGATGAGTCCTATGGGGGGAGTGAGAAGCGAAGAGGCAAAAAAAATTTAACAGGGTGTCAAGGTGGGAGAGCAAGGAGGCTGGGGCAGAGATATACATTACATCAGCATAGTCAAATTGTGGGATAATTGTTTTAGATACTAAGTCATGGTGGGTGGAGAGAGGAAGGGAGTCTTTATTGCGGTACAGAATGCCGAGATTTGGGCGTAACTTAGAGATGATAAGAGTCTGTATCATTAGAGAAGTTAAGCTAGACCCCTAGGTATTTGTAGGTTATGACACAGTCGAGAGATGTACCGTCTAGGGTACTGAAAGCTGGGGGGAGGTGACCTTGCCAGTTTTTTGGATTAACCAAATATCATAGACACGGTCTTGAAGGTGTGAGGAACCAGGACTGTATCGCTAGTAGGTCTTGTTGTAATGGGGTGTGGATGTCCAAGACGGTTTGCCCTGAGACAAAAACAATGGTATTGTCTGCATACATGAGTTACAGAATATTGAAAGGAGATCATTTATGAAAGCTGAGAACAGGATAGGGCCAAGGATAGACCCTTGTGGTACCCCTGTGAAAATGGGTGGGGGGGAGGTGGAGTTACCCACCCTGACAGCTTGCTGACGGTTTTTGTGGTAGGAGGTGAATCAAGTTACCGTGAAGGGTGCTAGTCTCACTGCACCTAGCTTGGTGAGGAGAAGGGGGTGGGAGACTGAGTCGAGCGCCTTGGCCAAGTTCACAATGATGGCAGCTGTCAGTTGGCCTTGGTCCATGGCAGACTGGATGTGTTCAGTGATTCGCAGTAGAGAAAGAGACCACTGAAATGGTGTTTGCAAAAACCAGATTGCAATTGAAATAGGAAGCTGGTGGAGGAGAAATACTGTTGGTCTGGAGTGGACTAGTGATTCTTGCAGTTTAGCAAGGACTGGGAGGAGGGAGATTGGTCAGTAGTTTCCGGGAATTGTGGGGGTCTCTACCTTTGTGAAGAGGAATCACTGTATTAGTTTTCCAGGAGTGAAGGACTGTTCCTGTAGAGAATGAGAAATTAAGTATGTGGGATAATGGAGCTGCAATTTCTGTGGCAACAATGCCCAAGAGTTTGGGGTGAATCCCATCAGGGCAGGATGTTTATATTTAGTGATAAGAGAGTACGTAATGTTTCTTGAGTTGAGACAGGTGAGAAAAAAAATATATAATTGGATGAGGAGGAGGTATGGTGGGGGGAAGGGTGGTCGGGGAGGGCACAAGTTGTAAAGAATTTATTTAGAATGTAAACAACACCTGAGGGTCCGAAAAAGACTGACCATTTTAAGATCGGGCTGTTCTTGGGGGTCGACGATCAGAGCATGGACTGACTTCCAGGAGGAAGCTGTGTTTGAGGCCTGCAGGGTGCTTTTAAAATTATGCATATACCCACCCAACCCTCCCGCTTAGCACCCACCACCCCACCTCCCCCAGAAATGTAACAGTGGCACCGGGGTGCTTATTCCTTAGTGCAGAAATCATTTGTTTTTACTTTTTTCAGCCTGTTAAAAAAAAAAAAAATTGAAATCCTCCATAGGTGTGTTTTGCAACTGTTGCACTCTCACCCACCCAAACCTCTCACCAGCACCCACCACCTGCACCCCCCCAAAGCCCTTTACTTACCCATTGGGGTCCAATGCCATAATCCTCTCTGACCACAGACACATCTTCACTCTTCAAAGCCAGACTGTGAACTGAAGAAACAGGTATCGGTTCAATGTATTTCAATGGTGTTTTGAACTTGGCGGCATAACTTGGGCATTTTTGCCTATTTTTGGCCCACATTTTGAACATACCTTCTTTGGGAGCCTGCCTCGTTAACAATTTTACTGTCAACAGGCAGATCTGTCCCGAAAGATGATTTTGTGGTCCTTGCGTGAAGTCACCTTTCTGGCAGGAGTTGAACATTTACTCTGCCCTTGTTCATGAGGTGGGGTCATAAGAAGGCTATGTTGAAAATTTGGTGTAAAAATACTAAAAAACAACAAAGTTATGAGTCTCCTGTAATTTTGCAAACACAGGCTCATAACTTTGGTAATTTTCAATATTTTTGCCAGAAATTCACAACATAGCCATATCTTTACAGTACCTCATGAGTGGGACAACCGTCATTTTTTGAATCCTAGACAAAATGTTTTTTTTTTTTGTGTGCGTTTTTTTAACACCCCAAAAGGTGATTTTGCAGTCTCTGCGCGAGATCACCTTTCGGGCAGGAGTTAAACATTTCCTCTGCCCTTGTTCATGAGATGGGGTCATAAGAAGGCTGTGTGGAAAATTTGGCGCAAAAATACTAACAAAACAACAAAGTTATGAGCCCACGTTGAATTTTGCGAACACAGGCTCATAACTTTGGTAATTTTCAATATTTTTACCCCAAATTTACAACACGGCCATTTTTTTTTTTTACAGCACCTCATTAATGTGACAGCTGTCATTTTTCAGCTCTGGCTCAGAATGTGTTTTTGCATCCCGAAATTTGATTTTGGTCCTTGTGCAAAATCACCTTTTGGGCAGGAGTTGAACATTTGCTCTCTCCCTTCTTCCTGGGGTAATGTCACAATGAAGCTACGTTGAAAATCTGGTGTACAAATATTACAAAACAAATTTGTGAGCCCACATTACATTTTGCTAATGCAGGCTCGTAACTTTGGTAATTTTCAATATTTTTACCCCAATTTCTTCCCATGCAGCCCTATCGGCTCTGGCCAGAGTTTATTTGACAAGATAACTATTAAAGACTTAAAAAGCCCTATTTACAAAGTTGTCCTGCGAAAAACGATTTTGTTACATCATAGATTCAAATTTTATACACACTGTAATAACAAATATGCAAAATCTATACTTAATCAGTTTCAATTCAGTTCTAATTTTATTTGATCAACCCCGAAGGTCTTATAAAGTCATCGGAACAAAACCATATATGTATATGAAGAACTAAAATGGAAGTAAAGCAGACTTAATACAGACGTATCATGGTATATCCAGACATAAGTATCCAAATATACAATAAGCTATTCATGGCCTAAATGATAAATAGCAATCAGAATCTCAAAACTCCTGCTCAATAAGTTTTTTTTTTTTTTTTTTTTATTCGAGGCAACTTTAAAGGCATCTAGCTTTGGTACTTTCCAGATCTCTGGGGAAGAAGCATTCCGTATCTTTAGATAGTAATGGATCAACACCACCACCTTATCATTCTGAGTTTTTGGGATGCTCAGCCCTTTTTGATTTCTTAAATTATATTTGAGTCAGACTTGAAATTGTGTTCTGAATACCTGTGAATCAACCCTCTGATCCTTTTGAAAGCCCTCACTGCTCCCTGTTTGTCTTTTTAAGAGTCCCAATTACAATGAGCATTGGCGGTTGTCCTACAGGTGGAGTAAAGCAAAGGAAGCAAGTTTACTATAAGCCACATCCAACCTATCCAGTACAAATTTATTGGCATGCTGACATAACCTACTTCCCTACTCTAACACTGAAAGAATCAGTTGTGATGCAATGGTTTCTCTGGCATCTCTTGGAACTGTTAACACCCGGCATCTTAATACTCCTTGTCTGGAGTTTATTTTTTCACTGTTAGTTTACAGTATATGCTTGTCAAAGTGAAAAAAACTGACAAGGGTTGGTCACCCCTAGGTACCTGGACTTGCTTGTATGAACCAAGTTTAAACTATTAATTAATTTGATGTTTAATTCTTTCATCTCACTAATCTTTTTAGTCCATGGGCTAAAGCACATTACTTAAATTTTTCTAGAACCGAATACCATCTTACAGAAATTAAAGGGACACAGTCAGCCATTCTGTTGAATATTTGTGTTCCTGTTTCAGATATGTGCCTGCAGCCATTTACATGCATATCCCAATGATACATGGCCCCAAAAAGGTATCCTGTGATATGGGTGACAGACTGAGCGACTGAATCTCAGCACCTGTAATGTGAGCTACCCTAAAAGGGAAGCGACGGAAGAAGAGCGAAGATGCAGGTTAGCTTGGGAAGTAGAGTGACAAGTTAGGACGGGCAGCGGAAGGGGAGGGATGAGGAAGACAGTATGTGGGATGTAGTGCAGCGTGGTGTTGCCAAGCTGCCTGCATGGTGTGGTGGTGGTGGCCAGCTATAGGGCGTTAGGTTTAGGGCTCGTGCGGGGTAAGCTTTTTGTGCGGGGGAGGAATTTATTTTTTTTACCACTGTCTCCCCCCCCAAACATGTACCCGTAACAGCGATCGCCATTATGACATGGAATCGTCCCAGAATGCCATATGATAGCCATTTATTGTAATTTAGTTAATTTTACCTTTTTCAGGAGACATGCTGTCCCCAGCGGTCTGCTGTGGTAATGCATTCACATTTCAAGATGGCGCTACAGCACCAGTAAACTTGTTCATGAACAAGTTTAGAATTATTTTATGTACTCTCAGGCTGAAACAGTTTCCAACAGTAGTCAGGGAGCTGAACATGCAGTAGTAATGTCACTCCCATTTTAAAACAAGCACTGTAACCCCAACGTTCAATTAACAAAACTGAATCTTAATAACAATACAAGTCGGCAAACAACAGAACAATGAGCATTAGTTATACAGCTTAAATACCTGACCCACAGGGTGGACTAGGTCTAGACACATCAGCCCCTGCACATATTCTGCTGGTCAGTGTCCCTAGT
This sequence comes from Neoceratodus forsteri, assembly GCA_016271365.2. Lineage (NCBI taxonomy): Eukaryota > Metazoa > Chordata > Ceratodontiformes > Ceratodontidae > Neoceratodus > Neoceratodus forsteri. Next base: position 413,971,872 of record CM057452.1, read on the forward strand.
CTTAATCGTGGACACAATGTTTACAGAGAACAATGTCATTATAAGCAATCTAGCCAGCCTGGGATATTTTGAATGATGTATGTGGGTTACCTCCCCCTACATTGTGGAGGGGATGAGCCAGCATTTTTAGAAACAGAGGTGCTATAACAGTAAAGAATAGCATACCTATGTTGGTAACAGGGTTCTCCATTCGTAGAGGTAAAATGAAAACAGGAACAGAACAGATACCCTATTAGTAGCAGGTGTAGGTGTTCGTATCGTTCTCATCTACCGTCCACCCAGAGATGGGAAGCGATTCTTACAGGAAGTAGTGGACTTCATCATCAACATGGCATTTGAGTCACCCAGACTGATGGTTCTGGGCGACTTTAATGCCTGGGTCGATGATTAATTCTCGCAATTTGGTAATCACTTCCTCCAATTAATGACGTCTTTGGGCCTTACACAGGTGGTTTCCACTGCTACCCATAAATCTGGACACTCTCTGAACTTAGTCTTCCTACTAGGGATCGAAACATCCTATCTGGGGGTGGAACCAGTTGCCTGGTCAGATCACTACACCATGAGGTTCAGTTTTTGCACCCCCCTGAGAAGGCCTAACCCTGTGGAGATGGTTAGGTACCACCCTTTACGGGATATTACTCCCCAAGACCTAGCAGCGGTCCTTGACCTCTCGTCCCCCGTGTTGGCGAGCAGTAGTCCAGAGGCCCTCGTGTTGGCCTATAATACGGCTGTTACGGTGGCTCTGGATTCTATTACTCCTGTTCATGTGCGCCCCCTATTCCTTCACCCCAAGTCCCCTTGGTTTGATGGGACTTTGAGGGAGATGCGGAAACAGGGGCAAAGGTTAGAACGGTGCTGGCGCAAGTCAGGCCTTGAAGCCAACCACCTTAGATTGATGGACCATTATTTAGTCCATCAATCTGCAATCACCCGTAAGAAGGCAGATTTCCTGTCCAGGGAGATTGTGGTTGCACAGAATCGACCAGCTCAGCTTATTTGAACTGTGGACAGACTGTGCAACCCAGCCTGTCTACAAGTTCGGAAAGCCTTTTCGCAATTAGCGTGCAAGGAGCTTGCTCGATTTTTTGCAACTAAGGTGGCTGACATCAGGGCAGATCTGCAACCAGCACCCTCTGGGGGATGCTGTTGAACAATGCGAGTTTACGGTATCTCAACTTTCTTGGAGTTCCTTCAGTCGACCTGATTTTGTCAATGTCATGAGGATTATCCATAGTGTGCGCCCTACATGCTGTAGTTTGGATCCTGGACCGACCTCCCTAATTTTGGGTTGTAATGATATCATCGGTCCAGTTCTTGTGCGAACAGTCTGGCGCTCCTTGGAGTCAGGTGAGTTCCCTAGCTCCTTGAAAGAGGCTGTGGTGACACCACTCTTGAAGAAAGCTACCTTGACCCAGACTGTTTCACAAACTACAAACCTATCTCTAACTTACCCTTTATTGGAAAGGTGATTGAGAAGGTAGTGGCTTCCCAATTGGAGGACCATTTAACCATCCATGACATCTACGAACCCCTCCAGTCCGGTTTTCGTAAAAGACATAGCACCGAGACAGTGCTGGTTTGGGCGCTCAATGATCTTCTGAGAGCGAGGGATCAGAAGAAACGTTCCATCCTGGTTCTTCTTGATCTCTCCTTAGCCTTTGACACCATGGATCACATGGTGTTGATAGCACGCCTGAGGCATATTTGTGGGATATCGGGAACTGTTCTCTAATGGTTCACCTCTTTCCTCACTGGGCGATCACAAAGAGTTGTGTCCAGGGTTTTTTCCTCGGGCCCAACATCTTTGTTGTATGGGGATGCCTCAGGATTCAGTGCTGTCTCCCATGTTATTCGCGGTGTATATGCTGCCCCTCAGAGACATTGTAAGGCGGTATGAGCTGAGGTTTCACTGCTATGCAGATGATACCCAGCGATACCTGTCTTTTGCACCCGACCAGGATGGAGCCTTCTCGGTGTTTAACAACTATCTGAAAGAAATCCAGGAATGGATGGACTCTAGTTGGCTGAAGTTGAACTCGGAAAAGACTGAGGTACTGGTTGTGGACCCTGGTCACCGGATAGAGGGGTCGTCCATTGGGACGCCCTCAGGAATTTTTCTCAGCGGCGTCTCACTCCCAACCTCTGAACGGGTGCGTAACCTGGAAGTTGTCTTGGATGACAGGCTGTCACTGCAGTCACAAGTGTCGGCAGTCGTCAAGACTTCCTTTTACCATCTTAGGAAAATCGCCAGAGTTAAGCACCTAGTTCCGTCTGACAACCTACCAACACTGGTCCACGCCTTCGTGTCCTCGCATTTGGACTATTGCAACTCTCTTTACTTTGGGCTTTCAGGGGTTGAAATCCGCCTGCAGCTAGTGCAGAACGCAGCGCCCCAGGTTTTGACTGGTTCCAGTAGTCCTGTCATATTACCCCGGTGCTGTGCGAACTGCATTAGCTGCCTATATGGTGGCGGATCACCTTTAAAGTCAGTTTACTGACTTTCAAAGCCCTTCACAATCAGGGTCTGGCCTATCTGAAAGAAGTTCTGGTTCCTTATTGCCCTGGCCGATCATTCTGCTCGGCCGACGAGGGGTTGCTGGAAGATTCCAAGAGTGAATCTTAAATCATCTGGATGTAGGGCTTTCTCTTATGCTGCACCCACTCTTTGGAATTCTCTACCTCACCGGTTATGGGAGTACACCTCCATGGAGGAATTTAAGCGGGGTTTGAAAACCCATCTATGGCAAATGGCCTTCTTAGAAAACTGATTGCTTTGTAGCTGATGATTTACTATTGATTTTATTTGTGTTTGATATTTGATTTTAATATTTGATTTGTAATGTTTTAAACTGTACAGCGCCTTGGAAATTGAAAGGCGCTATATAAATAAAATTATCATCATTATTGAAGATTTATTGAATTTTGATAACCGGGTAAACCCACTGAGCCAATATAGTCCCTTTTTCAGGGGCGACCCAGAGTGAAACAATACAACATTTAGATGAGAACAGATACAATGAACAGTTTGATACAATGATATACAGTTACAGGTACAATTACAAGGCGACCTTGGAGTCAGACCATGTTACAGCATGACAAACGAGTCGTTGGGCTAAGTGAGTAATGCAAATTCATAAAGCAGTACAGAGATTATCTGAAGAAGTAGGTTAGCGGAAACAGGTGCGGGGGACAAGAAGATAGCATGAAAGTTTGTGTTTGAACTAAGTGAAGGAGGTAGAGAAGAGAATCTCATGCAAGAGTGAATTCTAGGCAGACGCTGCTGTAAAGGCAAACGACTGCCTCCCAACCATCAGACAGGGTTTGGGAGTAACCAGGAGGGAGATAGGCCGTGGAGCATAGGGTCCACAGAGTACGTTTACGGTTGATGAGATCACTCAGGCAGGGTGGGGTATAATGATGAACCAAGTTAAACATAAGGCACATTGTTGTATACAGGAATTTGTTCTCAAGGTGTGCCAGGCCTAGGGTGCAGAGAACCTCGCAGTGACGAAGACGAGGGTCAGAGGTGAGAGCATAACTCCCAATCCTTAAGTAGAGTTGACTGATACATGAAAGAATGGATGCCCGTGCTCACAGGAGCAGTGGGGCACCATACGCTAGCAATGGAAGGAGAGCAGTCATCGCTATTTTTAGACATGAGGCCCGAGTCAGGAGGGGACGGAGGAAGTAAAAGAGACCAAGCCATTGGTTTAAATCTTTCAACAAAACAATGACACGGTTCTCGAAAGTGAGTGAGGGGTCCAGGGTAACCCCAGGTATTTAATGAGGTAACTACTTCTAGGGTGTTGCCATCCTTTGATCTGACTGCAAGGGATGGTGAGATGAGGGTACAGACCCCGAGATATGAAATAACATGGTCTTCGCCTTCTTTGTGTTAAGGCCCAGACGGTTCTCATGAAACCATTCCTCAAGGACATGGAAATCAGATTCAAGGTTCCGGTTTATCCAGCACAGGTCAGAGGATGAGCGATAGACGGCTGCATCATCTGAACAGAGATGAATTGTGGCACCTCCGCAGTTAAGTGGCAGGTCATTTACAGATAGTGAAAACAATAGCAGCCCCAGTATGGAGTCCTGTGGAACACCATATAGGATTTGTCTAAGTTCTGAGAGCGCCCCAGACCACCCGACCCTTTGGAAACAGTGCGAAAGGTGGTTACAGAGCCATGCCAGGGAAGTATAATCAAAGCCAAGGGCATGGCGTTTACACAGTAGTAGATTGCGGTCAACTAGGTCAAAGGCCTTCGTTAAGACAATGTTGACCACGCCCATAGCTTGACCTTGATCAAAGGCGGTGGATATGTCAGTCTTAACTTTTATTAGAGCAGTCATGGTACTGTGGTGGTTCTTAAAGCCATGTTGGTACATAGAGAGGAGATTTTGCAATTCTAGATAGTCCTGGAGCTGATTACAGAGAATGTGTTCTTGTATTTGTGCAAGTGGGCACAGAATAGAGATGGGTCTGTAGTTTTCAACTAAAGTAGTTGGACCTCCTTTGAGGATTGGGACTACCACTGCTACCTTCATTTGTCAGGAACCGTGCCTGTGAGGAAGGACTTGTTTATTAAGTTCCTTACAGGTATGGTGATACCATCAGTCCCAAGTTTTAAAAAAGTACAGTTATGTAAGAACTTACCGTAAACAGTAGATCTTCGAGGGAGGTTCCTGCAGTAGGTCATAACATACAGGACAGCACCCCCTGGCGTCAGGACCACACAGAAAATTCTAGCTAGCAATGTCTGGCGGGGGACCGCCCATCCGACGTCACATGAAGATCAGCATGAGCCTATATATTGGCGGTCCCCAAGCCCGCCTTCCAGTTCTTCCGCCACAGACCCAGAGCTAGGTATGACAGGAAAAAAGGAGAGGGCTCAGAGACAAACATAGAATCTGATGGCAGATAAGGACCGCTTGGCCCACCTAGTCTGCCCATTTCCCTACCTAAAGGATAAGCTGCAGATCCTAGTTAGCCAACAGCTTACTTCCTCCTACCCCCCCACTAGAATTGCCTTATGTCTGTCCCATGCATTCTTGAATTCCACCACTGTTTTTGACTCTACGACCTCCTCAGGAAAGCTGTTCCATGCATCTACAACCCTCTCAGTGAAGAAAAACTTCCTCACATTACCTCTGAGCCGTCCCCCCCTCCATCTTCAAACTGTTCCCCCTTGTTCTTGCACATCTCTTTTTTCTGAAAGATGCTACCCTCTTGGACTTTGTTGATTCCCTTAAGGTATTTGAAAGTTTCTATCATGTCCCCCCTCTCCCTCCTTTCCTCGAGGATATACATCTTAGAGCTCGAAAATAAGGCACAAGAAAGGTAGATGCAGAAGCTAGAGGAAGGAGGGAGGGGAAAATGTGACCTACTGCAGGAACCTCTCTTGAAGATCTACTATTACGGTAAGTTCTTGTGTAACTGTACTATCTAACTTCGAGAAGGTTCCTGCAGTAGGTCATAACATATAGGACTGAATCCCAAGCAGTCAAAAAACAAAAAAAGGAAAACCAGTCAAGGACTGAAGCACGGGAGGCAGGAAAGGGCTGTAGAAAAGTAGGGTCAGTAAGACTGGGGGCCCAGAATGGCCACCAGACCGAAACCAGCCCCGCGCCCAGAAGGAATGGCCAGACCAAAGGCTCAGATAAGCAGAGACAGACCTCCATATGACTGTCTCCCAAATCTTAACTTGTACAGACTGTACAAGTAGCAGAAAAACAGCCTTACCTCTCATGGAGAATTCTTTAAACTTCCCCTCTGAAGTGGCTCACTACGTGTCTGTAAACAGCACAGACACAGAACACCACCATGAGGATAAATGCCAAGCGGACACCACCACCACCCCCTGATTAACTACTCAGGTAATGGGTCAGTCGGCAGTTGAATGGTCTGACAGAACTGAAACTCAAACCAAATAAATTATGGAGTGGCCCTATGCCAGCTATGGAGGGGACCCATGGGGCCGTGGGTAAAACCTGCCTCCTTGGAAGGTAGAGGGTAAAACCCTTCCCACCACTGAACTCCACTAGAGTGTCAGGCAGTGGTGGGGGGGTTCCTCGCTAGCCAAGAGACCAAGGTATGAGAGGACAGGGCTCCTCTGGAAGGCCCAAGAGGTTCGACTGGGGGGTTGGAGCCCTCTGACACTGGAGTCTGTCATTGGGCCCAGCACCTGACTGAAGCCTGTTTCATCTGATCGGTCTGCTGACAAAAAGGCCGCTTGGAATGAAAACCCACATGATACCCGGGGCAAACAGAGCACAAAGCCGTGCCGCTGTCCTGGAGCTCCATAAGGATGTCCTTGGTGACTCCGCCAGATAGCACCGATCCCCTGAAAGGGGCGTCTTGTATGGCGGACTGGACATTCCGCGCCAACTCAGAAATCCGAAGCCATGAATGTCTGCAAAGACAGATGGCAGTGGCTGCAGACTGGGCTACTGAGTCTACGGAGTCACAGGTGGTCCGGAAGGCATGACGACAAGAGGTTCTAACCCTACTCACAGCCTTGGCAATTTCAGTCTCAAGCTCAGAATCCTGGATGGCTTCAAACCTGGATTCCAACTGGCCCAGAGTGCCATTCTGGAAAGAGACCATATGCGCCCCATAATTAAGGGATCTAAGGGTGCAACTGGACGAAGAATAAATCTTGTGCCCAAACTGATTCCGCCGTCCAGCTTCCTTTTCCAGAGGCAAGGACAGGCCTTTAGAACGCAACCAGCGGTCCTGAGTAGCCATTAAGATGAATGCATCTGCTTCAGGGTGAGGTCAAATAAGGGATCTCTTCTAGCGATTAGTACACCCAATCAGCCTTTTTGGGGACCGAGGTGACAGAAAAAGGGTGCTGCCAAATAGTGGATGCGAGGTCCTCATGAGGAGCTGACCAGGGCAGAATAGGCGCAGACGAAGATTCTGCCATATCATGATGCTCTGCAGCCTTTACCTCTGGGGATCCAGTTTTTTTTTTTTTCTACTTTCTATTTTTCCACTTCCCTGCCCCCCCACCTCGCTTCTTGAGGAGTGCCTGGCATCTGCCTCGGTTCTTTCATGCCTGGAGCCCTGTGGCTGTCCCCATGTGAGTTTGGATTCTGTGCGGGACGAGGTAGCCTCACGCCCAACTAACGGCATTTCATCGGGTCACAGAGGCAACAGGCAGGACCATCGAGGTCTGTGCTGGCGCTCCATCTACCCGGAGCAAAGGAGGTGTTTTTCCCCATTTCCTGGGCATGCTATGCACCCTGACGTCAAGGCAGAGCTCCGCCGACATCTGGCACGCCTGACCCTCCTGAAATGGCCAAGTACTTGCTGTACCCCAGGTCTCCACCTGCGGTCAGTTAAGCATCGGATCTTGTCCCCTCCCTCCCTCCCTGGAGAGGCAGAGCAGTCCACGACGCCCAGCCTTCTCCCCGACCGACCCTCGTTCCCGAACCTGGGTCACCAGCGTGCATGGCGGTAAGCGCCTCACGCGCCCGACAGGCCAGCCCGGGATCCTGTTCTACAGTGGCCCGATTATGAACCACCTGGATCATCTTGAGGAGCTCCAAAAAAGAGGGATCCTCAAAAGGAGGCCTAGGGAACTCCTTGAATCGCAGCTCATCCCAGGGGATATGAAAACCAGAGCTAACAGACAAGGGGGAGTCTGACTCAGTGTTTGATGAAAGAGCTTGTTCCGGCGGCGGAGCCCTAGGAAGTGGAATGTCCCAGACTTCATCCCGTACATGGATGTGGACAGTAGAAGAATGGAGAGACTGTCCTGCCAAGGAAAGGTGGGAATTGGCAGACCCTGTGGGCCCATGCGTCGTTGAGACAGGGACGGTGCTGAGGCCACCACCAGCTGCCAATGGTCCAGATCAGAGGCCACCTGAGCCATGGTCTACTGCCACTAGGACTGTAAAGCCGCTTGCAAGTCAGCCTGAAGGGGAGATGAAGACTGAGGAGGCAATGGTGGCTGGCAAAGCGGATATCCGGACTGACAATAATGCATCGGATATCTGGGCACCTGAAGAGGAAGAGGGTACCCCAGAGCAGGGTAACCCGAGAAATTATGCCCTGATGTCAGGTGGCTGGGTAAGTAAGACAACGCTGGGCATCCAGACCTCAAACATCCTGGCATCGAGTACGTCAGGTAACCCAAGTGAGGATAGCCAGGAGACGGGCCCAAGAGAGGGGCAGAGGGACCAGCAGGAGGTCCAAAGGGAGGGACCGCATGTCCTGACGTGGGACCCACTGGGTCAGTCGCCAGACCTGGAAAAGACTCAGGCGTCAGAAAACCTGGCGTAGGCCCCGGCATCTGGGGAAGACGGCACCAGACGGGGGATTAGCGGACATCTGGGTATTCGCAGGCCCAGACGGAGGACCCTCTAGTGTCTGGGGAATAAGAGGCTCAGACGGAGGGGCCCAAAGGTCTGTGGGATGTCAAGGATTCAGAGACCCCAATGAAGACCCTCCCGAAGGGGTTCCAAAGGCCCAGTGGGCAGAACTAGCAGACCAGACTCTAGTGTGGGAACAACAATGATCACGTCCAGAGAGACAGCTTCCTCCATCAGCCCCGGAAAGATGGAAGGAAGTGGGGGGAACCACCTCAGAAGATAGCGAGGAAGATCCAGAGAGGAAGAGGCCTTAGGGGAAGATTGCCACGGCAGCAGGTGCTTCTCGACACTGGGAGAGACATTGTCCCCCGACAGGAGTGTTTTGGCCGGGCATTCACTGGAGGAGCTGATGAGCGACTTATCAGCCGGGGTGAAGGAAACAGCCCCATCCATGCAGAGACTTACTGGCAGTGGCCACGCAGACGCCAGCAAAGCTAGTATCTGGCTTACCAGCAGTAATTGGGTGGGCACCAACAGGGCTGACGTCGATTTACCGGTGGTGACTGGGCGGACAACAGTACAGCTTCAGTCTGACTTACCAGTCAGGGCCGTGTGCTCGCCAGCAGAGCAGGGCAGTGACTTAGCAGCCTTGCTGCCCAGCTTGGACCCTGGTGTCTGAAGGGGCCTAAGGGCAGCATGCGCTAGGGACCCGCCTGAACCGTTACCAGTCGGGGGCAATGCTCGATCTGCCTAATGGAAGGAGGCTTGACCGGATGGGTGCTTCCAGATCCAATGGAAGCCCTCTCGTCGTCCACGGTCCCCGAAGGCGGCCACGGGCCTGGTCCCAGTGCTTCTCCTTATCTCGTTTCTTCTTTTTGTGCTCCGCAGTGGGGAGAGGAAGAGGAATCCCGCAGCCTCTGCAACTCCTTCTTCATGTTGGCCATCTTGATCTTTAACAGATGGGCATCTGGGGCCTGTTGCTGCCGTTTCTGCTTGGCCTGGTTAAAATCCTTGCAGGCTGCACAACCCTCAGTGTTATCAGGGTTTTAAATAGCCGATATAGCATAGCAAAACGCTACACAAAACAGTGGGTAATGCTAACCATTTCCAAAAATGCATAGCAGTAGACTGTTAACCATTTTTTTTTTCCAGTGTCTCTATGGCATAGTAGACAAAATATTTTTCAGTTTTGCTAACCATTCTGTGCCAAGTGCTATGCATTTTTACAGCCGATTAGCACTTTCACATGTAAAACTGCTAATCAATTTTTTAGGCTTATTTAATACCCTGGTTATGCTCAGGGCCTAGGCAGAGCAGGCAAAGGAGATGACCGTCATTGTGCGGGATTTGCATGCCGCAGAAGTCGCACTTTTTCTTATGCGGAGCGGACGTCGGAGAAGACAAAGAAGAAAAAACAAACCTTCCGAATTAAAAGAAAATAAAGGAAAAACGGCATTCAATACTAGCAGGGTTCACCGCAAGGTACAATGTGTGCAGGTCAATGGCAGGAAAGAACTGGAGGGCCAGCGTTGGGACCGCCCACTATACAGGCTCACATTGAGGTTGTCACATGATGTCAGGTGGGCGGTCCCCCACCAGACATTGCTAGCTAGAGTCTTCTGTGTGGTCCTGATGCCAGGGGGCGCAGTCCTATATGTTATGACCTACTGCAGGAACCCAATCGAAATAAGATCTTAGGTTCAAGGCTGTCATAACCAGGGGAACTTTCAGGCTTTAAGGCCAAAAGCAACATGGTGGTTGCTAGTTTTAGATGGAATGCAGGTCATATTCCCAGGTCAGCAGATGGGGGGGGAGTTAGTAGGAAGACAAAGCAGGAGGTGTATTTATCAAGATCAGTAAAGAATTCATTGAGACCACCTGCAATTGATGGGGGATCAGAGAGGACTTGGTCTTGGGCTTTGAGGGAGCTGGGATTTACTGTAGTTTCACGTTTCATTAAAGTGTTAATTTGCTTCCAAAAGTTCTTTGGGTTGCTGAGGTGTTCAGTCTGAAGTGATCTGATATAATTTCGCTTTGCTTTGCAAATGGAGTTCTTGCAGGCATTCCTAAGCTGTCTATAGGTAATTCAATCTTTGTGGATGCCACTTCCTTTGTAGATAGAGAAATCTACATTTACTATTGAAGAAGGCAAAGAATATATGACCCAAGAGGCACCTTATGCAAAGCCAAAGGGAAGCTGGTGCCATAGGTGTAATGTGCTCTCTTGTGATAGCCACATTTCGATTTCCAGGCTCCAGTACTTGCCTATGGAGGTTGGTCCAAATGAGCATTGTGCACACTTTAAGGACAGACCCCAGTTTGTTTGAGAATGGAAATACGATCATGAGCTGAGTGCGGCTCCAGACTGCCACATTCCCAGGAGCATAAAAGATGTAGCCCACTGCTTATTTATACGTCCCACATTCTGAAGTATGCCCTAATGAAGGAAGAAGGTAGCACAGAGTTAAGAGGGCTTACCTTAGGATGATTCTGGAGACGAACGACGTGGTAACTGCTCGGGGGGGGGGGGGGCTCTTGGAGCAGGCATAGCCCAGTGGCTCATGGTACTCCTACAACAGCAAAACCCGTACTGTGTATCAGGAGAGGAAACCAATGCGTTCTGTATTTACATAGAAACACTGAATTTGACGGCAGATAAGGACCGCTTGGCCCACCTAGTCTGCCCATTTTCCTACCTAACAGATCAGTTGCAGATCCTAGTTAACCAACAGCTTACTTCCTCCTACCCCTCACTAGGACTGCCTTATGTCTGTCCCATGCATTCTTGAATTCCCCCACTATTCTTGACTCCACAACCTCCATGAGAGGCTGTTCCATGCATCCACAACCTCTCTGTGAAAAATACTTCCTCACATTACCTCTGGAGCGTCCCCCTCTATCTTCAAATTGTGCCCTTGTTCCTGACCATCTCTTTTCTGAAAAGATGCCACCCTCTTGGACTTTGTTGATTCACTTGAGGTGCTTGAAAGTTTCTATCATGTCCCTCTCTCCCTTCTTTCCTCAAGGGTATACATATTAAGCTCCTTTAGTCTTTCTTCATATGTCTTCTGGTGCAGACCCTGCACCATTTTGGTTGCCCTCCTCTGGACAGCCTCCACTCTATGTCTTTACGGAGATGGGGTCTCCAGAACTGCACACAGTACTCCAGATGGGGTCTCACCAACTGTCTGTACAGAGGGATAACAACTTCCTGTTTTCTACTATTGATGCCTCTCCCTCTGCATCCCAGTATCCCCCCAGCCATCCTTACTGCCTTCTCACATTGCTTGCCCACCTTAAGGTCATCTGATATAATTACCCCAGGTCCCTTTCCATTTTACTGTTGTCAGTTCCTCACCCCCATTGTGTACTCTTCCCAGGGTTTTGTTTACCAGGTGCATTACCTTGCACTTCTTTGCATTGAATCTGAGCTGCCATACATTTGACCATTCCTCCAACCTTGCCAAGTCCCTTCTCATCCTTTCCACTCCATCTTGTGTAACAACCCTGTTGCAGATTTTTGTGTTGTCTGCAAAGAGACATACTTTTCCTTCCAGTTCCTCTGCAATGTCACTTATAAAGACATTAAAAAGGAGCGGTTTCAGACCAGTCATTGCTACCCCCACTTCTACATAGCTAGAATTTTAGTACGAACATACAAAACAGCCAGCAGATACAGGCCATATCGGTCTATCAAGTCTGCTCGAGTGTGCATCTAGTTATACCAAGTAGCTGCCCCGTCCCCTTACTCCTCCTGGAGTTCTACTCCCTTCCCCTCTCCCCCTCACTGTACCCCATCCCCCTCCCCATGTTCCCTGTTGACCTAACAATCTTCTATACCCTGTCCCAACCCCTCTTAAAACTGGTCACTGTCCTTGCCACCGCCACCTCCTCTCGCAATTAATTCCATCCTTTCACCACCCTTTCTTTGAAGAAGTGCCTTATTTCCCTCCTCAATCTGCCCCCACCAATTTCAGGCCATGACCCCTTGTTGTACCCTCCATCCTTAGATTAAAGATGCACTCAATGCTGGTCTTATTTATGCCCTTTAGGTACTTGAAGATCTCAATCATATCTCCCCATCCTGTCTCTCGCCTGTCCTCCAGAGAGTACATGTTCAGCACCCTCAGTCTCTCCTCGCATGTCTTGTCCCCCATGCCCTAGATCAATTCGGTTGCTCTTCGTTGTAGTGCCTCCAGTAGTTTGTTATCTTTCTTAAGGTAGGGGCACCAGAACTGGACACAATATTCCAGGTGTGGTCTCACCAGTGATCTGTACAGTGGCACAATCACCTCCTCCCTCCTAGAGGTAATCTGGGAGGCAGTATAGCGCAGTGGTTTAAGGCTCTGAGCTGCAAATCTGGTGACATCCAGCAGGCCAGACCTGGGTTTGAATCCCACAGCTTCCACTTGCATACTGTGTGACCCTGAGCAAGTCACAACTTCCCAGTGCTCCCAGGTCGCTCCTGTAAAAAAAGCTTTCAGCTTAGTGGGCTACTCCTGGTTAAACAACTAAATAAAAAAATAAACAAAAGAGGTTATTCCCCCATGCAACCCAGCATTCCATTTGCTTTAGCTGCTGCCTTACAGCACTGTGCTGTGGGTTTCATGACACCCCTTACCATGACCCCCAGGTCCTTCTCTTCTTCCGATACGGTCACCTGAACTCCCCCTAGCCAGTAACTGGCCTTTCGATTTTTGACTCCCATGTTCATCACCTTACATTTTTTAGCATTAAAACCCCAACTGGCAGATGCCAGACCATTTCTTCAGCTTTGCCAGGTCCTCCCTTAGATCCTGTCTCCCATCCTCAGTGCCCACCACCCTCCCATAGAGCTTAGTATCATCTGCAAAAGACAGATTTTGCTCTTGACCCCCTCTGCTATGTCGACAATAAATACATTGAACAACACAGGCCCTAGTACCGAGCCTTGTGGGAGTGGGACACCACTGGTCACAGGCCTAGGTTCAGAATGCTCACCTCCTACCACTACTCTCTGGTTCCTGTCAGTCATCCAGCTCTTTACCCACCCCAGCAGTTTTTCCCCAACCCCAGGTCCCTCAGCTTGCTGACCAACCTGCCACGGGGCACCGAGTCAAATGTCTTGCTTAAGTCCCGATAAAGTACATGTACCGCCTGCCCTTTGTCCAAGGACTTTGTAACCCTGTCAAACAAGTCCACAATGCTGGTTTGACACAACCTCCCCTAACAAACCCATGCTGCCAGTCATCCTGGAGACCATTTTCTTCAAGGAAAGATGCAAGTCTTTCTTTCACAGTGGCCTCCATTAACTTACCCACTATTAAAGTTAAGCTAACTGGCTTGTAGTTTCCCAGCTCATCTCTAGGGCCACCCTTGTGGATAGGCACCACATGAGCTATCCTCCAGTCCTTAGGGACACGCCCCTCCTCGAGCAAGATGTTAAATGACTGACGGGAACAATATCCTAAATACCAACAAGACAGGGACTTTTGCAGGACACAGTTTTGAGTTACGAACTGCTCCTCCCAGTCAGGCAAACACTTGTGAAAAGACAGCAAACCCCAAAATGCTTATAAAATAAACAAAAAAGAAAAGAACATTTAAAACAAACCATAGTTTCTGTACTGACAAAAAGAATACTGCAGAAAGTGGTAACAGGGACTTTTTAAGGCGGCGGCGTGGTGAAAGAGAGCCTCTTTAATGCAAGTCTGTGGTGACCACCTGTCCCGGGTTTTGAAGGAGGGCACTTACAAACAGAACTACAGACCTCTCAGCAAACTTGAGGACTGGTTCTGCAGGCAAAAGCTGCTACTGAACTACAAGAAAACCAAGGCCATGCTACAATCCAGCCCCTACAATAAACACAGGTACACTCCCCTTGAAATCACCAACAACACTAGTGAGCAGATTGAGCAGGTACACTTGTTCAAGTACCTAGGGGTCACCACTTATGTCTCTCACTTATACGAACCATACAGACTCCCTTGTCAGAGCGGTAAATACAAAGATCGGGGTCCTCTATAGACATAAGAAATCCCTCACCCCGGAAGCATTCCGAATCTCAGTCTCCAGCTCCATACTCTCCACGACAGACTACAGGCTAGTGGTCTATGGAGCTGCCATTGATACAGCACTCAACAGGGTCCAAATTGCACTAAATAAGGCATGCCGCCTGACCCTGTGCGCAGATCAATACACTCATACTTGCACCCTGTATGAGCGTACAAACTGGCTTAACCTAATAAGACAGGATCAAATACCAAACTTGTCTCCTGGGAAAGAAGGCACTCCTCTGAAAAACCCCACCCTGCACAGGAAACCTGCTCGAGGCTTCTCTCATCCCACATCACCAGAGGGAGGAAGAATGGAGCACTGTCCATCCCATTCCGGTGAACCTCACTTGGGCAGCGTACTTTCTCCTACCAAGCCCCCCTCTGGATAAATTAACTTCCGCTGAAACTACAAACAAACAGCCTGCCCCAGTTCTAAACAGGCCTCAAACAGCTCAAAATGCACCTGCTTCTCAGGCCCTACTTGAAAAGCAAGCCTACACCCAAGGTAGCACCCAGCACGGAAACCTAGAAAACCCTGCCCCCATCCCAGATTAGCCAGGGGCCCAAGTAAGCTATTAATCCTGTTTAACGCTCTTGGTATTGCCCCTCTCAAACCCCCACACCCACTTTCTCAGCCATAGTCTATTAATGGATTTTGGTGGTCTCCAGGGTTGAGCTACCCAGGGTAACAAATTAGATATAGCTTGTATCCTCTTACAACCACTTTGTTTTTCTCCTATTTGTCGAATTCTCATGTAACTGCTCTTTAATGCCTAATGAGTTGAACCCTGTAACCACTGTATTTGTGTTTTGTCTCATTGTCCACCCTGACGTGGAACCTTTGTAAAAGATGTCACGCTCAAAGGTCTTTCCGATATTACAAATAAATAAAATAAATACAAATAAATTAACTACTTCATGGAACCAAAGTGTGACCCATGTGCGATTAGCCATTTGACAGGTTTGCATTTCAATAGATGCCTATTGTTGCTTCTACAGCAGCAGTAGTCTAAGCTGTGAGCTGCTCGTTCGAGCAGACGCGATACACTGCTTGGCCTGTGTCTCCTGCCATCTTCATATGTTCGTATATACGTACTGCATACAACATAGGGTTGCCTCTTCTGAGCTCGAGGTGTGTTTTCTGCTGCGACTGAAGACCTCATTGAGGGATTAGGCAGGGCTGGACCCATGTAGGGACCCTGGTTAGTCAGGTACATCCGACTACTGGGAGAAGGAGAGTCCTTCGGAAGGCAAACTGCAGAGGTGACAAATCACGTTTACCCACTAGATTTTTCGTGAAGCCCTCGGATAAGCACCAGAGTTTGTTGAGACTGTAGCTCCCGGACCATGGAGGGTGGGCTGTAGGAACACAACTTGGTTTGTCTTAGGACTTTACTTTGTTACTTTCACATCGTCACCCTCTTGGTTGATAGGAACCAGAGGTCCTCCGCTGGTACAGGTGGGAGTTGTGGAGGAGGCCCATGTCCAGGCTTGGTCATAAAGTTGTGTGGGCCTGGTTTAATGTCCATAGAAGCCTCAGGGCCCCCAAGTTCAGGTACTGAAAGTGACGCCGCAGGCCATTAATGTAGGATGAAGGCCTTGGTGGCCACTGCGGTACAAAATGAGTGGAGAACATCACTGCCAGTCATTCTGGATACAGGTTGCTGACCTGTACATTCAGCTTAATTAGGGCTCGTCTTGCCTCTGCAAAATCCTTTTTTTCCCAGATAGTGGTAGTAAGAAACTGGGGGAAATCTGTATTGTGTGGCTGTTCCACTGCAGCGGACCCCGCTCCCTCACCAACTTCATTATCCACTCCTTTATTGGAAATCTAAGCAATCTAACCAAAATCAGGTGAAGTATATGGCCTGGCTTGGAAGGGGGACCTACACATTGGTGGCCTCTCTCCAGCTCGAAGGGAGTAGGACACTGATGTTTAAGCAGGGTGGGATTGACGGTTTGTAAAAAGGAGTTGGTGTCCGTTCCTTCTACCCCCTCTGGAAAGCCCACAAAATGAAGATTTTTCCAGTGGCCCTGGTTCTCCATGTCTAACACGGTCCCAGATCTGACGAACTGTCCAGTCTTGGTTGCAGAAGTGAGACACGATTCTGTAAGTGTAGGCCTCTTGCTATATGGCCTGGTTCAACCGAGGATACTCACTTAAAGAGATAACATCTTTTGTGCTCTATGCAGCTTTTATTAGTTCATTAATATCCATTTCCCCTGTCGCAGAGGTGGGGATCACAGAGAGGTGTGTTGGGAACAGAAAGACAGCACAAAACCAGCAGATCCACTCCTATGCTGGCAGAAACGAATCATCAGAACTGTTCCAGGCACCAACAGAGTTCAGTTTAATTGGCTAGAGATCATAAGGATTAACTAAGAAAGCCAATTACATAGGATTGATTACGGGGTTAGGATACAGAGAGGCGGAAATGAAGCAGCCATCTTCCTGACAGCTAAGCCAAACCCCCAGTCCAGATCAGATCTGTAATAGAAAGTCACCCTGCTCTCCACCCCCTTTTTTTTTTTTAACTTATTATGCTTTTCTTCCAGCGGCTACCCTTCAGTTGCCCTACCGACACAGCCAGACCAGGGATCTTCCCCCAAGCACGTAGTGCCCTCTGGCTTGCCCCAGGGCGGGGTTGCCGAAGCCCCCCTCCCTGTAGCCCCAACAAATTCTATCATGGATAGGCGGGGGGGAGGGCACTAGATCCATGATGGGCTGGAGGCATAATGCAGTGCACTGGAGGCTAATTTTCTTCATTTTCCATGGAGGCGTGTCAGCGGATGCTGTGCACAACTGGGTTATCGTCAACATGCCCCAAGGGTAGCGCTCACAGGTGCCCCAGTAATGGTGCAGCCTGTGGTCACCGGGAAACACCAAACGGAGGCACTCAACCCCAACCCCGGAAACGAAGAGCGTGCAATAGTCGCTCAATTCACTTCTGCCCTGCCCTCGGGCCTCCAGAGTCTGTTCCCAAATCCAGGTCACCTGTGTAACAGCGGTAAATCTTTCCACTGTGCCGGCGGGCCAACCTCCCCACACCACTCCTGTCTTGGGCAGGGAAAGAACAGTAAGACACTACTGTAACATATTTTTTTGAGATAATCTCCATTAGGCCACACCTTCGGAACTGTAAACTGTCAGCGTCAGGTCCAAAAGGAAACTTTTTGCTAGCTGAAGGCCGACCACAATGAAGTGCAGCATCAACATGTGGATGGCCCAACCACTCTTCAATTCCCCGCCGCAGATTAGCTTTGGAGGACCTCTAATCATGATGAACATGAAGCTCAAACCAGTACCAGAAAACAAGGAGATGCATGGGACTGGAAATATGATGCATGGAGTAGGACTGTAGGCACAGCATCTGATATAATCCTCAGGATACTGGAAGGAGGGAGAGTACAGCATAACCTAATGGAAGAGATTCTCTCAAAGATCTGCTGTTACAGTACGTTCTCTATCTTCACTGAGGATACCTCCTCCATTAAGCCACACCTTTGGAATGATTCCCAAGCAGTACAAAGTACTGGAGGATGGGGTGGTACCTGAGGACTGGAGGAGGGCAGATGTGATTCCCCTTCACAAAAGTGGGAGCAGGGCAGAAGCAGGAAACTACAGACCTGTTAGTTTAACCTCAGTGATAGGGAAAATGATGGAATCACTTCTGAAGGAAAGAACTGTCGAGTACCTAGAGGCCAGAGGGGCACAGGACCCAAGGCAGCATGGATTCACAGCGGGAAGGTCATGCCAGACGAATTTAATAGATTTCTTTGACTGGGTGACCAAAGTAGTAGATCAGGGAGGGGCTGTGGACATGGCCTATTTAGACTTTAGCAAGGCATTTGACTCAGTCCCACACAAAAGATTAATATACAAGTTAGCCAGCCTGGGAGTGGGTCCCAAGATGATAGCCTGGGTAAAGAATTAGCTGGAGAATAGGACACAGAGGGTAATAGTAAAGGAAGTCCACTCTGAAGAAAGTGGGGTTACTAGAGGGGTGCCACAGGGTTCAGTATTAGGACCGGTCCCCTTCAATGTCTTTGTAAGCGACATTGCAGAGGGACTGGAAGGAAAAGTATGTCTCTTTGCAGATGACACAAAGATCTGCAACAGAGTTGATGCACAAGGTGGGGTGGAAAGGATGAGAAGGGACTTGGCAAGGTTAGAGGAATGGTCAAATGTATGGCAGCTTAGATTTAATGCCAAGAAGTGCAAGGTAATGCACCTGGGAAACAAAAACCCAGGGGAAGAGTACACAATGGGGGGTGAGATACTAACAACAACAAAAATGGAAAGGGACCTGGGAGTAGTCAGATGACTTAAAGGTGGGCAAGCAATGTGAGAGGGCAGTAAGGAGGGCGGGGGGGATACTGGGATGCATAGGGAGAGGCATCACCAGTAGAAAACAGGAAGTTGTTATCCCTCTGTACAGACAGCTGGTGAGACCCCATCTGGAGTACTGTGTGCAGTTCTGGAGACCCAATCTCCGCAAGGACACAGACAAGATGGAAGCTGTCCAGAGGAGGGCAAATAAAATGATGCAGGGTCTGCACTGGAAGACATATGAAGAGAGACTAAAGGAGCTTAATATGTATAGCCTCGAGGAAAGGAGGGAGAGGGGGGACATGATAGAAACTGTGAAGTACCTCAAGGGAATCAACAAAGTCCAAGAGGGTAGCATCTTCAAAAAAGAGGTGTGCAAGAACAAGGGGCACAATCTGAAGATTGGGGCGCAGAGGTAATGAAAGGAAGTATTTTTTCACAGAGAGGGTTGTGGATGCATGGAACGGCCTTCCAGAGGAGGTTGTGGAGTCAAAAACAGTGGCTGAATTCAAGCATGCATGGGACAGCCATAAGGCAATTCTAGGGGGTTGGGGTAGAAAGAAGTAGGCTGCTGGTTAACTAGGATCTGCAGCTTATCCATTAGGTAGGGAAATGGGCAGACTGGGTGGGCCCAAGCGGTCCTTATCTGCCATCAAATTCTATGTTTCTATGTTTCTAAAGTAAAAACTGTGAGGATGGTAGTCTGATATCTGATCAAGACAGAAGATCTTACAGTATAGCAAGAACAAAACCAGCACATCTCCAAGAGAGGATGTCCAAAACTGTAATGTTTAGTGAAAGTGTGAACAGTGCTCCATGTGGCTGCAGCACATATGTCAGCAGCAGGGTCAGTTAAAAGCAACAGAAGTGGCCCTTGTGGAGTGACCATAAGCAGTACCAGGAAGTTCCTTACTGTACTTCCTGTAATAAAATGTAATACAATTTGTCGGCCACCGTCACAGACATTGTTCAGACATAGGAGTGCCCTCTTTACAGGGGCGAATGAAACAAAAAGCTGAGAAAACCTTTTGCAGTCCTTCGTGCAATTAAAATATATCAAGGTTCTATGTACATCTGAAGTATGGTGCAGCACCTCACCCTGGTTAGCATGCTCGGGATAATAAACAGGAAGATGTACTGTTTGGTTCAGTGTAAATTCTGACACCACCTGCTGTAGAATCTTAGCATTTGTATGCAAAGAGACTGTCTTTGTGAAAAAAAATTAAATAAGGAGGCTCACACATTAAAGCCTGAAGCTCGGATATCCACAGAGAAGTCACAACTAAAAATAACGTCTTCCACGACAGTTAATGTAAGTCACAACTCATGGCAGGCTCAAAATGAGCAACATTAATTTTTAATGTATGAAATTCAAGTCCCAAGGTGGGACTGGATTACGGGTACGAGGTTTCATATCAAGGATATCAAGTGGCCGGCCCTGTGGTGCTGAGGGCTGAGGCGCTACACGGCACACCTCATGCCACGCCGACAACCTGGGTTCAAAGACGGACTCTGGCTGTCGGGGGTCAGCAGGGGAGGGAGAGGATGGAGCATCTGGAGGACAGCTCTCCTCTCCCTGGGGTGGGATCTGGGGATGCTCAGTGTCCTAGTGGCCCCCGATGGACATCAGGGGTACTACAGGCATGCTGGCTAAAGTAGCGGGTGGAGTGCGGTGACGCCAGCAGGAACCGCCTTGCACTGGTGTCACAGCACGCAGCACTCCAGGAGGAAAACTTCACGCTTAAGGGACAAAAGCCCTCTGCAGGTACTGTGGAGATGATGAGGACTCCAAGGGCGGGCCCACATCCCAAGGCTGGCCCAGCACACCAGGAGACTCCCTTCCCGCCCCAACACCCAGGTATGGTCCTTTGAGTCTGAAAGGTTGCCACAGGAGGGCGGACCCTCCCCCAAGGGTAACGGGTTAGCCGGGGGACTGGTCCTGACTGGGTGCTTGGTGGGAGGATACTGGCAAGCGGGGTTCAGGCAGGGAGCAGAGGCCCCGAGAGAGTACTCCGGAAAAGTACCCGGGCCGCAGAGAGATAGAGAATTTGGCGGGGGGGGGGGGATACCAAGTACGGGACACTTCCATTGTACAACCGTACAACTATTAACAGGTGCATGGAAAGCTGATATAGGAGCCAAATGCACCTTAACAGAGGAATACTGCAGGCCTGAATCAGAGAGAGAAAGCAAGTAATCCAGCAAAAAATTCACAGGATATGTAAAAGAGTCCATATTCTGGGAAGCAGGCCATAGAGTGAACCACTTCCATTTCAGGGAATAAGTATGTCTGGTAAAAGGCTTCCTAGTTGCAAGCAGGCCATCAGCAACCTTAGGGGATACCCCAAAATGTGCAATGGCTATGTTTTCAGGAGTCATGCATGCTGGTGCAGGGACTTCAGGTCTGGACAGACCAAGGACCCCTTGCCCAGTGACAACAGACCCTGACACAGAGGTAGATGAAAAGATGCTCCACCGCCAAATGCTGCAAGAGTGGAACCCATATTTGGCCAGAACAGAGCAATGAGGATAAGAGTGGCACTCTCCACCTGTAACTTGGGTGCAACTCTACACTAGAGGAATTGGGGGGGGGATGCATATAGGAATTTCCTTTTCCAAGAGAGAAACAACGTACCTCGCCAAAAAAAAACTCCAAACCCTGGAATGGGCAAGCAGAAATGCAGCAGTTTTGTGCTGTGTGGGGACACAAAAAGGTCCAACTTGGGAAGGCCCCATCTTGCAAATCGGGTGTTTACCACATAGGTCAGCAGCACCCATTCATGAACCATTGACTGGGTCCTGTTTAACCTGTCTGCCAAGATGTTTTGAAGCAATGGGAGAAACATGGCTAGCAACTGAGTGAGAGAAAGAGCTCAACTATCTTACAGCACAGCATGCATGAGGCATCCCCACCTTATCATGCCCTGGATGCCAGCATTCAACAGCACCGAGCACAGCCTGTACTCCACAGTACCCAACTGCACCCTACATCCTACACCCTGCTGTAATCAACAGCAATTTCCAGCATCCTGCTGCCCACATGCACTTGATCAATAACCACCATTCCAAGAAACAATAGTCAAACTAACATTTGCATGCAGTATATTCAACTTGGATCCATTTTTTTTAAATCTCTGAAAATAGGGGAAGGACTCACCTCAGGGGCTTAAGTAGCCCATGGAGGTTGAGCACCTGTCTATACTTCCTAGTCTGCCTAAGAGCATACCTGCATTAGTAAATAAATGCTGAGCCCATACCATTACATTATGTCCTGCCCAAGGGCTAACATCCCCCCACCAAAAAAAAAAAAACACTGCCTACGTCTCGCGGCAGCGAGGCACTTAAGACATAAATGTGCTGCCTTTAAACTGTCTCAGTTGGACTCACTGCCTGAAAAATGCAGCATTCATACACAACTCACCACTCAATGTTCCCTCTAATGTTTAGACTGAGCGGGCAACTGATATGTGTGAACGGCACTTTGTGCAAAGAAATACATCCATGTGCGCACATTGGGTGGTCCATACAAGTGATGCATCTCATTCCCAACAAACACTAAAATGTGCAACGTAAAGAATAAAAATACCTTCTGATACAATGCAAATTGTGTAAAGCATAAACATACATTGACAATGCAAAAACTGCAAAGCATGGATGTGCACATCAACAATGTAAAGCATAAATGTATAAATTTAATACAATGCAAACTATGTACATCTGAACAGACTCCTGCATACAAGTAAAAACGGGTGATGCATAGCTATGAAATCCAGATTTACTGCTTTTCTCTCTCCTATCTTTCGCATTCTTTCAGTGGACATCTATTTTATTAAGATTTATGTCTCCCATCAGATGCGAAAAACAATTATGTTAGCATCAGCATATCTAAGTGGCTTTCTTCCAACTGGTTTGTGATTTGGTTTTAGTGTAGTTCCATGAGGATGAAGCCTCTTTCACAGTGAGCACTAGAAGCTTGGAATGTAGCACATACAGTACATCAATATTATGCTGAGACACCCTGCTGTATTGCATGTTTATCAAAGCAAAATGGACCATGTTGTTAAAGGAACGTAATGAGCCACCCATGATTTTTTCAGCCACTACAAATTTGTAGTAGTCGTACTGACCGACAGTGGTTGCCTGGTCTGCTGATGAAACTAAATAATCATATTTGTTGCACAATCTCTCAACATTTGATAACCCAAAATCAAAACTGCAGTGTGGCAGGCATAGCGGTAAAATCAAAGGCAGACCAGTCAGAAAGTTCATCTTTAGGAAATCGGTTGTCCAGGTGATCACATAACAGGCGAATGAATTGCTGATGTTGTCTGGCCTCTGATCTTTATTTTTGCCCTAGCAATCTGTACAGCTTCAACTGCTGTTAAAACACTTTTAGACAAGTCTGCCAACTCCAAAGTACAGCATTCAATACTGTTATGGCAATGTAATATTCAGGGTTGGCTAGCTTCTCAAAGCAGTACATATTAATTGGATCACTGCTTTCTTTCAATTCTGTGTCAAAATACACAAGGTATATGACACATGACAAGGTACCATAGTTCTGGATTAATACACTAACTGCAAAGTTGTCTTGAAAGCCAACGGACTTCATAAAGTGGGCAGAAAGCCACTGCATCACATTCTTGGACTTGAGCAATTTCCTCCCAGATGACCTGCAAAATGCATTATATACTGCTCGCATGAAGTTTCAATGTCTTTTACCAGTGGTACTCGTTTCCAGGCATCATCAATACCCAAGATCTTCTCTGTAGGTGACACAGTGCTGTTCAATTAAATGAGGACTACACCTCCTAAGCTGTGCTGCTACGCCATTATTTTTCCCCAAGCATAACAGATGCTCCGTCAGATGTGAACATCACCATTTTCATTAAGTCAAGTTGATGGGCTCTGTGGAACTCACTCACAGTGTTTGTGATGACCTCAGCATTACATGAGGTTAATTTAACAAATCCTCTAAAGGATGTCTTATGTATGGTCTCATTTGATGAACGAAACTTGAAATATACGATAAGCATCTTGCTTACTGATATATCAGTGCTCTCATCAATGATAACAAATATGTAAAGAGGCATTTCCGAATTTCACTGAATGTTTCATTTTGAATGACAACATTAATTGAATTCAGGAATTCAAAAGCATAATTCTTGCTTCACCAGTTCTCTGTCATATTAACGTATTTTGCCATATGGTTATGTATTTTTTTGTACTGATAGCATGGAACTGTTCATCTTGACAGCCAATAAGATATTGTCAATGTTTTATGTCTTCTGCCTTCAACCTCTGGCGTTACATCTGGGCTAATCTATTTTCTCTGGCTTCTGCAGTTTCTGTAAGCATGCTAAGTAAGCCACTAGTATTCCTGCTCCCAACAACAAACTGCAGTTTCATGTGTCCCTTGCTGAACAAGTGCCATTCTAAATAATCCAGTTTACAGCCGTTATTCCATTTTTTGCCTGTTGCAAATTCTCCACCAATTTTTCCATCCACGTATATCTTACAGATGAGCCCAGAGTCTGCAGAATACGTAAACAGCTCACCTAGGTTTACTCTGGTCTTCTGAGTAGATGCAGGTGTCACAGGATTTCTGCAACGCACAACGGCTGCTCATGCGACCCATTTCTAAGCTGGATCGCTAAAAAAATGCGATCCATTCTGTGAGCCTCCCTGTTCTCCTCAGCCGCCAGCATACTGTAACATTTTCATCATCGCGGCGCCAAATGCCGGCAGTTGCTCCCAGTAGTGCTTTGCGATATTGCAAAGCACTACTGGGAGAGGCTGCCGGCAGATTCTGGGCCATGGCGGTGAGACTATTACAGTATACTCTCAGCAGCAGCATCAAAACCCAGCAACCTAGGGAAACAGCCAGTCTTCTCTAAGTAGTCATTCTTCCACTCTGACTCGCCTCCAATCCCCACTGCTGCATACCCAGTCTGCCCCCAGTGCCTGTTTGTCCTGGGTTTTGGCGCCAAGCACAGCTGCTGGGACCCCATGGGAGCAGTTTGGCAGCAGAGCAGAGAAGACCGCAGACCAGCAAACAGAGTAACATGCTGAAGGTATGGCACACTTCTAAATACAAGTGCCTGTTTCCAGGGATGACCTGAGTTGGGGGAGCGGGGGAGTGACTGTCAGAATCACACAATATGCAAGTGGAGGTTGTGGGAGGAATGAAACCTAGGTCTGTTAGTGAGTGGGTGTCTTAGTGGGTGTCAGAGGCTAAACTGGACATAGTAGCAATTAGTGAGACGTGGTTTACCAGTAACCACACTTGGGAGACTTCAGTACCTGGCTATGTACTGTTCAGAAGAGACTGAGGTGCAAAAAAGGGGGGGGTGGAGTGGCCCTGTATGTCGATGAAAATATCAAAGCTACAGAAATTCTGAATACACATAAGGAGCCACAAGAACTGTGGGTCACCCTGGAAACAGGAAATGGGACAGCTATAAGAACTGAGGTTGTCTACAGGCCCCCAGACCAGGGGGAGGACATAGACAGTTTACTGTTAGAAGATATACAAAACATGACAGCTAAAGGGGAGGTTCTGATAATGGGAGACTTCAACATGCTGGATACAGATTAGTCGATACCAGCAGGAACATCTGCCAAAACTAGACACATGGTGGATTCCCTGCAGGGGGAGGGCCTCAAACAACTGGTACAACAACCCACAAGAGACAGGGCTATCCTAGATCTGGTACTGACTAACAGGGAAGGGATTACAGATCTCCAGGTAGAAGGTCACCTGGGGGCCAGTGACCATCACATGGTATGGTTCAATTTGGCCACTACATCTAAATCATACCATTCCAAGGCACAAATATGGGACTTCAGAGGAGCTGACTTTGATAAGATGGCCAACAGAGTTAAGCTAGCCCTGGCAAAAAGATACACAGGTGAGGGGGTGTGGGCAAGCATTAAGGATGCAATACTTGAAGCAACATCCCATTGTGTTAGACAGAAAAGGAAGTGCAAAAGAAGAAGGAATCCACTTTGGTTCTCAAATACAGTAGCAGAAAAGGTCAGAGCCAAAAGGCTGGCCTTCAGGAAATATAAGGGAACCCAGCAGGATGAAGATAGGGAGGCATACCAAACTGCCCTAAGGGAAGCAGGAAAGGCAGTAAGGCAAGCAAAGTCCCAAACTGAGGAAACACTAGCACGAACAGTGAAAGAAGATGACAAGACTTTCTAGAGAAACATTAGTGAAAGGAGAAAGTCCAGAGGGGGGTATTGCTAAGCTCAAAGGAGAAAACGGGGCATGTGAGGAGGAGGAGGACCCTGTAAAAGCATCTATCCTAAATGGATACTTTTGCTCAGCAGTTATTGAAGAGAAGGTAGGGTAGGGCCCACAGCTCAGCACCATGAACACAGGGGGTGAGCACTACTCCCTTCACAAAAGAAAGGGTCCTACAAGAGCTCGTTGAGCTCAGGGTGGACAAGGCAATGGGACCTGATGGGAATACATCCCAGGGTACTTAAGGAGCTAAGGGTGGAACTAGCAGAGCCATTAGCAGAACCATTTAGTGAGTCTCTGAGCACAGGAGAGGTCCCAGAAGACTGGAGAAGGGCTCATGTGATCCCGCTCCATAAGAGTGGTAGCAGTGAGGAGGCAGGGAACTACAGACCAGTCAGTCTTACCTCAGTAGTGGGCAAGATTATGGAGGCACTCCTTAAGAAAAGGATAGTGCAACACCTGGAATCCATAGGGGCACAGGATCCAAGACAGCATGGGTTTACAAAAGAAAGGTCCTGTCACACTGATCGCATAGATTTCTTTGACTGGGTAACCAGAGTGGTGGACCAAGGGGGAGCAGCTGATGTCACCTACCTTGACTTCAGCAAAGCTTTCAACACTGTTCCACATAGAAGATTGATAAATAAGCTGGGTAGGCTCGGGGTGGGTCAGAAGTTGGTCAACTGGGTGGCAAATTGGTTGACGGGCAGAAAACAGAGAGTGGTGGTAAATGGTATATAGTCAGAAGAGATGCAAGTCACAAGTGGGGTACCTCAGGGATCAGTCCTGGGGCCAGTCCTCTTCAATATCTTCATTAGTGACACTGCAGATGGACTAGAGGGTAAGGCTGGTCTGTTTGCAGATGACACCAAGATCTGCAACAGAGTAGATGATCCAGATGGGGTGGGCATAATGAGAAGAGATCTGGATAAACTAGCAAAATGGTCAGAAGAGTGGCAACTGGGATTTAATGCAAAGAAGTGCAAGATCATGCACATAGGGAAGAGAAACCCTGAAGCCACCTACAGGCTGGGAGGGGAGTTGCTGGCAGTCACAAAGGAAGAAAGAGACTTGGGCATCATCATCACCAATGACCTGAAATCATCCAAACAGACTTCTAAAGCAGTAGGTAAGGCTAGGCGGATGTTAGGGTGTATTAGTAGGGGTATAACAAGTCATAAGAGGGAGGTAATAATCCCTTTTTACAAGACACTGGTTAGGCCCCATCTGGAGTACTGCGTGCAGTACTGGAGGCCACATCTTCACAAGGACATTAACCAAATCAAGGCAGTCCAGAGAAGGGCAACCAAAATGGCGCAGGGACTGCATCAGAAGACAAATGAGGACAGATTAACAGAGCTCAATATGTATACCCTTGAGCAAAGGAGGGAGAGGGGTGATATGATCAAAACATTCAAACACTTTAAGGGCACTAACAAGGTGAAAGAGTCTAACATGTTTAAATATAAGAAAAATAGCAGGACAAGTGGACACAGCATGAGATTAGAGGGAGGCCGATTAAGGGGGAATGTGAGGAAATTCTTTTTCACAGAAAGAGTGGTGGCTGCATGGAACGGCCTACCTCAGGAAGTGGTGGCTATGAATACAGTGCAGGGCTTCAAACAGGCATGGGATAGGCATAAGGGAGTAATACAGAGGAGTATGAATAGATAGGCCACTGACAGAGCAAAGGCTGATGGCACATTTATAAGGTAGAAAAAGAAATGGGCAGACTGGATGGGTCTTGCGGTCCTTATCTGCCATCAACCTCTATGTTTCTATGTTCTATGTTTCTTTGGTACCCAGGTATGGGGCCCACACATGCAACTGCCTGTTTTCTGGGGAGGTTAGTGACTTCCTCAGAGTCACGCAGAATGAAAGTGAAAGCTGTGGAAGGAATCAAACCTAGGTCTGCTGGAGTGAGTGGGGTATCTTAATTCTTTGGTACCCAGGTATGGCCCACACATGCAAGAGCCTGTTTTTAGGGGAGGTCAAGTGACTTGCTCAGAGTACAGTATGCATGTGGAGGTTGTGGGAATCAAACCCAGGTCTACTGGATGTACCACGCTAATTCACAGCTCATTACTCTAACCCTAGGCTGTACTGCCAATTAGGCTTGTGTCTATGTATTGAACCAGATCACACAAAGACAGAGTTAATTTTAATGAGAATTTTTTATTCAGGATAAAATATGTATTTTTTAAAAACTATGTATAAAAATTTTTTTAGTATTTTTAATTTTGCTAATTAAATTGAGTCAAATGCTATGCATCTTCACAACTGATTAGCAGAAAGTGCTAATCAATTTTGGCAGCTTATTTAAAACTCTGTGCCACAATTTCATTCAGTGATTCTTCTTTGAAACCAGCATACACTTTTTCTTGGAAGCAGGCCCATCATCACTGCCTAAAGTAGAGCGGATCATCCTTCTCTTCAGCATGGTGGCTTGCCAGTTTTACTGGACTTACTCCTTTGCAAAGAAGCGCAAAAAATATTAATTACACACTTGCGTAATATTCCCTTATTCTGGCCTACATGGCCAACAGGTAAGCAAGCTATTGTTCAGCAGATACAGAGAAGGACCTTGCTGTGGTGCATCCCAACAGGTAAGATACTATTCAGCAGACATGGGAAGGACCTTGCCGTGGTTCTGTTGTTCACAGAACCATGGCTTTCCCACACTCCCATGGCAAGAAATCATGTAAAGAACACACACACTCTTGGTATGAGTCACTCACTTCCTTTGGACAGGAGGTGGCGTCAGGACAGGCACAAAAAAATGTCAAGCTGAAGCAGCAGCACTCATCTTTTAGCAGTACATGCCTTTTGAGCTTAAAGTTGTCATTTTTTGTGAACTATTAATTATAGACCACTAAGACCACCCTCATGTAATAATTCTGTGTAGTATGATACCCTCTCCCCAACACCTTTTGAATCTGCTTTATCAATTATTTTTACATTTGAAGTAATAAAAAGGAGCATGCCTTTTAATATGGCTCGGTCCAAGACATTTAAGTCTTTGGTAACCGGGTAGGTGCACTGATCCAATGGACCGTTTTCACGTATGACCCGGGCCACAGGAATGGCACAGATAATATTAAATACAGGATACATGTACATCACAGTAGGGGTGAAGCATAAAAGCTGTAACATGGGTTCTTGCTCTAACAGTAACAAAATTGAAATACATACAAGCTGCAGCACAAAATTCCAGATACTGTAGTCTATGAGAAGATGCATGAGTGGAAAAAAGTACTGTACAATGAAAACGGTATATAGAATGGAAGAAAACTGCAAGAGCCAAGTACAAGTGGATGTTTTAGAGTCCCCACAGAGAAATAAAGTCACCGGGAGGTTACCCATAGGGGATAGGGTTCAGTACTGTATTCTCTGTTTGTGAATAACCATTTTGTAACACTTTTGGCCAAAATGAACTAGCATGCTACAGACAAGAACATTCCTCAGACATTATGGAACAACAAGTTTACAAAGACAGCTGTGAATACTATGATCACCTGGTCTGAGTCATACTGAAAGGAGTTCTTTTATTATTTACAAGTGTAAAACAAAATGGTAACTCACACCAAGTGTAATGTACAAGGTAAGGGACAATCGAAAAAGGAATTAAAAAGAATAGGTCACAATTTTTCATGTAACACTGCACTGCTGCTTTAAGTACCCTTAATCCCAGAGACACCCACCCATATTATTTTCCAATTCCGAATCTGCATGGTTACATAGCTAGGCCTTCACAACCTCAAACAGGCACACTCCATTCACATGCAGAAACGAAGAACTGCATAAGGTTTTCAAACCTCACGCAGAAGAACACAGTTGCTTAAGCTTTTATCACACACACACACACACACACACACACACACACACACACACACACACAGTCATTTAATCTTAAATGTAACACATTACACATCTCGCATCCTTAGAATCTCTTTTGTTCCACATTGTTGTCTTACAGTAATAACCAGTGCCACCCAGATCCTTCGCTCAGCTGTTAAATTTTGCCATACTGGCTTACATTAAATCTGAAAATACAGGATAATGATTTGTTGAAACACAACATGTGACGGTAAAGTAGCAGGCATTAATTCCCTAGTAATGCCCGCTAGTGCAGTACCTGTCACAGCCACATAAAAAGCACTACCACTGATAATATAAAACTCCTAATCTTGAGAGCCCAGCCACCCATCCCGGAGAATTATCAGTAGTGTCGCATAGCTGTGTATGCGAGCAAAGTGTAAAAATGGACGAATTTACAACTACCTTCTCCCTTTGTACAAACGATGTCTGAAAGTCCCAGTAACCGTACTTCGGCAATGTGTTCTAATCCATTTAATCTGTCCAATTTTACCATCAATGGACCGGTGAGCTTTAATTATTACTCATCCACAAATGAATCATCAAACTAAAACCATGAATCGTCCAGACGGAAAGTTATGTTGCGAACAACGGAGGAAAGTCCAAGATATTACAAATGTTTGAAATATGTTTAGATTTTCTCATGTTTACATTTTCAGTGCAGAGCACTGTTAGAATTAAATACTACGTTGTACTTTGCGAAACATGTTAGTCGCCACAGAGTTAGAGAAAGAGAATCAGTATGCAAATTAGTCATGGCATCCCACAATTCACAGGAAACAGTAGAAATCACCACTTTTCGAGCATGTAAAATCTTTATTGAGCACGTTTCAGGTATTTAAATGTAATATATAAAGATTTATGTAGTTGCCTTAAAAAACAACACACTTGTAATAATTGAGAAAAATAACCACCATATGAACAAATATGGTTTCAGTTAAAACCTCGTTTTCCTGTTTTCTTGCACTATATGTATTTTCATAAAATCTATATATCTGAACACAGAATATATACATTTCTGTTTATTTTATAGTATTTGAGACAACGTTTGCCATGTTACAAGCGCATTAAGCCACTCGAAAGGAGGCTTCTACTAGGGAATTAATTAATGCATGGTTGGGTGGTTGGGGCACTCTGCCTTCAGCCGCTTGGCCAACACCCCCCACCACCAAAAAAAAAAAACATGCATTAATTCCCTAGCAGAAGCGTCCTTTATTGTGGCTTAATGCTTACATGCAACACATTACACATCTCACATCTTTGGAAATCTCTTTTGTTCCACACTGCTGTCATATAGTAATAACCAGTGCCACCCAGATCCTTCACTCAGCCACTAACAAATTTTGCCATACTGGCTTACATTTAAAAATACTGTATTGTGCTCCTCTCTCCCCTAATTTTTGACCAGTTAAACAATTAGCCAGACAGGAATATGGTCTTAGATCCCATTTCTTAGTCTACTATTGTGTTTTTATTTGGGGGGTTGGGGTGCAACACATATTCTTCATTCTCAGCTGCTGATCTTCCAGTGACTCAGTCATTTCACCTTCATGTTCCCCAGGTAACATCAAAAACAGAGTTCATCACCTTGAGGTACTTAAACCGGTCCTTAAAAAACCCAGATCAGTGCAATGTTGTATTCTGCTGCAATCCCTCCAAAGTTACCTCAGGAGAAGTCTGACACTCTAGTTGGCAAGCAGTGTCTAGCTTAAATAAATCTACCGCACGCATGGTACCATGTTTTGTTTGCTACGTAAGCAATAAGACACGACAGGGTACGTGTTAGACACTTTAACACATGGCTAGGAGGCATAGTGAGGTACGAGGCCACCGGCCGAGTGTGTCCTGCCTCCTAGCCATGTGTTAAAGTGTCTAACACACAGACCCTGGAGTAGCTTATTGCACTTATGAAATGGCTATCAAAAATACAGATGTATGTGATAGCTAAAATGTATAGTATTTAAAAGTGAAAAAGTTCAATGTTTGTCTTCATTTTTAATAAAATAGTTCCTCCGTCAACTTTTTTTTTTTTTTGTACTTAAGGAATTTTGTCCTACAAAGGCTTCTGTAGTTTACATCTGGTTGTCATGGCAATATTCACCCCGGTCATGGCAGTATTCTCCCCACCAAGCAGAAGTGGATTCTGTAACTAATACAGTAAATAAATTATTTTTACATAAATCGGAAATTAGACACTATGCAGGGGAAGTTGTGACCGGCTGCAAGTTAACAATTGATCTGAACAGCCACTGAGCAGATGGGCCAGGACAGAGATCGTGGCAGTACTTTGTTTAAATGTTTCACGGGCTGTAATAATCAGCAATCAGCTTCTGATTAGGATGGAGAGCGAGCGAGCGGGCTGGGAGACGGATCATGGCACTTTGGTTTTTTTTTCCCCCTTTACTACAGGGTACATGCTGCATGGATTTAAAACAGAAACATTCAAAGACCGAGGCCACGTAAACAGGAGGTCAGATGTATTTATTTATTTTTTACAGTTAGGCTGGCACTACTTCTGGCAGAAACAAGATGGCTGTGTTTTCTTTTCTCAAGGTTCTGAGTGGGCAGCATCACCTATATCAATGCCGGCTTGCCATAACTTGGCACAGCCTGATCTTTTTGTCATGTGTTAGACATATTAACACACTCATAGCAGCCAATAAGAATGCTGCTTTTCTACCAGCCATTTCATAAATACAGATAAGGAGTTCAGAGACCCCTGAAGCAGGCTGGCCCCTTGTAACAAGATATCTCTGTGCAACTCCCAGACCTTGAAAACTCTCTGTAGTGAAATGTAACAGACATTGGCCTGCCTGACATTCTGTACTTGCTATTTATGTCTAGTAGTCCCTTATCAACACAAGTAGCTGCTATACTGATTGTAAAAACTAGCCTTACCCATATTTTTTAACCCACACCAAAGCAAACAAATTATTAACCACTGCCTCAGTGCTTGCACACAGAGGTTGTCTTTTAAATTGGTTTTTGTTTTAATTGGGTTCACCACAACATAACCCAGATAGACCATCTTAGGGTAGCTGGTTCATTCCACTGGAGTGTCAAACAGACGAGGCATACCGAGTCCTGCTAGGACGAAACACGTGTCTATGTCTTCTGTTGGTACCCTTTGCAAACTGTGTGAGAGGCCTTTCGGCACCATGCATTTCTGCTTAAAGTTGAACCAGCATAATATTCTGTGGTGATTTCCGTATGCAGCCCATGATGCTTTGCATTGTGAGGGCATGTGCGATTTTGTATATATATTTTTTTTTCATGGTAAAAAACTCTGTTTAATGCATCAGTTAGGACTGTTCCACAGTGACAAAAGCGAGGAAATTCGGTGTTAGGGTTGAAAGCCCCCCTTGTACCCCCCCAACCAGCATCAGGGTGTGCGTTGGGGTCGTTGGCCATAACTCTCAACCCATCACATGTGTAATCAAACTGTGGTATAGGAGAACTGGGTGAGAGGACCGACGACCCTAACGCACACCCCCATGCTGGTTTGGGGGGGCTGGGGGGGGTGCAAGGGTTTTTTTCAACCCGAACACCGAATTTCCTCACTTTTGTCACTGTGGAACAACCCTAACTGATGCATTAAACAGTTTTTTGCCATGAATTTCCCTTCTTTTTGGGAATGAAGACTATAAATAGTGAATAGAATGCGGTGGTGGAAGCGCAGGCCCTTCGGGCCCCACGCTCCCACCACGTGATGTCTTGGAACATAGTAACGGTAACTGCAACGCAAACGCTAACGGTTAGGCACATGGTGACGCAAACGTAAATGTCAACGCAAACATTAATAGAAACAGAAGCGCAAAGTGACGCCAAAGCAAACAGTGATTCAAACAGAGACACAAGCGCGTATGGAAATGCAACTGGTAACGCGCAAGGTCATGGTACCGCTATTCTAAACACAAATGTTCACTGTTACAGCAACAATAATGCCAAAGGAAACAAACGCAAATGCAAGCACGTACGGAAACGCAAACCGTGACGCGCACAGTCACAGTACCGCAATTGGAAACGCAAATGGTAAAAGTGACAGCACCAATAATGCCAAAGGAAACAAACGCAAACGTGTATGGAAATGCAAACCGTAACGCGCACGGGCACAGGAACGCAATTGGAAACGCAAATGGTAACGGTAACAACGACGCAAAACGAAAGACAAATGCAAATGCAAACAGAAGGGTGGCTGCAAACACAAATGGTAATGCACAGAGTGACGCAAACAAACACAAACAGTAAGTGGAGTGCACACCCTGGTTTTCCCCAACAGCTGCATATAGAAGCACAGTGAGTACAAAGAATGTATACACAGTAATGTGGCTCGTAGCAGAAAATGAGGAGTTGGAATACTAAATTACTTATATCTCAGGCAGGGCTCGACAAATTTTAAAATTAGGTACTTGTCCACGGACAAGTGGCTTGTCCAAAAGTAGTTGTCCTAGTGCTTGAGTTGGTAGTCCTGGTATAAAATGGCATATTTTTAATGGAAAATATCAAACTACAGAAAACTCAATGGATTTATTGTAGTAGTTATTTAGTGTTGAAATAGACAATAAGGAGAATAAATAATATGATTTTATTGTTGTCAGCAGCATGGCAAGGCTGCGAGCATAGACAGAATTAGCATTAGCAGCGAGGAACTGACAGCAAGTGTGGTTGCAGCAGCAGCACAGAGTGCCAGCCTGCAGCACAGTGAGAACATCATTACAGCAGAGTAGCAGACAGTACAGCATCAGCATCGGGAAAAGCTACAGGAGGCCTGAGCTTTCTCCAGCCGGAGCATCATATTCAGTCATGTCATCATCAAGACCAGTGACAGCCTCAGGGACATTTTCGCGTGAATCAGCAGAACTAGTAGTTGAACTAGCATGACCATGATGACCACGAATGTGGCGTGTGCCAGGACCAGACAGTAGCCAGTGGTTGATAGCTTGATCCGGATCAAAGCTGTCTAATGCAGGGCCTTCAACTTATATATGCAGAAGTGACTGGAGCGTGTCATCAGCCAAACTTGTTCTTATTTTTGTTTTTATAAGATTCTGAATGGAGAATACTCTCTCACATTTAGCAGTAGACACACTCATAGCCAGTAACATTTCCATTAGGTCAAGGATGTGAGCAAGCTGGGCAGGTTTCTCTCGTAGTAGTCGTGAATACACTTGCAGATATGGCTTGTCAACTGCAGACTTAAGCATTGCTTTTAATGCACAATACCCCTTTTTATACTGGTTACATGATCTTCAGAAAAAGTTGTGAAAGTAGTCTAATAAATTACTTAAATCAGTTGTGCCAAATTGTGCAAGTTCTTCCGTGACAGATCAACATTTTTGAAATCCAAGCAACTGAACCATTTTAGAGGTTCTTCCGAGAAATTCCGGAAAAGCTGATCAATGTAAGATACTGCTGCATCTATCAAACTGTGCAGCTGTGTATCAGTCGTAAAATTTACTTCTGGACAGTTCCCTTTGAAAGTAAAAGGAACAATCTTGTCCTCACTGCCACGTTTTGAAATGAGATAGTTCATGCATTTCTCTGCAGGATTATATTGGTTCAGAAATGATGTCAAACTTTCCAGGTCTTGTTTTTAGCTCAGTCAACTGGAGTAAGCATGTCTCAACGAGTTGGGGACTTCTAATATTAGTAGGTCATCCTTCTGAAATTCAAGTGATACATTTTCAATATTGGCAGAAAATCTTGAAGAATAAACAGTGATTTTACAAACTGCTGCGTGTGCATCTCTAGAGTGCCTTTGCTTTGGCCCCATCATCACCAGCAGAGTTTGACACACGTTCAAGATGCTGAATTACTGTAGGCAGGTTGACTTGAACAGCATGAACTGAACGCGGCCTTTACTTGCAAGCCAACGCACTTGCTTTATTGCACTGGAAATGAGCCAACCGGTGTGTATGACATCTGCTATTTCCGCAGTTCCCAAGTTTTCTGGGGCTGTAGTGGTAAAATTTAAAAATTCCTTTCAAGATGTTTTCTACTTTTGAACAAAGGATTTTTTTCATGACGCCCAGAACTGCTAACCCAGTTTGTGGCTACGAATACATGGGTATTACAGTGGGGACATGTTCTCGGATTTTGCTATGGTGCCACCTGTATGGCCCATCATCACACTGGCACCATCAAAGTTGGCACATACGAGAACTGGTCCAGGTCTGCTCACATCGTTAAGATCCGCAAAAAGAAAGATCAACAGACTCAAGTGCAGAGGTTATTGCTTAAAAACTCCATCTGGCGTGAGAATGTTCAAGAGGTACAGCTTTAATTAACACAGTTGTAACTTTTTTCTGCGCCTTTAAACAAAACGAAGGAAGACATTTTCCCACTTCTACAATGCTTGCATCTGTACTGCCATCTGCAAGAAAAGTAACAATTTTGTGTTTTGATAGTCTGGATCTGTGCCTTAGACATGACAGCTGATATTGCGTTACAGAAATCTCTGGCCGTTACCATTTGCGTAATTGCTGCGAGTTTAACCCCATTTTTCTTGCAATGTGCAAAGCCACTCCATATCTGAGAAAGGACGTAAATTTTTAGCCAAGGAATATGCGGTGTTAAATAAATGCCTCATTTTATTTTTGGTGACTTCCTCCATCTGAGAAAATGCGTGATATATTGCAGTTTCAGATATGTTAAAATTGACTGCATGTTGACCAGTTTCGTGACTATGCTGGTTTGCACAAATTATATGTGGATTTGATTTCTCATGGGCTCTCACGGACTCAATTCTGAAATTATTTGAACCAGTGGCAAACACGTTAGGTTTTTTTGAATAAGCAGGAGTCGCAAGAGTGGGATATTTCTCACAGGTAGAGCAGTACATGACGTATTTTTGGTTATCATATCTTAACCAGGTAAACTGATTTAGCCAGTGGTGCTGAAATGTTTGAGCCCTTTTTTCAACATCATATTTTTTATCTTTGCTTCATTTCTCAGTGTTTATTTCCTCATTATCTAAAATGAAAGGTCGCTTTACCTGTACTGAACCAGAATGTGATGGCACTGAACTGCTGCTACTGTTATGCTCACTCATTTCAGAAACTGGTACGGTCAAGTTAGACTGATCGCCTGTTATGTCTACAAACACAGACCCAGACCGAGAACCTTGGTCGTTTTATTCCTGACTACTAGTAGGGCCAGGGGGGGCTGGTTGGGGCTGGCTTTCAGACTGTGAAGAAGGCTCAGGGTCAGGCTCTTAACTTTTTGTTTCCGATGAAGAAGATGTGGATTTTTTCCCCTGTCCAAAGGGAAAATAGAGTAGCTTGCTTTGGCTTATTTTGTTGCATTATTTTAACTGTCTTCTATGCTGCAATTGTGAAATAAACTAATAAAGATTGTTGTTGTATTATTGTGCACAATAAAATTCTATTTTGTCTTATCTTTGTGTGTGTTGTGTTACTGTAATTTTTTTACCATAAGCTGTTGTGCTTATGCAGCACTACAAAGAGGGCAGGACAGAGTACTTAGGTGGGTAGATGGGAGGGGGCTGGGTCCAGAGTCGGACGGAGTACTAGCAGGAAATTGCTTTTTCCCTTTTCAGGGCAGGTTCGGTCTCACAGCCACACACAAACACTTCCACCAGTGTAGCTAGTACTGGTAGGTTTATTTTATTTTTTCGGTGTCCCCAAAAATGTCTTTTCCCTTCTCAGGTCAGGTTTGGCCTCACAGCCGCACACATACACCTCCACCAAAAGTACTAGCTAGGGTTTATTATTTTCTTCTGTGTAGTATCACTGTCACACAAAAAATGTTTTTCCCTTTCCCCTTCCTATAGTATATTTCTAAGAAAGAAGTCCGCAGTTGTTCCCAAGTTCCTGTACCCTCTCCTCTCAGGGCAGGTTAGATCTCACTCACAGCCCACTGCCACACACATCTCCACCAAGTACTTGGTAGGACAAACAAAGTACTAGCTAAAATATAAGTTTATTTAAGGTAGCTATCTTTTTTTTTTTTGGGGGTATCAATCTCTTTTTATACTGCGACTGTTTACTTTATTTATTAAGTATTCAGTTCTTTCCCTTCCACAATTTCCTCTACTCTACCCTTAGGCTCTCAGGGCAGGTTCGGTGGTCTCACACTGACTGCCCCTGCCACACACTGCACACACACCTCCTCCACCAACGTATGTAGCAGACTGTAGTAGCAGCTAGGTTAATTCAGGTTTTTCTGTAGCTCAGAAAAATGCTTTTAGTTTTTTCCCTTTAGTTTACCTTTTATTCCTATAATTTCAGTTGTTCCCCAGGTTCCTCTCCCCTACCCAGTCTACAAGGTCTCAGGGACAGTGGGACCGGTCTAGACTAGCTAGGAATAGGTGTGGTGTATATAAGGTTAGGTAAGGAGGGCTAAGGAGGTTTATAGTTTTCTTAGTTCAGTTGTTGTGTACTTCACATCACACACGCTCTATCTAGTGGTCTTGCACCCACAGGAGACACACATTATCAGTCAGTTCCAAGTCCCTGATCTCTGCTCTCTCACGGAGGGCAGGCATGTCTCACAAACACAAAAACACACACACACACACACACACACACACACACACACCCAACCCCCAACCCTTACCACACGATTATTGAAATGTTTAGTAGTCCCACAACTTAAGTTCAACACACAATCACTTCCCCCACTTAGAGTCTCATGTTTTTTTGCTTTATTTTATTTATTTAAGAGCTGTGTATCCTATTTTCCTTCACTTCACGAGTCCACACGAGTCCAAACAACACACACAGCTCCCTGAATTCCGTGTGCAGTGTTTTTGCTTAGTTCTCCCTTCTTTTTTTTCTCTAAACAAACTTAATATATAATCAGCAGATTGTTTTATCAGACTTTCCACACTAAGCAAACGCGCCTTTGTGCTTTTTTTTTTTTAAACAAAGATCTCTCTCACATCTCCCTCCCCACAAACTACAGATCCTCCTACTCTCCAGCTCGTTTGGCACTCCAAAACTCCAATATATATTTATATTGTATTCTAACTTCTCTCTCCAGGTACTATTACTGATTTGCTAGTGACTCGCAGCATTGGCCCCAAATACACAGTTTGACTGTGCTCAAAACAGAAATGATGTGCTCTCTGCCTCTCTCCGAGCAGCGAAATGGCGCGTTTGCCAACGTGCACGGAGTTAGTGCTACTGACACTCTGAGAGCTTCAGTCCACCCCCCAAACGTGATCACCAATAGCCAGGACTGACAGGACTGTACCATCAGCTATAGGCTGCCTAGCCTGTCAGTCTGGCTATTTTTGACCAGTCATGAGCGCGTTTCTTCTTGGCGCCGCTCTCGCACCTCCCCGAGTGTCTGCTGGTGCCCGATCTCTGTGCCTGACTGCACAGTTAAGTCGGGGGCATGGAGCACGGTGGCGCCGCAGCTGTGGTGTTACGGGTACGCCAAGATTCAACAACGCGACAAAGACCAGCATGGCCTTTCCATCTAGTGGCCAGCGAGGGAAAAGCAGGTAAAAACCTGCAAATTTTAAACTGCAGCATGGTAGTCCGTGGGACAAGCAGAACTCTGGCATCTGCTTGTCCCCACGTAAAAAAATGGTAGTCCAGGACATCGGGCTATAGGATTTGTCAAGCCCTGATCTCAGGAACCGTGCGACGTAGAAATAAAATTAACATTTTGTAAGGATTACGACTTTCCTGGCTAGATTTGCACTTAGCGCCCCATTTGGGGAGGGGGCTACGCATTTTTCTGACGAAAAAGTCCGTATCTTGCACCATTTCTGAGATACCGGCCCCGAAAGGTGCGGCAGACACTGCAATGTTAGTCTATGGGAAAAAGTATCAACTTTGGAGTACCATAACTTTGCATCCCTGCAATATTTTTTCACCAAACCACCAAAAGGCGCATCTCTGAGATGCTGGCTTTCTTCCCTTCAAATATCAGACTAAAAGACTAAACCGTTGTTTTGCAGCATGGTGGCAAACAATTCCTGTCATTTTGGCCATAGTGTTTGCAAAGTAGTGTCATGATTGCGACACTTATGCAAAAAATCTGCGAGGTGTGGCAGCTGCATTCTTACTGTACCACTACTTTTATAAAGATTTCAAAAACATATTTCTGGGGTGTTTAACCCCAAAATAAAGACATGCCGAGCATCCTCAGGGCTCGACTAGGTACACACAAAAAGAATTGTGTCCCTAGATGGTCCCAATTTTAAATGCCAAGCATTTTTGTGATCAGCAACTGAAAAGAAAAAAAATGGCCAACTCACGCCACTACTGGGGTAATTTGCGACACTAAAAACAGCGTTTGCGACACTGTTAACTTTCCCCATTGACTATAATGGGAAACTTGTTTTTTGAATAACTTTTGAACTGTTCAATAATTTTTTCACATCTTCAAAAGGCACATCAGGGACCCCGGTAGCACGTTCCCTGAAGTTTTTGGATCGGTCGCATAAACAGTGCGACCTGTAGGCGCGAGCAAAGAATGTGCAAAAAAACATAATTGCACCCCGGAATGTCGCTTAATAACTCCGCAGCTGTATAGCTGACTGGTACGGAAGTTGGCAAATCCCAAGATCCATAGTTACGCCCTATGCCTGCCAAATTTCAGGCAAATCCGGTTAACTGTGGCAAAGTTATTATGGTGCAAAGTTTCACCATTTAACCTTAAATGGGGTACTCAACCTTGCTATGGTAGCACTACCATGCTACCATAATATAATATATATCTTATTCTTACCTCTTATCCCTCAGGACAAGCAAGATCAGACCTCACAGCTGTAATTCTGTCCTGTGGCAGGCAGTTCCAAAGATGTTCAATTGGATTCCCTCTGGTCAGTGTGGCAACAGGAAACTGGAGTCCTTCTTTAACACACTGTAAAACTCCAGCTCTGTTTTATACACTTCACAATAGAGGAGTCGATTCAGTCACAATCCATCTCACACCTTTCGGCTGCCACGGGAACATTTAAAAGTAAACAGAATATTTCTATTGGCCAAAGCAGCAATATTTCAGTTTGTGAGGGTTACATAAAAATAAAGGGGAGGAGGAACTTACAAAACTTATACATGATCTCACTGACTTGCATGCTAGGCTATAAAAATAATACTTAAAAAAGAAAAGGCACAATCATGGGACTGAATGGAGAGGAGCCAGTTGTGCCACAATCAAATCATTCCATTTACTGGCTAGCAACCTTTCAACTAATAAACGGCCTGAAACAGTCTTGGGGCCAGGGGGTCAGTAGGTTCATTCACACAGTGCACTGAAGCAGCAGCTCCTTTGTAATCAAGTTCAAGTTTATTGCAGGGAAGACTCCGTTGAGCAAGATCATTCACAAGGAGGTCCTGAGGCACATACACATACAGTTTGCAATTACATAGACAGGAAATATAAAATGTAGAACAACAAAGAAACAATATATAATACAACAGGTATACACAATAGAAGTCCTTATGCTATATATGCAGTACATTCCAGCTTTAACCTTGCCCTAAATTATGCAACACATTTCAGCTTAATAAGTAGAGGGCCAGTTGGTACCTAGGAAGTTGACTTGGCGTTGGGGGCCTAGTAGCACCTACATATGTCATTTAATTTAGAGACAGCTAGTGTTTTGTAGGAGTTAATTGATACGATGCTGGTTAGCTTCAGCAAGGCTTGTAGTTGGTTCCAAATGTTTGGGAGGGTGTGTGAGACAGCTCTTTGGCCAGCTGTGGTACGTGTCCTGGGAACATCTAGTAGGATAGGTCGGTTCCTTGAGGCAGTGAGGCGCTATAGCGAGATGTGTATGAGAGACATTAAATAGACAGGCAGTTTGTGGAGTAGTAATTTGAGGGTCCAAATGCCAGCATGCAGGAGGCGTCTGGTGGCAAGAGAGGTCCACCCAACTGCTGCATAAAGATTACAGTGGGGGGTCCTATACGCAGAGTTAGTAATGAAGCGAAGAGCACGGTGATAGAGTACGTCCAGTTTAGACAGGCTCAAGGCTGGGGAGGAGATAAAGATAATGTCTCCGTAGTCAAGCAAGGGAAGGAATGTTGCTTGGACAAGTCTTTTGCGGGTCGCGAGAGAAAAAGAGGGTCTTATTTCTAAAGAAGAAACCCAAGCGTGCTTTAAGCCTCTTTGATAGATCCTCAATGTGGTCGTTGAAGGAAAGCTTGTTGTCTATCCACATACCTAGATATTTAAATTTAGGTATGACTTCCAAGGGTTCACCTAGGGAGGTGACTATGAAGTTTTTTTTAGGTGGGGTAGGTAGGGCACCAGACAAGGCAAGTCTCGAGAAAAACACTGTCTTGGTTTTTTTGGCATTTAAGAGAAGCTTGGCATTGATAAGGTTGCTTTCTAACTGGATAAAGTCAGCTTGGAGTGCTTCCCTGACTTCAGTCAAGGACGAGCCTGATGCGTACAAAACCGTATCGTCCACAAAGAAATGTCTGTTAGAGTTCATTATGTGGGAGTCAAAGTTGTTAATGTACAGGGAAAAAAGGATAGGTCCTAGGATGGAGCCTTGAGGGACTCCTCTGGCAATTGGAAGGGGGGCAGATAGTACGCCATCAGCTTTGACTTTTTGTATCCTTCCCGTGAGATAACTGTTAAACCACTGTAAGGTAAGTGGAGTGGCACCTATGTAGGCAAGACAGGTGATTAGGAGGTGATGGTCTATAGTGTCGAAGGCCTTACTAAGGTCTAGAAAGACTGCACCAGTAACCTTCTTGGTGTCCATAGCATGGATCCAGTCATTAGAGACTTTAGCCAAGGCTGATATGGTACTGTGCTTCGACCTGAAGCCAGATTGGGCCAGGTTTAGGAGTGAGTGTGCTTCAAGGTGATTTTTTTAGTCGGTTGTATATAAGTTTTTGCAGCACTTTGGAGAGAACGGGCAAGATAAAGATAGGATGGTAGTTTAAGTCACAAAGATCTCCTGATTTGAAGAGAGGAAGAACATGGGCAGATTTCCAGCAGGATGG
Organism: Neoceratodus forsteri; assembly: GCA_016271365.2. Taxonomy (NCBI): domain Eukaryota; kingdom Metazoa; phylum Chordata; order Ceratodontiformes; family Ceratodontidae; genus Neoceratodus; species Neoceratodus forsteri. Next base: position 414,014,622 of record CM057452.1, read on the forward strand.
AACGGTGGCTGTGGTAATAGAGAGGTTGAAGATGTGAAGGATGGGGGCTGTGAGCTGGGCATAGCCTAGCCACAAGAAAAATGATTGAAGGCCATTGTCCCCTGCACTTTTCTTGGTGTCAAGGCTAAGAATTATGTCTTCGACTTCTTTGTAGCTAAACAGGCACAACTGGAAGGAATGAGGTGGAGTAGCATGTGTACAATCTGGGCTACTGTTGCTATTCACTTGGCTAGCATATGGGGAGGAGTCGAATGCCAACCTGGCAGTGGCAAAGTGAAGGTTAAGTTCTTTGAGGATTCGCAGTTTATTTTCAACCATCCCGTCCTTGGCCAGAATCTTGGTGGGAAGGGAGGAAGCAGCAAGATGGCCTTCAATGGATCTCAGTGTCTTCCAGATTTTTTGGGAGTTCCTTTTGGCCTGCTCCAGAGTAGGAATGTAGAAGTTTGCTTTAGTAGCACGTACACTTTTAACACAGGCATTTCTGGCAGTTCTAAATGCCTGCCAGTCTGCCGGGTTCTTTGTGTGCCTGGCCCTAGCCCATAGCTTGTCTGTATTGGTAAGTGCAGATTTGAGCTCTTGGGTGAACCACGGATGCGAGATTTTCCGCACCCTCATTTTAATAAGAGGTGCATGCTTGTCAATTAGAGTGGTGAGGTTGTCATTTAGGACAGAGACGGCGGTATCAGCAGATTTGGCAAGATATAGGTCTTGCCACCCGATCGTAGCTAGATCGGTTAGGAAGTTCTGGAGTTGAATTTACAAACGACGTTTGATTCTGAATTTAGGGTGCTGCTGGGTTTTAGATTGGAATCTTGTACATACAACGATACTGTGGTCGCCATGTCATTAAGGAAACTGCACATTGTGAGATTTTATGGGGATGCAAAGTTAAGATGACATCTAAGAGTGAGCTGTTGGCAGAGTTAGAAGCATTGATTCTTGTGGGTTCAGTTACTATCTGTGTAAGACCCAGCTCATCACAGATGGCTTTTAGGGAGTGGGATTTAGCAGTGAGCCAATCCATACTGAAGTCCCCTAAGATTATTGTTTCCATGTTAGCAGCCAAAGTTATGGATTTCAACACGTTAAAGAATGTCTGTGCCTCCTGACGGAGGTCTATAGCCACCAATGATTGCGATTGTGTTTAATCATTCAGAAAATTTCTTCTGAAGCGCTAGAGAGCCATATGCACACGGCATCAGTGTTGCAGCTGCCCTTTCCAGTGATCTGAGCATTGTTCCGGTCCACTGGGTGGGAATATACTGTACATCGATGCAGGTGGTTAATCTGTTCAGGCAACAAATCAAATCACCAACACCATGCCACAAACCAAGGGAAAGAGGGATTGTGGTGGCAACACCACGCAATGGAAAAACGACAAAACGGTAAGGTTCATACGTGGGTAGGGGCACCAATCTGGCTGCTGCGAGCCAGTGACAACGGCTCACAGTCAGTCGTGTGAACAAGCCTAAAGAATCTGATTATCCGCCACTCCTATGCCCAAATGCTGTACCAGCCAATGCGCCAAATATATCATACTTTCGGCTGGGCCTGGAAGAGAAAAATTATATTTTTTATAATTATCAGCCAGGTCCTGTATGATGCACTGTATATTATATTGGAGTAGAGGGGACACATCAGCACGGACAGAGGGTAGGTAACAGATGCCTTACTGGTCGAGATACCCGAAGGCTGAAAGAAGAGGCTAGTTCCATAAGAACCCTGCCCTTTCTAAAGGAAGAAAGGCTCTTGCTCTGAGTGTGTCTAGTTCTGCCCCCATAAAGGTAAGAAGCTGGAATGGTTCGAGAACTGACTTGGGAAGGTTGAGAAGAAATCCTAGAGAAGTGAGCACTTGCTGGGTCACTTGCAGGTGAGACTAGACTTGGTCTGGAGACTGACCCACTATTAGCCAATCGTCCAGGTATGGAAAAATGGAAATCTTTTGCCTTCTTAGAAAGGCAACTACTACTGCCAGGCACTTTGTGAAAACCCTTGGGGCTGAGGTTAGGCCAAAAGGCATTGCTCTGAACTGATAGTGGCCCGAGGGCAACTTGAACCTGAGGTACTTTCTGTGGAAGCACCTGATGGGAATGTGAAAGTAGGCATCTTTGAGGTCCAGGAAGGTTAGCCAGTCCCCTGGCCTTAGAGAGGGAAGGATTATTCTCAGAGTTACCATCCTGAACTTTGGCTTTAAAAAATGTTTGTTTAGATATCTTAGGTCTAGGATGGGTCGCCACTCCCCTGTCTTTTTTGGGGTCAGGAAGTACCTAGAGTACAGTCTTTTGCCCCACTGTAGGGTAGGTACTCTCACTATGGCTCTTAAAGCTAGAAGAGAAGAAACCTCTGCCTCTAGGGCAAGGGTTTCTGAGAGATTTGCAGGTGGAAAAGATCTGGCTCTCATGTTTGGAAATTTTCTGAAGCTAAGAACCAGTCCCTGGCTTACTACTTCCAGGACCCACTTGTCTGATGTAATAGACATCCAGTCCTAGACAAAGTAAGCCAGCCTGCCCCCTACTGGAATTAGAGAGTCGACCCGGGCAGGCCCATCGGGGTGTCTGCTTGGCAGGGGCTTTAGGCTGAGGAGTGGATGCAGCCCTGCTCATCCCCCTTCTGCCTCTCCCTCTGAAGAACCCCCTCTGAGAAAAGGAAGAAGAGGCCTGTGCTTGGTAAAAAGGCCTTTGAAAAGGCCTACCCTGCCCCTAGACTGCTGCCTTTGAGGAGTTGCCTGCCTCTCCTTGGCCTGAGCACTCCTGTAAGTGGTCCTGTACTCATCCATTTTCTTCATGTAATTCTCTGTCTGCTCCCCAAACAGAGAATTACCCACTACAGGAAAATCCATGGCCTTAGCCTGGGTGTCCCGCGAGAGGCTAGTACATCTGAGCCAAGCCATCCTCCGAAGAGCCACAGATGTAGCCATGACTCTTGATGACACATCATTAGAGTCCACAGCAGCATGAAACTGAACCTTAGATGCCTCAATCCCATCTGCAGTCACCGACTCCAGCTCCTTGGCTAGCTAGGGGGGAGGCCTGTTTAGCCAGTGCCAGTACAGTGTCCCACCTGGACTTCTGGTACCTGGCTGTATAGGCAATTTAATTCGCCTGCCTGAGTCCCAGTGAAGATACCATGTACTGTTTCTTTGCCATGGCATCAATCTTCCTGGAGTCCTTGTCAGGGGGGTGTGAAGCCAAGGGAATATTTGCCTTGTCACAGGCAGCAGCCTGCACTACCCCAATATGGCTGCACTGCTGATATAACAACTCCGTGTCTGAGCCTGAAAGTGTATACCTCTTGTCCATTCTTCTATCCACAGGAGGTAGTGTTAGGAGACTTTAGAATTTTTTGTGTGTTTCCCAAAAGATTTGTGGAGGGGAATAGACAGTCTCCTGGACTCTGGGATGTCCATCATTTCTATATAATCAGACTCCTCTTGATCTTCCACAGCCTCCTCCACAGGAAGCTGGAGGGTTTCAGCCACCTTTCTGTAAAACATAAAGTGAGAAGGGGACTCAGAAAGCCTAGAAGGGGAAACATCTGAAGGTCTGTCTGGGGTGATGTCCGGTTCCACATGCACATCCAGACCCTCACCTTCACCATCATCATCCTCAAATTCCCCTTCCTCTTCAAATTCCGGTTCATAAAATCTTGAGGTATAATCTTGAACGGAGAACCAACGAACGAACCCCTACCAGAAGGGCGGATCGGTAGGAACGGACGGAGCGATTCCACAATCTGAATCGCTCTGGCTATCTCTTCGGCGGTCGGAACATGAACCTCTGGATCCGAACCGGTCTATTTGACTTTGCATTTTCTTTTTGTCGGAACTGATCCCTCAGAATCGGCTCTCCTCTTGCCCGACGTATCGCCCTGGTCAGAGGGCACTTCTCCTGCTTCAGTCGGAACCGAACCAGGCTGGCCATCCGGGTCAGCAGACTTCTCGGCCTCCTTTTCCTTCAGTCTACCTAATCTCTTCTCAAGGGTAGATTCAGGAAAGTTTTTACATATTTGGCAGTCTGAATCGAGGTGGTCAAACCCCAGACAATAAAAACAGGTGCTGTGGGGATCGACCTTAGCAAAGACCTCTCCACACTCACTGCAGCGTTGAAACCCAGTGGGCCCGGTTTTTTTCTTGAGTTTCTCAGACATGGCCAACCTAACCAACTTACCCTTTTTATGACATCTGCCAGGCAAGACTCCCTTATCAGTTCCTAACCGTGTCACGGGTATTGGAAAAAACGTACTAAAACATGTTTTTTTTTTTTTTAGAACCGATAAGAACCAGTAACCACACACTAAGTAAAAACACAGAACACAGATTTCACTATCAAATGGCCGGTTTTATATGTTCCACACAGAAAAAAAAAAAAAAAAAAAGAACAATTCATATCTACTACTCACGCCACCACAGACAGAGACTGAACTACTATGCGGATAACTTTTTTGGTTTAAAAAACAGACGAAAACTGAAACTTTAACCAACTTTCGAACCGAGCTGAAGGAGAAATCTCCGGAGCGACCGTTCAGTGAGGTGGAGTAAAGAGTCTGACGGTTTAAGTTTGAAACACTCCAGACAGAGACTTCAACCGAGCTCGAGCTCAGCATTCTATGCCCTGCATAGAAAGTTAACTCTTTGTTCTCCGGGGCAGTTCAAAGGTTGGGAATCACTGCAATATGTCAGAATACAGCAAGACTTCATGTTGTTTAAAGCAGGGAGGCAGTGTTCACATGTGTGAAGCAAGGGAAACACGGCATGTGTTCACCATTATTACCAGCTGGTTACAAACAGCAAACTGTAACCAGGTTTCCCTATTGGAGAAAACGTTCCCTAGTTATTATAAATTTATTACATAAAAACAAAACGCACAAAAAAAAAAAAAACACAGGAATGGGTTTGTCGACACTCTATCCATTAGTAGGGTCGACAAGGATGATCTGAGGAGTGACATGGCTGCCCATGTTACATATGCACTGATGCCACACATCATTTGTGGGCAACCCCTGGCTAGCAAAAAGTTTATATGGGGTCCTGATGCTGACGACTTACAGTTCCAAGGTGTGAACTAATTAAGGAGATATCCTCGATGAACATCCACAGAAAGACCATCCAGGATATCCACATCCAGAAAATGACCAGACTCCTCCCAGAGCCAGATCTTTGTCATGCACAAGCACAATTAATCTGTTAAGGAGTCCACAATGTAATCTGGTATCACCACTGTTTTATTACTCCGCTATCTGGTGTTGCCTGAGGGAAACAGGCGAGCCAATCAGTCCTTAACTACCGCCACACCAGGATGTAGGTAGCCCCCTCATAAGGGGTTGAAAAACTTTTAGAGGACATACGTCCAGCATCCAGGTGTAGAACTTTAATAAAGTGAACAGCAGTTAGTCCCTTGTGGTAGCCCTTAGCCTTGTTTTCGTCTGCCCTGTTCCCATCTACAAATGTGTGCTCAAGATGCACTGCCACAATTTCAAGACTTTTTTCTAATGTTACAGCTGCTCTCTCTTTGCTGGCCAGTGTTCATTCTAAACTGCGGGAATGAGCCAATCGCACACTCCCAGAGTAGCCTGACCCCATCCTAAAGTACTGAGGTGATCAAAAGGCACACCTGTACTGCTGAATATGCCAGAATGCTGAAGCGTACTACCTCAACCTTCTCATAAATGTGTGGTAACGTTCCAGCATCCTTACAGACATGGACATCTTTCACAGGCAGAGCTTACTGCAGACACCCTCAAGGTGCATGATCGAGTCTCGCCTAACAAAACAGCACGAATGCAGGAGAGCCAGAAGGGCTATAAGAAAGGTAATTAAGTTGGCAGCTACCAAAGTGTACCACATGGCAAGTAGTGAGGGTAAGCCAAATGGTACAGAGCTCTACAAGACTGTGCGCTCACACAGATTCTTGCGCAGTTCAGTGTGGGTCCGTCTCAGACAGCCATATGTAAAGCAAGCTCAAGAAAAATTGCAATATTAACAAAACCTAAGTTTTTGGTTATAAAAATTGACTTTGCCTATCTTAAGCAAATTCAGAGGGGGAATCAATAAGGAGACTGGAGTATATTAACAGTTAAAAGTTGTCTGGTGGGGGGGGGGGCAGAGATCCTAGAAAATCGAGAGACATTGCTTTAAGCCCAAGAGTGACTTGGAAAAGTAAATTAGCTGGCAAAAGGCAGGATGAATATCTAAAAGTGAAACATCAAAGGAGCTATCGGCAGGAAAACTAACTTGACTGGCAGACTGAGCCACACTTTTCTTGAAATGACCCACCTTTTCAAGGGTCAGTGAACCAACTGACCCATCAAATTTCACTTCTAGAATGAAAACTGGCTGGCTAACCACCTCACTTGCTTTACAGCACTGAAATGTGCCAGGTGTTTATCTATAATTTAAGCAATTTCTTTAGTTCTCGCCTGCGTTTTGGAGACCAAAAATAAAAACTGAAAATGTCTTTCAGACATTCCTCAAATTTAGTCATGTATTTGAAATTTCTGCTGCCATTGTTTGTGGGCAACACAGTGAATACCAAGAATGTCTGGTAATACATGATATCAAACATACCAGGTGTGCGACCAGCAAACAGCCAGCACCCACATATATGAGGCAGACAATTTCTTGCTTGATTATAGCGTGGTCAGTGGTCCCATCAGCAAGGATGCTCAAAAAGGATGCATTCCTGTCTTCTGAAACTTGCCTTAGGGACTGTCTTGTGTTGTTCGCAAATAAGCGGCAGCCTGCAATGTACATATAGTTGTTGCCACCATGCATTCCGTTTTTTCACTGAATCTCATGTACCATTTCAAAATCTGAAAATGGCTTTCCATTTTTTGCTATGAGGTATGCTGTGTTAAATAAAACTTTGCATTTCTCAAGTTCTCTTGCTGTCATGTGTAAATTTTTTTTTTATGTTTGTAAGAATGAGGCAGAGCAGTTTCAGACAGGCGGAGATGTGGTACTGATTTCAGAGCCATGTCTTAAGTAATGCTTTTGTGCATGACACGCGTTCCCTTGTTAGACTATGCCTCTTTATGGGGTCTATTTTTAGATCACTTGACCCCGTCACCATGGCAGAATGTGTATCACAAATCTGTGGACAGGCCTTGCAATATGAAACAACATCAACTGTTTTTCATCATCGAAGTCCAGCCATGGATCCCCCAAAAAAAAAAAAAAAATCGGGTCAGAAATGCATAACCCTCTTTTCTACATCATACCTTTGCTCCTTCGTGAGGCCATCGTCTTTACTTATATGTGCTGAAAGAATAACTGGGTTTACTTACTGTTCCAGATGTTCAGAAACCAAAGTTTAACAAAACTTTTTTTGAAACTCAGGCTGAAAGATGCTTGCTCAGTGTATGAATGAAACTCCTTTGAGCCAGTGCCAGTGATCACCCTGTCTGTATTTCTGTGTTAGTCCCTCAGGCTTCTTAGAAAACAAGTGCTTGGTAGATGGCTGGGGTACTATGTGCGACGAACCGCTGAGTGCTGAGCAGAAAAAAAATACTCATCGTAGTAATGCCGTTTCTTCTCAGTCTGTCCTGGGCAGCCATTTTATCTCAGGTTAAGCAATGGATGGTTTGGACTTCATATGAAGCTATCATAAGTAACGAGTTAAAATGACACTGTCAGCTTTTATCATTTTCAGTTTACCCATAGTATAGGTCACCTGTGCTCTTGTTGCAGCTACTACTATTCCCACAGAATGTAAAGATGCTGAAAGATTTGCTTAAAGGTATCAGGCAAAGGTATGTAGCACAGGGCTGTCCCCATATTATTTATTTAAAAGCTGATAGCTGGGAAAGGCACACTGAGCCAAGGCTCATTTCCAGGTGAGACCTGGGGCAGGGGTAAGGGTGAAATACATTCATAAAAATATATACATATCTAAAAACACAATAAGAGATATGGAGGAATACATAAAAATAAGCATTGGTTACATCTATACACAAGTAGAGCCTAAGAACAGTGTATACATTAGTGGACACTAACATCTGGGGAAATGAAAATGCATGGTCTAACATAATAAGGCTAGGACCATTGGTACAGGATAAGCATGCCTAAGTAAATGTGCTGCCAGGATTGTGCACACAGGGCTAGGGTTGGGTGGTAATATAGGTTAGGTCTATATTGCCAGTGGCAGCTAGGAGATTAGGGAGGGTGGAAGTATTGGCAAGGGGGAGGAGGGAGGTGGCTTGAAGTGTTTTTTAATGGAAAGCACAGAAGGCAAGCTTCGTACAGTGAGAGGAAGATAGTTCCAGACAGCAGGGAGCCAGTGGGTTAAGGCTATTTTTCCTGCATGTGTACGAGGTGTGACCAGGGCGAATGAGCAGTGATCTTGTGAATGCAGGGAGTAGGCAGTGCTGGGAGCGGAGGTTAATAATGAGGAGCGGTAAGAGGGAAGGGTGCTGAACCAGAATTTAGAAATAAAGGTTGCGCAATGTGCCAGATGGTGATCAGAGAGAGGGGGCAAGGAGATAGACTGATAGAGGAGGCAATGATGGGTGCAGTAAGGGAGATTAGAGGCAAAACGACAGCAGGCATGAAACAGTGGGTCTAATTTAGCAAGGGAGGACTGCAGTGCTGAACTACAGACCACCTCCCCATAATCGAACGAAGGAAGGATAAGCTTAGAGATTATTTCCCTCCTAATTTGGGGGGGAGCTATCTTTATGCCTATAGAGCATACCTAGTTTTGGACACAGCTTGTTATGAACAGAATCCAAGTACAGGGAGAAGTCCAGTTTGGGGTCTAACCAGACCCCCAAGTATCTGTATGATTCAACTGCTGCAATTTTGGAGCCATCAACTGCATAAAAGAAGGGGGGAGATGTCATTTTGGCTATTTTCTGGGTCATGCCAAATGCCATAGCTACCGTTTTTTTGGTGTTGCATTTAAGTAATTTGCCATCAAGCCATTTTAAGGTGTTAGCAAAGTCAGTATGAAGGGTAGATTTGACCTGGGCTAGGGAGGGACCGGACGCTAAGATAACGGTATTGTCCGCGTACATTTGAACGTATCCTGCCAGCTAAGGTCTTCATTACTGCTAAATATTGCAATTTGTCGTTAAGTCCTTAATTTGTAATTTTACTTTGCAGAGTTTCGACAAACACGGAAGCAGAAGTGGCTCCCTGAGAAGCCCAATCGACCGGCACTAAGAATTATGACGTTGATCCTGCTATTGCTATACTGAACACAGCAAAGAGTGGGTATTAGTTGTAAGTTTTCATAGCGTCGGCATGAGGGTTCATGTTTAAAAGTATGCTGCCTCTGGGGGGCACTTTGCCAGCTTTCTCGTAAAAGACTTGTAAACTATGCACCAAGAAGTAGTCCTCCTGGATGCTGGTTTGCCTTTCCCTACTTCACCACAGGATACAAAAAGCTGAGTACTGCGGGACTTGACATCCTTTGTGTGGTCCAGGTAGTAACTTAGTGCCCTCTTTACATCCAGGCAGTTGAGATTTTGCTCCCTTGTTCTGGATTTTCAGTAAAAAAAAGAAAAATATGGGGGGGGGGGACCACAGGAACAGTGGGTGCTAATGAACAGATACACAGGCCAGATTCAGTCTCCGCAAGCACAATTAACACTAAAAATAGCCAAAAAAAAAAAAAACAACTAAAACATATTTTAAGCATGCCTGACGTGTTTAAGAATTCCCAGTAGATGAGTTCCTGGTAAAATGTGGGACACAAACTAGTTACGGGGAGTTGCCAAAAGTGCTAAGAAATCAGCAGCAGTGGCACAGGCAACAGGCCTGGGACTCATCACACTTTCAGCCATGGTGATGACCGTGCATGGGACACATAGTCAGCAAGCCTTGGAGGGCTTCATCCCTAAGCCAGATACCCTGGAGGGGAAGCTCAATAAACTAACAGCGTAAGCAGGCAGACAAGCAAAACAATCAATCCAGTGGAACAGAGAGCATCAGATCTAGTGGATGCCCACAGGGGAAATACCTCAGAAAGTGGAACAGCTAGAGCAGGAACTGGAAGAATTAAAAGAACAGATGGACTATTAGGAGAACTAGAACTGGCAGAGCAACCTGAGGTTCAGAGGGCTACTGGAGGGCAAAGAAGGGGACAATGTTTTGAGATTTTGTGCGGACTCTCCAGAAATTATTGAGCATGCAACCCAACGGAGGCAGACTAAAAAAACAAACAAAAAAAAAAAAATAACATGCACATTGGGCACTTGCCCCAAGGCCACCACCAAATGAGTCACCTAGAAAAATTATCTTTCTTCTCCATCACTTTGGTGATCGACAGGTGTTGCTGTCTGCATATCGAAAGAAGAAGCTGATGTATGTAGGGAATAAGCCCTTTATAAAACAAGACTTCTCCCAACATCTGCAGAAGAAAATAAAAGCATTCAGCCAGGTTTTGGATAAACTTACGGAGAAGATCAACTTTGCCTTCTGCACGGCGATGGTGCAGATTAAAAGTGAAAGGGGCGACCTACACTATTTGGGAGGCAGAAAAAGTACATGCTTTCATCTCGGAACAGAAGAAGAATGGCAGAGGCAGATCAGTTTATTGAAATTCATCGGAGAGGCTGAGAACTGCTGTGTATGTGAGCTGGCTTGACATGGTTTCTTCCCACCTTCTGTACCCTGCACCCCACTGCAATGTTGATACACCACACACTACCTTTGTAGGGACTTAATGGCAACAATACAGACTTTGCTGAAGGTGGTGGCAATGTCCTGTTATTGGAATTGGTTGCAGAGGCTCTCGGGATAAACAGACTGAGTGGGAGGATAGGGCCTGACTGTCAAGCTACCAACAGTAGGAATGTGCAACAGGAAAACAAGACAGTGGCAGCCACGATGCTGGGCAGCTTGACGATCAGAGCCGGGAGGCTCCCTTGGACCTCCCTGAGGACACTGGCGCAATACTGGGACTGGTGGACAAGGTCATCTACTGCGTAAGGGCCGGAGTGGGGGAGTGAGGCTGTGTTTTATGGAGGTGCGGCTCTTACCCTGGTTTTTCAGAGTATACCTCCTGACGATAGCTGCTGAGTCGCTTCCTGCTTGAACGTTGCTAGCACTGGGACAGTAATAGGGCTACTGAAAATCAGGACAGCTCGTCAGGTGGCAAAATGGTTGGCAACTGTTAACAGCAGAGGAACATTAAGAGGACTGGGGTACATGGCCGCGAGGTGAAGGGGGTCAGGGGGAGAGTCAAGCATGATTTAGAGGTGTCTGGTTTTCCCCTGGGCACCCAGTGATAGAGGTACTAAAAACAAAATATGAGTGGCAAGCTGCCCGAGTTGAGGGCTAAAGTGCATCAGCTAGCAAGAGATTTCAGGGTACCAGTTCTACCTGGTGAGAAACGGCAGTGGCGCAGAGTGGGGGGTGGAGGGACAGCCTAAACCATTTGAAGCTGATAAGGGTAGTAAGTGGAGCTCATAGAGTCGTCTGGTGGTAGGGGAATCACGTACAAATCAGCGGGGTGGGGGGAGGAATCCTACTAACTGAAAGACCCAAAAGGTATTATTTCTAATAGTTAGCTACTTTTTTCTATTTGCTTCTTAATGCCAGTAGCTGACTGTGCCGACACCAGATTCCCCTGTTAAGGGAACTGAAGCTTTCACTTCATATTTTTCTTTTATGAAGCAAGTAGCTCAGACCCTCAACCTCCCTACCCAAGAATCTACAGAGGATGAGGAGGAAGAGGATTACAGGGAGATGATGGATGCACCAGCGCCGAAGAGGTTATTGCTACCACTCCATAAGTCCCTTAAGAAACAGACACAAGGTCTTACAAACACCCACTTCTGTGCCCCCTACAGAAAAGAAGGTGGACAAGAAGTACTGAGTTGCCAAAAGTGGTGCTGAGTTCCTTTTTGGGCACCCTAGTCATGAGGGGGTAGTGCAGGCTGCAGCTTGTGACAAAGCTAGCATCCCCCTGGCCTCTCACCCTCCGGACAAAGATTCTAGGAGGGTGGACTCCATTGCAAAAAAAAAGTGTATCTGATATCTTCCCTGGCTATTAGGCAAGCTACCTATATGTCATACGTGGCCAGGTACCAGAAGAACCTTTGGTCCACAGTGATGGGAGATAACTAAAATCAATTCCATCGCCCATGGCTGCTGATCTAGAGGAAGCTGCAAAGAGAAGGATTGAGGCTGCAAAAACATAGTTCAGAATGGCAGTGGACTCAAATGATCCTGCATCCGGACAGATGGCAGCATCAGTGTCCCCAAGGAGGTTTGCTTGGCTCAGAAATACCAACCTGACCCAGAATGCACAAACAAAAGCTATGGACTTCCCTTGTGACCCTATGTCTCTGTCTGATGAACAAACAGAGGCATATATGAAGAAAATGGACAAATATAAGTCGGCCTATAAGAGTGCTGCAGCTAAAGAAAGATCATCTTCTCCCCCCAAGAAGCACCAGACCAGAAGTGGCAGGGGCAAAGCTCATTATAGGCCTTTCTTCCAGCCTCAAGCTTTCCCCCAGTTCCAGCAACAGAGGGGATACTCTAGAGGCAGGGGCAGAAGGGGCAGTGGCTGTACTAGTCCCATTGTCCAGCCAGCAGCACAGACCAAACAGACACCCTGAGGTGCCTGCTCGGGTCGCCTCTCCAGTACCAGTAGGGGGCAGGCTGGCCCACTATCTCCAGGAGTGGGAAAATATTACCACAGACAAGTGGATCCTGGATGTAGTGAACCAGGGTCATGTACTCGGCTTCAGGCTCATGCCAAAGCTGAGGTCAAGGGCCTTCAAACCATCCTCTCCATCAGAAACAATCTTGCTGGAAGAGGAAGTTTCAAGTCTACTTTTGCAGAAGGCAATTACGCCAATCCCTCCAGATCAGAGGGGAAAAGGCCTATACTCAAGATACTTTCTCACAATAAAGAAAACAGGGGAGTGGCAACCCATTTTGGATCTCAGACACCAAAACAAACATTTATCAAAATTCAAGATGGTGACTCCGACTACCATTCTACCAACCCTAAGGTAGGGAGACTGGCTAGCATCCCTAGACCTAAAGGATGCCTACTTTCATGTCTCTATAAGGCGGTCTCACAGAAAGTACCTCAGATTCAGACTGCTTTCAGGTCTTTACCAATTTAAGGCAATGCCCTTCAGCCTAACTTCTGCTCCAAGGATGTTCAAAAACTGCCTAGCTGTGGTCGTGGCACATCTGAGGAGACAAGGAATAACAGTATTTCCCTACCTGAACGACTGACTGACAGTGGGTCAATCACATCAGTAGGTGAAAGAGGCACTGGCACGCACACAGGGTACCCTGCATTCATTGGGGTACCTGGTGAACCTAAAAAAGTCTGTGCAGGAACTGAAGACATGGGTTCCAAGGGAGGCTGCATGAGCTGGGCAATACAAATGTTGAGGCCCCAGATAGAGGGTGGTTCCCTATGTGGAGGATGCAAATGCAGCAGTCCCTTAAAAAACTTTTTAAATACTGGGTTAGAGATTAGGGAAAACCTCTTACCTGCAGACAAATAAGCTGAGACAGCTGCCAAGTGCACTCTCAAAGTAGAGGCCCTTAAGCAAGAAGAATGGAGATGTGCCAAATAATGTAGAACTACAGGCAAACTGGCTTGGTTGTGATCCAGGCCTTGCCTTGGCACCAAATGGAGAATCTTTTCTACTTGGAAGAACAGTGGAAGACTTTCTTGAAACCCTTAGGTTTTCCATGACCCGTTCTGACAAATGCAAGTTTGCATATTCTAAGTCTTCACGAGCCAGGCCTTGAGCCTGAGGGATTGCAGGTTGGAGTACATGATCCTGCCCTGAGAGGATGACAGTAGGTTGTGCCTCCTGGGGAGGCTGACTGGTTTGGTTACTGACACTGATAGGATCATGGAGTACCACGGCTGTCTGGCCCAGTCTGGGGCTATGAGAATCATTGTTGCTGGCTGGGCTCTGAGTTTGTTCAGCACTCTTAGCAGCAAGGGGAATGGAGAGAAAGCATACAGGAACCTCCCTGTCCAATCCAGCAGAAGTGCGTCCAGAGTGACTGTTCCCTTGATAGGGGGTCTGCAGCAAAACCGTGGTAGCTGATGATTGCCTGGAGCTGCAAACAAGTCCACTTCTGGAGTGCCCCATCTCCTGAAGATGGCCTCCAGGACTTGCTTGTTCAGCGACCACCTGTGGTGGTTCTGGTTGATTCTGCCAGAACATTGTCTTTTCCTGGGAGATGGACAGCTGAGAGAGAAACCTCCAGGGAGTATGCCAAGGTCCAAATTTTCATTGCCTCTGTGCAAAGTGGAGTTGACTTTGTGCCCCTTTGTTCATGTACTACATGGTGGTTGTATTGTATGTTCTTGCCCTTTACTAGATTGGTGAACGACTGGATACCCAGGAGTACAGCTCTGAGCTCCAGCAAGTTGATGTGCAGAAGTGATTCCTGCCTTGTCCATGTGCCATGGGATCCCCCAGATGTGCCCCCCAACCTAGGAGGGATGCATCTGTGGTCAGTACCAGTGAGGGGGCTTGTTGCAAGAATGGAACCCCTTGCCTGAGGTTGGCCTGGTCTTGCCACCATTGCAAAGCCTGGAGAAATGTTACTGTAACTGGCACTAGCTTTGATAGGGAATCTCTTTTTTTGAAGCCAGTGAGCTCTCAGATGGAACCGAATGTCCCTCATTTGGAACCTGGCTCCTGACACTGTTGCTGTGGATGCTACCATGTGGCCCAGTAGTTGCAGAAAGCGCCCTGCCAGCCTTGGGACGTGCAGCATGAAGGAGTTTACTACCTGAATCAGGTTGTCCACTCTGTCTTGAAGAAGGAAAGCCCTTCCCTTGAGTGTGTCCAATTCTGCTCCTATGCATTTGAGCAGCTGGACTGGTTCCAGCATAGACTTTTTTTAGGTTCACCAGAAACCCCAATGAATGCAGAGTATCCTGTGTGAGTGCCAGTGCCTCTTTCACCTGCCGATGTGATTGACTCTCTATCAGCTAGTCGTCCAAGTAGGGAAATACTGTTATTCCTTGCCTCCTCAGATGTGCCACGACTGCATCTAGGCATTTTGTGAACAACCTTGGAGCAGAAGTTAAGCCGAGGGCACTGCCTTGAATTGGTAATGACCTGATGGCAATCTGAACCTGAGGTACTTTCTGTGTGACCGCTTTACAGGGATGTGAAAGTAGGCATCCTTTAGGTCTAGAGATGCTAGCCAGTCTCCCTGCCTTAGGACTGGTAGAATGGTAGTAAGAGTCACCATCTTCAATTTTGGTTTTGATAAATGTTTGTTTAGGTGTCTGAGATCCAAAATGGGTTGCCACTCCCCTGTTTTCTTTATTGTGAGGAAGTATCTTGAGTATAGGCCTTTTCCCCTCTGGTCTGGAGGGATTAGCTCTACTGCCTTCTGCAAAAGTAGACTTGAAACTTCCTCTTCCAGCAAGATTGCTTCTGATGGAGAGGATGGTTTGAAGGCCCTTGACCTCAGCCTTGGCATGAGCTTGAAGCCGAGTACAAGACCCTGGCCCACTACTTCCAGGACCCACTTGTCTGTGGTAATATTTTCCCACTCCTGGAGATAGTGGGCCAGACTGCCCCCTACTGTTACTGGGGAGGCGACCCGAGCAGGCACCTCAGGGTGTCTGCTTGGTCTGTTCTGCTGGCTGGACACTGGGGCTAGTACGGCCACTGCCCCTTCTGCCCCTGCCTCTAAAGTATCCTCTCTGTTGCTGGAACTGGGGGAAAGCTTGAGGCTGGAAGAAAGGCCTATAATGAGCTTTGCCCCTGCCACCTCTGGTCTGGTGCTTCTGTGGGGTAGATGCTCTTTCTTTAGCTGCAGCACTCTTATAGGCCGACTTATATTCGTCTATTTTCTTCATATATGCCTCTGTTTGTTCACCAGAGACATAGGGTCACAAGGGAAGGCCATAGCTTTTGTTTGTATACCCTGGGTCCTTCTCTGGATGCAGTAATCATTTGAGTCCACTGCCATTCTGAACTGTGTTTTTGCAGCCTCAATCCCATTCTTTGCAGTGTCCTCTAGACCAGCAGACATGGGATATGTAACTGATTTAGTTATCTCCATCACTGTGGACCAAAGGTTCTTCAGATACCTGGCCACACACATATAGGTCACTTGCCTAACAGCCAGGGAAGATGCCAGATGCACTTTTTTGCAATGGAGTCCACCCTCCTAGAATCTTTGTCCGGAGGGTTAGAGGCCAGGGGGATGCCAGATTTGTCACAAGCTGCAGCCTACACTACCTCCTCATGACTAGGGTGTCCAAAAAGGAACTCAGCACCACTTTTGGCAACTCCGTACTTCTTGTCCGCCTTCTTTTCTGTAGGGGGCACAGAAGTGGGTGTCTGCAAGACCTTAAGTGTCTGTTTCTTAAGGGACTTATGGAGTGGCAGCAATAACCTCTTCGGTGCCGGCACATCCATCATCTCCCTGTAATCCTCTTCCTCCTCATCCTCTGTGGATTCTTGGGTAGGGAGGTCGAGGGTCTGAGCTACCTGCTTCATAAAAGAAAACTATAAAGTGAAATCTTCAGTTCCCTTATCAGGGGAATCTGGGGAAACCTCTGGATCAATTGGTTCCCCAAAGTCCTCATCATCTTCCTCTTCTGCAAAGTGCTCCCCACTAAGGTCTGTTAAACCGAGGGCTTGAGTTAACCCAGAAGTATGAACCATTACCAGTTGCGGTTACTTTCCTACCGGAACCGGGGCTTGCCGAGACTGTATAATACGAATCACGTTAGCGATGTCTTCTGCAGAAGGAGCCACTGGTCTCTTCGGTTGCAGACCCTGATGCTTCTCTTTACGTTTTTTTCCTACCCGCAATGGCCAGTTCAGCAGCCGTGTCTGCAGTTCTTTTTTCAGTTGAAGAGCTATCACTCCTTTCAGAGAGCAGCTCCTCCAGTTCGTTCCAAGGAGGAACCAATTTTTCAACGGCTGGGTTAGCAGCCTTTTCAGACATTTTTTCCTGCAGTCTCTTCAACCGTCCCTCGACCGTGGACTGAGGAAATTGTCCGCAGAGCTCACAATCTGTCTTGAGGTGTTCAAACCCCAGACAGAAGACACATACTAAATGTGGATCTGCCTTAGCAAAAGGTTCCCTGAACTCGGTACTGTGCTGGAAACCTGTAAGTCCCGTTCTCTTCTTGGCTTTCTGTGACATAAACCAGAAAAAAAACTGTCTAAGGGTTCACTGTAAAAAATAAACCTTTTTTTTTTTTTTTTTTTATTTTTTTTTTTTGGCGGTTACGCTAACCGCAAGAAACCAGGAGTTACCCCGGTTAAAATTCGATCAAAAAATCAACTATACCCGAGTCGGTAATATACAATTTAAATCAGGTAACAAATAAAGGAAATATGAGGGGGAAAACCAAAGGAGATCCCGATTTCCTCCTAGTTAACAAACAAAAGGAAAAAAACAGTTACTTACCACTCCAACACTAAAATCTAAACAAATTCTACCTGAAAACCAAGGACAGTGCTCGAAATACCAAATAAAACAACTTTTTACTAGGTAAAACTGAGAAAAATAAATAATTTCAAGTGATGAAAGGACAGCTCTCCGAAAACGTCTTACTGAGGCAAGCGGAATAAAGACTGACAGTTTAGAACTGTTTACCAGGGACAGTGGTTTGAAAACCAAGCTCTGGCCTAGCATTCCATCATTTGCATAGATTCCATTAACCATTTCAGCTCCGGGGCAGTCCTATGGTGAGACCATAATGCGCAAGTCGAATACAGTAAGATTTCCTGGGGTTTGAAGTTATGTCTCGCCACATATTACCAACACAATCTGCTGTAGCTTTCTTCATGCAGCTCCCTGTGTGAAGAAAACAGACCATGTGAGATGTTGTTTGCTCAGGAAATGGGGTGAGCATTAGGGCTGGCAACCCTATGGAAGACCCCATCACTGATTCGCCAAGACTCAGAGATCCAAAACCCTAATGTTTTTCCTTTTGCTGCTGGAGGGGGTGGGGGAGTTAGGTTTGAAACCCGAATGCCACATTTCCCTACTTTTGTGGCATTAAGTTACCCTAACTTGTACAGTAACAAGTTTTTTCCAAAGAATTTCCCTTCTTTTTGAGATAGTGGAATCACATCCTCATTGGAACCTGCGTGACCAGGTGTAGATGTGCAGGGCCCTTTGGGCCCTGCGCCACGGAAAGACTCCATCTGCCTACAGAAGAGCAGGGCCTGGTACAATAACTCTTTAAACATTCACTCTTTGTTTTATTTGATTTTGACCCAAAATTTTCAAGATGGTCATTTTATGACTGCCCTTATAAACATGACAGGTAGCACTTATAGTATAATGGCCAAAATTGCAAGGTAGGCAACCAGAGGGGAGGAAGAGGAAGAAGCAGTACCGTGGTGGGCACCCCAGTTCACTTAAAGGAGAACTGCTTTGATTTCAGGGTACTTAGGTGCTTGCAGCTAATAATAAACAGCATCTGTGACTACTACTAACAGTACCACCAGTTTTAACCCCCCCTTTCTGTTTTGAGTTTAGAACTATAGACAAAGTGCGGCAGCAACATTCATGTAAGTTTCACACCAAATAGGTAATGACGTGCATCTTGACCAGCTGTGAAATACAGTAATTAATAGTGCAGTAAGCTGTTGATGCTGACCCAGTCACGATTTTCAAACGCGTGAAACAATTTCATTTTTTATGTGAATGTCTGTGTTAGTCATACAAGTACTTCTTATTACGAGTTGCAACCAGCACAGTAACCACTGTAATGAAGTAAACGTTAAAACTGTACGTTATCTTACTGATTTCTCTGAACTGCGATCAGCCACAGTAATGTTATATTGCATACTTATACTGTTTCAATCAATGTTTCTATTTTCATTCCTAGTATTATGATGCTGGTTCATCAGTTTCAATCTTAGCAGCAGTCAGGGTGGTTATGCAACTGAGATTTATATAATCAGCTCACAAAGCATGTTCTACTTCAGATAAATAATGCCAAAATGCAGCAATTTTTTTTTTCAATTTTTGGTAGCCATACTATCATCTCACTTTGTATGGTCTTCCGCAATAATTGTAGTCTTCATGGGTTGTTCACTGTATATAGGAAACTTACCGTTTGAGAGAAGTGCCAGTGTGTGACACAGTGTGTGTGTGGTGGGGTGCAAATTTCTTGTTACTGTACTGATTATCATTGTTACACAGACTGTGCATACTCAGTATCATACTCAACATTTGCAGCCTGTTATTATATGTCAAACACCTTGAGATAATTAGCAAACTGAAGATTTTTTTTTTTTAATAACCTCATACCAGCAGCTGCTGACCGCCTTCCACATTAATTTCAGTTAAATTTAAATTAAATTTCAGTCTGAGCATGCTCAGTAGGGTATCAAACATCTATCCAAAAGACGCTACTGAGCATGCTCAGAATCTAAATATCAAATCCTTATAACGTGGGAAAGGATTAATATTTTTTTACCAAACCAACGAAAGGCACCATTATGGGGCAAGCCCTTTCTACCCTAGAAATTTTAAACTAAAATTCCAAACAGTCTCAGCTGTAGGCAATGACAATAAAAAGGCACTATCTGGATCTCGGATTCTGAAAATCTGACTGGAACGAAACTTGGCAAATCAAGAGACCTTACCCCCACCCCACCCGACTGCGCATGCAAAATTTTGTGTCATTCCGCTAAACGTGATATTAAGGTGCAAAGTTAGGGGTTTAACATTAAACAGCCTACTCAACCATAATTACAGTGGTGCTACCCCACCACTATAATA
Organism: Neoceratodus forsteri; assembly: GCA_016271365.2. NCBI lineage: Eukaryota > Metazoa > Chordata > Ceratodontiformes > Ceratodontidae > Neoceratodus > Neoceratodus forsteri. Next base: position 414,034,330 of record CM057452.1, read on the forward strand.
CTGTATGTACACATACATATACGAACATACGAAACGCCAGTAGAAACATGCCTCATGGTCTATCGAGTCTGCTCGACTGTGCAGCTAGCCCCCTCAACTGGCAGCTGCCCGCCCTCCCAACCCCACTTCATAATTACTCCCCCCCCTCTGTCCCAACCCTCTTAAAACCGCCCACCGTCCTACTGGATACTACCTCCTCAGGCAGAGTATTCCACTTGTCTACCACCCGTTCTGTGAAAAACTGCCTCCTGATTTCCCTCCTGAATCTCCTCCCTCCAATCTCAGCTGATGCCCTCTCATGTCCCTCTCTCTTCTAATCTGGAAAATCCCTTCTGTATTGGTCTTGTTTATCCGCTTTAAGTATTTAAAGGTTTCAATCATATCCCCTCTATCCGGCCTCTCCTCCAGGGTATACATGTTCAGCTCGCTCAGCCAGTCATCACAGGACCTTTCCTCCAATTCCTGGATCATCTTAGTCACCCTACACTGTACCCCCTCCGACAATCTGATGTCCTTCTTCAGGAATGGGTGCCAGTACTGCACACAGTATTCCAGGTGTGGCCTGACCAGCGACCTGCAGAGGGGAAGGATCACCTCCCTATTTCTGGAGGAGATTCCCCTTGCTATACACCCCGGCATCTTGTTATGCTTTAGCTGCTGCCTTCCTGCACTAAGCTGAGTTGTTCATACTCCCCGTTATAAGAACCCCTAGATCCTTTCCATCCTCTGTGCGTTCCAACTGCACCCCTCCCAGCTGATAGCTCCTCCCCCGGTTCCTAGCTCCAAAGTGTAGTACCTTGCACTTCTTGGCGTTGAACCCCAACTGCCATGTCTCCAAACACTCCTGTAGTTTGGGCAGGTCATCCAGCAGCCCCCTCCACCCTTCAATACTGTCTACCACAGCTCCCATCTTCGTATCAGCTGCAAACAGACTGATCTTACCCAGGGTCCTGTGTGAGATATCAGCTATGAATATCCCAAACAGCACCGGTCCCAGTACCGATCCATGTGGTACCCTGCTTGTCACCTCCGCTGGTGATGACAGTCCCCCCCCCCCAACTAGTACCCTTTGCTGACTTCCCTTTAGCCAGTTGGTGATCCAGCTGACCATCTTTGTACCCACCCCTATATAGTGCAGCTTCCCTCCCAGTCTCCAATGCAGCACAGGATCAAAGGCCTTGCTGAAATCCAAATACAGGACATCCACCGCATGGGCCTTGTCCAGTTCCCTGGTCACCGGTCGCAGTACTCAATTAGGTTTGTCTGGCAGGATCTACCCGAGACAAACCCGTGCCTCTCTTTTAGGAGAGTCTCCTTGAGCTTTCCCACAACTGAAGTGCGGCTACAGGCCTGTAGTTGCCTGGTTCATCCTTTGCGCCACTTTGGAGGATGGCCCATGTGGTGCCCATTCACTAGTCTTGTGGTATGCATCCTGTGTCCAGGGAGGTATTGAACAAGTCAGCCAGTGGTCCTGTCAGGAGCTCTGCTAGTTCCTTAAGTATCCTAGGGTGAATGCCGTCTGCTCCCAGTGCCTTGTCCACCCTCAGTGCCCTTCATCCTTCCAGAACCCTGCCCTCTGTAATCCCAATATCAGTCACCCCTTCTCCCATAAAAAAATAAATTATACACACACACACACACATATATAGAAAGAGATTGCAAAAAAACGTCATTAATGCACCAGTTAGGGTCAAAGTAACAAAAGTTGGGAAATGTGGCATTAGGGTTTACAACCTTAACACCCCCGTCCCCCCACGCAGCACATCAGGTGTAGGGTGTGCCTTAGGGTACTCAAGCCTAATGCTTACCCCAGTCTACCACACTATACACATCTATTTATTTTATTTATTTATTTGTTAGATCATCGGTTTACAGACCTTTGAGTCATAGACTCATTTACAAAGGCACCTCGTCAAGACAGCAATACATCACAGCAAACAAAACAGTACAGTACATAATGCTTAGATTGAAAAAGCAACCAGTGTTACAGGCATTCACTGGTGGCACACGCTTGGTAATAGGTAGATCACAGTAGTCATAATATAGGTACACGAGTACCATGTCAGGTAGCAACCAGAAATATTTTATTACATTAGTCAGCAGATGTTGCCTGAGACCCAAGGTATATACAGCAAAAGTAGACAGGGCAGACCCAGCCTAGGGGGTGAGGGTAAGGGGCAGGTGGGGGATTAAGTGCAGTTGCAGCAGAGAGTGCTTGTCAGATGGCTTCTGAGGGAGACCTTCAAAGGACCAAGGGAACTGAACCAAGAGGGAGCCTGATACCAAAGGATCTCTGGGCCATAGAGGTCCTTACCCTGGGGACAATAAGGGAGGTTCTGACAGTGCTGTGGGTGGAGACCGAGAGGGAGGCACGCTGCAGGGACGTGGTGACCCCGGGGGGGGGGGAGGAAGCTCTAGCAGGGTCTTTTTACAGAAGGCAGGTTTGGAAGCGGAGTCTTTCTTCAAGGTTGAGCAAGTTGGTGGTGGAGTACAGCAGGCATGTATGGATGCGCCTAGGGGCTCCCAGCATTAGCCTGCAGGCTTTGTTTATAGAGAGCTGGATTCCTGCAAGTGCAGTGTTGTCGGCTGCAGCATAGATGGGCAGCCCATAGTAGATTAGCAACAGGAGAGAGGAGGTGATTGCCAATCTAAGGGCCTCTTGTGGTAGGCAGTCCCTATGGCGGTATAACAGTCCAATCCTGACACTGGTGGCAGCAGAAAGGGCATTGATATGGGAATGGAAGGAGAGTGCTGAATCAAAGGTAATGCCCAGATACTTGTAGGAGGAAACCTGCTCAATGGGGTTTAGTGTGCTAAGCAGTTATCACGAGAGGGGCACCACTGGCTTTGCTTTGGCGATGTGAGAAGAGCATAGCTTTGGTCTTTTTTAGGTTCAGGACTAGCCTTCGTGAAGTGAACCAATGCTCAGCTCTATCAAAAGCTTGTTGGAGGGTGGCCTGGAGTGTGCTTGGGTTGGGGTCAGAGGCAAAGAGCACAGTGTCATCCGTGTAGAGGAGGATCTTACTTGGGCAGGCCAAGGGGAAGGAGTTGAGGTAGAGACTGAAGAGGAGAGGGCCTAAAATGGAGCCCTGGGGAACCCCAGAGCAGACAGGTCATGTATCAGATAGAGTGCTATTGATTTTTTACACACCGAGTTCTGGCAGAGAGGTAGCTGGTGAACCATGCAAGGGGGCCGGGGGAGAAACGGAGGCATCTGAGGGAGTCAAGCAGGAGAGGATGGCAAACCATGTCAAAGGCCTTGGAGAGGTCAATGAACACGGCACCGGCAGGACTTCCGGCATCAAGAGCAGAGTGCAGGAAGCTGGAGAATTCAAGTAGCGCAGTCGTGGTGCTGTGACCTGCACGAAAGCCATGCTGTTCAGGGCACAGGATATTGTGCATGGCCAGGTATTCAGCAAGCTGGTTGGCAACTACTTGTTTACAGATGGAATGGGGTGAGCATTAGGTTTGAGTACCCAAGGCACACCCTACACCTGATGTGCTGCCTGGGGGAGTTGTAAACCCTAATACCACATTTTCCCAACTTTCGTTGCTTTGACCCTAAATGGTGCATTAACAAAGTTTTTTGCAATTAATTGCCTTACTTTTTGAAATAGTATAATTGTATCCCTATTCGTACCCTGAGCTCCGACGCATACATAATTTTGTCAGATTTTATTTTTCTGACAGATTTGTCCATTCCCTAGTACTCACTGGACCCCCCCACCCTACATTTGTGCCCAGTCTCCATTAATTTTAAGTTAATAGCCCTGGTATCTAATGGCACCCCCCACACTCCAATTTCACTATATATTTTATATGAAGTTTTCATTGGTGTCTAGTGGAACCCCCCCCCACCCTCCAATTTTCACCTTTCAGCATCATGCCGCAGTATATATCCCTGGTGTATAGTGGCATCTCCCACCCTCCGAACCCCGTATTAGTTTAATTCATATCCCCACTGGTGGCCAGTAGCACTCCCACCCTTCTGTATCAGTGTGAACCTGAAAATAAGAAAATGGTCCCGCAGGTTTTTTTTTTGCAAACCTGTAAAACAAAAAATAAAAGTCCACTGTTGCTCTGACCCACACCACCCACCTGACCTCCCACTGTGCACCCACCTCCCCACATCCCCTTGACCACCCCCACACATACACACACCCTCACTCATCTAAACTGTACTCAGAGTGAAGACCCACTCTCCGATCGAACGGGTCTTGCTGCTGGAACCTGCGATTGCTGTCTGACAAGTAAAGGTAACTACAGTCAGAAAATACACTGAACCGCAGTTACCTTATTTCTCATACAGCAGTCGCCGGTTCCAGCAGCAAGACGCGTCTTCGATCGGAGAGTGGATATTCACTGTGGGGCCAGTTCAGGTGAGTGAGGGGGTCGGGGTGTGCGTGGGGTGGTGAGTGCACAGTGGGAGGTCGGTTGGGGGTGCGGGTCAGAGCAAAGGTGGACTTTTTGAGAAAAAATAAAATAAAGACATCGAGGGACCATTTTCTTATTTTCAGGTTCACAGTGATATAGAAAGGTGGGGGTGCCACTGGGCACCACTGGAGATATAAAATTAAAGTAATATGGGGATCAGAGGGTGGGAGATGTCACTAGACACCAGGGATGGATATAGTGAGCGGGAGGGTTTAAACACTGGGTGCTGGGATGGAAACAGAGGGTGGGGGCAAACAGCACACAGAGGGAGGGAGCCGGAGGGTTTAATTAAACAACGGGTGCCGGGATGGGAAACAGAGGGTGGGGGTGGACAGCACACAGAGCAAGGGTATGGGAGGGTTTCTTTAAAGAACATCAGTGCCGGGACGGGGAATGGAGAGTCGGGCAGATGGCACACAAATGGAGGGAGCGAGTGGCGGTGGCCACTAGACAGCGGAGATTTTTCAAGCCAACACATTGGGCCACTAGACACCAGGGATATTTTTCAAGCCAACAAATGTGTTGTGCTAATGGGCCATTTCACCCCATTCTTAAGCTATTTTTTTGAAAAATCAGTTGGAAGTGCGTTTTACACAAAAAACAGCTATGTAAAACTTCTATTTCCGCAAACTGTGAAAAAGGATCCTTTTCCGTGCTTCCTTTTTTGCAATTTACAAAAAAAGAAAAATCCTTTTTCGCAAATTGAGAAAAAGATCCTGCTTCACAATTCCTTTTTTGCAATTTGCGAAAAATAATTTTGGCATGTTAAAAACCACATTTCTAAAACATTTATCAAAAAACTAAGCCCAGAATCGGATAAAACAGGTTCTGATTAGGTAAACACAACTGTTGCTTTCTACTAAACCCATGTATTTTTTTTTCCCCACTTCTTGTTATTTGTTTTCCTCACTAAGAGAAAACAAGATGGTGGCAGCACGAAAAAGGATTTCCCATTTACAACAAAGGATTCCCCATATGTGACAAAGAATCCTTTTTCGAGGTGAACATCTAACTTTTCCCATGGGAAACTCTGAAATATAATAACTTTTGAATGGATTAATATTTTTTTTTACCAAACTGCCAAATGGCACCACTGTGACCCAAGAACTATATACCCTTAAAATTTCAGACTAAAATTCCACCCCATTTTTGCACAGTGGCATGACCAATAATTTGAGGAAAAACAGTAATGTACACATTTTTTTTTTTTTGACACTCCATATCTCCACACCCACAGATCCAATCAGAATGTAACTTGCCACATCAAGAGCTCTTTGGTCCCTGATGGTGCATGCAAAATTTTATGTCAATCACTCGAACAATTGCAAAGTTATTAAAGGGCAAAATTTTGAGTAAGTGAAGAATGAACCCTAACTATAAGGGCATGACCACGTTCCTATAATATACACTGTATATAAATATGTTAATGGCTTTGTCCCCGTTCAACTGAATTCCACAAAAATTTTACATGCGCAGTCTTGGGGGGCAAGTTGTCGATCTGGCAAGTTTCCTTCCAGTTGGATGTGTGGATTCCAAGATCTGGACAGTGCGTTTTTAGGAAAAATCTTTTTTTGGTTTGTCATCACCTACAGCCCAAACAGTTTGGAATTTTGGTCTGAAATATTTATGATATACACAGCTTTCTCCAGAATGGTGCCTTTCATTGGTTTGATGAAAAAATATTATTCTGTTCCCAAGTTAGGGTATTTGAAATTTTGGTTATGAGCATACTCAGTAGGGTATCAAACGTCTATCCAAAAGACCCTACTGAGCATACCAAGAACTGAAATTTCAAATCCTTATAGCATGGAAATGGATTAATATTTTTCATCAAACCAATGAAAGGCACCGGTATCGCCATTCTGGAACAAGCCCCTTCTACCCTGAAAATTCCAGACCAAAATTCCAAACCATCTGGGCTATAGGCGATGACAAAATAAATGACTAAATAACTAACTAAATAAACACAACAAATAAAAAAAAAAAAAAAAATTTTCCCTGAAAATGCACTATCCAGATCTCGGAGTCTGCACATCCGACTGGAACAAAATTTGGCTAATCAAGATACCCTGCCCCCCAGACTGTGCATGCAAACATTTGCGCAATTCTGTTGAATGGGGGCAAAGCTATTTATTTTTATTTATTTATTTCTAAATCAGTTTACAACCTTTGAGCCAGAGGCTTGTTTCCAAAGGTACCTCATCACATTGAGGACAAACAAAACAAATTTAGGTTACAGAATACAAGTAACTGAGATTAGCATTACACATATTGATTTCATACATTATACAATTAGGTGGCAATTACATTGCTACAGCTGGCACAGGCTGGTTTTAGCAGAGGTATGGTGCACTGGGGGAGAAGGTGGGGGGGTGAGGTGGAGTGCCACCCAGCAGGCGTTGTCAAGTGTGGAGAGACCGAGACCACATTTAGAGACAGGAGCAGCTACGCGTGTTAAAGAGTTGGCTCTGAAGGGCGGTTTTGAAGTTGGAGATTGTGGGGGCAATTGAAGATGGGAGCAGGGAGAGAGTTAAACCAGGATGGGGCTCTGTAGCAGAAAGACCTCTATCCATGGGTAGTCCTAGATCTGGGAACCAGTAGAGTGGTCTTGTTGGAGGTTCGGGTTGCGACAGTGGGTGGAGTATGGTGGATGGAGACTGTCACCCCAGGAGGGGAGAGCCAGAGTAGGGTTTTTTTTTTTGTGAGGAGGCAGGTTTGATAGCGTAGCTGTTCATCTAGGTTAAGGAGTTTAGCCTCGTCGTAGAGTTGACATGTATGTGTGAGCCTGGGGGGCACCAGTAATCAGTCTGCAGGCCTTATTTAGGGTGAGGCGAATTTTGCTGAGGGCAGTCATGTCAGCAGCACCATAGACTGGCAGGCCATTGTTTACAAAGGACAGTACTGAGGACGTAACAGCAAGTCGGAGAGCATCGGGGGAGGCAGTTTTTATAGCGGTAAAGGATGCCAAGCTGTGTATTAGTGGTGGATGCAAGGGCATCAATGTGGGTGTGGACTGTGAGGGCTGAATCGAAGGTAACCCCAAGGTATTTGGAGGAGCAGACTTGTTCAAGCAGTTGTTTGGTACTAGGGAGGACTGGGAGTGGGTGGTTGCTGGCTTTGTTTTGGGGGTGGGCAAAGTGCATAGTGTTTTTTTTTTTTTTTTTTTTTTTTTTTTTTAAGATTAATGATGAGTCTGTGCTCCTTAAACCAGGCTTCGGCATCATTGTAGAATTGTTGTAGGGAGTCCTGGAGGGAGATGGGATTGCGGTGGGTGGCAAAGATGACAGGATCGTCTGCATACATAAAATTTTGCCAGAGCATGCACTGGGGTTTAACATTAAACAGCATACTCAATCCTAACTCTAGTGGTGCTGCCGCACCACTATAATAAACTCAATCTCCTCTTCATCCTCCTCAGCCTCATGGGAGGGGATGTTGAGGGTGTTCACCATTTGCCTTACAAAGGAGTAATGGGATGTGTAATCCTCTGAAGGCCTGGGAGGAGAGCTAGATTCTTGCTCAGGAGAGCTATCTGCTTCTAGAGCTTCCCCTTGCAGGCATATTCATACAGGGATTTATTTAACTCTAAAAACTGATTAGCGTTTTGCTCATAAAAGTGCTAAATCTTTGTGAAAATGCATAGCTCTTGCCTCACTGTGTTTAACAAACACAGCACTTCTAGAAAAATCTATATAAATACTTTCTGTACAGTTAGTATAGTCCCAAGAAAAAAAACTGCTAATCAATTATTTAAAACCCTGTCATAACATTTCCCACAGCCTGAAAAGCTTGGACAAACTGCCATGACCCCTCTGTTGACGGTATTTGTCTTGAGTCAATAGTCTGCTCCTTTCTTTTTTCAGGACGTGTGCCAGACATTTTTTTTTTTGTTCTTTCATAACAGACACCATTTTGAGTGGCTGCTCAGAGGCTCTTGCTGTTACTGGACTTAGGGTCCCCCCTTTTGGACACCCTGGTTTCCGAAACATATTTGGCACTTTTATCTTTCTTTTTCTGCCACCTTTGACAGGGGCTGCTGCTTACTCTGAGGGGCAGGACCCTCATCTGAGCCTTTTGATGACAAGAGGCAGACTGAGAAGCCATAAAATCTTTTTTTTTTTTTTTTTTTTTTTTACTCTTCCCGTGCTTTAGGGAAGAACTTTTTACAGAGATCACAATTTTTAAAATCATGGTCAGGACTCTGACGCCTTAAACAAAGCTTGTGGAAGTCTGCCCTTGCCAGGAGCTGAAAACAAGTTGTGCATTTTTTTTTTGTTAAATACTTTATTCAAAGTTCCATCCTTCCTGCTTCAGACTTGCGTACATTCACAGTAATCCAATACATTTCATATTAATCATTAGTCTTGTTCTCTGTTAGGTTTCCTTTTTCTTATATATAATGAACAAAACATATGACGTTGTATGAACTTAGTTAGACTAACAATGTAACGGACATTTGAGGTTGCTATTCCTATTGCTGCCATTTTGTTCTACGTGTATAATTCTAGATTCCATTATAGAAGGGAAGGCTCACATGCCTGCTAAAAACCCTTACTCCTTCTAGCCTATATCTCTGCCCGACTCACCCTAATTCCTAGGTTGTTTCACCGTACTTAGTTTCTGAGTTATCTTTGCCATTTAACTTGCTGCAGTTTTACTCTATATTTCACTCACTGCGTTCTGTTGCACCATCTGATTTGGTAATGCAGGTCCCCCCCCCCGGCTAGCTCCTATCTGTTCCATTACTACAGGCTTCCAATTTGTCTTGTACCGCAAATGTCATTCTTCCCATCTCCAATATTTAATTCATTACAATCTTCCAAACCTGTAATGTGGCTGGTTCTGTTTAGCCATCTCATTATGGCCTTTAGGACTGTTACACTTATACCAAAAGTAGACCACCTCCCTTCCCCAACAGTATGTGATTTAAGCCCTAGGATCTCTCTCTCTCTCTCTCTCTCTCTCTCTCTCTCTCTCTCTCTCTCTCTCTCTCTCTCTCTGTAATGTATATAATAATCATCATATGTTCCCTATCCCCCAATCTCCCCCAGGTCGCGTCTGGAAACGAGTGGTACTCCGCTCAGTACGCCTGCCTGGTTAAACTCTCAAATAAATAAATAAGACGGGGGCAGTTCGGCAGAGCTGTCAATCTAAATATGTCCTGAATCTTCTTTGCTAACCTTTCCCAGTACTTCTCCAGGTGAATACAAGTCCAAAAAAATGTGTGCATGTGTCCCCCTGGGTTCTCCACGTTGTCTCCAACACTCATCTATGGATGTCGGTCCCATTTTACTTTCATTACTGGGGTTATAAACTAACACGTTTTTACTTTCCACACAAACTCATGCCATTTCGGTGAAGAGAACATGCAAAACGTACCTATCCAAATCTGCCTCCACTCCTTATGTGTAAGTTCAAATTGTGCTTCTGTTTGCCATTTACTGACAAGGAATGTGGCAGATCTCCCTCTGTCCTCGGCTATGAATGGATATATAAAGGTTATTGCTCCTTTCTGTTGAAGTGTCCTTACAAGGGTGTTGAGAATTAGCTCTTTGTCTTGAGGGGTTGTAGGTTTGTTCTTTCTGTTTTCAACTGTCTTATCAGGTAGTCTCATCTTTGGAAATACCTAAATCTATCTACTGTGCTCCAGTCAAATTTTGTTTTCAAGTCCTCAAACGTTTGCACTATTGAGCCCTGCATTCACTGGGGTGGGCACCAAAAGGCCTTTTCGACCTTCCTTTGATACCACAGATCTGCCCGACTTGGGGGGGAATCTGGGTTCCTCGCCAGCTACCTGAGGCACCATTGCTGTGCTTTTACCCTCGGCAGCCTCCAAAACCTCTCCCATACTGTCCATGTGACATTGAGGCCTTCAAGGTACGTCTGTCTCTCTGCATATCTGTCTAGATGATCATGTACAAGGGCATCTATTGGTGTGTCTTCTAGTACATTAAAGAGTAGGTGTTTACTTCTAATAAATAGAAAACGGACTACTTTATATATTGTATTTTGAAGTGTTAGTAATTACTTTCTACTTTTATAATAAAATATTTGTCAGTGCGGTGAAACACGTGAGTCTTTACCTTTGTTTTTCACACAGCTAGTAAAACAAGAATTCAATAGAATTCTGGTATTGTGATGTCAGAAACTGCCAGCTACTTAGGAGCCCAATGTATTGCAATGAAAAACTAAAGATATTTTTCTGCTTCTAAAGTTACAGACACTTCTTTCAGCAGTAAACTTTTGTTTTTATGTTTGCACTGTTGTGATCCCTCTGTATGATTTTACAATTTTTAAACAAAACTGGCTTCGCTTCTCCTCCCCCCCCTCCGGTAAAATCTGGTTGTAAGGAAAATACAGTCTGCTAAATTATTGAGAGTGCTCAAACTAACCTCCTTTCTCCCTGACCTTGCTACCACCCCTTCCTTATGTCTCCACACCTTCAAAAACTCCTTAGCTATCCCCTGTCCTCCCTCCAACCTTCCTGTCGGTTTATACGTTCCTGCTGGCCACTCGCTACGTAGCCACTGGCGAAGCCACAAGCTGTGTGGCTAAAAATTTAGAGTCCTTAAGCACCACAGAGGCTAAATAAGTCTGTTGCATCCAGTTTTCACCACCTCTCTCAACACAGTGTAGTAAACTACTGAGAGAGGAGCAGAAGAACTACTGGCTCCCGACACCATGTTGGATCTCGTGCGGTCGCGCAATACTTATATGGTGACCTCTGGGAGCGCTGAAAAGCGCATGTTACAGTCACCGGCAACCAAGTCTTTCATACTAAGGTTCATACTAAGGTTGAGTGAAGGAGCCAGTAGGCCGAGGCCCATAACGCTCCTATACTAGGCCGTAGAATAAAATGATAAGTCGTACCCAGACAAGATTAAAGTATCAAGACGATGTCTGAAAATCTCTTTAGAGTTACTAGTAACGTCGTCAGATGGAAGGCGATTCCACAGCCCAATAATTCTAACAGTGAAGAAGTACTTACAATTGTTATGTCTAAAAGATTTACCAGTTAGCTGAAGAATATGACCTCTAGTGTTATGTGTAGATTTTTTAAATGAAAAACCTAGTTCAGTCATGATAAAAGGGTCATGAATAATAGCATATAATAGAAGGAGATCACCACGGATGCGTCTAGTGGTGAGAGACATTAATTTCAATGTGTCCAATCTTGATTCATAAGATAACTGGATTTGTTTGGTTATCTTTTTTGTATATTTACGCTGCACCCTTTCAAGAGAGAAATTTTCTGATTTTTTAAATGGACACCAGAATTGAGAGGCGTATTCAAGATGTGGTCGGACGTAGGACCTGAATAAAGTAACAATACCTCCTGTTTGCGAGATCTAATATTGCGCAAGATAGACCATATAATTTTGTTAGATGTATTAATAACTGAAGACATATGCTTAGTGTATGTTAAATTGTCAGATATTGTTATGCCCAAGTCTTTCTCGTTGTCAGTTGCACACAATGGTAACTCGTCCAAAATATACGGGACATTCAAGTTATTAGAACCCAAATGTATAACTTTGCACTTGGCAGGATTTAACTTCATTCCCCATTTTTTAACCCAAGTACTGATAACATCTAAATCATACTGAATACAGGAAATTTGATCATAACTGGAACTTAAACCACCGATCTTCACATCATCTGCATATTTTATAGTATAGGAAAGGCAAGAATGAGTTAAATTAAATATGAAAGCCTGAAAAAGGCAGGGACCAAGAACTGAGCCCTGAGGAACACCACTCAGTAATCTGCCTGAGTCAGAAAAAGTCCCATTTATCATCACTCTCTGAGTTCTGCCTGAAAGCCAGTTACATATCCATTTCATTACACAGCCATTAATATTAAGGCTGGAAAGTTTTTGAATAAGAGCCCAGTGTGGCATGGAATCAAAAGCTTTACTGAAATCAATAAAGATAATATTGCAGGCTAAGTTATCATCCAAAAAAGAACTAAAATGTTCATAGAAACAAAGTAAATTAGTAAGACAGCTTCTACCCTTTTGAAGCCATGTTGTTCGGATCAGAAGCATCAATTACTGGGGACAGAATGTCCTTAAGTGAGCTTTCTAATATTTTACAAATTGATGAAGTCAAGCTGATCGGCCGATAGTTATCCATAGATGTTTGGATCCCTTCTTATGTATAGGAACCACAAATGCCTCTTTCCATTCACCAGGAATAAAGTTAAGTTGTAAAAACAGATCAAATAAAAGTTTAAGTGGGAAAGCAATATGTTCAGATAATAAATATAGCAGGTGCCCTGCAATATAATCTGGGCCTGGACAGAATTTGCCTTTTAATAAAAGTAGTTTATTCCTAATAGACTCAACTGAAAAAGTGATAGGAGGATAAATTGGTGTTATATTAAGATCCGGTAAATGTACCACAGGTTCAGAGAAAACTTTGCAAAATTCCTTATTAAAAACATCTGCCATAGCTTTAGGGTCATGAATAAGTAAATTATCTATTGTAAGAGGCCCCACCATGCTAGGACTTTTCCTGAGTGAATTGATATATGAATAAAATTGTTTAGAATTTGACTTACTAGCTGAAGACGCTAAAGTCAATTCCCATTTTGATTTCACCCTACGGATAGCTGATTTACATTTTCTACTTGAATTCAAATAGGAATCCCAGCTGGAAGCAGATCTATTTTTTTAAGTAATAATGGTGCTTTTTAATTTTTATATTTATTAAACGTTTGATGTTATTATTCAACCATTTGGGAGATTTTTATTCCCTCAAAAAATAAAAACTCAAATGGGAAACAATGTCCTGCAAATTCAAAATAATAGATTTGAAAAGCGTCCAACTCTGAAATGGGTTTTTTTCCTTAAACAAAGACAGCCAATTTATATTTTTTAAATGAAGATTTATGCTGTGACAATCCGCTTTGTCATATAAATATATTATCGAAGAATTACTATTGAAAACAGTGTGTCTCTCTAAATTGAAATAGATAGAATTATGGTCGCTAGTACCAATCAGTGTAGAAACTTGCACATCTCTAATATCTAGGGCAGAACTACAAAGGACCAGGTCCAGTATATTATCACCTCGGGTAGCTGTATTTATCCACTGAAGTAAATCCAATACCATACAGGAGGACATACATTTTTTACTAATACTACTAGAAGCTATAAATAATTGCCAATTAATATCTGGGAGATTAAAATCACCAGTAATGATAACACTCCCCATTTGTGTGGCTGTTGCAAATTCAGATAGAACAGCATCCACCAAAAAACTAGTAGAAGATGGGGGAATATAACATGTGCCAAGGATGAAGAAATCCACTTTAGATAAGAAAATTTTAAGCCACAAAGTCTCAGTAGGGAGATCATGAGTTTTTATTAAACTAGATATATTAAGTGAGTCAATTTTATTGCTAATAAATGCCACGCCTCCCCCCTTCCTTGTACAACGATTCAAATAATATGAAGTATATCCAGGAAGTTGCTTGGTCCAAGCGGAGTCACAGTCACCCCATGTTTCACTTACTGTAACAATATCTAAATCCTTATTCGAGATCACAGCAATTAACTCATCAAATTTCTGTATCAAGCTCCTAGCATTAAAACTAAGAAATTGCATATGTTGGCATGACACATTATGCATAAGTGAAGATGATGAGCATGTTTTAAATTCCCCCCTCCCCCCAGATACTAGTTTAAATTAGAGTTAATGGATAGTAGAAATTGTTTACTCAATAGGGCATTCCCTAATTTACTAAGATGCAAGCCATCAGCACAATAAAGCTCTGGTTTGTCAAGGAAATCTTCCCAATGGGTGATGCACTTTAATTTTTGTCGTAAACACCAAAGCCTAAGCCAATTATTGACAATTTTGATCTTTTTGTTAAGATACCCAAAGTACTGTGGAATAGGTAGAATCTCGGAAAAAATAATGTCACACCCCCTATCAGTTTATTAGTCATTGAAACATAAGCTTGTTTAATGTTTTGAATAGAATCTCTATAAATGTTATTGGCACCAACGTGAACAATACACAATGGATTAATGTCATGAAACCCAATAATGTTATCAACCATAAGAGTTAAATCTGAAATTTTAGCACCGCTAAAGCTTGAACAAGTTCTATTATATTTATCAGGTTCACATAAATCTCTATCTAATTTTCTAACCAAAGAGTCACCCCAAACATATAACTGTCTAGAGGTTGAGACATTACAATTAGAAACATACATAGTGGATGTTTCTTCATCGGTTTGCACAGTGGCAAAATCTATCAAAGGAGGACTGGGGGTGAGGTTAGACAAAGAGCCAGAAACTTATAACGTATTTGTTGGAGATATGTCTACTGAATTAATAACTTCATTAAGGGGGGTCAAAGGAAATACCATCAGGATTGGTAGCAACAGTAGACAACGGATCAAAGCTATTATGTAATGGAATAGAAAAATGCTCTGCCTTACGCCTTCTTTTTTTTGTTACTTTAGACCCTTGTACAGTGTACCAGTTCGTATCTTCCAAACTATTGCATGTACTGTACTCTTCTTCTCTAGCTCTTTTTTTTTGAGACATCAACTGGAATAGTTGGCAAGTTGCCTAAAATAATACAGGTACTCTCTTCAAGTAATGTAATGGAGCTAGAGGTCAAATTGGATGGAGTGTCATTTGCTGGGGTATTGGTTGCACATAACGCTGATTGAACCATTAAATGTTCAGGGTTATTGTTAGATTCCAACTCTAAATCCTCTTGTAGTATAAACTGTTTTCACATTGTAATACTACGTTATCAGTGCATTTTGCACATTGGTAAGGAAGGTTGTCAGCATTAATAGCCGACAAACTGAACATATGACAAGATATACACTGTATGCCAGTTTCTCCTGTTGTGGTAGTAACAATCACACTGACATTACTGATTGTGTTTATTGGGGAAGCCATTTCAATGTGTAGGATAAGCAAGAACACTCCAGGTAATCTTAAGTAATCACAAATACTACAAGTACAGAAACACCAGTGTGACCCTTACCTCTAACACCGCCCTAACAAGCAACGTAAGCTCACGAACAACATGTCTTGACATACTGAGCGCATACATGCCCTGCTCGCTTGGTGAGCAATATAAAAGAGTGTAGTGACCCGGAAGTGATCACCAAGGTCAGTGATCCCCTTGAAGCAAAAATAAAACAGCCTTTTTTCAAACTCCATGAATTCCACTCATGCGTGGAGTTGTAGTATAGTGTATGTTAAGTCCCCAAACTTAGAAAAAAGCAGCTCCCTAAGTGAAGTGTAGTTCTCAAAAACAGAGTAAGACAACTACTCCTATTCTGCTTCCTGAGCGTCCAGCAGAGCTCAGACACCGCGTGGGTGGTACACAAACACAGACAGACTCTCTGTTAAAAGGTGTAAAAACACCATAAATCAGTCACACAGTTTGCACACAGCTCAGTAGTACAACTTTGTTAGTTAGAAGCCGAAACAAAGGAACTGGGATATTTTAAGGACTACCGTGACCCGGAAGTGGTCACCAAGGTCAGCGATCCCCTTGAAGCAAAAATAAAACAGCCTTTTTTCAAATTCCACTCATGCGTGGAGTTGGTGTAGTATAGTGTATGTTAAGTCCCCAAACTTAGAAAAAAGCAGCTCCCTTTGCTTTTGTTTCAAGTTTTGTGACCACAAGCTTGGCGCGGAGGAGAGTCTACTATGATTGGAGTAATTTCACAGACATTCTCCTCCGGCCAAGGAGCGTCTTACTTTCTCGGGTGTTGTCTGGAGGGATTGAAGGGCTGCTGTGACAGGCAGCGGACAGTTCTTGGCAGTGAGTTTGTAAATATTTTAGTAGCAGGTAGCCTGAGCATCAGAAAGATCAAACAGGGCCGAAAATGTTGAGCTGTGAAAAGTTTAGAGCCAGAGAAACGGGAAGCGACAGTTCTGAACTGAGAGGAGATCTGTACTAAATAAAACAAATAAGGGGAGCCGGCAAGCAGGAGAGACAGAGGGGCAGAAAGAGTAGAGTGTTCAACACTGAATAACGTGGGCTCTCTAGAAAGTGAAGAGAAAGGTTACTATTGCAGCTCCAGTTTATTCACAGCCTTCACAGACTGGCTTGTTTTTTGGTCAGTCCTCTACTGCCCTGCCTTAATTTACTGTTGTTGTTGCCCTTTACAGTAGCACCAATTATGATTTGTTTACAGTCTGGCTTCTACATGTATTTTGCAGTGTGACTCTGCCTTAAATATTCTCCTGACCTCCTGCTTAACCCTGCTGTCCTGCAATTTTAATTGTGGTTTCTTAATATTCCATTTTAATACATATCTTTCTCTATCCCCTTTCCCTTGTCTAGATTCTTAATATTTTTATTGTTTAAATGTTTGAACACTTAAGCAGAACCCTCGGCCCGGGGGCCAGGGAGACACTTGTTTGCACCCTCTGATTCTAAGGGTGTTAGGCTTCTTTTCCTTTTTGCATAATACCACAATTTCCTGCTTGAGTTGTTCCCGTCTTCCCCTTTCCTCTTTACTTATTATTTAACCCCACTGCCTTCATTCACTAGTGTCTTTTTGTGTTCATTTCCCCACCCCCCCTTAGGCTCTAGACTGTCCACCTTCTCTCTTGCCTCTGGTCACTTCTTCATTTCTCGTCCTGCTCAGACCAATACCAGTGAGGGTCTACTAGTTTATGAGTGCATTGGTATCAGATTTGCCTCAGTCTTATTCTCATGTCTGTTGTTCCCAACTCCAAAGTCTCTACACTCAAAATCTGGCAGTTGCAGTTATCACCTCGTCCACCATGTCTTGTTCTGTGATGCCTCTCTGGGTGCTCTTGGTGTTTGTTTATTTTCAGCTTATGTAGGCCCTGGATGTCTTCAGTTTTCCAGTTGGGTCCGCTTTTCTCGGTTGCAAGTCTCGCGTGTTCTTGTTGCTCAGACCTCTGGGAGCATGCAGTCACTTCCTTTTAGGTTTTTCCTCCTTCACATTGCGCAGTTTATGACAGCTGGCTGCCAAGGGGGTCCGTGCTGGTTCACTAGGCAAGAGTTTTTTTGCACATTTTCTGTTTTCAGGACGGTCACTGCTGGGGAAGAAACAAGAAGAAGGTTGCGCCATTTTGTTATTTCAGTATTTCCTTCTTTTTTTGTGGGTTTGAACTGCTGCTTCAAGTTTATCATTTTGTATACGTGCTGACTGTCCCGGCATTCCTTTCCTCCTTTGTTATTTTTCAATTACTTAACACTTAAAATAAAATATTTCGTTCCAAGGTCCATTTTAACCTAGCTATCTGTTTATCAGATTAAGCTGTTCTCCACTGCTTTTTATGTACAGCGTGTGAATTTTATTTACATTTTTATAGTTCATCCAACCATGAGCTTGAGGGGATGATGCCTTAGGGAGACCAAAAGTCTCTCCTGCTATTTACAGTTTTCTGGAGATACTCAATGGGGTGTCTGTTAGCCTTATTCAGAGAGGTTAGAGACTCGAACACAAGATGTAGTGACCATCAGAGGGAGTAAATAAAAAAAAGACAAGAGGACATTTCTGAGTTTATGCTCTGTTTGGTTGCTGTGCAACACTGTATATGGCACTTACTTCATATCTGAAAGTCTCTTATGACTTTGTCGAGTTGTATTCTTTTGGAACTGCTGTAACAGGGATCTGATCTCTCTCTCATTGTCTGTGGAGTTACCTTCTGGCCTGTTTTGATCCAGTGTCATCTCACTGTCAACTATCTCTCTTGCAATTTTGACTGTGGCTGTGGATTTTTTTGGGGCTCTCATTTCAATTTGGATTCCATGTTCTTGCAGTGCTTTACGTCCATCTTCTGGGTTGTGGTATAACTGTACCCCATCTTACCAAAAAAATTATTTGAGCTGGGTAAAGTGTTAGGAGACACATTTGCTTGACTTTAAGTGCTCTTATGATGTCTGTATGAGGCTGTCTTTGCTTTAACATGTCTGTTGGGTAATCATGGTCAAAGAAGAGCCTCGCTCCATTGTACATGACCTCTTGCTTTTGCCAAGCTAATTTTAGTATTTCCTCTTTTGTTCTAAAACTTGCAAGTTTCATGATTATTGGTCATGGTCATGCCTTGAGGTCAGCTGGTTTGGGAACAGGGCTTTGTGAGCACTATTTTGATCTCCATAGTCAGCGCGAGGGCCAACACATCTCGTAGCAAGTCTGCCAAGAAGTGTCACATATGTCTGATCTCTGAGCCCTCCAGCAGACCAGTAATGCAAGTGTTGTCTCATCTTGATCTTACTCATAAAAATCGGTGCATTTTTCTTGAAAAGCCTCCGTATGCTGTATAGAGATTCCACTGCAGAACCCAGCTGTATGGTGCCGTCTTCAAACAGTGGGATTCTTTCCTCGGCTTCTGTGATACAATGTTCAACTCCGTCTAGTTGGTTGTTAAACTTTCTGAACTCTTTTTGGTTTTCTCTACAAGAAGCCTTTATTTCTTTCAGTAACATTTCAAAACTATTTCTTGTGAGTTTCTCACTTTCTTGATCTGTGTCATAGTCCCGTCCCTTCGAGCTTGCTGGAGACACGCTGCAACTCCAGTCTTCACTTGTCTCTCAATCTCTCTCTGCATTTTTTTTTTTTTTTTTTTTACAGTTTATGGACATGGATCAAGTCAAGCCTGTCTTCCCCTTCTAGTTCAGATGGCATTTTTTCAGATTTCAGTTGATTTCTTTAAGGAAGCGGAAAGATTTAAGCTTTAGAGGGAAGGGAGATCTTATCCTGTGCTGCCAATACCTCCGTGACGTCACTGGAAGTCAACAAGTTGTACAATTTTTAATACCTGTAGGTCCTGTTCTTTTCTTTTTAGGTCCGCCAGTCATGTCAAACACTTAAGACCTACGAAAAGTGTTACTGGTTCCCAAATTTGGAACAAATAAGTAAGACCAGAGTATATAAAAGAGAGCTTAGAAGAGTAAATAGGGGTCCAGTTCCTTTTAAAAACAAACTGCTAATATTTTTCTTTACCTCAGAGCAGAGGCTTCTTTTTAAATTAGTAAAGACGGAAATAAATATCAATTTGTAGGGGAAAAAAAGGAATTTTTCTCTGTAACGGAGCACAGCATTATTCAAAAACTGCAAAAAGATGGTAAAAGTAGTTATTTAAGTCAGAATTATATTTAAAAGCAGTAACAGCAGTTCCCTAAAGACAGGAACCGTGCTCTCTAGCAGCCTTCTCCGGTTCCTCGGAACTGATCGGGAACCAGAGAAAATGATAAATGTTACAATAAATCAAAAATATGCCTTAACTAACGCAGGATTTTGAGAAATGACTAAAATTACTACATACTAAAATAATGAAAACCGTGACCAGACAGAAGAGTAGAGCTGTACTTTGGGGAGACTCTTCTCTTCAACAGAGAAATAAATTTTTTGTAATAAAAATTTTAATTTTGCAACTTTTCAAGGCATGACCGTGACCAATAATCATGAAACTTGCAAGTTTTAGAACAAAAGAGGAAATACTAAAATTAGCTTGGCAAAAGCAAGAGGTCATGTTCAAGATTATTTAGCAGAAAAAATTCTAAGAATCTTTGCTCATTTTGTGATTCTGCTTTTGGGGGGGTCCCAACTCAACCCTGGTAGATTAAAGTCACCCACTAACAGGGAATTTCCAGCTTGGGTGAGATTATCTAAGCATTCTAGAAGTTTGTGGTCATCTAACTGTGTGTTAGCTGGCGGCCTATATACCACACCCCCATCCTGTGCCTGCCTTGCGTATGAGCAAGGGATGCACAAGGAGCGTTTTAAAATTTTAATTTTGCAACTTTTGTTGCGATCAAGCCTGCGATCTCCTAGAAGCACTTTCAGGGCATTTTCTAGTTATAAGAGTCGATGCAGCGTAGCAGGGCGAGCGTGAGCAGGGCGCTGCTGGAGACGCCATGTGGCAGAGTCACGCGCTGTCATACATGTCAATAGGGGCAAAAGGGCCAGTAAAGTGAGTTGCACCGCGGTGTTACAGTAAACAAGATAAAATGGGTCTACTTACATTAGGAGACTATCTAACTAACACATGTGGCAACTGTCAAATGTTCAACTGGGTGAGTGTACAACTAACTTCATTTGTGCAAAATGCAAATTAATAGAATCCTTGCAGGCTGAAAATGTAGCACTTAGAAACAGACTGAAAATATTAACAGATATAAGTAGCTTAGAAGATTACATAGATAACGTAGCTGAAGAGGTAGGTACCAGCAGCATACAGGAAGCTACAAGCCCATGCAGTGATGTTCAGGCAGTATCATCACGCATGCAGAGGAGAAGGCAGAACAGTGGAGTGTAGTCCCCAGAAAACAGGAAAGGGAGACGAAACATTGGAGGGTTATCAAATGTGTTAACACCAAACAGATATAGTCTTTTAGTACAAGATGATATCATGGTACAGGAGACACATCAGCAAACCCAGCAACTAGATGACACCAAAGTAGTTTGTCATGAAAAACGAGCAGAACATGTTGACAATGAAATCAGCATAGCCAAAAGGGATGTTTTGGTGACAGGAGACTCAATGCTCAAATATACAGATTCCATTTTATGTAAAAAAAAAAGGATAACTTCAACCACTGCGAGTGCATTACCTGGTGTAAAAATCTCAGACGTAAGACGTCTTATACCTGGTCTTTTGGAACATAATGAACAACAATTGGTGTTGATTCATGTAGGCATAATTGACGTCGGCAAAAGAAGAATGCTTGACATTCAAAGGGACTTTGAGTATATAGGCACAGATTTAAAAGCTAGAGGATGTGACCTGATTATTTCAGGTATTATACCAAGCCCCGGGGTAAACTTTCACATGAAATCAGAAATTGAAAGCTTAAATGGGTGGCTAAAAAGGTGATGCCTTAGAGAAGATTATGATTATCTGGAGAACTGGGAAAACTTTTTTGACACAAGGCTATTTGCAAGGGATGGCATGGATGGGACAGTGGTACATAATTTCAGTAGGGCAAACTTTAATGATATTACCAAACAATTAGTTTTATGGAACTGGGAGGTAGATTTCAGTGGACTGATGATATAGCAAAAGTGGGATATTTTAAGTAACAAAATTAAAGGCCTGGTACAGGAATTCATTCCTAGCCTTAAAAAGACTACAAACCCCCCCCCAAAAAACCCCATGGTTTAAACCACAGATAATTAAAAGTATAAAATGTAAAAATAAGGTATACAGAAATGCGAAAAAAAGTGGGCAGCCAGAAAGATGGGTTGAATTTAAGTTTGAACTGAAAAAATGTAGATCAAGCATACGAAAAGTGAAAGAGGCCTATGAATAACTTGGCAACCAAAGTCCAAAATAATTAAAAATCTTTTTTCTTATATATAAATAATAAAAAGGGTGTAAATAAATCAATAGGGCCCATAAGGGGACCACATGGTGATTTGTTATTGGACGATAAAGACATGGCATGCCATTACAACTCATATTTTGCATCAGTGTATGATCCAAAAACCCAAAACACCTTACAACATCAGGTAAAGGATGTAGGTTTTCCCCTTAAAATCGAGGTCAATGATGTGAGAGACAGACTAAAAGCCTTAGAGCAGAATAAGGCACAGAGACCAGATGGCCTCCACCCTACGGTGCTTAAGGAGCTGGCTGATGTATTGGCCCCACCAGTAGCCCACATATTTCAGCATTCTATAGATAAATCTGAAGTCCCAGTTGAATGGCGGCAGGCGGATATTATTCCAATATATAAGAAAGGGTCAAGACAGGAGCTATCAAATTATAGACCCATCAGCCTGACATCAATATTGGGAAAAACCCTGGAAGCCATCATCAAAACCCATATTACCAACATGTTGGTTATGTCAGGAGATGTAGACCAAAATCAGCATAGTTTTAGAAAGGGTAGGTCCTGTCAGACAAACTTGTTAGAGTTTTATGATAAAGTGAAACAAGCACGCGACACCCGAGTAGCAGTGGATGTTATTTTCTTGGATTACTCAAAAGCATTTGATAAGGTACCACATGGCCTCTTGATTGTGGCCCTAATTAAGCAGGGTATGCATGCCAATATTTCCTTATGGACTGAGAACTGGTTGACAAATCGGAGGCAGAGAGCATCAGTGAAGGGATCCTTGTTGGATTGGGTAACAGTGACTAGAGGGGTGCCGCAGGGCTCGGTTCTGTGCCCCTGCCTTTTCAACTTATACATTTCATCTATGCAAACTTCGACAAATGTGTGGCTGTCAAAGTTTGCAGACAATACAAGAATAGGGTATCGGATAACTTCTAAGGAGGACTCGGATACCTTACAACTAGCATTAAGAGAAATCGAAAACTGGCAATAATAAATAAATCTACATTTAATGTAGATAAATGTAGGTCATGCACCTGGGGAAAAATAACACCCATTATGAATATACACTAAATGGAGTAGTGTTGCAGGAAACATCAGAAGAAAAGGACCTGGGGATTTATATTACCAATGATCTGAGCTTTAAGACACACTGTAATCATTATCAGAAAATCTAGTGGTCTGCTACATTGCATAAACAAGCATATTAAAAATAGAGACAGATCGGTGGTAATGCCTCTATACAAGGCTCTGGTCTGTCCGCATCTGGAATATTGTGCCCAATTTTGGTCACCTGGGGAAAAAGGGACCATAAAATCACTGGAACAGGTACAAAGGAAAGCAACACGACATGTGACAGGCCTTGAGGGATTAAGCTACCAATGGAGACTGGTAGAACTGAAACTGTATTCTTTGGAATTCCGGAGGCTCCGAGGTGATATGTGCATGGTATACAGAGCACTATCAGATGATGACCTGTGGCATAAACTGGGATTGGAGTTAAGGATGCAGCCATATGATACAAGAGCTCACCCATTTCAAATCCGGATCAGCTCCCTCAAATGTACAAATGCTAGGAAAAACTGGTTTAGTAAAAGGATAACTAGTATATGGAATGATCTACCCTTGGAAATAGTGGAGAGTTCGTCAATGAATATTTTAAAAAATTCCTTGGATGAATACCTAATTAAACAAGATATAACTGGATATTAACCAGGCAGACCGTTATGGACTTTTGTCTTCTTGGCCTTGTAGTAACCTACGAGACCTATGAAATCTGACATTAGGACACTTTTTTTTGGGGGGGGGGTGTAACCACGCAGCAGAGTCTGAACTTAAAAGTTCCATAATTAGCTTAAGTTCCATCTCCGGGGCACCTCAATCCTGTGACCTGATTGCACTGTGTGAATAAAGACTGACGGATTCCTGGGGTTAGAAATGTTTGTTTTTTTATTTAAATTTTAGGCATAAGGTGAAAGAACTAGGCACACGGAGACTGGCCAGCATGCACGTTGCAGAACTGCAACAATGGCACAAACAGCCGACTCAATGCACCTCAAAAGTCCAGGCAAATTAATAACAGCTAGATTTTTTAAAATTCTTGAAGGGCACTTATAATACAAACAGACAAGAAACTATATGGGAACTGCGCCACCTGTTAAGAGGCAAACTACAGCAACAGCTGCTGAAATATATATTTTTTTCTTTTAGGGCATACATACGTACACACACACACACACACACACACACACACACACACACACACAGTCAATGGGAACTGCACCAACATAGACTAAAGCAGGGAGCGGAACTATACTGAGTGTTTATAAATGGTTGCTTATGAAAAACAGTTCCATTTCTGGGTTACACTTTAAGTGCCTGTTTTAGTATAACTAAACATTAATTACATGTAACAGGGTAATTACACTGTAGTTACATGTTTGTTGCATGCAACTGCAATGCAGTTACAGTGTAGTTAACCAACACTTAAACGTATAACCCATTTCTGTTCTTTTACAGCACACAGAGGCTTAACAGGAAATAACTAGCGCTGTTTCACAGACTAGTGGAGTCAGCATGCAGAAATGTTGCTGGAATTTTTTTGAGCTTAGCCCTGCTGCTGGTCAGACACTCTCTCCCTCTGTGGCCAAACATATACTTTTCTATAGCAGAAGTTCTCTCCCCTTGTCAAGAGGGCCCCCTATATTATACAGCGTAACCCCCCTGCTGCAAATGACTAGTGAATCACACAGGGGTTCCTCTCTGTGACCAAAAAATATTTTTATTGCCAATTACTGGCTATTTTCTTACCAAATTATTAACTACTATTATTTGGTACGCCTTTGTAAAGTACATAATTGAAATAAGTATTTTTTCATGTATAAGAGAAACTGTGTGTATGAATGGCTGGACCCCATTTTAAATGAGCTTCGGCTCAACTGGGCTATCCTATTTCTTGGTATTGAGAAATAAACCGTTTAACTATTGTTATTTTGATTTAATAGATTTCATAGATGTTTCAAGCAAAAAGACAGATAGTCCATAATGCTTGCCTTTTAAAATATCTAATTTCAATTTAATTCGAATTTATCTGAGTCAGCCATCGCTAAAACTAAATTAGCTTTAAATGAGTCCATGTTTAAACTCTGTACCACGAATGCTGGTAGGTTGTTTCATATTGGAGCAGTTCTTAGATTAAACCAGTTTTTCCTTCTTTGGGTATTCCACTTACTTGTTACTAGATGCCTAGTATGTTTACGATTACTGAATCTAAGTTTAGATTCTGTTAGGCCTAATCCCTTGGTAAGGTCTGAGTCTTTTAATGAGTTATATACTCGACAAAGATCACCCCTCTGTCTCCTATATCTCAAGGTATATACGTTCAACATTTTCAACTTTTGTTCATAGGATTTGTCTTTCATTCCCTCTATACCTCTGGTAAATCTTCTCTGGACTCTTTCCATTCTGTGTATTTTCCTTAGTGTAGGGTGACCATACTTGCACACAGTATTCTAGGTGGGGTCTGACCAAAGCGGTGTACAGTGATATCAAAGTTCTTCCCCTTTCAAGAGAGTCCCCTATGCAGCTTAACCTTGCTGCCAGTGACCAGACAGACACACTGGGTCCCTCTCTCTCTGATAAAACAGTTTATATATCAAAGTTCTCTCCCCTTTTAAGAGTCCGTGCAGCTATGTATCAGACACACACACACAAACTGCAAAAAAACTGCATTAATGCGCCAGTTAGGGTTCAGGTATCAAAAGTAACAAAGGATAGTTATGCAAGAACTTACTGTAACAGTAGATCTACGAGGGAATCTCTCATCAGGTCACACCTTTGGAACTACCGTCATAGGTACCAGGATCACACGGAAGCTTTTCTGGTAGCAGTCTACTAGGGGTCGCCCACTCCAACATTATACGCTGACGTCACCCTGCTATATAAATTTGGGCAGCCCCGCTCCCTCCTTAGATCTTTCCCCACCGGGGACCAACAAGTTAGGCTTCCCAGGAGGGAACCGAGGAAAGATAAAAGGTGCCCAGCTGCAAAAAGGGCTGGAGCAACTGGACAGCCAATCCAGAGACAGAGCTAGAAGAAGGACGGAGAATGGATTGCATGACCTGATGATCTACAGTAAGTTCTTACTTAACTGTTCTATCTTCTTAGGGAATATCTCTTTCATCCAGTCATACCTTTGGAACGAATCCCAAGCAGTGCTGGCAAGCAAAACAGTCCAGGTGGTAGAAGACCAAAGGCCTAAGAAAGAAGGCCCTGAAGCATAGTGAGGCCAAAGCCTGCTCTCCTTCTCGAGGCAATGTCCAGACTGTAGTGCCTTGTGACAGTGTGAACAGAACTCCAAGTGGCAGCAGCGCAGATCTCAGTTGTGGACACATTCCTGTAACGGACAACCGAGGTGGCCATGCCTCTGGTAGAATCACCATGAACCACACCAGGAAGTTCCTTACCGTACTTCCTATAACAAAAAGTAATAAGAGTTGGCTAACTAGTTGGACAAACACAGTTTAGAAACTGAAGCACCCTCTTTCCCCAGGGTGACAGAAACAAACAACTGAGAGGACTGTAGTCCTTAGTACGGTGTGTATAGTACCCGAGGATTCAATGCGCGTCTAAAGTATGGAGCAACGCTTCCCCTGGATTGGCATGCTCTGGGAAATAAACAGGCAGGATGAGTAACTGATTTAAAGTAAACTCAGACACCTTCTTAGGGAGAAACTTTGGGTCAGTGCGCAGACACCCAGTCTTTGTGAAAAATCAAATAAGACTGCTGGCACATGACAGTCTGTAGCTGTGAAATTCTTTAAGCCAAAGTAACAGCAACTAAAAATAATGCTTTCTGCAACAGAAAGCGTAGCTCGCAAAACACAGCTGGCTCAAAAGAAGGCAGTGTCAATTTTTCTAGTACAAAATTTAGGTCCCAAGCTGAGACCAGGTTTCGAATGGGAGGCTTCAGATGAAGAATGCCTCGCAAAAAAATACGGGTCACATCTAGGAGGGCCAAGGTGCCCCTTCGATGGACTCATGGAAGGCTGAAATGCCAAACAGGTGCACCTTAATAGAGAAGTACTGGAAAAAGACTTCTGACAGTGACAGGAGGTACATCAGAACCTGATTAAATGGACAGGAAAAAGGGTCCACATGACGAGAAGAAACCCAGATAGCAAATCTCTTACATTTCATTGAGTAAGTGGCCCTGGTGGGTGGTTTCCTAGCAGCCACCAGGACATCAGCCACCTTCTGGGAGACCCCAAACCGGGAAATGGTTATGTATTCGGGAGCCATGCATGCAACTGGAGGTACCCGAGGTTTGGATGGACCAGGGTTCCCTGCGCCCATGTCAACAGGTCCCAGCAAAAGAACTGGAGGTGCCAGAGCCAACTGCTGCAGTAAGGGAAACCATATCTGATGTAGTCAGAATGGCGCTACCAGAATCACAGTGGCCCTTTCTATCTGGAGCTTGATGAGCACCCTCTGAATTAGAGGGAAAATTGGGGGGAAAACACACAGAACCCTCTCTTTCCGTGAGAGGGACAATGCGTCTCGCCAGAAAACTCCAGGCACTAGTTTGGCCCGGTGGCGCTGACTGTTGAGGAGCTGGACACCTTTACCTCGTGCTACGCTGGAGACCCGGGTTCAGGAACAACCTCGGGTCATCAGGGTACCAGCATGGGGGGGGGGAGCAGGATTGACCGGAGCAGTTAGGCTGCTCTCCTCTCCCGAGGGTGGTGGGGGTGGGCTGGCGCCCTCCCATAGTTCCGTTCCCACTGGGTGAGGGTCCGGTGGGAAGAGTAGGTGGAGGGGGCAGAGGGGTGACAAGGACGGGAGGGCAGAAGGGGCTGAACTGGCATCACGGCGTGTGCGCGTGCCTCCACATACACGGCCAAGTGCGGAGCCTTGGCAGGTGGGGTTAAATGACAAAAACTAACTATAAAAATAATAATTGCTAAAGGGGGGCTGTGCAGCCATTGGTGCACTAGCAGCCCTTGAGGAAGGAAGCAGGGCGATGCAATTGCACAGGCAGTATGGGGTGACGGGCTGGGGCAGACGCCTGTCCACTGGCATCACTGCACGCCACACACGTCAGGGGTAACCCAGAACAGGGAAACAGGCACCAGTCGTGGCGGCATGATGGCCATCTCTAAGGGGGATGTACTTGGCTCAAAGGGGAGCGCAGCAACATTGGATCAGGTCCTGGTGGATGAGCATAGCGGGGGGGCTCTCCATCTCCCCGCCACGAGGGACCCGAATGGGAGCCGGGAGATCCTCGGGACGGCGGCAGGAGACCTTAGAGGAGGATGCCAAGACATGAGAAAGGTAAGGCAGACTGGTAGCCAGGGAAGAAAAATCACTAAGAGAAAAAAAAAAAAAAGAAGACGAGGACTGGCACTACCAAATATATACAAGTATCAAATTGCTACTATCCTCTCCCACCTCCTACGTGGCTTCTTCCTAGAGGTCGAACCCCAGTCTGGCTCACAATTGAGAGAGATCTCTCAAGACACACCTTTAAACCACATCTTGGTGTTCCAATCCCGAATACCTACTTCCTCAACCCGCAGCTCTATGTTCACTAAGGTGGTGCTCAATAGCTGGAGGAGGTTTCTTTCCCACTCAGAAAATGTCTTCCTTGCTAAATGGATGGGGGTGCCAGCCGAGAATCCCGATTTCACGCCCACTTCCACAGACACAACCTTCCAGAGATGGCACAGAGCAGGACTGATGCACACACCAGTTTTTGACCTAGGTATTTTTAAAACCTTCGAACACCTAAGGAACGAATTTGCTCTACCACAACGAGACTTTTTCCATTATTTACAGATCCGGCACTTTTTAAGCTAGGAATCAGGAACAGGCATCTCAACATATCCCACCCCGCCTTTATATACTTTGCTTACCCAATTACAAATCAAATTTCCACTTAAACACCCGATTTCTCGCTTTTATAAAACTCTCCAATGCTCCCCTACTGAAGATATGGCAATCACCCAATTTAATTGGGAGGCAGAACTCAAGATTGAGCTTATCCCGGAAGATTGGTTACACATATGGAGACGGCATCATAAGAGGACTAATTCACACGTGTGGAGAGAATTCTTGTGGAAGATAGCAGTACCTTACTTCCACACCCCACAAGTAAAAGCCAAATTCTCCTCATCGGGCGATTCCTCATGCTGGCGGGGGTGCGACTGTGAAATGGCCACACAGTCACATATATTATGGTACTGACCCATCCTAGTCCCTTTTTGGGAGGGAGTAGGTGAACAGTTGGAACAACTCTTTCCGTCACTGGGGACCCTCACCCCGGATATAGCCCTCTTATTGCACTATCCCTGACAGATACAAAGTCCCTCTCAGATCTATTTAACATCTTACTGGGAGCAGCAAAAAAAAAAGTTAATCACTCGACTGTGGCTTTGACCTGACTCCCCTAGTCTCACTAGCTGGGAAACACAATTTATGAGATAAACAAACTAGAAAATGTAACAGCTAGGATGCAGAATAAGACTTTGATGAATAGATTGACTCCTTGGTTCATATATACATATAGCTACACGCAGACCCGATTTTGTACCTTGAATCAATATATCAATCTAACAGGCTTATTTTTGAACTGGTCCTAATACAGTGGGGAAGATGGCCTACTTAGGTCAACAAGCTAGCTATTATACAGGGTGAGATATTTCGAGGGTACAGGAAATAAGAACACACAATTTACATGGACAGCCTCCCTTGGGGTTGAGCCTTTCCAATCATATCAGCAATATGTGGGGGTTCAGTCCCCCCCCCCCCCAACGGAGTAATATTTACCTTGATAAAATTGACATATTCTTAATGTCCCCAGCATACGTTATTATATCCTTAGAAAAATTATATTTGTACAAGTTGTATCTCTCTTGATCTAAATAAATGTCAAATTGCTCTCCATGTGTCTTTCAAAAACCATAAAGAATTAAAAAAAAAAAAAGGATGGGAGAAAAGAAATTCTGCACTCGACCTGTCCAGCTGATACTTTTTGTCAGCCCGTTTGTCTACAACCAGGAGAGCATTTGGTGTTTCCATTATTTTTAAAACATGCTTCTTCAGGGATTTATTTATGAGAAGCAACAGCCTTTTTGTGGGTGTGAATCCCATCATGTCCAGAAATTCTGCCTCCTCCTCAACCTCCATGGTTTCATAGGTAGAGAGGTCGAGAGCTTCCACTATCTGCTTTACAAAAGTATAGTTTGATGAATAATCCTCCGACAATCTAGGAGGGGAATCAAACTCCTGATCCGGAGAAAATTCCAGTTCTATCGGTTCCCCCAAGACTTCCTCCTCATAATTCTCACAGGTAGGATACTGGGACTAAGGAACAGACAGCTAAACCAATGGGGGAGCCGCTCCTGGAACTGATACTGTAACCACTGGTTCTACTGGTACCTGCTATACTGGAACAGGAACTTGTGAGGCTGCAGACTGCAAGGTTTGTGACACCTTTAGAGACTGTGCAACTGCTTCGGCTGATGGCATGGCCAGTTTGTTCACTGAGAGCTCCTTTGCTTTATTTAGCAGGAGGTGTAGTGATATGTTTGTGTGTTTTTTCTTAGCCAGAATCGACTCCATGGCCGGTTCCACAGTACACTTTTGTTTAGAAGACTTGCACTTATCTCAAGAAGCCGGTTCGGATTCCTTTGGTTGGTCTTTCTTTGAGGAGGAAGGACTCGGTTCCCCAGTGGAAGATTCACTGGGTGCTGCTGGAGTGGACATTCTCCTTCTAAACTGTTCGGTTATCTTTTCAATGGTTTTAATGCTAAAAGTTTTACAAATGTCACACAGTCTGCCTGAAAGTGTGAAGCACCCAAACAGAACAGGCACAATTCATGTTTGTCGGCCTTGGCAAACACCTCTCCACGCTTCAAACAGTTTTTAAAACCAGTAGGCCCGGTTTTCTTTTTCGGCCTTTCTGACATAACCTCCCACACTATAAATACTGAAGTCAGTAACTTAAAGACAGTTCCCGGACTGAAAGTCAAAGAATCAAGTTAAAGCAATTGGATCAGGTCAGACATTCAAAATAGTAAAACAGTCGGTTCCAAGCCGGCCAGTGGCAGGAGGGCTGAGGCAGCAATGCCTTACTCTCCTGCCATACCATGGCCATGTTCAAGGGTGTAAGCAGGTCGCTGGGGGCCGAATGGAGGGAGAGGACTGAGCATCCGGAGGACAGCTTTCTCTACTGGGAGGCTGGCAATTGCCTGACATCTAGCGGAGGCTAGGTGTTGGCACGCTTGGCCCTGTACAATGAGGTATGGAGATGAAGCAGCCAGTGGGGAGTGCTGTGTGTAGACGCGGGCATGACACACACCCCTGTCAGCATAGCATGCTCCGCCTGCTGACAGAAAACTGAAATTGGAAGCCCTGGTTGTGCAGCTTGATGGCCGTCCATCGGGAACACGCCACCTCCAGAGGCATCACCAAATACTGAATCCGTTCCTGGTAGGGAGTTTGGGGGCTTCCCGCCACCCCACCATGGGGGGGGGGCTGTGGGGTTAGATCAGTGATGGCCCGAAGGTGGAGGATGGTGCGGGATGGACCGCGGCCGGAGATTCCAGGAGGATGCCAGGTAAGATGAGCCAACCAGGGGGCCAGATTGAGAAACCATTACAAAAAAAAAAAAAAAAGTCAGTTCCCAACTAGTAAAGAACTGCGTCTGACTAAAATTTCAACCAGTTTAGCTAAATACAGGAACAGGTTCCGAATAACCAAAAATAAAAAGAATTAAAAGAACCAGATATCGGTTCCTCGATGGTTACACGGAATCACTGAGGAACCACAAACGGGGGTTAAAAAAATAAATAAATAAATAATACTGGCACTAAACAATAAAACTAAAAAATAAGGGCAGCACTAAAGTAGAAATGAAAACGGCTTACTTTTCACAGAAAAATAAATCAAAAGTTAGTCAAGTTAAGGAGTGATTTCCGGAGCGTCTTTTTTACGCAGGCAGAGAAATGAACCTGAGTTTTACAGAACGCAGCAGTTGGTAAGGACAGCAATTTGAATGGTGGCACAAGCCAATGAATGTTCCATCATTTGCATATGTTCCATTTCTCTTCCTGGGCAGTTCAACACAGGAGGCGGACTGCAATAATCATATTGAAGAATTCCTGGGGTTAGAATTGCTTAATTAACTGTAGGCCCACCAGTGACAAAAAAGCTGAGGGGAAGATCAACAAAAACTGTGAACTAAATCTATCTTGTTTTTATTCAGTTTGGATAAAGCTTTAACAATGTGCTGCACCACTGCAAAGGGGAGGTGTAGACTAAAACCTTTATAACATGGGCTTTGAAACCAACTGAAGTGACCTGACAATTCATTAATCTCTGTTAAACGCACACTGAGTGTTAGAAGTCCCTAACAGAGATCAGTACTCTTACGTTAGAGTTGGTCTCTGCAGTGTGTGTGTGTGTGTGCGCGCGTGCCCGCGCAAGAGTCGGGTACTTGTTGGGGGAGGGGTGTAGACGAAAAACCTCTGTGTAAGAACTAATCAACCTATAATAGTTAAATGTCCTGTAATTTATATGCAGTCATGAACTGAGACAGAGACTAAGGAATGCAACATTTATGTGAAGTACCCTGCAATAAGAGACATGTTGATTAGTAGAGCCTTTCCGTGAGTGTTGTGCTGGGGGGCAATTTACACTACATACCAAAAATAAAATCTACTTTATATAGTACTGCCAAGTGGTTGCAAAGAAAAACAGAACTGAAGCATGCCCGCCTTTGCACTTCTTACTGGTTTAAAGTTAAGGGACCAAACCCACTGGGCGTGAGCAATAAAACCATGATTTTTCTTTTTTGAGAACTTGAGGCAGAAAATAACCAAAATAAATAGAAAACTTGATTAATCCATTAAATATACAATCAGGTATATGCTACAGTTAAAAATCATTTTTAATAATTGCTCCTCAAAACAGACTGATAATCAATTGAACACCTGTGGGACAAACCCAGACTGCAAATTAAGGGGAAATGTCCAGATGGAAAATATGGGTGTATAAAGGCTTCACCCTCCTTGCAGATGTCATTTCTCCGCATTCTGAAGTCCTTCGGATGCCTCCAGCTTGATTTTAGCCTGCCCTTGTTGGACCACTGGTGTTATATCCAGCTCCATTATGCACTGCAGGCCTGGCTTGGGTCAGACTGTAGAAGTGTCATCCCACAGAGATGGACCAAAGTATAGCCAAATGGTCGAAGTCACCCCAGCTCAAAAGAGCCCAAACTATCAACACACACGACTCCATCAACCCATTTGGGATTGTTAACAGGGTTGGGTAAGACCCTGTCCCATTTGTTATGCAGAGAGAGAGAGAGAGAGAGAGAGTTAAAAGCAAGGATCTCTTTTGTTCCTTCCTATTCTGCCACTGATCTGTTTCTTGCCTGTCTGCGCAACCAAATTGTTTTTTTGTGGCACCTAGGAAATGGCCACTCTGACAGTTGCACAATTCCCCATTATTTCCCATCCACTCGTGGTTTCTATTGCTTCTCGGTGGAAAAAATAAAATAAAAAACTATATGTGAATCTTTATATGAGGCTGCGATCCCTTGGTTTTGTAAATATAATTACACTGTTGAAGTGACTGCAGAAAGCTATTTGGGTTTATAAGAAAAGATGGCAATCCGGAACATAGGGGGTTGACCTTGAGATGCAATTTGACTCCCTGAAGCCTGTTTACAGAACTGTCACAGGGACTTCCGGTGGGTGCACCAACCAAATGGCAGCCTGAATCAGCAGCTCTACCCCATCCAGATTAAATCCACAAAAATCGTAAAGAAACCTAATCCATCCATCGGCAAGATTCAGTGGAAATTGCAGTGATATGGCTTCTAGACATAAACAGAGAGAGAGGAACGCCAACCAGCCGAATGCACAGCTAAACACACTATTGGATTACGCTCAGCCTTCATCAGCCAGTCTAATGGAGTCCTCGCAGCAGGCCGGGGTAACCTTGGAGGAAAGAGAAGAACTGGAGTGCACAATAACCTCCAAACAACTATGCGCCACATTACAGAAGATGAGCAAGTCTTTGGAGAGACTGGAAAGGGGGGGGGGGGGCGGAAGAAAATAAAAAAAAAATTAGAAAGCCTGGAGGAAAAAATGGGGCAAGTAGAAGAAGGCTTAACTGACTGTTCAAATATGGTAGATGTTCACAAGCCGGCCCTTATAGACCTGCACAAGAGGGGACTGCAGCTGGAGTCCAGACTAGAGGAACTTGAAAACAGAAACAGAAGAAATAACATCAGAATTCATGGACTGCCTGAAGGCACGGAATCTGGTTCTATTTTAACTTTTTTCGAGTCCATTTTAGTGGAGATACTAGACTGGCCAGCAGAAAAGCCTTTAAACATAATTAGAGCCCACCGCTCCCTCATACCTAGGCCAAAGGACCCTAAAGCTCGTCCCCGGTCAGTAATAATAGCCTTTTTGGATTTTCACATTAAAGAGGACATATTAAAGCGGGCGTGGTCAAAGAAGGAAATAATATAATATTCGGGGATACAAGATTGTTTTTTGATCAAGATTATACACCACAATTGTTGGCCCAGCGTAGAAAGGTTCTAATGGTAGTTCGAGCCCTACAACAAAAAGGCATTAAAGCATTTGTAGAATACCCGGCTAAACAAAGTTGCAATGGAAAATGACCCTAGGAGATTCGCTGACCTGTTTGAGGCAAAGAAGTTCTTGGCATCAGTGGAGGTGGAGATTCCCCAGGAGGCGATCCGGACATGGGGAGACCGACTGCGACTTGGAGGATGGCAAAACGTGGGAACTAAAAGAAAGGAGATGCATGACCGCACGGATGTTTCCGGTTTGTGGAATATGGTACATGGGCGAGGAGATTCCACTACGAACCAGATGCTTGAGTACATTGAGAGAAACCAAGAGTTTACCCCTTCGATAGAACAGACACACAATGACGAAAACCTTCAGACTTGAACTGTCGCTGCACTGACCTTGTAAATCTTTTTTCAAAAATTCGGTAGCAAGATCCAGTGAATCAAGCTGACGTTGATTTTCCATTGAGCCTTCATTAGCAGATGGTATTTTTGACCTTTCTTTAAAAGGATGGGTTTAGTAGGACTAATATAGGGAAATTGGTCCTGGTGGATATATTCTTTTTTTTTTTTCCCCCACTACTAAAACACTGGGGTTCAGTTGGTGAGGGGGGGCCACTTTGGGCAACCAACAGCCCGCGGTCTCTGGCGGAAGGGGGGAACTGGGCGGCTGCACTCGAAGTGAGTTCTATACATTTGAGATCGGGCAGCTTGAACAGTCGGGTGGCCTGGGGTGGAAGCGTTCCGACTGACTTGATGATCAGTTGGTAAGACAACAACTCTCACTATTTAAGAGCAGCCCTGGAGGTGAGATTGCGACCCAATGGGGTTAGCACTGACGAAGGGCTGTTTCCTGGTAAATGTGAAGCTTCCAAACTAACTCCTCAAGTCTAGGTTGGTACCTCTATAACGAGGGGCCACTAGCAGAGGACTCTGAAGTTACATAAGACAAGCACAAAACTGGAATCATATATAAATTTGAGATTCAAAGAAGCACGATTGTCTGACTTAGGGCCCCCCATTCCTGTGCTGGCTGTCTAATTTATTACAGATACTTTGGTAAATCTTGATAAATATCAAGCAGATTATTTACGGATGTGGAGGAAAGAGTGCGGTTCCTGGCCTCTAGGACTCCCCCCTTCCCAAAGTGTGAAGAGGTCCTGGTTGGGCTGGAGGGACCCGGATGGCTGGTAAATCCCCCACAAACTGATATATAATCTTGACATCTAGATATCAGATACCCAGATGGGTTTATGGCTTGAACAAAGTAATTTAACCAACCGAGTGATATGATCCAGATAAGAGACGGGCGGGGATTTAACCCCTTTTTCAGGCTGGTCAAAAATGCTTAGATTAGTTCTGAAACTGTGGGTTCTACATTACGAGGGCTGGTGCGGAACAAATACCTGGCTTCTAGGTAGTGACGTTTGGCCAGGTGGACGGCCTACATTTAAGAGGTCATCCATCCACACCTCATGAAATAACATCCTTGAGAGGGTGGACACAGGGTGAAACCACCTTGAAAGCATTCCTGTTTAATATGTTTCAATGTAGAGTTAGTTCTCAAGTGTTATGTAATATGTTTAGCAAAGTTTTTGTTTATATGTGGTTGACAAAGCACAGATGCTCACGAATATTTAAAAAGCTAGCAATGTCCCTTAGTAAGGAGATGATATTCCCTTTTCCTCATCCAAAAGATCATGGCTGATTTAAATATAGTTACACTCAATGTAAATGGGGTAAATAACCCAGTAAAAAGGGCAAAGATTATACAAGACCTCAGGAGGAAAAAGGCCACTGTTGCATTTATTCAAGAGACCCACTTAACTGCGGCAGAACATCTCAAGTTAAAAAGGTCTTGGGTGGGTGAGGTATATGCCTCGCATTTTGAAAAGAGCCCACACTGTAGAGGTGTAGCAATCTTGATTAAACGAGATGCCCCACTGGTTGTAGAGAGGGTCCGCACAGATCCAGAAGGTAGGTTTGTACAGATACAGGGATCATACAGGGGTCAAAATTGTACCTTTCTGAACATCTATGCCTCGAATGAAGAAGCCCCCAGATTGGCCTTTTTGGAGAGGATCATTAAAGAAGCAGTTACGGACGTACAGAGTTTAGTAGTTATAGGTGGGGATTTTAACCAAGTAATACACCCGGGGTAGATAGGTCCGGAGGGGCTAAAGGTGGGGTCACACGTACAGGGAAACTAATCCAGAGACTAAATCAAGAACTAGGTCTGTCAGAGATCTGGCGTTTTATGCATTCAAGGGAGAGGGATTTTACTCACTATTCCCCCAGACATGGGGGGTTACTCCAGGATAGATTATTTTCTCCTATCGTCTAACTGGCTACAAAAGGTGGAAAAATGTGATATTGGACCAATTGTCATTTCGGATCATGCCCCAGTCACCCTGGCATTGGTCTCCACATCGGCCCCTCCGCAGTCCTGCTGGAGGTTAAATATAAGCCATCTTCTGAGAGAGGACTTTGGGGGGATTGGTGGAGGATGCCATCAAGAATTTTGAACAACACAACCTAAAAGAGGATACAAGTGAAGGGATAAGATGGGATGCACTTAAATGCTGCTTAAGAGGGTAAATAATCCAATATTCAACCAGATTGAAGAAAGAGAGGATCCAAGCTAGACTACAACTAGAGCAGAACATCACTCAGTTAGAGACTCTACATCAGGTAGGACGGGACACGCAAATAAAGCAGGAGCTGGATAAGGCAAGACAAGAACTAAATCAGATGCTGGATAGACAGATTGAAGGGCAGTTAAGATACGCTAGGCAAAAGTACTTTGAACATGGGAACCGAGCGGGCAGATTGTTGGCATGGCAGCTGAGACACGAAGCTGCAAATACAGCAGTGGTTCGGTTGCGAGGGGATGAAAGGGGCCCCACGACCACATCTCCGACAGAGATTCTAAATAGATTTAGGAGATTCTATGCGGACCTCTATACAGCGGAAACAGCTCCTGGGCACCATAAAGCAGTACAGAACTTTCTGGAGACCTTACCCATCCCTACCTTAAAGGACTCGGCCCGGGTGAATCTTAATTCCCCAATCACTGTAGGAGAGGTGAGGTCACAAATTAAGTGCCTTCGAAATGGCAAGGCCCCAGGCCTTCACGGCCTACCAGACGAATTTTATAAAAAGTTTACTGCTAAAATAGAGGAGTACCTAGTCGTACATGTAATGAGATTCTATTACAACACAAATCAGTGCCACCTTCCTGGAATTTGGCCCAGATTTCGGTTATCCTGAAGCCGGATAAGGACCCTGAGCACTGCGGTTCATATCGCCCCATCTCCCTGTTACCGGTAGATCTAAAAATATTTACAGGGATTTTGGCGGAGAGACTTCAGGCATGTATTGCCCCTGTCATCCACCATAATCAAACAGGATTTATTGGAAGGAGATTTCTTCAAGACAACATAAGGCGTTTACTAAATATTATTACAGCCCAGAAAAACAACACATCTTTTCAGATGGACGCTGAGAAAGCCTTCGACAGGGTGGACTGGTATTTTATGTCGTCCACCCTGTCGAAGTTTGGGTTGAGGGAAGATTTTGTTTCAGCCATCGGAGCACTTTATCACAAACCGGAGGCTAGGATCAGACTTAACGGATTGCTATCTGATAGAATACCTTTAAATAGAGGAACGAGACAGGGGTGTCCCCTTTTCCCTCTAATATTTGCTTTAACACTGGAACCATTGGCGATATGGATAAGAGAGAATCCTGAAATTAAGGGGGTGAAGGCAGGGGGAATAGAACAAAAAGTGGCACTTTATGCTGACAATTCTCTTTTTTTTCTAGGAAATCCCCAAACCTCTCTATCACACTTATTAAATGCATTGAACAAGTTTGGCACACTGGCTGGTTACAAAATAAATTATACCAAATCAGAAGCAGTGGTACTAAGTGGGAATCCTTCGAAGGATCTCAGAGAAAATTTCCCGTTCAAATGGGCCCGTAATAATACTTTTCGTTATCTAGGGATACAAGTCTCAGTAGATACTGTATATCTCGTTTATTCGCGGACAATTTCATGAAGCTGTATAAAAGCATGCAAGTGGATTTTACCCGTTGGAAACTGTTACCCCTGACCTTATATGGTAAAATTCAGATAATCAAGATGAACATCCTACCGAGATGGCTATTTCTTTTTCAAACCCTTCCGATCACTATAAAATCCGGTTTCTGGAAACAGTTGAATAAAGAAATTTCCAACTTTATCTGGTCAGGAAAACGCCCACGAGTCTCATGTAAGACCCTGACACGGTCAAAAGAAAAATGTGGCCTAGGTCTACCCAACATGTATTTTTACTACTTAGCGGCTCAGGGGTCACAACTAGTCTCATGGGCCAAACAGAGGACAGATTCTGGTTGGTACTTATTAGAAAAGAATTCAATGCATAACTATAAATTATGGACTCTGCCTACGTCAGAAATAACTCCACAAGTTTTGGCATCTACAGATAATCCATGGGTTAAACACTCTCTGCGTATCCTTCTAAATTTAAAAAAGATAACGGATACCCCGAATGCATTGGGACCCCTTTCCTTGATTAGGCATACGTCTACCTTCCTTCCTCCTAGGGCGGACGCTGGGTTTGCTTATTGGGAACATAAGGGCCTCACCTCATTTAAACAATTCATAGAAGAGAATCGGTGTCTTCCCTTTAACACTCTGCAGGAGCGCTTCTCCCTCCGTAAAGAGGATTTCTATAGGTTCCTTCAAACACGGCACTTCCTTACAGAGGAAGAGAATTTCTCAAAGATGGGCAGGGATCTTACCTCACTTGAATCATATTGGTGGGACTCTATAAAAATCAGAGATAAACTGAGATACCTGTATGTATTATACACAATTCTAATGGATTCAAAGGGGACCCCAAACTTAGAGGAGATGCGGCTAAGGTGGGAAAGAGATGCCAAAATAACTATTACTAGGACAGAGTGGGATCGCAGGCTTCAAAGGGGTTGGCAAGTCTCCTCTGCCACGATGTGGCGAGAATTTAACTGGAAGATACTCACCAGATTTTTTAGAACCCCTGAGATAACGGCCCATTATAATCCACGGCCTCTTCGGCATGCTGACGTCTATGTGGAACACCGGTGGGTACACATTACCACATATTTTGGGGTTGTGATAGACTGTTAAGGTTCTGGCAACAAGTACATTCAGTGATGGAACAAGTAGGGCTTTTTTCTATCCCCTTTACATTTCAGGATCTAGTACTAGGCCTTCCCACCTTATCGACTGGAGAGCGCCAGAGAAGGGAACTTTGTCAGATATTGAGAGTAGCTGCTTTGAAATGCATCACTACCAAATGGCTATCCCCAGAACCCCCATCCCTAACAAGGTGGGTCTTAAAAATGGAAGAAATAGAAAGAATGGAAAATATCACTTATACATTGCACTTTAAAGTTGAAAACTTCCCAAACATGTGGCGACCTTGGAGGTTGTGGAGAGAGGGTTGGAAGGGGGAGCAAGAAGAGATAGAATAGCGAGGGAAACATAAAGGTATACAGAACAACAACTTAAGCAGATGGCCCATTCGAGAACTGAGGGCGGGAATATAAAGGGGAAGAAGGGAAAAGGATATGTAAACTAAAGGAAATATATGTATTTTGATATAAAATAGATGGCGTAACTGTGCAAAAGTTTATTTTTATTGTTGTATATCTGTAGTTTGTAGAATTGTATGGACTTGAGTTGAAATGTCTGGAAAAGCCTAAGATTCGAGAGGATAGGAATTGAAACTCAGATTATATTCCTACAGAAGGGAGATCAGAGACAATAGACACGCTGCAAGAAACTGTGCCATTACATCTGAAGCTGAAAGCTGCCTGCAGTGTATTATTATTTTCTTCAGTATCTACATCTGGATAACCAGTCTCTAACTTTAGGAGGTCTAGCTTATCTAATATATTCTAGTATAAGAAGGATCAAATATCAAGTTAACGCATTTGTGATGGAAAAATATAACTGAATTGTATGGATCTATATTGGTATGATTTTAAAGATCAAAATAAAAAAATAAAGTTTATAAAAAAAGAACTGTCACAGGAAACCAAACTCTGGGACAAAATGTATTAGTTTATTGCATTTGTTAAAGACTAGATGGGACTGGGCACCCCTCGGCACACAACAAATTTGGGAGTTTTGACATTATCCCGACAGGGAGTGGGCTCCACCATCGGCAAATTGAACTGGAAGGGGGCATGCCGACAGGGGGATTGGGCACCCCACCCGCCTTTTTTTTTTTTTTTATTGAAATGTTTCACCAGGAAGGCACACTGAACGGCGGGCAGCAGCTTTCTGTCAGCTTCCTGGGGACTGAGAGGCCGGAGAATCCGTCGCCATGAGAACACCAATCAGCTGTTTTGGTAACATAATGCACAAAACAGCTGATTGTTCGTGGTGACGTGGTCGACTTCGCACGATTTAGGCATTCTCCAACTGCTGAAAGAATGCGTTTTGCACATGTGAAAAGCAACACAAAAATTGGCTGAAGATTCCTGCTATCTAACCAACTGACAACCATGCCGTGGGGGCACATTAAGCACCAGTAGAGCCCAAAGAACAAGAGCCAACCCAATGTGCCATACCACAACAAATATCACCGTGCCACCTCAATTTCAAAACCAAATGTCAGCTTTTTTTTTTTTTTTTTTTTTAATCACTTAGCAAGTGCCCCCTAACTACTTATGTGATCGAAGTGCCAACTTGCCACACAGTAGCACAGTATTTTGCCCTAATTAAAAAAAACATTTTTCAAGTACAAAATAGTAGTTGTAGCACGTCATGTGCTCTGCGGTACTGTAATGCAGCTCGAATCACCTTACACTGACTGGCTTCACATCCACCCAACCAT
Source organism: Neoceratodus forsteri (assembly GCA_016271365.2). Taxonomy (NCBI): domain Eukaryota; kingdom Metazoa; phylum Chordata; order Ceratodontiformes; family Ceratodontidae; genus Neoceratodus; species Neoceratodus forsteri. Next base: position 414,075,570 of record CM057452.1, read on the forward strand.
ACACGAACAACTCAAACTTTTTTTTTTTTTTTTTAATTTAAAATAAAATATCTTATGTAAGGAAACGATACCTTCAAAATGCCATACTCAACCTACAGCCACCTACCCCCTCTGATTTCTCCCACAGGACCACATGTGCTGTCCTCATCCAACGGCCACCCACCCACACTCCGTTCTGCCACAAGCTGGCAATGTGCCTCCATCTGCGGATGAACCAAACACTGCAGTGTCTTCTACTGGCAAATATACCAGCAGAGGGACTACTTTCCCAAAAATAGACAAAACATTTATTTTTACTCTTTTTTTTTTTTTAAATGGCATTCATTTTTTTAATCTCATAAATGAAATAGCCCATTTTCTAAGCACAATAATACCCTACAGGGTGGGCAGTATTGGGCAATACCTGACCTTCCAGGGGTTACAAGGCCCTCCATTTGCAGTGTCAGGCATTATGCCCCTGGGCAGTCTGGTATTGCCCATTACCGCCAACGTGTCTGGTATTACTACCTGTGTAGATGCATTACAGTATACGGTATCTCCACAGCCTGACTGTAACAAAGAAATTACCAGCTGTTTCCTATCAGTTGAGCGGTGGCTTTGATTAATGTCAAACATTGCTTAAACATATCAAACTATGTCTTTAACATTCCTGACCACAGACTACAACAGGGCTCATCTCTGCGCTCTCCCTGGTGAGATGTCATAAAGCTTCTGAGCACGGGGGCGGGACAGGTGAACAGGGGAGTGGAAGAGAATCGGGTACCAGTCTGTTAGGCATCAAGTACAATCCCTTCCCTTTCTTAAACCAGTGAGAACATTTTTTTTTCTGGCATAGGTTGACTATCACAGCCATTATGCAACGGGCTATAAAGCCCATATGCTAATATCGGAAATTCACTTTAAGTACCGAACCATCCTTAGCAGTAATGATCAAGTTTACAAACTGACTGAAGTTGGTTTTATTGAAAAGTAGTGTGTGAGTGCGCGTGTGTGTAAAGGGGGAGCCTCTGATTAAAGAGCCTTCTGAATCCTGTCAAAACTGTCCTTAAGATTTCTTACAGCCATCTCTAAAACATGCTTTAATATCCAGTTGTACTGGTTACAGTTCCCATCTCAGGATGACAATGGCGAGCAAATAGTCATTTTAAGTTGTTCGTTTAGAATTGTCTGCATTGCAATACTGTGCATCAATCTATCTGGAGATATCCATTATCCCCACATGCGCTAGTGTTGTACCTCCTTGGGAATTATCCGGGCTAGGATTACTGTTTACTGCTCTACATGACTGTTGTAATATCTTTCTCTGTAGCTAAAAAAAAAAAAAAAAATCTGACATTTAAAAAAAAGATTATTAATGTTTATTTTGATTAGCAATCCCGCTAATCAAATTTCTGAAACTAATTTATGTCTTGGCAATACAGACAGAGTGAGAAAGCGAGCGACAGACAACACACACACACACACACACACACACACACACACACACACACACACACACACACACAGCGTGTTGTGTGCGCACACCCAACTAGCTGTTACCTTGTTTTACTAATGGTTTCAAATACTCGTACTTCACACTGTACAAGATTTTTCAAAAAATTAATTGGTCAATACATGCTGGTAGAATGTGAATACAGTCTTCCCCTTAATGGTCAATCAGTACAGTAATCATGGCACAAACATGCACAGTTTTACATTCAAAAACCAACAAGTGAAATGTTTCACCTCAGTTTCTGCTTTTGTCTCGCTTCTTCGGTACAATGGCAGCATTAACAACACCCACTGTTCAATTTGTGTAGCAATTCTTCTGTCCCTTTCCTCATAAAAACTGGGTATCCATTGTATTACACAAACAGCAAACCACCAGGTGTTTAAAAACAGGCTTCCTCTTGACAGAGGGGTCTGTGACATCAAGAGCATACACAGTATCACAGATCCCTCTCTCAAGAATCAGCCTGTTCTTAGAACATTGTGGGGGGTCATTTTTCTACATATATTTTTTGCTAAACATGCCATCAACTGTGTGATGGTGTTTAAACTGATGGCAGGGGGGGAGGGTCTTCGGGCCCAGAGTCTCCAGGAAGAGGAGGTCAGCAGGCCTCCCCCTCCCAAGCCTAGCAAATTAACTGGGGAGTTAGGCGGGGAGGGTGCAAAAACCGGTAAGAAGCAAAGGGGAGAGGGGAGTACTGGTGAAGGATAACAGGCTACATAACACTGAAGCTTACGAAGAAATGTCAGTAGGGAAACTAAGGCTGTACAGGGGAGATCCAAGGGTGGGAGGTAGAAGCACACAAGGAACAGCAAGAGGAAGGACAGTCGGGCCATGAGGGGGTTAGATTCATGGAGGAGGGCGGTGTCCCTAAACACATGAAGAAAAGAGGGTGCATACTGTGACAGTCACTGAAACTTGGGGGTACTCATAACCATGGCTGGGACCACTCTATCCCAGAGTATAAACTGTACAGAAGGGACAGGACAGTAGGCAAAGAAAGGTTGCAGTATATGTAAGGGAAGGAATAATGTGTAAGCGGGAGGAGTCAGAAGTGCTGTGGGTGGCAGCTGCAATCCACTACGGAAAAGAAGGTAACACTGGGGGTATTTATAGACCGCCTAACCAAGAAGAGGAAAGGGACAAGGAATTGGGTTTTGTGATCAGGGCAGCTGTGGGGAAGTAAGAGATGGTAATTGTGGGGGACTTTAACCTGCACAAGGTGGATCAGAAGATCCCCGCCACAACCTGTGAAAGGAGTCAGGTAATCCTGGATGCACTGCAGAGTGGATTCCTGACCCAGGGTATCACAGCACCCACTAATGAGGGAGCAATTCTTGATCTGGTACTGACAAATGGGGACAATGTCCAGAACATCCAGGTTGAGGAACCCTTGGCTGGGGGTGACCACCGCACAGTGTGGTTCAAGTTGGACATGGGGAAGGAGAATGCATCCACAAAGAGTCTTAAGACCAAGATCCCAGAATTCTGAAGGGCCGACTTCAGAAAGATGGAAGGACTGCTTAAGGGCACGTGGCCGGTGTCAGCATAGACATGGGGAGTGGATTAAAAGAGGTCCATCAATAAGGAGGAAACCGTGGCAGCCACAAAGTGGTGTGTTACACTAAAGAGGAAAATCTCAAGGGCCAAAGGAGCCAGCTGATTTAGCTGTGAGGTAGCCCTGGAAGTCAGAGATAAGAGGACCACCCACAAGAAGTTAAGGAGGACAGAGAACAATAGCAGAGGAAAGCTAGGGAGACAGGGAAAGTAGTCCAGCAGGCTAAAGCCCAGAAAGAACTGCAGCTAGCAGAAGGAATCAAAAAAGGATAAAGAAGCCTTTTTTAAATATAATAGCGAGAAAAGGGATAAGAAGAATGGCACAGTACACAGTGTTTGAATGACACTTTATGAGCTTTGGGAGCTAGGGGGGCCCATAAGGGTAATGTCTTAAAATTGAGCCCACCTTCCCATTATAAGTGAATGGCAGTAATGTATGAGCTACCGGGGCCGAGACCTGGCAAGCCCCCATGTAATTCCAACACTGACAGTGCAGCTCGGGGAAGAGGGATACAAGGCAGTGGTACTGAACGTGTACTTCTGTTAAGTCTTCACTAAAGAGAGGGATGGCCCACTGTCACAATAAGGGAGGGGCACAGATGGAATGATGGCAGAGGACAGGATGAAGAAAGGCTTATTAGCCCTGCAGGCAGACAAATCCCTAGGCCCAGACAGCATCCATCCAAGAGTGCTGAAGGACCTAGCGGAGGAATTTGCAGGCCCCCTGGCTAACCTGTTCAACAGTTCGTTTGAATCAGGGTTGGTACCTCTGGGCTGGAGAACGGCACATTCAGTGCTGCTCCACAAAAGCAGAACAAGAGATGGCCCGGGCAACTAGATTCCAGTCAGCCTGACCTCAATCATGTGTAAGCTCGTGGATGCCATTCTTAAAAAGACTGGTAGGATACCTGGAAGAAAACTGCCTCCAGGATGAGCAACAACACGGGTTCATGCCAGACAAACCTGATCGACTTCTTTGACTGGGTCACTAAGACAGTACACAAGGGCCAATCAGTTGATATCCTGTACTTAGACTTCAGAAAGGCCTTTGACTCTGGGCACCATAAGAGACTGATCAAAAAGCGGGAGGATCTTGGATTGGAGAGAAACTGACCAGCAGGGTAGCGAGCTGGCTGAAAGGCAGGATCCTGAGTGTAGTGGTGGAGCTACCAGGATCAAGAAATGTCACCAGCCGAGTTCCACAGGCTTGGTGCTTGGGATGGTGCTATTCAATGTCTTCATCACTGACAACACAGCAGGCATAAAGGGCAAGATTTGCTTGTTTGCAGCCAATACCAAGCTCTGTGGGAGGGTGGATACAGCAAAAGGGATACGGGACCTAAAAGAAGATCTGGCTGAGCTGGGGATGTGGTTCAGAATTTGGCAACTTGGCCTGGGTGCGAAAACATGTACAGTCTCTCACACTGGAGCCAAGGATCTGAAGACAGAGTACAGCCTGGGAGGGGTCTGGGTAATCAAATCTGAGTAAGAGGAGGACATGAATGTATTGAGTACTGGTGACTTGAAGCACTCCTTAATGCAGGAAGGCAGCAGCAAAAGCCAAAAGAATCTTGAGCTGCACCAGCAGTTGTGTTTACCTAATCGGGGCACTAGTAATACGATCCTGGCAGTTTTTTTACAATAGTGGCTGGAAATATGTTTTTTATGTTTGGCTGTTGATAGTGACACAAATTTGCAGCACTACTTTTGCGAAACTGCTACAAATTGTGGCAGTTTTAAGCGCCAACCAACAGCACTGTTGTGCAAAAACTTTTCTAGCCACTTTTTGGGCCAAATAAGTAGATTCGTGTTCCTCAGCCCCTGTTTAGGTAAGCACCTGTTGGCGTTCACCTAATAAAAGGAGGTTTTCTCCTTATACTGCCTCCAAGGGGGATCGAGGCATGTTTTATTCAACAAAAATGTTTCTGCCAGCACCGGGGTGCCCAATCCCTGTGTCAGCGCCTTTGTGTGAAGCAAATCAACAAAGCAAAACGAAGGAAAAAAACACTATGGTTCTCAAAAGAGGTGGCAGGAAAGGTTAAGGAGAAAAAGGTATCATTCAGGAAGTATAAGGAAACACGGAATGAGCAGGACAGAGAACTGTACCAGTTAAAGCAGAAGGAAGTGGGGGAAGGTAGTCAGAATAGCAAAAGGAGGAAAAGCTAGCCAACTCAGTTAAGAAGAGGGATAAAACCTTTTATAGGTACATTAGGGAGCAAAGAAAGATGAAGGAAAGGATAGTGAGGCTTACTAAAGGGAAGGGAGGGTGGACAGAGGATGACAGTGAAAAAGCAGGGATACTGAATGAATACTTCTGCTCAGTATTCACAAAAGAAGAGGAGGAAAAGGTACCTAAATCAAACAATAGAAGCACTCTGGATAGGGAGGTCGATACCAGTCCATTCACAAAAGAAAGGGTCCTGAAAGAACTCTTAAAACTGAAGGTGGACAAAGCAATGGGTCCTGATGGGATTCGCCCAAGAATTCTAAAAGTACTAAGGGTAGAATTAGTGACACCACTGACTACCCTTTTTAACAAATCATGGGAGGATATGTAGTACCGGAGGACTGGAGGAGGGCAAATGTGATTCCCCTTTACAAAAGTGGAAGCAAGACAGAGGCAGGAAACTACAGACCTGTTAGTTTGACCTCAGTGGTAGGAAAATTGATGGAATCACTTCTAAAGGAAAGAACTATTGAGTTCCTAGAGGCCAGTGGGGCACAGGACCCAACGCAGCATGGATTCACAGTAGGAAGGTCATGTCAGACAAATCTAATAGATTTCTTTGACTGGGTGACCAATGTGGTAGACCAGGGAGGGGGCAGTGGGCATGGCCTACCTAGACTTTAGCAAGGCATTTGACACAGTCCCACACAAAAGATTAATATACAAGTTAGCCAGCCATAGAGTGGGTCCCAAGATGGTAACCTGGGTTAAAAATTGGCTGGACAAGAGGATACAGAGGGTAATAGTAAACAGAGTTTACTCTGAAGAAAGGGGAGTTACTAGTGGGGTACCGCCGGGTTCAGTACTGGAACCGGTCCTCTTTAATGTCTTTATAAGGGACATCGCAGAGGGAATAGAAGGAAAAGTATGTCTCTTTGCAGATGACACAAAGATCTGCAACAGGGTTGATACAGAAGGTGGGGTGGAGAGGATGCAAAGGGACTTGGCAAAGTTGGAGGAATGGTCAAATACATGGCAGCTTAGATTCAATGCAAAGAAGTGCAAAGTAACGCACCTGGGAAACAAAAATCCAGGGGAAGAGTACACAATGGAGAGCGAGATAACAACAGAAATGGAAAGGGACCTGGGGATAGTCATATCAGATGACCTTAAGGTAGGCAAGCAATGTGAGAAGGCAGTAAGGAGTTCTGGTGGGATACTGGGATGCATAGGGAGAGGCATCACCAGTAGAAAACAGAAGTTGTTATCCCTCTGTACAGACAGTTGGTGAGACCCCATCTGGAGTTCTACATCCAGTTCTGGAGACCCCATCTCTGCAAAGACAGACAGGGTGGAGGCTGTCCAGAGGAGAGCAACTAAAATGTTGCAGGGTCTGCACCAGAAGACATACCAAGAGAGATTAAAGAAGCTTAACATGTATACACTCGAGGAGAGAGAGGGGGGACATGATAGAAACTTTCAAGTACATCAAGGGAATCAACAGTCGAACATGGTAGCATCTTTCAGAAAAAGAGATGTGCAAGAACAAGCGGGCACAATTTGAAGATAGAGGGGAGACGGCTCTAAGATAATGTGAGGAGGTATTTTTTCACGGAGAGGGTTGTGGATACATGGAACAGCCTTCCTGAGGAGGTAGTGGGCTCAAAAACAGTGGGGGCAATTCAAGAATGCATGGGACAGACAAGGCAATTCTAGTCAGGGGCTAGGAGGAAGTAGGCTGTTTGTTAACTAGGATCTGCAGCCTATGCATTAGGTAGGGAAATGGGCAGACTAGGTGGGCCAAGCGGTCCTTATCTGCCATCAAATTCTGTTTCTATGTAAATACCCCCCCCCCGCTAGTGTGGGACACTGAGTAGCCCACTTCTAGTGTCCCCAGTTATGTCCTCCACTCTCCAGTACTGTGTCACACTGGGAAGCCCACCCCCAGTGTTCCGAAATATTGCTTACTTGTACCAGTAAGAAAAGAAAACAGTTCCCCGACGTCTTTTTTCTTTTTTAGAACCTGAAAAGAAGAAAATGGTCCCTCGTCGTCTCCCCTGTCCCCCTCCCCACACTCCCACTGAGCAATCCACCACCCCACACGGCCCCTTGCCCTATACTTACCACTAGAGACCGGCGGCTGCTATCTTCTGTAGACTGGAACATGTCTGCACTCTTCAAAGCCTAACAGCTAACTGAAGAATCAAGGTTAAGTTCCACATAATGGCTGTCAATGGCGTTTTGAACTTATGTTGATATCTCGGCCACTTTTCAGTATTTTTACACCAAATTTTCAACATGGGCTTTTTGGGACCCCACTTCATGAATACTGTCATTTTGTTAATCAGACCCATAAGGTGATTTCTTGGTCGCTGTACAAAATCACCTTTCAGGACTGAGTAACGAAACGACAGTGCCAGTGTTCGTGAGGTGGGGTACCAGAAAGCCTATGTTGAAAATTTGATGAAAATATTCCTACAAATGCCAGAAATACATGCGTCTATTGAATTGTTCTTACGCACGCAACTTTTCAATATTTTGCTGCCAAAGTTTCAGCATAGCCATTTTTTCACACCACCTCATGAACTGTACAGCTGTCATTTTTCACATCCTGCCCGAAATGCGTTTTCACACCTGTAGCCCAGAATGGCGCTACAGTTGCGAAAATTACATTTTGCCTTGCATTTCACAATTTCTCTGTACATGAGATAGGGTAATAAGATGGCTATGTAGTCAGTGTCGTTCAACACATGGAAGGAAGCGCAGGGCCCTCTACATCTACATACATATGCGCATCTATGGAGGGACTGGAGCACAGGGTCCAAAGAACCCTGTGCTCCCACAGTAAGATAAGGATACTATTATACCATCTCAAAAAGTTAAGAAAATGCATTGCAAAAAAACTTTGTTAATGCCATCAGTTAAGGTTCCTACTACAGCAACAAAAGAATGGAAATTTGGTGTAACTCAACTCTACCACCTCACACCACTCCTCTCCACACACCAACAGGTGTCAGGGTGTGCTCGATTAGGGTCATGGGTCTCTCACCCCATTCTCCCATACTGTACCATATCAGCTTCCTTAAACATGGAATGGGGTGAGAGGTCTCGACAACCCCGAGGAACACCCTGACGCCTGTTGGTGTGTGGAGGGGGGTGGAGTGGGGTGGTAGAGTTGGGAACCCTAACACCAAATTTGCATACTTTTGTCACTGTAATAGGAACCCTAACTGATGCATCAACAAAGTTTTTTGCAATGAATTTGACATATAGACAAGTGAAAATGACATCAGAGCACCTAAAATACTTGTTTTGTCCACTAAAACATACGATACACGTCTAATAAAATATCTATTTATATTTACATTTAACTGAATTAAAATTACCACTGTGAGGCCCTGATGAGGTTGGTCTCTCCAACATAAAGCTGGACCTCCTCATATAGTGAAATTAATAAAACATTTTGAAACGTGAAAAAACAGTTTTTGTTGAGTCCTGTTACTACTTCGTTTTTCTGCTTGTGATTTTTTTTTGTTTGTTTTTAAGTCCAACACACTGGAGGCTCCCAGTCAAAACTAAGTATCATAAAAAAATGACTACACTACTCCAGTTTAAGAATATTTAGCAGATGAGAGGAGAAACACAGGACCAAACATGCCTCTGAAACAGGTTAGGTGCAGCCATATAAAGCCTAGGCTACAATCAGGGGGAACTAACAACACTATTTATTTATTTACTTATTTATTAAATTTTGATAACCGGGTAAGCCCGCTGGGCCCTGAAGGTCCCTTTTTCAGGGCGACCCGGGGAATTATATGGAATAATACATGGAGTAGCATACAGCACAGGTACATTACACTAGACAGCGAGGAACATAATACATAGTAGTTTTTCAGCAGTTACATTTAAGAGGCAAGACATAGTAGCTTTTTAGCAGTTAACATTTCCAGGGTAAGCTCTACAGATGGGATGCAGTGATAGTTGCTATTTCCATATGAGGGAGAGGGGTGGGCTTCCACTTAGGAGCCTCTCACTTTAGCAGTTGCATATGGAGGTGACCATCATATGAGCCTTCAGCCTTGTGCGGAAGGTGTGGGTAGAGGTAGCATCCTGAACACCAGGGGGCAGGGAGTTCCATAGGGTGGGCGCTGTGATGGCAAACGACTTACCCCCCCGCCTTGGTTCTAACCCTTGGCACTGCAAGGAGGGTTCTGTCCGTTGTTCTGAGGAGCCTAGGGTTTCTCTTTTGGGCAATGAGTCCAGTGAGGCTGAGAGGAGGGGATGGGCTGAGTAGTTTATGAGTGTGGCAGAGTAGGGGGTATTGGAGCCGGGCCTCCTAGGAAGGCCAGTTTAGTTGGGACAGAGTGTCACAGTGGTGAGCCCGGGAGCCGGATAGGGTGGCAAAGCGAGCCACCTTGTGATAGAGAACTTGTAATCTGTTCATCTCTTGTTTGGCAGCTCCCTGTATCACCAGGGCTGCATAGGAGAGGGTAGGGAGGAGGACGTTTGTGGCGATGGAGGCTCTGGCCGCGGGTATCAACTGGTCTTTCAGCTTATACAAGGTCCCGAGTTTGGCGTGAATATTTTTGGTTACCTGGTCGACAGGTACTCTACTACTACTAGTACTCTACTACTCTGTAGCACACTCCAATCCAAATAATGGGACTTGGGGTCACAAAATGGCTTAACAGTTAGATTTATTTTACACAAAAAATCAAAGGCACAGCAGGACTAAGTATGCTGTAAAGTTTGGTATACACAGGACCCACTAGTGAACCTCAATTAAGTTGTCTTGGGTAAATAATATTTAAAACATTTCTAAAGCTACCAAACATTTGAATAAAATGATACTTACTGTGCTCATGGTGTTAACAGATTACAGAAAATCTATATCGTGCGATTGTAATAAAATGCTATGCAGTCAATCAAGCAGGCAGGCTACAACATCCAACTCCTTATTTCCGCTTGCTGCACATTTCTGCACCAGCAGTCAAAACTACAGGCTTTCAACATGAGCATGTCATCCTACACAACCTGCAGGAGAGAAGGAAAAAAAGTACTGTAGCAGACTATTAACAAAGATACGATTAAATTAACAAAAAATAGGAAAACTTACCGTAACAGTAGATCTTCGAGAGAGGTTCCTTCAGTAGGTCTTCACAGATAGGACTGCGCCCCCTGGCATCAGAACTGCACGGCAAAATTGTAGCTAGCAATCATCGACAGGGACCGCCCCCGGCATCAGGTGACTGATATCAGCGCGACTATAAAAGGGGCAGTCCCCCACCGCCCTCCAGTTCTTCCGCTGGAGATCTCTAAAGAGGAAGCAGAAAAAAGGAGTGGAAAACTCCTGGGACCCTGTACCCTGGATGAAACAATGTCGTGGGAAGGGAATAAAGAGAAAAACATACAGGCGCTGGGGGAAGGTGGGCGGGAAATTTAGACCTACTGCAGGAACCTCTCTCGAAGATCTACTGTTATGGTAAGTTCTTGCGTAACTGCTATATCTTACTTCGAGAGGATTCCTGCAGTAGGTCTTCAAAGAACCAACTGAATACCAAGCAGTCACATAAAAAAGGAAGAGTTGGAGATGAGGATCCGGGAGGAGGAAAATGTCTGCCAACTGTAGGTCTTTCAAGACAGAAGAGCTTGCAAGACTGCAGGGCCAAAGCCAGCCCTACTCCTAGAAGCAATGTCCAGACTGTAATGTTTTGTGAAGGTGTGGACGGAGGACCAAGTGACTGCTGCACAGATGTCCACAGTGGACACATTCCTGAAAAAGACAGTGGATGTGGCCACACCCCTAGCAGAGTGGCCCTTAACTGTCCCTGGAAGGGGCTTCTCACATTTCTGGTAAATGTAGTGTGTACAATTTGCCAGCCACCTTGACAAAGTCTGTTTTGTGATAGCCTTGCCCTGGCACTTGAGAGCAAAGGCTACAAAGAGCTGGTTCAATTTATAAACCTCCTTAATCCATCAGACATAATATCTCAAAATCCTGTGCACATCGAGAGTGTGCAGGAGATACTCCCCCCAGCTGGAGTGTTCTCTAAAGAACACTGGCACTTCTACATTCTGGTTAAAGGTCAATTCCAAAACCACTTTCAGAAGAAAGGACGGATTAGTCCACAGAGCCACCCGATCTCTGTGAAAAATTAAATAAGGCTCTCTACAAACTAGAGCCTGAAGCGCCGAATCTTATTGAGCTGAAGTGATAGCAACTAAAAAGAGTCTCCATGCTAAAAAACTACATATCACAGCTTGCTGCTGGTTCAAGGGGGCAAAGTAAGCTTCTCAATATAAAATTAAGATCGGGAGACAGGATTCGGACCGAGGTGTGATAGAAAATACAGTGACAATATGTAGAAATAACAGTACCTAAAGTATGAAACTTAAGACAAGCATTTCCTGTAGTCATGTGAGCATTTCTTGCTTTTATGTAACGAAACTTAGGAGCAGCTTGTCAATCAGAGTTATACGTAAACAAAATTGTGCCAACACACTGCAGCAAATTGTAACCAATAGAAATTGACAAGCAACAGTATATATAAGCCTTGTACGACTGTAACTAAGGGAGTTTGTTGTGTTGTTAGTTCTGGTGAGGCCAGAGACAATGAACTCCCATATGCATATGTATTAAATTTTTCCTTTTACTACATGCAGTATTCCTGAGCCTGATTTTAAACTAAAGTGTAAGAAGAATATATTTTTCCATGACAGAGGTTTGATGTGAAGGATCCCCTTCAGGAAAGTTCTGGAAACCTCTAGCTGTGCTATGGTTTTGCCCGCCACCTGAAGAAAGTGGTAGGCCAAAACAGCAGGGAAATGGACCTTCAGGGAGGAATAACTGAGGCCCAACTCAGACAGATGCAAGAGGTACTCTAAAACCTGGGAGGCCAAGCAGGAGAAAGGATCTAAGCCTTTAGCTGAAGCCCATATGGAAAATCACTTCCACTTCATAGCATAAGTGGATCTGGTGGAGGGTTTTCTAGCCTCCACTAAGACCTGAGCAACTCCAGAAGAGATGCCATAGCGAGAACTCGCTAAGTCCACAGGTGCCACACATGAAGATTAAGAGACTTGAGGCTCGGATGTACCAGAGTGCCCTGCTCCTGGGACAGAAGGTTGTGAGAGAGAGAGAGAGAGAGAGAGAGAGAGAGAGGGGGAGGAAGACGTACTGGGGGTTCCAGCGCCAACTGCTATAAGCAACGGGAAGCAAATCTGACGAGGCCAAAGGGAGGCAATTAGAATCATGTGTGCCCCCTCTGCTTAAAACTTCAGCAGAACCTTCTGTAGGATGGGAAAGATTATTGAAATCTCCCTGTCCAGGAAAGAGAGAGTGCATCTCGCCAAAAAGCACCACACCCAGGAATGAGCAAGCAAAAGCTGGGTAGTTTTGCGTTGAATGGGGAGGTGAAGAGATTCATGTCTGGCCGACCCCCATTGAAGAAACAGATCTTCTACTACTGCCTGCTTTAGTTCCCTGTCGTGAGCCCTGGTGACTGATTGGCTGAGACTATCCACCAGAATCTTGTGAACACCTGGCACGTGAACTGCTGTCAAGGATAAGCCGTGCTGTGCAGCCCAGTACCACACCAGCATTGTCTCACTGCAAAGAGGGCAAGACCAGGTGCCTCCCTGTTTAAGTACCAGACAGTGGCCATGTTGTCTGTCTGGATGAGAAGTGTTCCCGGAACCAGAAGTGACTGAAAAACCTGGAGAGCACACAGCACTGCTCTCATCTCCAGAATGTTGATGTGAAGGTTCTCCTCCATGGGTGACCAAGAGCCTTTAGCCCGATGCGCTCCCCATCCCAAGTTTGAGGCATCCAAGGTGAGAAACATGGAGGGAGGCAGAAGGTGGAAAAGAACCCCCACCGAAAGGGTAGCTGGGTCCTGCCACCAAAGGAGATCCTTCTGCAGGATGTTGCAGATTACGACTTTCTGGTCCATGTCGTCCAGGTGCTGGACCCACTGGACTCGCAGAGACCACTGGGTAATCCTCATGTGCAATCTGGCCAGAGGGACTGTGGGTATGGCAGCTGCCATCAATCCCAGCAGTTGTAAGACCGAACCCACCATGGTCCACCAGGATGAAGTCACAAGCACCACTTGAGAGGTTAGGGTCTCTGCTCGGTCAGTCAGAAGAAAGGCCTTGCTCTGGACCATATCCAGCACCGCTCCAATAAATTGGAGGTGCTGGGAGGGTAACAGCTGGGACTTGGGGAAGTAGACTGGAAAATAGGTCCACAGTGAAGGAAAGGGATTCCTTCAGACTGTCCGGAGAAGGGACTGAGAAAAGCCAGTAATATAGATATGGGAACACATAAATGCCCCTGCGGCGTAGGAATGCCGCTACCACTGTGCTGAGGAGAGGCCAAACAGAAGGGCTCTGAACTGGAAATGACCCTCCAGAAGAGAGAACCTCAGAAAGCGGCGGTTGGCCTTTAGAATGGGGATATGAAGATAAGCATCCTACATATCCAGAGAGCACAGCAAAGTGTTGGGTTGGAGCAGGGGATAACAGTCCCTGGAGGGTCAACATGTGGAACCTCTTGTACTCTACAAGTAGGTTGTGCCTGCTGAGATCCATCATAGGCCTTAGATCCCCAGTCTTTTTGGGAACCAGAAAGAAATGGGAGTAAAATCCCCTTCCTGTTTCTTCTGGAGGAACTTGCTCTATGGCTGCTTTCTGCAGTACAGCTTGGACTTCCTGAAAGACCAAATGAAGCTGGCCTGACAGGTAGTGAGACCTTCCCGGAGGGTTGGAACGAGGTATCTCCAGGAACTCCATCGAGTGACCTCTTTCTATAAGTTGAAGAACCCATGCATCTGCAGTTACGGCCTTCCACCAGTCCAGGTAGAGGCCGAATCGTTCTCCCACATGTACATCTGTCGGAACAGGAGGGAGTGGAAGGGGGTTGGGAGTCAGGGACGAGAAGGGAGGGGCGTTTTCCCCAGAGGCAGTTTTGGGAAACTTGGTCGGGGGGGGGGGCCTTGCGTGCCGGAACCCACGAAGTGATACTTGGTCTGTCGTCTGCCCAGATTCTGTTTATTCCATTTCCGCTGGTGGTGAAAGGGATGCTGCTGTGGTTTCTGGAATAAACGGTAAAGGGAATAGACATCCTTCAAGGATTTGCCACTCTCTTGCAGCTCCGTGATAATATCTTTGGCATCGCTGCCAAACAGAACAGGACCCCTGATGGTAGCATCCAGAAAGGAACTCTGCACATCTTGAGCCAGCCCCACCAGTTGAAGCCAGGCAAGGCATCTAAGGCAGATACCAGTAGCAGCACCTCCTGTCACCAAGTCCACAGAGTCGTAGGTGGCAGGGAGGGCATGGCAACAGGATGATTTGTTCATCCTGACCTTCTCCAGGAGCTTGTTCCTGAGCTGCTCATCAGGAATCTCCTGAAGATCCTTTTCCAGATCCAACAAAGAGGATTTCTGGAAAGCCACCATGTGGGCCACGTAATTTAAGGAGCGAATGGTGCAAGTGGAAGAGGCATAAATCTTATGACCATACTGGTCCACCTGCTTCGACTCCTTGCCTGGAGGGGAAGCACTAAGATGTTTGGGTTGGGCCAATCTATCATGAGCAGCAGTGATCACAAATAGAATCGGCCTTCGGTTGGGCAGTGAGGTGGGAAACACCTTCCAGGGGATGGTATATCCTATCAGCCTTCTTAGGAATGTCCAGGATGGACGATGGTTGCTGCCAAATAGTGGACGTAAGATCTTCATGCGGCCCCGTCCAAGGAGGACTGGGGAGGGGGTCCATATTGACCAAGTCCAGATGTTCTGCCAAATGTCTGCGTTTGGGATCCAATTCTTGGGAGGCCCATCCGCAGGATTTCTGAATTGCCCGGATGAGCTCCGCGAAGGATGGATCCTCCGGAGGGGATTTCGGGGACTCTTTCGGCTGAGGCTCAATGGGAGAGTGAGGTTCTGACTGGTCCCCCACATCGGATTCCTCATCTGACTCAGATGATTCCGGTCTACTGGGTACAGAAGCTCTGGGACCAATATCAGGAGCCTCTAATCTGTAATGCCAGAGGACGGAACACCCAAGCCTCTAACAGAGGCTTGACTGGAAGGTGCCGGGCTACCAGAAAACACCCTGTGAGGTGGGGTGGCCCTGACCACTATCTGAGGCTGACCCAACTCCTGGAGCAGCTGAGATTTCCCGTCCTTCCACCAGGCATGAATGGCCTCCTGTTCCGGCTGCAATGGTGGAGGAGGTGGGGGTGGCGCATAACCTGGGTACCCTGTGGAGTAACAAGATTTTAAATAATTGATTAGCAGTTTTTTTCTTGGGACAATACTAACTGTACATAAAGTATTTATACAGGTTTTCTAGAAGTGTTGTGTTTGTTAAACACAGTGAGGCAAGAGCTATGCATTTTTACAAAGTTTTAGCACTTTTATGAGCAAAACGTTAATCAATTTTGAGTTAACTAAAACTTTGGAGTAAGAAGGGTAGCTAGGCGATTGGTACCAGTAAGGGTACTGGTATCCCTGGTAATGTATGGCCTGACCCGGCACTGGGTAACCCGGCTTCAGAGGAGGGTACCCAGTGACAGACCCCCCAGCGTGGGATACTGTAGATACTATAGCATGTATGTGGGATAGTACCTGGTCGGGCCTGATGGAGGAGCGTAGGGCCCCCGCCAGAGGCAGCATTGAAGAACCACTTGGTGGCAGTTCTGATGGCAGAGTAGGAAGGGGAATCCCACAGGGTCCTGAGGGAGTAGGATCCATAACGCCCTCAAAGGTGTCCGGCGAGGGATCCGTTGGCGGAACAGAACCCGGCGGAGGGGGGGTCAGGAAGAGTCCCCCATCGACAGGTCCTGAAAAGTGTCTGACGGAAGAGGATCCCGGTGATCAAGCCCAAAAATGGAGAAAGACGGCGAACCCCTTGAGGGAGAAACCTGATGAGATGAAGAGGGACCTGCAAGCTCTCTTCGTTCGGGGTCCACAAGGAAGTCTGACAGGAGAGATGACACCACGCGGGCGCCGGGTGGTCCGGTGTCCAATTTAGAGGGGACGGTCTGGTGGTTGACGGAGGAGACGTCGGCCGACTTACAGAAGCCGAGAGGCTAGAGTCAGGCTAATCAACCTGGGCCGGGAGCCCAGCGGCAGAGCCGGAGGGCGACTTAACGGCAGAGCTCAAAGCAGGTACCTTAGCTGGTTCCTCCGAAATGGATACCCACTGCCCGCTCACATCGGGGGGGGGCGCGCCCAGTCCGCAAGTGCAGAAGGTGGCCCTGGAGGTGGGGTACTCAATGGGGTGGAGGTCCCACCCGAGATGGCGTCGGCTCTCTGGCTGGATTTCCTCTGTGGAAAGTAACTCTGCTCCCAGCGTCCCTCCTCCTTTTTCCACGGGGTCGGCAATGACTATCTTTCCCTCAGCTCCTGGAGCTCTTTTTCCCATCTATGTCAGTCTTTGGGTCAGTAAATGGGCATCAAGGGTCCTCTTGAGACAGGTGCGTGTGGCCTGGTTGAAGCCCTGATAGATGGAACACTTAATGGTGTTATGTTTAGGCCCCAGGCAGGATGACACACCGAGAATGGTCGCCCCGGTGCAGGATCTATGCACCGCACTTGGAGCACTTCTTCTTGGGCCAATGAGATGACATACACCGCAATGTGGATGGAAGTAGATTCGGAAATAACAAGTATGAAAAAACTTCTGAAAATGGAGGGTGACTGAAGCTGTTCTACCGCGTTAAGTCCGACGATTCAGGTCGATGGCAGGAAAGAACTGGAGAGCAGGCGGGGGACCACCCCTTTTATAATCACACTGACGTCCGTCACCAGATGCCGGGGGCGGTCCCCACCGATGACTGCTAGCTACAATTTTGCCGTGCGGTTCAGATGCCAGGGGGTGCAGTCCTATTTGTGAAGACCTACTGCTGGAACCCTCTCGAAGTAAGATCAGAAGTTCATCCCTTTGAACATGTAAAAACGAATCATGTAACTGTTTAATAGGAAAGAATGTCAGTGCAGATTGTTTACATTGAGCAATACTATTCCAGCGGGAACAAAAGAAGCTGAAAAATTAGTAAAGATGGTAAATAATGTAAAAGGGCATCGGCGACAGGGGGTGGTAGTAAACTGACATCACTCCAAGGAAGGGAGGGTGACCAGCAGAGTGCCTCAGGGATCAGTACTCTTTAATATCTTTATAAGTGGCATTGCAGAGAAGCTGGAAGGGAACATCTGCCTCTCTGCAGACAACACCAAAATATGCAAAAGGAAAGACACTCGGGGTGGGGGGGGAATGAGGCTAAGCAGAGACCTGAAAAAAATGGAACAATGGTCAAGGGTATGGCAGCTGAGTTTCAGAGCGAAAAAGTGCAAAATAATGTACTTAAGGCACAGAAACCCAGGGGCGGAGTACAAAAAGGGGAACATCAGAACTGTGGGCCCAATTATCACTAACGTTACGATCACTTCAGACAAAAAAAAAATGCTACAGTATTTAACAACTATTTTTGTTCAGTCTTTTCACAGGATGACCCTCAGACACTGCCCTTTACTCAAACCCCAAACTCCACTGATTACGTCTCATTATCGGACACTAAGACTTTACTAGGATCCCTGAAACAAACAACTAGTCCGGGCCCCGACAATATTAACCCTAAATTTCTAATAGGAACATCAGGAGCCATAACCTTACCACTAACCATAATTTTTAATAAATCTTTAAATGAATCCAAAGTACCATCCAACTGGCCGACAGCTATTGTTACCCCCATTTTTAAACAAGGTTTGCACTCAAACTGAAAACTATGGACCCATAAGCCTAACATCAATCCCTTGTAAAATGATGGAAAAAAATCATCAAATCCATCATAGAATTAGAAATGCACTCACTAAATATTACAGACCAGGCTCAACATGGGTTCAAACAAGGTCATTCCTGCACCACCAATCTGCTTTCTTTTTATAACCACGTTGGCAAAAAACTTGACTTCAACATTCCCGTCTACATTATTCTACTTGATTATAGTAAGGCGTTTGACAAGGTGTTGCATGCCATTTTGGTGGGCAAACTACTCAGCCTAGGTTTTTCACCTATCATTGTTAGATGGGTACATTGCTGGTTGGGGAACAGGACCCAGAGGGTCAGGGTGAATGGAGTGCTGTCTGATGAGGGGAGGGTTTCCAGTGGTGTCCCACAGGGCTCTGTCCTGGGACCCACACTTTTTAACATCTTTATTAGCGACATGAATATTAGATCTAGTAACATCATTACAAAATTCGCAGACAATACAAAACTGGGAAGAAGAGTGGATAGCCCAGATAGTAAAGGGGAACTGGTGTTAGACCTAGCTACAATAGAATAATGGGCATACTCTAATAAAATGCACTTCAATGTATCTAAATATGCAGTTTTACACATGGGTAAAAACAACCCCAAACAATCATATTCCCTAAATAATACAGTTATTAAAATGTCTAACAGCGAAAAAGACCTGGGAATAATAGTTAACTGCAAGCTATCCTCATCAGACCATTGTAACAAAATAGCTAATCAATCTAATGCACTTCTTAGAAGGATTTAACCACACCTTCATTTCCAAATCTGAACAATGCATAATGACCTTATACAGGTCCCACGTTCGACCATACGCAGACGACAGGTCCCCCTTTTGACGCCCCTACCTGACAACTGACATCAACAGAACAGATACAGCATAGGGCAACCAAGATCGTCCCTCACCTAGCACACCTCGATTACGATGATAGACTGCAGAAAATAGGTCCATACTCACTCAAAACAAGAATACATAGATACATAGACAGTGTCGGCAGATAAGGGCCTATGGCCCACCCAGTCTGCCCATTTGAGCTTGTAAGTTCAATTTGTTTTCCTAGAAGTCTGTTGCCCCTTACCCCTGACCTCCAGAATTCCTTTATGTCTATCCCATGCATTCTTAAATCCAATGAGAAGAACCAGAGGAGACCTTCTCCAGTTATTTAAAATCCTCCAATCCCCCACTTTAATTGAGCAGTGTGGTATCATGTACGCCAATAGGAAAACTGTAGCAAGGCTGCACAATAGACTGCTGGAAGTAGGTAGAGCAAGGACTAATTAAAAGGCTTAACTTCTTCACTATTAGGGTACCCAACTGTGGAATATGTTGCCATAGGAAATAGCTGACTGTGAAAACCTGACAATTTAAAAAATATCTATACAACTGGCTACTTCA